>CM057481.1:4365127-6765127 GCA_030035585.1 Dugong dugon | reverse complement strand
TCAAGCTCTACTCTATACCACAAAGTGCTAAATCATCCCCAGTTAGGAAACTGTACTAGGATTATATTCAGTTTTAAGTTTCCCAGGTCGCTAGTGCTCCTCGGTGGCTACCATCTGGCTTTTTAATATGACTCATACCAAAAGTGAAGATGCCCTGCCGATTATTTTAGCAGAAACTAGAAACATTTGTGCATAAATAAATGGGAAGAGTAGAAGGATAAACGCTAGGAGAAGCCACAGATTTACGTATCAGCCATGAAAATGAATTTCATTGGACCTTCTTTTATCTTTAATGAGTTCCCCAGGTTTTTCTCCAGAACTGACATACAAGACATGCAATTTAGAGAATAAAGCCCACCAGGGTTAATGTAAATTACATACAATTAAATTATATGTAAATTATAAGGGTTAGCATAAATTATATTAATGTTAATCAAATCAAATGGATATTTCACTTATTACATCTTAGCTATATTTAATAATGTCACATTTTTAAAAACTCTATCCTGGCCAAAAATAAAATAAATGAACCCACAGTTGTACTGTTAATTTAAGAAATCTGCCCTAATATTACAAACAAAAATCTGTCCTGAGAAAACAACAAAAAAATGCTTTCATACCAAAGTTCTGCTGAGAAAAAAGTCACGTCTTTTAGCACGAAATAAAAATGAACAGAAAAATGCTTTCCAAAATGCTGAAAAGCATGAAATGAAAGGTTAAAATATTTCCCTATGCATGTGTTATGCTGGAACCTTGAAGCTATCGCCTACATGAGAATGATACTTTAAAGATTACTGGACGCACTCTGAAAGTACGGGGGGACGATCGACTCATTTTTTAAAACCCTTAATGGAGTATCACGCTTCTTTTGCCTGACAGATGACAAGGTTCAGAGAAGGCAAAGATCAGAGCTGCAGGAACAACAAAAAAAAAGTTGGCACCAGACTCACTTCCCCTTCATGCCAACACTTTCTTCTCCCTTATCATACAACAAAGCAAAAAGTAAAGTATTAAATATGAAAATCAGAGAGATTCCCCATGACTGAGCTTTAGCAAGTACAAATGCATTAGTAATGGAGCTGATTCCTGTGACCTTTTCAATTACGATAATCCCTCAAAGAAAATTAAAACCATTTTCAAAAACCTGGTCCAAGAAGTTCTGTAGATAATTGAAGAAAACTTTTAGGAACATCCCTGGCATTTTTCTAAGTATGTACATACTTAACACAGGTCTGTTCTACTCTACAGCCTTTCTATGCATGATTACTTGTGAGCGAAAGGTCAAATTAACTTGAAAGACATTCTTTAAAACTTCTGTTTCCAGATTTTTGGCCCTTTGCTTTTCTCTTCCACATATTTAGTTTTTGAAACGGGAAGATCCGCTTCATCAGGACTTGTTCGTTGAATGAGCAATTAATACTTCATTTAAAATCTATCTTTTTGTTTTAGACATGAAAAATTACTGAAGGGGTTTCCACTGGCTTTCTAGAAAGCAAGTTTCCCAAAAGTAGAAAAACATATGTAGATTTAACTGTATTTAAAGTAAACTGATGGATAAAGCTCACCCTTGCCCAATTCCCACTTAATGAATAAGCCGAATAACTATTTAAGGAAATCAAAAATCACCTCATTGCTGGACTTGGATAAACCGATTTCAGTTTAGACCTGAAAAGGGAAGCCACGTCAACAGGCAATATCTAAGACGCTGAAGCCTCAGTTCTCTTTGATTTGGTCTGATGACCACAGGCCAGCCAGTTAGACTCCGGGAGTCTCCGCTTTTCACGAGAACGCTGACATATCACACAGTCAACGAACAGGATTGCTATTGTGAGGATTAACAAAACAAAAGATATGAAAAGATTTTGAAAATTACACAGTACTATGCACACCAAATTATGGTGACTAGTTCTAGTTCTACCAAGTTAGGTTGTTAGTAACACTAAGCATTCATCTACCACAACATGATAGAAACTCATTGTCATGGACTGAATTATGTCCCCCTCAAAATGTGTGTACCAGTTTGGCCGGGCCACGATTCCCAGAATTGTGTGGTTGGCCTCCATTTTGTGAGTGTAATTTTATGTTAAAGAGGATTAGGGTGGGATTGTAACACCACCCTTACCCAGGTCACATTCCTGATCCAATGTAAAGGGAGTTTTCTTTATCTTGAGACATAAAAGGAAAGGGAAGCAAACAGAGAGCTGGGGACCTCATACCACCAAGAAAGCAGTGCCGGGAGCAAAGCACATCCTTTGGACCTGGGGTCTCTGCGCGGAGAAGCTCCTAGTCCAGGGGAACACTGATGAGAAGGCCAACGGAGAGAGAAAGGCTTCCCCTGGAGATGACCCCATGAATTCAGACTTTCAGCCTACCTTACTGTGAAGAAAGAAATTTCTCTTTGTTAAAGCCATCCACTTTTGGGATTTCTGTTACAGCAGCACTGAGCTGGAAATGATAAAATGGACTCTAACAGAGGCCATTCTTTGCTTTCTGATCCTTCTAAGGGAAAATTGGGGCCCTTAGCTGGAGAGAATGCAGAAACAAATAAACAAATAAAAAGAAATCTTTGCTTCACATTTGCGTTTCTGTTTCTGAAGCCTATTAAGAACCAGTTATGTACCTTATCGGGGGCCTAGGTGGTGCAAGTGTTAAGCACTCAGCCACTAACTGAACCAACCCAATAGCTCTGTGGGAAAAGACCTGGCTATCTGCTCCTGTGAAGATAATAGCCTAGACAACTCTGTCACATGCGGTCACCATGGGTTGAAAAGCCACTGGATCACACCTCACAACAACATGCACCTTATCAAGCTACAGTTCACAACTGAAAGAAAATAAACCGGCCAGTAACTGAACCCTTTACATTCCAGCATCAGAACAAAAGATCAGTCTGAAACACACTCCAGAACCCACTACCGAGTCGATTCTGACTCATAGTGACCCTATAGGACAGAGTAGAACTGCCCCGGAGGGTTTCCAAGGAGCAGCTGGTGGATTCGAACTGCTGACTTTTTGGTTAGCAGCTGTAGCTCTTAACCACTGTGCAACCAGGGCTCCCAAAAACATGCTCCAAAGGATGCAAAAATGGCTAATGAAGACTTCCATATCAGAATCTTGACCCTTAATTTCAATAGCAATGTGTTCTGTCATCAGAGCTCATGCGGAATGAGAGAAAACGTCAGGGAAGCACAAATAAACTAGCCCATAAAGGAGTCTCTCTTGGTCCAAGTATCATTCTACTTCTGTTCGTTTCAAAAACCATAGAACAAAGAAACAGGAGGAAGAGAGCCAATAAAAGCAGAGCACTTGGGAGAGAAGCAGGTTCTGTGGTAAAAGTGAGATTGGAAGGGACAAGGTAAGCTGCACTCCTTTGTTTGTGGAAATAAAGCCCCCAAAAGGCAGCAGGGACTAGGAAGTAGGAAGATGTTGCCTTTGCAATTCGCTTCAAAACCTGTTAGAAACCCCCAGATTCAAGGGTTGTAATCTCCCTTGAAATATCCACTGGTAAGTAAAAAGTCCATCATCTTTCCCTGGCAGAAAAAATAGCTTAAAGCAGTTAAAATGTGTCTGGATTTTCTCACACAGGACGCATCAAAGACACTAATTATTTCAGGACTTAGGGGTACCTCTTACTACGAAACAGTCATTTGTGAGAATTTATAAGCGAATATTCCTTTCTGCAGTGTCTCACAGTGAGTACTTGTGAATCACTGAATGAAGCTAGTGATGCCTTTGCAACACACTTTTGGGAAATTTGGGGGGAAAATGTCACTCCACTGGAAGAAGTTTAAGGTACAGATGTATTTGTTTATAATAAATTCTGTTTCTTACGGGACTCCATCGAAACTTCTTCCTAAATCCTGTGTGATCATCCCCTGTGTCATATCACTGGGATTCTCCTTCTTTATTAGATGCCAAGGAAGCAGACCAGGTTCAGAGACATGAGCACGTTTCTCAAATGATAAGATTGGATGTGAAGACCCTTTCTAAAGATCATTCCTTCTCCTCAACCGCTTCGTCATTTTGCCTGACAAGAAAACGTGAACCACAACGGTAAGCAGACTACAACGGCCTGTTCACTACTCAGCTTTCCCAATAGTGTGCAAGCTCCAGGAGGCCAGTATTTTCCAGTCATATCCCCAATGTGGAGCCCTAGTGGCGCAGTGGTTAAGAGTTCGTCTGCTAACCAAACAGTCGGCAGTTCCAATTCCCCAGCCCCTCATTGGAAGCCCCATGGGGCAGTTCTACTCTGTCCTATCAGGTCGCTATGAGCTAGAATCAACTTGAGGGCAACAGGTTTGATTTTGGTTTGGTGGTCCCCGATGACAGCACAGAGCCTTATACACATAAAACGCTTCATGTGCTGGTTATTTTTGTTGCTTTAATTATAAATACCTAGACACTTTAAAAATATATATATGTTATTGTATTTTTGGTGAAAGTATACCCAGCAAAAGACGCTCCTCTTCAACAATTTCTACACATACTGTTCAGTGGTACTGGTCATCTAGGCATTGTTTTTAATGACATTCATGTTGGACATTTCGGATTTTCTAGGAATTTTAAATACTCTTCCAAATATTTTCCTGTAATAAGTAGGATAGTGAACATGTAACAAACACCTTTTTGACTATTTATGCATGTAGCTGTTACACATAGGCCCAGAAAATATTTCTAACTCAAGATATTGTCTTTCTTCTAATCTGCAGCTTCTTTTGCCTTTTCCATGAAGGTTGGAAGGAAAAGGGAAGCAACGGGTCACAGGTGGGAGTAGAGGCAAAGAGAAACGTTGCTGAGAAACGGGTCATCAAATGTCAGGAGCTGCCTGGAGAGCAGCAAAAATGCTGATTCCATGGCCTCGTGTCCACACGGTGACCCCCGTCCCTACATACACTCAGAGGAAAAAGACGCATTACAAACATTCACGGCTATGTCACGAGTGAGCTTTTCAGTGTTTTCTGCTGTTGAAAAAATGTTTCATTTCAGAACAAGAGGGATTATTATTAAAGAAGAAGTGGGGCTTTCATTTATTATTCTCTCGAGCACCGTCACCTCCAGCAATCTCGTAATTCATTATTGTTATTTAGCTAAGTTTCCAAAGGACTTTACTATGTTCCTTAGCTTCTAGGTAGAGAAGAGTTCTGCTAACCATCAAATGACTCCTCGCGGTTAGAAAAATGAAAATCGCTATGTAATCATTATAAAAGCAGGATATATAATTACACTGAAAAAATCATCGAACCTATCAAAGCCTTATTAATACCGGGGCGTAGCTTAGAAAAATAAACACGCACACATTTTCTTATTTCACCTTTTCTTTCCTCCCTGCTTCCCTGACACGAACACAGAAGAATGCACTAAGGACAATGCCACCAAACACAAAGAAAACCTGGCGGTGTCACAGGGTAGACATTTCCTATCTGAAGTTCAGCATTTCGGATAACGTTTTTATTTTTGCTTGCTTTCGGAGTGAATTTATTTAAAATCCTACAGTGTCTCATGTTGGATTCAAATTCTGTGTGTCTTACTCCTCAATCATTTCTCAGTACTTACGTGGTTTTTTGTTGGTTTGTTTGTTTACATTTTCACAAAACTCATTTTAGCGTTTATTTTTCTGCAGAGTACATTCTCCTACCCAGCACGTTATATATGCAGGCGTGTGTTTGCTTGCCTCTCCCTAAACTCTGTAAGCTCCATGAGAATAGAAACATTGCTGTGTTCACTGCTATGTCTTCGACTCCTAGGAAAAGGCCTATAGGACAGCAGGCACTCATGGCAGAGTTGACTGGTTATCAACCCCAATATCTGTCGACCTGTTCTTCAGGAACTGTGTTCTTGGTTTTCAGCTGGGCACATGGCTGCCTGAAATAAAGACTATCTCCTCCAACTGTACACTGACTGCTTTTGCCCCTTCTTCTTTCTTTCCTCCTTTGTCCTGGCTGGATAGCGGTCCTGAAGGCTGAACAGTTCTATTGGACAGTACGGTAGTGGATTGTTTCTCTTCCTAATACAGACACATGCATGCAGGAACATAAATTTAGACATGCACATGCGCACACACCGCCCCATACTCCACCCCTTCACTTTTCTCAACATAACAACAGACTGGGAGAAATAAACACTGATCTGCTCTCTATGCTGATATGTCTTTCCTTGAACTGATAGGAATATTTCCCAGTGAACCTCAAAGGCCCTGATTCAGCTTTCTCCTGCTATCACAGGAATGTTAATACTTAGTCAAAAAAAATAACAAATGAGATCTAGGATGCTCACAGTTAACACTATATAAAGCAAATGGATTTTTTGCTTTTTTCTTTTCTTTTCTATTTTTAGCCAGCTGTTTGCTGTTGTATAACCAGAAATTGCTTCTCTCTAGGTAGGCATCCCTGTTTCGCCCACTTGGATGACTAACTGGTTGAGTGATATACATAGACATTTTAAAAAATCACATTGAATGAATGTTACGTGGTTATTTAATCCACAAATGAATAAAAGAGATACAGTCCCTGACCTCATAAAGCTTACATTCTAATGGGGGAAACAGACAAGCAAATAACTAGGAAAAAAATAGCAATTGTTTTCTTCATAGCATTTTACACAACTGGCAAATGAATAATGGTACAGCCAAGAACAACATGTGGGGAGCCGGGGGAGTACCCGACCTGTGTTTGCAAACACTGTATGTTGTTTCTTGTTGTTAGCTGCCATTGAGTTGCCCCCAACTCCTGGTGACCCCATGTACAATAGAAAGAAATGCTGCCTGGTCCTACACCATTCCCATAATTGTTTAAGGCTCCAACTGCTGTGATCCATAAGGATTTCATTGGTTGACTTTCTGAAGTAAATCTTAAGGCCTTTCTTCCTAGACTGCCTTAGTCTGGAAGCTCCTCTGAAACCTGATCATCATCACAGCAACACACAAGCCTCCACTGACAGACAGGTGGTAGCTGCCCTGAGGTGCGCTGGCCTGGATATGCATCTACACAGAACGCCAGAATTCTACCACAGAGCCACCAATGACTGCCCCTATGCACTGTATATACCTTCTTTAACCTCAATACATGGCTGTGTCTTTTGACTAATAGTCCTTCTGAAGCTCTAAGCTACTAAACTCCTAGAAGATAAGGTAACACCTCTTATTTAATCCATAAACACCACGTCAGGGGCAGAAAATTATCTTCAACTGGGTAATATCTAGAATCCCGAGGAATGATAAAAACCTGCTTAAACCTTGAGGATGTAATCTGTACAACAACGCTAGGTGATGCTTTGTATTCTTTTACAGTCTCATTCCACAGCCTAGTTCTATAATAAACTTTTTTTTTCTTTTAAAGCCAGGAAAGAAGATAAAGAATCAATGAGGGGTCAACACAGAGCAGACGTACAAGACCAGATGCAGTCTCTAAATAATGTTCTACAAGAGCCAGCAGGGAGAAGGGAAATAATTTATTCCAGGAATCCTGACAGTTACCATCATTTGCACGTTGTTAAATGGTTTGCATAGTTGAAAATCTTAGATGGGTCTTACACCATTCCCCTTTACTCCCACCACTTACGGAAATTAAGTCAAAGGCTGAAGTCAAAGATACCATTTCCTGTCAAGTCAAAATATTCAAGGCGGCTTTTCCAATCACAGCAATTCTCAGGCAGCTCAGGTATAGTGATAAGCCTGAAAATACCACCTGACCTATTTTCACCTGTTCATCCCAATGTTCAATACCTCAGTTATTATGCTTCATAGGTCACCCTGTAAAATGGCAAGGAGGAGGTACTGTCTATGGGAGATACATATACAAATACATACATACATATGTACGTACATATATGTGTTTATGTATATGTGTGTGTGTATATTATATACTCATACACACATATATATACACAGAGAGAGAGAGGAGGTGGGGGGAGAGGAAGAGAAAGAGAGAAGGGTAAGAGCGAGAAAGATATTTCCTTTTTTAAACCTTTGGGATGAAAAAGATAAAGAGATGAAAAGAAAGAAAGGTCACACCATCGTTACTTTCTAAAACTACGTTCCTAGGATCCATAGTCTGCAAAGCCGTACTGAATTATTCATTTAAACTTATTAAAACTAGAAATTTAAGTAATACCTCTGAATGTAACTCAGAATAATGTAATGACAATCATAAGCCCTTCACAAAAATTTATGCTGGTTAACAGCAAATAGCTTTCGGACTTACTGACTGATTTCTGTTTATGAATGACAACTTTGCTTAAACCAGCGCTGTTCCAAGAAAGTCACAAAATTTTACAGCACTGACTTTCTGAAATCAGGCATCAGTGAAAAGCTTAATTTTTCATATCACTCCTAGTGTTCTAAATTTCACAAAACAGTGTTTACTACACGTGTTGCCTGTTTATGGGACAGAAACTACAAACAACATCTTGAATGGGATTTTTATTTAAAATTCCATATATTTCATGCCTACTTTTTTAATGCAAAAGATCTTGCATTTGATCATCTTGACTTTTAATTTTAGCTGTAATTATTTTAAAATATGCTAAAATATGTCTCCCATCTCAAAAGAACAAATTATTTCCGTCTGTCAACTCTGTTTTAGGAGAGCTATATCATAAAAAATGTATAGCTTCATATAATTAAAAAATTCAAGCAGTGTGGATTGACTAAAGTAATATGGACTATTAAATAATTCAAAATTGTGTTTAGCAGCAGCAACTGTTTAATTAAAAGGTAAAAACTGCAACTAATCCACACTATGGTTGACAGAAATACAGCCTGTATCAGTAGTCAGATCCCCTAGGATAGAGACTGTGGATATGAATTCCAGAAGTCATGAGCCTCATTTAGTGAATTTAACGAAAATAATCACAGTAAGTCTGTACAGAAACATATTTTAATCAAAGATTATCTGAGGGATGCCTCACTTTCTAATTTCCTTCCACCTAATAATTTTGCATTTCAATGTAGCAAAAAATCCTTTAACGTACATGTTGTTAACCATGAATGCACACAGCTTTCATTAGAGAGCCAATAGCTCAGCAGACAAAGAAGCTGGAAAAATTCTCTAAACCCAACAGATCCCTTTAAAGTTCTGAACTTCAGGATCAATATTCAACATACTTGTTCATAATCGTCCTATAATCTGGAGAAATACAAATGGCCAATAAACACATAAAGAGACCCAACCTTCCCAATAATTGACAAATTAAACATTGTAACTTCTCTGAGTAATTATTTTCACTTACTATATTGGGGGGAAAAAACTATTTGGTAATGGCCGGGCGGACTGATGATGGTGGAACGGTACGTTCATTTGTGAGGGTAACTTATCAGTATGCATTAAAATATTTCATGTTCCCACCTCTTGATTCAGAACTTCCAGTTCTAGTCAGTTTTATTCTGAAACACTAAAATATTTGAGTAAAATTTTAGGCACAACGATATTCATTGCAGAAGTATTTTTATTTCAGGAAAAAATACAAATCACATTACTTTGAGTTGATTGAGAAATTATAGTACAACCGTACAATGAATTATCATATGGCCATTAACAAAATCCGGCATAACTGTATGTATTACATTTGAAATGACAAAAATTGTCTGACAATAAATGCAGCATACTTTTATTTTTATGAAGTAAATAGCTGTAAGATCGAAAGACATAAAAAATTAAAAGATTATTTTCTTAAATACGCCTGTGTTTATGCTAAAGTAAATTACACTTATCCAGTTCATAACTGTTAGCTTAAAAATACTTCCTTTTATGTTGCAAGTTTCTCAGTTCACCCTGGCTGTGCTTTAGAAAGTAGATTGGAGGAGCGTGGACTCAGGCAAGTCAGTTGAAAGGCACCGCTGTGGTACAGGCAACAGAAGTAGGAATGGAAATGGAGAGAAGTGGAGAATCATAAAAGGTAGAGAAATTATTTTAATTAGTAAAATTACACTAAAATGCGAAGTGCACCTCCACCAACAATCTCTAAATAGTTATGCTGACAGTTCTATTCTGGAAGGGGGAAAAAAAAAGTCCAGAAATGTTAAATGAGAAAGAGGGAAAGCAGAAGGAAGGGTCCCTCTTTTACTTTACAAACCAGAAAGATAACTAGTACTCAGGCTTTTTACCATTCATATCAAATGTCCTGTGGATTTTGTTTGTTTGTAAATTACGGGGCCAGCAGAACAGAAAACGGGAGTGTCCTTAATTAGGCACAACAGGTGGCTAAGACCAACGAGGTGGATACTGGCCACATTTCAGTCCAGTACCAAAAACCATGAACTTGACCTCTGCAACTAATTTTAAGGGTGAGAGTAACTATCTCCAAGTAGTCGTCTCTTGACTAGAGTTCAAGTTCTGCACCCAGGTTTGCTAAATTATGCTTACTCCTATTTAATGTGAATTGCTTTGCTCTTCAGCTTCAGTTGGAATTCAAGTCATAAATTATTGAAATTCTCTACACAGGCCTATAACATACAACCTTCTTTGCTGCAACTGAGGCAAATTTTTAACCTGCCAAACAGTCTTGCTTCCCTTCTGGGGTAAACAGTTTGTAAATTCTTTAATTTTTAAATTGGTAAAGAATGTCTAAGTAATTCTATAAAACAGTTTAATGAGTATTAGGAAGTCGAAATGACCATATATGTCAGATAACATTTATATGTAGATCGATATAGAGATGGGGATGGAGTTTTGTTTTAAAGCAAGAAAAGATTTGGGTTACAAAATAAAGAAATTTTGGCATGCATGCTTAAAATAGCAATGATCGTAAAGTTCATGATGATTATTTACACCAGTAAGGCTTTGTCACACTTGGGCAAATTTTTATGCATCGAACAAGCATTTCATGTTAACCTAGGTTCAGGCCCAAGTGCCATATCTTACCAGCTGCTTGACTTTGGGCAAATTCCATAACATCCTATGCCTCAGTTTCCTCATTTACAAAATGGGGAAATATCCTAAAAATTAAACACTTACGCTCAACAAAATACTTCTCCATAAGAGTCAAAAGAGAACTTACGGACTGGGAAAAAAAAATTTGGCTACAACATATCTGACAAGGGACTAATCTCTAAAATTTATAGAAAACTTCAACATCACATATACTTCACCAAAGAAGACATTCAGGCAGCTAACAAACATACGAAGAAGTGCTCACGATCATTAGCAAGTAGAGAGATGCAAATCAATACCACAATGAGATACCATCTCACCCCGACATTACTGGCAATAATCAAAAAAAAAAAAAACAGAAAATAGCGAATGTTGGAGAGTTTGTGGGGAGATTTAAACTCTTATACACAGTTGGTGGGAATGCAAAATACTACAGCCTCTACGGAAGGCAGTATGATGCTTCCTCAAAAAGCTGGACAAAGATGATCCAGCAATCCCACTCCTAGGTATATACCCTAAAGAAATAAGAGCCGTGACATGAATAGACATGTGGCCATTCATGTTCATTGCGGCAGCATCCACAACAGCAGAAAGATGCAAACAACCTAAGTGCCCATCAACAGATGAATGAATTAATAAACTATGGTACGTACACACAATGGAATACTATGCAGTGATAAAGAATAATGATGAATTCATGAAACATCGCACGACATGGATGAGTTTGGAGGACATTATGCTGAGTGAAATAAGTCAATCACAAAAGGACAAATACTGTATGAGAACACTATTTTATAAAGTAACAACAAAAGGTTTACACATGGGAAACAAAAAAAAAAAGAAAAAACATTCTTTGGTGGTTACCATGGATGGGAGGGGTACGGAGGGAAAATTGCCAATTAAGACAGAAGACGTGTGTTAATACTGGTGAAGGGAAAGGCAATACATAATACGGGGGAGGTCAGCCCAACACGACCAAGGCAAGAGAAGACACTGAGAGGGAAGCAAGAATAAAGGGCAACTGTGGTAACTTCTACAGCTGAGACAATCCTGCAAAATAGTATTAACAAACGATAATTTACAAATGAATAGATAGGTAGATATATACGCCAAGAAGTGTGGGAGAGTGTACGGGAACACACCCACTGTCAGCATTTCTACATACTTGACTATAGGTGTGGCTCATACAGAGCACACAAGGGCTACAGTCAGGGAAACCTCTTAGACATAACCAAACAACTCACAAGATGAAGTTCCTAGGCTAGAAGACAAAGGACCATAGACTTGGGGGACATCTACGTCAATCGGCGCAACATAGTTCATAAAGACAACATTCTGCATCCTACTTTGGTGAGCAGCATCCGGGGGTCTTAAAAGCTTGTGAGTGGTCATCTAAGATATAACTATTGGTCTCTTCCCACCCGGCACAAAGGAGAGTGAAAAAAACCAAAGATTCAAGGGAGCAATTAGTCCAAAGGACTAGTGGACTACGTGAACCACAGCCTGCATGACACTGAGACCAGAAGAACTAGATGGTGCTCGGCTACCACTACCAACTGCTCTGACTGGGATCACAACAGAGGGTACTGAATAGAGTGAGAGAAAAATGTAGAACAAAACATCAAATTCACAAAAAATACCAGACTTACTGGTCTGACAGAGAGTGGAGGAACCCTCCAGACTATGGCCTTAAGACACCCTTCTGACCTGGACCTGAAGCCATTCCCAAAGACCACCTCCCAATCAAACAGTAGACAAGCCCACGAGGTAAACAATAACACCCAACAGGAGCACACTCCTTAAAACAATCAATTACACGAGATCAAAAGGGCAATATTTGCCCAAAAGCAAAGATGAGAAAGAGGAAGTAGTAGAAAATCAGGACAGAAGGAAATTGGGAACCCAGGGCAGAAATGGGGAGAGTGCTGACATACTGTGGGGAACAAAACCAAGGCCATGAAACACTTTATGTCCAAACTATCAAATGAGAAACGAATCTGCTCTGTAAACTTTCACCTAAACCACAATAAAAAAAAGGGCAGGGGGAAGGGATGGGGAATAATGGTACTCACTTCCCTGGACCATTGCGAAAATTAAATGAAAGAAGGTAGTTAGGGGCTCAGGGAAATGCTCAGCACATAGTTAGGACTTTAAAAATGTTAACTCTTTTGGCCTTATTAACCACAACTTAATGCAAACAGGGAAAGCTAGTAAATCTCCTTTACTTTGACCAACAGCCTCTGGAAAGATCAGAGGAGCAAATATGGCGTCTTTATGAATGAACAGGCAAAATTTGGAATTCACTGCTTCAGTGTAGAATGTTGACTGGGTTTTAGAACTGTGACCCACACTTGCTCAGCATAATAAACCACTAAATGGATCACTGATAGCCATTTCTAGAAATTGTAGTTTTTCAGCATATGCTTCTTCATCTGCATTTAAAGTCCTCAAAATAAATAATTACAATTTTTTCCCCTTAAGAATTCAAAATCTACTCCTACTTCCATTCTCTCGTATGGGAAACTTTCAAGAGCATAATTCTAACTCCCAAAAAAAAAAAAAGACCAGATTTACTGGCCTAAAGGAGACTGGAGAAACCTCAAGAGTGTGGCCCCCAGACACCCTTTCAGCTCAGAGGTGAAGTTACCTTCAAGGTTCACTGTTCAGCCTGGGAGTGGACAGCCCAGTAAAACTAAATGAGACTAACGAGGTACAGGAGTCCAGTGACAAGGGCCAGAAGGCAGAGGCGGGGGGAGTCGGAAGCTGATGATAAGGAACACAAGTTGAGTAAGGATACTGTTGATGTGTTGTGAGATTGTTAACTACTGTTATAGGGCAACATTTGTAGTAACTGTTAAAAATGGGAGGCTATTTTGTCCTGTAAGCCTTCATCTTGGGCGAGAATGGCAGCACAACTGGAAGAGCATTGTCAATGTCACTTAAATGTGTAAGTAAAAAGTTTTGAAATGGTGTATCTTTGGCTATGTGTATTTTCACCAAAAAAAAAAAAAAAAAGCTGAGAATTCAGAGGGTTAAAATGTTGTGGGGTTGTTAACCAAAGTCATAAAACAGCATGTGTACTACTGTTACATGAGAAACTGTTTGTTCTGTAAGCCTTCACCTGAAGTACAATAAAATATTTAATAAAAAAAAAGAAAAAAAAAAACAAGAATTATCTATGTGAGATCAAATTGACAACAGCAGCTCACAAGGTTTGATGGGAAGCCCAGGGGACAGTGAGTTGAAGATAATGGTGATGGAATAATTTGGAAAAGGATAGTGAGAATAGCAGCACAACTGGAAGAATGTAATCGATGTCACTGAATTGTACATGGAGAAACTTTTGAAATGGTGTGACTTTGGCTATGTATATTTTCACCAAAAAAAGAAGTTCTTCCAAGGTCGAGAAGGGAGAGTGTTGACATGTCATGGTGTTGTTAACCCATGTCATAAAACAATATGTGTACTGACCATTTAATGAGAAACTATTTGTTCTGTAAACCTTCATCTAAAGTAGAAAAGAAAAAAAAACACTGTAAAAAAAGAAGAATCGTGATCAAAAAGGAGGATAGGCAGAATAAAGTGTCATATTCACATGTAAACCAGACTTTCTGGAGTCATGGAGGCTGGATGAACCTCAGAAACTACTGCCCTGAGATAATATTTAAACTTTAAGCCAAAAATATTCCCTGAAGTCTTCTTAAAACCAAACCATAGATTAGCTTAACTAGTAAAGAGTATCTGCCTTGAGCATTGTGGTTTTCAAGATCAAACAGACAAAAGATTGTATAGAAAGCTTAGGGGGCAGTGAATTTTTATTAATGGGGGAGGAACAACTCAGAAAAGGAGGGTGAGAATGGCTGCACAACTTGAAGAATGTGATCAATGTCACTCAATTGTACATGGAGAAACTGTTGAATTGGTATATGTTTTGCTATGTATATTCTGAATGTAAACAACAAAATAGATAAAATATTAAAAAAACTAAAAAAAAAATAGATGGAATGTTTAAAATTAGCACTAAATAAGAATTTGTTAATTACCAATATGAAATATTAAGTGGTCTGAAAAGAACAATGGGAAAGAAATTACATTAATGTCCAAAGGAGACTCATTAATAGAATTGCACTTTCCTATTAAAATGAACCACTGATTAAGACCAGGCTGTAAGAGATGGAAGGAGCCCTGGTGGCACAGTGGTTAAGCACTCTGCTGCAAACCACAAGGTCAGTAGTTCAAACTCAACAGCTATTCCGTGGGAGAAAGACGTGGCAGTCTGCTCTCGCAAAGATTACAGACTTGGAAACCCTCTGGGGCAGTTCTACTCTGTCCTATAGAGTCACTAGTAGTCTGAATCAACTCAACGGCAATGGATGTGGGTTTTTGAAAAGTGATGCAGATGGATTTGTGCACAGGTAAATAGATTTGTGCATGGGTAGTTAAGGCAGAGCTTATGAAATTATAAGTTCATTAAAAAACGAGATGTTTGACCCAGGTTATTCTACAACTACTCTAAGCCTTGGTTTTATCTCTGAAAAAAAAAAATCTGGTCTAAATCTCTAAGGCACAGGGAAAAGACTATCAATTTCAGTGGAATCATTAGGGGGTTCAGGGGTGCAGACCATACTGAGTGACACTGTCAGAGGGGGTGAAACCAAAATGAATGTGTATAAAAAGTTGGTGCAGTGCTTCAGCAGATATTTATTACTTTTTATGAAAATATACCTGTAGTTAGTTAGAATAACATAAAAATTTTTCATAAACCCACCCAGCTTACACATATCAATATACCTACAAGGCTAAAACTCTATGCTAATTTACTCTGTGAACTTTCTAATGCACCCCGGGAAGAGCTGTCATTATTACCCAATTACAATGATGCTTCAAATCACATGATGTTTTCTGCAGGCTCTACAAGCACGTGCTGTTGTTTTCATTGCTGCTGGTGTGTTTATAGTCGCTGATTTTGTCAAATTTCTGGTGTTTTAGCTACAATATTGTGGTAATTAAATTTGTGAAATTGTATCAATAACTTTTTTGAGAATGAAGTAGTAATTAAAGGAAAAGAAGGAGAAAAACCATAAAAAAGAAAAAAAAGCGGATTTGCTGATGATAATAAACTTATTTTCAGGAAAAAATACTCCCGGTCTTATATGAGATAATAAATAGTTCAGAAGTTTCACATTATCAGGGAATTGCATTTAGGGGATCAACTAACAGTCTCTGCAATGAGACGCACTCACCTTGCTGGAGGAATGCTACTCTGCATTTAATCTTATAATATTCCCTTCGGAGCGTGCAAGACAGCTTGCTGGAAAATAGAATGATCTTTTGGCTACATTCAGAAAGAGAACAAAAGTGGGAAGGCAGGTAAAGGATACAGCACATGGAAACAACATTCAGTTTCCATTTGAATTCTAAAGTATTAGACTTTTTAAAAATCTTTTTTGAAGAAATTCTGAGAAATCTGTCAAGAGTGGGTATGAAAAGACAATATAGCCTGCCACTTAACATAGGGTGCTAAAAAATGTTAACAATTGTTCAGTCTAAATGGTGGGTGTTCGGGTGCTCATTTTACCACTCTTGCAACTTCCCATGTATTTGACAGTTTTTATAAGAAGAAGTTGGGGGAAAAGACCTGTTGCTAAAAAGCTTGGGGAAAACAAAATTCTGTACAGTTTTCTGATCTGACACATCCAGTATCTACTCCCTCTTTTTTTGTTGTAGCATCTTCTCCTCCCCCACAATATCCATGTGACCTAGGGGAGGCTGTCTCTATCACTTGGGCTATAGGAATAAGCCACATCTCCAGCCTAGGACAATGAGCATTAATTCCATTCCCCTGGTCATTTTGATTGGTGCAGGGATGGGCAAGAGATTGATGTTGGGCCAATCAGAATGAAGCCCAGGACTTTTTCAACAGTTATGGGAAGATTCTTTCCTTCTTCTTGGTGAGCATGAACAGAAACAAGGAAGGCCAGGGAGCTGAGAGCAGCCATATTAAGATCATGGTCAGAGAGTTTTCTGGAAACTGGACTCAGTATCAAAGAAACAGAGTCAAGAAACAGAGAGGGAGAGAAGGAGCTAGATAAAGCCACACAGAAAGCCAAATCTAACAGGGTACTTTTCAATTATTTGAGCCACTAAATTCCATTGCTAGCTGAAGTCATAATGGGTCATAGACATCGGTGGTTCAGTGGTAGAATTCTCGCCTTTGTACAGGACACTGGGTTCAATTCCTGGGCAGTGTACCTCATGCACAGCCACTGCCCATCTGTCAGTGGAGGCTTGTGTGTTGCTATGATCCTGAGCGGGTTTCAGTGGAGCTTCCGAACTAAGACAGACTAGGGAGAAAGGCCCGATGAGATATGTTTGAAAACCAGCTGATGAAAACTAGATATATTACAATGGTTCCTTTGTGGACAAGGTCACCATGAGTCGGGGGTCGACTTGATGGCAGCTAACAACAATACCAGAATAGGTCAGTTTTTGTTGTTGCTGTTGTTGCTTGCAAGAGAAATTACCTTAATATGCTAACAGGTAAGTTGAAAATAGTCTGAGCAATGATTAAAAAAGGTCATTTTTTTTTACCTTATATACTGACACTCCAAGAGTGTTATTGTATCATTTGCTGTTGAATGGAGAGGAAAGCTGGCTCCTAAGATCCCCCTCAGACAAAAAGTACAAAACATCTGTTGAAGTCATAAGTGATTTGTTAGCAAAGTTCAACAGCAGTAAAGCCTCCAAAAAAAAACCAGATCTTTTCTCACCAATGGATACTTAAATAATTAGGGTCAATTAAAATTTAGAATTTCCGGGGCATGGGACTAAATTACAGTGACATTTAAGAGCTCTGCTAAATTTTCCCATTCATCTTGGAGATTTCGGGAATAACTATGTTGTAATTAAGTAATTTTCTTCTTTTCATTTTTATTATAATTTTCTTCTTCAAGCTTGGCAATTACCCACTACTACAGGGTACCTTCCTTCAGAGGAAGGAAAAAAAAAGAGACTACCCAGTTTTTAGCTGATGCTGAGACTAGGTTTGGCTGCCTGCTGAGTGATAAATGCTGATGTGTACAGAAACCTCTAAATGAGTTGCTTCAACAGGATTCTTTAAGCCCCCCTAGCCCAGAGCCTCCCAGAAAATTATTAAATTGTCTGAGTGGGTGATAAAAACCAAAACAAAAAGTAACAGCTGACATTATGATTGTTCTGCTTTGCTTACACAAGAGGCAGAGTTTTTAAGTAGCCCCTGGGATATGTGAAAGCAGACCCTATTACTTGCCTGTGGGTTTTACATATCCCTCACTGATACAGGATTTATGAAGACATAACTTTTGTGTTTTACACAATAAAGCAGAAGGATAGCTCTCGTTGGATTAAGCTATTCCAACTGCATTTACTTCTGGCAAGGAAGTACATCAGATCCATAAAAAAACAACCAGAGGCCTTTAAACTTGGGTCAATAGCACTTGACTATTAGATGTCCCTAAGAGAAGACATAGCAGGCTGTGTTGATGCGCTGGAATATCCTGGCCCTCTCTATAGAGGTATCAGATAGACAGTGATGATTATGACCACATTTATTCTCATCAACCACCATTAAGTGAGGACTTACTCCAACCAGGTCTTCAACCATCTTGGGAAAAAGGTATTATCAGCTGTATTTCAAGAAAACGAAGAAAGAGTGAAAGTCAGTTGTCTGGCCTATGATCATCCAGCCCATGAATGAAAGAAACAAGACTGAAACTGCATTTCTCCAGTTCCTAAGCTTACATTCCAAATTGCACTTCATGTTTTGAAACATGGACATGGGAGTAGTTATGCCATGTTCTGACTGTGTACGAAGATAAAATCCATGTATGTTGCATGTGTCTCTAAAACCATCCTTGATCAAATGCAGGAAGTTTTAGTGAGAGAGTCCTTCAACGGACCTCAGCCTCATCGAGCCTCTGGACCCTTGCTCATGTCACTTCTTCTGCATGACATTCCCTTCTACCCCTTCCCATTTTTACCTGCAGAAATTTTACTTATATTTCAAAATCTTCTTACTCCTTCATTCCACAGGGTTTACCGGGTGCCAGTGATGTACAAGACATGACACAGCAACAAGTGGGTCAGACGTGGCCCCTTCCTGTGGACAAAACGTCCCTCTACCCCATAATGGAGCCCTGGTGGCACAGTGGTTAAGAGACTGGCTGCTAACCAAAAGTTGCTCATTGAAAATGCTATGGGGCAGTTCTGCTCTGTCTGATAGGGTTCCTATGAGTCAGAATAGAATCAACGGCAATGGGCATACCCCATAATAATATGGGGCAGGTGACAGTGCTTCAGAATTTATGAAGACATTCTAACACATTTCCAGAACAGTCAAAATTCTAACTAACTCTGGAAAACATGTTCCAAAGATAATCCATAGAGAGAAAACTTTCATTTCATCAATGCCAAACATGTGCAAAGTATTTCCACGCGCTATCTAATCTAATCATCAGCTGTATGACAACATCTGCATGCAAGCACATTTACGTGCATATTTAAAAATTTTTTGTGGCAGCTACATTAAGATGCTGTGTTAGACACTTGTTGCCATGCAAAGATGAATCGGACGGTAGGAAATGAAGCCTGCACAAATGGTCAGAGTAATGGCAATGTTCTATCTTGGGGATTAAACAGGAAAAAAAAAAAAAGATGTGTTTAAAAGATACTTTGATTTCATTTTGCTGCCTGCTGGAGACGAGCTGACATCTAAGGATTCTTTCAGTGCTTAAAGTCCATATTTGCTACCTGCAGAAACTGAAACTCCCTAGGGTAGGCACTGAACTGTGGTAGATGCCTTTATCCCTTGGAGATGGCAGTCACTCAAGAAATAATTGAATAAGAGATACATACTGCATCCTCATGGAGTTTCTAGTCCAATATACCAATAAAGGAGCACAGAATGCTGACGTATTCACAACTACTTACATTTTAAGTTTTTATTTCCAGTCTACACTGAATTTAGCAAATTAAAATACCTATTCAAAAAAAAAAAAAAATCTATCCTAAAAAACCAAATCTGTCTTGGAAGAAGTACAACCACAATGCTCCTTAGAAGCAAAGATGGCAAGACTATGTCTTACATACTTTGGACATGTTATCACAAGGGATCAGTCCCTGGAGAAGGACATCATGCTTGGTAGAGGGTCAGCGAAAAAGAGGAAGACCCTCAACGAGATGGACTGACACAGTGGCTGTCACAATGGGCTCAAGCATAGCAACAGTTGTGATGATGGCACAGGACTGGGCAGTGTTTTGTTCTGTTGTACATAGTGCTGCTATGAGTCAGAATGAACTCAGTGGCACCTAACAACAACAAAAATCCCAAAAATAGGTTCATCATAATTAATACAAAGTTTACTTACAATGAACGCCATCATTAATATAACATCAATTAATGTTAAAGAAGATATAGCATGATGTTCTGAATAAATATTGTAATAAAGAAGATAGTACATGGACCAGAACTATTCTGGGCTGTTACCAGTTACTAAGAACAACTGTTTTGATAAACAATTTGGAATGATGTACAATGAGACAGAAGATACTACTTATCTTATTCAGTATGCAGCCCTGGTAGCAAAGTGTTAAGAGCTTGGCTGCTAACCAAAAAGTCGACAGTTCCAATCCACCAGCCACTCCTTGGAAACTCTATGGGGCGGTTCTACTCTGTTTTATAGGGTCGCTACGAGTCGGAATTGATTCGATGGCGTATAACAACAACAATTCAGTGTAGCAATCAGTTGGCAACAATCTATAAACGCGTGGCATTAAGGATGTGATATCAAATATCCGTAGAGAGTCAAAATTGCAGATGGTGTGGGGAAAATGTTCTGTGAGTAAGAGCAGAATATACTAGAACCATGGCACCTTTCTCTTTGTTTTGCAATCACTGATTTTCTCATTTTTCTTCTTCAATACTGTGAGCTCCCCAGGACTGAGACTGTGATGTTCATCTCAGGGTCTGTAGACAGAAGTCCACTGTCCAATATTCAGTATGTGATTTTTAAGTGTAGAAACAAGGAAGGGAGGAAGTCACAGTTTCATCCTGAGAAATTAATAGAGTTCTAAATTTACCTTATTGTCAATCACTATGCCCTTCCTCAAGGTACATCTTGCACAGGAGCATCGACAGAAGAACTGATGAAAGAAAGACCAGGACTAAACTTGATATCTTTCTCCAGCAAGCACAGGGAGCCTAAGAATATTACCAAGAATTAAATATATTTGATTGATGACTATCCCCACACTGGCCACGTTTCACTTGTAAGTGACTGATCCGACCTGAACTGCTTCTTTGCAACTTTTTATTTCCAAAGAGTTTGGATCCATAGTAAGTTGCAAGAGTAGCACAGTGAATACCTGTATAGCCTTCAGCAGTTATTACCACTTTGCCATATCTGCTTTCCCTCTATCTTTACACACACACATACACATTGTTGCTATTATTATCATTTGCCTGGCTGTTTCTCTGGCAGGATGGTTTGGGTATTCCAGAAGACAAGGATGAAAAGGGCACTTCACCCTTGCACAACAGAATGAGACCACACCCTGGTGTGAGGTGTATTCAGAATCTTGAGCAAAATAATTTCCCAAGAGTGAAGACTTTAGTGTGGTGGATACTGGTAGATATGACTGGAAAGACAGGTGGTAAAGAAAGACTCTGAAGACTTTAGATTTTATCTAACAGAAAGTGAGGAATCACTGAAGATTTTTGAGAGGGCTTCTGACCAAATAAAAATAATAATTCTCTGAGATAATAAACCAAAGGCCCACCACCCATCCATCAGTTAGTCGTGCTGTGGTGACTTGCGTGTTGCTGTGATGCTGGAAACTATGTCACCAGTATTTCAAATATCAGCAAAGTTACCCATGGTGGACAGGTTTCAGTGGAGCTTCCAGACGAAGAAAGACTGGGAAGAAGGAGCTGGTGATGTACTTCTGAAAAAAATGGCCGGTGAAAACCTTATGAATAGCAGCAAAACACTGTCTGATATAGTGCTGGAAGATGAGCTCTTCAGGTTCTAAAGCACTCAAAATACCACTGGGGAAGAGCTGCCTCCTCAAAGTCGAGACAACTTTAATGACGTAAACGGGGTAAAGATTTCAGGAATCTTCATTTGCTGATGTGACATGACTCAAAAGGAGAAGAAATAAGAGCAACATCCATAAATAATTGGAACGTGGGACGTATGAAGTATATACGAATGTAGGAAAATTGGAAATTGTAAGTGCGCTATGCTAATTTTTTCTTTTTTACAAAAACATGAAGAATTGGCACTGCGTCAATTGCAGGAGGAGGGCTCGGCTAGCAAACAAACATAGAAGGCTACATTATTTTCATAAAATCATGGTATACCATGGACTTCCAGAAGAAAGGACAAATCCATTTTGGCAGAAGTACAGCCAGAATGCTCCTTGAAAGTGAGGATGGCATGTCTTCCTCTCACATAATTTGGACATGTTATCGGGAGGGACCAGTCCCTGGAGAAGGACATCATATTTAGTAATGTAGACAGTGAAAAAGAAGATCTTCAATGAGATGGACTGACACAGTGGCTGCAACAATGGGCTCAAACATAGCAATGATTGTGAGGATGGCGCAGAACCAGACAGTGTTTCGCTGTGTTGTAAATAGGTTTGCTATGAGTTGGAACCTCCTCGATGGTACCTGACAACAACATACCAAATGTACAGCAGATACAAAAGAATGGTGACAGGAAAATCAGTTAAGTGAGTTCAAAACACCTAGAATATTAGCAAAAGTATAATCAAACTGGATCCGTCCTATTCCTAAAACAAAATACAACAAAAGGGGTTTGAAAAGTCATTGGTTCAACAATATTTAATATAAACATACTCAAATAGCATATATTTCAATTAATTAGGTTTCTAGGGGAGTAATGTGGTATTTGGACTTGGACATGAAATCAATAATGGCCTTACAGATACTCCCCATGTTTCTCAGTCCTCTGCTCCAATCCCCTCCCTTCCCAAAAATCAATACAAATACCTTATATCAGCCAGAAAGGACAGTCATCTTTAAGTGGAAATAGAAATCTAAATTACAATTGTAAATGTCTAAAGCTTGTAGCCTGGGGATTTTCCTAACGGGAATATTTGATGTGACTTTTTGTTATTCTTATGGTTGTGTTCATGAGCACATCACAAGGGTGGTTTAAAGGTTTAGCTGAGTGCCATAAATTAGATTTTCTTTAAGAAATCATGTCCCTGACATTTTTTTCATTATCCAAGAAGAATGAAACAGATTTTTCGGTTAATTAGTGCTAAGGCATGTATTTTGCATTAGCATTAAGTTTACCAAAATGGCTTTAAAAACGGTAACAGATGGCAGAATTATAATAACTTTTCCTTATGATTTAGGTTAAGAATAAAGTGTCATGAGAATTCTCCTCCTGCCCAACTCTTCCATAAAGTTAATGCATTTAATAGATATGATGTATTGTTTTTCTTATTGAGGTGTAAACAATTCTATCTCACATTAGATGAGTATAATGAGATATGGGAATACATTTCTGTATTATCTACCTAGGGCAAAGGGATTTTCCAGGGTTTAAACACAGAACCACATAGAAACAACTCTGTCTGCAGCACCCGGCATCTAATATCTCCACATCTCTCCTCATCAACAACAAGCTCTCCAAATTTCCCCACCCGCACTAAATTCACCCTTCCTTCTTTAGGCTTCTCTTGGCCTCCACAGTATCACTTGTCAAGTTAACTTCCTAGCTCTCTGACTCTTCCTAGATCAACTTCCTCTGACTCCTTCCAGGTGACTTAATAATAAAGGTTGAGGAGCACCACACACCAGCCTACTTTGGGCTCATTTCCTCTTGTCAATTAAACAGAATCTTCTCCCCTCAGGCCCTTTTCCTCAGGCAATGATTTCACTCATTCCTTGGTTTTAGTCATCTGTGGAGTTGTCTGCTTAGGCTGACCTCCAAGTCAGTATTTTAAAATTCAGACTCTCAGCTCCTGACTTAAAATCTGGAATCAAACAATAAATAAATAAATACAATAGAAAAGAAGAAGAGGAAAGGGAAGTAGAACAACAGTAAAAATAGGTGCTAATGCTTATTAAGCTTACTTACCACATGGGCCAAGCTTACTTACCATATACTATCTATACTTAATTTTCACTATACTAGAAGAGGCCTAATAACTTGATTGAAGTCATACAACTAGATAGATCCAGGATTCAAATACTGGCCTAGCTTTAGCCACTAGGCTCTTCTGTCTCCCTCTTCTCTCTCACCTTCCACTTCTAACCAACTGTTAACTTTGGTAGGACTCCACTTGGCTTAGTAACTTGTGTCTACCCCTTTGTTCCCTCCCACCAACCTATTACACAACGAAGGACCCCACCAACAGTCTCCTTTTTTTTTTTTTAAACTGTGCATTAGGTGACAGTTTACAGCACAAATTAGTTCCTCATTCAAAAATTTATACACAAATTGTTTTGTGACATTGGTTGCAATCCCTGCATTTAGTACTCTTCTCTTTTCCCTTTCCACTCTGGGTTCCCCATGTCCATTTACCCAGTTTTCCTGTCCCTTCCTGCCTTCTCGTCTTTGTTTTTGTGCAGTTGTTGCCCATTTGGTCTCGTATAGTTGATTGAACTAAGAACCATGTTCTCCATGTAGGTTACTGTTTGTTTCATTGTTATTGTTGTTAGGTGCCTTCGAAATGGTTCCAACCCATAGTGACCCCATGCACAAGAGAACAAAACGCTGCCTGGTCTTGTGCCATTGTCACAATTGTTGCTATGTTTGAGTCCATCATTGCAGCCACGGTGTCAATCCATCTCGTCAAGCGCCTTCCTCTTTTTCGCTGACCCTCTACTTTACCAAGCGTGACTTCCTTCTCCAGGGACTGGTCCCTCCTGATAACATATCCAAAGTATGTGAGATGAATTCTCACCACCCTCACATCCAAGGAGCACTCTGGCTGTACTTCTTCCAAGACAGACTTGATCCTTCTTTTGACAGTCTGTGGTATATTCGATACTCTTCACCAACACCGTAATTCAAAGGCATAACTTCTTTGGTCTTCATTATCAATTATCTAGCTTACACATGCATACAAGGTGATTGAAAATAACACGGCTTCGGTCAGGCACACCTTAGTCCTCAAAGTGACATCTTTACTTTTCAACACTTTAAAGAAGTCTTTTGCAGCAGATTTGCCCAGTGCAACAAGTCATTTGATTTCTTGACTGCTGATTCCATGGGCATTGATTGTGGATCCAAGTAAAATGAAATCTTGACAACTGCAATATTTTCTCCATTTATCATGTTGTTACTTACTGGTCCAGTCGTGAGGATTTTTGTTTTATGTTGAGATGTAGTCCATACTGAAGGCTGTAGTCTTAGATCTTTATCAGTAAGTGCTTTAAGTCCTCTTCACTTTAAACAAGCAACATTGTGTCATCTGCATATTGCAGGTTGTTAATGAGACTTCACCAATCCTGACGCCAAGTTCTTCTTCATATAGTCCAGTTTGTTGGATTATTTACTCATCATACAGATTGAGTAAGTATGGTGAAAGGATACAACTCCGATGTACAGCTTTCCTGATTTTAAACCATGCAATATCCCCTTGTTCTATTCAAATGACTGTCTCTTGGTTTACGTACATGTTCCTTATGGGCACAGTTAAGCATTCTGGAATTCCCATTCTTCGAAATGTTATTCAGAATTTATTATGATCCACACAGTAGAATGCCTTAGCATAGCCAATACAACGCAGGTAAATATCTTTCTGGTGTTTGTTTATACGCCTATCTCATATTTTGCTGAAAGGTGGACTTCAGGTGTGGCTTCAGTTCTGAGTTACCAGGGTGTCCAGGGGCCATAGTCTTGCGGGATCCTCCAGTCTCTGTCAGACCAGTAAGTCTGGTCTTTTTGTGTGTGTGTGTGTGAATTTGAATTTTTTCCCACATTTTTCTCTTGCTCTGTCTAGGATCCTCTATCGTGGTACTTGTTTGAGTGGTTGGTGGTGGTAGCCAGGCACCATCTAGTTCTTCTGGGCTCAGGCTGGTGGAGGCTGTGGTTCATGTGGTCAGTTGGTCTCTTTTTACTCTTTTGGTGAAATCTTTTCTCTAGCATAAGTGTTTAATTTTTAGGAGCTCCCAGTTATCTAGTTTATCTTCTGGTGTTTGTGCACTGTTAATTATGGTTTGTATTGTATTTATGCTATGTATTAGGGGCCCTAGCATTGTCCCTAATCTTTCTTCCATGGTATTTATCATTTTTTTATATTTAAGTCTTTCATCCATTTTGAGTTAGTTTTTGTGCATGGTGTGAGGTATGGTTCCTATTTCATTTTTTACAGATGGACATCCAGTTTTGCCAGTACCATTTGTTAAAAATACCACCTTTTCCCCATTTAATGGACTTTGGTCCTTTGTCAAAGATCATTTATGCCTGGGTTCTCGATTCTGTTTCATTGGTCTATGTGTCTGTCACTGTACAAGTACCAGGCTGTTTTGACTACTGTAGCTGTAGAGTAGGTTCTGAAATCAGGTAGTGTGAGGCCTCCCTTACTTCGTTCTTTTTCTTCAATAATGCTTTGCTTATCCAAGGCCCTAACTTTTCTTAATGCCTCATGTTTCCTCTCCTTCCCTCGTGGAAAAACCAGTTTCACTTCCATTTGTACATTCATCGCCACATTCCTGTTGTACAAATGTGTCTGTTTTTGGGTTCTCTCTTGAGCCAGTTATAACATCTGCCAGTTCTCTCCTGAATTAAATAATCTTTACCATACGTTGATGTCTATATTTGTATGGGAGTCTAATTTTACCTATTTCTGAAAATTTTTAAAAACAGATACAGCTCCTAAAACCTCCATCTCTTGCCCAAGGACCACAAATGGATACCAGCTGCCAAATGAATTTAGTCCAGAGATCTCACCCAGCAATTTAAAGCCAACATTACAATTCCTCTACTCTTTCAATGGTGAGTTCACCTGTCAGCCTATTCCCCGTCATTCCCAACCTACTTACAGGCCCAAAGAAGTCCTCAGGTCCCAGGTACACATTTTACTTTCCCACTTTCCTGGCTTTGCTGAGGCTAATCTTTCCACTTGAAACGTGGATGTTCATAGAGTGTTCAACATAAACAGCTGCTGTGGAAGGTTTTAAGCCCACACTTCACAAACTTTTACAGAGAAGTAACATGGGCAAGCAGTCCCTGGGTAGTACAAAAGGTTAACATGCTCAGCTGCTAAGCAAAAGGTTGGAGATTGGAGTTCACCCAGAGGCTACTTGGAAGAAAGGTCCGACAGTCTACTTTGAAACATCAGCCACTGAAAATCTATGGAGCACAGTTCTTCTCTGATACTTATGGGGTCACCGTGAGTCGGAGCATACTTGAGGGCAAAAACAAAAAACATAGGCAAAGAAAATAAACATTTGGCTACCAGGGGAGGGGGCAAATAAAGGGAAATGCTACGAGCAGAAATTTCTTTGAACTCTCATGTTTTATCTTAAAAATGTACACTGATTACACATACAGGTAATCCCTGACTTATGACGTATTCCAGTTACGAAGAACCCCACTAACTGCCATCAGTGTATCTGCAACACTGCATCTTCCTGGGAGGAAGTTACGGGAAAATGCGTGCAGGTGATAAGGAAAAAAATTGATGACTGATGTGAACACGCTCTAAGCATTTGATCAGGATAATATGATGGAAGAGATCAGTGGAAAAATTGTCCACAGGGCAAGAACGCTCAACTTAGAATCTGATATCGCTGACGTGGAACAACTTCAGTATACGTGTACGGTGTGAACGAAGAAGAAGAACGAAGAAGGGGAATTGATGGATTTTGAAAAGGAAAGAAATGCGGAAGAAGAAAGAAATAATAATGAGGAAGAGGAAGCAAAGATGTTGCCAAAAAATTTTACAGTGAAAGTATTAGCTGGAGTTATTTCTAAACTAAATCAGGGGCTTCCGTTGCTGGAAAACATGAACCCAAATGCTGATGGCTTTGCTAAAGTCGATAGGCAGATTCAGGAAGCAGTGAGATGTTACCATGAAATGTATGAAGAAAAAAAGAAAAGGCCGTACAGACAATTCTCACTAATTTTCTGACTGGAAACACCATCCCCATTCCCAGGGATAATCCAGATGACTCAGAACCTTCCACAAATGGAGTTATCACTGCAACTGACAAAAATGCCAATGTCGTCCCACTCTTCATTGAGGGAGTAAAGTTTGATGATTTGTGTATTTTTTTATGTATGTATTATTGAAATATATCTGTAAGTTTATATGTAATGTTTCCAAAACCCCAAAGACAAATAAAGATCAGATTTATAAAGATACTGACAATAAAAGACAATAATAATGAAAACTGAAATAAAAAAAATGAGGTATTTCGATTTATGTCAGAATCAACTTACCAAAGAGTCATTGCAACAAAACCCCGTTGTAAGTTGGGGACTACCCGTACTATGTAAGTGTTGGCTTTCGTGAAAATATAACTTCCACTCTCAAATATTACAGTAAAATTAACATTCCAAGAAGAGGTATCTTATCTAACCTGTGGCTTTGTATACCCTGTGGCATATCATTTGACAATGCTGAGCATTACCTGAGCCCTGTGCTCCCAGAAAACAATGCCCCTACATCCCACCACTGTGTTCCTGGAAACAGTTAGCTACAAAGAGCCACCCTTCCCTGCATGACTTAGACCAGACCCACAGTCACCCTTCACCATGATTCCCTTGTTTATCTACGTCTATAAGACCTCAGGCCCTCTTCCTTTTCTCTGAGATGTTCCTTTTTAATAAATGTTCTCCCCACTGCAATAGTTGATTAAAATCATCTCCTTAGCTGTCTGGTGCATTATGTCTTTGACACACCATATTCCCAAGAGTACACCCCACTCTGCAAAGCTCCCAAGTTTCTGGGATACCTCTTAAGATTTTAATTGTGGAATCTCGGACCCCTGGTGTATTGAATTATAATAGTAGACAGAAATCCAAACTTGCTGTGGTTCTGAAGGATTTTTCTCACCCTGAAACCCATTTAAGGAGCCCTGGCGGAGCAGTAGTTAAGAGCTTGGCTGCTAACCAAAAGGTCAGCAGTCTGAATCCACCAGTTGCTCTTTTGAAACCCTATGGGGGTAGTTCTACTCTCTCCTAGAGGGTCGCTATGAGTTAGAATCAACTGGATGGCAATGGGTTTGGTTTTGTTGTCTCTTTGTTTAAGCCAACTTAAAAGTGATCACCAAGGTTAAAAGCACAGCAGCTTGATAGGGATCATTGCAGCAGGCCAGGCCCTGCTGGGGCTGGGACTTGGGAGGAAGCGGGCAGGCATCCTGCCTATAACCCTTAAGATTTCTGAAAATTAAGATGCTGGAAATGGACACAAGAATTCATTCACTCTTCTTTCAACAACTGTTGCTAGAACATGGCAGATGAGGCCTGGATACTGGAGATACAATCTATTCAAGAGAAAAGCTATAAAAACTTGATTAAAGCTTTGAATTTCAAACCAAAGATAAGGTTGAAAGGATGAATAGGAGTGGGGTGTGGGGTGTGGCTTCAGGGCCATTACGAAACATCCAAACATTCTGAGCAGAGGATGTGAAAGAGCTTAAAATAGGGAAACTGCAAATAATAATAGCTTGAATATTTTTTTTTAAAAGAATACCTTAAAATATGCAGGGACTGGGCTAAGTGATTTAAATGCATTACTTCACTAAATCCTTACAGTAACTTCAGGCGCTAAGTACTATCATTATCCCCACTTAACAGAAGAATACAGCCTCAGAGAAGTTAATTAATCTGCCCATGGTTCTTGTAGACAGTAAGCAGCAGGGCAGCCTGACTCAAAACCAATTTGCAAAATGCCTCCCCAAATGCTGCCCTCACAGGGTTTCAGGTGTGGGTATACAATACATATTAGAATCTGGAGAGGGAAGGTGGGGGGGAAGTAAACATGGGGTCATAACTTTTGTGCCAAGCTAGAGGCTCTGAACTTGACCCTGAGGTAATGGAAAGACAAGGAAAAAGTCAAGAGGAGGTAAGATGCAAGGTAGGGACCTAGAAATGGTTGACCAATTGCTGCTAAGTCAATTCTGACACATGGTGACCTCATGTATGTCAGAGTAGAACTGTGCTCCATAGGGTTTTCAATGGTGATTTTGGGAAGTAGATTGCCAGGCCTTTCTTCTAAGGTGCGTGTGGGTGGACTTGAACCTCCAACCTTTTGGTTAGCAGCTGAGTTAGTTAACCATGTACACCACCCAGGGACTCGCTGTGCTTTGGGGACTAACCACTGAGGTCCCTCGGGAGCATCAGAACGAAGGAGAACAGAGGCGATAAAACCACAGGCTAAAGTTCTTCAATGAACACAAAGTAAGAAAGGATTTGCATTAAAAGTAAGGCAACACTCAAAACAGCTTTAAATGTCTGGGAACACTGAAGTATGAATTCCATGCATCTAACTACTACAGTTACTTGTAAAAGAAATTCTGAGTTCTTAGGGAAGACCTAGAAAAAACATCCTATCACCTCTAAGGTCTATGGAGGGTGTAGAAGGCTGGTTCACACTTTGCTGTGTGCCCGTTAAATGTGATGACTACCGCAAACTCGCAGATAAACACAGCGAGCTATTTAAATACCTCAGTTACTGGATTACTGCCCCTGCAGGAGACGTGTCTCTCCCCTAAAACAGTAAATGTAGTGTCAGGAGAGACAAAGCATAAAATACGGAAGTGATTTTTCTTCCTTCACAGTGAGAGTATTAAGAAACTTGGTGTTTTCACTTTTCTTGAGAACTTCGAAAACTTTTATTAAACAAATGGATTACCAAACTGAAAAGAAAAAGATTGTTGTGGATTTAGATTTAACACAGAGCTTCTGTTAACATATAAATGCTCTTGGAACCCTAATGAATTCCAATAAAATTATTTATTATACCACTTTTTTCTTACACTCATGACAGAGAAGAAAAGAAAAGCACAATACATACCTACCATATTATATCAAATCTAAGACGCGACGAATTGCAAGGGACATACTAACCGTAGAGATGCTAAACTGAAAAAAAAGTATATCTTGCAAATGTAGTATAAAGTCATGAGCATGAGTCTTGCTGATAAGGAAGTTCCTTCATTGTCATAAAATGTAGACGTTGTTAAGGCTAGATGTAAACTGATGGACTAAATCTGACAGATTTAAAACTAGTGTGGTTGTCTATTTATATGTAAGAGAACCTGTAGATTTTCAGAAGTTAAGCAAGAACAAACGTCAGGATGTATTATAAAGAGACCATCTTGCCTCAGATACTCTTCAGCATAAAGACCATCCTCATGGTAAATTAAATTGAGGAGAAACTTTAAGGAATAAGGTTGGCTTCATAACTTCCTGACTACTACATACGGTACACACCAAGACCTGTGGTATGTCGAGGTATAATTTTCCAAAGGATAAGATTATTACTTTTACGTAAATATAAAGTAAACGTGTATGGAAAATAATTAATGAAAGAGCTAGCAAAATAATACTGCTTCAAAGAGAATTAAAGAGTCTAAGTGTAAACAACAACAACAACAAAAAAAAAAAAAACAAAGCAAACCTATTGCTGTGGAGTTGGTTCCGACTGACAGCAACCCTATAGGACAGAGTGGAACTGCCCCATAGTGTTTCCAAAGGAGCAGCTGGTGGATTCAAACTGCCAGCCCTTTAGTTAACTGATGTAGCTCTCAACCACTGCATCACCAGGGCTCCAGCTAAGTGTGAATAGGCTCTGGCAATGTTGAGTTTTACCTCAGTGCTGTGCTCCTGGAGGATCCCTGGTAGTACAATGCTTAAAAGCTTGCCTGCTAACCAAAAGGTTGGCAGCTTGACTCTACCAGTCACTCCTTGGAAGACCAGTGGGGCAGTTCTACTCTGTCCTATAGGATCTGACTCCATGGCAATGGGTTTTGGTGCTCCTGGAAAACAGCAATGGTAACAAATCCTCCCATCCTTTTAGTTCTGGGAAATGGTTTACTGCAAATAACCACATTTCTCCATATGACTTACTGTCTTATCGTCCATTGTCTCTCTTAACTCCCGTAAGATATGCAGTTGATTCCTTTGCTGACCTGTAACAAGGCTGAACCTACCGACAAGGCCGGATACAGACCTCTTTCCCTTTCACCCTTAGCCAATGTCTTATTCTCTGTCCTATGAGTGACTGGCTAAGATTAGAACTGTTTTTCTCCCTGACACTAGCTAGAAACAAAGGCAAACATTTTGTCTTGAGATAACTGACTGAGACTACCTCTGATTACAAAACAGTCCCAATTGTAAATCACCCCACCTATAATTTACCTACTTCTCCTTATAAGAGTCTAAAGTAAAACCACATTGCCAAGACCTTCTGATATTCAGATATGGAGTCTTCTCCCTATTGTAATAGCCTGAGTAAAATCAGTCTCCTTCTCTTTTTTTTTTTCCTTTGACAGTTATGAAAAAATGATAGAATAAGACTGCCAATTTACAAAGAAAATTAAAAAGTAACTTTGGGGACTTTCCCTTTGGAGCATGCCAGAGTAACTGGTACTGGACTCACTCTTCTGATGTAAATAAATACAAAAGTGAACAAAATATGCTAAACAACTGTTTTCAGATATTGAACCATAGGAAATATAAGATTATAACTGGAGAGAACGGAAATAAACAAGATGAACCCTGTGACTGTTCTGGCTTTCCATGAGGTGTACCTTCTGGACTGCTGCATAAGAATTGGGAGCCACACAGAGTGCAGCAGCTTCACTGAGTTGAAGATTCAAAGATCAGAGTTCAAGGAGGACAATGTGGCTAGAATTTGCAGGAAATGACACTGGAGAGGAAGGAGCTGTGCAGAGAAGAACTCCATAAATCTGAAAACGGGCTCCCTCAATTACCTGACTGAACACTAAGCAGCACTCAAAGTCCAAAATGCTAGGCGAAGAATAACTACCAGGGAAATGTAAAGTGAACAATCTCTAGAGCTTAAGTAGGGCAGGGGTATGTTTGAGCCCTAACCAATCAGAGCAACAGGCCTTGTTGAACATTCAGGCATTCCACAGATACCCCTAAAGGGACAGGCCTTAATAGCATAGCTAAACTAGCCTTAAAATGAAAACTGTTTTACTCGTGCCCCATCAAAGCTCAAAACAAAGCCTTGAGAAGATCAAGATCAATGAAAGAAACGTAACTGTCTGTTGAAGTAAATTTAAACTATCCTTAGAGGAAAACAACAAAATCCATTTACACAATCACGTCATATTCACCAACTCCAGAATACAACACAAAATTATGAAGCATATGAAGAGGCAGGAAAATGTGACCAATAACCAGACTAACAAATGGCAGAAATGATGGAATTAGCAGAAAAGAAATTTAAAACATCTATAACTATGCTCAAGGATTGAAATAAAAACATGAACATAATGAGAATAAAAATAGAACTAAAAATAATGAAAGAAAACTTATATAGCTGAGAAATACAATATCTTAAATTAAAAATTCACTAGATGAGCTTGTAAAAACTTCAGGAAAAAATATAAATAAACTTGCAAATATATTCGTAAACATTATTCAAACAGAAGCATAGAGAGAAAACAAACAAACGAACAAAAAAAACAACAAAACAAAACTGAGCCTCAATGAACTGAGTGGCTTAGCATGCGTATATTTGAAAGATAAAAAGAAAGAAGTAAGAACATATCTGAAGAAACAACCACTGAATATTTTCCAAATTTGATGACAGCTACATACCTACAGATAAAAGAAACTCAACAAACCCCAAGCAGGGTAAACACAAAGAGAATCACACCAAAATACATCATAATCAAATTGCTAAAAAAAAAAAGATCAGTGATAAGTAGCTTAAAGTAAAATCCACTGCATTTGAGTTGATTCCACGTCATAGCAACCTCTTAGGGTTCCTGAGGCTGTAAATCTCTGCTGAAGCAAACTGCCACATCTTTCTCCCTCGGAGCCCCTGGTGGTTTTGAACTGCCGATCTTTAGGTTAACAGTCAACTGCTTTAAGGAATGTGCCAAGTAGTGAGCAAAAAAAGAAACATTAGGTACACAGTAGCAAAGCGATCACAATTCACAATAGCCAAAAGGTAGAAACAACAGAAATGTCCATCAACAGATGCATGGCTAAACAAAATATAGTATATACATACAATGCAATATTACTCAGCCATAAAGAGAAAAGAGGTTCTGATCCATGCTATGACATGCATGAACCTTGAAAACATTATGCTGAGTGAAGTAAGTCAGACACAAAAGGACAAATATTGTATAATGCTATTTACGTAAAATATCTAGAATAAGTAAATGCATAGAAACAAAAGTTTATTAGTGATTACCAGGAGCAACTGGGAGAGGGCTGAGAATTATTTCCTAAGGAACACAGAGTTTGTGTTAAGGATGATTAAAAAGTTTGGAAATGGATGGTGGTGATGGTTATACAACATCGTGAACTTAATTAATATGCCACTGAATCGTATACATAAAAATCGTTGGAATGGCAAGTGTTTTGTTTTCTATATATATAATTTTTTTCAAAAAAGAATTATTGTAGAGTATCATATAACAAAACCATGCATACATCATGGGCCACTTAAAATATTCCCAAGGGAAATTTTGAAAAAGTGTGATTTTTACCTGACCAAGTGTTTCTCAACCTCTTTTCACTGTTGTCCATTAAGGAGTCTTGATAGACATTTTTTTCCCCACTCTGAAATTTTAATGCTACAGACATACTATATATCTGTTTATATACCGTGGCTATATTTTTGCTTTATACATAAAAATGAGTATGAAATTCTGCCCCTAAGAACCTATTTTTGTCCTCTGGGGGGCGATATCACCGAGAATGTATGACCTAACATAACCTCTTCCATAATATGTCTCCTTGCATACCTTCAATGGCTTCTGTGGTGCAAACGATCACTTTTATGCGGCCTCTGTAGCCTTGGTCTTGTAACTCCTACCGAAGTGATTGGGCAGGACTGTGTAATAGGGTAATTGTGGCCCACCAAAGGGATTGATCTGTTTTGCCATCCCGCTGGGCTTTAAATGAGCCACCCCAGAAGTGAGAGAGAGAAGATCTTACCACCACCAAGGAAAAACAGCTAAGAGTGTAGAGCGTGTCCTTTGAACCCAGGATCCCTGCACTGAGAAGCTCTTAGAACCAGGACACAGAGAGACAGAGAGAAAAAGGGAGAGAGAGCTCTCCAGCAGCAGTGGCAGAGAAACAATGGCAGGAGACAGCATGCTGAGATTCCCAGCCCACGGAGTGACAAAGCTGAGTACCTTTGAGCCAAGGCTTACTGGCAGAATAGGGTACCTCTGGGCATTTATCAACGGAGCTAAAAGAGCTTTGTAACACTTGCCAGAGTAGGTCAGAGGTCAAGGGTCAGAGAGAATTGTGCCCGCAAGCATGGCTGGGAAGAGGCTGTCCTGATGGAAGAACTGTATCCTGAGCATTCCGGAACCTGTATGGAACCTGTTACCTCCCTAATAAACCCCATAATCATGAGTATTGTCTGTGAGCTCTGTGTGGCCATGGCAATGAACTATCGAACCTAGCAGAGAAGTAGAGGGTGCTGTGGGAGGGACGGCTGGTGTCAGAATTGGTAAAAATGATGGAGAAAGGAGGCATGTCTGACCTATGCCTTACAGGAATCAGCCTTGGGCTGTTGATCTTGATTCTCCTTCCCCCTTGTGAAGTTAGAGGAGGCTGGACGCTGTTTTTACAGCTTCCCTCAATAAAGAATCTATTTTCTAGAGCCATCTTTTTTGGGACATATGTATGGAACTTTGTGTTTCCTTTATGTCAACTCTCTCCACCTTTTCTATCAATGCAGATAATTATAGCGAGGAAGGAACACACACTCTGAAGACGAAGAACACATGTGGACATATTTGGAAAGCCTGAAACATCATTGTGCTTTGATATCTTCAAACATTTTGTGAATGGAGTAAGCAGTCTTTTCAATAAACAGTTTTGGGACAGATGCATATCCATATACAAAAAAATGAAGTTGGATCACTACCTCATACAATATATAAAAGTTAACTCAAAATGGATGAAAGAACTAAATGTAAGAGCTAAACTCATAAAACTCTCAGACAAAAACATAGGCATAAATCACTGTAACCTTGGATTAGATAATGGTTTCTTTGATATGACACCAAAAAAAAAAAAAATAGAAATTCATCAAAATTAAAAACTTTTTGTGGGTTGTGAAAAGACAACACAAAATAAGAGAAAATATTTGCAAATGATATGTCTGATAAGGGACTTGTAACCTGAATATAAAACGAACTCTTACAACTCAAGCATAAAAATATAACCTAACTAAAAATAGGCAAAGAATTTAAGTAGACATTTCTCTAAAGAAGATATACAAATGGCCAATAAATACATGAAACGATGATCAATAGTGTTAGCCATAAGGAAGTGAAAATCACAATGAGATACCATTTCACACACACACTATACTTAAAACACACACTACAATCAGATCGACAGATTATAAAAAGTGTCGCAAGGATATGAATAAACCAAAACCCTCGTATACAGCTGGTGGGAAAGTAAAATGGTGCAGCTGCTTTGGAAAACAGTCTGACAGTTCCTCAAAAGATGAAAAATAGAATTACCATATTACACAGCAATTCCGCTCCTAAAAATATACCCAAGAAAAATGAAAGTATATAACTGCATAAAAACTTATACATGAATGATCATAGCAGCATTGTTTATAATAGCCAAAATGTGAAAATAAACCAAATGTCCATCAACAGGTGAATGGATAAGTAAAATGCAGTAGATTCATACAATGGAACAGTATTTGGCAATAAGAAGAAATGAAGTACTAATGCATGCTACTACATGGATGAACCTTAAAAAGATGATACAAAGAGAAAGGAGCAAGTCACAAGAGATCACGTATTATGCAACTCCATTTATACGAAATGTCCAGAATAGGGAAATATATAGAGACAGAGATGGGGAGTGACTGCTGATGGGTATAAGATTTCTTCCTAAGATGATAAAAATATTCTAAAATTGATTGTGCTTATGGTTGCACAACTCTGTAAATATACTGAAAACTATTGAATTGTACGCTTTAAGTGGATCAATTATATGGTATGTATTAATGGTATCTCAATAAAGCTACTACTGAAAAAAAATATATAAAAAAAAGAAATAATCAGATCTGCTCTACACTCCTTATAGCCAGGAACTGTCATGCCCCGACCCAGACCAACAATTTAAGCTTTATTCCTATACTGGGTCAAATGGAGATCTCTGGGCATGGGATACACCAAGACGTTGACAGCAAGGCTCCAGGAAAGACTTCTTCAGGAAGATGAAACTGATAGAGTACAAGAAGCATGTAAACATCTTAAGAGGGTATTCAGACAACTGGCGAAGAATTTGAGATTTCGATAGTAATAAGTATTTAGGAAACCAAACCGACTAGAACAAAAGACAATTCTGACCTCCAGAGAAAATAACAGTCATGCAGAAAAGCAACTGAAATGGTAGTTTACTTCACGGTTGAACTTTGGACAGCATTTAAATAGTACATTATTGTAAACATTGAACATTGATTTAATCAAAATTTTAATAAAAAAATATTAGGATGAAGTGTGAAAGGGAAGAGGAACACATGTAATAGAAGTAGGGGAAGAAGGACAATTAAGTCCTCTGTTTCCAGAGAGGGAAATAAACAGAAAAAAGTTGAAATTAAAAAAAAATGGCAATATATGCACATTATTTAGAAATCCGGAAGTAAAAACCATGAGGAGGGATTGTGGTAGAGTTTTTTGGTTTTGTTTTGTTTACAGTAACAAACCTAGAGCTATTTGATTCTATACACACATATAATCAATGGAAAATTCTTGCAGATTGTTATATGTAATAACAATTTTCACAGAACTCCCTAAAAATAAAACGGGAAAAATTGAAGACCAAAATGAATTTTGGTCTTCATAATATAATGGTTTTTTCGAATAATATAAAAATATTTTAAATAACTCAACAGGTAAAATATTTAATTTGTTCCTCCAAAAATATAGGTAAAAAATTCCTTTCTAAGAAGATGTATCATGTTTATCCTATGTCTTCATGTACCTCCTTTTCCCCACAAAATCCCTACAAAATCCCAGTTTGAGAAGAATAAGAGTTTAACTAGCATACGATCATTCATCCATACTTAGGTATTTCTACCTTATAGTTCATTTATTCATTCATTGACTCAGAAAATATTTAAGGGATTGTTGTTGTTGTTGTTGTTAGGTGCCCTTGAGTCAGTTCCAACTCCTAGCGACCCTATGTACAACAGAACAAAACACCACTGGGGTCTGCACCACCCTCACAATCATTGCTATGTTTGAGCCCATTGTTGCAGCCACTGTGTCAATCCATCTCATTGAGGGTCTTCCTCTTTTTCACTGATCCTCTACTTTACTAAGCACAAGCACTATGTCCTTCCCCAGGGCCTGGTCCCTTCTGATAACATGTCCAAAGTAAGCAAACAAAGACTTGCCATCCTTGCTTCTAAGGAGCATTCTAGCTGTACTTCTTCCAAGACAGATTTTTTCTTTCTTCTGGCAGTCTGTGGTATATTTAATATTCTTTACCAACACCATAAAAATTTAACGGCTTGCTAATGGCCAATTTAGGTTAAAAAAAAAAAAAAGTTATCTAGGATCACTCCTAATAAATTACTTTTCTGGCATTTTATTTTTCTAGAGTGTTGACTATCACGGAGCCTTGGTGGCACAGTGGTTAAAGTGCTTAGCTGTTAAACCAGAAGGTTGGTGGTTCAAACCTACCAACCACTCTGCACAAGAAGGATGTGGCATTTTGCTTCCGCAAAGATTACAACCTTGAAAACCCTACAGGGTAGCTCTACTCTGTCCTACAGGTTCGCTATGAATTGGAATCGATTTGACAGCAGTGAAGTGGGTTGACTATCATGAACATATCAGTGTCAGCCTATTCATCGAGGCTCATTTTGATATTTAGCCAAAGTCCTGTAAAACTTGGACTTGATATTCTATGAAGCTATTGTGTGCATACATGTTTGAAGGATATTTTAAAAAGTGCAAAACTGTAAATATTCTGATTCACTGCTCTCTTACATGTACTAAAAATGACTTCGTACAACCACTAACCAGGAGGTAGGTTTTGTATCTTACTGAAAATGTCACTTAATAAATAATCTTCAGATTTAAATCTAACTACGGATATCATTCACAGATCCTCAAACTTCTCCTTGAAGTCTAAATGGGCAAAGAAGGTAGCTTAAAAAAGACAGCTCTTCTGCCATTAACACTCTATTTCTTGAACTCCTTGAAAGTGAGTCCAAACTTTAAACATTTTAGCATAATCTATATAAGGACCTGCATCTCTTATAGAATTTAGATTGAGGAAGTCAAATGTGACTTAACTTTGAGATAATTTGTAATTGTCACTATCATTGTCATGCTAGATCACTTACAGTTTTAGGAAAATTACTTTGTCTCATGATTTATTCATAGCAATATATTCATTTGTCTATTCAAACAGTGACATTTTGTTCACAGCTATACTTTAATGTGTTGATTGTATCTGTGGCACACAACAAATTCTTAATAATGGCAACTCTAAAATTAAGGCTAGAAAATAATGACATGGGATTGGCATAAAGGGACATTAAGGAGGAAGAAGCTTAGCATTTCTGGGGTGAGTGGTAAGGGAAACTCGGAGACAGAGAATTGACCAGCAATGTGATTTAGACTGTCTGGAGTTGATTTTTTCATTCAACACTAAACTTCCTTGATTGTAATAACTATATATTATTTTACTTTCTATCCTCCGTAGTACCTGTATCCATAGTAGTTACGGTACTCGGAATAATGGTCCCCTAAAGTTGTCCCTGTACTAATCCCTGGAATCTGTAAATATGTTACCATATATGGCAAAGGGGAATAAATATTGCAGAGAGAATTAAGGTTCTAATCAGCTGACTTTAAAATACGGAGATTATCCTGGATTATCCGGGTAGACAAAATGTAGCTACAAGGTCCTTAAAAGATTGAAGGGAAGGCTAAAGAGAAGGTCAGAGTGATGTGATATCAGGATTCAACTCACCATTATTAGCTTTGAAGATAGAGAAAGGGGGCCATGAGCCTAGGAATGAAGGTGGCCTCTTGAAGCTCGAAAAGGCAAAAAGAAAATTTTCCCCTAGAGTCTCCAGAAAGGGACATGGCCCTGCCAACACCTTGATTTTAGTCCAGTGAGACTTGCTTCACACTTCTGACCTCCAGAACTGTTAAGATAATAAATTGTTTGAAGTCACTAAGTTCGTCATAATCTATTAAGGCAGCAATAGAAAACTAAAACAGGAGGTGGTCAGTAAATACTTTCAAAATACAAATAACCATTAAAAAATAACATCTAAATTGAGAGTCCAGAAATAAACCTGTACATCTATGGCCAATTATATTCGACAAGAGTATCAAGTCCATTTAATGGGAAAAGAATAGTGACTTTTACAAACATTGCTGCAAAAGTGGATTTCTAGGTGAAAAACAATGAACTTGGATTCTTACTTCTGTATACAAAAAAAATTAACTCAAACTGGATCAACAACCTAAATGTAAGAGCTAAAACCAAAAAAGTCTTAAGAGAAAACATAGGGGTAAATCTTCATGACCTTGGATTTGGCAATGGAGTCTTAGATATAATACCAAAAGGACAAGCAACAACAATAAAAAACAGATAAACTGGACTTCATCAAAATGTGCAAAGGACATTATCAAGACAATGCAAAGACAACCTATGGAACGGGAGAAAAAATTTACAAATCATTTATCTGATAAGGGTGTTATATTCAGAATACATGAAGAACTACAACTCAACAACAACAAAAAAAGCAATGCAATTTAAAAATGGGCAAGAGACTTGAATAGGTATTTCTCCAAAGAAGCTATACAAATGGATAATAAGCATACGAAAAGATGCTCAATATCATTAGTCACTGGGGAAAAGTAAATCAAAATCATACTTCACACCTGCTAGGATGGCTATCATCAAAAAGATGAAAAATAACAAGTGTTGGCAAGGATATAGAGGAACTGAAACCCCCATGCACTGCTGAATGTAAAATGGTGCAGCCGCTGTGGAAAACAATTTGGCAGGTTCTGAAAAAGGTAAACACAGAATAACCATATGATCCAGCAATTCCACTCCTAGGTATATACCCAAAAGACTTGAAAGCAGGGACTCAAACAGGTACTTGCACACCAAGGTTCATTGCAGCATTATTCACAATACATAACTTACATAGTGAGATGGTTCTATCTGGTTGAAATCGATTCCACATTTTCAAGGGCCCATGCCTTTGCCTCAGTGACCTCCCCTGCAATATGGGGATAGGAAAGCAGTTTCCCTTTGAGAGAAAAAGCAGCAGAATTCATTATGGATATGCAAGTATAAAAGCACTTGGACTATAACTTATCATATAAATGCAAAACCTTGAACACGGTAACTGGTTATAAAATATTGTTCATGGAATGACCCCTATCAGAAGCCAAATAGAAGGATTTTGTCAGCAAAAATGAGGTAGGAAAAAGTTCAAATTAAAATGGACCAAGATTCAAAGCAAGGCTCTATATTCAACTTCAGAGATTCGATTAGAACAGAGATAGGGAAGAAGGAGGTAACGGCAAAAGAAAAAGGAATTCACACAGAACCATGGGGAGGAAGATGGGAAAGGATTTGATCCTCCTAGAGAAAGCCATGTCTCACTATTAAACTATGTTGCACAGAAGACTGTGCTAATGATGCACTTCTTTCTGTAGGACACAGAAAGGGTATCAAAAGACAACTTTCAAAGGTGTCAAACAGGAGAAAGTAGGGTGCCCTACTGTAATCGGCAAAATAGGACTCACACCTACCTATGGGGGATTTTCTTCACGTCATCTGGTATTAAGAATCTATGAATTATGAAATCAATGTCACTGAATTTTATATCTAGAAACTCTTGAATTGGTATATGTTTTGCTCTGTATATTCTCAACAACCACAACAAAATAAATATTTTTCAAAAAAGAATATGAAATAATATGGTAGACAGTTGCTGTTTAGGGGCTATTTCTGCCGCTTACCTTTGAGGTCACTGGTGACTTACTGACACAGACAACACAGAGAAAAGAAAGACACGAAGCCTCCGATTCTGTTATTCCTTATTAGCATCTCTGCTAATGGGCTTGTTCACCAATTAGAAATACTCTAAACTGGACATTAGAAGTAATCTAAAAATCATTTTACTAATTAAATATTAGAATCCAGGTCCCTATGTATGATCAGCAGCCCTGGTGGTGAGGTGGTTAAGCATCTGGCTACTAACTGAAAGGTTTGAACTCAGAAGCTACTCCACAGAAGAAAGATGTGGCAGTCTGCTTCTGTAAAGATTACAGGCTTGGAAACCCTATGGGGCAGTTCTACCCTGTCCTATAGGGTCACCATGAGTCAGAATGACTTGATGGTAATGGAAGAGGTATTACCAAGTGTTTAATAAAATCCAGGACAAATGATAACTATTTTCTGGAACATCTGCTCTTCACTGCCATGGAATTCATTCACATCATAACGTCATTTTCACACACAAAAAAATCCTATGCTAAGCTGACCTGAGCTTTTGTTGCTGGTATTGATCCTTCTGTTCCATGTAACCAAGATATTTACCACTCATTTTTGTAGTCTCAACTCTTAGGAGAGTGCCTAGCACAAAGCTGATACTCAATAATATCCATGAACATATAGGAGAGTAGATAGATAATAATGTGCAGGTTACATGCATATTCTGAATTCCTGTCCATGGTAATTGTTAATGTGTTGTGAACACTTACTAAACTCCAGGTGTTACAGTCAGTATATTATTTGCATTGTCTCATTAAATCCTCACAATGACCCAATGAGGAAACTGTGGCATAGAAAGATTGGCAGGCCAGTATAGACCATAAAGGCTACTAAGTGGTAGAGCTGAGATCCTCATCCAGGCAGCCTGATTCCAGAACCCAAGCTCTTTGCCACTCTGCAATACTGCCTCCCACATGCTAGTCAACGCAAGAACCCTTTGCTGAGAGTCTACTACACATTCAGTGCTCAGAGAGATACAAAGGCAAATAAGAGTGTAACCTTGCTTTTAAGTAGTTAAGGGGCATTTATAAAATTAAGTTCATTATGAGGCAGAATCTGACAAGTACTCCTAAAACTGAGGCTCATAGTGCAGAAGAAAGAAAACCAACGCTTAGCTAGGCTGGGAGAATCAGAGAAGTCTGCATGGACAGAGCCACACGGGCTGGGCCTTAAACAAGAGTGAAGATTTGCAAAGTCAGAGATGGGGGACAAATATTCAGCAAAATCATTACCTTTCAGGAAAGGCAGGGAGTGTTCGGTACTATCTGGGGCATACGGAATATGCTGGAAGCGGTAATGGTTAGTCCTCTCTTCTTCATACTCAACCAGTTCCCCCAAAGTGAACTCATCAAATCCTGAGGCATACAGGCATTGATAAACTGAGGACTACCAAAACTAGGTGAAGAACATTCTGAAGTTCTGAACTTTAGTGAGGATAAAGAATGCCAGGGAGTGGTCGATTCTGCACAAACAGAGTGTGAGGTCATGGAGACAGATATGTTAGAGCTGTAGTCCCTAGGCTCACTAGAACAGGAAGTGGACTACACATAGAGACTGACAAGATCTCCAACCGTGAATGCCTCAGCAGACCCTTATGTAGGACCTTCCACTGTGTCATATGAACGGACAAAGTGATTTGAAATGGAAACTCTAGTGCTCCATCCACCCACCACTAACAAAAGCAGACGGCTGCACAATGATAGGAAATCAAGTGGACTTCTTTGTAATGGGACTCAGAAACACTATCAAAGTAAACTGTGGCTAAGAATTGGGTTTGAATTTATCTGACCCACCCTCTATGCAGTTAAACTACCCACTATTTCTCTAACAAGGAGAACAACAGATTAGAGTAAAAACCACACATACCAAACCTCGTTTTTATAGCACTATGTTTAAAAATAAAGATTTACATAAAGAGAATATTTGGGGTAAGAAATAATTTGCTTGGACAGGCAATTTTATCAATGCCTTTGAATTCACTGGAAAACGAAGATTTGGAGATTTTAGGATTTCTAATGTTCTGCCATAAGCACAGGGTATAATAAAAACTTCATATTTCTTTGAATTCAATTCACTTTTTCAAAAAAATTAAATTAGAAGTGTGATTCTTCTGGTAACAAGAACCGGCACATTATTCTTCACGACGATTATACTCATGGTGTAAATCTAGTCACTGTTAATAAACAATATGACAGTAAATAACCATTTCAAGGCATCAATTAACATAATGGTACCTCCTAAACTCTAGGTTTGTTTATTTACTATGAAAGCTTAAATTTCTGTTGGTAAGTATGTAGATGAGCACTTAGTCATTATGAAGGACATGCTGAAAGATCATTTCAGAAATACTTAAAATCACACAGAAAGTAATGCTCTGAAATGTGTAGAGAAATGAATAAAAGCTTCTCCTCTTTGTGAAGATTAAATATTAAAAAGCACTTATATAACATTTATTAAAATAATAAATATTTCAAAAGAGACAATTTAAAGAACACAAATATGACAAATTGCATTCTATCGGTGCTGACGGGTCTTTGAGCCCTAGCTCCTTCCTCCTTAAGGCTCTTGCATGCCTGGTTTCTTCATCCACATTACTCTTTGCCTTGTTATCTTCTCTTCTTCCTTCCATGATCAGTTCAACTTTCATCTCCTCATAAAAATCTTTTTCAGGACTTCTGGCAAAATGGCACTCTAGGCAGAATCACCACACTGTCCCTCCGCAGCAAAGATCTGAAAAACTAAGCCAAACAGAGAAAACAACAATCCTGAAACCCTAAAACATCAAACGAAGAGATAAAGAACTCAGCAAGCACCAAATGGAGTGAGAAAACTGACACAAAATGGAGAGCGAGGAGAGATTCATACAGAAGTCCCCTATCAGCTAACGCAGTGCGGATCCGCCATCTTGGACTCCTATCAGAGATCAGCAAACGGGGTACGAGAACATAGCTTCATGGAGCTTCCAGCAGGAGACAAAACGACCAGTAATTTGCGATATACTTTCCCACTGCCCACACTTCTTCACCCCGACTCAGCCTCCTCTGCTTCCCGCAGCCACAATCTCTTGTCTGGGAAGCCCCGGCTGCTTGGATTCCACCCACCTGAACGGGCCGGCTCTCCGAGTGCCATTTGTTGGCTGCTGGTGTTGCTTTTTTCCTCTTCTTTTGATTTCTTCCTTACCTCTCACCACCTCCCCCTCCTTTTACTCAAATACCTGGCTCCGTGCGCCATCTTTGCTTCTTCCTGAGGGACTGCAGAGCTCCGGTAATTTGTGATATATGCTTTCCCACCCCCTACCCTTCTTCACCCACACTCGGCCTCCTCTGCTTCCTGCGGACACAGTCTCTTGTCCAGGAAACATCGGCTGCTTGGACTCCACCAGCCCGCACTAGCTGGCTCTCTGAGTGCCATTTGTTGGCTGTTGGTGTTGCTTTTTTTCTGCTTCTTTTGATTTCTTCCTTACCTCTCACCACCTCCCCCTCCTTTCACTCAAATACCTGGCTCCATACACCATCTTCGCTTCTTCCTAATGGGCTGCAGAGCGCCATTCAAAGATGGAGCTGATTCCTGGTCTGGGCTGCCACGCTGGAGGGATCCCAGGGCTTTTGTTTGTTTCTTTGTTTTGAATTGATTGTTGTCTTTTCCTTCTCTTGAGCTGGAAGCCCGATCTGGCCAGGCAGTGCTGCGAGGCTTGTAAACTACCCCCTTGGCTTGAACAGATGTGCAGAGGGACCCCTGAGGGCAGTTCTTCTTTGTTGGTCTTTTTTTTCCCTGTTTTTTTCAGGGCTTTTCTTGTTCTTTCTTTTTTTTTAATTTGTTTTGCTTTCTTTTCTCTCTTTTTCCCTTTTTGTCTTTCTTCATTACTCCCGTTTCTCATCTCTCTATATCTTCCTTCTCTTTCTGTTCCCTGAATACCTGGCATTGTATACCTCTACGCCTTCTAGCCAAGCTGTACTGCAACCCGTGAGAACAACTTCCGCAGTCCTCATAGCCGAATCAGTGGGGTCCCTGGGAATTTTGCTGTTCTTTTCCCTTTCTGATTTTTATTTATTCATTCTTTTCTTTTCTTCCTCTTCCCCTTTCTGTTTTTCTCCATTTCATAGTCTCTCATCTCTCCACTCCAACAACAAACTCTCCTAGTATTCTTTTTTGTTTGTTTGTATGTTTTAGGCTCCTGTTCCTCTCTCCTTTCTCCCATATCCATCTTAGCTCCACACATAACAATCTCCCCACTACATCCTGCATACCTGCACCGTGCACTTAACATCACTCCACCAAGCAGCACAGGCACAGCCGACTGGAACCTGCCCTGCAATGATTACCGACCCGCCTTGGTGGCTGTAATAAGTGCCACTAACAACCCATTCCAGTAACTCCTCTTCAGCTAGACTTGCCCTGCCGTACGATGTCTGAGTGACTGACCCTGCCAATTGGAGAAGGAGGTGAAAAGTATTGTGCCCACAGATAAGCAAACAACAAAGAACGCACAGCCCGCCTGCTCAGACATAATCAAATTTTAAAAAAGGGATGAAACAAACACATCTACAATCAATAAACGAGAAAAATAACTACTGAATGCCCCGAAGACAAGAGATAACATCAAACATTTACAAAAACAGGACAGGATGGTTCTAGTAGGTGTCCAAAATAAAATACCAGATGACTTTTCAGTGGAAGAAAAGGCACTAGAACTACCCGATAGGGAATTCAAATCTCTAATACTCAGAATTCTCCAAGAGCTGAGGCAAAAAGCAGACAAAAATGTGGAAAAAAATAGATAAATTCATGGAAAATACAGACGAAAAATTGGAAGAATTCAGGAAAATAATGCAGGAACAAAATGCCAAAATAAATTCACACTAGATATTATACAAAGACAACAATTAGAAATCTAAAAGATAAACAACAAGATTTCAGAAATGGACGGTGTCATAGAAGGGCTGAGAAGCAGATTTGAAACAATGGAAGACAGGATTAGTGGAAATGAAGACAAACATTTGGATACAACTCAGTTTGAGGAAAACTCAGAAAAAAGAACAAAGAAAAATCAAGAGACCCTGAGAGTTATATGGGATACAATCAAAAGTAAAAATCTGCAAGTGATTGAAGTTCCAGAACAGGGGGAGAAAACAGAAAACACAGAGCAGATCATTGAAGAACTGCTGACAGAAAACATCCCCAATATCATGAAAGATGAAAAGCTGGCCATCCAAGAAGCTCAACGAACCCCATATAGGAGAGACCCCAAAAGAAGATCACCAACGCATATCATAATCACACTGGCCAAAACCAAAGACAAACAAAGAATCCTGAGAGCAGCTTGTGAAAAACAAGAAGTTACATACAGAGAAGAAACAATAAAAGACTAAGCTCAGATTATTCAGCAGAAACCATGCAGGCAAGAAGGCAATGTGATGACATATATAAAATCTTGAAAGAAAAAAAATTGCCAGCCAAGAATAATATATCCTGCAAAACTCTTGTTCAAATATGATGTTGAAATTAGGTCATTTCCAGATAAACAGAAATTAAGAGAATACGTAAAAGCCAAACCAAACTAACAAGAATTATTAAACGGAGTTCTTCGATCTGAGAACAAACAACTTCAGCTCACAGGCAGGTTGCAGGATCATACCAGCTAGATAACCAATCTAGGAAATGAACTATCAAGGGCTATCCAAAACCAAGAGAAATACAACAGGGAATCAGAGCAGTTAATCAGTGAATGACAACAACATCAAAACAATAAAAGAGGGAATAAACAGCATAGGTGTACAAACTTCTAATGGAGAGGAAGGCAAGGCGATACCAGGTAATGCTAGACTGCTTCAAACTTTGAAAGATAAGGGTAAAATTCATGGTAACCACAAAGAAAGTTAACAAACATACTCATAAAAATAAAGAGGAAAAACATAAAGTCTCAGCAAAAACAAAACCTACAAAAACAAAAGAAATGAAAAAAAAAAATCCACAAACAAAAGTAACTCAGCACAAGAGAGTAAGAACAAAGAAAATGTCAGCACCACCAAAAAAAGCACTACAAAATGACAGCAACAAACCCAAATCTATCAATAATTACACTGAATGTAAATGGACTCGATGCACCCATAATGAGATGGAGAGTGACAGAATGGATAAAGAAAACAGGATCCATCAATATGCTGTCTACAAGAGACACACCTTAGAAACAAACATCTGAATTTATTAAAAGTCAAAGGTTGGAAAAAAATATATCAAGCTAACAACTACCAAAAAAGAGCAGGAGTGGCAATACTAATCTCAGATAAAATAGGCTTAACACAAAATCCACCATAAAAGACATAGAAGGACACTATATAATGATTAAAGGGATGATCCATCATGAAGACATAACCATAATAAACATCTACGCACCCAATGACAGGGCTCCAAAATACATAAAACAAACTCTAACAGCACTGAAAAGAGAAATTGACAGTTCCACAATAATAGTAGGAAACTTCAACACACCACTCTCAGTAAAGGACAGAACAACTGAGAAGAAACTCAGCAAAGATACAGAAGACCTAAAGGGCACAATCAGCCAGCTTGACCTCATAGACATATACAGAACACTCCATCCAACCGCTGCAAAGTACACGTTCCTTTCCAATGCACATGGAACATTCTCCAGAATAGACCACATCTTAGGCCACAGAGAAATCATCAACAAGATCCAAAACACCGAAATAATTCAAAGTATCTTCTCTGATCACAATGCCATCAAGGTAGAAATTAACAACAGAAGGAGCAAGGGAAAAAAATCAATGACATGGAAACTGAATAATACCCTGCTTACACATCACTGGGTAATAGAAGAAATCAGAGATGGAATCAAAACATTCCTAGAATCAAATGAGAATGAAAACACATCCTACCAAAACCTTTGGGACACAGCAAAGGTAGTCCTCAGAGGACAATTTGTAGCAATAGCTGCACATATCAAAAAAGGAGAAAGGGACAAAATCAAAACATTAACTACAGAACTCAAACAAATAGAAAGAGAACAGCAAAAAAAGCCCACAGCCACCAGAAAAAAGGAAATAGTAAAGATCAGAGCAGAAATAAATGAAATAGAGAACAGAAAAACAATAGAAAGAATCAACAAAACCAAAAGTTGGTTCTTGGAAAGAATCAACAAAATCGACAAACCACTGGCCAGACTGACAAAAGAAAAATAGGAGACGACATAAATAACCCAAATAAGAAATGAAATGGGGGACATTACAACAGACCAAACTGAAATAAAAAGGATTATAACAGACTATTATGAAAAACTATACTCCAACAAATTTGAAAACCTAGAGGAAACGGATAAATCTCTAGAAACACACTACCTATCCAAACTACAAAAAAGTGATGTTGAAAATCTGAACAGACACATAAGAAGAGAAGAGATAGAAAAGGTAATAAAAAAACTCCCAACAACAAAAAAAAAAACTGTGGCCCAGACGTCGTCACAGGAGAATTCTACAAAACATTTACAGGAGAGCTTGTACCAGCTCTACTCAAGCTATTTCAGACCATAGAAAAGGAAGCAACACTTCCAAATTCATTCTATGAAGCCAGCATAACACTGATACCAAAATCAGGCAAAGGTGCCCCCAAAAAAGAAAATTACAGACCAATATCTCTCATGAATATAGATGCAAAACTTCTCAACAAAATTCTAGCCAATAAAATTCAGCATCATATCAAAAAAATAATACACCACGACCAAGTAGGATTCCTACCAGGTATGCAAGGATGGTTCATCATTAGAAACTCAATCAACGTAATCCACCACATAAATAAAAGGAAAGAAAAGAATCACATGATCATCTCAACTGACGCAGAAAAGGCATTTGACAAAGTCTAACACCCATTCCTGATAAAAACTCTCAATCAAATAGGTATAGAAGGGAAATTTCTCAACATAATAAAGGGCATCTATGCAAAACCAACGGCCAACATCATTCTTAATGGAGAGAGGCTGAAAACATTCCGCTTGAAAACAGGAACAAGACAAGGATGCCCTTTATCACCACTCCTATTTAACATTGTGCTGGAAGTCCTAGCTAGAGCAATAAGGCAAGAAAAAGAAATAAAGGGCATCCAAATCTGTAATGAAGAAGTTAAACTGTCCCTGTTTGCAGATGATATGATACTATACATAGAAAACCCTAAAGACTCCACAAGAAATCTACTGGAACTAATAGAAATTTTCAGCAGAGTAGCAGGATACAAGATAAACATACGAAAATCTGTTGCATTCCTATACACCAATAAGGAGAACGATGAAAAGGAAGTCAGGAAAACAATACCGTTTATAATAGCCCCTAAAAAGATAAAATACTTAGGAATAAATCTGACCAGGGATGTAAAAGACCTATACAAAGAAAACTACAGAATACTATTGCGAGAAACCCCAAGGAATCTAGCTAAATGGAAAAACACAGCATGCTCATGGATAGGTAGACTCAACATTGTGAAAACAACAATTCTACCCAAAACAATTTACAAATACAACGCAATCCCGATCCAAATACCAACAACATTCTTCAAAGAGATGGAAAAACTAATCATTCACTTTATATGGAAAGGGAAGAAGCCCTGAATAAGTAAAGCACTACTGAAGAAGAAGAATAAAGTTGGAGGACTCACGCTACCTGACTTCAGAACCTACTATACAGCTACAGTAGTCAAAACAGCCTGGTACTGGTACAATGACAGATACATTGACCAATGGAACAGAATCGAGAACCCAGATGTAAATCCATCCACCTATGGTCACCTGATCTTCGACCAGGGCCCAAAGTCCATCAAATGGGGAAAAGACAGTCTTTTTAACAAATGGTGCTGGCTGAACTGGATATCCATCTGCAAAAAAATGAAACAGGACCCATACCTCAAGCCGTATACAAAAACTACTTCAAAATGGATTAAAGACCCAAATATAAAGCCTAAAACTATAAAGTTCATAGAAGAAAAAGTAGGACCAACACTTCAGGCCTTAATACATGGTGTTAACAGGATACAAACCATAACCATCAATGCACAAACACCAAAAGATAAGCTAGATAACTGGGATTTTCTAAAAATTAAACACCTATGCTCTTCAAAAGACTTCACCAAAAGAGTAAAAAGAGAACCTACAGACTGGGAAAAAATTTTGGACAGTACAAGTCAGACAAAGCTCTAATCTCCATAATCTACAAGAAAATCCAACACCTCTACAACAAAAAGACAAATAATCCTATTAAAAAATGGGCAAAGGAAATGAACAGACACTTCACCAAAGAAGACATTCAAGTGGCCCACAGACACATGAGGAAATGCTCGCGATCACTAGCCATTAGAGAAATGCAAATTAAAACCACAATGAGATACCATCTCACCCCGGCATTATTGGCACGAATCAAAAACACTGGAAAGAACAAATGTTGGAGGGGCTGCGGGGAGATCGGAACTCTTATGCACTGCTGGTGGGAATGCAAAATGATACAACCATTTTGGAAAATGATATGGTGCTTCCTCAGAAAGCTAGAAATAGACACACCATTCAATCCAGCCATCCCACTCCTAGGAATATATCCTAGAGAAATAAGAGTCGTCACTCGAATAGACATATGCACACCTATGTTCATGGCAGCATTGTTCACAATAGCAAAACGAAGGAAACAACCTAGATGCCCAGCAACAGATGAATGGATAAAAAAACTATGGTACTTACACACAATGGAGTACTATGCAACGAGAAAGAACAACAACAAATCTGTGAAGCATCTCATAACCTGGACGATACTGGAGGACATTATGCTGAGTGAAATAAGTCAATCACAAAAGGACAAATACTGTATGAGACCTCTATTGTAAAAACCCATGAAAAAGTTCACACACAAAATGTAACAATCTTTGTTGGTTACCAGGGATGGGAGGGGTTGGCTGCAAATACTAAATAGGCAATAGATAAGTTGTATCTTGGGTGAAGGGTGAGACAGTACACGATACAGGGGAAACCAGCACAACTTGTACATGGAAAGGTCATGGAAGCTCCATAGACACATCCAAACTCCCTGAGGGACTGAATTGCCGGGTGGAGGGCTGTGGGGACCATGGTCTCAGGGAGCATCTAGCTCAGTTGGCATAACACAGTTCATAAAGACAATGTTCTACATTCTTCCTTGGTGAGTAGCGTCTGGGGTCTTAAAAGCCTTTGAGCGGCCATCTAAGATACTCCATTGGTCTCACCCCTTTGGGAGCAAGGGAGAATGAAGAGAACAGGATACAAGGAAAGGATTAGTTCGAAGGACTAATGGACCACAGCTACCAAGGCCTCCACCGGACTGAGTCCAGTACAGCTAGATGGTGCCTGGCAACCACCACTGACTGCTCTGCCAAGGATCACAACAGAGGGTTCTGGACAGAGCTGGAGAAGGATGTAGAACGCAATTCAAACTCACAAAACAAAGACCAGATTTACTGGCCTAAAGGAGACTGGAGAAGCCCCGAGAGTATGGCCCCCGGACACACTTTTAGCTCAGTGGTGAGGTCATTTCAGAGGTTCACGGTTCAGCTGGGGAGCGGACAGCCCCATAAAACTAAATGGGACTAATGAGGCACCGCAGTCCAGGGACAAGGGCCTGAAGGCAGAAGGGGATAGGAAAGCTGGTGATAGGGAACCCAAGGCTGAGTAAGGGTAGTGTTGATGTGTTGTGAGGTTTTTAACCATTGTCATAGGGCAACATGTGTACTAACTGTTAAATGAGAAACTATTTTGTTCTGTAAGCCTTTATCTAAAGTGAGAATAGCAGCACAATTGGAAGAGCATAGTCAATGTCACTGAACTGTGCATGTAGAAATTTTTGAAATGGTGTATCTTTGGCTATGTATATTTTCACCAAAAAAAAAGGTCGAGAAGGGAGAGGGTTGACATGTTGTGGGGTTGTTAACCAATGTCATAGAACAATATGTGTACTACTGTTTCATGAGAAACTATTTGTTCTGTAAACCTTCACGTGAAGTACAATAAAAAAAAAAAAGAAAAATAAAAAAAAAAAAAAAAAATCTTTTTCAACCTGGCACAACACCACGGTTATACACTTTTATAACATCAGGTAACTCCCTTCCCTACCGCTAATCTGAGCTGTAATATTAGATTTAGGTGTCTTATTCTTGGTTTAACATCTCCCTCCCTCACTAAGCTATATGTTAGCTTGGTTCCATTTTGTTCACCACTGAATAGCCAACTCCAAATCCCCAGCACCTGGAAGATATAGTGTTTACATGTTAGTCACGCAGTAAGTATTTGTGGAATGAAGAGACCAAAAAACTTCACCTGAACACTTTGCTTATGGATATATTTTACGTATGTGATGACATATAGTATGAAAGAAACAGGGCGTTTATTTTGTGGATATATCCAGCAAATGTTATTCTTCCCTTTTCACATTTAACCATGAAGGTCACAAGCTACTTTTAAGATTGAATTTTTTTGAAACAAAATGTATCTATCAGCAACAATAGCAACAACAAGAAATGGTTCAAAAACCAAGGCAAAAGCCCAGCTATTTCTTGTAAATTGAGAAGAGTATGGATCTACCAAAATGGAGAATAGGCAGTCTCTTGAAGTCCATGGGAATGAGCTTAGGGACTAGCCAGATCTGAGTGTGTTCAGGTTCACTTCAAAGAAGTCTTCAAGAAAGAGTCATTATAACTATGTGTACGCCAGGCCTCAGTGCCCAGGTAGTAGGGGTGGCCCAGCCCATTGTATGCAGGAAAGACTTTAAGGAAAACACTCATACCTGTAGGTTTAGCACGGCTGGCTACAAAATGCATCAGAATTAAAAGTGGCTTTCCTTAGAAAAGTCAACAGCTTTGCTTTAGGAAAAATATATTTTAGTTTAATTTGCATTGCTAAACAGAATTATGTTAGAATGAGAAAAGAAATTTCCTCGCATTCATCTAATTAAAAAAAGATTAGATTAGTAATAAAAAGGACATTACTGTCTTTCATTTGTCAAAGTGCGAATGTTGCTTTTTATTTAAATCCTCCTTATGACTAGATTTTTAGAGTTTAAGGTCATTTACTTGTGATAATTGAAACTAACTGGTATTGGGCACATTCTTATGTTCGGTAACACTGCGACAAGAAAACCACTTGGCTACCTGCTCTGGAAATACTGCTATTGGATCAAAAACAAAACAATACGGCAACTGAAACAGCTCACCTAGCAAGGTGCCCAGCAAGGCTTACTTCAAGAGCCTCATCTCTCTATGCCACCAATTCAGTTTTGTCCTGAACTTAGTCCAATTCCAGCCAGTCCCCTACCTCGCAAAACCTGCCTTAAAATCATCCAGCCCAAGCCCTACATCCATGAACATCCTTCCCTAGTTTTCCTGTTTTGAGACACCACTCAGGCTCTGTCAATATGTTGCAGTCACTCACTATGGTAGGTCTAAAACTATAACTTTGTTTGATCAACAGGTTTTTCTAGTGGTCTTCCGGAAAGTTTACAGTCAACATCTGTTTTACACCCCACTAAACAAGAAAGCTCTTTGAGTTCACAAATGTTTACAGTAGCTTTATTCATAATTTCCAAAAACTGGAAGCCACCAAGGTGTCCTTCCATGTACAAATGGATAAACCAACAGCGGTACATCCATTCACTGGAATAGTAGTCAGGGATAAAAATAAATGAGCTGTCAAGTCACGAAAAGACATGGATGAATGTTAAATGCATGTTGCTAAGTAAAAGAAGCAAATCTGAAAAATCTACCTAGTATATTATTCCAAATATATGACATTCTGGAAAAGGCAAAACTCTAGAGACACTACAAAGATGAGTGGTTGCCAGGGGCTCAGGGCAAAGGGAGAGGGGATGAAAGGTGATACACGGGGGACTTTTCGAGCCGCGAAACTGCCCTGTATGATTCTGTAATGGTGGATATATGACAAGATGCATTTGTCAAATCAAAAGAATTGTAAAACAAAAAGAGTGAACCTTTATGTAAACTTGTGGACTTTAGAATAAATAATAATGTATCATATTGGTTTATGGACTGTAACAAAGGTATCACATTGATGTAAGATGTTAATAAATGGGAATGAGGAGGTATGAGGGAACTCTACCATTCGCTCAATTTGTCTGTAATTCTATATCTTTTCTAAAAAAAATAAAATTCATTAATTTAAAAAAAAAAAAAACTATATCTAAAAGAAATTTTTGGGATGCTCTCTCTGGGGGTGGGATCCAGAGAAACCTTTATGTCAAACGTACGGCAGGATTTTGGGGGCCGCCAAAATTTCAGTCCGTGGTTGTAGGAAAACAGGACTCCAAGGTGGATACAGAAGCCATTAGGTTTAAAATTGGCTTAGTTCTAAGAGTAGGGCCTGACTATGAAAGAAGAGGGGGTAGCTGGCTAGCTTTTTAGAAGTAATGGATGGCGGAACTAAAGTGTCTCAAGCTCAAGTCCTTCTGACTGAAGGAAGAATTGAGAGAGGGTTTACTGGTGTAAATACAAGCCTCGGTTTAGGTTCTTGAGTAACAAAGAAATGTAAAAATTGGATGGATTTCATAGGCAAGCCATAATTCCTTTCGCTAGAGATAGGGAAAAAACTGACTTATGGGAGTGACTGCAGACAACAGTATGTGTATGTGTGCATAAGCAGTTGTGTGTGTGTGTCTGTGCACGCATGTGTGTGAGGAGAGGCTCAGCTTTGATCCCTGAACTCAGCTAGTCCTTTTTTTTAACTGAAATATAATTCACATACTGTAAAATTCACCTTCTAAAAGTATACAATTCTAAAGGTTTTTAGTATATTCACAAGTTTGGGCAAACGTTACTACTATCTAATTCTTTGTTTTCAACGCGTCTCAGATTGAGTGATTAGGTAGGGATACAGCCTATAAAAATCTTTCATTATTACTATTTTTTTTTTAATTTGTATTTACTCTGCATGTAAATACATTTACCTCCTGTCAGTATTTAAGAAGTTTCTCCTTCTCTCCAGCCGTGAGGTAGGCTGATACTTTTAAAGTTTCTGCACAGAAGTCTGTCATCCTGACCTGAAAAAAAATGAAGTGTGAAAATCTACACATTTGGACTAAATAATGAAAAAGAGGTTGAGAGAGAGTACACTAGAAAAGGCAGAGAAGGAGATTGTGGGCCAAAGGTATACAGCAGGGACCACGGAAAAGCTTCTAGGGCACTGCAGAAAGGCAATGTCTTCTCGCGAATACCTTTATTAGACTCTATTGGATCAGGAGCCAATTCATTAAACGTTAATGGCAGGGGAATGCCATCCATATATTATAAATAGCCATTAAATTGAGATAGACAGCTCTGCACAGGGTCAGTATGAAATAATAAAAAAACTGAAGCTGGCATTTTAGAATCATAAAAGGATAGATTTAGTAGAAAATACTCAATAAGGATAAGGAGGAACGGTACGTATTACGCTATTTGTCTGAAGAACAAACTAAAAATGAGAACAAATTTACCATAAACCTAAAAATACCCTCCATGAAACACTTTATTTCTTGAACATGGATGTCACTTACATTTAAGAATCTTAGTAGTTCAACGTGTGACATTGGCAAATGGTAAATGCTAAGGCAAATGAGAAGTAGATGTTCGGCTAGAAATTAGAAAAAACGGTAAGGAAAGCAGAACACCTCACTGACCGCAGCTGCCTGCGTATGTGGCAGCAAGAAAACGAAGATTATCAGCAGATGAGGTCTCATTTCAAATTTCTCTATTGCGTGAATCCCGGAATCCACCTCACTCAATTAACTGTATTTATAAGGCAAGTCATCTACAAAATAATCATAATTTTGTTAGAGCTTGCTCTGTACGTTTGCACTGTTTAGAGAGTGAAGCCATGTTACAAATATCACGGTGCTGACGGATACTTACAGATAACCACATTTTTCATGTTTTCTTCACCTTCTTTGCTAATTCCCACCCATTATTTCAGAATAATTTGGAGAAAGAACTAAGAGAAATTACTGTAAGATTCTTTTGATAGAAGGTTTCTAGGATAAAAACACATGGACTTTTCTAAGCATTTCGCTACGGCAGCTATTATGACACAGAAATCAATATGGCCGCAGTTAAGAAAGATTATCAGACACTTGGAAATAAGGCAGAAGGGAGTGTTTGTGGCATGTCCTTTTAATGTCACACTAACATCTTGTTTAAAAAGTCCACCTAAGGATTATTTAGTTCTCTATGAGGATGTACCGACGTTTCACTTTGCTACCTACTATTTGGTTAGTGCCTAGCCTCTGTGAAGTTACAGGCTGATTTGTAGAGTTCTGTCTAGTACAAAAGATAATCCCAAAGGTTATGGTTTTATAGCCCTGTAGAACACGAACCTGTCTCTACTATCTAATCTCAAAATCCTATCAGATAGTTTGTCTCACACACACTGTCTCTGTCCCCCTTCCTCTGTCCTCCCCACTATCTCTCTCTTCATCTCGTCTCTTCTCTTTCTGCCCTCTGTCCCGCTTTCATTTTTTTAAACAAAGCCCAGTTTCTAAAAATGCGTCTGGATTATATTGGTTTCCCCATGAAAGAATTATTAAATCTTGGTACATCTTTATTCTAAGTAGTCATGTTTTTAACTCTTTGAAAGCAACACTTGGCCCCCTACCAAGCACCTGGCTAACATCTTTAAGAAATAAACCAACAGCTCTCTCATAAATCTGTGCAAATCAAAGTTTATATGAATTGCCTTGGGACACAGGCAGGCTGGAGCAAAACTGACAACAGATAAGAGCAATATGTACTGCAAAGCAAAAGCCTCTCCACTTTATTTAAGGATTTCCATTGAAAATATAATTTTAGACGTGCAGAGTACCAACTTGTAACATAAACGAACTCCACTTTGTTTTTGCCAGGGTTTGGGAGCTGAATTAATGTTTTCAAGAAAGCATTTCTATTAATGCCAAAAATAGATTTACATTCCTTGAGTTATCACTACAGAAGTCTGCCACCCACCCCAAGAAATAAATATTTTATTTACATTACTGAATGAGAGACATATACACTAGATGAAAGGTGTATTTATAAACTGTGGTGTCGGTGGTAGGTTTTTTGATGTGTCTGCTTGGTTAAACTGAACTACAATCCTGGTTGTTCAATCAAACACTAAGCCAGGTGCTGCTTTGAAGGGATTTTGCAGACGTAACTGAAGTCTTTAACCAGTTGACTTGAAGTTAGGACAATTACCTCGAGTGGGCCTCACATAGTCAGTTGGGAGGACTTAGAGGAGGGTTTAGGCTTTCCCCGAGAAGAAAGCCTGTGGATGACAATGGTTATAGCTGGCCTGTGAATTTCCCTTCCTGACTGCCTGGGGGAATCGCTTCAGTCCAAACCTGTGGGATTGTACCCTGCTCATGATCGCCCCTTCCTGACAGCCTGCTCTAGGAACTTCAGACTTGCTTCCGGAGACCCCACATTGCATAAGCCAAGTCCTTTGAATGACTCTCTTAATATATACATGCATCTTACTGTTTTTCTTTCCTCTGAATGCATTCTGATTGATACAACGCATGTATATGATACCAGCCGTCTGTCAGATAGATACTGTCCTTGCTATGCTCCCTTCCTCTCACCCACGTTTGTGAAGTACTTGCACTGAGTGAACCTAAAAAACCAAACCCATTGTCTTCAAGTTTATTCTGACCCACAGCGGCCCTATAGGACAGCGGAGAACTGCCCCGGAGGGTTTCCAAGGCTGTAATCTTTATGCAAGCCGACTGTCACATCTTTCTCTTGCAGAGCGGTTGATGGGTTCCAACCGCCAATCTTTTAGTTAGTAGCTGAGCGCTTAACCACTGCGCTACCAGGGCTCCTGCACTGAGTCAAAAATATCAAAAAGCAAACCCGTTGCCCTCAAGTCAATTCCGACTGATAGCGACCCCACAGGACAGGGTAGAACTGCCACATAGGGTTTCTAAGGAGCGGATGATGGATTCGAACTGCCAACTTTTGGTTAGCAGCCGAGCACTTAACCACTGCGCCACCAGGGCTGCTACACTGAGTCAAGGGCCCTTGAAATACTGTAACTGCAATGGCAAATGAAACCCACTCGATCTCTGCTGTCGAGGCGCTTTACAGCTGTGTGTAGGTCCCCTTTAAACTCTTAATTACACCAGTATTACACTTGATACATCCGGCGCCCAGCTTCCTCTTTTGAGTTCCCTGTTTCTGTTATTGGTATCACAGTTGTCTTGGCCACAGCAATTCCATAGCTTTAAATCCTCTTTGCCACTTGCTTCCTTCCTGCCTACATTCTGTCAGTTGCTAAGTCCTTTCCCTTTTTCCCAGCAAAGCCTTCAACCTTGAAATATTTTACCCAATTTCTGCTTTGACCTTTTACAACAGTTTCTTGCTTGGATCTTTATAAAGTCTTCTCGCTGGACTTCCTTCAACTCTTGCCTTTCTTTACTTCAGCACATCTCACATAACACACATTCTAACTCAACACCTCGAATCTGCCCGCTAAGGCTACAGAATGAAAACCTTGGGGCTCATTCTGACATTCAAGATCCTCATATCTGTGGTTTCAACTTACCATTTATCTCCCCTGCCTTAATTCTGCTACTCTCCCCCTGAATAATACCTATCCTCCAGCCAGAATGAGCTGGGACTCACCCTTTGCCAAACATATCTTGGCCTTTCCTGCAGGTATTTGTGTTTCTTGTTGCGCTCCCTAACCTCATATTACCTTATCTCAGTCAACCAAGCCTTCTAGATCTAGCATCAGCAGATCCACATTTGTGCAGACCTTGATTTCACAGCTGGACATGCCTCCTCTCGATTGACCCTGCTTCCCTACAATCAATTCAATGCAACAAGCCTTGATTGTGCTGGGTGGTTGGCTGTACCTCTCGTAAGGTGTTTACGGTACCCTGCCCCCCCCAGTGGCAATCACTGGGTGTCTATTTAATACCCCCAGTGTAATTGCCTCCTAACTGGCCTCATGCCTGGAATCCCTCACCCCAGTCTGTCCTCACACCACCACTGGAGGGATCTTCCTTCCACCACTATGATCATTTCACTTCCGAGTAACACTTCAAATGCCTTCCCTTCCAAGACAGTAAATTCCTTGAAAAAACAGACGAAGTCTCTGATCCAGACATGCCACAGCTACTTGCTGACCCTGTGCTGCTACGCAAATCACTTTTCTGATCTGAGCCTCGGTCTGCTGGTCTGTAACACGGAGACGGGAGAATGTGGTCCTGCTGTTGCTGAGGGGTATTAAAAGGATCGAATAACACCGAGGAGGGAAAGCGCTTTTAACATGCTGCACAGGGCATTGGGGCTTCTCTTTCTAGTCCTGTCTTCCCCTTTTCCTCTCTTCTGCTTTTTTTTTTTTTTTGGCATAAAGATGCTCACAGTACTCTTTAATCCTTCAATCACTCCCATACCTATAGCTATGTCTCCTTTTAATTCACATGGTTAAAAAATCAAAACTACGTAGCAAGTCAGACATTGAGAAAACTTCCACTCTCACCCTGCTTATGCTTATTCTAGGGTTTCAGAACCTGTTTGTTCTGGTTCCAACACTTGCGGAGAATTTGCATTTCCACCCCGGATATACTGAATTAGAATCTACAGTTTAACAAGATCCCCAGGTGATTCTCATGTAAAATTAAATTTTGAGAGCCACTGCTCTACCAGTGGTTCTCAGAATTGGTTCTTAACGAGGAGCATTAGCATCACCTGGGAATTTGTTGGTAATGCAAATTCTCAGCAGGGGGGTTGAACCAGACGGAACTGGTTCAAAGCCCTGGTTTATTCCACTTTCAACCCACTTTTGCTCATTTCTGATGCATGTCTTCAGAGTTTCTTTCAGAGGCAGATTATGCAATAAGCAAAGGAAGCACAGGTTTCCTTGTGCTTACTTACTAATCTGTAGTGAACAATTTCACATTCTATTTTACAGCTGCATATTATCTCATGACTTATATTTGGGTTGCTTCTAACTTTATACTACTGCAAATAAACACTACAGGGAATAAACTTCTCCATGTGTAATTACGTACAGGCAGGCTTTACTATCATTGCCACACATGGGACGCAGGATCAGAGGGTAAGCACATTTGTAATTTTGCTAACTGTTGTTAGCTTCTCCTCTGTACTTGTATCATTTTGCACCCCCCGGTCATGTATAAGACTTTGGCCACAACTTTGCCACAGAATGAATTATATAACATTTAGATTTTTGCCAAATCTGTTATGTTTAAAAAAAAAAAAAAGTATCTCAATACACTTTTAATTTGAATTTCCTTCACTATGAGTAACATTGAATATCTCTTCATATGCTTTCGGGACATTTGGGCTTATTTTTTTGGTAAATATTCTATGAAATCATCTTTATTAACTATGGCTGCATAAATAATTAAACAAAAACATAGTGGCTTAAAACAAGACAGTATTATTTTGTGCAGGAATCTGCAGTTTGGGCAGAGCTCAGCGGGAATAGCTCACCTCCACTCCATGTGGTGTCAGCTTGTACAGTTCAAAGGCTCAAGTACTAAGTGCCTTCTTTTCTAAAACCAGAACCAAACCCACTGCTGTCAAATCAATTCTGATCCTATAGGACAGAGTAGAACTGCCCCACAGGGTGTCCAAGGAGTGGCTGGTGGATTCAAACTGCTGATCTTTTGGTTAGCAGCCATAGCTCTTAACCACTGTGCCACTAGGGCTCCTTCTTTTATAGAGGCAGTTACAAAGTGAAGGGGGAAGGAACTCTTCTGAATGGGGAATGGCAAGGTTCTGGAAGAGCATGTGGGACTGGAAATATAGTTTTGGCCATTTTTACTCTCTGGAAAGATTTTTTCTTTCTTTTTTTTATTGTACTTTAGATGAAGGTTTACAGAACAAACTAGCTTCTCATTAAACAGTACACACATTTTATGACATTGGTTAAGAAACCCATGACATGTCAACACTCTCCCTTCTTGAACTTCGGTTCCCTATTTCCAGCTATCCTGTCCCCTCCTGCCTTCTAGTCCTTGTCCCTGGGCTGTTGTGCCCCATTAGTCTCATTTTGTTTTATGAGGCTGTCTAATCTTTGGCTGAAGGGGGAACCTCAGGAGCGACTTCATTACTGAGCTAAAAGGGTATTCAGGGGCCATACTCTTGGGGTTTCTCCAGTGTCTGTCAGGCCAGTAAGTCTGGTCTTTTTTTCTGAGTTAGAATTTTGTTCTTTATTTTTCCCCAGCTCTGTCTGGGACCCTCTATTGTGATCCCTGTCAGGGCAGTCAGTGGTGGTAGCCGGGCACCATCTAGTTGTACCGGACTCAGTCTGGTAGAGGCTTTGGTAGCTGTGGTCCATTAGTCCTTTGGACTAATGTCTCCCTTGTATCCTTAGTTTTCTTCATTCCCCCTTGCTCCCAAAGAGGTAAGACCAGTGGAGTATCTTAGATGGCTGCTCATGGGCTTTTAAGACCCCAGATGCTACTCACCAAAGTAGAATGTAGAACATTTTCTTTATAAACTGTGTTGTGCCAGTTGAGCTCGATGTTCCCCGAGACCATGGTTCCCATAGCCCTCAGCCCAGTGATTCAGTCCCTCAGGGTGTTTAGATGTGACTATGGAGCATTTAGAAGCTATAATCCACCACAATGTTCTTTAGCTGTTTTTCTGTTGGATCCCTGATCATTTTCATAACAATTTCTAGAAACTGTGACTCAATTAGGGAAATTAACCCTATGTATGTGACATCAGTTGCAAATACTTTTCCTTTAAATAAATGTACTTTTTGCTATTATTTTTAACCATCTTTCTCCTTTCTAAGTACCTTGCACCCACACAGCATGCAGACTTTACTGCATGGAATGGAATTTTTGAATGAAATACTTACAAAGGGTATTTTCAATGTTAGCATATATCAGCTAAGTGATTTACTACAATTCTCAGTACCTACTGTTTTTCCCAAATAAACTGATATTTGCAACTTTAAACATATTTTGGTATCCAACAGAGTTGCCTCCGAGTTTTCCTTCTAGCTAGCCAGCTAACCTACTACAGCAACCGTAATGAAAATGTTATTTAAAAATCAGACAGAAGAGCAACAGGGAAAGGCGGTGTTTGCTATTGAAATGATGGTTTTCTATCAACGGGTTTAGAACACGGTGAAGATGCACATTTCCATTTAGTTTTCTCTCTCTATAATGTCACCAAAAGGTCAAGGGATAATCCAGACATCAACTTGCCATCCCACGCATGCTGCTCCTCCCCCTCCAGCGTGGGACTGTAAATATAAAATCACCTTTACCCAAGTGCTTCCGAAAGAAATGTCAAGGCCTCAGATCTTTTTGTAACTCCACCAGCACAGAAGGCATTTCTTCCAATAAATGTTGTACAGATTGGCCTGGTGACTCTGCTTTTATCTTCTCACACTTTTCTATCAGCAGGGAGGGAGATGAGCAGCATCAAGAGAAGCAGGTTCTACTTTTGCTTCTGACACAGAAAAACCATGTCATTTTGGTAAAGTCCCTTTAACCCTGAGCTCAGAACAGTCATCTGTAAAATGGGGATGATGTCACCTCCCTACCTACCTGACAAGGTTGTTGTGAAGATCAGATGAGATTTCATTCACTTCCTGTCACATTAGACTGATGAGTATTACCTATGTGATGGTTACTGGGATTGACTTCAATACTTAGAGACCTGCTTAGAACATATGTTAGCAGACCTGGTGGCGCAGTGCTTAAAGCGTTGGACTGCTCATTGAAGCATTGGTGGTATGAAACCATCAGTGGCTCCGCAGAAGAAAGATGTAGCAGTCTACTTCCATGAAAATTTACAGCCTTGGAAACCGTATGGGGCCACTATGAGTCAGAATTGACTCTACGACCCTGGGTTTTAGAACGTATGTTAAGTGTTTAGTACATTTTACCTGGTGCTTTTGTTATATTGCTTTATCACGTTTCAGAATTTAAGAGGATCAAATGAGGAAATAGATGTCCCGCTACTTCACCAACTGTCAGGTACCACGCACATATGGTACAAGAGGAAGAAAGAGAAAAAGAGGAGAAGTTGCCGGGGAAAAAGTGCACAAGGGCCGCAGGATTCTCTGTCAACATTGCTGTCCTTCTTAGCTGAGGAAAGTAATACATTTCTTCAGCGAAGCTGGGAGCTCTGGTGGCACAGTGGTTAAGAACTCAGCTGTTAACCAAAAGGTTGGTAGTTCGAATCCACCAGCCGCTCTTTGGAAACCCTATAGGGCAGTTCTACTCTGTCCTTTAGGGTCGCTATGAGTCGGAACTGACTCACTGGCAACGAGAACAGGGTTCCCACACTGCCTGTCATTTACTAGTGATATGAAGGACCTCTGGTGGCACAGCCGTTAAAGTGATCGACTGCTAAGTGAAAGGTGGTTGGTTAGAAGCCACCGGAGGTTCCACAGGAGGAAGATGTGGCAGTCTACTTCCATAGAGATCTACAGCCTTGGAAACCCTTTGGGGTCGCTATGAGTTGGAACTGGCTCGACTGCAGTGGTTTTTTTGTATTTTTTAATGACCTTGGGAAAGGTATGTAGCTGTTTGTATCAGTGTTCTGTTGCTACTTAACAAATTAGCCCCAAACTCTAGTTTACAACAACAAAAACAATTATTATCTCACACAGCTTCTATGGGTCAGGAATTTCAGAGCAACTTTGCTGAGTGGTTCTGGCTCAGGAACCTTGCCAGGCTGGAGTCAAAACGTCCGCCAGGTCTGCAATCATCTGTAAGTTTGACTGGGGCTGCAGGATTTACTTCTAAGACAGCTCACTGACAAGCCTGGCTGTTGGCAGGAGGACTCGCTTCCTTGCCACATAAACCTCTGCGTAACCAAAATAGTTGCTGTCAAGTTGATTCTGCCTCATGGCAACTCCATGTATGTCGGAGTAGAACTGTGCTCCATCGGGTTTTCAGTGGCTGACTTTTCCCAAATAGATAGCCAGATCTTTCTTCCCAGATACCTCTGGGTGGACTTGAACCTCCAACTTTTGGTTAGCGGCTAAGCACGTTTTATAGTTTGCACTACCCAGGGACTCCAGAACTCTCCATACGGCTGCTTAAGTTTTCTTATGATGTGGTGACTGGCTTCCTCCAAAGGCAGTAATCTTTTATACCCTAGCCTCAGAAGTCCCACACTGCCACTTCTACGATATTCTACTGATCAAACAGACCAATCCTGACACAGTGTGGGTAGGGACTACACAAGGACATGAATACAAAAAGGGGAGGCTCATTGGAGGCTATCTTAGAGGCTGGTTACCATGCCTTCTAATACTTTTACCCGAAATCTGTAAGATGGGAATGCTAACAACCTCTGTCTCACAGGACTGGTGGAGAGATTAAATGACTCCATGTTTTCAAAGACCTTGGTATGCAGCATTTTTTCAATGAATAACAGGTCTCCTTATTCAGTCTATATGCCTCTCAGGTCCTAACACAATGTGTGTATGTGTGTGTACACATATATACACATATGTTACATTGAAAAAAAAAATCATAATGAAATATTCACTTTACCTCCTTGAGCTACAGGGACCGTAGATCATTTAGGGCTGAACAACATATGGAAAAGGCAAAGATTTGAAGATACGTCTAATTATTGTTGCTGTTGTTAGTAGCTATTGAGTTGTTTCCAACTCACGGGGACCCCATGTGTGTAGCGTAGAACTGCGCCATAGGATTTTCAAGGCTGTGACCTTTCAGAAGCAGATTGACTGGGCCTGTCTTCCTAAGCGGAGTCTGGGTGGGTTTGAAACACCAACCTTTTGGCTAGTAGTCAAGTGTTTAACCATTTGCACCACTCACGGACTCCATCTAATTATTACTGAAAAACAAATAACAACTAAATGGACAAATTTTCAAATAAATCCCATCTTCTCTCTGCTTCCACAAGGCCTAGCGTGCACCTCCACCGTAACACCTATTCCTGGTCCGTTCTATAGCTCTTGAGTTGGTGTGCCTAGTCTGGAAGCCACCTGAGGGTAGGGGCTGTGCCCTATTCCTCTCAGCAAATACTAAGTCAGGAATAAAAGGAATCAATCAACCAATCAAAGAATGAATAGATAAAAGGATGAGTCAGAGGAAAGAGGAAGGGACGACATAGAGCCACACGCAGCTTTAGGTGAAAATGAGAAAGCCAGTGTGGCTTATGTCCTGCTTCTAAGAACAATATTTGTAAATAAAAAAAGTACATAGTGTTACAGAGAAAACAAAGTATACTGAAAAACAGCTTTCAAAATATTTTTAAAACATACATGTGACAGAGTAATACGTGCTTCTTTCTTCAGATGTTAAATAACGAGACCTCAATAGCAGGCCTATTCACTACTGTATTTTCAAAGGAGTGAGAAGCATGAAAGATATTCTGAGATAGCTGTGATAGGATTAGATGATATTTGTGATTTCTATGTGTGACAAAGTCACAAGTACCGCCAGTATGGTACTGGGCGTATGCCTACATTCAATCTTGAAAGAAATGCTAAGTTTCAGTTAGAGGATAATGTAAATAAAGATGTAATTTTGTTCCTATCCAAGTTACAGACGGCATTAATACTATTCACGGACTCAGTGGGGATCTTTGGACCCTAGGCCAAACTTCTGACTTAGCTTATACTTTAACAGAAAGGGAAGAAGGAAGAAAAGAAAGATGATTCTGCTGTGGAATATCCTCCACAAATAAAATAATTTCCATCTTATTAAATTTCCTGCTGTACACAGGATTATCTAATGTCTTCCATGACACCGTCATTTTAGAATAATCGCTCTTTGGATTGGACATACACCTACATAATGCTTTCATTTAAATGTACTTTAATGAATCTTTAGACCTAGATAAATGGATTTACAGAAGTGGTACATTAAAAGGACATTTCAAGTTTTGGATCGAAAGGAACTTTAATTTATAGCTCCAGAAAATAGCCATTCCATGGCTCAAAGATCCTTGTGGATTATAAAAGAGAAAACGACTAACAGAAAAGGAATTATTCACCACATTATTAAACCTGACAAAAAGCGTCTGAATTGGAGCTTAAAACGGGCTGTCGAAGATTCCAGCAATCCCTGGGACTTTGGCAACAAAAATGTTCAAAAGCCTTTTATAGTTGCTGTCAGATTTCCGTAAAGCATTTGAGATTCCTGTGAACTTATTTATATAACAAGCTAAAGCCTGAAGCCGACTTGAAAGTGGTTCTATTCTAATGATGTGGAATTGGAAATGCCTAGAAATGATGGTCGGTGTTCTCCCAAGAATAACCTCCTGAAATGGTGGTTTCAGAACCAGGTGTTTGGGAGATGGAACGATAGGGTAGCTGCTACGCCTTATTATAAGAAGTAGTTACGGCAGATATGCAAACTATAGTTTGGTAAAGAGGTTCCAAAGAACTGCCATTTAGCAATTCTGTCTGCAGCGGCACATTCTAAATGACTGCTCATATTGTTCCCTCCTGGCCCACTACAGGATTTTATTTCGGAAGCTCTTCAGTGCTTGTGCAATCGCGTAGCAAAATAATTCAGGAGATAATGACCCAACAGGATATCAGCTGATTGAGGTTCTTATCACAATACTGTTACTAGATACCATGTGGTCTCCCCAGCTAGCTCTTTAACCCTTTATAATTCACTATTCCAATATGACATGTGGCCCTTATATAGTCAAAATATATGGCAGGATACAAGAGGCAGTAAAAACCACAAAGAAGTTATACTAAGAGATTCTCCAAAGAAACTCAATAAATGTTTTTTTGGGAGGAGTACTATGGTTGGCCCACTGCCCATCTGTCAGGTTGCTGTACTGTGGTGGCTTGTGTGTTGTTACGATGGAAGCTATGCCATCGGTATGTCAAATACCGGTAGAATCACTCATGGCGGACAGGTTTCAGTGGAGCTTCCAGACTAAGACAGACTAGGAAGGAAAGCCTCGTGATCTACTTCTGAAAATCAACCAATGAAAATCCAATGGATCACAAGAGAATATTGTCTTACAGAACACAGGAAGATGAGCCCCCTAGGTTGGAAGGCACTCAAACTTTACACAGTGGCTCTCAAAATTTATACAATGGGCTCGTGAAGCATACCAACACTGCGACAATGCACAAAGGCTGGGCAACGTTTCGTTCCTTTGTACGTGGGGCCACCGTGTGTTGGAGCCAACCCACCAGCAACTATCAACAACACTGTGGTTGGCAGCTCCTAACATGGCTCCTAATAATCCCCTTCTCCTGGTATTCAACGCCCAGAGTCATCTCTTCTCCCCTTGAGAACTGGACCTCGTAACTTATTGTTAACAGACAGTATAAGCCAACAGTGTTGAAATGTGACTTCTCTCTCCCCTTCCCTGGCTCTTCTCTCTTGAGTTATCAGATGAAGCAGGCTGCCCTGTAGAAAGCTTCATGTGCTAAGAAACTAAGTCCAACAGCTCAACAACCCTAGGAGAACGGAATCTTGCCAAAAACCACATGAATGAGCTTGGAAGCGGATCCTTCCTGATGGAGCCTTGGGATGACTGTGGCCTTGTGCTGACTGCAGCTTGTGAGAGATTCTGGGCCAAACGATAAGCTGCACCCAGATTCCTGACCCACAGAAACTGAAAGGTAATAAAGGTGTTTTAAGCCCCTCATTTTTGGAGCAATTTGTTATGCAGCAATCGATAACTAACACAGGTTCCTTGTGTATAGCTGTGAACTAGGCACATTAATATAACGTCTCCAGTTCTCACAACAGGATATAGACACCAACATCAAGATGTGAATGCCTCACTTGGGCCTCAGACTTAGCAAGGAAGGTCTAGAACTTGAATATGAAGCCAGCTCTTCATAGCTCCAAAGCCTGTACTTAATTCACTGAATCACAGTATGTCTCCAAATGAGCTGTATTCTAGATATTGAATTGTGTGGTTAGAACGCTTTTCCACAGACATGAAATGGTGTGAATGAAAGAAATATGGCAGTGAAACAATAGTAAAGAGAGGAAGGCAGAGAGACGCGGAGTAGGGGGCAAGGGGTCAGGCACTCACAAGGCCTCCTGCACCAAGAACCCCTGAGTCTTAGCAGTCAGGTGCCTGGGGCCACATGGGGGTAGAGGAGCAGAGAGAAGGATATGTGGCTCATCCCACACTTCCTGAGCTGGACTTACATTACTTGATCAATCTTCCATCAATGGATCTCCCTCTGGTTTCATAGTAGAATCACTTCGGGAGATGGTAAAACCTATCCACACCTAAAGGTCCATCCCAGACACTGTCTAAATTTGTCGGGGGACTGGCGCAGACACAAATGTGTTTTTTTAAAGCACCAAGTGATACTACTGTCCACTAGGGAGGAGAACGGCTGCTTGACGTTGGCATAGCCACCTCTCCAGATCACCCACTGTTTTGGTCAAAGTAGGACCCAGGTAAGAAGAGCAAGCTGTGAGAACAACAACTGCAGCAACCACCAAAAATCTACCATCACCTTCAAAAGAAAATACTTAGAACTCAGTGGGCGAAAAAAAATATCCTTTTTCTACAAGGTTGTTGTGAGAGAGTTAACTATAAATATTAAGTATAAACCAAGATGAATCAAGCACAGTATCATCTCTGGATCAGCATGGTGCCAGGCACAAAGCACATCTGCAATGAGTGGGCATTTCCCTTCCCCTTTTGGAATGAAGGTTGAAGTGTCTTTGAAACTCAGGTGGCCTCATCCCAACTGGATGTTAGCTGCTGATCACTGCTCCTGAACTTTTTTTTTTTTTTTTGTTAAATACTAGATCCTGCTTTAAGAAAGCCTTAGCAGTCCATGTGGGGCAGATCATACTTGAGACAAAATGGTGTGATCAGAACAAGGTCATTCTATCTGTGACTTAATAATTATTGTTGTTATTGTTGTTAGGTTCCAATTTTCAACAATTCTACTCCAACTCATAGTGATCCCATGTGACAGAGAAGAACTGCCCCATAGGGGTTACGGGACTGCAATCTTTATGGGAGCTGAGTGTCAGGTCTTTCTCCTGTGGAGCTGCTGGGTGGGTTCAAACCACAAACCACTAACCTATCAGTTAGCAGTTGAACACTTAACCATTGCAACTACCAGGACTCCTTGACTTAATAATGAGATGTAATTAAATTGCTGGCCAAGATATCTCCACTTAAGGAATTATAAATGCCAACTAATGACGACAGATAATCAAAGTATGAATGTTGAACGATATCAGTAGACAGATTAGAAAACATCAAGGAAATCTTTCTATACAGAAAAAAGTATACAACTCTTTAAAACTGCTTTCTCTTATGTCGTTGGAAACTAAATGGAAATGTATATGTCTTTATTGTTTATTGGCTTTGTTTCAAACGGCTATTATTAAATCCTGATAATCAATTAAAAAACATTCATGACACTAGAAATCTGTGGAAGTCTATATGTACATGCACACATAAATACATTATAAACAAATAAATTGAAACATTAAAATATTCTCCATAGCAACCCTAAATCAAACTGATATCTCATTTTGGTTCCCCTGATGCCAAAACAAAATGTATTAAGCCCACAGTTTTCAAAGCATAAAAATGCCTTTGAAAACATAAGTAATCTAGAAATGACGTTCCAATAAAGTATAAAATACACCTCGGTTCAAAGTTATTATTTCCCAAAATTACATTTCTGTGAGAAAACAGCAGTGTAAGTATGATATTGGGTCATTAATTCTAATAGTGAAAAGAGAGATTTTAACTTTGTAAATACTGACTATTAAGATTTCTATGCCCATAACCTTGGAAACCCTGATGGCATACTGGCTAAGTGCTATGGCTGCTAACCGAATGGTCAGCAGTTCAAATCCATGAGGCACTCCTTGGAAGCTCTATGCGGCAGTTTTACACTGTCCTATAGGGTTGCTAGGAGTCAGAATCAACCCAATCGCAATGGGCCTATGCTTATAACAATAGATTACTTATGTCTAATTTGTACTTTTCCCACAAAGCTCAAGGCAAAGACCACAAAATTTATAAACTACTGAAGTTAAGGAGATAAGACACGGGGCCTAACCAGGAAGGGAAGGTGGCGCAGATCCCAGTCTTTGATATCAGAGTTACCAATTTCCATACAGGAAGAGCAAGCATATGCTTTATCAACCTTCCCTGCCATCAATGTTCAATACATGTCTGCTATATGGGAAGGAGTTCAGGTATAGATTTCAAGGTCACCTAACTCTATGTTTTCTTCCCAACGCTGGAGAGCTTTGCAGAAAGGACTAAAATATGCATGCTAACTGGCATTGGAAACGAGGCAGTCCCAGGCTTAAAGACATAAAAGCCACCCTGAGAAAGCATAATTCTGTTTTTTTCCTTCCCAGGATTTGGGGAGAATCAACAGTGAACACTGGACAGGGCCAATTTAGATGAATAGTAATGGGAGATGTAAGGGTTCACAAAATACACTTAAAAGTTCAGAAATAGGGCTTTTCAAATCACATCAACAAAGTTTTACACCAATTAAGTCCATTCAGGCCAAGGACCTATCTCTGTGGGATACAAACCAAAACCTCTTTTAAAAAATGAACTAAACCTGAGTGGTTTGGTAGAATTCGCTAGAAGTTCACCACAGATTACATTTTTTAAAGTAATCACAGAAAAATGCTGTACCCTGAAGCCACCAATCCCCTTTCAACCAATATTCATTATGAGCCCTGCTCACCGTCTTTCCACAAACAACACAGTTTCATGTCTTCAGGAGCACTGAAGGAAGTTTGCAGCCTGAGCAGAGAAATTGAGGTCTTAGCCATTACCCTTGCTGACTAGAAATGCCAGTACAAGTTCCATGCATCAAAACAATCCATACAAAACAAACTTGATGAATAAGATCCATTCTTGCATGTCTAAGTGTACTTTTGAGATGCTAAAATGGGTTCCATGCATTAAAACTTGAAACCATTAAATTCTACAGCCGGATGGGACCTTGGAGATCAGCCATTCCAAAGCCCTCAAGAGAAGTCTACATTCTAGCAAGTATGAAGACCATGACCAAGGACACAAGTTCGCTGGCAGCAGAATTGGGACTTGTATACTGATCCATTTTTATGACATCTATGTTTAGTTTCTAATAACCAATGGTCATCTCTGCAAAAATGATTGCAATCACATGCTGTGCCTAGAACAACAATCACAAAAGTAAAGGTAAACTCTCAATTAAATAGTTCACCTTTATTTTCTCCCCCAAGATACAGAGAATTTTTGTTACCATAACTATTCCTTATGTGCCCTTTCTATATCCACACCCACTTTCCTCCAGCCCCATCCCACCCCCATGGCAAATAGCCACAATGAATCTTTTCTCCAGTTCTATAATTTTGTCTATACGCTATAGAAATGAAATCATACCATATGTAACCTTTAGGACTGGCTTTTTGCACTTAGCATAATCCTCAGGAAATTCATCTAACTTGTTGTATATATCAGTAGTTCATTCCTTTTGATTACTGTAGAGTATTCTATGGTATGGATGCTCAACAGTTTATGTCTACTCACTTGTTGAAGGATATCTGGGTTGTTCCCAATTTTCAGCTATTAAGAGTAAACTTGCTATGAACATCCATGTACAAGTTTTCGTGGGAACATAAGTTTTCATTTCTGGGGGATTCATGCCTAGGGGTGCAATTGCTGGATGGAGTGGAAGTTGTATGTTTGGTCTTTGTAAGAAACTGCCCAGCTGTTTTTAGAGTGGCTATAGTATTTCATGGTCTCACCAACAACGTACGGGTGATACAGTTTTTCCTCCTCCTTGCCGGCACTTGGCGTTATGCCTATTTTTAATGCCAGTCATTCTGACAGGTAGGCAGTGATGTCTCACTGTGGTTTTAATTTGCATTCTCCTCCTGGTTTACAACGTGAAACATCTTTCCATGTGTTTATTTGCCACTGGTGTATTCTCTTCGGTGAAGTGTCTGTTCATGGTGTTTGTCATGACGTTTCTAACTGGATTGCTGGTTTGTTCTAATGTTTGCTTTGAGAGTTGTTGGATATATGGTTTGCAAATACTGCTATAGAGTCTTTTTACTCTCCTAACAGGGTCTTTCAAAGATTTTTCAATTTTGATGAAATCTAAATTTATCAATTTTACTTTTATGCATCATGTTTCTGGTGCCAAGTGAATTCTTTGCCTAGCCTTGGATCCCAAAGCTTTTCTCCTGTTTTTCATTTTCCCTAAAAGTTTTACAGGTTTTCCTTTTACATTTAAATCCATGATCCATTTGAGTGACTTTTTGTATAATCTGTGGTGCTTAGGTTAAAGTTCGATTTTTTGCCTATGGATGTCCAACCATTCCAGGGCCCTAGTGGTGCAGTAATTAAGAGTTTGGCTGCTAATCAAAATATTGGCAGTTCAAATCCACCAGCGGCTCCTTGGAATACATATGGGGCAGTTCTACTCTGTCCTATAGGGCTGTTATGAGTCGGAATGGGCTTAATGGCAACAGGTTGGGTTTTTGATTTTTTGATCCAGCCATTCCAGAATCATTTGTTGAAAAAGCTACTCTTCCTCCCATGAATTGCTTTTGCACCTCTGTCAAAAATCAGTTGGGCATGCTTGTATAGGTCTATTTCTGAATTCTCCACTCTGTTCCAATGACCTATTTCTATTCCTCTGCCAACACCACACACTCTTAGTTGTTGTGGCTATAGAACATGTCTCAAAACCAGGTAGATCGCCAATTCCTACAATCTTATTCTTCTTTTAACTATTGTATTTCCTTTGTATTTAGAATAGTCTTGTCTATATCTACACAAAACATCTTGCTGGGATCTTGACAGAAATTATATGAAATCTATATATAACTTTGGGAAGAAGTGATATCTCTACTACGTTGGATCTTCCAATCCACATAACTGTATCTCTCTATTAATTTACATGTTCTTTGATTTCTTTCACCGGTGTTTTATGGTTTTCAACACACAAGTCCCATACATGTTTTGATTGACACCTAAGTATTTCCCTTTTTGAGCAATTGTAAATAGTATTGTATTTTTAATTTTGGTGTCCATGCGTTCACTATGTTAAATAGCATCGGTGAGCGTGAACATCATTGCTTCACTCCCACTCTTAGAGGGAAAGTATTCAATCTTTCACCAATAAGTACAATATTAGCTGTAAGATTTTTGTAGATATTCTTTATCAAGTTGACCACTCCCCACATCACTCCGACAAAACGTGGTCCTTTCCAGTATTTACTGCTTCAGTAAAGGATGCCAGCATCGATCTAGCTGCACAAGTTAGAAACCTGGAAGGCATTTTGGATAACTCTGACTCTCCCACCTCCTCCATCTAATAAGAAAACCAAAGCACTGTTTTTACTTTCTGAAAATCTCTCGTATCTGTCCAATTCACTCCAGCCACCCAACTCCCAGACCACATCATCTCTAACTTCTCTTGTAATAGCCATCTTTTAGTTCTCTCCTTCCAATCTCTTCTCTAAACAGCATCCAGAATCATTTTTCCAGCATCTGAATCTTATCTTCCAAACCCATTCAAGTTTCCTCTGTCTCCCTGAACCCTATTCCGGCTTCCCCTCTCTTGCGCACCTCATTCATGTATTCATTCATGCAAGAAATTGCAATGTTTTTCCCTTAATTTATTCTTAAATAAAATCTTATCTAAAGCATTCTTCTGAAGCTCTTTAAGAGCTTTGCCATCAATAAAAGAAAACGAACATCAGTGTTTTTAAAATAAAAAAAGTAAATCTGTGAAATATATTAGCATTGCTTCATGTAGATTGGAAGAAAGATCTGAAATGAACTGCAAAGCTTTGTCTGTATAACCAGCAATGTTTCAGGCCTGGCTTAATGAATAGATGAGAATGACCCATAATTTAAGTATTGTTGTTAGGTGTCCTCAAGCCGGTTCTGACTCAGCGTACAACAGAACAAAACACTGCCCAGTTCTGTGCCATCCTCACAGTCAGAGCTGTTTGAGCCCATTGTTGCAGCCACTGTGTCAATCCAGCTCATCGGTGGTCTTCCTCTCTTTCACAGAACCTCTACTTTACCAAGCGCGATATCCTTCTCCAGGGATTGATTCCCCCTGATAACATGTCCAAAGTACATGAGATAAAGTCTTGCCGTCCTCACTTCTAAGCAGCACTCTGGCTGTAATCTTCCAAGACAGATTTGTTTGTTCTTCAGGCAGCCCATAGTATATTTAATATTCTTTGCCATCACCATAATTCAAATGCATCAATTCTTCTTCAGTCTTGCTTATTCGTTCTCCAGTTTTCGTATGCATATGAGGTGACTGAAAACACCATGGCTTGGGTCAGGTGCACCTTCGTCCTCAAGGTGACATCTTTGCTTTTTAACACTTGGAAGAGGTCTTTTGCGGCAGTTTTGCCTAATGCAATAGGTCGTTTGATCTCTTGACTGCTGCTTCCGTGGGTGTAGACTGTGGATCCAAGTAAAATGAAATCCTTGACAACTTCAATCTTTTCTCCATTGATCATGATGTTGCTTATTGGTCCAGTTGTGAGGATTTTTGTTTTCTTTATGTTGAGGTCTAATCCATACTGAAGGCTGTGGTCTTTGATCTTCATCAGTAAGTGCTTCAAGTCCTCTTCACTTTCAGCAAGCAAGGGTGTGTCATCTGCATATCGCAGGTTGTTAATAAGTCCTCCACTACTCCTGATGCCGCCTTCTTCTTCATATAGTCCAGCTTTTCAGATTGTTATTGTCTTAAATATGCCTATTCAATTCACCCTGGTGTGTTTGTTTAGTCTACCCATCTTCCCTTCCTTGGGAAACAGGGGAGAAATGTAGACTGCATCCTATTCTTAAACTAACCAAATATTGCAGTTAATCTAGTCCAAATTAGAGGGATACTGTTTTTTCTTTAAATCATTGTACATTTGAAGTTCAATTTTGCAGAATTTTCTACATTTTCCATTTATTATCTTATCTTTATCCCCTACAAAACAATACTTCTAAATACCCAATAGCAAATAATTGGACAAAAACTACCTTATAGACTCTTTCCCCTTAAGTCTAGACCAAAATATGAAAGAAATTTTTTATTAGAATTTGTGTCATTAAAGCACATGAAATTGGTCCCAACCACCTGGAGTAAAGGAGAATGAAGAACACCAAAGACACACGGAAAGTATTAGCCCAAGAGATACAAAGGGCTACATAAACCAAAGACATATCAGCCTGAGACCAGAAGAACTAGATGGTGCCTGGCTACCACTAGTGACCACCCTGACGGGGAACACAACAGAGAGTCCCTGATGGAGCAGGAGAAAGGTGGGGTACAGAACTCAAATTCTAGTAAAAAGACCAGACTTAATGGTCTGACTGAGACTGGTGGAACCCCAGAAAGCATGGCCGCCAGATTCTCTATCAGCCCAGAAATAAAACAATTTCCGAGGCCAACTCTTCACACAAAGATTGGACTGGTCTGTGGAACATAAAATGATACTCGTGAAGAGTGTGCTTCTTAGCTCAAATAGATACATGAGACTACATGGGCAGCTTCTGTCTGGAGGTGAGATGAGAAGGCAGAGAGGGTTAGGAGCTGGTTGAATGGACATGGGGAATCAGTGGTGGAAAGTAGGAGTGTGCTGCCACAGTCCGGGGAGAGCAATTAGGGTCATGTGACAATGCATCTATAAATTTTTGTATAACAGACTAACTTGAAATGTAAACTTTCACTTAAACTACAACAATAAACAAACAAACAAAAAAGCACATGAGCCATTTTTTATTTTCAGGCATAATTTCTACCATAAAATAGAACATGTAAGTAAGAAATGGTAATCTTGACAATCCAATGTCTGGATTTCTTTTAACGAGAGATACAAACACAATTTCACAGTGGTCATATAACTTTTAAAAAAGTATTTTGAAAAATGGATTCTAAATACAAAGGTATTAATCACAAAAGCAGGGGGGGACTGTTAAGTTTAACCAGAAAAAAATAGAAAACTTTTTTTACCCCCCAAAATATCATAGGCTTTCTGCTTTTCTTTATAATGGGTAAGTGGTACTCATTTACTCCCAAACCAGAATCCTAGAAATAATCCTTTTTTTTCTTCTCTTCTCAAAATCTGATGACCCACTAGACATAGCACAGTGGGATTCTACTTCCTAAGTGTCTCTAGAGCTCATCCCTTCTTCTCCTTTATGTTCCCTACCCTAGGTCAGTTCTTACATAACTATTTGTTGGGTAAACAACTGCTTTACACAAAGAATTTGGTCTTTGTCTCAGGTTCCTGGGAGGTAACCTCTAAATCTTTGGAATTTCCTGCCTGATTGGGGTCTTTGTATCTATGAGTGCTCCAGACCACACCTGAGGGTTTATGCTAATAAGGAGACTCACTTTGGTTGGGAGCTGGCCAGACAAGAAAGACCCACCATGCATTATAAGCCTCACTTGGGGGGGACAGAAGAAGGTGGGTTAAAGGTTGAGCTCAGTCATATGGGCCATGATTCCATCAAATATGCCTATGTAGTGAGACCCCAGTAAAAGTTCAGAACACTGAATCTCCATGAGCTTCCTGTTTGGTGAAAGACAATGGTGCTCAGGATGTACCCTTTTTGGAACACAGAAGTTATGCATTAGAGATCCTCTCAGACCTCTCCCTACATGCTTCTTCTTTATTCTGGTCCTGATTTGTAAGCTTTTTGTGATGATAAAACTATAATCGAAAGAATAGCACTTTCCTGAGTTCTGTGAGTTGTTCAAGTGAATTATCAAGCCCAGCAGGTCGGGGGAGTAGTGGGAACTCCCTGAATTTGCAGCCAGGAGTTCAGAAGTGATGGTGTTGTGGGGATCCCAACCTTGTGACTAGCATTCGTGGTCTTGGGCTGACTTGGCAGTCTGGAAGCCTGTGACCTTTAACTTGTGCTATCTGGCCTTACTTTGGTGGTCAGGATCAGAAGAAGGGTGACTGCATGTGCAGGAAAGAATTGAATTGATTCCTTCACTGGTCTTCTAGTACCCAGTCTCAATGCATTCAATCCGTCACAATCCACAGGGCCAACCACCTCAGTGATTCTTTCAGTATGCAAATCTGACTACTCACTTTCCTCCTTAAAATCTTTCAACGTCTCCCTAATACCCAAAGGATAAAGCTCTATTTTCTCAGCAGAGCACAGAAGCCCTTGCATGATAGGTGACCCCTTCCAATCAGCCTAAAAAGGCTCATGTTTCCCCACGCACAATATGCTCCTAATGCCTTTGCATAAGCAGCCTCTCTTGTATAGATACCTGCTACTCAAAGTGTGGACTCAGACCAGCAGCATACACAGTACTTAAGAGATTGTTAGAAATGCAAAATCTCAGGGCCTACTGCAGACCTAAGGAATCAGAATCTGATTTTCAGAGGATTCCCTGGTGAGATGTATGCAGATTAAAGTTTGAGGAACAGTGGTTTAGAATGCCCTCCCCACCCAAACTACCTTGTAGAACTCTTCATTCTTCAAATCCTGGAATAAGGATCACTCTAAACAAAGCTTTCCCTTCCTACTCTCCCACTTCCTTACAAAGTTGAGTTTACCTTTCTGGGGGTCCAGCCACTTTTGCACAGGGCAGTTAGAGCCCTTATCACAAGACATTGTAATTTTAGTGGTATTATGACCCCGGGTTACTTTCTCCAATTATATCCTGCGCTCCTTAAGGGCATGCATGTACTGAGGCAATAATTATCTTTGTTACACTGATGATAAAATATTATAAACATTAGAGTCCTGAGTTTCATCAAAACAAACCAACAAACAAAACCCAGGGCTGAGTAGAACTTTCCCATAGGGTTTCCAAGAAGCAGCTGGTGGATTCAAACTGCCAGCCTTTAGGTCACCAGCCATAGCTCTTAACCACTGCACCACCAGGTCTCCTTTAAAAGAGCCCAATTTTAAAAACTATCAAGAGTTTGCCAAATTAAGTTATTTTTTTCACCTATTAAAATGGCAAACTTTTAAAACAATTGTAATGCTTAGTAGTGTCAAGGATGCTAGAAAATAATAACTCTCTCATATGCCTGATAGGAGTGTAAGCTGATACAATTATTCTAGTAATCGATTTGTCTGTAGCCTTAAATTTTGACTACCCTGTAGCAAAGCAACTCCTCTTCCACAAATGTAAGGAAAGAAAATAACCATATTTTCATGTAAAGATCTGGCAACAAGAATGTTCCAGGAGTTCTGGCAAAATGGTGCTCTAGGTAGAAGCACCACGCCATCCTCCATAGCAAACATCCGAAAAACTAAGCCAAACAGAGAATACAACAATCCTGAAACCCTAAAACATCAAATGAAGAGAGAAAGAACTCAGCCAAGCACCAAATGGAGTGAGAAAACTGATAGAGAACAGAGAGCAAGGAGAGATTCATGCAGAGGTCCCCTACCAGCTAATGCAGCGTGGATCCACCATCTTGGACTCCTATCGGAGACCAGCAAACGGGGGTACGAGAAAGCAGCCTAACGGAGTGTCCAGAGGGAGACAAATTAGCTGGTAATTTGCGGTGTGTGCTTTTCCACCCCCCACCCCTCTTCACCCCGGCTCGGCCTCCTCTGCTTCCCATGGCCACAGTCTCTTGACTGGGAAGTGCCGGCTGCTTGGATTCCATACACCCAAGCGGGCGGCTCTCTGGGTGCCATTTGTTGGCTGCTAGTGTTGCTTTTTTTTCCTGCTTCTTTTGATTTCTCACGTGCCTCTCGCTGCCTCCCACTTCTTTTGCTCGAGTGGCTGGCTCCGAGCGCCATCTTTGCCTCTTCCTGAGGGGCTGAGGGGCTCCATTAGAGTGTGCAGCTGCTTCCCAGTCTGGGCTGCCGTGCTGGTGGGATCCTGGGGCTTTTGTTCGTTCGTTTGTTTTTGAATTGTTTGTTTCTTTTCTTTTCCTTTTCTTGAGTTGGGAGCCCTTTCTGGCCAGGAGGAGCTTCTTGGCAAGGAACTCCCCTTCGGATTCCACAGACGTGCAGAGGGATACCTGAGGACATTTCTTTTTTCATTTTTCTGTTTTTTTTGGGGGGGGCCTTTCTTGTTTTTTTTTTTTTTTTTTTGATTTGTTTTGTTTTCTTTTCCCTCTTCTTTCCTTTTTGTCTTTCTTCATTGCTCAGTTTCTCGTCTCTCTATATCTTCCTTCTCTTTCTGATCCCTGAACACCAGGCATTGTATACCTCTGCGCCTTCTGGCCAGCCTGTGCTGCAACACCTGAGATCAACTTCCCCAGACCTCATACCTGCATTGGTGGGATCCCTGGGAACTTTGCGGTTCTTTAAACTTTCTGATTTTTATTTGTTCATTCTTTTCTTCCTCTTCCCCATTCTGTTTTTCTCCATTTCATAGTCTCTCATCTCTCCCTTCCAACGTCAAGCTCCCCTAGCATTCTTTTTTCTTTGTTCGTATCTTTTTTGCCTCCTCTTCCTCTCTCCTCTCTCCCATATCCATCTTAGCTCCACACATAACCATCTCCCCGCTGCATCCTGCCTACCTGAACCGTGCGCTAGACATCAAACCACCAAGCAGTGCAGGCACGGCCTACTGGGACCTGCCCAGCACTGATTACCGACTCGCCCTAGTGGCTGTACTGAGTGCCACAAACAACCTGTCCCAGTGGCTCCTCTTCAGCTAGACCTGCCCTGCTGTACCACATCTCAGTGACTGAACCTGCCAGTTGGAGAAGGAGGCGAAAAGTATTGAGTGCACAGATGAGCAAACAACAAAGAGCACGCAGTCCGCCTGCTTAGACATAGTCAAATTTTTTTTTTTAAATAAGGGACGAAACAAACAAACCTACAATCAATAAACGAGAGAAATAACTACTGAATGCCCCGAAAACAGCAGACAATATCAAAACATTTACAAAAACAGGACAGAATGGTTCCAGCAGGCATCCAAATTAAAACACCAGATGACTCTCCTGTGAAAGAAAATGCACTAGAAGTACCTAATAGGGAATTCAAATCTCTAATACTCGGAATTTTCCAAGAACTGAGGCAAAAAGCTGACAAACATGAGGAAAAAATAGACAAATTCATGGAAAATACAGACAAAAAATTGGAAGAATTCAGGAAGATGATGCAGGAACAAAATGCCAAAATAAATTCACAACTACAAATTATACAAAACAACAATTAGAAATCCAAAAGGTAAACAACAAGATTTCAGAAATGGATCATGTCATAGAAGGGCTGAGAAGCAGATTTGAAACCGTGGAAGACAGGATCAGTGGAACTGAAGACAAACACTTGGATACAACTCCGTTTCAGGAAAACTCAGGGAAAACTAAGAAAAAAGAACAATGAAAAATGAAGAGAACCTGAGAGTTATGTGGGACACAATTAAAAGCAAAAATTTACGAGTGACTGGAATTCCAGAACAGGGGAGGAACCAGAAAACACAGAGAGGATCATTGAGGAACTGCTGACAGAAAACTTCCCCAATATCAGGAAAGATGAAAAGCTGGCCATCCAAGAAGCTCAACGAACCCCATATAGAAGAGACCCCAAAAGAAAATCACCAAGGCATATCATATTCACACTTGCCAAAACCAAAGACAAACAAAGAATCCTGAGAATAGCTCGTGAAAAACAAGAAGTCACAGACAGAGGAGAAACAATAAGACTAAGCTCAGATTATTCGGCAGAAACCATGCAGGCAAGAAGGCAACGGGATGACATATATAAAATATTGAAAGAAAAAAATTGTCAGCCAAGAATAATATATCCTGCAAAACTCTTGTTCAAATTTGATGGTGAAATTAGGTCATTTCCAGATAAACAGAAACTAAGGGAATATGTAAAAGTCAAACCAAACTTACAAGAATTATTAAACGGAGTTCTTCAATCTGAGGACAAACAGCTTCAGCCCACAGGCAGAACCTAGGACGCAGGATCGTGCCAGCCAGATACCAATCTAAGAAATGAACTCTCGAGGACTATCCAAAACCAAAAGAAATACAACAGGGAATCAGAGCAGTCAATCGGTGGATGACAACAACATCAAAACAATGAAAGAGGGAATAAACGGCATACATATAGAACCTTCTAATGGAGAGGAAGGCAAGGCGATACCAAGTAATGGTAGACTGCTTCAAACTTAGAAATATAAGGGTAAAATTCATGGTAACCACAAAGAAAGTTAACAAACCAACTCATAAATATAAAGACGAAAAACATAAAGTCTCAGCAAAAACAAAACCTACAAACACAAAAGAAATGAAAAAAAAATCCACAAACAAAAGTAACTCAGCACAAGAGACTAAGTAGAACAAAGAAAACTTCAGCACCACAAAAAAAGCACTACAAAATGACAGCAACAAACTCACATCTATCAATAATTACACTGAATGTAAATGGACTCAATGCACCCATAAAGAGACGAAGAGTGACAGAACGGATAAGAAAACAGGATCCAACAATATGCTGTGTACAAGAGACACATCTAAGAAACAAAGACGTGAATTTATTAAAAGTCAAAGGTTGGAAAAACATATATCAAGCTAACAACTACCAAAAAAGAGCAGGAGTGGCAATTCTAATCTCAGATAAAATAGACTTTAAAACAAAATCTACCATACAATACAAAGAAGGACACTATATAATGATTAAGGGGACGATCCATCATGAAGACATAACCATAATAAACACCTACACACCCAAAGACAGGGCTCCAAAATACATAAAACAAACTCTAACAACACTGAAAAGAGATATTGACAGTTCCACAATAAGAGTAGGAGACTTCAACACACCACTCTCAGTAAAGGACAGAACAACTAAGAAGAAACTCAGCAAAGATACAGAAGACCTAAAGGGCACAATCAGCCAACTTGACCTCATAGAATATATAGAACACTCCATCCAACTGCTGCAAAGTACACATTCTTTTCCAATGCACATGGAACGTTCTCCAGAATAGACCACACATTAGGCCACAGAGCAATCCTCAACAAGATCCAAAACGTTGAGATAATTCAAAGTATCTTCTCTGACCACAATGCCATCAAGGTAGAAATTAACAATAGAAAGAACAAGGAAAAAAAATCAACTACATGGACACTGAATAATACCCTGCTTACACATCAGTGGGTAATAGAAGAAATCAGAGATGGAATCAAAAAATTCCTAGACTCAAATGAGAATGAAAACACATCATACCAAACCTTTGGGACACAGCAAAGGCAGTCCTCAGAGGACAATTTATAGCAATAGATGCACATATCAAAAAAGAAGAAAGGGACATAATTAAAACATTAACTACAGAACTCAAACAAATAGAAAGAGAACAGCAAGAAAAGCTCACAACCACCAGAAGAAAGGAAATAGTAAAGATCAGAGCAGGAATAAATGAAATAGAGAACAGAAAAACAATAGAAAGAATCAACAAAACCAAAAGTTGGTTCTTTGAAAGAATCAACAAAATCGACAAACCACTGGCCAGACTGATAAAAGAAAAACAGGAGAGGAAACAAATAACCCAAATAAGAAATGAAATGGGGGACATCACAACAGACCCAAATGAAATAAAAAGGATTATAACAGAATATTATGAAAAACTACACTCCAACAAATTTGAAAACCTAGACGAAATGTATAGATTTCTAGAAACACATGGCCTAAGGAAACTACAACAAAGTGATGTTGAAAATCTGAACAGACCCATAACAAGAGTACAGATTGAAAAGGTAATAAAAAAACTCCCAACCAAAAAAAGCCCTGGCCCAGATGGCTTCACTGGAGAATTCTACAAAACATTTACAGAAGAGCTTGTACCAGTTCTATTCAACCTATTTCTACACTTCCAAATTCATTCTATGAAGCCGGCATAACGCTGATACCAAAATCAGGCAAAGATGTCACAAAAAAAGAAAATTACAGACCAATATCTCTCATGAATATAGACGCAAAAATTCTCAACAAAATTCTAGCCAATAGAATTCACCATCATATCAAAAAAATAAGACACCACGACCAAGTAGGATTCATACCAGGTATGCAAGGATGGTTCAACATTAGAAAATCAATCAATGTAATCTACCACATAAATAAAAGGAAAGAAAAGAATCACATGATGATCTCAATTGACACAGAAGAGGCATTTGCCAAAGTTCAACGCCCATTCCTGATGAAAACTCTCGGTAAAATAGGTATAGAAGGGAAATTTCTCAACATAATAAAGGGCATGTATGCAAAACCAACGGCCAACATCATTCTTAATGGAGAGATGCTGAAAACATTCCCCTTGAAAACAGGAATAAGACAAGGATGCCCTTTATCACCACTCCTATTTAACATTGTGCTGGAAGTTCTAGCTAGAGCAATAAGGCAAGAAAAAGAAATAAAGGGCATCCAAATTGGTAATGAAGAAGTTAAACAGTCCCTGTTTGCAGATGATATCATACTATACATGGAAAACCCTAAAGACTCCACGAGAAATCTACTGGAACTAATAGAAAGATTCAGCAGAGTAGCAGGATACAAGATGATAAACATTCAAAGATCAGTTGGATTCCTATACACCAGTAAGGAGAACGATGAAAAGGAAATCAGGCAAACAATACCATTTTCAATAGCCCCTAAAAAGATAAAATACTTAGGAATAAATCTGACCAGGGATGTGAAAGACCTATACAAAGAAAACTATAAAACACTACTGCATGAAACCCAAAGGGATCTACATAAATGGAAAAACATACCATGCTCATGGATAGGCAGACTCAACATTGTGAAAATGACTATTCTACCCAAAGCAATTTACAAATACAACGCAATCCCGATCCAAATACCAACAACATTCTTCAAAGAGATGGAAAAACTAATTATTCACTTTATATGGAAAGGGAAGAAGCCCCAAATAAGTGAAGCACTACTGAAGAAGAAGAATAAAGTTGGAGGACTCACACTACCTGACTTGAGAACCTACTATACAGCTACAGTAGTCAAAACAGCCTGGTACTGGTACAATGACAGATACATTGACCAATGGAACAGAATTGAGAACCCACATGTAAATCCATCCACCTATCGTTACCTGATCTTTGACAAGGGCCCAAAGTCCATCAAATGGGAAAAGACAGTCTTTTTAACAAATGGTGCTGGCAAAACTGGATATCCATTTGCGAAACAATGAAATAGGACCCATACCTCACACCATATACAAAAACTACTTCAAAATCGATCAAAGACCTGAATATAAAGCCTAAAACTATAAAGTTCATAGAAGAAAAAATAGGGCCAACACTTCAGGCCTTAATACATGGCATTAACAGGATACAAACCACAACCATCAATGCACAAAACCCAACAGATAAGCTAGATAACTGGGATCTTCTAAAAATCAAACACCTATGCTCTTCAAAAGACTTCACCAAAAGAGTAAAAAGAGAATCTACAGACTGGGAAAAAATTTTTGCACAGTACAAGTCAGACAAAGGTCTAATCTCCATAATCTACAAGAAAATCCAACACCTCTACAACAAAAAGACAAATAATCCTATTAAAAAATGGGCAAAGGAAATGAACAGACACTTTACCAAAGAAGACCTTCAAATGGCCAACAGACACATGAGGAAATGCTCATGATCACTAGCCATTACAGAAATGCAAATTGAAACCACAATGAGATACCATCTCACCCCGGCATTACTGGCACGAATCAAAAACACTGGAAATAACAAATGTTGGTGGGGCTGCAGGGAGATCGGAACCCTTATGCACTGCTGGTGGGAATGCAAAATGATACAACCATTTTGGAAAATGTTATGGCGCTTCCTTAGAAAGCTAGAAATAGACATACCGTTTGATCCAGCAATCCCACTCCTAGGAATATATCCTAAAGAAATAAGAGTCATCACTCAAATACACATATGCACACCTATGTTCATGGCAGCATTGTTCACAACAGCAAAACGATGGAAACAACCTAGATGCACATCAACAGATGAATTGGTAAACAAACTATGGTACATACACACAATGGAGTACTATGCAACAAGAAAGAACAACAATGAATCTGTGAACTATCTCATAACATGGATGAAACTGGAGGACATTATGCTGAGTGAAATAAGTCAATCACAACAGGACAAATATTGTATGAAACCTCTATTGTAAAAACCCATAAAAAAGTTCACACACAAAATGTAATGATTTTTGTTGGTTACCAGGGATGGGAGGGGTGGACGGGGAATACTAAACAGGCAATAGATAAGTGGTATCTTGGGTGAAGGGTGAGACAGTACACAATGCAGGGGAAACTAGCACAACCTGTACAAGGAAAGGTCATGGAAGCTCCATAGACACATCGAAACTCCCTGAGGGACTGAACTGCTGGGTGGAGGGTTCAGGGGACCATGGTCTCGGGGATCATCTAGCTCAATTGGCATGACACAGCTTATAAAGACAGTGCTCTACATTCTACCTTGGTGAGTAGTGTCTGGGGCCTTAAAAGCCTGTGAGCGGCCATCTAAGATACTCCACTGGTCTCATCCCTTCAGGAGCAAGGGAGAATGAAGAGAACAGGATACAAGGAAAAGATTAGTCCAAAGGACTAATTGTCCACAGCTACCAAGGCCTCCACCGGACTGAGTCCAGTACAGCTAGATGGTGCCCGGCTACCACCACTGACTGCTCTGACCAGGATCACAACAGAGGGTTCTGGACAGAGCTGGAGAAGGATGTAGAGCATAATTCTAACTCACACACATAAAAAAAGACCAGATTTACTGGCCTAAAGAAGACTGGAGAAACCCCGAGAGTATGGCCCCCAGACCCCATTTAACTCAGTGGTGAAGTTACCTCCGAGGTTCACTGTTCAGCCTGGGAGTGGAAAGCCCCGTAAAACCAAATGAGACTAACGAGGTACAGGAGTCCAGTGACAAGGGCCAGAAGGCAGAAGGGGACAAGGAAGCTGGTGATAGGGAACACAAGGTTGAGTAAGGATATTGTTGATGTGTTGTGAGATTGTTAACCATTGTCATAGAACAACATTTGTAGTAACTGTTAAATGAGAAACTGTTTTGTTCTGTAAGCCTTCATCTTAAGTGAGAATAACAGCACAAGTGGAAGAGCGTAGTCAATGTCACTGAACTGTGCATGTAGAAATTTTTGAAATGGTGTATCTTTGGCTATGTGTATTTTCACCAAAAAAAAAAAAGTTGAGAATTTAGAGGGTTAATATGTTGTGGGGTTGTTACCCAATGTCATAAAACAACATGTGTACTACTGTTTCATGAGAAACTATTTGTTCTGTAAGCCTTCACCTGAAGTACAATAAATTATTAAAAAAACAAACAAGCAAAAAAAGAATGTTCCAGGAATTGTCCCTAAGTTAATAAATAAGGGAATATACGTTATTCACAGCAACGTTTCTAATAAGAAAAATTAAAAGTTAGCAGTGCCCAATAATAAGAGTGTAGCTCAACTATGGTACATCAAGACATGCAAATGTGATACAGCCCTCACAGATCCTGTTCTAAGGGTGTGTTAGATGATCGGTAAAGATGTTTGCTCTATAGCAAATGAAAAAAGAAGTTAATAAAAAATATATTGTTTTTCTTTGTAGAATATACGATTTTTAAAAACAGATACCTGAAAGTATACATTGTATTATATCCTATTACGCTATTGGTTACACTGATTTTTAAGGTGCGTTCCTGAAACAGTAAGCCCTAAAATGTTAATAGTGGTTACTCTGGGTGCTGGGATAACACGTGATTTTTTTCATTTGGCTAATCTATAGCTTTAATTTTAAATAATTATTGCCAATTAATAATTAGGAGCCCTGATTATAAAGATATTCACTGTAGTGTTGTTTATGACTCCTTGCCATTGAATCCGACCCATAGCGACCTCAGAGGACACAGGAGGACTGCACCATGGGGCTTCCATGGCTGTAAATCTTTATGGGAGCAAACTGCCACATCTTTCACCCTCAGAGCTGCTGGTGAGTTCAAACCACCAACCTTTCGGTTAGCAGCCAAGTGCTTAACCACTGCCCCACCAGAGCTACTTCTGTCCATGATACCCAAAGAAATTATAAATAACTTAATGTCCATCGATAAAAGCAATGAAAAATAAAAAGTGTGGAACACATATATACATTTGAATACTATGCAGTGGTCATAGAGAATACAGTATTATTCCATGGATATAGGTAAAGAAGCATTTTCCAAGGCAAATAAGTGAAAAGAGGGATGTGAACCAACAGGAAAGCATTTGTACAAAATAAAATCCAACATAAACTTTTATTGTTATATGTATCTCTGTATACAATAGCCACACGTATGTGATACTTGAGAATTAGAATATAGACCACAACTTGTAAAATTGCACTAAGATTTGCAAAATGGATAAACTGTACCTAACCAAACCTTGCAGACTTCCGCTTACGCCCTTTCATCACGAGCTCCTTCAGATCCATGTATTCTCCTAACAGACCCATAAGCTCTTACTGTTCCAGACTGCCCAGTTTACATATTCTGACCAGCACCTGTTAAGCAGAACATTCCCTAATTCCAGCCTTCAACTTTCTAAGTACACTTTGTCTAAATCCCCCTCTTTAGAAACACCCCACGGTTCCTCTGGTATGTGTTCATCCTTGCTGCAGCGGGCTAATAAACCTGCCTTGGAATACGTGGCGTTCCTGATGCCTTTACTCAGCCGACTTCAGCTGAGTGAACATCCAGGAAAAGCTACCAAAGAATTCACACATCACTTTCATTGGTTGTTCCCTCTGCTGAGAGAAGAAGGGCTGAAGGGTAGAGTACGGTGGGAGGAAGACCATGAAAGGGGACCTATTGCTCTTTCTTTTTCTGTAGCGCTTGAATTTTAAGCAATAAAAATGCATTCATATATTACCTGTTTGGTTTTCAAAATATAAATTAAATGTTAAATACAGATCTTGTCAAACAAGAATATGAGTAATCTTAGGAAAAAAAATGTTTCCTCTCAGGGGATAATTAAATACGCACACTGACTAATGTATTTAAAGTGGTTATGATTCAATGTCAGACTAATATTTTACACACCTATTTTCATTGCTTTTTAAAAGAAGTACCAGGAGGTTGCAAATAGAAATTATCCGAACACCACTTTGAATCAATACGCTGTGGGAATTCAATGATGCTTTTTTGTGTTTCTCTCTTTGAAGATACTAGTCTTTTTTTTTTTTTTTTTAATCACTAAGGGTTCAAGGAAAGCTTGGAGTTTATTCAGAGACACAAGAAAAACAGCTCCAATTAAATGTCTGTGGCTCCAGTGTGCAAGGATCCCCCTTCTCTCTTCTCCTGGACATGTAATCAGTGGAATGTTCCTGATCTTTTCCTCCTGTATGAGGCCTATTTCAACCCGAGTGATTTCTCCCATCTTAGCTCCTCTGACACTTTACCCTGAAAATCACAGTGTAGTGGGTGATTATATGTTTTACTATATTTTTCTCTTTCTCCACTGCCTCAGTTTTTATTTTTAGAAAACACCTCTAATACAATTTATAGTGCCTAGTGCTGTGCCTTAAACTAACAGCTATTCAAAACAAACCAGTAACAACAAATTCGGTGGGTTAGGACCTGGATGAACAACCACGTAGTACAAGAATTTTGAAACATAACTCCAAGTTTTTCAAAAGGTTTTTTCACTTTTCCCCAGCCTTCCAAGCATCATATCTCATGGGCATCCAACTCATATCCCGGACATGAGAACATTCTGAAGCAAGGTCCCTTCATCAACGTTAACTGGGAGCAAGTGTCACCTACAGGAAATTCCATCTATGTGAAAACAGGATTGAGATGGCGGAGCTGCAGTGGCAGCTGATCTGAAATCTCTCATCAAGTAGCACTTTAAGATATCACAGATAAGACTGCCCGCAGCTGGAAAAAGGCTCTCATACCATCAGTCTCGTAGTAAGATCAAAAAACAATTTTCAACTTTTACTGAAAAGTTTGTTAATAAGTTTCTCCTCCCTTCATGACAGTTATCAAAAACTCCTAATATTTTTGTTGCATGAGAAATGAAACTAGGGAGGTCTTCAATTTCAGGCAAATGGAAGATACATTGATAATATACTGTCATTAAGATTGATAACTAGCATACCTGGCAAATATATGCTCCCAAATCAACCAGAGGCTGTTGGGATGGTGAACGAAAATCAACATAGAAATCAAAAACTGTGATAGAGACTTCAGAAGAAACTATTTATTTCCACTTATTTCTAAGAGGGAGCCCTGTTGGTGCAGTGGTTAAGAGCTTGGTTGCTGACCAAAAGGTCAGCGGTTCGAATCCAGCAGCTGCATCTTGGAAACCCTGTGGGGCACTTCTAACTCTGTCCTAGTGGGTTGCTATGAGTCAGAATCAACTTGATGGCAAAGGGTTTGGTTTTATTTCTAAAAGACCAACGATTATGCGTGACATCCAAATTCCTACCGTAACAGGTATTTTGCTGGTTATGAGAGGGGTGTAGAGACAGCTAACGGGTGGTAGATCTCTTGCTGGCTTTGACTGCCAGCTACTGCCTGCAGGACAGTGGAGAGGATTCTGCCATGGGTTCTGGGCTTTGTGGAAAACAGTGACACAATCAGTCAGCACCATCTGCTAGTGCGGCAAACCAGAGCTCACAATCTGTTCTGGGTCTTCTCCCATTACTGGACACGTGGAAGGCTATGTCTGAGAGCCCCTTTGCAGTTGGGCAGGGCCACGTGGCTAGTTCTGGCTCATAGGCTGTGATCAGGGGTGGCATTTCCCATTTAAAGGCCTACTTACCATTGTCCCTGCCTCTCATCCTCAATTATGGGGAACTTTGAAGCCTTGAGATGAAGGTGCTACAAGACAGTAGGAGCCTAGAATGCTGGGCCACCCCTTGGAGGACAGCCACCCTGGAGAGTCACCTGGAACCACTGTGGACTTTGCAAGGATGAGAAGTAAATTGTGGTTGGTCAAGCCACTGAGTTTCTGGTATTGTCTGGTACTGCTTTATAAACCAGCCCACTATCACCTGTACACTACTCTCCCAGAGCAGCGATGGAGGCAGGGGTTCCTGGTTCATAGCATTTCTAGAGGATCACAGATTAATAATCAGGAACACTGGCTGGTCTTACATTTAAAACACCCACAAACATCATGGTGGACTCCCAAGCGGTGTAATGGTAATGCCTGTACCCTCTCATAGCTTACCTTCATTGTGATTCTACTAATTGTGACCTGCACCTTGCATTCACCTCTTCTGTCTTTTCTCTACTTCTTTGCTTAATCACACATGTTCCAGAACACGCCTGATGTATGCCAAGAATGTCCCCATGAAAAGCAAAAGGAAAAGAGGCGCTTACAGTTCTTGTGGCTCTTTGCAATGCCTCCGGACACAGCATCACATTAAATCTTCAAGTATCACAGGCAAGGGGTCACACAGGTGAGCCTATAATTTGGCAGATGAATCTACAGTGGCTACCAATTGTATCAGGAAGATTCTTTTAGGTTTAATAGATCTGCATCAGCAAGATTCCAGCAGAAGAGGTGTCTGCAACCTTGGGACAAAGGACCACCACCACAGGAAGAGAGGCTGACACTTTCATGGTGCTTACTAGGTGTCAGGAACTGTTCTAGGAGCTTCACCAGGATCAATGTTTCCAGCTGTCTCAACAACCTTGGGAGATTGCTGCTATGTTTTAGGACCATTTTATAGATGACACAACTAGTGTGTGACCCTACATGCCAACAAAAAGCAATGAGCTTTTAACCAGACCTACGGGACTGGCTGACACTGGAGGACTCCCGGAAACTATTGCCCTGAGTTACTCTTCAGACCCTGAACAGAGACTAACCCCTGAGGGTCACCTTGTAACCAAATAACAAATTAGCTCAAAAAATAATGAATATCACCCATAAGTACTGTGCTCCTTTAAAAAATCACTTACATGAGAACAAAAGGTCAACAGTCACTTTAAAAAAAAAAAAAAGATGAGAATATAAGGGGACAGGGAAACTAGATTAATGGAAATGGAACAACCAGAATAAAAATGAGAATGTTCACATTGTGAAGAATGTAACCAATGCACTCAACAACTTGTGTAGAAATTGTTGAATGGGGACCCAAACTGCTGTTTAAATCTTCACCAAAAACACAATAAACAATTATTTTAAAAAAAGGCAATGAGCTGTTATCGTCTTAAACTAGAACAGAGTATCCTGATAAAATACAGTACAAGCAGTTAAACTGCAATTTCTGATAAACAACAACAAAAACCTTTTAGTATAAGTATGTACCACATATTGCATGGGACATACTTATACTAAAAAATATTTTTGCTGTTTCTTTGAAACTCAAATTTAACTGGGTATCTGTATTTTTTTTTTTAATTGTGCTTTAGGTGAAAGTTTACAGAGCAAATCAGTTTCTCATTCAAAAATTCATACACAGATTATTTCCTGACGTTGGTTGCAATCCCCACAATGTGTCAGCACTCTCCTCCTTCCCACCCCAGGTTCCCAGTTTCCATTTGTCCAATTTTTCTGTCCCTTCCTGCCTTCTCGTCTTTGTTTTTGGGTAGATGTTGCCATTTGGTCTCCTATACTTGACTGAACTAAGGAGCACGTTCCTCACACGTGTTATTGTTTGTTTTACAGGCTTGTCTGAACTTTGGCTGAAAGGTGGATTTCAGCTGTGGCTTCAGTTCTGAATTAGCAGGGTGTCCGGGGGCCATAGTCTCAGGGGTTCCTTCAGTCTCTGTCAGACCAGTAAATTTAGTCTTTTTGTGGATTTGAATTTTGCTCTATATTTTTTCTCCCACTCTGTCCAGGACCCTCTATTGTGATCCCATTCAGAGCTGTCTGTGGTGGTAGCCGGGCACCATCTAGTTCTTCAGGGCTCAGGCTCGTAGAGGCTATGGTTTATGTGCTCCACAGTCCTTTGGATAATATTTTCCTTGTGTCCTTTGTTTTCTTCATTCTCCTTTGCTCCAGACAGGATGAGACCAATAGATATATCTTCAATGGCCGATTGCAAGCTTTTAAGACCCCAGACGTTACTCACCAAAGGAGGATGTAGAACATTTTCTTTATGAACTATGGTTATGCCAATTGACCTAGATGTCCGCCAAGACCATGGTCCCCAGCCCTCAGCCCCAGTAACTTGGTCTTTCAAGGTGTTTGGATGTGTCTAGGAAGCTTCTGTGACTGTGCCTCCTTTGTGCTCTATTATACATATGAATATACATACTGTGCATACAAATATGTATATAAAAATATCCAAAGCCTAACCCATATATGTACACAGGTATACTCCTATATGCCTTCCTTCCCCTATTCAGCATACATATCTGCCTATGCATCTGCTTGTAAGTTATAGTATTTACTGTAGGTGCTTTTTTTTTTTTTTTTTTTATGTTCCTCTAAGTGTCTTCCCTTGCCTTGGTCAAGTTGTGCTGACTTCCCCTGTATTGCCTTCCGCTTCACCAAAGGTAACACTTGTCAACTATATAGTGATTTCCCCTCCCCAACTCCCTTCTTCTTAACTATTAAAGATTGTTTCTTTCTGTGTGTAAATCTTTTCTTCAGTTTTTATAATGGTGGGTCTCATACAATATTTGTCCATTTGCGATTGACTTATTTCACTCAGCATAATGCCCTCCAGATTCATCCATGTTGTGAGATGTTTCACAGAGTCATCACTGTTCTTTATCATTGTGTAGTATTGCATTGTGTGTATGTACAATAGTTTGTTTATTCATTCATCTGTTGATGGCATTTAGGTTGTTTCCATCCTTTTGCCATTGTAAATAATGCTGCAGTGAACACAAGTGTACATATGTCTATCTGTATGACGGTTCTTATTTCTCCAGGATATATGCCTAGAAGTGGAACTGCTGGATCATATGGTATCTCTATTTCTAGATTTTTAAGGAAGCACCATATTGTTTTCCAAAATGGTTGTACCATTTTGAATTCCCATCAGAAGTGCGTAAGAGTTCTAATCTTTCTTTATGAACTATGTTTCCAATATTTGTTATTTTCTGTTTTTTTTGATTCATGCCAGTAATGTTGGGGTGAGAATGGTATCTCACTGTAGTTTTGATTTACATTTCTCTACTGGTTAATCACCAGGAGTATCTTTGCATGTATTTGTTGATTGCCTGAATGTCCTCTTTGGTGAAGTGTCTGTTCATGTCTTTTGCCTATTTTGTGACTGGGTTGCTTTGTCTTTTTATTGTTGAGTTGTTAATTTTTCTCTATATTTTAGAGATTAAGCTTTTATCAGGTATACCATTGCCAAAGATTTTTTCCTAGTCTGCAGGTTCTCTTTTTATTCTCTTGGAAAAGCCTTTTGATGAGCATACGTATTTAATTTGTAGGAGGTCCCAGTTATCTAGCTTATCTTCTGGGGTGTGTGCATTTTTAGTTATGCTTGATATTCTATTTATGCCATAAATTAGGGACCCTAGCATTGCCCCTATGTTTTCTTTCATGAACTTTATAGTTACAGGTATTACATTTACTTCTTTGATCCATTTTGAGTTAGTTTTTGTGTATGGTGTGAGGCATGGATACTGTTTCATTTTTCTGCAAATGGATATCCAGTTTTGCCAGCACCATTTGCTGAAGAGACTATTGCTTCCTCATGTAACGGACTTCCACTGTTTGTTGAAGATCATCTGTCCACAGGTGGATGGATTTATTTCTGGGTTCTCAATTCTGTTCCATCGGTCTATGTGTCTGTCGTTGTACCAGTAGCAGGCTGTTCTGACTACCATAGCTGTATAGTAGGTTCTGAGATCGGGTAGTGTGAGGCCTCCTACTTTGTTCTTCTTTTTCAGTAATGCTGTACTCATCTGGGGGTTCTGTCCTTTCCATATAAAGTTGGTGATTAGTTTTTCCATCTTGTTAAGGAATGCTGTTGGAATTTAGATCAGGATTGCACTGTATCTATAGATAGCTTTGGGGAGTACTGACATTTTCACAGTGTTAAGTCTTTTATCCATGAGCATGGGTTTTTTTTTTTTTTTTTAATGAAGGCCTCTTTTGATTTTTTGCAATAGTATTTTGTAGTTTTCTTTGTATAAGACTTTTTCATCCCTTTTTAGGGTTATTCCTAAGTATTCCATCTTTTAAGGGACTACTATAAATGGTACTATTATCCTGATTTCTTTTTGGGGTTCTCTTTGTTAGTGTAGGGGAATCTGACTGATTTTTGTATGCTTATCTTATACCCTGCCACTTTGTTGAATCCTTCTGTTACTTCCAGTAGATTTCCTGCGGATTCTTCGGGATTTTCTATGTATAGGATAATATCATCCATGAATAGGCATAGTTTTACTTCTTCCTGACCAATTTGGATACCCTTTGTCTCCCTTTCTTGTCTTATTGCTCAAGCTAAGATTTCCAGTACAATGTTGTATAAAAAGTGGTGATAAAGGGCGTCCTTGTCTGGTTCCCGTTCTCAGTGGGAATGCTTTCAGTCCCTCTCCCTTGAGAATAATGTTGGCTGTTAGTTGTGTGTATACTGAGCACCTGTATTTTTATTGGAAAGTCTGGTGGCTTAGTGGTTAAGAGCTACAGGTGTTAACCAAAAGGTCAGCAGTTCACATCCACCAGGCGCTCTTTGGAAACCCTACAGGGCAGTTCTACTCTGTCCTATAGGGTCGCTATGAGACAGAATCGACTCGATGGCAACAGGTTTGGTATTTTTTGATATTTTTATTTGCTAAATCTGACAACCCTAAATTTGCAAGTAGATGAGAAATTTTCCTCAATACGCAATATATCTTTATTAAGCATCCAGGCTAAGCTGATTTTGCATGTCTCTATCAAAGCAACTTGGAGCCCTGGTGGTGCACTGGTTAAGCACTAGGCTGATAACCAAACGGTCAGCAGTTTGAACCCACCAGCTGCTCCGTGGGAGAAAGATGTGGCAGTCTGCTTCCGTAACGATTTACAGCCTAAGAAACCCTACGGGACAGTTCTACTCTGTCCTATAGGGTTGCTTTCAGGTAGAATCTACTCTATGTCAGTGGGTTTTGTTTTTTGGTATTAAAGCAAGTTAAAAGAGACAAAAATTAAAAACAAAACAAAAACTCTGAACCTAATCCACTGTAAAAATCAAATGCTAAAATACATTTCACTACAAAAATTTGTTTTTCCTTCCCTACTATCCAGCCCACAGCATTTGAGAAGAATCCAGGTGTTGATATATTAATTTTGCCAGCTGTCACATTTTATATATAAACTGGTGAAAATCCTACCTAAGGCATTTGCTTTCTTTGGATTTTGGGGTAGAGTTGGGGAAAAAGCACAAAATACTCTTTTTTAAGTTATTTTTTATAACACGAAGCCTGTTAAAGCAGCAGCGTGAAGATTCTAGCTAAGGCAGAGATGAAAGGACGTAGTAAATAGGAACCATAGTAAAGAGGAACCACTGCTCTCTCAATGTATTCATGAAAAAGTCCTTGTCAATCACATCCAGGAAAGTGAATCAAAATACTATTTTCCATGTAGGAGCATATGAGCTGGGTTTAAAGTACTGGGGACAAATAATGAAATAGGTGTAGGATGAGACTAACGAAAACTTTCAAATCTAAGGTACCTTGGAATTAAGAGTTTCCAGAGACTCTCAATAACATCCTTTTAAGCTCTAGGTCTCTCTTCCAGGTTCTGCTTCACCTAGGACCATGAGTTACTGTCAAGGAGTTAATACTGTATTTGTATGCAAATAACACATGGCTTCTATGTTTTTTTGCCATGATATATTTTCATAAGTGTGCTATGCTAATTTTTTTTTTTTTACAGCAACATGCATAGTGGCCCTGATGAAAATACTTCTGGGGAGTGGGAGGGAACACAACTGGAAACAAATGTAAAAGGCATGTGTTCTTTGCGTAAAAATACAGTTATCTACTCTCAGCTGTTGCCTCAGCCCCAGCGCGGTATGTCTCTAATCGCCATTCATCAAGGGCTGTAACACAATGTGTTTATCTTTCAGCTTGTTGTGAATATTAATAAATTAAGATCTTTAAACTGTCTAGAAAGAAGTAAGAAGTAACTGTCAAGAGCTTGGGTGGAGATGATGTATTTACATACATTCCAGAAGCACATTAGAGAAGTACCATTAACAGTAATTAATGGTGCTTTTACATCTCAAAATGCATTGCAATTGACTGTCGATTTGTTTTGGAGGTGTCTACAATCAGAAAATAAATCTCGTGCTAAAAGGATACTTAGTAATTTTTAATAATTTTAAACTCTGATATGCTACTTAATGCTTTGGCAGTAACACACTGTTTTATGAAGCTGGTTTTTAAATTTAGAATTTTTATTAAACTTTATTAAAGCTAGTGAGACTGTTTTACTTAAGTTCTACCTTAATTTGGAATGTTTATAAAGGTCACAAAGGCTAATTTAAAAAACTGTATTGTGGAAAAAGCAAATTCAGTCAGTTAATGACTATACAATCAACACATAATTCCACTACTTTCTAAAGAGAACCTGCATTTAGCACTGTGATATGTCTTCATGAGTGTTTTAACACTTAAAAGTTTAGGCTATATCACTGTTAGGAAGCAGATACAGCACAAATGTGGAGAATTTCATTAAGTCTAGATTCTCTTCTTACTTTAGTCTGACTTTTGATTAAATCTAGAGCACACAGCGCCTGGCAAACTGTGGTGAAGAGTATTTACATCATCTAAACTTCCACAGATGTTAAAGTTAGAAAACATATCTTCCCAAAGTCAATCCATTCTGCAATATTTCACCGGTGACTTAAGTCCCACTTTGCTTGAGGAAACTAAGACAAGTAAAGTCGAAAATTTATTTGCTTTGGGGGGTGTCGAGGCTCTACGGAACAGAAGTGTGAGCTAACAAACTTAACCCAGAACGTAGCCTTTCCATGAAGGATGCTGATGTTGTCAGGTGCCGCTGAGTCAGTTCCAACTCATAGCAACCCTACGTACAACAGAATGAAACACTGCATAGTCCTGTGCCATCCTCACAATCACAGCTATGCTTGATCCTGTTGTTGCAGCCACCGTGTCAACTGATCTCATTGAAGGGCTTCCTCTCTTTCGCTCTCTACCTTACCAAGCATGATGGCCTTCTCCAGGGACTGGTCCCTCCTGATAACATGTACGAAGTACATGAGACAACATTTCATCATCCTCACTTCTAAGGACCATTCTGGCTGTGCTTCTTGCAAGACAGAGTTATTCATTCTTCTAGCAGTCCATGGTATGTTCAACATTCTCCGCCAATACCGTAATTTAAAGATGCCAATTCTTCTTTAGTCTTCTTTATTCATTGTACAGCTTTTCCATGTATATGAAGCGATTGAAAATACCATGGATTGGGTCAGGTGCACGTTAGCCCTCAAAGTGATATCTTTGCTTTTTAACACTTTAAAGAAGTCTTTTGCAGCAGATTTGCACAATGTGATATGTCATATGATTGTTTTGTTTATTGTTGTAATTTAAGTGAAAGTTTACATTTCAAGTTAGCTTCTCATACAAAAATTTATACATACATTGTTTTGTGACCCTAACTGCTCTCCCTATACTGTGACAGCACACTCCTACTTTCCACCACTGATTTCCCATGTCCATTCAACCACCTCCTAACTCTCTCTGCCTTCTCATCTCACCTCTGGACAGAAGCTGCACATTTAGTCTCATGTAACAACTTGAGCTAAGAAGCACACTCTTCATGAGTATCATTTTATGTCCCACAGTCCAGTCCAATCTTTGTCTGAAGAGTTGGCCTTGGAAATTACTTTAGTTCTAGGTTGACACAGAGTCTGGGGCCCACACTTTCTGGGGTTCCTCCAGTCTCAGTCAGACCATTAAGTCTAGTCTTTTTACTAGAATTTGAGTCCTTCACCCCACCTTTCTCCTTCTCCATCAGGGACTGACTCTCTGTTGTGTTCCCTGTCAGGGAGGTCATTGGTGGTAGCCGGGCACCATCTAGTTCTTCTGCTCTCAAGATGACGCTGTCTCTGGTTTATGTGGCCCTTTCTGTCTCTTGGGCTAATATTTTCCTTGTATCTTTGGTGTTCTTCATTCTCCTTTACTCCAGGTGGTTGGGCCAATTGATGCACCTTAGATGGCCACTTGCTAGCTTTAAGACCCCAGACGCCATTCACCAAAGTAGGATGCAGAACATTTTCTTAATAAACTTGTTATGCCAATTGACCTAGATGTCCCCTGAAAGCATGGTCCCCAGACCCCTGCTCCTGATACTCTGTCCCTCGAAGTATTTGATCATATTCAGGAAACTTCTTAGTTTTGGTTTAGTCCAGTTGTGCTGACTTCCCCTGTAGTGTGTGCTGTCCTTCCCTTCACCTAAGATAATTCTTGTCTACTATCTAGTTAGTGAATAACACTTACCCTCCCTCCCCACCCTTGTAACCATCAAAGAATGTTTTCTTCGGTGTTTAAACCTTTACTTGAGTTCTTATAATAGTGGTATTATACAATATTTGTCTTTCAGTGACTGACTAAATTCACTCAGCATAATGCCCTCCAGCGTCTTCCATGTTATAAGCTGTTTCACGGCTTCATTGTTGTTCTTTATCATTGCACAGTATTCCATTGTGTGAATATACCATAATTTGTTTATCCATTCATCCCTTGATGGGCACCTTGGTTGTCTCCATCTTTTTGCTACTGTGAACAGTGCTGTGATGAACATGAGTGTGCATGTATCTATTCGTATGACGGCTCTTGTTTCTCTAGGATGTATTCCAAGGAGCAGGATTGCTGGATCATATGGTACTTCTATTTCTAGCTTTTTAAGGAAGCGCTAAATCGATTTCCAAAGTCATCATACCGTTTTACATTCCCACCAACAGTGTATAAGTGTTCCAGTCTCTCTACAACCTCTCCAGCATTTATTATTTTGTGTTTTTTGGATAAATGCTAGCCTCGCTGGGGTGAGATGATATCTCATTGTAGTTTTGATCTGCATTTCTCTAATGGTTAATGATCATGAGCATTTCTTCATGTGTCTGTTAGCCGCCTGAATGTGTTCTTTGGCGAAGTGCCTGTTCATATCCTTTGCCCATTTTTTAATTGGGTTATTTGACTTTTTGTTGTTGAGGTTTTGCAGTATCTTATAGATTTTAGAGGTTAGATGCTGATTGGATTTGTCATAACCAAATTTTTTTTCCCAGTCTGTAGGTTGTCCTTTTACTCTTTTGGTGAAGTCTTTTGATGAGCTAAGTGTTTGATTTTTACGAGCTCCCAGTTATCTAGTCTCTCTTCTGGTGCTTATGCATTGTTACTTACGGTTCGTATTCTGTTTATGCAATGTATTAAGGCTCCTAGCATTGTCCCTATTTTTTCTTCCATGATCTTTATCATTTTCAATTTTATATTTAAGTCTTTGATCCATTTTGAGTTAGTTTTTGTGCATGCTGTGAGGTATGGGTCTTGTTTCAGTTTTTTGCAGATGGATATCCAGTTATGTCAGCACCATTTGTTAAAGAGACTGTCTTTTCCCCACTTAACGGACTTTGGGCCTTTGTCAAATATCAGCTGCTCACAGGTGGATGAATTTATGTCTGGATTCTCAATTCTGTTCCATTGGTCTATGTATCTGTTGTTGTACCAGTACCAAGCTGTTTTGAGTACCGTGGCAATATAATGGGCTCTAAAATCAGGTAGTGTGAGGCCTCCCACTTTGTTCTTCTTCTTGAGTAATGCTTTACTTATCCAGGGCCTTTTCCCTTTCCATATGAAGTTGGTGATTTGTTTCTCCATCTCATTAAAAAATGCCATTGGAATTTGGAGGGGGATTGCATTGTATTTGTAGATCGCTTTGGGTAGAATTGACATTTTCACAATGTTGAGTCTTCCTATCCATGAACAAGGTATGTTTTTCCACTTATGCAGGTCTCTCTTTTGGTTTCTTGCAGTAGTGTTTTGTAGTTTTCATTGTATAGAGCTTTTACATCTCTGGTTGGATTTATTCCTAAGTATTGTATCTTCTTCGGGGCTATTGTAAATGGTATTGATTTGGTGATTTCCTCTTCGAGGTTCTCTTTGTTGGTGTAAAGGAATCCAACTGATTTCTATATGTTTATCTTGTATTCTGATACTTTGCTGAAATCTTCTATTAGTTCCAGTACTTTTACTGTGGACTTTTTGGGTCATATGATTTCTTGAGTGCTGCTTCCTTGGGTGTTGATTGTGGATTCAAATAAAATGAAATCCTTGACAACTGTAATATTCTCTCCATTTATCATGATGTTGCTTATTGGTCCATGAAGGATAGATACTGTAAGAACAAACCTTGGTGGAATTCTGATACACATTACTAAGATAATCACTTACATGCTGTTAAATATCTCTAGACTTAGAGGTTCCCAGAGTCCTTTTTCTTTCAGTTCCCTTCATTTCCAGCAGAAGCAACTATTCAACCCTTTGAAAGTCGATCCCCATAATGATTCCTCACAATATACGTGCAAAATTAAAGTGGGTTTCTTTGTACCGTTCACAGCACGGCAAGAGAATCTGGAAGGCAATAATTCTAAATATAAAACAAAAAACAAACATGTTACACGATTTTATGAATTTCGGGAAATAACGTAGGAGGAGTACTAAACATACTTGGCATGTTTAAAAATACACGTGGGGCTTGTCACCTCTCAAAGAGCACAGACATATTGTTCATATTATCAGTAATAACAAGCAAATCATGGAGGACTGATAATGGGCGTCCATTCCTTCATTCTAACCACAGCATAAAACCTACCTGCTACCTTGCTTTTGTCATGAGGTAAGAATCTGACCTGGCAGAGCTAGTCATTTTTATGTGCTCTTAAAAACTTCTAAATCAAGAAGCTGTGCCCCCGTTTGACACGTACAGGTCTTTCTTCACCACACAACAAAGATGAGAGCATAAAGAGAAATTACTGACATACCTGAATAAATGTAGACATGCTGACTTCAGTAAGTCTGTTTTCTCACAGACAAGGAGGCAGGAGAGCGCTGTGGCTCCAGCTAAGTATCTGCTCAAAAAAAACTTTACCTCCCTCAACATCCACAAAGCAGTCTCATTAGAAAAGTCAGTAAAGGCACCAGCCACTCTCCATCTTGTCAAATGACCTTTGATTACTGTCCTTCAGTACTCAATTCCAACAGACACGATTCATAGAAACGCCTGGAATGATCATCCACTCAAGGTAAGAGAGGGTGAGAATATCCATGCAGTAAGTCCTGCATATTTAAAATCCATCCTCAGTGATACAGGGCATATGAGCTCAAGGAAGGATTGAACGCCATGCTCAGATTTTTGCCAGCAGAAGAAAATCTACTCTAATGTGTGTTGTGTGACACCGATATTTACTTTGAGTATATTTTTAAAATGACCCCTGCGACAAGTATCATGGATCCGTGCATCCTTAAAGTCTTACAGGTTATAAATAGCAGGGGCAAATACTTTATGTGCTGCATCGTGTTGCTGTCATTTTGTTAAAAAGAGGTGCTTTTCCAAGCACTGTATGACTGATGTATTCCTAGGGTCAGTGAGCCAGTCACAATTCTAGACAAAGACTGTGACAGACGGGTGGCTCCCTACCATGGTGATCAGGGGAACTCATATGCTGGCTATGCCAACTTTCTCAAATGCTCTTTTGACTGCTTTTAACACCTTATAGGGTCCCTCATCAAGTAATGAGTTGAAAAAAATCTGTGACCTGTGTTCATTTTATAATTATACAAGAGTCATGAATTTGCCTTTCTTGGGGGTGGGGGGAAGTAGCACAGACTGTTTTGCAAATTAAGTAACGTAACGCATCAAACATGTTCAACATAGGGTCTGTCACATGTGATTTAACAAAAGTCATCCATGACAGCATTGATATGATCATCACAGTAACTGTGTTGACCACTACTAAATTATTTGAATGTTTTGTTAGAAACAATTGTTTCTATGTACTTATATTCAGATGCTAACGGGGAGCAGTTATCACTAACTCTGAGAATCCTTCTAAAAATTCTACACTGCTACCTACAGCCGAGGCCACACTGAAATCTAGCCCTGAGAATTATCATCTCACAAATCACGCGTCCAGCATAGACATGGAGTCTTTAAGGATTCCACTTTCTATGCACAGAAGGTTGTGCATCAGCCAGGCTGTTGGGAGCCTTAGCGCTCTCACCTCTGGCAAACAGGATTCATTAGAGTGATAATTGACAGCTGTTTCCCTTTTATAAGTGAGTGCTCTGTAGTTGCATTATGTTCTGTCAGGGAAGAGCTAGCAACTAATTACCAATAAACTAAACACCAAGTTTGCTTGCAGTGCAAGGTTTGGAACCATTTATCCAAAGGACGGGGGACGTGACAGGGAGGGGAGGAATCTACCTCATCAGCAGCACCACAGAGACAGGAGGTAGGTGAAACGCTGTAAGGAAAGGGTGTTACAGGTGTGGGTGTGGCAGAGCCTCTCGAAGGATAAGAGAGGCCACCAGTGGTTAAGAGCTTGGCTGCTAACCAAAAGGTCAACAGTTCGAATCCACCAGCTGCTCCTTGGAAACACTATGGGGCAGTTCTACTCTGTCCTACAGGGTTGTAGAGTCAGAATTGACTTGAGGGCAACTGCCTATCTACCCACCTATATATATATAGAGAGAGAGAGAGAGAGAGCGCAAGAGAGAAGGAACATCAAACCAGGGGTCCAAAAACTATGGTCAATTCTAAAGGCTTACATTTAACAACTGACACTTTAAACATTAAAAATAAAATACAGAATAGTTATGATACTTACAAGACAGTGACGGAACTAATTATTTTTTAGAAAATTCCAAGTTCACAGCAGGTGAGCGATCAAGTGGAAGGACAGAGGGCGTTCTGCATTCTTGCTGCTGTATTTCCGTAACTCTCCTCTTGAAAATTATATCTAAAGTCTACATTGAGGTCCTTTGGGAAAACAAAGTCTGAGGTCCAAGGGTCTGATCCCCCCATCAGACCCTGAGGGTGGGGGGTTTTCCAGAATATCATCTGATCCTGTGCTCCTATTATTGCTTTTCCTATTTGTTTTTTTCTTTCCATACAGAGCCATTGTTGTTATGGTCAGGTGCCATCCAGTTGTTTTCGTTCTTGAGTCATAGTGACCCCAAGTGACAGAGTAGAACTGCCCCATAGGATTTTCTAGGCTGCTAAACAGAAGTTTGGCGGTTCGAACCTATCAGCTGCTCTGCAGACGAAACATGTGGCAGTCTGCTTCCGTAAAGATTTACAGCCTTGGCTGGACTGTGGGACATAAAGTGATACTCGTGAGGAGTGTGCCCTTAGCTCAAGTAGATACAAGAGACTAAACTGGCAGCTTCTGTCTGGAGGTGAGATGGGAAGGCAGAAGGTTAGGAGCTGGTTGAATGGACATGGGGAATCAGGGGTGGAAAGGAGGAGTGTGCTGTCACAGTATGGGGAGAGCAATTAGGGTCATATAACAATGTATGTATAAATTTTTGTATGGGGGACTAACTTGAAATGTAATCTCCATTTAAACTACAACAACAAAAAAAGATTTACAGCCTTGGAAACCCTATGGGGCAGGTTTACTCTGTCCTATAGGATCACTATGAGTCGGAATCAAATCAGTGGCAGTGCGTTTGGTTTTTGGTTTTCTTAATCTTTACAAAAGCACACCTCCAGATCTTTCTCCTGTGGAGCCAGTTGGTGGGTTCAAACCTCCAACCTTTTGGTTAGCAGATGAGTGCTAAACCATTGCGCCACCAGGACCCCTTATAGAGTCATTAGGCGGCTCTTTATACAGATCCTGGGAGATACATCCTCACTCCTCATCTTCTTCCATCAACCTAAGTCACCTCAACAAGTGACACTAGTCTCTTGGCTCCCCAAATCCCTGCCATGCTGCTATGGATTGAATTACGTTCCCCCAACATTACGTATTGTAAATCCTCACCCTGTAACTGTTTCCCGTTGGGAGACAGGGATTTCTTTGTTATGTTCATGAGGCCATGGCAGTGTAGCTTGTGTCTTAAGACAATCACTTTTTGAGATATAACAGAGCAGATCAGGCAAAGCAGACCCAAGCACAGATGGGGGAAGACAGATGCCACACCACAGGAAAATCACCAAGGAACCGAGGATCAGAAACTGACAACAGCCAAGGACCTTTCCCGGAGTCGACAGAGAGAGATAGCCTTCTCCTAGAGTGGGTGTCCTGAATTCAAACCTCTAGCCTCCTAAACTATGAGAAAATAAGTTTCGCTTGTTAAAGCCATCCACTTACGGCATTTCTGTTAGAGCGTCACTAAGAAACTGAGACACGTGCATCATGTATTATCCGTTTTTGAATACACTTACTCACCCACGCTTTCCGCTGATTTCACATTCAAGTATGTTATCTTGTCAATAAGACCGCAGTTCCTTGAAGACAAGAATATGTCTTCTCAGTATAAACAGGAATTACTGAGTGCCTAGTGTTCTGGAGTCTGGTCACGTGGTCACTTGATAAAGCAGACAAGCAGACAACCACCTGACCCCTCCAACTTCATCCTGCTTCAGGGCAAAAGAATGCCCCAGGTATAAAAAAAAAAAAAACAGGGATATGTAAAAGCTGTGAAAGCTGGAATCTATGTAAGGTAGAGATCTGTCAGAGAAGGAAAACTCAAATATTTTCCACTAATAGAGGGTGATAGAAAACTGTTAAGAGTGTACCCTGTCAAAGGTGGCAAAGTACAGAGACCTGGAAAAACAAAGCAGTCTGGTCAAGTTCCAGCTCTCACAGGTTTCACTGTATTTTGTGGTTCTCCAGCTTCCTGGGAGGCCAGAGCCCATTATTTAAAGGCTCTTTAAGGGGCTTTCAGGGACTCATTTCCTAATACAGATTCCCCTTAGATGTTGATTTTAATACCTAATCCTACCCTGACCCGCCTTCTGCCCCTTCTCCATGATGCTAATTCTCATCCTTGTCAATATGCTGTTCCCTTAGTCCACTCCATGGCTGCAGTGTTTCTGTTTTCCAAGCAAAAAAGTTTTTAATATTCCAACTGTGTATCAGGCAGGAAAAGGGTTTAGTCCGTTCTGTCTTCCTTGCACACTAACAAAGTATGCACGTTAAATAAAGTCCACAGCTGGGTTTTGTTGGTATTTAATAATGGCCTGTGTCTACAAGGAGCATATAATTACTCATTTTGCGTTGGCTACGACTCTGAGTTGTAAGCTTTTATTATGCGAAAGCTGTGGTTTGTGAAGGAGCCCTGGTGGCGCAGTGGTTAAAGCACTCCACTGCTAACCCAAAGGTCGGCAGTTCGAGCCCACCAGCCACTCCTCAGGAGACGTGGCAGTCAGCTTCCATAAAGATTACAAAACCTATGGGGGCAGTTCCACTCTGTCCTACAGGGTTGCTATGAGGTGGAATCGACTGGAACGCAATGGTTTGTGAGCCATTGTGTCTATGTGCTCCTTCAAGCCCTCTCAGTAAAACAACACGTGCAATAACCAATGAACATGCCCTGTCTTCAGTGTGGTCCGAGCTTGCATTTTCCCACGTCATAGAACATCTCAGGCTGTTCAAGCTGACAGACATTTGAAATCAATTGGTCCAACCTACACACTCCTACAGTTGAGAAAATCAAGGCCTACAGAGGAAAAATGACTTGCCCAAGGTCACACAGTACAAACTGTGTTGTAAAATCATTTTAGGGGGTCATGACTGGCGTGTTTTAAATTGAAATACAATAACAAGACATCTGAGTATTTAGCATATAGCAAGGCAAATATTGTCCGGTGAAATGTTATTTTAAATATATGTGGTTACCAGTGTGTGTGCCCCCTTGTATTGGATGAGACATAAAATATATTTCTTACTGGAAGTCATGGTTAAGAAGCACTGAAAAAAATTATATTAGATTCTAGGTCTTCCAACTCAAAACACCAGTGGTCATTCTACTATAAAAATGTTTCTCACTTTAACGTGTAAACAAATTTCTTGTGCAAAAGCAGTTTGATTCAGTAGGTCTGGTATGGGACCCGAGATTCTACGTTTTGAACTAGCTCCCAGGTGACACCCAACCTGTTTGTGCTGGTCTGTGGACCAGCTTTGACCAGTCTGCTGAAAACACTGCATCAGAGCGAGAACCTGGTTTATGCTGAAGGATATCTACCTGAAGTAGATATCAAATATGTATCTGTCATTTTGTCATACTGTGGTGGCCTGCAGGTTGCTGTGATACGGGAAGCTCTGCCACCGGCATTTGAAATATCCTCAGGGTCACCCATGGTGGACAGGTTTCAGCGGAACTTCCAGACTAAGACAAATGAGAAAGAAAGGCCTGGTGATCTGCTTCTGAAAATTAGTCAATGAAAACCTTAAAGATCACAACAGAATATTGCTCAGTATAGTGGCTGGGTAATACTTTGCTCTGTTGGTTCACCGTAAGTCAGAGCGGACCCAATGGCACCAACAACAAGTGTATATATGTATATATGTGTGAATATATAATTATTTGCTAAAATTTGAATATGAACAACTGATTCTTGGAAATGTTAAAAAAAAAACAAAAAACCTTCAACAGAGAATAAACTCAATTTCTAGCAGGGAAAATGTTCTAATTACGATAGTAATAAAAACACTGAGATTTACCGGGTATTCACTGTATTCCGCACATGAGACCTAATGCATCAATAACCCTGTAGACTGGTATTATTGTCTCCAGATTACGGGTGAGGAAACAAATCCAGAGTTGAACTTCCCCAAGGTCATACTGCTTGAGAATGGAGGGACTCAGATTCAAATTCATCCAATTTCTAAGGTCATGCTTGTATCACACGCATTGACTCGCACATATGATGATTCACGTGCATCTCCACACACTTTAGACATTATATGTGTCTACATATACAGATATGAACATTAGCACCTTCCCTGACATTCTTTTTTTTCACTTTCTTTAAAATTGTGCTTTAAGTGAAAGTTTGCAATTCAAGTTAGTTTCCCATGCAAAAGTTTATACGTACATTGTTATGTGACCCTAATTGCTCTCCCTATACTATGACAGCGCACTCCTGCTTTCTACCCCAGATTTCCCGTGTCCATTCAAACAGCTCCTGACCCTCTCTGCCCTCCCATCTCACCCCCAGACAGGAGCTGCCCATTTAGTCTCATGTATCTACTTGAGCTAAGAAGCATGCTCTTCACGGGTATCATTTTAAGTCCCATAGCTTGACGACTATTTTATAAATCTCTAGAAAATTCAGGAGTCAGAGACGAGTGAGAGGAAACTAAGGTGTCAAAACCGAGCTCTCTAAAATTATGTGCCTTCTTAAGCGGCTCAAGCAACAGCGTTTACGTCGTCCACGTTAAAGAAGACTCTTAACAACAGCAAACTAGGGGAATATGGGGGCTGAGTTAGAAGGCTGGTGGGGGAGGGCTGTGAGGGAGAACAAGGCAGACGATGAGCATTAGAAACAAGATTCCATCACCTACAGCCTAGACTTCGTGTGGTGTATTTAGTTCAAACCCTGGCACTTTATACAAATAGGTTGTCATGTAAAGCGCAAACAACTCTCTTTTGACGAAGTGATACTGCTGTGGTGTGGGGTTGAGGGCTTTATATGCCGCGAAGTTCTTTAAGTGACAGATGAAAGCAGAGTCTTGAAATTATGGTGATATGGAATTACTCCATAAATCCTTTCTGGTTCTCAGGGAGAGCAAAAGGATAGCCTTCCGCAATTAATTAAAAGGAAAATCTGAGATGATGAGGTTAGATCTTTCTCTTCTTGACTCTGTAAAACAGACTTTGAAGTTCTTGGCACAAAATTGAGATACAGCCTCACAAACTTCTTCAAATAAGATGGACAATGTTGTTTGAAGATCAGGCTCAAGGGCTGCCCTTGGCCCAAATTATGCTGGGCAAGGGTGCAGTGATTATTTCTGCTACAGACATTTGGTGCACTGGCGTTGAAAGCTTTTGATACACTTGATAATACAGCTTTCTGTGTACACACACTGCTCTCCCAAGCTGTCTTTATCAGTGCCGTGTCTAGATAAAGCCGAAGACTTTAAAAGGCTCTCTCTCCTTTCACACCAGCTTATTTAGACTGAATAAACGCATCCAGTCAGTCTCATATAAAATCTCGATGCATAAATGAAGGTGTCCTGCTCTCATCTCTTCATAAGAACCCTTACAAAGAGCAAAGAGGCCCCTTGGGTGACATATTTCTGATAGGTGATTAATAACAGATATAGGATTTCTTTTTAAAAAATCATGCCTTGACTCTAAGAGGCAAATTCATTATCCATAAATCAAAAGGAGCAAAGGATTTCAGCAGTATCAGAAGCCTCATCTGACTTCACTCTGACAGTTAACTCTAGGCCTCTGAGGATTAAATGAAATTCTAAGTTCACCCAAGCCTGGGGCAGAGGGGCTGGGGGGCGGTGGGACAAAGCTCAAATCCCAGAAACGTCCAATAAAATTTTAAAAAGTCATAGAATTTTTCAGCTCAAAATGAAATGGAGAAAAGGAGAATCTAATCTGATGGAAACCACGGTTTCAAAAGGAGGGTTTCTTTTTTTGTCTGTGTTTTTCAGAAGCAGACTCAGGTTTTACAATGTCCTCCAATATAGGAGCAAGTTTTGAGAGTAACAAGACTGATGTTAGCATTTTAGAAAAGTTTTTACTGATATGTAACAAACATAGGGTGTAGCATGATAAGGAGAGATCTTGAACATTCTCCCCACTGGGAGGTGGGGGTCTATGCACCCTCTCCGTGAACCTGGGTGGGCTCTGACTGTTTTTACCAATAGAATTCAGCAGAACTTACTATACCCAGGTCTTAACAGACTAGTGCTTCAACTTACTCTATCTTAAAACATGAGCTCTTAGAACCCTAAGCTGCTCTAAGGTAAGACGTCCACCTGCCCCGAGTCAGCCATGCTTTGTGAAAGTCTGAGAAGGCCACACAGAGAGGGAAGAAAGAGATGCCCAGTCAGCTTCCAGCCATTTGAGTCATCCTAGCAGAGGGCCCAACATTACTGAACTGAAGTAAGCCAGTTGCTCCTGCTGTGCCCTATCTGAATCCCTGACCCACAACGATGTGAGATATAATAATAATAAACTGTTATTTTAGGTCATTACATTTTGGAGTGGTTTGTTACACAGCAGTAGATAACCGGATCAAATACAAAATGAACTGATCTTAAGTGTGTAGCTCTGCTTTTTTTTTTTTAGACATATGTACGTACGCACATGGAGTCCTTGAGTGGTCCAAACAATTATAGCGATAGTCTGCTAACCCAAAGGTTGGAGGTTTGAGTCCACCCAGAGGCAACTCCAAAGAATGGCCTAGTGATGGACTTCTGAAAAATCAGCCATTGAAGACCCTATGGAGCACAGTTCTACTCTGACAGACATGGGGTTGCCATGAGTTGGAATAACCTGACAGCACGTGGTTTATAGACACATGGAACCACCACCCAGATCATGATACGTAACATTTCCAGTCAGCACCGTCAATGACATCCCCTCTGCCACACACACGCACACACACACACACACACAGAGGTAACCACTCTTTTGACTTCTATCATTATAGATTAGTTTTGCCAGTTCTTGAACTTCATGTACAGGACACCACGCAGTATGTACACTTTAGTGCCCGGCTGCTTTCCTTCAACATGCTGTCAACATCGATGTTGCTGTATGGGGCAGTAGGAAGTGTGTTTTTACTGTTCTCGAGTACTCCGTTTTATTTATATACCCCAATTTTCCATTTTACCATTGATGGACATCTGGGTTGCTCTCAGTCCGGGCCATTATGAATTAAGTAGTCATGAACCTTCTCATTCAGCCTTCTGATGAACAGATATACTCATTTCCCTTGAGTTTAAAGCTAGGAGTGGTGTTGCTGGATGATAGCGTAGAGCATCTGTAAAGTATTAATTTCAGATTCTGACTACTCCTGGAGTTGCTCATTAGGGTTACGTTGGACATAGTTTTTTTTCCTAAGCTGCTGATGACTTGGCCTTCCATTTTCGACCTTCCCTAACTCACTGCACGAGAGTACTGTGCTCAACAGCGTCTATCGTCATGAAATGACATTGTTCTTGGAAAAATCCTATCAGGCAAAGTCAACCTCTGAAATAGCGCTGTAATAAATATGCAGAAATGTCACTTTTTGCATTGGCCCGAAGGTCTTGTATAGCTTAAGGGTATGTGCAGTAAGCTAACTATAAAAATAGAAACTTGGCAGTGGGGATGTATGTGTGTGTCAAAATAATATTACTCTTCCTAGGAGTATGGCAGAAAAAATGACACCACATCCACCAGCATGATTTTTATAGATCTGCCTCTTTGCCAGATGTCACCTTTTATAAACTGCTTTATAAAAACATGACAGTATAAGGGCAATCGTGTGTTTATTGCTTGATAAACTTTAGTAATAAATTTAGGATCGGGGGAGAATTAAAGCCTTAGAGCCTATTCATTAAGCATTTAGGACAACTGAATAAGCAATAAAATGCAAACTATTAAACCCTCAGTGTGTGCAGATCAAGCCACTGGCAGCAAGTACTCAGTCGGTCGGTTTGTCTTATGGAAATATCTGCCAGTTTCCTTTTCAAGGAGCTAAACGCATTACAGCCACATCTAAAGGGTGCCGTTTGCATTGCTTCAAATTTGAGCAAAATCCAGAACCTTACAATTGCCACGGGCTCACTCAAAACAGAGGAAGCCTGTTTCAGAAGTGTTCTGTAACTTAGCACAGCATATCTTACGTACGGCAAGCCGTGTTCCCATGACTTTTCTGGAAAAATGTTTAAAGAAGTTCTTAAAATAATGCCATAACACACTCAGTATTTTGATCATTCATAAACTATGTATAGCAATGTTTCTTGAAGTGTGGCCTGAGGATTTTTTAATTATCTGTAGTGTTTACTAAAAACAGAGATTCCGGAGTCCTCTCTTGATGGATTGAAACAGAATCCCTGGGGTAAGGGACCTAAGAACAAATATTTTATTAAGTACCTCCAAATGATTCTTACTCACAATAAAATTTGTAAACCACAGTTATACAGAAATCTGATGATACTTCTAAATTTCAGGGAAAAGTATATTGTCCCAGTAGAGTGTCAACTGAAAGTAGATAATATACATTCTTAGGTTCAATTTGTTACTCAATTTTATATTAGAAAAAAGAAATCAAATAGCTTGCATCAATTTAAACCCCCTTTTCTTCCTGTAGATATGTATGAAGATCCACAAAACAAAATCAATCCCTATAACAAACGCATACATAACTAAACTTCCCTGAGGATTGATTCTCTTTATCCCGGGACTGACGTTTGCAATCACTGTAACTGATAAACCAGAAAAGAAGCAAATACCAAAATGAAAGATCCCTTTGCCAGATGCTCTGTTAGAATTCCTCTGCTGCTTTTTCTATTTCTCACTATTCATAATGAATCCCACCCAGTCCAGATTTCAATCACAGGTCAATAGTTCACTATCACAATGCTACCAAAATGCAGTTTGTCTTGGGTAGAACCTCACAAAAACGTCGCTATTAAGAAATATTATAATAATAATAGCATTTTCCCATTAACAAATCACTGCACCTGAATGTGATAATTAATAGGTAGAAGAAACTATCAAAGCTTTACAAATGCTATAGAATACCGGTACTCTGAGTTCCCCCTCTAAGATTCTATTTTGCATATCTAAAGAAGCCTTTGAATTGTGGGGTTGGTGAAGAATATTGAATATACCATGGACTGCCAAAAGAACAAACAGGTCTGTCTGGGAAGAAGTACAACCAGAGTGCTCCTTAGCAGCAAGGATGGCAAGACTTCATCTTACATACTTTGGACATGTTGTCAGGAGGGATCAGTCCCTGGAGAAGGACATCATGCTTGGTAAAGTACAGGTCAGTGAAAAAGAAGAAGACCCTCAACGAGATGGGTTGACACAGTGGCTGCAACAATGGGCTCAAGCATAACAAGGATTGTGAGGATGGCGCAGGACTGGGCAGTGTTTCGTTCTGTTGTACATGGGGTTGCTATGAGTGGGAACCGACTCAATGGAGCCTGACAACCACAACAACAAAGCTGAACACCTCATGGTTCAATGAGGCAGTAAAGCAGTGTAGGACTTTTCTGGACCTGAGAGACTTTAAATAAACATCACAATAAGAAGCAAAGAGTGCCTGCCTTTTTCCTTCGAAGTAAAAAGGTAGCAGCAGCAACAGTGACGTCACCGGAGTTGGTGTCACCCAGTGTGGTAACTCATGGTATCACCTCCGCCCATGCTAATTACCACAACATCTGTAGCTAAAACACCTAAAAATCTGACAAAACCAGTGACTATAAAAACACCAGCAGCAACGACAACAACAGAACGTGCCTGAAGCACCTGCAGACAAAACCACGTGACTTCAAGTGTCACTGTCATTGTGTAACAACGACAACTCTGACCAGAGTGCATTAGAAGGTTCAAAAAGTAAATCAGCATAAAGCTTTAGCCCTGTAGATACAGTGATACTTGTAAGCTGGTCTTACCAATTTTTTTTTGTTGTTGTTATAACTACACGGTTATTTTTATAAAAATAATAAATGTCTGCTGAAACACTGCACAAAAATTTCATAGACAATCATTTTGGTGTCATCTGCTCTGAGAGTGTCACCTGGTGTGGTCTACACCTCTCACGCTGAGTGGCAAAAGGAAAGTCAAGCTCGGTTTCAGACAGTCTACTTTTCTTCTCCGAAAGAAACAGTACTGAATCGAGAGTGAAATCGAAACCAGAGAGAAGAAACTATAGGAAACATTGGTGAGAAAAGTGTGCTGGGGGTAAAAAATAAAAAATGCTCTTTCATAGAAAGAATCCAGTTGTTTAAAAAGAGAATAGAGAGAGAGAGAGAGAAAAAAAAAAAAAAAAGCTTAAAGAAACAGAGACATAGTTCAAGCAAATTCTATCCATGTTACTGCTCCTCCAGGCCTTGTCAAAACACATACGCCTCACTAGAGGGGTCAAGACCACAGTTACTGGCATCCTGACCATGCATTGTGGTGGGGAGACAGCTGACTCTGAGTCAGCAACACTGTAGTTTGACTTCAGTACTTATTAACTGACGTTAGAAAGTTTTTGAATTACTGCAGTAGTTTCCTATTATCCCTATAATATATTACCACAAATGTAGTGGCTTAAAACAACAGAAATTTATCATCTTACTGTTGTAGAGGTCAGAAATGCAAAATCATTCTCACTGGGCTAAAGTCACTACGTTAGCGGAGCTGGTTCTTCCTGGAGGCGCTAAAGGAAGAATCTCTTTCTTTACCTTTCCTGCCTTCCAGTGTCTACCTGCATTCCTGGGCTTGTGGCTCCTCCTCCATCTTCAAAGTATGTCACTCCAAGCTCTGCTTCCGTTGTCATGTGGCCTCCTCTCTGGCACGGACTCCTCCTTTGTCCCTACTAAGGACCCTGGTGATTGCTTTGGGTCCATCCAGATAATCCCGGATAATCTCTCCATCTCAAGACCCTTAGTTTATCACATCTGCAAAGTTCCCTTTTGCCATCTAAAGTAACATATTCAGCCTCTGGAGAGTAGAACTGGATATATTCGGGGGATTTTTTTTTTCCAGCCTACCATAACCTCTTTCAGTTTTATTTTATAAACTACTTCATTCATTGGTTCATTTAGTCATCCACCCACTCACCCAACACCTTCCCTCTATAGGGAATACACTTGGCCGGCGTTTCCAACCAGTATGGAAGAGCAAACTGATATGCTGTAAACCTTCAAAGAACAGGCTGCCAAATTCTGATCAATACGTAAAATTGATTTTTGCTGCAAATGAGTATGCATTCTTACAGGATGATGTTTCTCAGAAAGAAAGAAAGAAAACAAAACACTGAGCAGAGTAGGTGATGGAGTGCTGCACAGATTGGGGTAACCAGCTGCCAGTAAGAGGATAGAGACCGTGCTTAACATTAACATGGTACCAAAGAAACATATGGTATTTTCTGGAATGTGCAGAACCATGTTTACAGGAAGTACAGACATTGCCCTTGTGAGCACGCGAAAGGGCAAGGAAGACAAACGGCCCAACTCAAAAGAGAGGCCCAGCCTCAGTGAGACCAAAGGAATAAAGTGATATGCATGTGGAAGCTTCCAGAGACACTGTGGGAGGCCAGCTCCCTCAGGGAGTGATTGCACTGTGATCACCAGGACTTGTTAGGGGTTGCTGACTTTTAGTGCTTTTGTATATGCTACCAGGATGTGGAAACCCTGGTGGTGTAGTGGGTAAGAGCTACAGCTGCTAACCAAAAGGTCGGCAGTTTGAATCCACCGTGCACTCCTTGGAAACTCTATGGGGAAGTTCTACTCTGTCCTATAGGGTTGCTATGAGTTGCAATCAACTCAGCGGCAACAGGTCTGGTTTGGTTTTGGTACCAGGATGTACCCTTACATCTGGGGATGGAGTCATCTTCCTGGAACCATATGAGACAGGGCTAGATGCCTACACAAAATAGGATTCTGTTAGGAAGAGAAGTAAGGAAATGAGTTTGGGTAAGTTACTAATGGGATATACCATGCCATCTCTCCCATAAACAGCAGTCACTTAGTCTCCTGGTGCCTCAGCTTACAGGGCTCCCTATGATGACAGTTTATATCTGAGCTTCTCCCCCACTGGTCTCTCTAAAGTGAATTCAGGATGTACTTCTCAGTCCATATTTTAGGATAAACCACTTAAAATTAAACCTTTCCAATTCAGTGAATATCATCCAGCCATTTCTTACACAGGAACTGAATGCTGTTTATATGAACATGAGTGAAAACAACTACAACGTGTAGCTTCCCTTGCGTTTTCATTTCTTTTATCCTATAGCGATAACGTTCCGGAAGAAAACACAGTCACCGAAGGGAAGAAGGGGCGAGCGAGGGGATCGGCAGGAGTGCTGTGGTGACTGGGTGCGGGCCAAGAACATCTTCTCAGGACAAAAACCTCAAAATCAGATTTAAGTGCGACAGACAAACTCATACAGAAGTAATAACAGGTGACAAAAATGGCTAATTGGAGATAGAAAAAAAAAATTATAGGATTTTAATTGCATCATAGTCACCAATAAAGAAGCGTTTAAACAGGTGTATCTCTAATAATTTTACTCTGGTTTCAATTCAAGTGCTAAACTGTGTTCAATCACTATAATGGGAGAAAGACAGTCTGCTTTGATGTTACATTTGAACTGAGTGGATTTCTCATCCTCATATCAATTTCAGGCATTCACATAAATCTTAAAAGGATCATAAAGCTACTGTACCTAAAAACATCCAATCGAGTAAAAAAAAAGATTTCTATAAAACTTGTGCTATAATTTATTAAAAATTATAAGTAACATAAAAAGAAAGATGGATAATTATAATTAGGGAGATAGGAATTTCAATCGAGGAACATATTAATACTTTAACCTTTCTGATAATTCTTTAAAATTACCTAATATTTTTATATCGGCAAATATTGCCTCAAGGACTCAATTGAAAACCAGATCATGATGATCAGCCATTTAACTCATTTATGAAATAAAACCTGTTCAATTATACACTAAATTTAATGATACAGCTAGAATGAAGGCTGAGCTACAACTTTAGTGAGAATTGGAAACGTTATGGAAGGTCTTTGATCTGGTGATCTGTGTGCTCAATGGCACCCAAACCTTGTGGTCTCTCCTCTCTGCAGACTCAGAGTTTCCTGAACTAACAGTTACCAGAGCAATTACTGCTTGGTGCCCGACTTGCAATGGTCAGCCAATAACGCACTTCATTCTTACAGGAACCTGAAAGCATCTCTCTCCCACATTAGAGATGAGAAATCAGCTTTGCTTAGAGACAGTAAATAACTTGCCCAAGATTACTAAGTGGCACAGGCAATATGGCGCAAGCCTGTGGGAAACTGCTGGAATTCGAGGTCACCCTATAAAAAAAAAAACACATCTATCCTGCATCTCAGCCCTAAGTCCACATCCGAACTCTTCATGGGTTTTTTTTAAAAACACATTTGTCCAGGCACAGCTCACAGAAATTCTGTGGGCCTGATATCATAATTTTTTAAAACAATTTATTTTATTTCATCATATTTTTATTAAGCTCCTCTAGGTAATTACGATGTCCGCTCAATGTGCAGAACTCTGAGTCTCTGTATTTCAGGAGATCCTGTGGTATTTTAAGGCTGAAACATCTACCTGTTGTTTAGTACTGTTATCAAAACCCATGCCATCAAGTTGATTCTGACGCATAGCGACCCTATACAACAGAGGAGAGCTGTCCCATAGGGTTTCCAAGGAGCGGCTGGTAGATTCAAACTGCCAACTTTTAGTTAGCAGCCCAACTCTTAACCACTGCGCCACCAGAGTTCCAACCTACAGTGTTTCAGATGCTTTCACGGAAGTCACCATATGGACATTCTGTTAACTCAGCAAGATTGACAGGGAAAGTCTGGTTGTTACACCCAATTTTAGGTTTCAGTCAACAGGCACAAAGTAATCAATTCTTCACCTTGGAGGCAACTCAGACATTATATTACCCAATCCTTTTGTTTTGCTAACAAGGAAACTAAGGTTCACAGAAAAGTGCTGACTTTTCCAAGATCATTCAGTTACCACAATGGTTGTGGTTAGGTGCCGTCAAGTCAATTCCGACTCGTAACAACTCCATGTGACAGAGTAGAACTGCCCCATGGGGTTTCCCAGGCTACAATCTTTAAGGCAGCAGATCACCAGATCTTTCTCCTGTGGAGCCACAGGATGGATTCAAACTGCTTGCCTTTCAGTTAGCATCCGAGTGCTTAACTGTTACACCACCAGGGCTCCTTAGTATAAGGGTGCTAGACTGGAATTCAGCTCCTACCACCTGGGATGCAATACGTGACTTTTAGTACCCCACCCAGTCTGCCTCCAGCCTTCTGACTTTGCAGCCAGTCCTGGCACTGTTAAACTTGGAAAGGATTCATAAATAAAATGCCATAAACCCAAGTGCAGCCACACCACCATTACCCTAGAAATTGTGATTAGAGCTGATAAAGACGAAGGTAGAAGAGGAAGTGCTATTTTTTGCCATCATGATTATCACATTACAAAGTCAGGAACTGTAACAGCTACAGAATATGATCAGAGGGGAAAAAATACGCTTAACTTGGACCTTCTGAATTATGAAAGGAATAAACCGTTTAACCAGAATGTTCCCTAAACATGCCAGATATTGGATACAGAACAGGAGGACTGAGTTTAGAAGACTATAAACAAAGACATTTAGGAAATGTCAGACTCAGCATTTAGATCTGGATTTTAATTACTGAAGGGGAAGCAAAATACTTCCCCTGACCCTTCCCCCACCTCCAACCTCCTCAACAAAATTCTACAAAGAAACAAAATAAAGTATCTTAAAACCAAGCTGTTCAGCCTTCCTCCTTGCCCCATACTGTAGCTCCAAGGCACTGTCTCCTTTGAGGGGACCCCCGAGCTCCCAGGACACCGTTGGTAAACCAATGTTTTCGTTTCCTGAAATAGACATTCAATGACTATACCTGTATGATATCAAGCATCTAGCTGCTTGACAAATTTTTCCTTTATTTTTGCTTTACCAATCACATGGATAGAGAATGGGAATTTTGGAACTAAAAGATGCCTACCATGAGTTCTAAATCTCTCTTTAAGTCCAATTTGTATACTAGTCAGAATAGTTAGGTACAGTTCGTATCTAATGTCAGCTGCTCAAAAGTTTGTCTTAGTATAAAGTATACAGTGTACCTTTCCAAGCACAAAAACCATTCAGGAAACACTTCCAGATACACTGAAACATCTTTAACGTAACAGCACAGTAATGATAATGATGTTTATAGCTCCCGTTGGTTATTACGAACTGCTGTATGTGCCTCACAATTTTAATACGATAGGCTTTACCGGGTTGGTTCCTAACTATGTTCATAACTATGGGTTGTAGATAGGTCAGAGGCTGGTAACCCGGGGCCTTGCGGAGGGTGACAGACTTTCACATGCTATCTTGTTGAGCCAGCAGATGTAGAGCAGGACGCCCAGAGAGGGTAAGTGGCCTGCCCCACGTCACACTGGCTGGGAGCCAGGCCAGGCCAGGAGTGAGGTCTCCAGACCCCACACTGAGAGGCCAAGTTCACTGTGGCACTTTTCTCACTGCGGTTAGACTCACGGGTCTTGCCAGATCCTCGCGCCTCCTGTAGTATTACTTGACGTCTATTTCTTTTACCTCTCTTCTATTGCTCCTTAAATTACTTTGTTTGAAATAGAAGTGCTCTATCTCTACCTTAACTGGAAAACCAGTACCCCATGCCAGACATAGACAGTGAACCCTGTTAACCTGGAAACAGAGGAGATATTAAACTCTTGCTGGAAGGGATCCTGCCCGAGTCTCTGTGCCTGGGGCCTGTGCACTCTTTGTTAAAAGGAAGATTAACAAGTGTTAGGAAGGTGGAAAAGAGTTCCCCTTGGCTAGCTACAAAGGCTGAAAGAAGTGAAAAGGGAGTAACTTCCCGAACTTGCCAGAAGTGCTAGCTTTAAAGCAGTATTTTTCAAACTTATTTTGAGTCATAGAACGCTTCGTTCATATAAAATGTTTCCAACAGTAACAATGATGACAATGACCCTGACTGTAAGTAACGAGCTGTATCTGAGTTTATTAGGCATCCGAGTACAAGTAAACGCAGCGTTTACGCTTCTAACTCTTATTCCTCCTTAAAAACCTCAGCGGTACTATTATTGTCCCCATTTCACAGATAAGGGAACTGCGGCAACTAGAGACTAAGCAACTTGCCCAATGCAGGGGGTAGTCCAGGATTTCAACCCTCGCAGTCTGACTACCTAGTTCTGCCTCTGAGTGGAGTCCCTGGCTGGTACAAATGGTTAACACACTTGGTTGCTAATCAAAAGGTTGGATGTTCAAGTTCATCCAGAGGTGCTTCAGAAGAAAGGCCTGGTGATCTACTTACAAAAAAAATCAGCCATTGAAAACCCTATGGAGCACAGTTCTACTCTGCCATACATGGGGTCACCATGAGTGGGAATCAACTTTATGGCAACTATTTCTGTTGTTGTTTGTTTGTTAACTGCCTCCTGGAGTCCCAGTTATGAAGCAACTGACAGCAGAGCTGTTCTGGATGAAAGCGATTAAGGAGTTGAAGATCTGTCCCTTTCCCTTTCCTGAAGGGGCTCTGCTAAGCGCAGTCATAAACAAATGGCAGACGAAGAACAAATGAATCTACTACATGGCTTGATCTGATTACTGGTGGATTATTCATTATTTTGCTTCTTAAGTTTTTGCTTCCTTTCAGCTAATCACTTTTAACCTTCTTCTCACTTTTTGGCTGATGATTCTTTGTGCTGTTTTCTTCATTTGGTAAATCCAGTTTTTGTGCCAACAGTTTCAAATCCCTTTGAGGGTAAAGGCCTCTTCTTTTCTTTGAATGGGAAGTATCAATGGGCTTTTACTAAGGTTCATTTGAAGACAATAAGCATTCGAGATATTTATGAATTGACTCCAAAAGGTGACCAAAGAATTTCCACTGTGTTAGGATGCTACTCTAATTCTCGTTCTTAATACTTATCAAAGAACGTGCCAGCACTTTTTATCAAAAGAGTGAAATAGCATGTTAGTTTTTTTTCCCCTTTATTATTCATAGATGTATTTTTGTAGATAAATAAAAGAAGAAAAACACGTTCTGGAAATGTAGAAATATGAAGGCATACTACAAATTTTACAATTACTTTTTATTGCATTCTGTTAAGTGGCCAGAGGGTTTTTGGAAGGCAAAGATGTTTCCAGATTAAATTATTATTATTAAACCCCTTCAGCCTCATACTGAGTTTACACTGTCACTGGAAACTTCTGATAAATTAAATAATATGCAGGATATGATCACTAGGCAGAGTTTAACATATTTAAAATAGTTTTTTTACACATTGGTAAACATAATCTAACAGCTGAAATGTTTTAAATACGTTTTTCTTTTACTGAAAGTGTTTTCTTTTAGATTTGTTCTTTAAAAATCAAACTAATGGAAGCTATAGCACAATAATCCATCATGCAGAAATGCCTTGATATTTGAATTTTTTTAATCTTACTTTTTAAAATTTATTCTGTTGCTTAAAATTAACTTTTTATTTTGAATCTAATACGATTTGGTGACTCAACTAATAACATAGATATATAGCTAAATTTCTACTAGAAGACAATATTTCAAATGTAATAAACCAAACCAAAAGGGGATTAATAATATGGAGTCAAACGACAACGGACATTTCAGAATAAAATTGAATAAGTGTTCGTTGCCCTCCAGGCAGGGCATTTATGAGAGCAGAGGGGATCAGGAAGAATATCAGCTTTACAGGATAATCATGTTATAGTATGCTTTTATTGAATGTACTCACATTTTGGACTATACTATTGTTTTTGAAATGTATCCAAATGTATGTAATCATCAACCATGTTATTGCAGGATTCTACTTAAATTTTGCAACCAAAGGGGAACAGGATGCAAATATATCTCGTTTGGGCACTTCATATCACTTACCACAAAAGAGATAAGAACTGGACCATCAGCTAGCAATAAATGACGTGCATTCCCTCACCTCACCCCAGAGTAACTTGTAATTACTATGCGTTTTGAAAATGAGCAGCCTCCCTCACCAGAATTCTCTGCCTTTGTCCATAGCTAGCAGTAGTAGTCATGGTTAGCTGAAATAAACAGGATTCCTGTGGCCCCGTTGCCCAAGGAGAGAAATGCAACAAATGATTCCTACCGAAACATTTCCCAAGGTCCACCTCCAAGTTTTCTGTTAGCTTTGTGTTACCAGTGGCCACCAGCAATAGAAAAATAAAGCTCTGCCTTCCAGGACTTAAATTCTGTAGAATGTGGCAATGTTAATTATATAAAGGAGAGGAGACCAGAGGTAAAAAATGTCAGAAGCAAATACCAGGAAAATGAGGCTGAAGTTCTCCTTATTGAGAACACCCTCCGCTGGCACTACTGCTGATCCTCCTTCCCAGCTTTAGGTTTCTCCATAGAACTTACCACTGCATAACAGAGTAGATTTTTAATTTGTGGTCACCTTTATTGTCTCATGCACCCCCTATAAGAAGATATGCTCCACATATCAGTATCCAGCATCAAAGCAGACTCTTGCAAAAGACCATGTATCATGTCATCTACCATTATCATGGTCAGACAGTGGTTTGGGGTTGTTTTGCTGTGGCCCCAGCTGCAGATGATGGACAATGTCTACCCTGTTTCTGCTATTGTTAGCTGTTGTTGAGTTAATTCCAACTCATAGGGGCCTCATGTGATAGAGTGAACTGACCCATAGGGTTTTCTAGGCTGTAATCTTTACGGGATCAGATTGCAGGTCTTTCTCTCATGGAGGCAGTGGGTAGGTTTGAACCACGCACCTTCTGGTTAGCGGCCAAGCACGTAACTCTTGCACTACCAGGGTTCCTTATGTCCACCTTATTCATCAGTATATCCCCAGAATTTAGATCAAAGACATACAATCTTGATGGGTAAAGTGTCAAACAGTAGATATTTTAGGCTTTGAGAGATTAAGGTCTCTGTTGCAAGAATGTAACTCTGCCATTGTAGGGCTGGAGCAGTCATAGATAACATGCAAATGAATGGCTGTGGCTGTGTTCCAATAAAACTTTATTTACAAAAATAGAGAGCCAGACGTGGGCCAGGGCCATAGTTTGCAAAACCTAATCTAGACCATGCCTTACAGATGGTAGGTGCTGAATAAATATTTAAGTGAGTGAGCGAATGGATGAATATGGTATCCTCAAACCAGTCAGCTTTCCTATTTAGTATCCAGGATCAAAGCAGACTCTTGCAAAAGACTATATATCATGTCACCTACCACTATTATTTTTTTAAGATAACATGGATTAAGCAATATTAAAAGCAAACAGATGAATAAATCATGTGGCTTGTCTTGAATGACTGGAGATAGTCACTGCTGAAGGTGAACTAGCCATCTGTCACTCATTTCAAAGATTTTGGGGCGAGCATATCTTTTTTGCATTTGGCATGTGACCAAGCATGACCAAAAAAAGCAAAGATGTCCCTTTGAGGACTAAGGTCACCAGACTCAAGCCATGATATTTTCAATTGCCTCATATGCATGCGAAAGCTGGACAATCAATAAGGAAGACTGAAGAAGCACTGATGCCTTTGAATTATGGTGTTGGCAAAGAATACTGAATATACCATGGACTGCCAGAAGAATGAACAAATCTGTCTTGGAAGAAGTACAGCCAGAATTTTCCTTAGCAACAAGGGTGGCAAGATTTTGTCTCACGCACTTTGGACATGTTATCAGAAGGGACCAGTCCCTGGAGAAGAACATCATGCTTGGTAAAGCAGAGAATCAGCGAAAGAGATGAGATGGATTCATGACATGGATTGACACAGTGGCTGTAACAATGAGTTCAAGCATAGCAAGTGTTGTGAGGGTGGCACAGGACCAGCCAAGTGTTTCGTTCTGTTGCACATAGGGTTGCTATGAGTCAAAACCGACTCCATGGCATCTAACAACATGTGATCATGGAAAAAGCAAGAACAAAGAAGAAAATCCATTTTCTACTGTTCGAATTAGGAATATATTTGCACAGACGTGGAGGGGAGGGTGGTCAAGTACAGTCATGTGTCACTTCATGTCCACTATACTTTCTGTGAAGTAGGACCTTATGTGATTTGGATGTTGTGCAAACACCTTATGGACAAAGGTCCTTTCAGGCATTTGCTTCCAAAATAAGGAGGTTTCGTCCATATTTAAAATTTGCTGGGGCAAATAAACTCCCTCTACAATCAGTTTATCTAAGGTTTCAACAAGTTCTTGTGCTGCTTTCAGGTCAGCACTGACAGACTCACCACTCACTTTCACATTATGCAGCCAAAAATGCTGTTTAAAGTGGGTGAATCACCCGGACCTAGCATTAAACTCGATAGCATAGTCTGGTTTTGCTTTTTCTTTAAGCATCTCTAACAAGTTTCATGCCTTAGCAGCAATCGTCAACTTGCAAAGAGGAATTTGCTCTTGTGTTTGGTCCTCAGTCCACGTACCTTAGTCATCTAGTGCTGCTGTAAAAGAAATACCACACATGGATGGCTTTAACAAAGAGAAGTTTATTCTCCCACAGTTTAGGAGGCTAGAAGTCCAAATTCACAGTGCCAGCTCTAGGAGAAGGCTTTCTGTCTGTGTTGGCTCTGGGGGAAGGTCATTGTCATCAATCTTCCCCAGTCAAGGAGCTTCTCAGCCCAGGGACCCTGGGTCCAAAATGACGAACTATTCTCCTGGTTCTTGTTTCTTGGTGGTATGAGGTCCCCATGTCTCTCTGCTCTCTTCTCTCTTTCATATTTCAAAAGAGATTGACTTAAAACACAGCCTGATCTTGTAGATTGAGTCCTGCCTCATCAACATAACTGCTGCTAATCCCACCTCATTAACATCATAGAAGTAGGATTTACAACACATGGGGAAATCACACCAGATGACAAAATGGTGGACAATCACACAATACTGGGAATCACGGACTAGCCAAGTTGACACTTATTTTTGGGGGACACAATTCAATCCATGACACCATGTCATTAGCAATTTCTCCATAGCTGATACAGGTCCCTCTCACACTTTCGTTAGCCTTGTAGCTTTCAGTGGGGCCGATCCTTTAACAGCCTGGAAATTTTTTTCTATGCTTTTGAGGATCTTGTTGATTGTCCAGTGTGACACGCCTAAATCTGAAAAGCCTCATTCTCCGATCAGGATTTTAAACTCTATTATAATCTTATGGGAGCAGTGCATGACTGTACTCAACATACTACCTTCTGTGGAGAGCAGAGCTTCTCAAAATATCAAAATCACCTGGAAGCTTTTTAGAAATGCCGATTCTTGGGCCTCACTTCAGATTAATTAAATGAAGCTCCCAGGTGTTGTGGTCCAAGAATATGGATTTTTAAGCACTTCAAGTTTGAGACCTACTGCTATGGCCTGACTGAATGACCTGTCCTTTTCTGAATGACCTAACCATTCCCAGGGTCCCAGAGGATACAGACTCCAACTCGGATGGTTCAGATGAAGACACTGTGATGAAAGGACTATTCACAGAAGGGCAGGCAAGGAAAGGAACTGACAAGGGAGGTGGAGCACTCAGAGAGTAGCAACAGCAAGAAACCATGGCATACCTAAGCCTCAAAGGGCAAGGGGTGGCTATGGTGTTACCAGGGCCCAGTAAGGGCTGGAGTATGGAGGAGATGCCACCCAAAGGGGCAGTCACTGCCAACGGCAGTGCTCAGTCAGGGAGGGAGCAGGAAAGGAAACCCCCAAGTGCTTCCTGCTCCCGTCTCCGATTCCCTGCCTGGCCTCCCTGTTAGCCAATCCCAGTCCCTGTCTGGCTGCAAGGGAGCCTGAATGATACAAGCCATATGCAGGTGAGGGTGGCAGACAGAGCGGCCAACACATTGATCAATTAAGATGGAAATGAAAGCATCCTGGCAACCAAGTAGACATACGGAAACTTCACATCCCAAACATTCTACATGGTAGATTACAAAAAGACCACCCACTATCAGGATGCACCCCATAGGCATACGATGACATACTCCGGGCCAAAAATCTGCCGTAATTTATGCTGCGGTCTTTTTTAGCAGCAGCTTCCCCATCCAGACCACAGTCTTCAAAAGTGGGAACCAGCATTACCCCTCGAGTCAGCAATAAATGAAAATGGTGCCTTTAATTTCAAATTATAAGGTAACATATTGATGAATAACCACGACATGATTAGTCGATTCAGGACCTCGGTGCACAATGGAAGAATCCATCCATTATCTGCTCAGCGTAATTCTTTCATCCTAGCAACTTTAGAAACAACCCAAGAAAATTACTGTGCCTTAGTAAAGCCTTTTGAATTTCATATGCATTTAATTAGGTAACTGCCAGCTCAAGGACAAGAACCATGACAAATAGTTGTTCTTTTCAAATTAGAAGAATAGACTTCTCAGTGAGCAATATTGATGTTTCTCTGTACCTACTTATACAGGAGTTCTCCAACTTTCTTTTTTTTCAGTTTAGCTAACCTTTTTAACGTTTAATGAAGCTTTTGTGACCACTGTTTTCTATCTGAGGGTTCTAGCCATTATATTAGCTTTTAAAAGCAGTCAAGGGCAACCTCCCTGTGAGCAGAAATACCTTGTTCCTCACCAGAGGCCCTTAGCAATCTGCACCACCACTAGAGGATTTTAACAAGACCATCTTGATGAGCAAACAGAAAAGCAAATAGAGATTATCGATCACCAGGCAATGCCTTTATTAATCATAATAGTGCTCTAGCTTAACCTCTAGTAATGAGCCTAGCCTCGCTGCTCAGGATGGCGGTTGGGGGGAGGGGGGACCTCCCTTTCTTCTTAACTGTGGAACAATAATCTGAAGCAGAAGTGGATTCTGATTTGGGGAAGAGTTTACATGGATGACTAGCAGCAGAAGGCACAGAATCTTGAGGCTATACAGCTACTCCATCTGCATTCTCACCTTTCCACAAGGGGACATCCGAGCAGAGCAGGGCAATAAGAACAAAGCTGGCCAGCCCTATTTGCTTGCTCTTCCCTCTATCCTAACTAGTTGCCATCGACTTGACTCTGGCTGATGGCGACTCTGTGTGTATCAGAGTAGAACCGTGCTCTGTAAGGTTTCAATGGCTGATTTTTCTGAAGTAGATCACCAGGCCTTTCTTTTGAGGCGCCTCTGGGTCGACTCCAACCCAGTGGTGTATCTAGGGTATTTCACCGGCCCTGGACGCACAGTGCCACTGGGCAGTTTTCATTAACCTGGTATGCCTCAGCGTCCTTTCTCAAGCACAGAAATGTGTTAATTAAAATAGTAACGAGCTTGACTTGTATTTTTGAGCTGATATTATGGTAAAGTTAACCTAAAAGGGGTGTCAGGTGTTTGCACAGGGACACAATTTCAGTGCTTGCCATAGGCGCCATTTTCCATAGATAATAGGCACTGGCCCTACTGGATTAATTAAATCTGCTCAGTGGTGTTGAGACCGGCTAGGGACAGAACAGGCCTTGAACAACAAGTTATGTCAGTTAAAAATTTTTCTAGAAGAAACATGGTGTCAACCACAAAACATTGTTTACCTCACCCACGGTTAAAGTTTAAGCTGCTTCCTCCTAATCTTCTCGCTTACAGCTGTCTTTCAGATCAGCCAATTAGAACTAGAATCCTGGGCATGCGCGGTAAGAAACCAGGTTGACTGTCAGATGGCCCCATCCCATAATAAGTATTGCCTAAGACCCAAAAGACTCATGCCAAGAAACCAAAATCACTGGACATACATCAGTGAGCGGTGACCAAGCCCATTTCAGAAGAAGTCCATCGGCCACTTCCATGCCAAATCCTACCCTGACCCCTTTTATTTTATTTTTAATGTTGTAGTTTAGATGAAGTTTACATTTCAAGTTATTCTCCCATACGAAAATTTATACATAGTTATGTGACCCTAATTTCTCTCCCCATACTGTGACAGCACACTCCTCCTTTCCACCCGATTCCCCATGTCCATTCAACCACCTCCTAACTCTCTCTGCCTTCCCATCTCACCTCCAGACAGAAGCTGCCCATTTAGTCTCGTGTATCTACTTGAGCTAAGAAACACATTCCTCACGAGTATCACTTTATGTCCCACAGTCCAGTCCAACCCCTGTCTGAAGAGTTGGCCTTGGAAATTGTTTTAGTTCTGGGCTGATAGAGAATCCAGGGGCCATGCTTTCCAGGGTTCCTCCAGTCTCAGTCCGGTCTTTTTACTAGAATTTGAGTTCTGCACCCCACCTTTCTCCTGCTCCATCAGAGAATCTCTGTTGAGTTCCCTGTCAGGGTGGTCATTGGTGCTAGCTGGGCACCGTCTAGTTCTTCTGGCCTCAGGCTGATGGAATCTCTGGTTTACGTGGCCCTTTCTGTCTCTTGGGTTAATATCTTCCTTGTGTCTCTGGTGTTCTTCATTCTCCTTTACTCCAGGTGGTTGGGACCAACTGATACATCTTAGATGGCCGTTTGCAAGCCTTTAAGACCCCAGACGCCACTCACTGAAGTAAGATGTAGAATAGTTTCTAAATTAGCTTTGTTATGCCAATTGGCCTAGCTGTCCCCTAAAAGCATGCCTGATCCCTTTTTGAATACGTATGAAGTTAACAAATATATACGACCTCCCCTTTCCTGCCTGATACAGAACTTCCCCCGGCCCTTTGTTCGGGGAGAGAGTGCTTTGGGACTGATCCCCCTGCCTCCTTACTCGCTGCGAGTAATAAACTATGCCTTGCTTTAAATCCGCTTGACTCTTAGTTATGCTTAACAAGAGTATAAGCAGTGAACCTATTGCATTTGGGAACAGTGTCAGAAGCCCAGGGCTGGTGCAATACCTGATACCTGCCACACTCTACTTATGCCTCTCCTCCAACCTCCAACCTTTAGATTAGCAGCCATGTTCATCAACGATTTGCACTACCCAGGCACTTCTCCCTTCATCCTAGTCATGCTTTATCTCTTCTGACACCACTTGTCCCTCCACACACAGTTTAAGAAACTTTGTAGCTACTGTTGTTGTAAGGTGCCATCTAGTTGGTTCTGACTCATGGCACCCCCATGTACAACAGAACAAAACCCTGCCCAGTCCTGTGCCATTCTCACAATTGTTGCTGTGTTTGAGCCCATTGTTGCAGCCACTATATCAATCCATCTCGTCGAGGGTCTTCCTCTTTTTCACTGACCCTCTACTTTACCAAGCATGATGTCCCTCTCCACGGGCTGGTCCCTCCTGATAACACGTGCAAAGTATGTGAGATGACGTCTCGCCATCCTCGCTTCCAAGGAGCATTCCAGCTGTACTTCTTCCAAGATGGATTTGTTCGTTCTTCTGGCAGTCCATGGTATATTCAATATTCTTTGCCAACACCATAATTCAAAGACGTCAGTTCTTCTTTGGTCTTCCTTACTCATTGTCCAGCTTTTCATATGCATATGAGGCGAATGAAAATACCCTGGCTTGGGTCAGTTGCACCTTAGTCCTCAAGGTGACATCATCTTTGCTTTTTAACACTTCAAGAAGGTCTTCTTGCAGCAGATCTGCCTCATGCCATATGTATCGCACTGAGAAAATTATAGCTACTAGTGAACAATATAGACGTGTGTTTATATTTCCAGACACCTTTAAAGATATTTGCATCATACGTGGTCAGTAAATTCTCCTGCTGTAGGCAAAGGACAAAAGGGAAAGACAAAATTCTCTTTCTGGGGTATTATCAAGATTAAAAATTCATTGCCTTGTATTTTCCAATAATAATTCAGAGCTGAATGTGGCAAGCTAACATATTGGATGTAGGCTCTGGCGATCTCATAGATATATTTAGCAAACATGGCTGTGGAACATGGCAGTAGAATATTTCCAATCTCTAGGTCTTCTTGATAATTCACGCTGTGTTTTACAAACAATCAGACTCCCAGGTTTCCAAGGGATTCCAAGCACATTGCTCAGACTGACACAGCAAGTATTCCAGACAATTGGTTCCCTGAGGGTCAAGGCAGCGATGCTCCATCAGGATTCAAACGGGTCATAAACCCTTCATGGATCTTCCTCAGGTGGGTGGTGATGTCTCCCCAGGGCTGCTCATCATTTGCTGCTACAGTCAAGCACTCGTCATTATAGACAAACACACTGTCAGTCTTCAGTACTCCTCCAGTCGCGTCTTACTGTAACTCGTAAAGAGAACCAGTGGTATAAAGAAGCCCAAAGAGAAAGATTAGCCTGCGCACCGATCCAGGCATGTCTGCTCACTGCACACTTCATTTCTGTATCTGCATTTCAGCATTGCTACAGAACTCAGCGCCTGTTTATCTGCCATGATTGCAGGCATCCAAATCATCCTGGGCCCATATATATCAAAAGCCCTAAAACACCAAACCCATTCCAAAAATTTATCCTAAGGAAATAATCGGACAAGTGCATAAAAGATGTATGTACAAGGTTGTCTGAGGCTGTATTCTTTACAGAAGCAAAAAAATGGGAAAGACACCAATCTTGGGTTGTCCTCAGAGATGGATTGCAAAATCTTATTTACAGCTGTTACAATTACATCTTGCCAGAAGCAGACTATATATGGCTTACAGCTACAGGAACATCACTGTCCTGAGTACCTTGGAACACAGAAAGACAATGTTGCACGTGTTTTGGAGCAGAGACTCCAGCCTCCAGTCTTGTATCCCTCAGTTCAGTTAGGCAGCCAGACCTAAGTTTCTAAGGTACACGGGTCTTCAATCTCTCCTTATTCAAAACTCTTCTGAGGCTCTCATTGCCACCAGGACCTTCTGAATACTTTCGCATGGATTTGAGGCCCTGCAGGATGGAGACCCTGCTTACCTCCCCAACTCACCTCTTGCCAGTCCTCTCCTTACCCCACACTATGCTCTAGCCACACTGATTCCATGAAGTTCTCCTACTTCTAGGCCTTCAAACGCGCTGTTCCTTCTGCCTGCAACGCCCTTCTTTGCCCTTCTTCCTAGCTAGCGCCTACTTATCCTGCATCCCTCAGAGGCCTCTCCTGATTTCCCTCCCCTTCTCCCCCAGGTGGATTCAGGCAGCCTTCTCTTGACATGTTCCTGCATGTGTCCTGGTTCTTTACCCATTCTAACTGCCTACTTACTTAGCCATCTTCCCTACCACACTGTAAGCACCTTGAGGGCAGGGACTGTGGTTTGTTCATCTTTTAGATGACAAAGAAATACATTTTAGGCAATCTCCAATCTTACTCCCATGCCTGCTCTGGGTTGCCAGGCTTCTCACTCCTACTTCCTTAACATACAAATATCCTCCACTGCCCTAAGGTCCGCAGCTCAAGAGTCTCCCATGTTATTGAGGCACAATTGTCCTGAATGCACTTGCCCCATTTCAACAGTTCTGTATACTATACACACAAAAATGAGGGGTGGGTCCAACAAGGAAGAAGTGAAGTAGGACAAATGACGTTAGCTTATTTTATTCCTTAATGGTTATTAAGTGCCTACTGTATGCCAGTCACCACTCTAAGCACTTTACACATACACCTAAACCCACCCAAACCAAACCCACCGCCAGCATGTCAGTTTCAGCATACAGCCACCCCATAGGGTTTCTAATGCTGCAAATCCCTACGGAAGCAGATTGCCACATCTTTCTCTTGTGGAGCCGCTGGTGATTTCGGTTAGCAGTTGATCGCTGTAAACAGTGTGCCACTAGAGCTCCTTGCGTATATACCTACTCCTCACTTAACAACTATTTAATTAGCCAACATTTTGCATTTACAATAGTAAAACAAACTACTGACTATTTGCACATTAACAACATGTATCTGGCAGTAATGAACGCCAAGGTGGGGAGGCGAGAGTAACATAGGCTATGATGGTTACAGTTATGTGTCAACTTGTCTGGGCCATGATTTTCAGTGGTTTGGCAGTTACATAATGATGTAATTTGGCAGTTACGTAATGATGTAGTCCTCCTCCATTTTGTGATCTGATGTGGTCATCCCCCACGTTCGCATAATGCCGATTTTCACATAATGACCTGGTCTTATAACCATGTCAGAAAGTGAGGGATGGGTGTATTAATTCATTTGGTATTCACAGCTACCCCAGGGAGCATATAATGCTATTATCCCCATTTTAAGGATGAGGAAACTGAGTCTGGGAGAGATTAAGAAATTCACCTAAGAACTCAAAGCTACTGAATGACAGCCAAAATTTCAACCCCTGTAGCCTAGCTGCCACATCTATGCTTGTAAACACCATTCAATGCTGTCTCTCCAACATATCTCAGATGACTTAGCCCCTGTGCCTAGGTAAAGAAGGTGAGTTGGACTAGAGTATCTGAGCAATGGAGGGAAATTAGGGCACGTGGTATCATCTGAGAAAGAAACTGATTAGGAACGAAGAGTGGGCTGGGTGTCCACTGGACAGATGGGAACAGAAACAGAAACAACAGGTTGGATAAGTGAACTAACCAGCTGGATCGTTACCTCACAGGGGGCTGCACAGATCACACCCGATCTCACGGGCTCTGTGTAGGGAGAGGATGTGGGAACCCCCTAGGGGTTAGGAGTGATGACTAAGCCACTCTCCTGGTGATTTTTCCTCTCGCTGCTATCCTCTCTGGGGATTCCCAGATGTGAAAAGGCAACTATCCTGGGGAGAACCATTTTTAACAATCCAAAGCTTTCTCTAGTCAGCCTCTACCCATCTAAGGCATCTCTGGACTCTCTCCCCAGCCAACAAAAGCAGGAATCTGCTCTCCAGAAACAAAGATGGCGGCAATAAAATTAGAGGCAGTGAGATGTTTTCGAGGTCTTCCTTATCTCAAAATCTGGCTTGGCCGACACTGTGTCTGCTCCTAGACATCACTTAACAAAAGAATAAAAACTTTAGGAACAATTTCTTTAAAGAAAACTTCACTTCCAGGATCCTATGACTGTATTCCAAGGTAATGAAATATAAACGAGAACAAAGAACAAGCTAATAAACTGAATTGAGGGCTACATTTCAATAATAAGGTTTGGGAGCCATTTACTAGCCACGTGTATCTCACTCTCGTGACTTATAACATCGGCTGAATTACTTAACAGTAATGAAAGCTCGCATTGCTTCTGTTATCCGATACAGATGCTTTCTGGAGCTGAACAATGTGACATTTGCTTCAGAGCACTTGTATCTAATCAATACATAATGCTAAATGTGATTTAAAATCAATTTAATTGTGCTCTTACTCTCTCTGAGTCAAGGCGGAAACAAAGGTATCATTTGAGATATGAAAGCATTCAGCTACTTCCCAGAGAAGCCATAGATCCCTGGCTTCTAATGGAGTCCAAAAAGTGGATACAGTTGGTTCGTGCTACCAACTTCACATTCAAAAAAGAATCTTGCTGAAACAGCTAGGGTATTTTACCCCAAAAGGCACGTTTGAACTTGGACTCTTATTTTAAACTGATTTAACTATTAAAAGCTTCTTCACATGTAGTTAGGAGAGTTCTCCAAATCACAGGAAACCAAAGAAGAAAAAATATGAAACAAATAATATACATAATAAATATAATTAATTTTCTATAGTATTATAAATTTATACTTCCTCAATATATGTATCTCTCTATATAACTTTTGCTATAATACATATTTTCTATATATAATTGGTAGTAATTATGCTTATTCACTGAGCCAGACTTGAGCGCTTACTATGGTGTGGACTCGGTGATACCCATCACATCCATCCATCGGGGCAATAATTACTGCTCGGTGTCAGGCTGGTCTATTACTTTACAACAAGGAAACTGAGGCCAGGAGAGATTTTAAAAGGGCCAAATTCAGGACTGAAATATCTGGTAATACAATGGAACATTTACAGACCCTATATTAAGAATATTTCCACAATTCCAAAACAAACTCTAAGTTCTACCCTAAGTTTTATGAAAAATTTATTTCAATTAAACAGACAGTTTATTAGTAGTTAACGTAGGTATAACCGATGTGTAATAGTTACTAATTTTTTCTACCTATATTCAGTGACCAGATGGTCACAGTATTTAAGGAAACGATTTTTTAATGCCTTTTCTAACAGCAGTTGAAAATATCCCTATATACTATTGTTGTTATTGTTAGGTGCCACTGAGTTATCATGGCAACCCCAAGCACAACAGAACAAAACATTGCCCAGTCTTGCACCATCCTCATGATTGACTGCAGATCAAACTGTTGTGATCCACTGGGTTTTCATTGGCTGATTTTTGGAAGTAAATCACCAGGCCTTTCTTCCTAGTCTGTCTTAGTCTGGAAGCTCCACTGTTAAGCATCATAGCAATATACAAACCTTCACTGACAGATGGGTGGTAACTGCGCTTCAGGAGCATTGGCCAGGAATCAAACCTGGGTCTCCGGCATGGAAGGCTAGAATTCTACCACTGACCCACCATTGCCCCACTATACACTGTACGTATGCAAAACCCAACTTGTTTTAAAACTTGAATTTAATATATAGAATTAGGAAATAGCAAGGTCAAGTTGCATTTAAAAGAACGGCTAAAGTATTAGTTGAGGATAATTTGGATGTAACTATTTTGTTTTAAAAGAACAAGCAAAGGGTTGAGTTATACACACAAGATAATCTCTGATTTGTAGTTTTTTAAAAAAAGGTGACTTATGAGAAAACATTCAATTTTACGTCTCATGTGCTTAAATAGAGGCTAAATGACAAAACTGCCATAAATTTAGAATTAAAAATACCTTAGACGTTGTCTCCTATTAGAAGAACTAGAATCGTGACAAGTGTCTAGAGAAAATTGAAGCTACGATCTATTCTTATGTACAGCCCAGACTTATTGTATCTGTTCTTCCCTTACGAGCCAAGTGTCAGGTAAGTGTGGATATCACCAGGCAATGTAGTGGATGCACTAGTGATCTCTGCTGGGTGTTTGATCATTCCTCATTTATCTTTCGGCTAATTACCCTCACGGGTTCAAGCGTGGTTTACTATGCCCTGAATAAGGGTCTACAGTTGTGCGGTCCAATAGGGGAGCCACGAGCCTAGGACAATAGCCACATGTCACTCCTGAGCACTTGAAAAGTGGTGACTCCAAATCGAGGTGTGCTGTAGGTTTAAAATACACAGTGGATTTCAGACTTATTATGGACAAATGAAAGTCAACTATCTCTTTTTTTTATACTGACTGTATGTTGAAAAAGTATTTTAGATGCATTGGGTTGAATGCACTATATTAAAATCAATTTTACCTGTTTTTATTTTTGAATGTGGCTACTACATAATTTAAAATTACATTTGTGGCTTGCATTATATTTCTTTTGGGCAGCGGCTAGTATAGAGAGTTTTAAAAAAAAAAAGATGATTTGCTCCCATGTCTGGATAAGAACAGGCCTTTTAATGTTAAATTACCAGTTACATTTTTTTCCAGATGAAACACGCACATTTTAACACGGAACATATCCTGACATGTCTAACAGAAAACACGAAAAACATGTGCTTTCTATCATAATCATTATTTTTCAGATAACAACAGCTGTTTGCCTGCACAAGCAAGAGACTTTTTCCACATACCACCAAGTACTAGTGTTCAATCATGAAAGAAAAATAATTCTCCATGGTCTTCCCCACGTGCTCTCCAGCAGCAGCAAGCTGGGCCTTCCTGTGTGCTCTGGAAATGTGAACCAAGTCAAGGCTGCTTCCTGACTGACCGCCTCACCACGTCTCTCTTCATAAGACAACAGAAAGTGCTCACTTGTAGCTGTTTCAGGCACAAGTGAGTCACAATCACTCAACTCCTGTACGCAATCTTGACCAAAAAGAAGCCTCACACGGGAGAACACTATGTACGCTCTTCCTTGGTTACAAAGGAGATCATGACGGAGCAGGCTCTTGAATGCCTATGAAAACACTAGTTAAAAATAAATTGTTCAAGAAAGTACTTTTTGTGTTACAATACTTGAGAACAGATTAAAGTTCTCTCACAAACCTCAGGATCCCATGTATCACGTTTTGTGGTCAAGAATTACCTTGGCTGTCAAAAGCTAATTAGATCTATGTTGTCCAATATGGTGGCCACCAGTTATATGTGGCTATTTAAATTTAAATTAGCTAAATATCTATAGGGTCACTATGAGTCAGAACCGACTCAAAGGCAATGGGTTTTGGGTTTAAATATCTGTCAGTGGAGGCTTGCATGTTGCTGCGATGCTGAAGAGATTTCAGCAGAGCTTACAGACTAAGACAAACTAGGAAGGAAGGCCTGGTGATCTACCTCTAAAATATCAGCCAGTCTGATGCTGTTGTGCACAAGATCCCCATGAGTCAGGGGTTGACTGGATAGCAGCTAACGATGACACTGACAAAGTTAACTAAAATTAAAAATCCTGTTTGTCAGTCCCAGAAACCACATTTCCAGTGCTCAGTAGTCACACGTAGCTAATGGCTACCACGTTGGGCAGTGCAGAACATTCCCATCATTGCAGAAAGTGTAAGTGTTCCAGAGGAAGTTAAATGATGGTGGTCTTGATAAAAACATGCAATGCATCAGAAAACTTCAGTGAGTAGAGTAGACAAAGGCAGGTGGCTGGTATACAGACTAAGAGACTAAAGAAAAAAAATCACATGATGGCAATTACTCTGTTGAACCAAAGAAAAGGAAAATTTCATTGTTATTTTAGCCAGCTCCTCTGTTACGATTACAGACGTAGATGGAGAGAAGGCAAAATAACTGGACAAAAACGTCATTGATATAGATTGGTTTGATACTTGCCATGGCCCCTCACAAACTAAATCTCAGGCAAAAATTCAGCCACTGACGAAGTATGATTTTGCTTTTCTATGAGAGGGAGCTAGACTCAGCAACACTTCTTCCTGGGCTAAGTTCACAACTGAGATATTGGTTCTTTCCTTAATGTGAGAAATCATGAGCCCAGCTATTATAGAATATTTTTTTCAGAGTAGGAAAAATCATGATCCACGCGTTTTCTGTTTCTTCTCAACTACTATGAAAGAGATTGATCTACACCAAAGAGTTAAAATAATCCCGGTAGATAATGGTTCAAAGCTTGCCACGGAAGCTGAAAGTCACCACTTCCTAGTTACGTGAGCATGGACCCTGCTTCAGCCTCCTCATCTGCAAAGCTGAAGTGAGATATGCCGGAATAATTACTGGTGTATGCAGTTTCTGACTAAAGCAATGCTTAATTAACAAATGCAACCATTCTTCCTTTGCAGCTAATTATACATTCAGACGCACGGTGCATTTTGTCATGGTGTGTAAAAATAAACATAACTTAAGTGACAATGCCACAAAATATGGCCAAATTACCACAACTGTCCATAACCCCACAGGTTGTATTCACAGTGTACAAGTTACTAGTGCTGTACTGTACTCATCCCCTGGTGCAGCGAGTTGTGTGATAAGTTATGGTTCTGGGAGAGAGCACTGGAATGAGCTGGACACACTAGAAACTTCCTCAGGAGCCCATATGAAATATGAGATCACTTGGGATTTCCAAAGAGCACAGAAGTGGCAGAGAAAGGAGCACGAAGGAGTGGAATGTCTGAAGGTCCCGTGGAGAAAACAGTTTGCATTCCTGGCCACAGGGTTCAATCAAACTCAGGGATTACTCTGCCAGGGCACTGAAGTGTACCCCGGAATATGTGGTCACATACCACTATCAAGCCTGGGCATTTTCAGCAGTATGAAAAATCAAACACCCAAGTTGCCATTTGTAAAATAATTTTTTCAAAACAAAGTTATTTGTGCCCATTTGTGTACAGACCTCAAGAAAAGGATCATTCTCAAAACACAGCAGGAGGCAGGATGGAATGAGTTTTCTACAGAAGATTCCACAAAGAGAAAAATAAATATGTTCTGCACTAAGAAGATTAATTATATGAAATTGCCAAATTTCACCCCATTCTACTTCAAGACTGTAACCTTTCCATTAACTGCTATTACCCTGGAATCTTAGCTAATGTTATCCCAGACTGTGACAGATCATACGTGTCTGATTTTCCACAACAGCCTGTACCACAACAATTCTATCTTACGCTCTCTGTAAGCCATCAAAAAGTTCAAAAATTCCAACATCTTAACATCCAAAGTATATATGCCAGATTGTTTCTTATACCTGGAATTGATAAAAAAAAAAAAATTCTTCATCACATTCTGTCTTCCAAAAGCGGGTTTAGAAAACATGGTTACTTCATAAAGACTTGCAATTTCTAGACCCTTTAGATGGTGTCCAAGGATATGACCCATGTTGTTTTCTGCATGCTAGGACCCATCTTTACAGCTCCAGTACAGAGAGAAAACCATGACACAGGAGAGTGGCACTGTCATAGGACTTGAACAGTCTACTTAGTTATTAGAGTGCAGAAGTCACCAACTGGCATATAAAACATCAACTGCAAAGCTACATTCTCTTGGAATGAGGGGTGGTATGGGAGAGTAGAAAGAGTGTTAGATGGGTCCGTCTCAGACCTCGGCACACTGCTTAATAGCTATGCGACCTCAGTTTTCTTAACTCTAAGATAGGGATAAACAATGTCTCCTTGCGAGGCTTGGTGTAAGAAGTAAAGGAAGGGACCAACAACAGAATGGAAGACATCCTCTGGCATGTAGCTGTAGAGGACATATGGACCATGTGTTCTACCACATCCCAGGTCCATGGCAGACATCACTTACCAAGCTCCGTATCTGCTATTTATTTTATGTAGGTACATATGTTACTACAATATATATACGTGTGTGTGTGTGTGTGTGTGTGTGTGTGTGTAAGAGAGACTGAATGACTTTTGCTCTTCAAATTCTTTCTTTGGATGTCCAATTTTCTCTTCCTTTCTTTCTGGATTTGGATCTCAAGATCCAAAACTAAGCTAGGTCCCCAAAATCTCCTCCATATTTCGGAAATTTGAGCCTCAGCATTTCAGTCAACATGCTGTTTTTTTCTCAATATCCTAAAACAAAGCAGACTATCCAAAAGTAATACTGTTATTTCCAATTCTCACCTAATACTCCATGGAAGATAAGAACAGGAACTTACCAAACATCAATAACTTCTCGGAATTCTCTGCTCACACTGCCCAGCACACACAGGCTTTCTGTTGGAAACCAGCTCTCTCAACGCCTCGAGCGCATGTCTGAAGGGCTCTGGACGCTTCCTTTACCCAAGTTCCTCACTTATTCTCACTTACCCTCTTGAATTTTATTTCTTCTCTAAGACAGAAAAATCCCATCTGCTAGAAGGAAATATCTGTAGCCAACATGACAAAAGTGGAATCCCTATTCCGTAACAGCTGTGAATCAAAACACGAATGACTGAAATTAACTGTGCTGCACTTCAGAGCAGATGTGCGCCCAGAAACTGACTCCAGCTCTTTAGTTTCCAGGCACCAGCGTGTAAATCATCCGCCGACGACACTGTGGGCCGTGTTCTCACCGTGTTGTCGTTCGTGTTTGTTCTCAAAGTTCCACTGATCTATTACAGGTTTTGAAATTTAAAAAAAAAAAAAAAAAAGTTTTAGGATCTGTTTTTTCCCAAAAGAGTAGATTCTGGAAGCTGCCAATCACTTGCAGGAAGCCCTGACAAAACAGATGGGTTTTGACACCTCGGGTTTGATTTTAAATACAAACATGTCAGTTTATGCTCTGGCACAGGTTCTTCTGTCTCAAAATCTTTTTTGAGGTGCTTAATTTTTTTTTTTTTAAGTTTTGTTTTCTGAACTCAGTTTTTCGTATAAAAGCAATAGAGATCCTATTATAGAAACAGTTAAGTAATTGCTATATTTAATTCAATCATTTTAAGTAATTTTAAATTATTGCTAAAAACTTTATGAAATAAATTTCAAGTGGCAAGACACACCTGCAATTGAAGTTGCAGATAAAGTTGCATATTTACACGAATATGAAGGCAAAAGAAGAATATTTGAGATTTCCCTCTTTGTGACTCTTATTTCCACAATCAATAAACATATATTATGTTGCCACAGCCAGAACTCTCAAATATGTACCACACATGCCCATGGTAATCCATGGCAGCACCTCGGCCATTCTTGACCTTCAGATGTAGAAGTTAGATCTTTCTTTTGCTTTCATACCATGTTGAATCATCAAGAAATTTGGGAGGTGCTATGTTGTTGTCAGGATCTCTATTGCAAAAGACTCTTACTAGCTGCTCTTCAGAGATACAAAACAAAAACATCTTTACCTTCAAAGAGCTGATTATCTAGTTAGAAAGATAAAATATACACAAGTGAAATGACTTGAAAATATTACATATTATATATTAAATATTATATATGAAAGCAAAATGTCAACATATGCAAGATGATAGGCTGAAGGATAATGTTTCAGTTATTGAGAGAGCATATTTGCTTTTATTCCATCATGGAGCTATGTCATTTTGAGTTGGTATGTCCACATAGCACTTTACTTCAGACTGGTACACCTGTATTAAATGTTAAAATAATTTAAAAAAAAAAAAAGATTGAGTATCCTTTTCTTCTAATCAACAGCAAGATTATTTATACAATCCCATAAAACACAAAGACTTAAAATTAACATGGAATCCAGTAAGAGAAGAACTTCGAGACTGACCAGTCTTTGAATGGGGAGGCCAAAATTTAACTAAGACTCAAAGGAGGTAGAACTATTGTCTAGAAGCATTGAAAGTTGAGAATTTTAAAGAGTGGTTAAAAACGAAAAAGTCAAAACGACTGGAGGGAAAATTGGGGATAAGCTCCCATTTGCTGGCTTTTCAAGTAAGTGCTGTCCTAGCAGATCCTCCCCTCAGCCTTCCCAAGGATTTAGCGTCATCCCTGTTTTACAGCCAATGTTGGCACGGAAGGGTTTCATTACTTGCCCAAGGACCCACAGCTAATGAGCAGAGGAGCCTGAATTCAAATTCATTTTGGTAGACCCTAACTTTTATGTTTGTTAAACTCTGCTGTACTGTCTTCTCATATGAAGACAACACTGACATTTACTAAATAAGAAATTAGAGTTGGTACAAGTTGGTTTCCAATAACAACTGATAGTTTCCCCCAAGAATTTTCTTTGCTCATTTGTCCTCCTTATTCAGGCAGCTAGGCTCCTCTGCGGTCTTTGCCCCTGGGAGGAAAGTGACCAAGTAGAGAGCAGAGGAAATACAGAAGGTATCTCTGTCTTTTGCGTCTTAATACCCAGGCTCTCAGGGGGTTGGAAAGAACATGAATTATTTAAAAATAGAAAGAAAAAGAAAAGAAAAATAGAAGAAAGCATCACGATTAAGAGCATGGTTTCTACCTACCCCAACACCAAACATCATTCCCTTCACCCAGAAAACTTGGGGTGGAAATAGAGAGAAATGTAGAAGGAAAGTAATGTCAATGAAGATACAGATCTCCCTGCTCCCCTGGCCAAGGGTGGGGGATGGCTCAACTTCAGATTCCTCTGGGACATCAGGAGCAACACAGAGACCTGTCCCCTCCTTCTAGGAGGGAAAACACCAGGAGAAGGATATAGCTGTTCTTTCTGCCTTTTGTTTTAGGAGTTCATATACCTCACGGTACCTCCCAAAGTTCTTGATGACCCAACACGGCTGCAAGCAAAAGAAAGATCTCTGACAAGTGATGCGGACAGAGCTGAAACCTTACTCAGGAGGCTTTGCAGACAGCAGTGTGTCCACAGTGGCAGCCACAGGCTGCAGAGAGAGGACCATGTAGGCCAATGGGCGTCGCCTTGGAAACCAAAGTGGACAGATGATATTGGACCCCACCCATCTCCAAAATAACTGAGACCATTTCCTTCCACCACCCTGATAGAATGAGTATTTCAAATAGAAATTAAGTTACACAACATGGTTATATTTTTGCATATCTTAGTTTGTATAATGAATTATGTCTTCTATATAATCTCTCAAAATTTATTTTAAAAACTAAGAAAACAGAACTACAGAATAACTCAGAATACATTATTAGGAATAAGGATTCCTAGTAGACCGACTGTGATATTTCAGAGGAGATTTTTACGTTATGAAATTTGTTGAGATACTGAAAGTTACCTGAAAGTCTGTTAAGTGTTGGAAACGTAGTGGGAGAGGGATGGCACAGGGCACTTACCTAACTGTAAGACTGATTAAAATGGACACCTTCCCTATTGGCCTCTAGGAGAGAACTATAGGGAGGCAGCAGGAAATAAAAAAGAAAAGGTAATGATAGCTCAAAGCTATCTCTTTGATTGTTCGATTAGATTTCACCTGCGACAAGTATATGTGGGTACGGTGGAGACACGTGCAGCATTAAGTGTTCTAAATGTCACCTCCCCGTGCTCCCATATAAATGTTTTTCGTTTGGTTTTTTGAGATTTTTTTTCTTTCTTTCTTTTTTTTTTTTTTTTTGTTGACTTAGGTGACAGTTTACAGAACAAATTAGTTTCTTATTAAACAGTTAATACAGAAATTATTTTGTGACATTGGTTGCCAACCCTGTGGTGTGTCAACACTTTCCCCTTCTCCACCCCAGCTTCCCTATTACCATTTGTCCAGTTTTCCTGTCCCTTCCTGCATTCTCATCTTTACTTTTGGGCTAGTGTGCCCGTTAGTCTCATATACATGATGAAAACTATGAAGCACACCCCTCACGTGTGTTATTTTTGGCCCTATAGACCCATCTAATCTTTGGCTGACGGGTGAACCTCAGGAATGACTCTAGTACTGAGTTAAAAGGGTGTCTGGGGGCCATACTCTCGGGGTTTCTTCTATAGATGTTATTAATACCACCCCCACGTTTCCTAACTCCTCTTGTCAAAAATACCCTCTGTTGCCTAATTAGTCACATTTCCTTTCCTGGCAGTCTGCTTCCCAAAATCAGCCAATGAAAACCCTATGGATCACAACTGCCTGGTCAGCGAACGTGGGGTCGCCATGAGTCGGGGCTGACTCAATGCCAGTTTACAATGACAACCATGGGCATCAATTTAAAATCACTGTCTATAGTAGAACCCCCTTCTACATTACTCCTCTCCTCACATGGTATCCTACTGTGGCCAGAACTGTTCACAATGGCAGAAAAACTTTGCTTCTCTATTTTACCTTTCTCTTTGAAAGTCCAGATTCTGTTAATTTTTGATAGAAAATAACTCCCACCCTAAAAATGGTGGGCAAGTCATATCCCAATCAACATGCTTTTGGTGGCTTGTGTTTATAAAATCATGCATCACTTTGTCATGTGACCTGTCACCAAATGTGACATAATTTAACGTGACAGCTCCGATTTTAAGGACAGCGTTTTGCACTTTGCTTTCAAACTCTGTGACTGCAGTTACCCAACAGAAGCTGGCCGACCTCAATGGAGTAGACGGGGAACTGTTAACGGGTTGCCAACTTTAAATTACTGTTGAGTAGCTTAGCATATCTCTGGAATAATTCCTTTAAAAAATAATTAATCCTCATTTCCAAAAGGTCCTTCCTTGGTGAAGCGTATTTTCTGTCTTTTATTTATGGGAGGTGTTTTATTGGAAATTACTGATACATCTTCATTGATGATCCTGTATTTACACTTTTTTTTTTTTACTGTTTTTAGCATAGGTAAAAGGAGCCCTGGTGGCACAGCAGTTAAGCGCTCTGCTGCTAACTGAAAGGGCAGCAGTTCAAACCCACTCACCGCTCCGAGGAAGAAAAACATAGCAGTCTGATGCTGTAAAGATTACGTCCTTGGAAACCTCCTAGGGCACTTCTGCTCTGGCCTATAGGGTCTCTATGAGTTGCAATCGACTCGACAGTAGCGGGTTTTGGATGTGTTTAGCATAGGTATTTGTTCATGATGAATAATAAAACTTATCAGACTGAGCTCTGTTCAACAAAGGTAATGCTGTTGTTAGGTGCCACTGAATCAGTTCCAACGCACAGCGACCCTGTGTACTACAGAAGGAAAACACTGCCCCATCCTGCGCCATCCTCACAATCGTTACCAAGTTTGAGCCCATTGTTGCAGCTACTGTGTCAACCCATCTCACTGAGGGTCTTCCTCTTTTTCATGGACTCTCTACTTTACCAAGCATGATGTCTTTCTCCAGGGACTGGTCCCTCCTGATCACATGTCCAAAGTACATGGGGTGTAGTCTCGCCATCCTTGCTTCTAAGGAGCATTCTGTCTATACTTCTACCAAGACAGATTTGCTCGTCTTAAGAACAAATTACAAAAAATTACAAAGGCAATATGAATAGCACTTCGGGAGAATGAACATTAAGCAGCTAATGCTTAGAAATATCTGCACTTTTCATCTATTTTCTCTGTATTTCCATGAACTTTCTTGCCTCATTTCAGAAATCAATTGAGGAAAGCCACCTGTGGCAGTGCTACAGTGAACAACTTACTCGTGTCCACGTCTTTGGCAATGTGTTTGCATCCTAAGAATTATTTCAGGTCATGCTATTACCTGAGGCCAGAACAGGGAAAAACTAGAGAGAGGAAAAGTGAGGATCAACAACAGAGAGAGCAAAACTCTTGGCTTTAGGGATCTTCTCACCTTTGTTAGAAGAAATACATGGATGCTGTTTTTGTGGTTTGTCAAGGGAGTTCATAAAAATTATGCTAGATTCAAGAGTATCTTTCAAGATTTCTTTTTTCCTAATTGAAAAAAAAAAATAAGCTACATTGAAACTACATTCTAACATTCTTTGGAAGCTGATATCAAATAGTCCATCATCCAACTCAAAGAATTTTATTAACCAAAGAATCAAAATTTCTGCATTTTAAGATATTGTGTTCTTATCAGAAAAATGTTCAGTTACACAGAGAAGAGTATCGTGACTCAGTTAAATTTAACGGTTATAATCTCATGGATAATCTTGTTTCATGTATACTATATGCCCGCCACCTGCAAAATTATTTTGAAGCAAATCCTAGATGTTATTCAAGACCGTGTTACTGGAACATTTCCTTTGGCATGAACACTGCTTTACAGTGAATTTTATCAAAATACTGGGCTGTATTTAAGATCTAGAATATTCTAAACCTTCCCCCTAACTTCACAAATTTCAAATCATTTATCTCAGATGGGTAGACAAGTTACTATGTACAAGAGAGATGACATATATGTGGTGGTTCTATCACTAGCATCCAGCCTGTGTTCATGACAGCTGACCTCACCATGTATCACAGTACTTTCTCCTGCTGACACTGGGAATGGCCTCACATGAGTTCCAACACAGTGTACCAGGCAGCTCTAAATCATGAGTAGAGATGGCAGGGGAATTATTGGCCATTCCTGGTCAACAGCTTACTATCAGGGAATCTCATGGCCAAAGTCCAGGCTCTCAATATACACCAGCGGTCATACAGTTCTTCTCACTTAGCCTGAGAGCGGAATATTGGACAGTGGCATGGACACTTGTGGGCATTCTCACTCCTTTTCAAGTTCTTCTAGAAACAGATAAATCACAGGACTTCAGAGATCCAAGCAAGGTGGAAAACCAGTTGTAGACTACAGTAAGGGCCTAAAATAATCTACCAAATGAAGCTAGAGACTAAAATAGTGCACTGTTCCTTTGCCAAGTTCATGAAAGGAGGCCATCATTTAGTTGATTACGACTGATAGCATTACAGATCCTTCAATGGGAATGAAGCCATCAAATCCCAAACTGAAATCCTAATTATTTACTGAACCTTAGATGACATCAGTGCTAAAATCTACCATTATTTTACATACTTTGAGAAAGAAAATATGCTGTTTTTTAAAATTCTGACCTGCTACCAGTTGTAAGAAGCACCTGATTTCACAGATGTTAAAATATGCCCCCTAAAAATACATTCTTTTTTTTTTTTTTAAAGGTTTGTAACAAAATAGATTTGTGACTTGACATTGCACTGAGAATCTCTTGACAGAAGAATCACCTCCAAAACTGAGTACTGTTTTTCCGTTTTGTTGCTGTGTAAAGCTTGATCTTATCTCTTCCTCCTTTTGTATTTCACTTTCACCAAACCAACCCTTAGGGCAAAGGGTTTAAAGCAATAGAGAAAGTTCCGGCTAGAGAAGAAAAGCCTGTTCCAGGTCAGTGTGAGCTTTTGTCTGTGCCAAATCTGCAGTAACTGTTTAGAGAGGGTCTCAGAAAATGCCCATCAATTAATATTTTTATTCTTAGAGGCAGGTGCCCTTGATAACAGTGGAAACCTTGAAATCTAGCCAGCTCAGTCAGGCTATGTTGTCCATAATAGCAGTGGAAAAATAACTAGTTGGCATAGCCATCTTGTGTGTTTTAACTGATCCCAACAGCCATGAGCCTATAAAACTATTTAAAGTGTGACAATAATAATAACAACAGTAACAATTTGTGCCAAGTGGATATTGAGGGGCAAATGCTCAAACGTTTTACTGCGAACAGTGGAGAAACTTGGGATTCCAAGGTAGACTCAGTAACTGCAACCAAATTTCACTAAAACAATATGTGGAAGATCATTTTTGATACCTATATCTCCTATCGATAAAGCAGAAAATCACAGCCCGTAAGGAGGTCACGTCCGAAGGACCTGTATGTAGTTTTTTGATGCAATCCACTTTATGGATACTGCTTTCTTAGACATTTTATTTATATATATACACACACATATCCATATTTTTAAAATTTTTTTCCCCTTTATTTACAGAGAAGCCTTTTTTTCCTGTTATGGATCATACGGAAAGTTAATTTCCTTTATAAGAAATACCATCTTGAAATGTAATGCCTGAAAATAACATTATCTTACGATTTCATAAAAAATAGTTGGAGTCGCAAATATGCTTTTATGATGTTCTTCCTTTTTTTTTTTTTTTAATGCAGAGATTCCCAATCCGCCTACCAACTGAACTGTTTTGGTCATGAAACATTACTTCTCAGCATGTGGTATGCCCATCAGCAGAAAAGTAGTAGAGAAGAACAGACTAACTTTATTTATTACATTTGCATTGCCTATAAAGCCATTTAGTTAATGGATGAGTCTCATTAGCAGTCCAACCACAATATAAAGAATACAATGATGTGTTTCATAGATTCACTAAAATAATATTTCAAAGGAATCATTAGAAAAAAAAGAAGCTAAAGATTCAACAGACAGTAAGTTGTCTGCAAATAAATGAGACGGAACCAACATGTTTTCAAGTTAAGAAACATGTTTACAAATATATTACAGCCATTAAAAAAGGCAGCATCAACTTAGCAAGTGCTGGGGGGACGATTACTTATGCAATTTACTAAAACAAAACTGTAACACTTTCACATCAACAGTTATTGGAGATGCAAACAGCTGAATGTATAAGAAAATGTGTCTTACAAAGGAAAATTCATTCTATGGCCCCAAGATGATTCTCTTGTTTGAAGCAAAATTTAAAACATTCAACACTGTTTTCAGACCACCACTACTTTTTTGTACACACTTTTATGATATTTACCCTAAATGTGCCAATCCTTTAATTTAAAAAATAAAATCTTCATAAATTGGCAAAATGAACAGTCCTGCAGGGAATCTATATCAAGGAAAATTGTGCCTATTTATACCTCTGCATTCAAAATACAAAGTTCTACAAAGCCCTTATTCTTTAATTACACCTAAGGGCTGAAAAATATTTGATCATCAAATGAATGGATGAATGAATAAAAACCAAAAAGAAAACAAGTACTTAGCCAAGAGGAGTTTTTAGCTTAGGCTGTTAATTACCATTGCTTTATCATTTTTTTTTTTTGACCCAGTATTTTCATCTTAAATAAAATAATAAAGAGCTTTATACAGTATATTGCCAATAATTTTGAAAGCTATCACATTTTTACCAAAGTCCTAGAGTCTATATTAAAACCAAGGATTTCACAGGGATTCATTTTTGGATTTTTGTCACAAGATAACTAACATATAGAAAAAAATAAAAACCACTAAAGAAAGGGGACTGCCACTTATTCATTAACTTTCATTCTCTGAAAGCGCTTAGTTTTATAGTCCTAAAAATGGCCAAGGATGGCGAGACTTTGTCTCACATACTTTGGACCTATTATCAGGAGAGACCAGTTCCTGGAGAAGGACATCATGCTTGGTAAAGGAGAGAGTGAGTGAAAAAGAGGAAGACCCTCAACGAGATGGATTAACAACAGTGGTTGCAACAATGGGCTGAAACACAGTAACAACAGTGAGGATGGAGCAGGACTGGGCAATGTTTCCTTCTGTTGTGCAGGGGGTTGTTAGACATCAGAACCCACTCAACAGCACCTAACAACACAAAAACAAAAATGACCAAGAGGATCAATCAGATATAGATATATTGTGAATATAGCTATAGATATAGACCTCCCGGGGATTTTGAAATAGGTCATCTGTACCTAGAGTATACACTATACGTATACACTATACACTTGTGGTAGATAGCAAGAACGACCCCATGTAGCTTCCCTCCCACTATACATCCTAATTCACTCTTACATGCTGGGCTTAGCCATGTGACTTGACTTGGCCAAAGGGAGATTATTAGCAAATGGGCCTCAAGAAGAGCTTGGAAAGCGCTTGCGCATTTCTCTGCGCTTGTTCTGCCCCTCTGCCATTAGCATGAGAACATGCTGGGGCTATCCTGCTGGAGGATGAGAAACATCTGGAGCAGAGCTGAGTCATTCCAGTCACAGTCAATCTAGATCTGCCTAGACCATCCCACAGCCTGCTGAACTCCAGACATGTAAGTGACTGTGGCCAAGATCAGGAGAGTTGCCTGGGTGGCCCCAGATGATTCCAGATGTATGAACAACAATTATTTATTGTAGTACGGCCCTACTCAACATCCAACATCCGCACACAGTTTCATACTCTGTAGTAAGATATACTCTCCAAATAGAGAAGTCAGGCTGCATAAAATCAAAGTAGCGCTTTATTCTATCAAAATCATCAATAAAGCTTTATTCATTTCCTATTTTTTAAAGAGAAAAGATGAATTAAGTTTTGTATGTACAGTCTCAATTTTCAAGTGTTAGAAGCTAACTTAACAAAATACATCAACTGCTGAATTCGGCCCACAAGCTGTTCATTGTCAATCTCTGTTATAGTTACTGCAGAGGCTCCCTGATCTCAAGTTGCTTACAGGTTTATGGGGCAGATAGATAAATATACAGTATATTGCATAAAATAAATTAAAGCTGTCATATCTTAATGCTTACCAAATGGTTGGATTTCCCAATGCCTTTTGGAATGTGTAAGACAAAAAACTGACCAATTTCTACAATTCAGGGTTTAATATCTGCTTTAAAAATATGTAACTGATAAGTAATCATATTCCAAGGGATTCAGTATAAGTCTAATTTTTTTCTGGAGTATCAGACTCCAAAAATATAAATGCCTTTCTGGACGAACTGTTTATTAAACTACTTGTTGTTGTTGTTAGGTGCCGTCAAGTCGGTTCCAACTCATAGCAGCCCTGTGTGCAACAGAAAGAAACACTGCCCAGTCCTGCGCCATCCTCATAATCATTGTTACGCTTGAGCCCAGTAGACGTCAGCAAACACAGCTTCTTGTGGAAATACAAAACACAAGTCAAAGAATATATTTTCTTTTAAATTTTATCACAGCTTGGAGAATGTTCTCCGAGAAAATAGTATTTAAAAAAAAAAAAAGCTGAATGGCTAATCCAACTATTACATGCATAAGGTAACTTAACTGATTACAGCCAATGGAAACAGCCATTGATAACAGCCAAGATTATAGACCTTGAAAATCTTACAGAGCGCAGTTCTACTCTGACACACATGGGGTCACCATGAGTCAAAATCAACTCAATAGCAACCAGTTTGATTTTTTGTTTCATATCTAGATCACATATTGCCTTCTAGATTGTCAGTTCCTCAAGAGTAAGACCTGGTTATGTTGACATTTGTTCCCTCAAGAACTTAAAATTCTCTGATTCGTTCCTTCTAGCCATGCAGTTGGAGAAGCTAAAATGAAGGCACTAGAAACTATCATTCTGATAAAACAACAAGAGAGTACATCAAAGACCTAAACCTAAAACTATAAAGATCATTGAAGAAAAAATAGGGACAATGCTAGGTCCCCTAATATACAGCATAAAGAGAATACCAAACATAACTACAAAGGCACAAACAGCAGAAGATAAACTAGATAACTGGGATCTCCTAAAAATTAAACACTTAAGCTCATCAAAAAACTTCACCAAAAGAGTAAAAAGAGAACCTATAGACTGAGGAAGAATAATTGTCATGACATACCTGACAAGGGTCTAATCTCTAAAATTTATACAAAACTCCAACACCTCAACAACAAAAAGACAAACAATCCAATTAAAAAATAAGCAAAGGACATGAACAGATACTTCATCAAAGAAGACATTCAGACGGTTAACAAACACATGAATAGATGCTCGCGATCATTAGCCATTAGAGAGATGCAAATCAAAACTACAATGAGATACTCTGGCAACAATGGCACTGATCAAAAAAACAGAAAAGAACAAATGCTGGCAAGGTTGCAGGGAGATCGGAACTCTCTTATACATTGCTGGTGGAAATGTAAAATGGGACAACCACTATGGAAAATGGTATGGCGTTTCCTTAAAAAGCTAGACCTAGAAATACCATATGATCCAGCAATCCCACTACTAGGTATATATCCTAGAGAAATAAGAGCTGTAACCCAGATAGACATATGCACACCCATGTTCATTGTGGCATTATTTATAATAGCAAAAAGAGCGAAACAACCTAAATGGCCATCAACCGATGAATGGATAAACAAACTGTGGTGCATACACACAGTGGAACACTATGCAAAGATAAAGAATAGTGATGAATTCATGAAACATCTTGTTATGGGTTGAGTTGTGTCCTCCAAAATATGTGTCAACTTGGCTAGGCCATGATTCCCAGTATTCTGTGGTTGTCCTCCGTGTTGTGATCTGATATAAATATCCTTTTATTTTGCGATGTGTTGTAAATCCTACCCTCTATGCCTGCTGTTATGGTCCCATTTGGGAATGAGTTGTCCATTAGGTTAAAAAGGCAGGATTAGGGCCAATGTACCTGGAGACACTGTCTTACTAGAGGGTGTGACTCAAGTCACTATCCTTACCACCCTTATCTAAGTCATGTCTTTACTTGAGTCACATCTTTTATCTTATAAGACACAAAAGGAGAGAGAAGCAACCAGAGAGAGGGACCTCACTACCATTAAGAAAGAAGAGCCAGGAGCGGAGCACGTCCTTTGTACCCTGGTTCCTGCGCTGAGAACCTCCTAGACCCAGGGAAGATTCATGCTGAGACACATGAAGATCTCCGAGGAACGCCGGGCCCACACGTTTGAAGGAGATAACGCTCTTCTCCAAGAGATGACAGAGAAAGTCTTCCTGTAGAGCCTGCACCACGATTTCAGACTTCCAGCCTCCTAAACTGTGAAAAGGATAAATTTCTACTTGGTAAAACCATCCACTTGTCGTATTTCTGTTAAAGCAGCACTAGATAACTAAGACACATCTCATGGCATGGATGAATCTGGAAGGCATTATGCTGAGTGAGATAAGTCAATCACAAAACGACAAATATTGTATGCGACCACTGTTATAAAAAGTCATGAAAAGGTTTACACATAGGAAGAAATATCATCTGATAGTTATCAGGGATGGAGGGGGAGGGAAGGAAAATCACTAACTACGTAGTAGACATGTGTTAGCTTTGGTGAAGGGAAAAGCAATACACAATATGGGGGAAGTTAGCACAATATGACCAAGGCAAGAGAAGGCACTGAGAGGTATGTAAGAATAAAGGGCAACAATGGTAAATATATAATTCGGCAACTACAGTAGTAATGAACAATAAATTGTGAGTGGATACATAGGTCTGTATGCAGAATAGGTGGGGGAGGGCATATGGGAGTACACTCACATGCATATACAGATTTGACTGTGGAGATTTATACATACATATTTGTATGTTCTACACGTGTATTCATATATACAATAGAGCACACAGGGAACACAGCCATGGAAACTTCCTAGACATAATCAAACTCCTTGTAGAACAGAGTTACTGGGCTTGAAGGCTAGGGACCATAGTCTTGGGGGACATCTAGGTCAATAGGCATAACATAGTTCATAAAGACAATGTTCTACACACTACTTACCTGAGTGGTGCCTGGGGTCTTAAAAGCTTGCAAGTGGCCAATACAACTATTGGTCTTTTCCGTCCAGAGCAAAGGAGAGTGAAGAAAACAAAAGACTCAAGGAGTAATTAGTCCAAAGAAGTAATAGACCACAGGAACCACAGCCTCCACTAGCCTGAGACCAGAAGAACTAGGTAGTGCCCAGCTATCGCTATCAACCACTCTGACCAGGATCACAATAGAAGGTCCCAGCTAGAGTACGAAAAAAATATACAGAAAAATTCAAATTCATAAAAAATACCAGACTTACTGGTCTGAGAAAGACTGGAGGAACCTCCAAGACTAAGGCCCTTAGACACCCTTCTAACTTGGACCTGAAGCCATCCACGGAAATCACCTTTCAGCTGAATAAGAAGAGAGGCCTACCAACAAACAATAACACCTGTGAGGAAAGCGCTCCTTAGAACAACCATCTACTTGAGATCAAAAGGGCAACGTCGGCCCAAAAACGAAGAGGAGAAGACAGGAAGAGGCAGAAAAACCGGACGAATAGAAATGGGGAACTCAGAGTGGTCATGGGGAGAGTGCTGATATATTGCAGGGATTGCAACCAATGTCACCGAGCAATTTGTGAATAAGTTATTGAGCGGGAAACAAATTCGCTCTGTAAACCTGCACTTAAAGCACAATTCAAACAACAACAACAGGAAATAATTAGGACTGGCATGGGGGTCACTCACCTAGAAACACTGCACGTAATGACTATGTTCTGTGGAAACAGAATTAATAGATTTTTATAGTACAAACACCCATACCTATGTCAAGGGTGAATGGACCAAGGACTACACTAAAAATAACAATACCGGTTGGAATTGGGGAGCTGACTGTCCTGGGGATGTCCAACTCAAATGCCTGAAGAGGCCAGGGCAGGCATAGTTAAGGGAGTAGAGCAGGGCTGATTTCAGTGAATGTGTGCACATGGCTTCTGAGCAGTGGAGACAGCAGGAAGCTGGGCAGCACGCATCCCAACTGAAAAAAACGGGTTTCAGCCACTGAGTTGGAACCAATATTTGCCACGCAGGAAGATACAGCCTCATACCGCTAGAGCTGTCTATTTTTTTAATGGTGCCACAAAGAGATATATTTCTACATCATATCCAAATTTTTAAATGTGGTTACTTTTTTTTGTAAAACCACTGTACAGAACAAGCAAAACACATCAATAAGCATCTGATCTCTCCAAAATATGGTACTGTCTTTGTTCCCGGTAAAGGGAGGTAAAAAAAACAAAACAAAAACAAGAGGTTCCTCTTCCCCCTTCCTCCTTCCTCCTTCCTCCTCCCTCCTTATATTCTACCAACAGTCCTTCTTAAAGTATGGCAGAGGGATATACTGCTGCTACTCAGCCTACTTGTTGGGCCGAGAAAAGGTGAGTGTGGTGGACAGACTTGAAGGGAGTACCTAAGATCTCACCTGCTGGTGTTCACACCCTTGTATAATCTCCTCCCCTTGAGTGAGAGCAGAATCTGCACTTTCTATCCAGTAAAAACCCACTGCCATCGAGTTGATTCTGACTCATAGCGACCCTAGAGGACAGAGTAGACCTGCCCCATAAGGTTTCTAATGCTGTCATCTTTATGGAAGCAGACTGTCACATCTTTCTCCTGCAGAGTGGCTCATGGGTTCGAACTGCCAACCTTTCGGTTAGCAGCTGAGGGCTTTAACCACTGCACCACTTAGGCTCCTTTTCTATCCAATAGAACATGACAAAGGTGATGGGGTGTCACTTCATGACAGTATGTAAGACTCCATCTTGCTGTGAGTCTTACTCTAGAGTCTTTTTCTCACTTGCTGACTTAAAGAAGCAAAATGCCAGGAATCTTACAGCCACAAGGAAATTAATTCTGTCGACAACCTGAGGAACTTTGGCAGTGGTTCCTTTTCCAGTCAAGCTGCTGCTGACACCCGGATTGCATCCTGGTAAAGCCCCAAGGCCGAGAACCCAGCTAAGCCATATGGACTTCTGGCCCATGTAAACTGTAATATAATAAATGGTGTGTTATTTTAAGCCACACATTTTGTAGTAATTTGTTATGCAGCAGTAGAAAGCTAACGCAAAGGAGTTTGCTCCAAAATATAAATCACCAGGCACATTTTTCAGTTCAGCTGACATTCTTTTTCATAGCAAGACTTTCTCAATGAAGGAAGCAATGCACTGAATTACACTCCGGTACGAGCTCTCTCTCTCAAAGCACACCAATGCTTTGAGCAGCATTGCTCTACTGTTTCTGAGTACAGTGTAAAGACAAGTCTGGTCTAACTGCATATGCAGGAAAAGAGAAAGGTAGAACTCTCTTACTTTTAGAATTTATCTGTGGTCCATGCAGTAAGTGGGGAAGGGCATAGACAGGAAAACGGGGTCTACGAGAAGCACTTTTTATCACCTAGCATCCTTCAAAGTTACATGATAAAAATGTTCTGTTATTACAGATAAAAGCAGTGGATGAACTAACAGACATTACCTGTAATGTGCTGAGAGTAGCAACATGATGCCAGGAGGAGAGCAAGAGGAAAATTCATGTAAAGTCCCCACAGTCCTACGCTCCCCGGGACATTTGAAGCTCGAGAGAATCGAACAGTCTAGTGTCCATGGTTGGCAAGGAAACTGCAGGTTTGTAACTCGACACATTCGAGTCACAACGACTGCAGTTAGGAACGTCTTTTTTTTTTTTTTTTGGTACATCTGTCGTTAGTAATATGCACTATATACAGCGTTGCAGCATATAATTTGCTGCTGTTATCATTCTCATGCCAACCCCTAAAGACAAATAAAGATTGGATTTATAAAGATATAGACAATGGAAGGCAAATAATAAAAAAAAAAAAAAAAATGAGGTATTCAACTTACATCAGAACCGACTTATGATAGAGTCATTGGAATAGATCCCATCAAAAGTTGGGGACTACCTGTAGTTAGTCACCTTCGTCATTCCCTGTTCATATCTTATTTCCTAACACAACAAAATCACTTACAGATTCCTTTACAAACCATGCATCTTCTCTACCTCTCAGTCCTAACTCATGATAAGTTCTCTGTGGGGATTCCACTTCCCAGCCTCCATTTGTCTGGCTAACCCTATGCCCTCTGAAGATTTAGGTCAGGAAATCCCGACTCCAAGAAGCCTTCCTTGATCAGTCCGGTCCTCCTCAATGCTTCCCTAATATCTTGCACAACTGCTGTCACTTCACTTCCTGCCTTGTTATTACAATTACCTCTTCAAGCGATTATCTGACCTGCTAGAGTAATCGCTATTTGAGAACAGGGATTGAGGGTCTCATTTTGTGTCTAGAGCATCTAGGAGGGCACCTCCCTGCCCAGATTGTTGTGCTCGACAGTAAGGGAAGAGCAAACAAACAAATGCTGTTACCTAAGCATGTGTAAGAGCTCAGAGAAGCACCTTGGCTGCGATGAGACAACGATCAGCTTGGATAACGCAGGCAAAAATATACACAGAGCTTTCAAATCTGTTAGCAGTGAGCCTGAGGCAGTGGTCTTCAAGGTAAAAGATTTACACAAAACAGTAGGAAACTAGAATTTTATAACCCAACACATGTTAAAACTGGAAGAAATATCAGAGTTACCCACTCAACCCAGATGTTAAATTCTTGTCATATCTCGCTTCAAGCAGCATATGCATAGTATTAACTCACATTTAATGTAACAAGCTATGCTTTTTCTAAAGACATTTCTTCTTAGGTTCCTGTTCAGCTAGTTTTGTCAGGGACCAGAGGGTAAGGGAGCTTCTGCCTAACCTGCTCCCTCTAGTCAGGACACCTCTCCACCCCCACCAGAGAGGATGATTCCATCCTTCACTCACTCACATCTTCCACGGAGATCAGTTCTATAAAATGCAACAGACGGTTCATCAGACAGCCTTAATTTTCCACTGAGTAGCTTTGATTTGTACACTGGCTAGTTCATCACATTTATTTCACTGATTTAACGGGATAAACTTGAAATTATTCTTCCTAAAGGATCGTCTAAGTGATCTTAACATTTTTCTACCATTCCAGCTATGACCCCTTATCAGAGCCTTTACCTGTTCTTGCTCAAAGATGAAAATTCAGACCCACTTCCTAAGAAATCGAATCCTCTTCCCTTCTCTAACCATCCCCTCTAACAGCTCCTAAATGTCAAATAAACGAGGACTTTGCTCCCCTTTTTTTCAGATGCCCACATCTGGTCAGTAAAAGATTAATTGCTTGGATGGTTATTAGAAACCATCCAAAGCGTACTGTGAATTAAGAACTCGACTGAGTAGAAAGAAGGTCTGTTGGAAAGGCTTAATACTGAAAACGGCAAAAGGGCGTTCTTCCCTTTCCCCCAGGGGACACAAGAACTGCAAGACCTGCAGATGTTTCCTACGTCTCCTAGGACTCATGTGTCTGAGTCTAAATTACTCTTCCACGTCCAGTCAATTTAGAAAATTAAATTGTTAAGCAAGAATATTGCTTGGCATAATAGCTTTAATCAAACAAAAAAAGTGAACTCTTTTGATTTGCAAAGTATGACTGTCATGGTTTGAGTTATGTTCCCCCAAAAATGTGTATATCAATTTGGCTGGGCCACAATTCCCAGAACTGTGTAGTTGTCTTCCATTTTGTGACTGTAATTTTACTTTAAAGAGGATTAGGGTGGGATTGTAACACCACCCTTACCCAGGTCACATCCCTGATCCAAGGTAAAGGGAGCTTCCCTGGAGTGTGGCCTGCACCGCCTTTATCTCTTAAGAGATAAAAGGAAAGGGAAGCGAGCAGAGAGTTGAGGACCTCATACCACTAAATAAGAAGCACCAGGATCAGAGTGAGTCCTGTGGACCCCAAGTTCCTGGGCAGAGAAGCTCCTAGTCCAGGGGAAGACTGGTGATGACGAGGACCTTCCAATTTCTCTTTGCTAAAGCCATCCCCTTGTGGCGTTTCTGTTAGAGCAGCTCCAGAGGACTCAGACAAGGACAAAGCAATGAAATCTTTCATGTAAAAAAGAGGTGAGAAAATAACAATAACGATAAATAAAGCCAACTATTTAGAAATGCTAGAGACAAAAAATGAAGAGGCAGCTCACAGAAGAAAAATATGCAAGTGCCTGAGAAATGAACGAAAAAACGAGCAATCTCAGGAAAAAAATACTGACTAAAACAAGGTATCACTGTCACTGTTAAAATTCCAAAGTTTTACCAGACTTACTGGTCTGGCAGAGACTGGAGAAACTTCGAGATTATAGGCCCTGGAAACGCTCTTAACTCAGTACTAAAGTCACTCCTGAGGTACACCCTTCAGCCAAGGATTAGACAGGCCCATAGAACAAAACGAGAGTAAAGGGGCACACCAGCCTGGGGACAAGGACTAGAAGGCAGGAAGGAACAGGACAGCTGGTAATGAGGAACCCAAGATTGAGAAGGGGAGAGTGTGTATTAATTGTTTAATGAGAAAGCAATTTGCTCTGTAAACCTTAATCTAAAGAAGCACAATAAAGAAATAAATATAGTTTATCATTTTTTAAAAAATTATGATAACTAGTGTACAACGAAATGGACATTCACATAATGATGGTTGACCTGATAACTCTTCTGGAGAGAAATATTGCAACATGCAGCAAAGGCCTTAATAAATGTTGTACTTTTATTACAGCTATTCTGCTTCTTGGAATTACTCTAAGGAAACAATCAGAGATGCTCATGTCCTTATGTACTAGGACTTATCTATGATGATGATGGACTGGGGTAATCTAAACGTCCAATAATACAGAGCTGGTTGTATCCAATATGGTACATGACACAATGGACCAGCATCTTATGGAGAAAAACAAAGATACATTTATGACATGTAACATGTTGACAACATATTAAGTGGAAAAGAAACAAGGCATCAAACATTCGCTTAAAATAAAACTGCGATTTTATTTTTAAAATGCACATACACGCATAGCAAAAAATACTATGCTCATTAAAATAATCCTTTGTTATCTGTGAAAGACAGATTTATGTGTAACCTATTTTCTTCTTTCTACTTTTGACTTTAAACTTTTCCCACCCATGTAAGCATGGCCCATCAGATCCACAGAAATAATAAAAATCCAAGGCACAGGATTTGAAGGCATAAAGTCTGCTAAGTACGGGCTCAGCTTGAAAAATATCTCCTTAGGTTCTGAATATGACCTGTCTCCACCACGCCTCAAAGCAATGCAAGCTTAACAGTGTTCCATTCTACGAGCACAAATTAAGATACTGCCACTCAGTCCGTGAGCAAACAGACACAGAATAGTTACCAGAACAAGAATCCCATACCCATTAAAGTACCTTTATCAAATTTCATTCTAACAAGAAGTTCATGTAAAACAAAAGGTTCAACTTATTTAGCATTTTGAGATGATTAGCTCATCACTGAGAGAGAATACGGAAAACAATTGCAAATTAAAACCAACTAATTCAATCCGGTTTTCAAATGTCAGCAGATATAAACCCAAACCAAACCCATTGCCACTGAGTCGATTTCAACTCATAGCAACCCGACAGAGACACTGTAAGACAGAGTAGAACTGCCCCCTAGGGAAGCAGGCTGCCACAGCTTTCTCCCACAGAGTGGCTAACTTGTTTGAATCGCCAACCTTTTGGTTAGCAGCTGAGCACTTAACCACTGCACCACCAAGGCTCCTCAGTAGCTACTAAAAAAAAAACCAAACCCATTGCAGTTGAGTCGATTCCAACTCATAATGACCCTATAGGACAGAGTAGAAATGCCCCATAGAGTTTCCAAGGAGCAGCTCGTGGATTCAAAATGTCAACTTTTTGGTTCGCAGCCATAGCTCTTAACCATCATACCACCTCAGCAGATACAGGGTACCTCACATTAAGCAAGTCCAACTGTTTATACCTGATGCCTGATGCTGTTTAACTCTATTAATAGGTATCATTGTCTTAATAAAACATGCACTTAATTCTAGTCCCTCTTTTGCATTTTGTTAGCAATCATAAAATTGGATTTAACTTTGATGACAGCATTGGAAAGGTAGGGACAGATGGCCCTATGGTCCCTCTCAGTCCTGGGGGTCTGTGGTTCTTTATTCTTAAACATCTCCAGCAGCTCTGTTTTAATTACAAACACAGCCATCTGTAGACTAGACTTGAAAGAATCTTCAAACTTCGATCTTTTACATCTACATTGATTTAGACTCTATGCATCTGCTAATCATTCAGTCAAACAAAATAATGATAAATCAGTCATTCTGTGTGTCAGAAGAAATGTATGTACACAGGCACACACAACATCCATGGTTATTTGTCCAAGGATTTTGTTATTACCTCAACTCACTTATCGTAGAACACTGGAACAAAACGGTTACACTAATTATCCAAAATCAAGTTCCACTTCTCAATTTACAAGCTTTCCATTTTATTCTATAAATTCTTAGCTGTCACTGACTCAGAAAATTATTACTGTCATCCATAGGAAGATTGTTCTAGTGATGCAGATGGCTGTCTTTTTATAGGCCAACTTAATGACTTGTTCTTATCTAATCTGTCATCTGTTATTTATTGTCATTATGAACTTTTTGGGTTTCATATCAATCAATTTTCTATGTTTACTAAACAGATGGCTTAATTTAAAAAAAAAAAAAAAAAACAACCAAGCACAGAAATGACATTAAATGATAAAAAAAGGCTACAAACATTTTTCGGTGTATCTAAACGAAACAAAAAATGGCCATTAAAAAAACTAAATTGGAAGTCAAAGTGAGACAGATTTTAACACTCAATGGACATGCAAAGAAACAATCACGAGCAACTGTCTACAAGAAGAGTGAATTAATTTAAAACAGGGATAGGTTTTTCCAGTGGCATCACTGGGGGGTTCACGGGGTGCAGACTGCACTGGGTAACAGTATCAGAGGGCGTGACTCCAAAATGACTGTCTATAAAATTTCTATGCAGTGTTTCAGCAGAAATTTATTATTTTTTTATAAAAATATTCCTGTAGTTTGCTATGACAAAAAAAAATTTTTTTTCATAAGCCCAACTTACATGTATCAACATACCTACAAGGCTAAAACTCTATGCTAATTTAGTTTTTGAACCTTCTAATACACTCTGGTTAGAGCTGTCATTGTTATCCAATTACAATTATGCTTGGAATCATCTGGTTTCTTCTGCATGTGCTACAAACACACGCTGTTGTTTCCATTGCTCCCGGTGTTTTTTATAGTCACTGATTTTATCAATTTTTTTTGTGTTTTAGCACAATATTGTGGTAATTAGTATCTGTAGACCTATATTAATAACTTTTTTGAGAGTAAAGTAGCAATTAAAGAAAAAAAGGACTGTTATACAGAAATTATGATTTACAAATAACATTAGTACAAAAAACATTACTAAGGATTCTGTATGGTCTGGTAGGGAAGGAGGTCCATGGTGGATGACACCATGAGTTACTGAACTGGGTCACACCGACCCTAGTGACACCGTTGGGTTTTCCTTCCAACTTTTATCACAAACATTTTCAAAAATCTATTCTGACAAATAGAGATGACAAACATCAACCAATAAATCATCGATTCAGAAGCGCTTTCTGCTGTAATTCACAGGTGTTCCTCCTTTGTCTGTTGTTTGTAATCTTTAGTTCAGGAATAATTTACCAACAAACTTTGGATTTGCTGCAGAGAATATAGAGCACAGCCTGCTGGTACGCATACATAAACATTCCAGAAATAGTTTCCCAGTGTCAAGCGCCGAGCACATTTTCCATTGTTAGATGGATTGAGTTCAACTTTGGTTTTTACTTGGACAACTCCAAGGTTCCTCAGCAGTGACAAAACCAGCAAGGAGGAAGACTGTGAAGAACTAATCCTTTATGTCCATAGACAAAGTAGAAGAATTTAAGATGAAAGTCAATTTTTCAAAAGATACATCTTTTGCAGTTCTTTTTTTTTGAAGTCAAAAGAGTACACTTGGTTTTCAAAGTACATCATGGGTAACAAGGATATGAATGTTCCCCCATTCATTCTGGGAATGAAGAAGCAATGTAGACTTTTTCCCATCCAAGTACACGAAGTCAAAAATGTTTTCCACGTTATCAAAGTACACTTGGTGGTACAGGGACTGGAAAGTTCTGACACATTTTGTGAATGAGAAAACAATGTACACTTTCTCCCATTCAAACACATTAAGTCAAAGTGTTTTTAATGTTATCAAAGGATACTTTGTATTACAAGGGCAGGAAATTTCCCAGTACGTTCCTTGACTGATAAAACACTACGCAGATTCTCGCACGCAAGTACTTGAAATCAAGAGGGTTATCCGTGTATTCAAAGTACATCATGTGTGCTCAGGAGGTGAAAGACCCCAAGACATCCTTTGTATGAAAGAACAATGCACAGTTATAACTTTAGTAAAATACACAGCTAGAGTAGATAACCATCATGCCATTTCATTCTAAGTTATGTGTGGAAGGACTCCATTATTCTAATGAGATCTCCATGAAACATAAAATGTCTATTTTAACACAAGCTGTTCAGAGGATTTGATAGGATGGAAGGGGGGCTGTCAATAGAAAACTGAATACCAGACAGTGGAGACTGAAAAAAATTTTCCATTCCCTCTTATGGAAAAGAAAAGCAAAATGGGCTATGGTATATCAGAAGTTCAGAGATTTATTAAAAAAAAAAAAAAAACAAAAAGAAAGATTTAAATCCTGTAAACTCTTTTCCTGAAAGCGGGAATGAGAATTTGTACCTTAGAGGCTTCTCTTGGGTCTTCTGCCCAGACACTTCAGACAGAGAACACGTGTTTGATTTCAAACGTTTGCTAGGAAGTGGGCCAAGTATTTTGCAGGCAGTAGATAAATCTCAGTTAACTAGTGAACCAGTTGCCATCGAGTCGACTTCAACTCATGATGACCCACGTGTGTCAGTGTAGAACCGTGCTCCACAGGGTTTTTAATAGCTGATTTTTTGGAAGTAGATCACCAGGCCTTTCTTCCAAGGAACCTCTGGGTGGACTTGAATCTCCAACCTTTTGGTCAGCAGCCAAGGGTGTTAACCATTTGCAGCACCCAGGGACTCCAAATAATCAGTGAAAGCAGCCCAAATTCAACAAATGAAGCTCCTGAACAAAGCAGTGAGATGAAAAGCCACATTGTTGAGGGAAGTGACACCACAGACTCATGCTTTGATTAAAGTTATTTTTCTAGTCCTGAGGTCTTCTGGACTGCCATAGGTTTGATCTGTTCAAAATTAACCAGGTCTGGCTCAGGTCCTCATTACTTGTAGGAGTGACTACAATTTATCTCTTTGGGGAACTTATTCATCTCCTTTGTGTCTGTGTCCCCATCTTTGAAATGGAATAATGATGGCAACTAACTCATAGAAATGATTTTAAAAAATTAAATCGAATGAAGTTGTAAATGGTGAATAAATGGTAGCTATTTTTTTCATCTACAGTGGGGGTTGACAAGGTCAAAGACACAGTGGCCACCACATTTCAGGGATTTGTAGTTGACCTGTCCAAGCTGCAGAACATACGGTGAAAGGCTATGAAGCCAGGCGCTTATCCAGCAGCAAGAATATAGTAGGTATTCAGCCAGTGCAGACTTGTATCAGGTGGATTATATCACAGTACCAAGAAGCCTTCCTAAAACTGGTTGTTGAGAATTATAAAGCTAAGACTTTGCCGCTCACAGAACTGAGTATACTGACTTCACTTTGTGATGCCTGGCTGACAAAATAAAGAAAAAAATACCCAAATTTCTAGCTTTCTACCCTGAAATATCCATTCCTAATTCTGTGACCTCTCTTCCATCACCATAACATCCCACATACATCACTGCCCTTTAATCAAAGAGGAAGGAAGGGAAGATTCTGGTATTTATCTCTTGGGTTATCTTCTTGACAGGTCATGAAATTCAACTGGTCCAGTTTCTGGGAGCCAATCCATGCCTTCCCCAAAAGTCTAGCACCATCATAGACAAAGATCCTAAGGTAACTGGATTTTATACGTCAGATAAGGGGGCTGGCTTACTATCAGATGCCATTAAAATCCAATAGTAACAGAAAACACAGAATGTAGTGGAGAACTTCTGAAGCAATTAGCAGAGAACAAGGATGAAAAGCAATTATGCAAACAGCAGCACATTCAAGGCTGTTTTGCTGTGAGGAAATGGTAGATCTTTGGACAAAGAATAAATGCGCAAGTCTGAAATTTTCCCACTAGAAGCACCTATCACTGCAATTCTATTTGGTTATTGGGTTGTTGTTGTTTTTTTAGGGTTTCTGGCTTTGCAACCTTAATATTCAAGGCCACTCCTTAACAAATTAAATCGAGGTACTAAATAATAGAGTCAAAGAGCTGAGTAGGGATAAGGCAAGAAGCAATCATGGAAGGCCTCCTTGACAAGGTGTGAATTTGCTGGGCCCGTAATAGACAAATGCAACTTGAAGTGAAGAGGTTGAAGAAAAAAAGGGGAAGAAAGCTAAGGACAACATGAGAGAAGATGTAACACAATAGTGAATTGAGTTTAGAACTGGCCTAAAAGGATGTTGTGGGATAATAGAAAAAGCTGGGTCTTTTGAGGCTAGCAGCCTTGAGTTTTAATTGTCTCAATTCTGTCTCTCTCTGACCTTTGGCAAGGCGAGTAACCTTACTGGGATTCACTTTGAGCACCTGCATAATGAAGGCAGCAATACCAACCCTATGAAACAGGTAAAGAACTAATGGTATTCATATCTAGTGCGAGGCCCTGGTGATGCAAATTGTTAACGTGCTCAGCTGCTAACACAAAGGTTGGAAGTTTGAGTCCACCCAGAGGTACCTCGGAAGAAAGGCCAGACACCTCAGAAGAAAGGCCAGACAATCTACTTCTAAAAAATCAGCCATTGAAAACTCTGTGGAGCACAGTTCTACTCTGACACACACGGGGTCACCGGGAGTCAGAAACGACTTCACGGCAGCTAGTTCTGGGTTTTTTTTGTTTTTGTTTTTTTAGTATCTAGTAGGCATGCAAACTCATTATCTTCTGCTTCACTCAGTAGAATAGATGCCTGTTCTTTACCTCAAAATCAACATGGCCAAAACCAAATTCAATGTTTTTTCTCACAAGCTTCCCTTCCCAACTACCCTGTCTTGTCAATACGACCCCCTTATCTCCAGTGTCCCAGGCCTGGAACATCTGAGTGATTGCAGCCTCATCTCTCACCTTCAGAATGAATTTCCTGGTGCTCATCAAGTTCAGTCAAATTATATCTCAAAAAAAAAAAAAACCTATTAATTTCCATCCCTTTGTCTCTATTTATCAGCCACACCCTAAATCTAAGTCTGTATTATTGCAAAGGCCTTCTATCTGACCCTCTTGATTCAAATTTCCCTCCCACCAATTCATCCTACACCCCAACTCCTGGCTTAGTTTTTTTAGAATATGGGTGTAACGTGCTCAGGCCCTTATGACCGTTCCCTCCTTCCCACTACTCCTTTATTTATTCATCCATTCATTCAATAAACATCTACTGGATACCCATCGAATACCAAGTGCTTGCTATGTACTCGAGATGCAAAAATGAATAAATCATGCTCCGGAGAGTCCAGTGGGGAGAAGTAAGTAAACAGAGTATGATACAATGCTACAAAGAAGAGACAGACATGAAAACTGACTGTAGGGTGAACAGAAAATCTCACAGGACAGTGGACTATCTGACCTGCGTCTTAAGAGACGAGGAGGTGTGTGTGATGCAAAGAAACGGAGAAGGACACTCTTTTCCTCGTCTAGGAACATCATTTTTTGACACATTTTATACATAAAAGACCTTCCCCCTTCTCGTGAAGTTTAAATATAATATTTGCAACAGTAAACGTGTAACCAGGTAAGCAGTCAGGATACAAAGAGCCCTTGTTTGACCAAGCAGATAAAGTACAGGACAGGTTCTTTACAGATAATGCAATGCCAGACGTTCCCTTGGACAAATACTGGCTCAGCGATGAACGTGAAAAAGGCAGAAATTCGATGATCAAGCAAATAAGAGAGGACAAAAGCAATGCAGTACTACAGATACTGAGACTCAGCTGGCCAGAGGGAGAGAGTTTTAAGCCTCAATGACTGTGAGCACAGAACTTACAGCGTTTGAAGTAAATATTCTTATCACAACCTCTCCTGACCCTCATAAACACTACCAGGCAGCACAAGTATAAGTCCTTTTGACAGAAGTGAGCTCCATGTCACTTCGTATCTAACTTCACACGGATCTATTCATGGGTAAGTCAAATCCACAAACCTATTTATTCCATTCCAGATCTTATTTTTGAAATATCTTCCTCCCTCTATTCTTAAAGAAAGTGACACAGGTCAGCTCAAGATCTGCAGCACCACACAGCAGCTCAACCAACTCACGTGCACATCTATCAGTAAAGGTGTCATAAATCTGTGGCTGAAATGGAGGTGCAGTACTTAGAAGCTAAGATCTTGTTAAATATGGAAGCTTTTCTGTGAAGGAGTTTTGAGGCCACAAACTACTTTTTCTCAGTCTCATCTTCAGAGCAAAGTAATATCTGTTACCACCCTTCTTGTTCGTTTGCTTCTATTACTTATAAGGATGACCGAAGAACTGATGCCTTTGAATTACAGTGTTGGTGAAGAGCATCCCATATACCATGGGCGGCCAAAAGAATGAACAAATCTGTCTTGGAAGAAGTCCAACCAGAATCCTCCTTAGAAGCCAGGCTGGCAAGACTTCATCTCACGTACTCTGGACATGTTATCAGCAGGGAGCAGTCCCTGGAGAAGGACATCATGCTTGATAAAGCAGGTCAGCAAAAAAGAGGAAGACCCTCAACAAGATGGATTGACACAGTGGCTGCAACAATGGGCTCAAACATAGCAAGGATTGTGAGGATGGCCCAGGGCCAGGCAGTGTTTCATTCTATTGTACGTAGGGTTGCTATGAGTCAGAATCGACTTGATGGCACCTAACAACAATGATACCACTAGGGTGTGAGCATGTTATCAAAGACAGGGCCTTAGATCTCACCACCTAGCATAGGGTCTGCCATTTAAAACACCAGCTGCCGTTGAGTTGATTCCAACTAATGACGACCCCATATATTCCATGCAGTATTCAATGGCTGATTTTTTGGAAGTAGATCACCAGACCTTTCTTTTGAGGTGCCTCTGGGTGGATTCAAACCTCCAGCCTTTCAGTCAGCAGCAGAGTGCATTAACTGTTTGTACCACCCAGGAACTCCCTCTAGTGTTTAGTGTTCCACAAATTAATGATGTGAGAGAGCAGTAAATAAGATGGGTACCCTTCATGAATATATTGTCATAATGTAGGTGAGTGAGGTTGAACACTTCACCTATCCAATGGTACGTTCAATTTTATTTAACTTTTCTGAGATTCAGATTCTTCATCAGTTAAATGTGGACCATATTGCCTTTCTCATAAGGTTGTGATGAGGGATAAGCAAGGTATGATAGGCAAAAAACCTTAATGAGCCTTCAGTAAATGCCAGTGAAATCACAAACAAAAGAAAAAAGAAGCCCCTTTTTACAGAAATCAGAAATTAAACAATAATGATGATGACTATAAATAACAAGAGAGCCTCAAGAGACACCCCTGGCTTCTCAGGAACCTCTTTCAACTTGTTGACGTTGGGTAAAACTTAGGAATCAGTGGGAAAGGTGCTGTCTTGTTCAAATGTAGATGATCTGTTAGAGCAGCAAGGTGAGTGATAAGTAAAAAAGTCTTCAGGGAAGAGAAAAGAGAACAAAATAATTATGTTGGCATCACAAATTCCATCTGCCCAGAAAAACAGGTTCATTATCTTCTTTTCTAAGTTAAAGGTGACCGCGTCCAAGCCAGCAACCCCACCTTACCACTGTTTTGCTCCTCACATCTCCCCGTGAACTTGTTCACCGGTTCCAACCATTCCAACCTTTGGCTAATTCCACCTCCCTCTCCCTTGCCACCCTCCCACTGCCTTACTTCAGGCTTTGCCATTTCATCATAGAACAAGTGCAAATGTCTCCAAGCTCACCTCCCAGCCCATCCAACCTCCTCATGCTTAACTGGAGGAATTTTTCTTACTTCTGCTTTGAACTTTGCATTATTATTAAAAAAAAAAAAAAAGAATAGTAGTATAATGCCAAACTTGACAATCTGTAAACCAGATAAAAATAAAGAGTGCCACAGTTCTCTCATACTCACGCCTCTTTATTTTTATCTACTTCTGAGTCCTCACCCTCCCCTCTGCGTGTGCACGTGTGTGTGTGTGCGCGTGTAGAGGCTTAATGAAAATTTATATATAAGTTTGTGTCTTTCCTTTATGGATCTCTATTAAAAAAAATCATTGCCACGGAGTCGATTCTGACTCATAGCTACCCTGTAGGACAGAGTAGAACTGCCCCATAGGGTTTCCAAGGAGTGGCTGGTGGATTGAAACTACCAACATTTTGGTTAGCAGCTGAGCTCTTAACCACTGCACTACCGGGGGTCCACGGATCTATATAGAAGCATGGAAAACTGCTTAGCTTTTTAAACCAAATCTAATCATATTAGTCTTCTACTTATATATGCAGTAATAGCTAAAAGTTTATTGAGCTTATAATAACTAGGCCCTGTATTCCAGACATTGTATTAAATGCTTATACAGGTCTCATTTATTTCTCACAACTCTAGGACATATATACTCTTCGTATTCCCATTTTACAGATGAGTAAAGTGAGATGTGTAGTTTTTCCAAGGTTATACAGCTAATAAATAAGTGGCAGCTGGGATTTGATCCCAGTGGGTTTTAACCACGTCACTATAAAGCCTCTGAGCTGTATTTCTTCCTTCCCTCTGAAGGCCCACTGTCCACCCTGCTCTGCACCCCAAAAGGCTGGCCCCAATGGGCTACAACTAAGGGACTAATGGTTCCCTCCATGCTGCTTCTAACTGGAAGGCCTTACCCACTTTTTCTGCTGATGAATTCCTATTCATCCATTATGACTTCTCGAGGCACTTCTTGTAATCAAACCTCCTTGGACCCCATCATGGACAGAATTTTAGGCTTCCGTGCTCTAAGGCCATTATACATCACAATCCACTTGACAGCACACAGCCACAACAAACACACCGCAAATAGTTTTCCCAGCTTGTCATTTGTCTTACAACTATAATGTCTGACACCTTTCACAAGTTGGTGATTTTTTGAAGATTGTTATTTTATAATCATATCTATCTTTTCTTTTATGATAACTGACCTTGATGTCACATTTTTAAAAAGTTCCCTAACCTCAAGATTATGAATATTTTCTCCTAGTATTTTTTTTACATTTAACTCTTTAATCCCAAAAGAAACAAATAAACAAATCTTTAATCCAGCTGAGATTTTTTGTGTGGTATACGGTTAGGAGCCCAGGCGGCACAGTGGTTAAACGCTCAGCTGCTAACAAAAGGTCGGCAGTTCAAACCCACCAGCCACCTCACAGGAGAAGGATGTGGCCATCTGCTTCCGTAAAGATTACAGCCTTGGAAACCCTATGGGGCAGTTCTCCTGTGTCCTACAGGGTTGCTAGGAGTCAGAATTGACTCGATGGCAACCGGTTTATTTTTGTTGTCATCCTCCCTAAGCATCTACAACTGTGACAACACATTATATTGTACACATGTCAGAATTGGTCGAAGTAGATAAAAACAAAGGATCAATGAATGCTTGAATGAATATATCCTTGTGTTTTCAGTTCCCCTCATCAAACCAACTGTTACTGACTTGGCCATTTAGCTACAGGGAGGACCATACACATCCAACCAAAGGAGGAAAAATTAAGACCTCTGAAACTAGGATCTTTCTGTGAAACCAAAATTTAACACACTTTTGAAATATTTCTTTATTACATAAAACATACGAGGGGAAGGAACAAGTTAGACTTTCTATGTAGGTTTGCAGGTTATATAGTTTCCTTAATAACCTGATTTGCTGAAAAACAATACGTGTTAAACCTTTGAAAATTAGAGGTTATTTTTTCCAACAGTTCATTACATATCTGAGTATTAAATGCTATCGCAATTTACTTTTTAACTAGAACTTAAAACCGTATGTGTAAAATAATAACCAGTTCACTCTCACCTAAAAAGCCTAATGACTCATTAAGACAACTTTCCTTCTGTTATGTCATAACATATTTCCTGTCTTACATATAATTCTTTCCTCATCTAGTTATTTCCAAAGAAGGCTAGATTACTGTCACAGAACCCCTTCTGTTCGGAGGACCTAGGAGGTCACCTCTTGTAGAGCCAAATGTCTAACACTTACGTGCCGACTTCTAACGATTTCACACTGTTCTTGGCTCTTAAGGTCTATTATGAAGGTGCAGCTGGTCAGAAAGCCAGTTCCTAGTATTTTCAATGATTTTACTCCCTGGATGTTCAGTAACTTTAGTTAGCCCTTGGTTGTTTTAACCGTGGAACTTTCCCTCCTCCCAGGAAAATAAATAATAAAATACTCCTGATTAACAGCTTAATCCATGCAGCATGCAACATTCATGGATGCTAATGTCTCTTTGAAGGGTACTTAGTGTTTACAAATCATTTTGCCTCTATTTAACGACCAAAACACTGGTGTTCTAAATAAAACACAAGCCTAGCTACCATAATATGGGATGTATGCAATGGCCAATGATTGGCTACTGCCTTCCATACTTATTTTCATTTCAGAAAATCAGTCCTCAAGAAACCCTACAAATCACCCTCTTGTGCAGAGCCGCATCTTTGTAAGAGAAGGCGCTACCTTCGGTTTACACACTACATGCTAGACACTTTCCATAATGATGCCTGATTTCATCCCTCAGCAACCCTACAAGGCAAGGTCAACGAGGCTAAAGAACTTGCTGAAGGTCACGCAGCAAATACAGAACTGTTTGTTATTCGAAGTTATTCTCTAACTCCAAACCCCCTGTTCTTGCCATTACATCGCGTTGTGTACCCGGGTCGGCAGAGGCTATACCTATGCCGAGTGAAAACATCCAACTGATTGTTTCAGCCGATGAAGAAAAGGAGAGATTTTTGTGTTAGTCCATTATCACAGATCTTTATCACCAGAGGAGGAGTCTGTAAAATGAACTCCACCTTCCTGAACAACGCTAACTGGCCCTTTTGTTTTCATTCTCAGAGATCAGTGTTCCTAATGTAATATCACCACTTCTTTTCAATTAACTCAGGTCATAGTCCTGCCTGGACTTTCAGCTCCCATGTGAATGGCTTCAATTAGCCAACATCTGTTTCTCAATGAACATCCAATTCACTGGGACAAAACAGCTGAAGTTCCTCAATGTCACTCCAGATTATTCTGTGAAAAGATTCAAGGAACATTCCTTTTCAGTGAACTGTCTAGGGAATACATACGTTTTCATTGCTGGAAAATCCTGCAAATTTTGCTTCTTTCTAAAGACACTGGAAATTTAAAGTAAACTCTAACCCTAAAAAACTAAGAGAGGGGAGAAACAGCCAAACCAAATCATACAACAAATACACCCTCCCAGACTATTAACAAAAATGAATCCGACATATTTAAAACATTTGGTAGGCTGCCTTAATTTATTACGCAAAATCATAATAAGTAATTTGAATTAATTATTCTACCATTTATTGTTTTTAAAAATATTCATTTTTTAAATTGAGGCAAAAGTTATATACAGTGAAATACACATATTTTAAGAGAACAATGGATGAGTTTTGAGAAATGTACACACACATGACATCAAGATCCTCAAGAAGTTAAAGAACATTCGGATCACCCTAGAAAATTCTCCAGTTCCCCCTTGCAGTCAAGTTCCACCACTTCCATAGACAACTCAAGTTCTGGTTTCTATCGCCATAAATTAATTTTGCCTGTTCTTGAAATTTATGTAAATGGAATCATACTCTATATAATCTTTTGTGACTGGCTTCTTTCAACTGTTCATGAGATTCATCCATGCTGTTCTGTATATCAGAAGTTATTCTTTTTATTGCTGAATAGCATTCTATTGTACAAATAAATACCTAACAATTTGTTAATTTATTCTCCTATCAATGGACATTTGCGCTATGCTCATTTGGGATCTTTATGAGTAAAACTACAACGAATATTTGTGTAGAAAATGTTTTGTGGATATATACGTTTGTTTTTTTCTTGGGTAAATACTTCGGAAGGGAAATGTAGGGTCACAGGGTATATGGTCAACAGTAAAAGAAACTGGCAACCTGTTTTCATAAGTGGTTGTAACCAACTTATACTCCCATTAACAATGTATGAGAGTTCCAACTGCTCTACATCCTCATTAACCACAGATGTCTTAATTTTAATTATTTGAGTGGCTATAAAGAGGTCTCATTCTGGTTTTATTTTGAATTCTCTTGATAAGCAATGATATGGCTTTAAATTCACTGACTGACCTCTTATGCAGTTAATCCCATCCAGGATAGTTTAAATTTCAGCCACTGCATGCTTCATTCTAAAATTTCCATTTGGTTCTTTTTTATAGTTACCATTTGTTGAGTGATATTTCTCATCTGGTTCATGCACATGTCCGTATTTTCCTTTAAGTCCTTGAACACTGTAATAATAGCTGTGCTAGTTCCAATATCTGGGTCTTGCTGGCATCTGTTGCTAGTTTTCTTGATGGGGGATCACATTTTCCTGTTTGTTCACATATATCATAATTCTTCATGATGCATGACAAGATGTCTGATAACCTGTGAAATGTTTTCATACCTCACAGTATTAAGTATTGGTCTTGCAGTCAATTAAATTATTGACAGGGAAGACCCTCTCAACTCTCTAAGACTTGCTTTTATACTCTGTTAGAGTGGATCTAATTTAGTTTTACTTTTAGTTCTATGACATGACCTTCATTGTATATTGTGGTTCTTATTCCTCTTAGTTCTATAGGGTCACTATAAACTGGAATTGACTCTATGGCAACAGGTTTGGTTTGGTTTTTTTTTTTTTGTTTTTTGTTTTTTGCTTATTCCTAAAGTGTGGCTTTTCCGTTGTCTCATTGGAGTTCCTGAGCTTTTCAGTAAGATCTTTACACTTTGGCTAGGCCAGGACTCCGTGTCTCAGCCCGAAATGACTCTGTAAGCATTTAGCCCTGCAGAAGCCATTCTCTGCTAGGTCTTAAAGAGTACCACTTTGTGCATGCACAGTCCAGCTTTTAGCTAATGACATACAGTGAGTCCATGGTTTCCCCTTCTGGGTCCCACTGTGTACATCTTTCTCCTATCCAGTACCCTGACCCCCAAATTTCAACCACGTCAGCAGCCATGAAGTTCAAACTAAAACGGACCCCTCCGTTCAGTGAGACCACTGCTCTCTGCTGTGTGGCCTCACCCTCCCTCTGTGGCTATCAGGAAATCCTGAGTGCTTTCCTCCTGTCAGGAATCACATAGAATGCCAGCTTTCTGCTTTCCAGGGACTAAAAAGAGTTACTTTATTTACTTTGGAGCCCTGGTGGCGTATCGGTTAAGAGCTACAGCTGCTAACCAAAAGGTCGGCAGTTTGAATCCACCAGCTGCTCCTTGGGAACCCTACAGGGCAATTCTACTCTGTTCTATAGGGTCACTAGGAGTGGAATCGACTTAACGGCAAAAGGTTTGGTTTGGGTTTACCTACTTTATCCAGTTTTATAACAGTTTACTGTGGTGTGATAAGTCCCGTACCAGTTACTCTGTCATGGGCAAGGCTGAAGTTGGCGTCTGCTCTCAACATTAATTGGTAAACTAAACAGACAAACGACACATGCTTACTTTAGTTGATGGCCTTAGAGAGAAGGCTGCTCAAGTGAAATCCTAATCAGGAAAACCAATATGAAAACAGATTTAGGAGTATTTTATAGAACATCTTTAAGCCGCAGAGAAAAACAATCAGGATTAGCCATGTAGGCTGCAATTTCTAAGCTACATAAAAAGGGTATTTGTTGCATATCTCTATTAGCCTAATAAACAAAAGTATCTGCTATAGCAGTGAGTGATTCACTGCCTGTGTCAGAGAACTTTGGGACCTTAATTCTCCATACACAGTGCCATTTTTTCATAAAATGTAAGAGGAAGAGCCATTAGAAAAACTTATGTCATGTGCATTAAGTTTATGGATGTATGTTTGAATTAACAACATATTTGGCCAAGATTCAAAATGACTTCATGTTTTCTGAAGCCCAGTTCAGCTAGAACTCGAGGTCATTCAAAGGAAGCAGGTCTAAGAGCTGACATAAAAATAGGCTTCCCTCTCCATCCTCTCAGGTGCTAAGTAATTTTGTTTAGAGTGTTCTTCCCTTCATAATTCATATCCTCTCTCCAGTGAAATGATCCCCACCAAAGAAGGCTTTCATTAGCATCAATTTACTGGAGATGCCCGAATCAACTTCCCGAGGTCAGACTTCCTCATGAGGTTCAATAACCACCTGGATATCATCTTGAACTTAACACCTCCAAAACAGAATTCCTTCCCTTCCCACCAAAATCGATACCTCCTCCTCCATCTCCACTCTATTGTACCATCCACCGGGTCACCTGGAAGTGAAGTTATAGCCCTCCTCTCATTTACCCTTTTCCCCATCTGGGCCATCACCAAGTCCCACGACTTTTCTCCCTTGACTGATTATGAAGTTTGTTCTCTCATTTCAATCCTGTCTCTTGCCCAGACCTTCTTCATTGCTCACCTAATCTATTTCCACAGCTTTCTAACTCCAATCTGACTTCACCCTGATCTATCCACAACAACACAGCTACTGAGCATTCTTAAAATACCAATTTGATCACATCCTTGCCTGGTTTAAAAGCTACCAAATACTTCCAAACATCTCCAAGATGAAGTCCACACTTGTCAGCCGGTCTCCCCCTTAACACTTTCCACTCTAGCTACACTAAACCAGTTGAAGTGGCTTGAATGTACAATCCAGTTTTGCCTGTGACATTAGCTCCCTTCCTCTGAGTCAGCTTCCTGGTTTCTAAAACGAGAGTAAACTCGACTGTCCCCAATGCTGTTTCCAGCTTTAACACTCCAGGAGCTGAATCAAAATGCTATTAGATTCAGTCTGTGAGGAAAACAAAGATCATACTTTATGATAAAATATCTACTAAAAATGCATTTTTTGGCATAGCAAAAAGTCTCAAAGGAGATGAAGAGGATTAAATCAAAGCAGTCCACAGTAACTAGAAGTACATGGGCTATGTCCTCTTCAGTGGGGGCTTTTAACTTAGAAGACCGACTACTTGCTACAGCACACTTCTTTTTATTTTTCAGTCTTATTGGAATGAAAAGCAATCTTAATTCCTAATATGAGAGTTAGAATTCTTTTCTACTATTTCATTTAGCAATGAGATAAAATTACAACACTATTCCCAAAATACATAAAAATGAACAAACAAACAAAAAAAAGCCATATACTCAGAGATTTGAACTTTCACAAATTGGCTTTACGGCCATTACAAGACAGCGAGCAGGGGTGGGTGGGTGCGGTGGTGAGGGGGCAGGAAGGGTGCAGGGGGAGGGAGAGCAATCACTGGTTACCTGAGAGCTCAGCCTTCATTTAGCAGTTTTGTTTTGTCTTGTTTTAACTCAAAATGTTCACCTAAGAAGCAAATCAAAGGTAGGTTTCTGTACCCATCTCATTACAATTCAAATTAATTTTCACAATAGGATTGCCATAACTATGCAGAAATTGGCAAGTCCCTACCAGTGACAAGGCGCTCTGGTGGCGCAAACGGTTAAGCCCACAACCGCTAATAGAAAGGATGGCAGTTTGAACACACTCAGCGGCTCCACAGGAGAAAGGCCTTGTGATTTGCTCCAGTAAAGATTACAGCCAAGAAAACGCTACGGGGCAATTCTATTCTGTCACATGGGGTTGCTATGAGTAGAAATCAACTCGATGACACCTAACAACAAGTGCCAGCGACACCTCCTATATTTTACACCGTAAGGCCTTTGAGCTGATCAAACACGTGTTCCCAGGAGGCACCTGTACTGCATTTTGGAGGTATCTCTGTCTAGCTTCACCCAGTTGGTATCTGAACAGAAGGGTTGGTAGAGACCTCAGTGCTTGGGCCCTGAAAATGCTATTTCCTAGCCCAGCAAGGAAATGCTGTATACACGTAGGAAATGGTGTATATACTCTAACCCAGTACTGAAAGTAAGTAAATGAAGAGAAATGTTATTTTACCCAAGTGTAGACTACCCCCACTCACCCCTGCCTTTTCCTTTTCTTCAGAAATGCCTATTACACTCTATAAGACATCCCTGTTGTCACTGAGTCAATTGCAACTCATGGTAACCCTATGTGTGCCAGAGTACAACTGTGGTCCATAGGTTTTTCAACGGCTGATTTTTCAGAAGTAGTTCACCAGGCCTTTCTTCCAAGGTGCCTCTGGGTGAATTCAAACCTCCGACCTTTCAGTTAGCAGCTGAGCACGTTTACTGTTTGCACCACCCTTTGGTTAGCAGCCGAGCTCTTAAGCACGGTGCTACCAGGGCTCCGAGGGACATTAGTAAAGGGTTAATCCATGATTGTGAGGCATTCATAATTTAGTTATTTAGAACATTATGTTAGAAAAGAGGTTCACTGTCATGGGTCCATTTGCTCATCTCCAACTCACTTTATTTTTTCTCTTCTTTTCCTGGTCTCCTTTCCCTCCTCCACCTCCAACACACACTCACACTTACATTCTAAATTCTTGGACCAAGATCAAAAGAGTCATGAGTGCAAATTCAAGTCCACATACTTCATTCGGGAAACAACTCAAAGCTCTTACTTCACTGACATCTACTTCAATCCACATTAACCTCCTTATGACAAGCTACCTCTTTTATCTTCAATTCTCATTTGCTTTAGGAAATCTTCTATTTCTTCCTTACCTGTTGGTCCTACTTTCCCACAGACCTTTAAAAAACATGCTTGGTGGCTGATATGATCAGTGCACTTACTCTGCAATTAAAGTTTCTTTTGATATTGAGGTCAGTACATTTAGAGTGGAAATAAAATAATTTAGGCTGGTTACCAAGCTTATAGAGAAGAAAGAATTTAATCCACTGGGGTTGGGTTTCACAGTCACACAGAGAAGAACTTGATTCTGTACTCAAATCTATCAAATCAAAATTTAAAATGCCTCCAACATCATTAGTTTGTCTATTTTTCCAACAAATATTTAGCAAATACCTTTTGTATGCTAGACACAGATTTGGGTGTTGGGATGCAGATATAAACTATTTAGACCTTTTCCTCGCCTTTGAGAGCTTCCAGTCTAGCAGTGAAGACAGATATGAACTCGATCTTCAGGTGCGTAGTGATCTGATCACAATTGCTACATCGGCCATGCAGGAGGCACAGGGACCTGATGTAGCCTAGTGATCTACTTCTGAAACATCAACCATTGAAAACCCTGTGGAACACCTACTGACACACAGGGGGTCACCGTCAGTCAGAATCAACAGGACGGCAACTGGTAGAAACTACGGAATCTGTAATCTGTTGATGAATTTTTACAGACAGTTTTTAAAAAAAATTAATGGCCTTGTTCACCTTGTTATTTATGTGATATTGTAACTTCTCATCCACCTCAATTATTTCTTTCACATATGAAACAAAATTTGAACCTGTCACGTACTTAAAACAGAGATTGTTGTTGTTGCTGCTATTGTTACGTGCCATCAAGTCAGTTTCAACTCATAGTGGCCCTGTGTACAACAGAATGAAACACTGCCCGGTCCTGTGCCATCCTCACAATCGTTGCTATGTTTGAGTCTATTGTTGCAGCCACTGTGTCAATCCAGCTCGTTGAAGGTCTTTCTCTTTTTCACTGACCCTTAACCTTCCGAAGCATGATGTCCTCCTCCAGGGACTGGTCCCTCCTGATAACATGTCCAAAGCACGTGAGACAAAGTGTCACCATCCTCATTTCCAAGGAACGTTCTGGCCGCACTCCTTCCAAGACAGACTTGTTCCTCCTTCTGGCAGTCCATGGTATATTCAATATTTTTTGCCAACGTCATAATTCAAAAGCATCAATTCTTCTTTAGTCTTCTTTATTCATTGCCATGCTTTTGCATACATATGAGGCAACTGAAAATATCATGTCTTAGCTCAGGTGTACCTTAGTCCTCAAAGTGATGTCTTTACTTTTCAACACTTGAAAGAGATCTTTTGCAGCAGATTTGCCCACTGCAATATGTCGTTTGATTTCTTGACTACTGCTTCCGTGAGTGTTGACTGTGGATTCAGGTAAAAAGAAATCCTTGACAACTTCAATCTTTTCTCCACTTACCATGATGCTGCTTATTGGCCCAGTTGTGAGGATTCTTCTTCTCTTTATGTTGAGATGTAATCCACACTGAAGGCTATAGTCTTTGATCTTCATCAGTAAGTGCTTCAAGTCCTCTTTACTTTCAGCAAGCAAGGCTGTGTCATCTGCATAATGCAGGTTGTTAACGAGTCTCCCTCCGATCTTCATACCGGTTCTTCTTCATATAGTCCACCTTCTCAGATTGCATGCTCAGCATACAGATTAAATAGGTACAGTGAAAGGAGGCAACCCTGACACACACCTTACCTGACTTTAAACCACGCAGTATCCCCTTGTTCTCTCTGAACGACTGCCTCTTGGTCTATGTGCAGGTTCCTCATGAGCACAATTAAGAGTTCTGGACTTCCCATTCTGTGCAATATCATCTATAATCTGTTATGATCCATACAGTCGAATGCCTTTGCATAGTCAATAAAACACAGGTAAACATCTTTCCACTATTCTCTGCTTTCAGCCAAGGTCCATCTCACATCAGCAATGATATCCCTCATCCCACTTCTTCTGACTCTGGCTTGAATTTCTGGCAGCTTCCTGTCAATATACTACTGCAAGCATTTTTGAATTATCTTCTATAGAATCTGAAGTCTGCTTATTAGAATTTATACAGATTTTTTTTTTTGAATTAATGATCTGGTTCCTTGTGAAATTTATGTGATACTGTAATTTTCTCATCAACCTCAATTATTTTTTTCACATACAAAACAGAAATAAAATTTGAACCTGTTAGGTGCTTAAAATAAGAGATTAAGCAAGCGAAAGTTTCCAAAACTTTCAAGCAGTCTCAAGCCCTTTAGTAACTTAATGAGCAATTGATAGCTTAACGATAAACAATCCTTACCTAGCCATTAAAAAAGGTCTTGAGAATGCCTACCAGAGCAGTAGACAGTTATTCTAGTTTCAGTTACTTTTTGCAAAAGAAAGCAATAAGTTTCTATTTCTTCAACAATATTTGATCACTCAGGCTTCTACTGATTCTATTGAAATAAACTTCCTCCTCTGCTAATCCAACTCTAGAAGACCGTATTCAATTTTACTTCATACAATTAAACTGCAAATACAGCTTTCAACTTAAGTGGCCGCACATCGTTTAGAAAAAAGTATGTCCATGTGACTTGTAACAGGCTTTGGAGCCTGCATGGCATGGTCAGTGAGGTCTTCCATCCCAGCTTCTTACCTCCAATGTGCTAAGAAAAGGGAAAAAGGAACAAACGCCCACACTAGATTGTCTACAGCACAGCCTTTTGGCAAAGCAATGACATTTCCGTGAAAGGGACTCAAGCACGGGGCTGAAGGCCATGCACACAATTAATAACTGAGTTTCTAAAACACACAGAGTCCAAAGCCAAGATCAAATAGCATGATCAATTTTCCCATAAGCATTTAGAATGTTTCTTTAATGTGGAGATGTGATGACAGTTGTGGGGCAGTGTCTTTTTGAAACAATCTATGAAGAAGGAGGAGACCAGGAGGTGCCGTGGTTAAGCGCTCGGCTGCTAACTGAAAGGTCAGCAGTTCAAACCTACCAGCCACTCAGCATCAGAAGGATGTGGCAGTCTGTTTCTTTAAAGATTTACAGCCATTGGAAACCGGTGGGGCAGTTTACTCTGTCCTACAGGGTCACTATGAGTCGGAATCGACTCAACAGCAATGGGTTTTTTATTGAGGAGACATTACTATTTGCTGAGTCAGCTACTCAGTTTTCTTTGCTGTTCGTAGCCAGATAATGAGATACAAGAAAAAACCGGAAAATGAGAGACAGGCCAAATTAATGCACATGATAAAGAGCTGAGTCAGAGGAGCTGTGTCAGAAATTTGGGATTCTAGAAGAGAGAAGCTTAAAGGGTAGCAGTGGCGTATGGTAGTGAGAGAACAAAGAGAGAAAGACAGTAAAAGAGTTGACTTGGGGTTATGAAAGGACTCTCCCTCTGTTCTTTTTGCCAAAAAAATAAAAAATAAACAAGCCTGCATTCATGATTTAAAAATGGTTTTTAATTATTTAGGATGCCAGAATCAGGATTCTTTGAATACATGCTTAAGCAGAACCCGATGAGACTTGGTTTACATGGTTACAGTAATCTGGAAAGCATCGATACAAGCATACCATCTTCAAACAGACATAGATGCCACGGTAGTAATACCCCCCTCCAAGCACAGTAGCTCAAGTTCAATTCGGGATACTTCCATATGCTACAGCTTTCTTCTGCCTGGACTGTTCTCCCTTCTATCCCATTTTTTTTTATCGGGCCTATCTATGCCCCCTCAGCTTAAACGTTTACTTTGCATAGAGGCCGTCAGAACCTATAGCTACAGTACTAGCCAACAGAACTTTCTGCAAAGATGGAAATGTTCTAGATCCACACTGTCCAATGTGGTAGCCACTAGCTATGTGTGACTGTTGTTCATTTTGAAACGCAGTAGTAGGACTGAGGGACGGAATGTTTTGTTTTATCTAATTTTAATTAATTGAAACAGCCGCATGTGGCTAGTGATCACCACATTGGACAGCGCAGCAAGCCTAAGGAATGCCGCCCCTTCTTGTAGTTCATTGACATTCTGCATGTCTTCTTTGCAGCGACTGGCACATTTGCAGTTATATAGTATTAATAATTATTTGTTTAATGTCTATCTTTCCCATTAAACTATCAAGGTCTTTTATTTATTTATTCGTGCTTTAGATGAAGCTTTACAGAGCAAATTAATTTCTCATCAAACAGTGAATGCCCATATTGTTCTGTGACATTGGTTGCCAAACCCACAACATACCAACACTCTCCCCGTCTTGACCTTGGGTTCCCCATTACCAGCTTTCCTGTACCCTCCTGCCTTCTAGTCCTTGCCCCTGGACTGGTGTGCCCATTTAGTCTCATTTTGTTTTATGGGCCTGTCTAATCTTTGGCTGAAGGGGGAACCTCAGGAGTGACTTCATTCAGTACTGAGTTAAAAGGGTGTACAGGGGCTATAATCCTGGGGTTTCTCCGGTCTCTGTCAGACTAGTAAGTCTGGTATTTCTTTTTTTGTGTGTGAGTTAGAATTTTGTTCTACATTTTTCTCCAGCTTTGTCTGGGACCCTCAACTGTGATCCCTGTCAGAGAAGCTGGTGGCGGTAGCTAGGCACCATCTAGTTGTGCTGGACTCAGTCGGGTGGAGGGAAACTACCAAGGTCTTTTTTTTTTTTTTTAAATTGTGCTTTCAGTGAAAGTTTACTATTCAAGTTAGTCTCTCATACAAAAATTTATACATACACTGTTATGTGACCCTAACTGCTCTCCCTATACTGTGACAGCATACTCCTCCTTTCCACCCCTGATATCCTGTGTCCATTCAACCAGCTCCTGACCCTCTCTGCCTTCTCATCTCACCTCTGGACAGGAGCCGCCCATTAGTCTCATGTATCTACTTGAGCTAAGAAGCACACTCTTCACAAGTCTCATTTTATGTTCCATAGTCCAGCCTACTCTTTGTCTGAAGAGTTGGCCTCAGGAATGATTTTAGTTTTGGGTTAACAGAGAGTCCGGTGGCCATGTCTTCCAAGATCCCTCCAGTCTCAGTCAAACCATTAATTTGAGTTCTGCACCCCACTTTTCTGCTGCTCCGTCAAGGACTCTCTGTTGTATTTCCTGTCAGGGCAGAAACTACTAAGGTCTTAAGGGTAGTGAGAAAGTCTGTCCTGATCCCACCAGGGGAGTCCATGCCTGACACACAGTGACTACACAAAGAGCTGTTAACTAAGTGTCTTACCGCTTAACTGAAACTTTTCATTATTTTAACATATCAAACGTTAACCTGTTGGTTATACAAACAGCAAAGGTAGATGCAAGAAAATTGGAATACTAGTTGTGTGCAAGGTATGGATGTACTGGAAAAGTCCAAAAAATTAGCAAAATCTGTGGGGAAATGTGTTTGCCATAAATTTTTCATAAACACAAAGGCGCACACATGCAAGCACGCGCGCGCACACACACACACACACACAGAGCTGCTTTCAGATAAGAGTCTTCTATCTTGTTCTAAGATCCATTCTGGCTACGAAATTGTGACACTTCTCCACCAAAGAAAAATTAAAACACAAAACAAATGCTTGGTGGTTCTAAATCACCAGTGGCTCTGCAGGAGAAAGATGTGGCAGTTTGCTTCCGTAGAGATTTATGGCCTTAGAAACCCTGTGGGGTCAGTATGAGCTGGAATCAACTCAACGACAGTGGGTTTGGTTTTTTTGATTCAGTCCAGTTTACACCATAGATATTTTTAATCGCCCCAACCCCATCCCCCACGGGAATGGTGATATAGAGGAGTGGACAACATGAATGAAGAGACGCATTCCAGAGAACAATGCTGGTTATAACTCAGGGGAGATATAGTTAGCTTATTCTTTGGCATGCTTCTCCGTTCATCCATTTATTTATCTATCCATACATGTCTCCATCTTTTATAGTTATGGTATCCTTCATCATGGGATTCAAAGTCTTGGGAGAAGTCTGAAAAGTAGACAGGCAATGAAAACTCTAGTAGCAAATGCAAAGAGAGACCCAAATCAGGCCTTCAGGAAAGTAGCATCCAAGAAAGGTATTTGGCTCATCCTGGGAGAAGCCGTAAGGAGCCCTGGTGGTACAGTGGTTAAGCGCTTGGCTGCTAACCAAAAGGTCAGTAGTTCACATCCACCTGGTGCCCTGTGGGAGACAGGAGTCTGAATCGACTTGACAGCAATGGGTTTGGTTTTTGGTTTTGGTTTCAAGAAGTCATTAAGACAAGAACAGCCCAAACACACGCAGTGGAGAAAGCCGAAGCACTCTCATTTAGAATGAGAAATAAAAGACCCTAGAGAGAACCCTTCCCTCTATTCCAGAAATTAGTCTGATTAAGGCTGAGTCCATGATAACATGGAGGAAATAGAGGTATGGAAATTGAATAACGTATATGTGTTGTATAAATTCATAGATTGATGATTAAGATAACTAATGTTTCAGACATGTTAGATGACAACTCACTGCACCAATGTTTTTGAACAATGAAGCAACGCAGGGGACTGTGGTTATAAAAACCCATAGTACTGACTCAAACCACCTGATTTCTATGAAGAGTGGTCGAAAAGCACACTATTACAACTTTTGTGTAAATTTTCTTCTTCTGGCTGTGAGTGAGCTTAATTGTTTCAGGAGACACTCTGCCTAGCAGGTAAAACTTACAAACTAAAACCTCAGAGCACATGTGGCACTTCTATTTCTCTTCTCATAGCAGGTCTAAACTTATTGTCATGCAGTCGATTTCAAATCGTAGCTACCGTAAAGGACAGAGTAGAACTGCCCCATAGGGTTTCCAAGGCTGTAATCTTTAAGGAAGCAGACTGCTACATCTATCTTCTGTGGGACTGCTGGGAGGTTCCAGCTGCCTACATTTTGGTTAGCAGCCGAGCGCTTAAAAACTGTGCCACCAGGTCTCCTGTAGTAGGTCTAGGGATATTTAATCATTTGGCAATTAAATTCGAAGGAATTTCTGCAAAGTGCTATCATTATTCAAGAGTAATTTAAACGAAGAAAGTATTTGTCGAAAGTACAGAACAACCTACACAGATCTAACATGTCAAACTAATATGATGAAATTATGTTACTATTAAGGGAATTTCAAGATGGGTGTGACATTTTGCTTTTTTGTCTTCTTCAAGAAAATGAAAGATATCTTTGAATATTGTTAGCACTGCCCCCTCCTCAGCCACAAGGACCATGTGAGTAATGCAGAGACCATGGTGGTTGTTACATGAATCTGGGCCTCAGCCACAAGGACAGTGTGAGTAATGCAGAGACCATGGTGGTCGTTACATGAACCTGGGCCTCAGCCACAAGGACCATGTGAGTAATGCAGAGACCATGGTGGTCGTTACATGAACCTGGGCCTCAGCCACAAGGACCACGTGAGTAATGCAGAGACTGTGGTGGTCGTTACATGAATTGTAATGCAGAGACCATGGTGGTCGTTACATGAATTGCAATGCAGAGACCATGGAGGTTGTTACATGAATCTGGGCCTCAGCCACAAGGACCATGTGAGTAATGCAGAGACCATGGTGGTCGTTACATGAATCTGGGCCTCAGGACCTAGAGCAAGAAGCTCATTTCATTATCACCAAATACCTCAAAGAAAGAGCTGATCAGATTCATAAACATAAAGCTCTAACAGGAAGGAGAATATAACCTGTCGCAAGTGGCAAACATCCCGGATCCTTGCGGAATTGCTCCTGTGCCCTGTCTAAAACTGGTCTTGCAGAGTCTGACTTCTATCTTTGCTTGGACAATGACAAAGAATCCATTTAATCCCCACAGCTGTGAAAATGGGAGCATGTTACCTCAATGGGCGAACCGCTAAAGGTTAATTGGGTTTTAGATACTTATCCTTAACTGTTCAAGATTTTATCCTAATATCAATTTCTGCATTAACACACAGGCCCCCTGAGGCCATAAGGAATAGATTTCATTCTAAATTTACATATATCCTTCCACCTGCAAAGGAAAGTGGTTTTCCCAGATAATTCCCACAATCAGAATCCAACTCCCTAGATGAAACAGGTCAAATTAATCAAACCTCCCCTAAATTATTGCTTTAGGCCAGTGAATGACTGAAATATTTATCTAGTTAATCCAAATACTATAGATACTCAGTGCAGTTAATTTTGGACGTTAATTAAATAGGAAAATAGTTAACATGGAATCTTTCTCAGGGAACTATATTTTAATATTAAAACTTGAACCTAAGAAGTTAGAGGTATTTTTCTCTTCTCATAACTCAAAAATTGAATACCTGAGTATTCTCAGCCAGAGTAAGCCGGGCATGACATTTCCTCCAGGATTCAGAACAGGTTATTAACACACAGAAAATTACCATACTTATTTTCAAATAATTATGACACAATTTCATATAATCGGACAATAACTTAAAAGATACTCCTATTTATCACCATAATCCATCGTCTGATAAGTTCTAGAAAGCCATTTTTGAGAGGTTTGGATGTGCCTAGTTTCTAGAATACCTCATATAGAAAAACCCTTAATTTATAAAACAAGTGAATTAAGGGAGATTGATTTGCATTTCAAAAGAATTCTCAGGTTGAAAAAAGAAACACATCTATCTAAATATTTCTTTACCAGCAAGCATCTTTAGGCCTTTATATATCTGGATTTATATTATTACATTTTGTTTAACATATAACCTTTCAAATACATAACAACAGCAGCAACAACAATAGTTAAAACTGATGGAGCAATTTATATGGATCAGGAACCGTGTTAGGATCCGTGTATTTATTATCCCACTTAATCCTCAAATCACTCCTAAAGCTTAGGGGCTGTCTTACTATAAATGAGGACACTGAGACTCAGGGCAACTTCTCAAGGTTGTACAACTTCATTGGAAGAAGAGGGTAAAGTTTAAAAAAGACTTAACACCAGTACAACTCTAGATATCCACACGCTTATGACCATGCCAAAGTTTAATTGGCTGACTGCATGAGTATTTCCACCTTGTCAGACTTCTATTACAAATACACACCAAATATCAATTATTATCAGGACCAGTTTCCAACCACCCTGGGCACGTTGGCCTCGTGAGGTGCAGATGGACGGATGTTTCTTAAGCAATTTCATTCATCACATGCCATCCACCAGAGGATAGAGTCTGGTAAGGTCTTGTTCCAAGCATGATGAGAAACATTTACAAAGCTTTTATAAACGCCAACACAACCCTGAGAACTTACAGTCTCTTCCCAGTTCCACCCATGCCAGCAGGATGGCCACCACTTAACCAAAGAACCACACAGAACACTTCCTGGCGCTTACTATTATGGCCATGGGCCTTGTTGCATCTCACGAAACTCCATGATTTATAACATCACCAAATAGTCCATGAACAGGACCATGGTGCTTCATGCCATACATGAACAATTCTGTATTCCCCAAATATTCTCATTATGCCAAATAAGGCTCATAAGACCTTCTCTTAACATCAATATAAATTTCCCAAAATCCAAAACACAGGAGTACCACACCTCGAAAATTAGATAAGGCTCTGCATGTGCCATTTCAAAATGAGCCATGAAAGAAGTGTTTGCCCTCAGGTACTCAGAACTAGGAGACTCTAGATGGCACAAACGGTTAAAGCTCTCGGCTGAGAACCGAAAGGTTACAGGTTCCAGTCCACCCAGAGGTACCTTGGAAGAAAGGCCTGGTGATCTACTTTGAGAAAATCAGCCAATGAAAACCTATGGAGCACAGTTCTATTCTGATCATATGAGGTTACTATCAGTCGGAATTGATTCAATGGCCACTGTGTTTTGGTTTCTTTTTACTCAGTCAGACTTAAAGTCCTTGATAGCTTCTCTAACTACAATCTAGGTCTAGCCTAAGAAAGATCAAACTGCTTTCTTATCAATTAAACCACAGAATACTCTACAAATCAATAGTATAGATATTACTGAGACAATGTTTTAAATGGCGGTTTTACAGACATGTGAATATCACTGTTTTCCCTGTTTGTTTTTTGCTAAGTAAACAACTGTGCCACTGTTAACAGCTTCAATATAGACTCCATATTCTTCCCTGATAGAACTCAATAGCCTAATCAGAGACTTTTTCCCTCCACTTAGAAATCATTTCTGGATATTCTGACTCCAACAGGCCTTTCATAAACCAAACAGAACTGTACACAACATATCAAACGCAGCATCTGGTCTAGAATAAATTTCTAAGTGACAAGCGCGTCCAGCACAACATGCATTTGGAATTAAGCAGAAAATGAGAAATCAGGCCACTAGCTATCAGTAGCTATCATCTTCCCCAGACGTGGCCTCCGCTCCCTGCTCCTCTACCTCTACCTTCCGGAGACCTCTTGCCGATGTCATGATTAGCCTGTCAAATCAAGTTCGGCAGTACACAATCATCTAGAGCAACATGGATCTCTCTGCATTTCCATTCACCAGGAAGAAATGAACTCTTTCTCAGCAGGTAGACTACCCATTATCTGCTGTAATTTTAAACCATTTGAGCTACATTACTAAAATGAATTGGCACTGAAAGCAGAAGAATAGGAATGCTTACTGATAGGAACAGATTGGTGATTAAAAAAAAAAAAAAAATCACTGGAAACTTCAAGTATATATTCCTATCCCAAATCCCTAGAGCAATGGTTCTTCATCCAGAAGCAATTTTGTCCTTCAAGCAACATTTGGCAATGTCTGGTTGCTATGAGTTGGAATCGACTCGAAGGCAACACGTTTGGTTTTTTGGAGACATTTTTGGTTATCACAGCTAGAGAGGGGGTGCACTACTTGTATCTAGTGGGTAGAGGCCAGCGATGCAGTTAAACATCCCACAATGCAGAGGACAGCCCCCCACCGCAAAAACCATCAGGTCTGAAATGTCAGTAGTGCCAAAGTTGAAAAACCAAGCCGTAGAGCGTCATATTATAACTAGTGCTAACTTGACTATTTAGGAACTTATAATTTGCATGGACATAAGCTGCTTAAAAATAAAATCCTTCTGTCTTTTCACATATTTCAAACTTAACAAAGACACTGTCACTATTTAGAAGGTGAAAAGGTACGTATCTTAGTTAAAAATAATATGTTTTAACATAGGTTGTTTCCGGTATTTGTTCAATCCTTACTCATCTACTCTCCTTAATTAATAAGTAAATTTTATTTTTAATCTACCATGAATACTTAAATATTGCTGGATCAAGTTGTCACTGTCAAAAACACATATTAACTACAAAAAAGCAGAATGGGATCATCTTTGGAGTACTGAGGCATTTCTGGAAAACACTATGTCAAACATTACAGTTTTTAGTTTTCAAAAAATTCTATAGGTACAGTTGTTGTTAGGTGCTGTCAGGTCGATTCCAACTCATAGCGACCTTATGTACAACAGAACGAAACACTGCCCAGCACTGTGCCATCCTCATAAGCACTGGTATGTTTGAGCCCATTGCTGCAGCCACTGTGACAATTCATCTCATTGAGGCTCTTCCTCTTTTTCGCTGACCCTTTACTTTATAAAGCACGATGTCCTTCTCTAGGGACTGGTCCCTCCTGATAACATGTCCAAAGTATGTGAGACATAGTGTCACCATCCTTGCTTCTAAGGACCACTCTGGCTGGACTTCTCCCAAGACAGATTTGTTCGTTCTTTTGGCAGTCCACAGAATAGTCAATATTCTCACTAACACCATGATCCAAAGGCATCAATTCTTCTTCGGTCTTCCTTATCCACTGTCCAGCTTTCACATGCATATGAGGTGATTGAAAATACCATGGCTTGGGTCAGGTGCACCTTAGCCCTCAAGGTGACATCTTTGCTTTTTAACACTTTAAAGAGGACTTTTACAGCAGATTTTTACCCAGTGCAATACTATCATGGATTGAATTGTGTCCCCCCAAAATATCTGTCAACTTGGCTGGGTCATGATTCCCAGTACTGTAAATTGTGTACCGTTTTGTAATCTGATGTGATTTCCTTAAGTGTTGTAAACTCTATCACCATGATGTAATAAAATGGATTAGCGGCAGTTACACTAATGAGGTCTGCAAGATTAGGTAGTGTCTTAAGCCAATCTCTTTTGAGATATAAAAGAGAGAAGCGAGCAGAGAGACATGGGAACCTCATGCCACCAAGAAAGCAGTGCTGGGAGCAGAGCACATCCTTTGGACCTGAGGTTCCTGCACAGAGAATCTCCCAGACCAAGGGAAAATTGATGACACAGACCTTCCTCCAGAGCCGACAGAGAAAGCATTCTCCTGCAGCTGACACCCTGAATTTGGATTTGTAGCCTACTAGACTGTGAGAGAACAAATTTCTCTTTGTTAAAAGCCATCCACTTGTGGTATTTCTGTTATAGCAGCACTAGATGACTAGGACAAATACATCGTTTGATTTCTTGATTGCTGCTTCCATGGGTGTTGATTGTGAATCCAAGTAAAATGAAATCCTTAACAACTTCAATATTTTCTCCATTTATCATGATGTTGCTCATTGGTCCAATTGTGAGGATTTTTGTTTTATGGTGAGGTGTAATCCTTACTAAAGGCTGTAATCTTTGATCTTCATCAGTAAGTGCTTCAAGTCCTCTTCACTTGCAGCAAGTAAGGTCATGTCATCTGCATATCGCAGATGGTTAATGAGGCCTCCACCAATCCTGATGCCACATCCTTCTTCATATAGTCGAGTTTCTCAGATTATTTGCTCAGCATACAGATTGAATAAGTATGGTGAAAGGATACGACCCTGATACACACCTTTCCTGATTTTAAACCACACCATATTCCCTTGTTTTGTTTGAATGTTTGCCTCTTGGTCTACGTACAGGTTCTTCATGAGCACAATTAAGTGTTCTGTAATTTCCATTCTTCGCAATATTATCCATAATTTGTTATGATCCATGCAGCCGAACGCCTTTGAATAGTCAATAAAACACAGGTAAACATCTTTCTGGTATTCTCTGCTTTTAGCCAACATCCATCTGACATCAGCAATGATATCCCTCATTCTATGTCGTCTTCTGAATCTGGCTTGAAATTCTGGCAGTTCCCTGTCAATGTACCGCTGCAACTGTTTTTGAATGATCTTCAGCAAAATTTTACTTTCGTGTGATATTAATGATATTGTCCTATAATTTCTACATTCTATTGGATCACCGTTCTTCGGAACGGGCACAAATATGGATCTCTTCCAGTTGGTTGGCCAGGTAGCTGTCTCCCAAATTTCTTGGCGTAGACTAATGAATGCTTCCAGCATTCTTGAAGGAAGAAGTCCAAACTGCACTGAAGGCATTGGTGAAAAACAAGGCTCCTGGAAGTGACAGAATACCAACTGAGATGTTGCAACAAATGGATGCCATGCTGGAAGCACCCACTTGCCTATTCCAAGACATTTTTAAGACAGCTACCCATAGGCACTATTACAGATTTAATAATAAAAATAGCTTTCTTAATATCTTGACAAGAGCAGAGTCCACAACAGAGATGCCACAAAGTAGAATCAACTGACGTTGTTTAGCTGAGGTCAAATCAGCCCCCAACTCATGGTGACCCCATGCCCAGCAGAACAAGATACCATCTGGTCCTGTGCCTTTCTTCCTAGTCCGTCTTAGTCTGGAAGCTCTGCTGAATCCTGTTCAGCGTCGTACTAACACTCAAGCCTCCACTGGTTGCTGCACGTGAGGTATACTGGCTGGGAAATGAACCTGGGTCTCCAGCATGGAAGGTGAGAATTCTACCACTGAACCATGGATGCTTCATTCAGCTGACATTAAGGTGGTCTAATGATCACCGATATCCCTTGTCTTTGAAAGAATGAAATTATAATTTGAGGGTCTGGTATCGCTGTGCCCACGTAAGGGCATGGTGATGCGTTTTGCTTTCTCTCACACACACTGCAGGAAAAGAAAAGTAAACACACAGTTGTTAACCTCTGTAGTTTTTATTTGTCAGTTCTTGCCTTGTCACTTCAGTACCACCGACTTATCAGTCATAGGCAGCCATATTAGTATACAGGATGGGAATCAGCGTTTCCCAGCTTTTCCTACCATTGACGGCATGTTTAAAAACCTAACAAAATGACCTGCCTTCCTGTTACAGTTTTCTTTGTCCTAAGTCTTTATCAACATTACTAATAAAAGAGAATGTTAAATATCACTGTTTTAATTGCAGAAGGAAATGTCTGTACTCTGAAGGCTGATTTGGCAATCTCAGTAATTGAACGCAACCATCTAAAATACGGTTTAGAAAATAAATGACAACATGTAAGATTGTCATCTCTTTCTGACACTCTGCTTTGGCCTCCTGATTTTCAAATCAACTATTACATACAATTTTAGTCTTAACGGAGTAAGTAGAAATGATCCAAAAGTGTCTCTACCTGGTTCAGAAGTACATGATAATCTTTGTGGTATGGCGTTCCTATCTTAAAAATATGAATTAAATGCTCCAGGAGGAATGCCAAGTTTCCCATAAGGAGAAGAAAAAAATGGCTAATAGGTCAGGCTTGGATTGGGATGTTAATAGCAGAAACTGACAAAACAAGCAACGATGAAGTAGCCTTTTATTTAAATAAAAACTGCCAAGGGCTAGCCCCGTTTTGAATCTCTATAGTACACACCTACAAAATATAAAAAAATAAAAACTACCATTTTGAATCATAGTAGCCAGGCAGCACACTTAACAGATATACATTTTCAAAAAAAAAAAAAAAAAAAAAAAGGGACAAACTTATTATTCAGTCCCCAGATACATACAAAGCCTTAGGAGAAACACTAACTGTGAGGGATGGAGAAAGCTAGGAGGTATTTATGCATTAGCCAGAAGAAAAATCCCAGAAATCATTTAAATAAAAACCTATTGTCAGAAGTCTCATTTTATGCTCAATGCCTTCTCCTCCTCCTACTCTATGCAGCTTTTAAACACGTTCATCTTGCTCTAATTGCACAGTAAAGGACATGGCCTTCTAAGCAAAAACTAACTATTATAACAACAAAGAAAAATGAACATATAAGTCACTAACACACAGGCTCGTGGTACAATTAAAAAAAAAAAAAATGCATGCAAAATAACATTTGCTGTATACCAATCACCTAGCCTATCTCTGGTGTCCTGCACTGAGTTCAAGTGGATTCTACAACTTGAGATGAAACGGAATAGGAAATATCTACTCCAATAGATTGAAAACTACAAAGCAGCAGTATGTTTTGTGACTACCAGCCAGCCACCCATGTTGGAGATGCATCCACTACAGGTGACATTCTCCAGTCCTTAGTATTTTGAAAATACCTTTGAAAAACCAAAAAAGTAAACCCGTTGCCTTCAAGTCGATTCTGACTCGTCTTGACCCTACGGGACAGAGTTGAACTGCCCCCACAGGGTTTTCAAGGAGCGGCTGGTGGATCAAAATACCAACCTTTTGGTTAGGAGCCGAGCTCTTAACCATTGCACCGCCAGGACTCCTTAAGTCACCCCTAAAATTCAATATACATGATTTTGTGTATACAACTCTGAACGGTAACAAATCTATACAGTCAGGTACAGTAAATAAAAAGCAGCACATGCGAAAAGCTTGATTTTATAGTAATTTATTACCATCAATTACAGATAAAGATGTAGATGAACGAATTGAGAAAAATCAGACAACAACTCTGAACAGCCACACAAATGATTATATAGCACATATAAGTTAGTTATCCCCAGAGCATGTGGAGAGGAATTCTTGTGGGTTAAATATTCAATTGATATGATTTTACAGAAGTACTTTAATTACAATCAAACTAGCATTCCTTCCCTGGGGAATCAATGTCAGAAGTTGGGCATGTCCTTCCTAGGTGAAATAATAAGTAGCCCTTGCGTGATAACTATATACCAGGTGCTGCTCTGAGTGCTTTACACATATTAACTCATCCACATACTACAGATGAGGAATCTGGGACTCAGAGCAAGTAATTTGACCAGAGTCACAGAGTGCTAGCAGGTGGCAGAGCCAAGACTCAAGCCCAGGCACTGTGGCTCCAAAGACCATGCTCCCTGTTTTCTTCGGTCTCTGGAAGATTCCCTCCTTCCTGGCCTTGGTGCTCCCATCACCCTATCCCCTAGCTACCACAGTTTAGCTGTGCTCTTAAGCCAGAGATCCACAACCATCACGTGTGAGCTGTGCAGTTCTGAGGAATCACCTTTTTGGCGTCACATTTGAGGGATCCAAGGACTTAGAACAACATGAAACAATCTAGCCGTAATGACCAGGCATTGACTACTGAAGTACAGCCTTACCTGACAGTGTCGATCCATGGTCATCACACCATTTATTTGTTCCTCTTCCTGCACTCTGTCATTATTTCAATAGAAACTGTTGACTGCCCTGGCAGCTCCTGCCTATACCCAGAGGACAAGGCTCACACACGTTCTGGTAAACAGCAATCATTCTTCGTGCTGGTGTGATCTATACTCTACTTCTTGCCTCTTCTCTAGGCAATTTCTTCTGTTCTATGCACTGCGATAATCACAGTACATGTAGCTGAAAACCACTAGCCTAAACCCTATACTCTACCTGCAAAACCGCAGTTATCTAACAAACCAATCATTCCCACCTGCAATTATTAAGGGCCTACCATGCTTGCCAGGCAATACATGGTGCATGCTAAGGCCTTTACATGCATCATCAGCCCTTTCCAGAAAAGCTACCTCTATTATATGCCTGAGTACACTGAGGGTTCAGGGCGGGTGAACCACTCGTCCAAGACCTCGTGGTTAGTTAGGGTTGAAGCCAGGATTCTAACCAGGTCTGTTCTTGAAAGTCCAGACTTGGTAATATTTTTCTTTCTCTTCCTTTGCCTAAATAAATTCTATCTATTCGTCAATGCTTCTCTCTCCCACTGGTTCTCATGTTCTTTGAGGGCAGGGAGAGACCATGCTTTGTTCACCTCCATTTTTATCATATTTCCTAACGGATAGGCTCTCAGAAGGTCCTGAGCTAATTAACAACCTGAGAGGACATTGTCCAGCACCCAATAGGCTTCTCAGAGGTTATGGCATAAATGAATAAGTACAGGTGAGAATTCTTAGAAAGGCTGAATGTAACTTAAATACAAAGTATTTCGATATGGACCACTCTGACAGGCATCATGATAGAGGGTCCTGACAGAGCAGGAGAAAAATGCAGAACAAAATTCAAACTCCAAAAAAAAAAAAGGAAAGACTTACTAGTCTGACAGAGACAGGAGGAACCCCTGAGACTATGGCCCCTGGACACCCTGCTAACTCAGAACGGAAGCCACTCCGGAAGTCCATGTTTCAGCCCAAGATTAGACAGGCTAAGAAAATAGCCGGTAACACATGAGGAATGTACACCTTCGTTGAGTCACGTATACGAGACCAAATGGGCAACACCTGCCCAAAAGCAAAGACGAGAAGTCAGGAAGGGACAGGAAAAGTAGACGAACGGACACAGGGAAACGGGTAGAAAGAGATAAGGGGGAGAGTGTTGACACAATGCGGGGATTGCAATCAATGTCACAAAACACTTTGTGTATGAATTTCTGAATGAGAAACTAATCTGCACTGTAAACTTTCACCTAAAGCACAATAAAATTTAAAAAAAAAAAAAGTATCTTGATACGAGAATAGTCCTGAATTCCCAATTCGCTCCCACGTCCTCCCCGCCTCGCTGTCTCTGCCTCTGCTCCCTCCCTTTTCTGCATCTCCATTTCTCCATCTGTCTGTTTCTCCCCACTCCATTTCTGTCTGCCCCTCACATATCACCACCACCAACGCCACCGCCTCTGCCACCACTCACTGCAGCTGCTACCTCCACAAAGACGCCACACACATCTTCATCAGCCTCATCTGAGACAGTCTGAGCCACATTTGAGACAAAACTCCCCCTAAGTAAGCTCATGGTACTTGATATGATAAAGAACTCACCTCAGCCTCGCCTCAGGTAACTTTCCGCGCAAGACAAGTCTCCTACGTTAACTAACCTCAAACCCACCATGCAGCTATGAGGACAGGTGATCGCCTTGAATCTCTCCCCTGTACATGCATTCATATACACTAACGTTCCTTTGGCATGTTATTAATGTCTTCACGCAGTAATACAGCTTTCACTACGTGCCAGCTCATGGCATTCGCCCAACAACCCCATGGCGTAGGGACTACTGTTATCTGCACTGTACAGATGAGGAGGCTGAGGCACAAGTGGATTCGGTAATTTGCCTACAGCCACAAAGCCAGCAAACGGTGGAAGGAGGATACACAGTCAGCCATTCAGTGTCTAGAATCCACACCTGCCTGTCCTCTGTCCTCTGTCCACCAGGCATTCTTTGTTTGGAGGTAAATGCCTGAGAATCACCCTAATTTCTGTTGTATTGGAACGGTATCTTCCTTGTAAAGGCCCTCTGTTTAGTAATCTATTTGTGTTCATTGATTAAGAACAATTTATGTAGAAAGCTAAATGGAGGCCCGGGGACCAGCTGCATCAACATGAGCATCACCTGGGAGCTTGTTAAAGATGCAAATTCTTAGGCTTTACCCCAGAGCTACCAAATCAGAAACTCTGGGGCTGGAGCCCACCTACCTGTGATTTAATAAGCTCTCTAGGTGACTCTGATGCATGTGAAAGTGTTCTACATAATATTTACTGCGAGCTATGAAGACTCCACCTTAGAAATGGCAGATAGAAAATGCATAGTGAGGCCTCTGGCTTCAGTGACCCCTAGGGGCACATTCTGTTTACAACTCCTCACGCTGTCACGTGTCCTCACACACAGGCTCTCTGCTCATAAATTCCAAATTACAACTACCTAATAGTTACTGGAATGAGTCCCTGGCTGGAAAAATTATAAATGTTACCAAGGTAAGTATCTCTGTTTCAGAATTGGACGTGTCTGCCGTCCACAAGCAAGGCAGAGCCACGGATTGACCCATCATTCCACCTATGTGAGCAAATTGATAACCTGTCCACCTAAGTATCGTATTTACGTGCCAGGTATGATCTAGAAGGAGGTCTTTACCATGCAACCATATTTCAAGCAATTGTTCACTTAAGTAAACACATTGTAATTACCGCCATTTCTTTCATTATTTATTCTCTAGCCTACAATACACCTGTCAGAAGAAACACTTCTTGTTTGATTGCTAACTTCTTCCATTTCCTCCTAGTCATGGATATACCCAACCGCCATCTCCATGTTTATCTTTCTCAACCAGAGTCAAGCACTACACAAGTTCACGGGCACTTGGAGGTAAGTGGAATGGCTGACCACTCCAAGCGGTTTGCATAGCCTTTCATCTGCTCCCCTGAGAACACTTTTCACACATTCTCACTGTACATCTGTCTGCTGCAATTAGGATGTTGCAAAGCCGTTGTTGATATAGTGACCTTTGCTCTAAGCACTGTCACATTGAAGAATACCCAACAACGAAAATGAAAATCAACATAATTGCAAGTCATCAACCTCAAATTTCATTCACTTACTTGATCCAAAAAAACAAAACCATTGCCATCAAGTTGATTCTGACCCACAGAGACCTGATAGGACAGAGTAGAACTGCCCTAGAGGGTTTCCAAGGCTGGAAATCTGTATGGAAACAGACCACCACATCTTTCTCCTGTGGAGTAACTGGTGGGTTTGAACTGCCGGCCTTTTAGTCAGCAGCCAAACGCTTAACAACCGCACCACCAGGGCTCCTTCACTAAAGACTAACCCATTGCCATCTAGTTGATGCTGACTCCTGGTGACCCTACAGGATAGAGTAGAACTGCCCCATAGAGTTTCCAGTGAGTGGCTGGTGGATTCGAACTGCCAACCTTTAGGTTAGCAGCCGAGCTCTTAACCACTGTGCCACCAGGGCTCCTTCACTAAGGACTAGAGAGGTTAAAAATTTTGCTCAAAGTCCCCCAGCTTTTAGGCAATATATATTAAAAGTGGAATCCAGAGCCTTAGCTGTTAGCCATTTGCTACATTCCTCGTCACGCACATGGAGAGAAAGCTACATGTTTTATCAGTAGAGAGAAAGACAGATTGCCTCTAAGATACCCAGAGGCAAAGGTGAGTATACTGGGCCTCTGAGAAAGAGAAGAGAACAGGTTTATGAGCCAGCTAGAGAGCCTTCCTCAGGCTAATCTGTTCTCCGAGCACAGGGAAGGAAGATGAGGCTGGGTGGGCAACTAAAACACGAAACAATACGCTTAGTAAGTTGAATACTAGACAAGAAAGCAATGCATCCCACGATCAAGTTCCACTTTCAGTTAGAATGGAGGACAGGTGGCAAGATTACATTGGCTTAGTTTGACCAAAGAAATGGATACCAGAATTCTGCTTTCATATTCCTTTACAACAGAATTTGGGAATTAGCTATTGTTCTTTTCTCTGGTTTGGACAGTTAACTGTATTTTGCTTGGAGGTCTGTCAGTGCGTAGCATTCTTTCCTAAAAAGACACTGGCTTCAGAGATACATATCAACTCCACCATAAACTCCACACCTAAACCCCACACCACAACTGTCGCCACCACACATCACCCACCACACCACAACTGCCATGGGCACACCCCACCCCCCACACCCCACCAACCACACCACCAACAGCACCCAGAGCAACAAACACAGGGAGCTGACTACCCGTCAGGCAGCACACTAACCAGTGCTGATACACCATTTCATCTAATATTCGTAACCACACCCATGTCATACGTAGTCATCAGCCACACTTACGGACAATGACTTAAGATTTAGCCTATAATTATATACTGGGTCAGTGGCAAAACCAAATCAGTCTTTAAAACCAGTTCTGGTTCCCACAGTGATCCTGTCTTTGATATCGATGTAACGCCCCTGAAATGGAAACATCTATGTATTTCATCAGAAAATAGACAGCTTGCTTTGCTCTGGTGGCCACGGCAGTATTTCCTAAAGCTTAGGTTCGCTGTGTGCACACACATGCTTGCTCACTCTTGCGCTCTCTCTCTCTCTTTTTCTCTCTCACACACGTGCATATGGGCACATGGAGATCTAGAGAAAGCAGCTGCATAGTGTGGGGGAAAGGAGAACACTTCCTTGCTTTCTGATAAACTTTGTGAGGGAGTAACAAAAAGAAAAAAATACAATTATGATTCTTCTTGTGCTTCAAAGTAAGATGTGGCTGGGGGAAAAAACAATCACTCCTGTGCAGGGTGAAATAATCATTATCACCAAGGACATTTTTGATTAGGAAATAAACAGAAGATTAAATTCTAGGATGTAGATTAACAAAGCTTCCATTGTTTTTATCCAGTACATTCAAAGAATCACTATGAAACATTAGCCTTCACATGTTTCCGTTTAATTTAGGAGGTAGTAGGGAGAAAGGGAGGTTTTGTTTTCCTTTTTTTGCTCTCCGGTTTCCAAAATTACACATAGAAATGCACCAGGCAAACCAGAAACTTCCTCTAACCCCCAGTACTACATGTGGTTGTTGTTAGGTGCCGTCAAGTCGATTCTGACTCACAGCGACCCCAAGTGACAGAGTAGAATTGCTCCATAGGGTTTACTAGGCTGTAATCTTTACAGGGCAGATTGCCGGGTCTTTCTACATTGGAGTCACTGGCTTGATTCAAACTGACAACCTTTTGGTTGGCAGCTGAGCACTTAACCATTGTGCCACCAGGCTCCTTCACTACTATGTATGTAAGTACACAGAAAATGAATTGCACAGATAAGGAAATTCTTCACTGTGTAGATAGTATTTTCTCGACTCAAACATTTTCCAAGAATAACTTTAATTGCAGAAAAGGAAACTTTTGAATTAATATAGAGACAGAGCTTCTTGTGCCTTTATGTTTGTTCAGGTTCTCTGAGCAGCAGATGCCAGGCTAGGATTAGATGTGCAAGAGATTTACTGGAGGATAAAGGGAAAGAGGGGGCAAGGATGGTCCAGCGGTAGAATTCTAGCCTTGCAGGGTTCAATTCCCAGCCAATGCAGCTCACTTATAACCACTACCCGTCTGTCAGTGGAGGCTTACATGTTGCTAGGATGCTGAACAGTTTTCAGCAGAGCTTCCAGGCTAAAATGGAGTTGGAGAAAAGGCCTGGCCATCTACTTCAGAAAATCAGCCAGTGAAAACCTCATGGATCACACAGGTCTGATCCCTAACCAATCATAGGGATGATGAAGGACAAGGCAGCGTTTCAATCTGTTGTGCATGGGGTCACAATGAGTTAGGGGCTGACTCTAGGGTCACTAACAACAACCACAAAGGGCCAGAAGCAGGAATAAATAGCCAAGGAGATCCTCCAGGACGTGATGCAGATTTGACTCCTGTGAAGGAAGGGAGGGAGGAAGGAGATTTGGGCAAGAGGAGTCTAAGATTGCAGGGATGCTCCAAGAAAAGTTTGACCAGGCCAACGAAAAGTCCTCAAGCCAAAGCCATCCAGTCATCCAATGGAGGGACCCCACGTATCACAGGAATGATCTGTATAGGAAGTCCCACTGTGCTCATTTCTTGGCGCGGAGCAGACTTCCAGAAGTGTGGCCTCAGCGTGAACACAACAGTGGACCTACAACAGCAGAAGCTGGTTCTTCAGTCAATTTTCCTCCTGCAAAAGAAGATCTGAGTGGCATGTTTTCATGCCACTGAGTGAGCATATTTTCAAAACCCCACTACGGATTTGGCAGTTGGTTAGCTCTTGACCCCTCGTACGGCACAGGAAGCTGTGGCTAGTTGAAATCCGAAAATAATATCTAATTTTATTTTAAAGCAATAGTTCCTGCAATTTCTGCCCCACATCTCTGGGGTATACTGCTAGGGAAGGAGGGGAAAGGCAACATACAGAAACAACCCCACCGCGTCCACGCTCTAATCAAGGTTCCAACCAGTAAAGAAACCAACCAATGAGAAACTGACAACCAACGATAGAATCCACAAATGGCAAATTAGATCCTGCACAACAAGTGTGGATACAGGTAATCGTTTAAATGAGCTGACAGTTGGTTAAATTTAATCGAAACTTTTACAAAGAAATAACTACAGATTTTCACACGTTTAGCCACATGTAAAACAGGGTCATGCACATAAGTATTTATAAATCACATGTCAGCACCACTCTCCCCAAATGATTATAAATGTTTTGTTAGGGAAGGACGAACATGTTACAACATATATCCATCATTTCTGTAGAATTGTATTTTTTGTCTGAAATCTAGGGAGATATTTAGTAAATGACACAGTTAACACGTTAGAAAATATCAAGGTTACTGTAGGATCCAATAAATTAAATTTCATGGGAGAAATAAGGTACCTTGGAATTGACCAGTTTGATTTCATGAGAATAAAATAAGAAAATTATATCCCATATAGGTGGAAATAAAATCTATGTTTGGGGAAAAAGCAATAAAATCTTGGCGTTTTACGAAAACAGACTTTAAAAATTATAAAAACGTAAAACATATATATATCCATATATGGATCCCTGGTGGCGTAGTGATCAAGCATTCAGCTGCTAACCAAAAGGTCGGCAGTTTGAATCCACCAGCTACTCTCTGGAAACCCTATGGGGCAGCAGTTCTACTCTGTCCTATAGGGTCGCTATGAGTCGGAATCGACTCAATGGCTATGGGTTTGGTTGGTTTTATATCCATATATATCCGTGTATATACATATATACATAACAAAACCCCAGATAAACAAACTCGTTGCCATGGAGTCAATTCCAACTCACAGCAACCCTAAAGAACAGAGTAGAACTGCCCCATGGGGTTTTGAGGCTGTGAATCCTGCTTCCTGTGAGGCTGTGAGGCTGCCACATCCTTCTCCCCTGGAGCAGCTGGTGTGTTTGAACCACCAACCTTTCAGTTAGCAGCCAAGGAATTAGCTGCTTCACCGCCAGAGCTCCTGATATATATATACAGATTTTTAAAAAAAACAAGTCAAAAGGAATAAAAGGCAGAAAGGCTATGAATCAGAATGAAATTTTACCATATTCTGAGAAGTAAGTACTATGATTAGCAGAGAGTTTTTCGAAGGCTAATATTAATGTATCTGTTTGGGGACAGTAATCACCCCCTTTTATATAATGCACTTTCTGTCAGCTTTTTGGTCCTTGCAATGACAATTTAGTAACCAGGCAATTGTTGCCACAAGCACATGGTAAGGTATTTTCTTTACATCCTAGGAAAAGTTTCCTCTTGTTTTAATACCTGATTTATCAACTTTAAGGGTATTTTTTTTTTTTTTTGTAAAAATCTTTTTTTTTTTTTCCCCCTAGATCTAAAATGAAGGTCTCATTTTCTCCCTCTCTTTACCCTCATGATGGAGGAAGCGGTATCCTCCAACATTTGTGAGGAAGAAAGAATCATTTTGCCGAAATCTGAGCTCCAGGAGAGAGATGCTAAGAATTATCAACTGCCTGTGTAAATATGGAGTCCCTGAGTGAGGCAAACAGTTAAAGCGTTCAATAATCTACTTCCGAGACATCAGCCATCGAAAACCCTGTGGAGCACAGTTCTACTCTGACACACACTGGGTTACCACCAGTTGTAACTGACTTGACAGCAGCTGGTTTTGTGTGTATATGCTGTCTCCCACAATGGCCTTCCGAGAAGAGAGATCACACATCCATTTTCTGACTCACACCCCACTCCGGACTGGTTTCATCTTGGTTCTGGAGGACAGAGGCACCGATTTCATGGTCAGTAGGCAGTTTGACAATCACATACACAATGGAGCAATCAGAAAGGTGAGCAGGCGAATACTCTCTTCCGTAAGATAAATTACCTTTTCCAGGAAAAAGATTATTGGCTGACAATGAGGTGGTAATTTACTTCCCTCCGGCCTATAATAAACAAAAATACAAAATAGGGCACCATTTGTAACAACTGTGCGGGTGATTATAATCACCTTTTAGCCTTGAAACAAGTTCTTATCTCATCAACTATGATACATAAATATTTTTTTTACATTTTCATGCCTTCTAAAAGAAAAGGTTTGTGTGTCTCAGCTTGTGTGCCACCTAGTATCAAACCTTCCAGAGTCTGAGATTTCTTTTGCAAGAAACTTTGTTTCATTTAGAGTACCCTCTCGTTCTCCTCTCAATGAGGCAGTTAGATTCTGTTGCAGGAACAGGACAAAAGATTTATAAGCCAATTTATAAGCCAGCAATGGCTGAGCTGGTTGCTCTAGGGGGATGGCAGCACTCTGGGTAGAGAAAGGATTATCCTTTTACAAAGGAATGCTTGTTTGTGGGTCTTCTGGTTGTACAGGAGCCTAGCTTAGAGTGGGTAAATCTGCAACAAAGGGTACGACATTCACTGGAATATTAAGCATAGAAATTCAGGGGTTTTCTCTAGATGCTGCAGTGGGGTAGCAGGAGGGGATGGCAAAATAAGAGGGCATATAGAAGAGAGGGGATGGAAGCAGCAGTACAGAAGGAAGTAGGGGATAGAGGAGCCTAGCAGAGGCCTGGGGCCTAAGAAGGAAGGAGATCCAGGAGAAATTCCTCCTGAGAGCATGGCTAACCTTGTGGCATCATCAGATTTCAGTTGAACATGGATTCCTGTTTTGTCATCTAGTTACCCTCTGTGATGGCCACACCTCCAGAAACTATCTGTTAGAAACAACAGTAGCGGGTGAGTAGTGCTTTGCGGATTGGAGGAGCAGGGTCAGAGAGACCTGCTTGTCCAAAAGACAAAAGGGTGAGTGGGGATTCCAGCATGCGCACAGAAGCAGGACACAGAGCAAGAGATGGTAGAAGAACATGATAGACCCTCACGAATGTTTGGAAACACTGGGGGTAGGGAGCTGGCCTTCCCTCAGTAAGTCTAACTACATCATTTTGTTGGGAACATTCGACAGGGGAGTTGAAATAATCAAAGAACTTACCCATTGCCATCAAGTCGAATCTGATTCATAGCGATCCTCAAGGACAGGGTAGAACTGCCCCATAGAATTTCCAAGGCTGTAAACCTTTAAAGCCGACTGCCACATCTTTCTCCTGTGGAGCAGCTGGTGGATTCGAACCACTGATCTTTTGGTTAGCAGCTGAGTGCTTTAACCACTGTGCCACAAGGGCTCCACTACCAAATAACTTCTTGTTGTTAGGTGCTGTCAAGTCAGTTCCAACTCATGGCGGCCCTATGTACAACAGACACACAAACATTGCCTGGTCCTGCGCCATCCCCACAACTGTTGTTACGCTTGAGCCCACTGTTGCCGCCACTGTGTCAATCCATCTCGTTGAGGGTCTTCCTCTTTTTCGCTGACCCTTTACTTTCCCAAGCATGATGTCCTTCTCCAGGGACAGGTCCCTCCTGATAATGTATGTTCAAAGTACGTAAGAAGAAGTCTTGCCACCCTTGCTTCTAAACAGCATTTTGGCAGCACTTCTTCCAAGACAGATTTGTTGGTTCTTCTGGCAATCCATAGTATGTTGACTATTCTTTGCCAACACCACAATTCAAAGGCATCGGTTCTTCCTCGGTCTTCCTTACTCATTGTCCAGCATTTTCATGCATCTGAGCTAACTGAAAACACCATGGCTTGGGTCAGGCAAGAACTTAGGAACCATCAAATCTCCCTGATAGCAATCTAACTTTGAGGTCTTTAAAAAGCAAAATTGAATTAGCTGTCATTTAAAAATGAGACAAGTTCATTTTTTAAAAAATCCAGATATATGGCTTTTTGGTGAAAAATGAGACAATCTGAAGCCTTGGGCTCGAATCCCTGCTGCTGCATGGTGACTGCCGCCATTAGTGAGAGCATGGACTACAGTTCATGGCAGACCCCACACTCCCTACTGCCTAACACCCAGCCCAATTCACCCACTCATATGGCTGCCTGTCCCTGGGGGCACCTGATTCTGCAACCCCTGGTAGGACAGGATCTGAAGGGTCTATCCATGCCTAAAGACATGCATATACATTTGCAGTGCTTATTTTTGACTTGCCCTTAGTGGCTGCTCAACATATTTTAGGTAAATCCCTTAGTTCTGCACTTTGATGTGAAATGCATGTTAATCTGCCACTAGACACGTGACCTCCATGGGGGTTTCATGCTTATGAAAGGCAGGCATGCTGGTTATGTCCATTTGCGCCCAGATCCATCCTCTGCCCTTTACTCCCTGTGTCCTGAGAAGCCACTTTCTATGAACTGCCAGACTACTTCATCCTCTGACCTCTGGCCAGGGTCTCACAATGCGAATCACCAGCTAGGGAACGAAGGCCAGGAAAAGAGAGAAGTTTGCACACTTGGGTAAAACACTCCCGTGCTCATCACTGTTCTGTAGCCCCTGCTGGGCCTCTTTGGACAACGGCGGCATTTGTGTGCTCTGAAAACACTTCGCCCCTCCAGGCTTAGAGGTGGTACAGGCTAGTCCCTGGCGCTCCTCCATTCCTTTTAGTTGCCTTGACTCTACCCATATGAGGAAAGTAGTGGTTCAGTGGTAGGATTTTCACTTTCCATGCGGGAGACATGGGTTCGATTCCTGGCCAGTGCCCCTCAGTCGCAACAATCACCCATCTGTCAGCGGAGGCTTGTGTGTTGCTGTGACGCTGAACAGGTTTCACCAGAGCTTCCAGACTAAGATGGACGAGGAAGAAAGGCCTGGTGATCTACTTCTGAAAATCAGCCAATGAAAACCCCTGTTGTGCACGGGGTCCGCATGAGTCGGGGGCAGACCTGACGGCAGCAACGCTGCCCATATAAACAGCCCTTTATTTAATAGACTCCCACATGTTAAATCCTCTGATTGTGCCCGTTCCCTGCTGGGACCCTGACTGGTAGATGAGAATTGCGCATTCCAAATTTGTGTGCAAAACTGGTCGTCCAGAAAAGACAAAAAGAGGTAGAGAAAAAGAGCACATTTCAAATAAACCTTGAAGAAAAAATGGACAAGGGCAATCTTGCAGTTTGGTCTTTAGGAGGCTTACTTGCTTTAATCAGATACTTAAATGTTTGAGTGTTCTGGGTCATTTCTTCTCCGAAGCCTTTCATTTCATGTGTAATTAGAAGCATGCCAGTCCAGTCCGTAATGATGGCAGCCTTCAAAAGGGTCAGCCTGTCACTTTTGCATCCCTAACTCCAGAGACAAATGCCTGCCTGATTACTGAGAGTCTTATTAAGGGGCTATTGTTTCCCACATCCCTGCCGACTCCTCCCATCTCCTGATCTTTATTACCACCCTTTCTACTTACAGAAGGGTTGAAAAGAAAAGAAAGACTCCCATAGACAGCCGCATCAGACTGTATTCATACCCGAGGTAAAGTGCATCTGGTCTTGTCACTTACAGTTTGTCTTCCTGTCTGAGTCTAAGAATAATCTGCAGTCAGTGAAAAAATAGGGAGGAAAGTTTCCAAGGAGCATGAGGGTGGCAGAAGTCAGTCGTGATGTGAGTTCCAACATGGAGAACCTGATTGGACCCCTCCATGGCCTCCACTTAACTTCCCCAAAGCTTTTGGCCATGATATTTACTATTATAAACTTTATGTACAGCTGCTTCTTCAGAAATACAGGTCAGACCGCGGTATCGTCTTTAAAGAGGATATTAATTCTAAAACCTGACTAGCTTCTTTATTAGCTGAGACAGGGAAAAATAAGCTTTATTTTTTATAAGTGACTAATTACAATCATTTTTTAAAACTATTATTGCAACAATATGCACCAGATTTCTGACAGACTCCTGTTTTCAAATTATCTGTCTCAGTTTAAGAGCAGAAAGCCTGATTATGGCTTAGAAAATATAATATTTTACCTATAATAAAACCGTATTAACACTGTGAGTGCTATACTAGTCCAAAAATTAAATATAACAGATTTTTAGTTCCTTGAAAGGTGAGAATATTAATAATCACTCTGTCCACTGCTAAGCACAGTGCCTGGCACACAGTAGTCACTCAATCAATGTTTATTGAATAAAATGAATGCCTTAGTGGCCATTAGCTTGGCAGACTTTGCCCACTCTCATACCAACACTTGGAACAAGGGGCAACTTTGTGCACTGATATTCATTTCCAGAAGGCAATTCTTATTTGACAGAGATACCTATAGTACTAGACAAAGGTTTTGACTGGTTTTCTGCTTTAGCATACAAGCAATACGCTCCAGCCTACAGAGAGCATATAATGGAAGCCAACAATCCCAGTCCTTCTCAAGTGGTACTTACTTCTCTACAAGTAGAAGCCATGTGGACAAAGACAAAAAAGGAGTCACTGAAATGACCAGCATGAGAAAGCGGAATGATAACAATGGAGCTGGGCAAAGAAAGAAGCAATTAGTAGGTTTATCTCCGTGTAGCTTCAGGACGACTGGTTGTTAAAATTATCTCTAGAGCTCATGCTACTTGGATTTCCTTTCAACAGGCCTTGAACTATGCAGTATTTGCCCTCCTCTGCTGAACACCATCCAGTGACATCCAATAGGAGTCCATGTGCACATCATTGCCTGGAATGCTGTTTTCAACAGCTCCTAAGCTTTTCTGCAGCACAACAAATGCAGTGCTGAAAAAGAGAGGGAGGGGTGGTTTTTAGCACAAACTCTCCTCAAGTAGTGAGGACAAAGCTCTGTATTTCTAGATTTATTTGGTCGACACTGAATCCTTTAAAACAGAGTTACACTTACAAATTTGTATGGAATATCCACCCCATTCAAGAAGAATATAGCCACTAGCAATCAGAGTGAATTAAAAATATCTTCCAATACCCTAATGCATTAATTTAAAAACAAATTGTGCCCTTCAAGAAAGACTTGTTTTATTACATCAAGAAGGAAGAGGCTCACTTCGGTACTAATTTTTCTTTAACACCTACATGTCTCTGATCTCGTTTGTTAACCTCCTCTTGAAAGAGGAAGGCTTACCTAACTCAGAGCTCCATTGGCCGCATCAAGAAACCCTATGGCAACGAAGCTAAGACAGCTCAGGAATCAACAAGACTGTCAACACAGGGTAAGCCATCAGAACAATGAAAAAGATTTAAAATCTCAGATCTTAAGCCTAAGAATTTAGAGGCTATACATGAGCTAACAGAAAAAAAAAAAAAAGGAAGAAAAAATACATTTTAAACTAAAGAAAACGAGAATCGCTCATTTCAGGCCACCAGATACGTTCTGGTGGTTGTTTCAGACTGTGGCAGTAGCCAACACCTGCTTCCTGACCTGGGGAAAAATCATTCCTTCTTCAACGTAAGGTCCAAAAGCCACCTCCTCTTCATGGTCTCCTCTGAGCACAGTCAGACATGCCTTTCTCTGGACCCTCCAAGGCAGTTCTCTGCTGCTCTCTCCACCATATTAGCCTTTGTGCTGCATTGTAATGATGTCTCCATTGAGACTCGCAGCCACCTGCCTATCTGTTGTACTGTGAGGACTTGCACGTTTCTATGATGCTTCAAGCTATGCCACCAGTATTTCAAATGTCAGCAGGTCATCCACAGTGAGCAGTTTTCAGCAGAGCTTCCAGACTAAGACCAGCTAGGAAGAAAGAGCTGGCAATCTGCTCCCACAAAGTAGCCAATGAAAACCCTATGGATCACAAGAGAATATTGTCTGATATAGCACCAGAGATGAACCTTTTGGATGGAAGGCACTATACAATGCTCCCAACACGTAGACCCAAACATGTCAATGATCGAGAAGATGGTGCGGGATTAGACAGTGTTTCATTCTGTTGTACGTGGGGTCGCCATGAGTTGGAGTTGGCTTAATGGCAAGTAATAACAACAAACAAGACTTTTAGCTTCACGAGACCTAGGACCATGTCTATCTTCTGAATCCCCAGCAAACAACTGTGCTTGCCTTATAGGAGCACTTAAGGAAGAGTTGTTGTATTAGTTGAGCGTACCAGTTTCTGAGGAGCAGGAACCATGTTTTATATGCCCTATAATAAAAGCCGAAATGCTTGAGGAATTTCCAATACTATGAGTCCTAACTCACCAAGGCAGAAGAAGGAACTCACTTTCTCAGGCTTCCAATCATCGAAAAAAGAAAAAAAACCCTTGCCATGGAGTCAATTCTGACTCATAGCGACCCTACAGGACAGACCAGAATTGCCCCACAGGCTTTTCAAGGAGCAGCTGGTGGATGTGAACTGCTGACGTTTTGGTTAGCAGCCAAGCACTTAACCACTGCGCTCCCAAGGCTCCATTCAGTGAGGGCACAGTTATCTCACATATGCCTTGCCTGTGACTGGTTCAGAGAACACGGGGAAGCAGGATGCCCCACAAGAATTAGTTTCCGAATGATCGTGAAGGAAGGACATCTAGGTTTCGGAGGCAGCAGTAGCAGGGATCCAGTAATATGTTTCTTTTCTTCTCAAATTAGCTAGACAAGGGTTCTCAACCAGAGGCTATTTCATCTCCCCAGAGATGGGGGTGTTCTAGGCTGGGTTCTTTGCTCTAGGCTGGGTTCTTCAGCGGAACAAAACGAGTGAAGCATATATATAAATAGAGAGAGACAGATTTACTTAAAGGAAATGGCTCATGCTATTATGGTGCTGGAAAGTCCCAAATCAATGGGTTAGGTGGCAGGCTGTTGCTCATGGTGTTGTGGGAGCTGGCGAATCCAAAATCTGCAGGTCAAGTGGCAGGCTGAAGGCTTCTCACATCCCAAGAATCGGAAGTCAGATGCGACGAGCGCAGGATAGAGGGAGAGAGAATGCAAGTAAGCTTTGCCAGAACATCCATTTACATATGGGATGCAGGCCACACCCCTAAGGAAACGTCCTTTCCAACTGATTGGCTGCTCACGTCAGATCACAAAATGGAGGATGCTATATAGTGTCTGCCAAACCACTGAGTATCATGGTCTAGCCAATTTGACACATAACATTAACCATCACAGGGGACATACTACTGGTATCTAGTGGGTGGAGGATAGGGATGATGTTAAATATCCTACAATGTACAGGGTGGGCCCCCAACAACAAAGAAGTCAGTATCAGTAGTGTTAAGACTGAGAAACCCTGAAGCAGACTGGGTTTTGTGGTCTGCAACTAAAGATGACCGTCTTTGCCTTTCCAATTTAACTACCTCATCGGTAAAATCACAAGAATAATCAACAATTTCCTAAGTGTTAAGTGGTGAGACTTAAATAAGATAGCAACTGTAAAATCCAAAAAATAGAGCCTGGCACACGATAAGCACTTAGATATTATTAGATATTTGTAGTAATCATTATCATAACAAAAGACAACATTTATTCTGTACATATTATGAAAGTGCTAGGTACTTTGCTAAATGCTTTAAAAATCAATATCATTAATTTGCATTGCCCAGTGTTCCAAATGTGCTTCGTCCAACAACAGATGTGGGTGCATGACAGTTTATTAAATCATCATATACATAAATCACACATATAAATACAAGAAAGTTTATCAGGACAGAAAATTAAAGACAGTAAATTAAATTTTTTATTCCATTAAGAACCCTTTCCTCTAAAAAGTTCCTGATCTTAAGAACCAAGCAACCTACATGCAAACCCAAAGCTGTTTCATCCTTCTCTTTAGACAAAGAACAATCAAAAGAGGCGTGGCTGAAACCTATTATTGTCGGCCCAGCAGACCGCTGGAGCCAAGGCTGCCACTAATTCTGTCCTGTAATATGCAGGAAAGTGAAGGAGACACGTGGCACTTCAAATAAATCAATTTCCTTTATTAGCTTCCTTTCTTTATCATTTGCTTTTACTGTACGTTTTGTGGATCGAGTTAATTATTTTCATGTAAAGATCAATCTCAATACGTACTTTCATTTGAAAGTTGCTGCCAGATTTTGTGGAGAAGCCAAATTCTAGAGAAGGATGGGAAATTCTACTCTAAACTTTTGTTACTGTTTCCAGTTACCTAACAACCCTCCATGACTTTTTGATAACAGCACCCAAATATCTTCCTCCCCATTGGTGGCAACTATTAGTTAAGATGTACCCTAGCCAAGATTAGGCATATTTCCCAACTTAACCCAATTAGATACTCTCTCCCTGAAATTTGAATCTTGATTACAGTAATAAAATGACCAGAAAGAAACAGAAATAAGACTTGCTATCTGTAACTTGCTATCACTTCCTGAAAGTGAAGAGGACTTGAAGCACTTACTGATGAAGATCAAAGACTACAGCCTTCAGTATGGATTACGCCTCAACATAAAGAAAACAAAAATCCTCACAACTGGACCAATAAGCAACATCATGATAAAAGGAGAAAAGATTGAAGTTGTCAAGGATTTCATTTTACTTGGATCCACAATCAACACCTATGGAAGCAAGAGTCATGAGAACAAACAACGTATAACATTGGGCAAACCTGCTGCAAAAGACCTCTTTCAAGTGTTAAAAAAAAAAAAAAAGATGTCACCTTGAGAACTAAGGTACATCTGACCCAAGTCACAGTATTTTCAATTGTCTCATATGCATGGAAAGGTGAACAATGACTAAGGAAGAAGTAAGAAGAATTGATGCCTTTGAATTATGGTGTTGGTGAAGAATATCGAATATACTATGGACTGCCAGAAGAACGAACAGATCTGTCTCGGAAGAAGTAAAGCCAGAATGCTCCTTTGAAGGAGGGTGGCAAGACTTCGTCTCATGTACGTAGGACATGCTATCAGGAAGGACCAGTCCCTGGAAAAGGACATTATGCTTGGTAAAGTAGAAGGTCAGCAAAAAAGAGGAAGACCTTCAACAAGATGGACTAACACAGTGGTTGCAACAATGGGCTCAAACATAGCAAGGACTGTGAGGATGGCGCAGGACTGGGCAGTGATTTGTTCTGTTGTACACGGGATCACTAAAAGTTGGAACAGACTTGACGGCACCTAACAACATCTGTAACCCCAACCCACCCTGCTTCCTGGACATTCCAAACCACATTCTCCCATCTCCTTCAGTCTAGACAGTGAACTACCAAGAAGCCTACCAATAAATTACTTTTTTACTTTAGTTGACTAGAATCTACTTCTGTTTGATTATAACCAAGGAAGTACTGTTACTGGTGAAGATATTGCATTACTTATGGCATTATAACACTTTACTGACATTTCTGGATCTGGGGCCCGGATATGGTTTTTCTGTTTCTCCTCCATCTAACCATGTGCTTGCCTTGTGCCTCAGTTACTAAGTCTGTGAAACAAAAAAAGCTGAGGAATTCTACCAATTAAAGACGTGCACAGCCACCTGTCAGTTTGTTGTACGGCCACAGCTCGCGTGTTGCTTTGATGCTGGAAGCTATGTCACGGTATTTCAAATACCAGCATGCTCACCTATGGTGGAAAGGTTTCAATGGAGCTTCCAGACTAAAACAGACTAGGAAGAAAGGCCTGATGATATACTCCTGAAAGTTAGCCATGGATCACAACAGAATATTGGCTAATACAGTGTTAGAAGATGAGCTGCCTAGGTTAGAATACACAGTGGTCTCAACAATGGACTCGAGCATACCAACAATTGTGAAGACAGTGCAGGACTGGGCAACATTTTGTTCTGCTATATGTGGGGTCACCATGAGTCAGAGCTAATTCAATGGCAGCTAACTACAACAAAGAAGCCTTTTTCCCCCTCTTCATTATATGATCCCAAATGACCTTGCTGAGAGAATTTAGAAGAGTCACTTGCCATAGATTTAAGAATGCATGTTCTTTAGCAGAAGATAGCAAGAAGCCAGGTAGCACAGAGGTTAAGGATCTGGGTCTGGAGCCTGGGGTCACGCTTTCTGGGGCTGAAACCCCAGCCCTGCAGCTTCAGAGTCAGGTAACTTCTGCTGCTTCCTTAGTATATCTTTGACTCTTTGTTTGCTCCTTTGTAAAACACAAGAGATAAGTGTGCCTACTTCATAGAATTCTTATAAAGATTAACTAGGATAGTGCACATGGTAAATGATTTAAAATAAACCACAAGCTCCAAGTCCTTTTAAATTTATATTAAATTTAAATTATGAAAGTATAATTAAACTCACTGACCCTTAATTTTAGGACATTTAGGGAAAATTTTCTAAGCAAAGAAACTGTTGACAGAAGAGTTATAAAAATATAAACCAAGGATGAATCACAACGCTTCACTCAGAGAGGAAAAAAAAAGGTCTAAAGGCTATTCAAAGTGAAGTCAAACTCAAGACAAACCTGTATTTTTCAAGTTCTCGTCAAGTTGAATATTTGCATAATTCTATGTATCGAAGGTGGCAAGGATGTATTGTGAAATATTGAAAGATTTGCTTTAACAGGTCCAGCAACAGTTAATCTGCTGCCTTGGACTCCGGATGTTTATAATAAGAAACTACATTTATAGTTATCCTCTGCTCCAAAGGAAGTCGGTTTTGCTAATTAATCTTATAAGAAACACCAACTAAGATCTCAATAATATAGTTATAATTTACTCAAGCTTAGCATTTTCTCTTTGAGTTAGTAATACATCTAAAGTCTTTCCGCCTTGGAGGAAAAAGTTATTTTGCAATGAAAATAAATAAGAAATTAACAGATTATCATCAAAACACAATGCAAAATCTCCATTTTTCACAATAATGGAATTCTTTAGCACATACTAAGTATGCCTTTTCAACAATAACCTTCTTTACATTTTCTCCTGAACACATCTTTGAAGGGATATGAGGAATATTTCAAAACACAAACAGATACACATCCCATCTGTTGAAGAGCTTATAAGGCATTATAGAAAGGGAAGCTTCTAAATCCAATTTCAAATAACGGGAAAATTGAGCAAAAACAGCACCCTAACAACAAAAATGCCATTTTAATGCTTAATAATTCTGCCAAGGAGCACAAATTTAAGGGAATAGAAGCAATATGTGGGATAATTCAGAATACTAATAAGCCACTATATTGCTGAGCCAAATGCACAGGTAAAAGTAACAATAGAAAAACGAGGTCAAGTTTTGATGTTGTTGCTTCATTGCTGCGTCAGGGTGGGGGTGCGGGGGCGCAAGTAGATCTTAGGCATTTCTGCCCAATCTAGGTGAGGCTGCTCACCACTGAGAATAGGAACGAATGGAACGGTATCCAGATGATACAAGCCCCCAGGTCATTTGTGCGTAATTGTAAACCTCTCTGGAGTTCAGCAGAGTGCTGAAGAAGAGAAGTTCTACATGTAACAAGGAGAGAGGAACACAGACCAGCTGGTTACACTGGGCGTTTCTATTTACAGGACTAGGGTTAATTTCATTCCCATCAGCAATAATAGACAGATTTTCACAAGGTTTTGTCATGGATAAAAGTACTGCAAGAAATGAAGTTTAATATTTAAATTGGCAGAAGATAAATTCGTAAAGTGTTCTAATCACCGATTTTTGTTGTTTTTTTTTTAACTTGGTAAAAGAAATGACATAAGCAGATAATACTTGATGAATGAGTACAAAAAATAGAAACTAGCTACTTTTCATAATTTCTATTTAAAAAGCAGAGTTGGATTCTGAACAGTAGGATGAATAGTACACCCCTCACTTATTTTAAGATTACAGGAAAGAGAAAGAGAGAGCGGTTTTCCTGGAAAACGAGTGAGTAGGACACAGGATTCAAGATCGTAGAATTAAATTTTTAAATGTTATTTGAAATAGGTTTATACAGGCAGGCTTGCTTGTCTTCTCACATGTATTCTGCTTACTTAGTGCCTCCATTCAAACACACACACCACAGCCCAAGATCTTCCTTTTTCCTATGTGGAGTGGTAAGACCGCACATTTAAAGTTCCAGTCTTTTCAAGTTACATCAACCTTCCTCTCAATGAGTGACTCTAAGATCCTGAGACAGACAGAAAACCTGACTGCTGTGCCAAAGGCCAGTGGGAGAGAGGAAAACTTGAGAGGAGACAGGAAGCACCAACCCTCATAAGACATGTAATATGTTTAATGTGATGTATGCTGTGCTGTGCTATGTGTTATATACATATAAAGGACTTCGACCTGCATCAGCGTAGATCTAAATTCCAGAGCACCCTGGAGTACAAGGTACTGACGTCAATATTCTTTACAGATTGGACAATTCTTAAACTACTTCTTAAATCTGATTAATTAGTTCTCTCCCATCTTTTCAAAAAGACATTTTGCCTCCTGTTAAGAAGGAAAGCTATTCTCATTTCTTATTTCAATGTGGAAATTAACAAAGAAACCTGCATTAGCTGCAGGGGGGGAAATGGCACGTTATTATTTTTCATGACCTTCTCTTCCCCCACTAAGCAAATAATCCACTTAATGTATCCAGAAGGACAGTAACCCTGCTACTATATTAGGAGAGCATAGAGTCCTAGGGAACAGAGCCATTTACAAAAACTCTGAGGAACTGCCAAATGCTGCAGGGTTCACACAGCCACTGCTAATTACTGTGTGTAATGTATTTCTGGACCTGCTGGCGATGGACTGGCTGATCTTTCTGGATGTGGCTTCCAGCTGAATGTTGTTTATTTCCCGCATAATGCAAATGACAGGGAGGATGTTGGTCTATTTTGTGACTGACAAGGTAAAAACTTAAAATCACACTTTAGATTAGGTCACAAAAAAAGTGCCAGATGGTGGTTACAAAAAAGAAAATGCTTTTGACAAGCCTTACACACTGTATAATTCTGGGCAAATTACAAAAGATACAAATGTCCCACCATGAATATATCTGAGTTGTTTCCACCTGACATGTTAAAATCCCTAGTGGAAACAGTTCCCAAAGAGTTGCAAATCTGACCTTTCCCTTGGGAAAACTGCCAGATGACCCCTTTGAAAGGTTAATTCTTAGTGTTCATTAAAAAAAAAAATATATATATATATATATATATATATATATTTTTTTTTTTTTTTTTTTTAAATAAAGGTGCTTATTACCCAAACTAGTTATTTTCTCGTGATTAGGGGATTTTTTTTTCATGTGCATTTTATCTTCATCTTCAGAATTTTAGTTTGTGATGTTTATCAAAATAAAATGAGGACAGTTTATTATCATTTATTTAATAAGAATACTAAGGAGAGAGAAAAAGACATGTACTAGCTTGCATTCCTCCGAATTCTTTAATAAGCACTTTTCTCAATATTGTATGAGGACAAAAAGTAAGACAGTTTCACCTGTTGGACCCTAAGAGATTCAGAATCTCCATCTCCCTTTTATCTGCCAAGATAAACGTTTTCATTTTACTGTGGCCTCTGTTATGAATCTCCCTCTGCCGCTTTCCTAGCCTCTCTCCAGATCATTGGAACTGTACCCGATATCCTTCGATCGTGAATGCCATTTACTGAGCCCTGGTGAGGCGCTTGGCACCATGAGACCCTCACAGCCTTGCCAGGAGGTAACAGTTATTATCTCCACTTTCCAGAAGGGCAAACTCTGCCTAAGAAAAGTTAAAAAGCTAGGAAAGGGCTAAGCTGAGATTAAAACCTAGGCCTAACTCTAAAATCTGTGTTGTTAATGATGATAATAAAAGAAAAAATAATAGAGAGAATTATTTTAGCTACACTCAGCAAACGACGTTCACCGGCCCTTGAGAGAATACTTGGAGCACTCTTCAGAGGAGGATCCTATTAAATAGAAGGGAAAGTCCTCAAGGAGTTACATTGGTGAATTCAGAAACTGCAAGTGAGTCAGGCATTGAAGACGGAGTTGGACATCGTGGGTGGGGAGAAGGCAGAGGGAGAGAAACCCTGAGGAAAAGAAAAGCAGTATTACATAGTGACAGCGACCCTATAGGACAAAGGAGAACTGCCCCAGAGGGTTTCCAAGGAGTGGCCGGTGGATTCAAACTGCTGACCTTTTGGTTAGCAGCCAAACACTTAACCATCACACGACCAAGGCTCTAGTACTACAGAAGGCTTCATTATTTAAACCAGGAGAATTAGAATAGCTCAGAACTTTGGCGTTCCCTGGCCAACACAGTTAAAGGTCTTAGTCACAAAGTACCGTGCAGATGGTAGTGATGGGTTGCACAGCCTGATGAACGTAATTAATGTCACTAAATTGTGCATGTAAAAAATGTTGAAATGGCAAATGTATTGTTATGTATATGTTGGTGGTGGTGGTGTGCATCACTGAGTTGATTTTGGTCTCGTAGAGACCCCACGTGATGGAGTAGAACTGCCCCAGAGAGTCTTCTAGGTTGTAACATTTATGGAAGATGTTCAAGTCTTTCTCCCCTGGAGACGCTGGGTAGGTTTGAGCCACCCATCTTTTGGTTAGCACCTGAGTGTTTAACCATCGCGCCACTAGGGCTCCTTTGTTATATGCATCTGTGTGTGTATATATATACATATACTTACCACAATTAAAGAAGAAGTACCACACCGGCTCCATTCCTCTTACCTCATTCTGATGTGCTACGTGTTAGTTCCTTAATAAGAGCATGTTGTGAGAGTTAAACCCCGTCTCTTTCCTGAAATTGAACTAAAATGTCTGTAATCGCCAAGACATTGACATGGGATTTCAGGACTGCAAAGCAGGTTGAGTGCAGGGAAGCAGTGTGTGTGTGTGTGTGTGTGTGTGTGCATGTGTGCGTGTGTGCGTGTGTGCATGTGTGCGTGTGTGTGTGTGTGTGTGTGTGCGTGTGTGCGTGCACTCACGTGTGTGCATGTACACATGTATGTATGTTTAGCTCATAAATTATTCTTGTAAACTGCTTCCAAATTAACTATGAAACTCGGGGTATGTTGTTGTCTACATTGATAGCAAGAAAGCAAACAAGCAAAAAAAAAAACACAAATCAGAAGAACTATAACCTTAGTCACTTCATATTAACTGATCGTTCACTCATCCTTCTGTTTAAATATTTATGTAATATCAACCACATGTCAGGCACTGTGCTATGGGCTAGGGGAAATATTGGTAAATAAAATAGGTACAGAGCAGCAACTCCAAAGTTAAAAATCCACTTAGGAAAACGGACAATATTCAAGTAAAACAAACATAAATATATAACTACAAATCGTGATAGTGTATGAAGGAAAAAATAGAGTTAGAAAGACTGGCAGGATAGTTGGGTGGACAAGAGAGAGACATGTTTACATAAGGTGGTCAAGGAAGGACTCTGAAGATAACATAATCTAGCTGTTTCTCAAACTTGAGCATACATCAGAATCACATGGAAGACTTGTTAAAACAGATTGCTAAATTCCACCTCAAAAGTTTTCTGACTCAGTATCTCCAGAGTCCAGTGGAAAATTTGTATTTCTAACAAGTTCCCAGGATGCTGATGTTATTATCACTGGTCTGGGGAACACACTTTGAGAACCACTGGTCTAGAGCATAGTGAGGGAAGAAGAGAGCGGCATGAGCTGAGGTTGAAAGATTAAGCTGGGAAGCGCGAGATGTCCTTACAAACAATGGTGATAATATCATGCCCGACTCATAACCTGCCTAGGATTTAGAGACAGTCTAGATAATCAAGACAATTAAGACTACCACCATTACCATTCCTGAAAGGAAGGACTTCTATTACCTCCTTCTAAGCTAAAACCCTGTAAGAAATTTGAACAGGAATACAGAGAACCAACTCCAAAATCAAATAACATATTTTACAAGGTTTCTTAGTTTAACACAGCATCTACCATTCAAAGAACTTGATGTTATCAGAGCATATTTAATAGAGAAGATAAAAGAGTTCAAAGGGTGACAACTACCTTCAAACACATAAACTTATACGGATTATGGCAAAGATGTCATTTCTGTTAATAGAAGAGGATATGAATTTACAATTACTGTAAGAGTGATTTAAATTACACGTAAAGAAGATATTGTTGGCCACATGTTGTTTGAAATATTTAACTGGCTTCAGAAGGAGGATAGTCTCCACTGGTATTTTGAAAAACAGAAAGCCACCAGAATTTTGATGGTTTGATGGTTCTCAAACATTAGTCTGTCCAAAAATCATCTGGGAATTTGTTAAAAGTAAAGATTTCTAAGTCTATCCTCAGAGATGCTGATGGAATAAGATGGCATGAAGCCAGCAGCCTGAATGTTGCAGAGGCATTCTCAGCCATTCTGTTGTTGGTAGACTAACGGCTACAGTTTGAGATATGCCTAGTAAAGGCCTTGTTGTTGTCATGGCTGTGTTCCGTTGAGTTGATTCCAACTAATAGTGACTCCATATGACAGAGCAGAACTGCCCCGTAGGGTTTCCTAGGCTGTAATCTTTACAGGAGCAGATTGCCAGGTCTTTTCTCTCACAGAGCCACTGGTGAGTTCAAACTGGCAACCTTTTGATTAGCAGCCCAGTGCTTAACCAGTACACCACCAAGGAACCCCTAGTTAGGACCCGGTTCCCTGTAAAGAGCAAACCCCAAACAGATAATCTCTTATGCCTTTAGACAGAGACACAGGTACTACTGAAAGCTGATTATATATCAGGTTCTGTGCTGGGCACATCTTAAAAACATCTCCTTTTTAATCTTCAAAAATATTATTACTCATAATCACAAAGTGAGGAAAATGGGGCCTGGTGAGGTAAAATAACTTGTTCAAGGTCATGTAGTAAGTAAGTTAACAGAGCTGGAAGGAAAACTGAGTGGTTTTGATTCCAGTAATAGATCTACTTCAACTCTACTGAACTCATGATTGCCAACTTTGTGAAGTTACAACAATCATTAAACAATTTTCTCCTATAAGTATTATGCATGTGGACTTCTAAACTAAAGAGGACCAAATTTTAACTATGTCTTGAGACTTTGGAATATCCCTTGTATATATGAGTCAGAATCGACTCGACAGCAATGGCTTTAGATATCTGAAAATATTCAGAGGTGCTGGGCCACCAGCAGCATGGATCAATAATATTTATTGATATGTATCCTATATTGGTAGTGGAGACAATGTTTGGCAGTAAAAGGCCGTCGCTGGACACACAAAGATCTGTATTAGAAAATCTGTTTTTATCATGGATGTGGTGAATGTGGGAAATGAACTTTCTTCATCTGTGAAATGAGATGATGTAAGCACCTACCTCAAGGGTTTGCTGTGCTGCTCATATGAGAACACTTAGCATAATACTTAGCATATATGTTAGTTATCTGTATGCCTTGTTTTTTTAATTATTACTTTTTAAAAGACATATGATGCCATAAAACAAAAAAAAAAAAAAAAAGAGAAAACAAAAAAGGTCAATAAACATAGGAAAAGATGATCCACTTCAGTAGAATCAAGAAAAGGCAAACAAAAACTTAAAACAGTGAAATACCACTGCTTCCTCATAAGATTAGGAAAAAGTCAACTTTGATAATAATAATAAAAAAAATGACGACTTAGAGAAGTGGGTATTCTCTCCCATACACTGCAAATTGATACAACCACTTAAAGGACATTTGGCGGTTCATTAAAAATTCAAAAAAAAAAAAAAAAAAAGCAAATATCCTGCGATACAGAAATTCACTCTTCCTCTTGACCTTAGAGCAGGTCAGTAAACTTTTTTCTATAAAGGCCCAGATAGTAAATACTTCATTCTTGGCTACCATACAATCCCTGCTGCAACTCCTCAGCTCTTGTTGGAGGGCAAGAGGCTCCACAGACAATATATAAATGGATGGGCATGGCTGTATTCCAATAAAATTTTATTTGTAGACACTGAAGTTTGAATTTCATATAATTTTCAAGTGTCAAAAATAGTCTTAATCGTCTGATTTTTTTTAACCATTAAAATTGTAAAAACAACTTTTAGCTAGTGGGCTATACAAAAACAGTGGCAGGCTACATAGGGCTAAGCAGCTGGTCATAGTCTGCCAACACTGTCTGAGAACAACCCTCACACTTAGCAGAAAGTGGCACGGGCCAAGATATTCATTATAGCTTTACTTATAAGCGTGAAGTCTGGAAATAGCCATCAGTTCATTAATAGGGAAATGGCTAAATAAATGGTGATATATTCATATTCTGGAATACTATACCAAGGATTTCATTTTTCTTGGATCCACAATCAAGGCCCATGGAAACAGCAGTCAAGAAATCAAACAATGTATTGCACTGGGCAAATTTGCTGCAAAAGTCCTCTTTAAAGTGTTAAAAAGCAAAGAAGTCACCTTGGAGATTAATGTGCACCCGACTGACCCAAGCCATGGTATTTTCAATTGCCTCATATGGATGAGAAAGCTAGACAATGAATAAAGAAGACCAAATCAGAACTGATACCTTTGAATTATGGTATTGGCAAAGAATATTGAATATACCATGGACTGCCAGAAGAACGAACAAGCCTGTCTTGGAAGTACAGTCAGAAAGCCCCTTGGAAGTGAGGATGGTGAGACTTCATCTCACATACTTGGACATGTGATTAGGAGGGACCAGTCCGTAGAGAAGGAACCATGGTTGATAAAGTAGAGGGTCAGTGAAAAAGAGGAATACTCTCAACAAGATGGATTGACAGAGTGGCTACAATGATAGGCTCAAACATAACAATGATTGTGAGGGTGGTGAAGGACCAAACAGTGTTTTGTTCTGCTGTACATAAGGTCACTGTGAGTTGGCAGAAGAAAAAAAATTTAATTGAACAATGTTGCATATTTTCTACTGATAATTCTATCAACATGCAAATATATTCCTTTCAAAAATTTGGAAGATTAGCACAAACTGATTGCAGGGCGGACAGTATAAAGGGATTAGTGCTATAGGTATTATTTCCATTTGTACAAGGAGTGTAGATTCATGGGCAAACAAGAAAAACGGTTGGGCTGGGGCTTAGAGCCCCACTATTGTAGCATGAGAAAATGTGCACAGCGAGAAGGTGGGTCGCTTTCAGCTCAGACATTCTGTGATCTCAGCACACAGAAATAGCCCATTCACTTGGTCCCAACCCACCTGGAGCAAAGGAGAATGAAGAACACCAAAGACACAAGGAAAATATTAGCCCAGGAGACAAAAGGGCCACATAAACCAGAGACTCCATCAGCCTGAGACCAGAAGAACTAGATGGTGCCCAGCTACCACCAATGGCTGCCCTGACAGGGAACACAACTGAGAGTCCCTGACATAGCAGGAGAAAAGAGGGGTACAACGACCAGACTTAATGGTCTGACTGAGACTGGAGGAACCCTTGAAGCCATGGCCCCTGGACACTCTGTTAACCTCGAACTAAAACCATTCCTGAAGCCAACTCTTCAGAAAAAGATTAGACTGGAATATAAAACATAAAATGATACTCGTGAAGAGTGTGCTTCTTAGTTCAAGTAGATACATGAGACTAAATAGGTAGCTCCTGTCCGGAGGTGTGATGAGAAGGTAGAGGGGGACAGGAGCTGGTTGAATGGACACAGGAAACCCGGGGTGGAAAGGGGGAGTGTGCTGTCACAGTATAGGGATTGCAACTAGGGTCACGTAACAATATGTGTATACATTTTTATATGAGAAATTAACTTGACCTATAAACTTTGACCTAAAGCACACACACACAAAAAGAAACCCAGCCTAATAGTTAACAGTGAAAATGTAATTTTCCCATTTCATTGGCTTGTATAATAAAATCATTGCATAGCTAAAAAGAAAGAAAAGAAATAATCCACTTGCTGAGATTGAGCTATTTGCTGTTCGCAAATATTTGGATTTGTCTCTCAACGACCAACTGACAAATCAGATACAGGCTCAAATGAGAAAAGAGGCAAAGAAAATAGAACAGAAAAAAGCCAAAGAACACACATCCATTAAGAGCACCCAGGGAGATTTTTTGGACAGATTCATCCTGTGGTTTTAGTATGAATGTCACTATCCTCAGCCATTACAAGGCTCATGGCGGTGTCCAGAAGGTACAATGCCGAGTCACATTTCAGAGTGTCCAGAGGATCCGATGGGCATCAGCGTGCCTGCCCAGATCAGAAAAGAAAGTGGTCACGGCAGATACTCTGTCTCAGTTCATTACTCAACACCTGTTACGTGTGATTAACAGCCCCGGCTAATTATGTGTTAAGAGCATCTCAGGTTGTAATGTGTCCCAGAGGTCTGTGAAGTTGACTTCATTTACATGTTTGTCTCCTCTCACAAGGTCTCAGCCAAACATCGCAAAAATCTACTGAGCATTTTATGAACTCCCATGTGACTACCTCGGAGTCTCAGACACACCAGCCTCTTCCCGCAAAGGAGACTGAGTGTCTACCATATACATTTCCTCCATAAATAAAGCAGGCAAGGTTTGTCTTTTATGTAGCACAAATGGGCCTCTTGTTGCAACTACCATTACAAAAGGCTGCTAACCTGTGTGCATTAAACTAATTATTACACTTTTAAAAAAAAGTTTCTAATTTTTTTATTGTAGTTCAGGTGAAGGCTTACAGAACAAATAGTTTCTCATGAAACAGTAGTACACATATTATTTTATGACATTGGTTAACAACCCCACAACATGCCAACCCTCTCCCTTCTTGACCTTTTTTTTTGGTGAAAATATACACAGCCAAAGATACACCATTTCAAAAATTTCTACATGCACAGTTCAGTGACATCGACTACACTCTTCCAATTGTGCTGCTATTCTCACTTTAGATGAAGGCTCACAGAACAAAATAGTTTCTCATTTAACAGTTAGTACACATGTTGCTCTATGACAATGGTTAAAAACCTCACAACACATCAACAATATCCTTACTCAACCTTGGGTTCCCTATTACCAGCTTTCCTGCCTTCTTCTGCCTTCTGGCCCTTGTCCCCGGACTGCTGTGCCTCATTAGTCCCATTTGGTTTTATGAGACTATCCACTCCCCGACTGAATGGTGAACCTTGGAAATGACTTCACCACTGAGCTAAAAGGGTGTCTGGGGGCCATACTCTTGGGGTTTCTCCAGTCTCCTTTAGGCCAGTAAATCTGGTGGTTTTTTTTTTTTTTTTTTTTTTTTTGTGAGTTAGAATTTTGTTCTGCATCCTTCTCCAGTTCTGTCCAGAACCCTCTGTTGTGATCCTGGTCAGAGCAGTCAGTGGTGGTAGGTTGGCACCATCTGGCTGTACTGGACTCAGTCTGGTGGAGGCCTTGGTAGCTGTGGACCATTAGTCCTTGGGACTAATCTTTTGCTTGTATCCTGTTCTCTTCATTCTCCCTTGCTCCCGAAGGGATGAGACCAGTGGAGTATCTTAGATGGCTGCTCACAGGCTTTTAAGAACCCAGACGCTACTCACCAAGGTAGAATGTAGAACACTGTCTTTATAAACTGTGTTATGCCAACTGAGCTGGTGCTACCTGAGACCATGGCCCTCACAGCCCTCCACCCAGCAATTCAATCCCTCAGGGAGTTTGGATGTGTCTATGGAGCTGCCATGACCTTTCCTTGTACAGGTTGTGCTGGTTTCCCCTGTATTGTGTACTGTCTCACCCTTCACCCAAGATACCACTTACCTATTGCCAATTAAGTACTTCCCCCCAACCCCTGCCATGCCGGGTAACCAACAAAGATTGTTATATTTTGTGTGTGAACTTTCTCATGGGTTTTTACTATAGAGGTCTCATACAATATTTGTCCTTTTGTGATTGACTTATTTCCCTCAGCATAATGTCCTCCAGTTTCATCCAGGTTATGAGATGCTTCACAGATTCATCATTGTTCTTTCTCGATGCAGAGTACTCCATTGTGTGTATGTACCATAGTTTGTTTATCCATTCATCTGTTGATGGGCATCTAGGTGGCTTCCATTGTTCTGCTATTGTGAACAATGCTGCCATGAACATAGGTGTGCATATGTCTATTCGAGTGACGACTCTTATTTCTCTAGGATATATTCCTAGGAGGGGGATTGCTGGATCGAATGGTATGTCTATTTCTAGCTTTCTGAGGAAACGCCATATCATTTTCCAAAATGGTTGTATCATTTTGCATTCCCACCAGCAGTGCATAAGGGTTCCGATCTCCCCGCAGCCCCTCCAACATCTGTTATTTCCAGTGTTTTTGATTCGTGCCAATAATGCCGGGGTGAGATGGTATCTCACTGTGGTTTTAATTTGCATTTCTCTAATGGCTAGTGATCGCGAACATTTCCTCATGTGTCTGTTGGCCATTTGAATGTCTTCTTTGGTGAAGTGTCTGTTCATTTCCTTTGCCCATTTTTTAATAGGATTATTTGTCTTTTTGTTGTAGAGGTGTTGGATTTTCTTGTACATTATGGAGATTAGACCTTTGTCTGACTTGTACTGTGCAAAAATTTTTTCCCAGTCTGTAGGTTCTCTTTTTACTCTTTTGGTGAAGTCTTTTGAAGAGCATAGGTGTTTGATTTTTAGAAGATCCCAGTTATCTAGCTTATCTTTTGGGGTTTGTGCATTGATGTTTATGGTCTGTGTCCTGTTAATGCCATGTATTAAGGCATGCAGTGTTGGTCCTACTTTTTCTTCTATGAACTTTATAGTTTTAGGCTTTATAGTCAGAAAGTTGATCCATTTTGAAGTAGTTTCTGTATACGCCATGAGGTATGAGTCCTATCTCATTTTTTTGAGATGGATATCCAGTTTTGCCAGCACCATTTGTTAAAAAGACTGTCTTTTTCCCCATCTGATGGACTTTGGGCCCTGGTCGAAGATCAGGTGACTGTAGGTGGATGGATTTACATCTGGGTTCTCAATTCTGTTCCACTGATCAACGTATCTGTTGTTGTACCAGTACCACGCTGTTTTGACTACTGTAACTGTATAGTAGGTTCTGAACTCAGGTAGTGTGAGTCCTCCAACTTTATTCTTCTTCTTCAGTAGTGCTTTAAATATTTGGGGCTTTTTCCCTTTCCATATAAAGTTACTGATTAGTTTTTCCATCTCTTTGAAGAATGTTGTTGGTATTTCGATCGGGATTGCGTTGTATTTGAAAATTGCTTTGGGTAGAATCATCATTTTCACAATGTTGAGTCTGCCTATCCATGAGCATGTATGTTTTTCCACTTATGTAGATCCCTTTGGGTTTCTTGCAGTAGTGTTTTGTAGTCTTCTTTGTATAGGTCTTTTACATCCCTAGGCTGATTTATTCCGAAGTATTTTATCTTTTTAGGGGCTATTGAAAATGGTATTGTTTTCCTGATTTCCTTTTCATCGTTCTCCTTATTGGTGTATAGGAATCCAACTGATTTTTGTATATCTTGTATCCTGCTACTCTGCTGAATCTTTCTATTAGTTCCAGTAGATTTCTCGTCGAGTCTTTAGGGTTTTCTATGTACAGTATCATATCATCTGCAAACAGGGACAGTTTAACTTCTTCATTACCAATTTGGATGCCCTTTATTTCTTTTTCTTGCCTTATCGCTCTAGCTAGAACTTCCAGCACAATGTTAAATAGGAGTGGTGATAAAGGGCATCCTTGTCTTGTTCCTGTTTTCAAGGGGAATGTTTTCAGCCTCTCTCCATTAAGAATGATGTTGGCCATTGGTTTTGCATAGATGCTCTTTATTATGTTGATAAATTTCCCTTCTATACCTATTTTACCGCGAGTTTCTATCAGGAATAGCTGTTGGACTTTGGCAAATGCCTTTTCTGTGTCAATTGAGATCATGATTTGATTCTTTTCTTTCCTTTTATTTATGTGGTGGATTACGTTGATTGATTTTCTAATGTTGAACCATCCTTGCATACCTGGTAGGAATCCTACTTGGTCGTGGTGTATTATTTTTTTGATATGATGCTGAATTCTATTGGCTAGAATTTTGTTGAGAATTTTTGCATCTATATTCATGAGAGATATTGGTCTGTAATGTTCTTTTTTTGGGACATCTTTGCCTGGTTTTTGTATCAGTGTTATGCTGGCTTCATAGAATGAATGTGGAAGTGTTGCTTCCTCCTCTATGCTCTGAAATAGCTTGAGTAGTACCGGTAAAAGCTCTTTTGTAAATGTTTTGTAGAATTCTCTAGTGAAGCCATCTGGGCCAGGGCTTTTTTTGATTGGGAGTTTTTTTTATTACCTTTTCAATCTCTTCTCTTGTTATGGGTCTGTTCAGATTTTCAACATCACTTTGTTGTAGTTTGGGTAGGCTGTGTGTTTCTAGAAATTTATGCACTTCCTCTAGGTTTTCAAATTTGTTGGAGTATAGTTTTTCATAATATTCTGTTATAATCCTTTTTATTTCATTTGGGTCTGTTGTGATGTCCCCCATTTCATTTCTTATTTGGGTTATTTGCGTCCTCTCCTATTTTTCATTTGTCAGTCTGACCAGTGGTTTGTCGATTTTGTTGATTCATTCAAAGAGCCAACTTTTTTTTTTTTTTTTATTCTTTCTATTGTTTTTCTGTCCTCTATTTCATTAATTTCTTCTCTGATCTTTACTATTGCCTTTCTTCCGGTGTCTGTGGGCTTTTTTTTGCTGTTCTCTTTCTATTTGTTTGAGTTCTGTAGTTAATGTTTTGATTTTGTCCCTTTCTTCTTTTTTGATGTGTGCATCTATTGCTAGAAATTGTCCTCTGAGGACTGCCTTTGCTGTGTCCGAAAGGTTTTGGTATGATGTGTTTTCATTCTCATTTGATTCTAGGAATTTTTTGATTCCATCTCTAATTTCTTCTATTACCCAGTGATGTGTAAACAGGGTATTATTCAGTTTCCATGTCATTGATTTTTTTCCCTTGCTGTTTCTATTGCTAATTTCTACCTTGATGGCATTGTGGTCAGAGAAGATACTTTGAATTATCTCAACGTTTTGGATCTTGTTGAGGATTGCTCTGTGGCCTAAGGTGTGGTCTATTCTGGAGAACGCTCCATGTGCATTGGAAAAGAATGTGTACTTTGCAGCTGTTGGATGGAGTGTTCTATATATGTCTATGAGATCAAGTTGGCTGATTGTGCCCTTTAGGTCTTCTGCATGTTTGCTGAGTTTCTTCTTAGTTGTTCTGTCCTTTATTGAGGGTGGTGTGTTGAAGTCTCCTACTATTATTGTGGAACTGTCAATTTCTCTTTTCAGTGCTGTTAGAGTTTGTTTTATGTATTTTCGAGCCCTGTCATTGGGTGCGTAGATGTTTATTATGATTATGTCTTCATGATGGATCATCCCCTTAATCATTATATAGTATCCTTTTTTGTCTTTCATGGTGGATTTTGTTTTAAAGTCTATTTTATCTGAGATAGTATTGCCACTCCTGCTCTTTTTTGGTAGTTGTTAGCTTGATATATTTTTTTCTAACCTTTGACTTTTAATAAGTTCACATCTTTGTTTCTAAGGTGTGTCTCTTGTAGACAGCTTATTGATGGATCCTGTTTTCTTATCCATTCTATCACTCTCCATCTCTTTATGGGTGCATTGAGTCCATTTACATTCAGTGTAATTATTGATAAATCTGAGTTTGTTGCTGTCATTTTGTATTGTTGCTTTTTTTTGTGGTGCTGACGTTTTCTTTGTTCTTCTTACTATCATGTGCTGAGTTACTTTTGTTTGTGGATTTTTTTTTCATTTCTTTTGTTTTTGTAGGTTTTGTTTTTGCTGAGACTTTATGTTTTTCCTCTTTATTTTTATGAGTTGGTTTGTTAACTTTCTTTGTGGTTACCATGAATTTTACCCTTATCTTTTTAAGTTTGAAGCACTCTACCATTACTTGGTATTGCCTTGCCTTCCTCTCCATTAGAAGTTTCTATACCTATGCCGTTTATTCCCTGTTTTATTGTTTTGATGTTGTTGTCATTTACTGATTAACTTCTCTGATTCCCTGTTGTATTTCTTTTGGTTTTGGATAGTCCTTGAGAGTTCATTTCCTAAATTGTTAACTGACTGATACGATCCTGCATCCTAGATTCTGCCTGTGAGCTGAAGTTGGTTGTTCTCAGATCAAAGTACTCCCTTTAATAATTCTTGTAAGTTTGATTTGGCTTTTACATATTCCCTTAATTTCTGTTTATCTGGAAATGACCTAATTTCACCATCATATTTGAACAACAGTTTTTCAGGATATATTATTCTTGGCTGGCAATTTTTTCCTTTCAAGATTTTATATATGTCATCCCATTGCCTTCTTGCCTGCCTGGTTTCTGCCGAATAATCTGAGCTTAGTCTTACTGTTAATGCTCTGTATGTGACTTCTTGTTTTTCATGAGCTGCTCTCAGGATTCTTTGTTTGGCTTCGGCTTTGGTGAGTGTGATTATGATATGCCTTGTTGATTTTCTTTTGGGGTCTATCCTATATGGGGTTCGTTGAGCTTATTGGATGGCCAGCTTTTCACCTTTCATGATATTGGGGAAGTTTTCTGTCAGCAGTTCCTCAATGATCCTCTCTGTGTTTTCTGTTTTCTCCCCCTGTTCTGGAACTCAAATCACTTGAAAATTTTTGCTTTTGATTGTATCCCACATAACTCTCAGGGTCTCTTCATTTTTCTTTGTTCTTTTTTCTAAGTTTTCCTCAGAGTTGTATCCAAGTGTCTGTCTTCAATTCCACTGATCCTGTCTTCCACCATTTCAAATCTGCTTCTCAGCCCTTTTATGACACCGTCCATTTCTAAAATCTTGTTGTTTACCTTTTGGATTTCTAATTGTTGTTTTTGTATAATTTCTGGTTGTGAATGTATTTTGGCATTTTGTACCTGCATTATTTTCCTGAATTCTTCCTATTTTTTGTCTGTATTTTCCATGAATTTGTCTATTTTTTTCTCATTTTTGTCTGCTTTTTGCTCCTGCTCTTGGAGAATTCTGAGTATTAGAGATTTGAATTCCCTGTCAGGTAGTTCTAGTGCCTTTTCTTCCACTGGAAAGTCATCAGGTGTTTTATTTTGGATGCCTACTGGAACCATCCTGTCCTGTTTTTGTAAATGTTTTGATATTGTTTGCTGTCTTCGGGGCATTCAGTAGTTATTTTTCTCACTTATCTATTGTAGATTTGTTTGTTTCATCCCTTTTTTTAAAAAATTTGACTATGTCTGAGCTGGCAGGCTGTGTGTTCTTTGCTGTTTGCTCGTCTGTGGGCACAATACTTTTCGCCTCCTTCTCCAATTGGCAGGGTCAGTCACTCAGATATGGTACGGTAGGGCAGGTCTAGCTGAAGAGGAGTTACTGGGACGGGTTGTTTGTGGCACTTACTACATCCACCAGGGTGGGTCGGTAATCAGTGCAGGACAGGTTCCAGTAGGCCGTGCCTGTGCTGCTTGGTGGTGTGATTTTAAGCGCACAGTGCAGGTAGGTAGGATGTAGTGGGGAGATTGTTATGTGTGGAGCTAAGATGGATATGGGAGGAACAGGGGCCAAAAACATACAAACAAACAAAAAAGAATGCTAGGGGATCTTGCCGTTGGAGTGGAGAGAAGAGAGACTACGAAATGGAGAAAAGCAGAAAGGGGAAGAGGAAGAAAAAAAAAGAAAGAAAAGAATGAATAAATAAAAATTGGAAAGGTTAAAGAACCACAAAGTTCCCAGGGATCCCACCGGTGCAGCTATGAGGTCTGGGGAGGTCGCTCTCAGGTGTTGCAGTACAGCCTGGCTAGAAGGCGTAGAGGTATACAACGCCTGGTATTCAGGGATCAGAAAGAGAAGGAAGATATAGAGAGACGAGAAACTGTGCAATCAAGAAAGACAAAAAGGGAAAAAGAGGGAAAAGAAAACAAATTTAAAAAAGAAAAAAAAAAACAAGAAAAGCCCTCAAAAAACAGAAAAAAAGAAATAACAAAAAAAGAAATGTCCTCAGGGATCCCTCTGCACATCTGTGCAAGCCAAGGGTGTAGGTTGCAAGCCACGCAGCACCACCTGGCTAGAACAGGCTCCCAACTCAAGAAAAGGAAAAGAAAACAAACAAACAATTCAAAACAAACAAATTAACAGAAGACCCAGGATCCCACCAGCATGGCAGCGCAGACTGGGAAGCAGCTCCACACTTGAATGGAGCTCCACAGCCCCTCAGGAAGAAGCAAAGATGGCACACAGAGTCAGGCATTTGAGCAAAAGGAGGGGAAGGTGGTGAGAGGTAAGGAAGAAATCATAAGAAGAGGAAAAAAAGCAACACCAGCAGCCAACAAATGGCACTCAGAGAGCCAGCTGGTGCGGGCTGGTGAGATCCAAGCAACTGGTGCTTCCCGGACAAGAGACTGTGTCCGCGGGAGGCAGAGGAGGCTGAGCGTAGGTGAAGAAGGGTAGGGGGTGGTAAAGCATATATCACAAATTAGCAGAGCTCCGCAGCCCCTCAGGAAGAAGCAAAGATGGCTTATGGAGCCTGGTATTTGAGCGAAAGGAGGGGGAGGTGGTGGGAAGTAAGGAAGAAATGAAAAGAAGCAGAAAAAAGCAACACCAGCAGCCAACAAATGGCACTCAGAGAGCCAGCCTGTTCGGGCTGGTGGAATCCAAGCAACCAGTGCTTCCTGGACAAGAGATTATGGCCGTGGGAAGCAGAGGAGGCCGAGTGGGGGTGAAGAAGGGTGGGCGGTGGGAAAGTGTATATCGCAAATTACTGGTTGTTTTGTCTCCTGCTGGAAGCTCCGTGAAGCTGCTTTTTCGTACCCCATTTGCTGGTCTCCAATAGGAGTCCAAGATGGCGGATCCGCGCTGCGTTAGCTGATAGGGGACCTCTGCATGAATCTCTCCTCGCTCCCCATTCTTTGTCAGTTTTCTCACTCCATTTGGTGCTTGGCTGAGTTCTTTATCTCTTCCTTTGATGTTTTAGGGTTTCAAGATTGTTGTTTTCTCTGTTCAGCTTAGTTTTTCGGATCTTTGTTGTGGAGGGACAGCATCGTGCTTCTACCTAGAGTGCCATTTTGCCGGAAGTGTCATAATTTTAATTATTTTTTACAGAACTGTGAAATAGTGACATATTAATTTTTAATCCATGAACTTGAAACATTTTAACTAGGAGAAAAACCATCGTGCAAATAAGTTCAATTACCTTTAAAGTATTATTTATTTTACACCAGGTATTATATTTATTACAATACAGGTGTTACAATTTTTATCACTAAACAAAGCATTATTATAAGAAAATACCAAGCACAGTCTGGGAACATTAAATTTTTGAACTTAGGTTTCTCCAGTTTTTTCTCATTAAAATCACTTTGCTATGTTTTGCTTATTTGGTAGCTAGCACCAAATATTAAGAAAATATTAAGGGTAAGAAAAAACTTGAAATGAAGGAAATTCTGTGCTAAACGATTCTGCCATCCCTGAGAATTAGGACAATATAGCTTCTGTTTCAGGAAGCGGCACTGGTGAAGTACTGTCAGTCCAGACCAGGATGGTGTCAGTGGAGATGAGAGGTGGACCGATCAGAGGCCCCTTTTAGAGGGCAAACTATTAGGATTTGCTGAAGACTTCTTCGGCAGGGTGAGGACATATACAGACATGTTAAAAGCCTCTGCGCTTGAAAATTTTTGACCAAATGTCGACTGACCATCCAAATCTCAGCCTTATGATCCTTCCTTGTATGTGGCAGATCCTTTGATTTTACTGCACAAGTACGGCTCCAGTTTCCAAACACTTCTCGTTGGTTGTCATACATCCAAAAGTCAAAATACTGGTGGTGTGAAAATATTCCAGAGATGCATGTGCACAAGCTTCAAATACAAGGAGGAGCAGCAATAATTCTGTGAACCCTAAGCGGTTCTGCAGAAGAATCGATTCCTTAGCTGTGCTGCAATGCTCCGGATCAAGCAGTATTCAGACAAAACGCTTGCATGTTCCACAGCACAGCACAGACTTTAAACCTGTTCCCTCTCAAAACTCTTCCAAGGTTCCGAAGCTCTTCTCATCCCTTATCACATTTTACGTATCCAACAAGAATCCATATTTGATTGTTCTTTACAACTTTCTATTTAGTTGTCGTTGCCGTTGTTGAAGGACAATCAGTTACGATTTCCATAAATTCTGGGGCAACTGGAAAGAGAGTTGTGGTGGCTAGATTGAAGCTGGCATGTCCCTCCCTAGTGATGAGTTAGACGTAAAGACGGCTTTCATTTCATAGCACAGAAAGAAACTTACGTTGCTCGGGCACGTAGGTCTCCCCCACTCATCTTTTCCCCAAAGAGCGGTCTAGGGGATCTTTTCAAAATGAAACTCCACGTATGGAAACTTTCCAATGGTTTTCTTGGTCCTAAGGACGTGATACAAATTCCTCAACATGCCTTATAAGGACCTGCATCAGGGTTCCCAACCCCAGCTGACCAAGCCACTTTTTATTACAAATATTTCACAATGCCCTCTTTTACTCTCCTGAAATGAAACCTACTTAATATAATCTACCTATACTCATAATTTTAAAAAAGTCATTACAGTGCCCTAACTGTACGATAAAGGAGAACTGTTAGAAGGGAATAGAATATGGTAATAGGAGCTCTCTTTCCCATAGACATGCGAAAGGGAACGTGCAACCTCAGTTACCGCCCGCAGGCATCTGAAGCAAGCACTGTAGGTGGGCAAACAGGACAGAAAGAAAGAACCCCGGTCTTGGGTGGCCTCATTGAGCTGCTCAGTCAATCAGTGCTGAAGCCCACACTATGTTCAGATCTTCCAGTGATCCAAGCCATAAAGTCCTTTTGCAGCTTAAACTTTCTGCACTGTGTGTACTGCCTATGACATAAAAATCGTAACTAGTACATCCAGCCAAAAGCAGCATGTGAGCAACATTGTCTACTCTCTCTCTCATCAGTCTGTCTACAGGATACTTATGTGATCACCGAAGGAAGTATGACAATTAGCGGGTTTTTTCTGTGAGACAGCATGGAGTTCAGAGAGATGACCAGTATGTGTTACCAGAACAGCCTAAACAAGGTGTTTGGGAACATGCTTCCCCCCTAATAACGCCTTAAGTTTAAGATGCACATTTCCTGACTTCTTATGTGCTTTAACTTAAGGTATAACTTAGTTCTCAGGGCTTTAATGCAACGCTGAAAATAGTTTTTGGAAGTTATTAGCATTACCACACCAATCCCCCACCAGTCCCGGTACAGCTAACTTACGCAGCTGACCAGTAGTGGATCTGTAACAACCACACTAACGTGGCTGTTTTTTGAGCAGAGCGAGGAAACTAAAAGGCAGCAGCTAACTTTTTATCAAAGAGCCCTGGTGGTGCAGTGGTTAAGCATTCAGCTTCTAACTGAAAGGTCGGTAGTTCGAACCCACCAGTAGCTCTTCGAGAGAAAGGTGTGGCAGTCAGCTTCCGTAAATATTGCAGCCTTGGAAACCCTGCGGGGCAGTTCTACTCTGTCCTATAGGGTCGCTATGAGTTGGAAGCGACTCCACGGTACACAGCAACAAACTTCTTAACAGCACATACCTGTTTCCACCTTTTTTTTTAAAGATGATTTTTCTAATATCATAGTAAAACAATTTCTACCATTTGTTTCTCTTCATTTGTTCTAAAATAAACTGATGGTTTAATAATTCTGTGTTGTAATCCTACTTGCTTTTACTCTAGATTATAATTGTACTGCAATACCTGTAACGATAAGTGTATACGTTATCAGAACATTTTGTGCACTACGCCTCTATTCCAAGCACTTCGAAAACATTAACCCCTTTAACCTTTACAATAGCCTTATAAGGGTGATTACTACTATCATCATCATTTTACTGATGAGGCCACTAAGAATCAGAGAGGTTAAGTCACTTGCCCAAAGTCACACAGCTATAAGCCAAGATTAGAACCCAGGCTCCTAACTTCTGGCTATACCGCCTCTCCTATAGTGCATGCTGGGGAAAAGACTGGCTGACGATAGAGCATACGTTTTGAGATAATTAAAAAAATGAACCTGCTGAAATCTCAAAACTTTTAGATTCAGGGAAATAAATACTGTTTTACAGAGAGAACAAAAGCAAGCATAAAAATTTTTCTTGAAGAGCTTGAAAAGATAAGTCAGAACTACTTCACCACCCTGCTCTATCTGGGCCTCTTGAAACTTCTGCATCTTAAAGCGTTGGTCCCCAGTCAGCCCCAATCTCTTGCTTTCTGATAAACTTTACCCTTGCTCACACGAACTCACACTTGTGAACTCACGCACTCACACGCACTTACACACAAACACCCGCCAAATCCAGAGGGAAAATAAAACAAAATTGTCCCCTGACTCCTTGTTGTGGATCAAATGTAGCTACAGTCAGCAGGGGGTAAATATCTGATGCTTACTTCACGTACAAGAGCTCTGAAGAAGAACACAGAGGAGTAACTTTTATACAGCATTTTGAAGGAAAGCAAAGCTTGTAAAATCCAGCCCCCCGTGAGTGTCATTTCTAGCAATGGGATTTTGTTTTCTTTGTCTGCAGTGCGTCTAGGTGATTGTCTTAGTCATCTGGTGCTGCTATGAAAGAAACACCCCAAGTGGATGGCTTTAACAAACAGAAACTTACCTTCTCACAGTCTAGGAGGCTAGAAGCCGGAATTCAGAGAGCTGGCCCTAGGGGAAGGCTTTCTCTCTCTGTCGCCTCTGGAGGAAGGTCCTTGTCAGCTCAGCTTCTGCTTCCTGGTTCCTTGGAGATCTCCATGTGTCTTGGCATCTATTTTACCCCATCTCTGCTTCCCTTGCTAGCTTGTTTAATCTCTTTTATATCTCAAAAGAGATTGATTTAAGACACACCTACACTAATCCTGTCTCATTAACATAACAAAGACAACCCATTCCCAAATGGGATTATAACCACAGGCATAGAGGTTAGGATTTACAACACATGTTTTTGAGGGACCCAATTCAATCTGTAACAGTGATCAAACCAAGAATAACTGACCCCCAGGCTCTGATGTTTTCATCAGGGATCACCGTTTGCATTCATAAACAAATCAAAAAGTCAGTCTAATCCTAGCTCCCCTTTAACTCCTAACATCATAGCAAATACTTTAACAATAGGCAAGAGGCAAATTAGGAGACTCTCTCAGATGTAGGTGAGCAAGTGAAAACAATCTTAGCGGAACCTGCATGACTGTGGGGTAGAAACATACGGACAAACCCAGCATCAATTCCGCACATCAGGCACGACCGGGAACCAGCTGCTGCTGTTTGAAGCATCCTCATACAAAACCAAAAACCAAACAAAACCCATTGCCATCAAGTTGATTCCGACTCATCATGACTCTACAGGACAGAATAGAACTTCCCCACAGAGTTTTCTAGGCTGTAATCTTTAGGGAATGGAACCTCAGTGGCAAAGTGGTTCAGCGTTAGGCTGCTAACCAAAAGTGCGGTAGTTCAAATCCACTAGCTGCTCCTTAGAAACCCTGCAGGGCAGTCCTACTCTGTGCTACAGGGTTGCTACGAGTCGGAATCTACTCAACAGCAATGAGTTTTAATCTTTAGGGAAGCTGACTGCCACATCTTTCTCCCAGAACAGCAGGAGGGTTTGAGCTGCCAACCTTTTGGTTAGCAGCCAAGCACTTAACCACTGTACCACCAGGGCTCCTCCTCATAGAAAAAGAGAATGAAGATGTTATCCTGCAGCAGAGGCGAACTCCGGGCTGCACAGTGAGATGGAAATGACCCCTGAGCTCGATAATGAACAGTGGTTGGCTACTTTTTTGTTTCATTGCTGACGAATAGAAAAGGGGTAAAACAGGGCCAAAAGCATTGCCAAAGATAAATGATGTCTCCAATATTCAGTAACACCGAAATCAACTCCAACGCGCCCAATCTCTCCCATTCTGCACTCTCGTTGTTCGGAGATTAAAACGCAGTCTAGGAAGCCAACAGCTGATCATCTTTTTCCCTTACTGAAGACGATTCTCAGAACTATGATGCATTCATTCACTTTTCTTTTCTTTTGTTTTTTAATTAAGTGGTTATCTATTTTATAAAGCAAGAAACTCCTTGAAGAGGTCCAGATTTACCATGGTGCTAAAAGTCATAAAATTACAGTTACAGGCTAAGCAGTTAAATCCAAATTACATACCACCCCATTAATTTTACAGTCAATAGAGACTAAAGGAAATGAGGAAGTAAAGTAAATTACATAATCTTGGTTTAAATGGCATCAATACCTATTTACTGGCATCTGTTACATATGAGACGTCACGAAGAAGAAAGTCCAGGGTTGAGATAAGTTCTGGGCCTTTGAGCAGCTTACCACCTGGCTGAGGAATTGATAGCTGTTAGCATGTGGAACGTTTACCCCGGCAGCAATAATGATGCAAGAGGTGTCACAAGGGCTCACACAATTAATGGCCAGTGGAACCACATAGAAAAGAGCACTAGTGTTAGCATAGTGGTTAACAGCATGGACTCTGGAACCAACCACCAGGGTTTGAATCCCAACCCTACCACGTACAGGCTCAGTGATCTTGGATCAGTTATTGGTCTTTCAGTGCCTCAGTGAGTTTCCGGTATAATGGGGATAATAATAGCACCTATCTCCACATGATGGCTATAAATATTAAATGAGTTAGTACTTGCCAAGTTCTTCCAACAAGGCCTGGCATGCAATAAGTGCACATAATTGGGTAAATAAGTGAAATACAGTTGAGAAAAGGGAAAGGAAAAGATCTCTGTCACGCTGAAGTTTCCTAAAGTGCTGGTAGGATTTAAATGAGGAGGAAAGAGATCATACTTATTTTCCTCTTTCCACTGATTCTTTCCCTAATGTCATAAGCATTCTAAGGTCTCAAAATCTGTTGCCGTGGAGTTGATTCCGACTCATAGCGACCCTGTAAGACAGAGTAGAACCGCCCCATAGGATTTCCAAGGCTGTAAATCACTGTTGTGATTAGGTTATGTTATATGACAAAGGTGAAGGGATTTTGCCGTCGTAATTAAGACTTCAAATTAGTTGAGTTTGAGTCCATCAAAAGGGAGATTATCCTGTGCAGGCCCGACCTACTCTGATGAGCTCTTAAAAGGGACTAGCCCTTCCTGAAGGAAGAGATTCTGCTGTTCTGCTGCTGGTCTTGAAAAAGTAAGCTCCCGTGTTGTGAGAGGGCCTAGGGAGGTGGCCACATGGCAAGGACCTGAGAGCAGCTTCAAGGAGCCAGAGAGTGGCCCCCAGCGAATAGCTAGCAAGACAATAAGTATCTCAGTTCTACAACTAAAATGAAATAAGTTCTCTCAACCTGAGGTAGCTTGGGAGCAGATCTTTCTCAAGTCAAGCCTCCCTATGAGCATGCAGCCAGCAGACACCTTGATTTCAGCCTTGAGAGACGGTGAGCAGAGGATGCAGCCAAAATGTGCCAGCCTCTGGCCTGTGGACACTGTGAGATACAATTTATATCATTTTAAGCCACTAAGCTTGTGGTAAATTCAAACTATAAATAAAACACAATAGAAAACTAATACACCACTTTGCCTGTTTCCTTCTGCCTTCCACAGTATTCTCATTGGTCTTTGCCTAACACCTAAATATATGCTGTTTTTTCCTTGAATCGCTGTTCTTCTGTCCAACACCATCCAAAGTGATTGTGTCCATTTGAATTGCTTTAATAAGCATCTGTATGTGGCTCTATTCAGATCTCTATATTGTTCTCGCTTAAGTCCATGTCCTATTTTTTATATTGCCTGCTGGTCAACTCCATGTGGGTACCATTTAAGCTCCTCATTCGATATGTCCAAATCAACTTTGTCATTATTCCTTCTACATCTTGCTCAGAGTAGCTTCTCCTCCTACAAGGCTGGTCCTTTGATGAAATCTCTCTTGTCCCAATCATTCAGTCTGCAAGTCTGCCACCTGAGCCTCAGTAGCAGACTCTCCCTCTTCCCTTTCCATTAGAACCAATGATTGGCCACGTTGTGCTGGCTTTTAACATCAGAGTCACATTCAATCCCTTTTTCCCCTTCTCTATGGAATTTAGACCCTTACTACTACCGGTCTGGCCTTTTCTCTAATTTATCAAAAAACTATTTAAAATTTCTAAATATTTTCAAGTAGATTTTAGAAAAGCCAGTGGAACTAAGACAGCTTCAAATGGGCTCTCAAAGTCTACTATGTGTAAGTTTCAAATCCCAGCTCTGTCACTTAATTGCAATGATCTCAACATTTTTTAGTATCTCTGGTCCTCAGTTTCCTCATCTGAATATTGGGGAGGATATCTACTTCACACACTATCATGAAGATGACGTAAAGAGGAATCTAATAAGTGGTGGCTGTTCTGATTACTGAGTCCCTGGCAGTGCAAACAGTTAAAGTGCTTGGCTGCTAACCAAAAATTTGGAGGTTTGAGTTTACCCAGAGGCATTTGGGAAGAAAGCCTGGTGATCTACTTCTGAAAAATTAGACATTAAAAACTCTGTGGAGCACAGTTCTACCATGACACACTTGGGGTCACCATGAATAGGAATAGACTTGATGATAACTGGTTTGGTTTGTTGTTGTTCTAATTAATACCTTGAATATTGGCAACAGAACATTTTTCCTATCAATCCAGTTTGAAAGCTTAATATGACCTCCAATTCCTTTCTATTTTCTCTTCTAGAACCGTTAGAATGACTTTGACCAAAACTTCATCAATCAGGTTTTGAATCTCCATGCAGATTATAGAATCTTGGAGAGCATTAACAATATTGCCTGTTTATCATTTACTCACTGAATGCTTACTACCAACTGCTGCAGCGAACTCTGAAGAAGAAAATAAGAAGTTGTTAAAAAGTAAACTTGAGGACATGATGATGTATAAGGGAAGGGGACAGAGAGGGACATGAAAGGGAGTGAATGCCACAGGCAGGCTTCATTTTAGTTAAAACTGAAGTGAAGCAAAGATGCCCCGTGTGCTGAGGTTACTCTTAATGAGCAGCTCCCCCGGGGCACACATGCCATCACTGATATCATATCTTCTTCTAGAATAATTACAGTTTTCCCGTGGGAGGAGGGAGACAGAGTCTGGTGTCATTCAGCTCGTCACATGCAACCCAAAAGAAACACCCATTATCAATAGAGATTTTTTGTCATGAAAGGGAAGAATGAAATAATTGGATATGCTTGACAGCTTTCAGTTAGACCACTTGCCCCAAAGGTGTAAATAGTTGAAAATCTAAATTTCTTCCCGTTGCAAATCAAAATATCTCTAGATGATAAGGAAACTTGAACTCACTTTGTGGGAAACACAATAGCACTAAGATACAGCGATGGTGCCTCTTAGCAAACTTAGCAGACTATTTATTACTTTGAGTACATGACAGTGTGTCATGGATTGAATTGTGTCCTCCCAAAATGTGTGTCAACTTAGCTAGGCCATGATTCCAAGTATTGTGTGATTGTCCTTCATTTTGTGATCTGATGTAATTATCCTAGGTGTCATAAATTCTAGCCTCTATGCCTGTGGTTATGATCCTATTTGGGATCCTGTCTGTTATCTTAATGAGGCAGGATTAGAGGCAGTTATGTTAATAAGACAGGACACAATCTACAGGATTGGGCTGTATCTTGAGTCAATGTCTTTTGAGATATAAGAGAGAGAAATGAGCAGAGAGGAGGGATCTCATCCCACCAAGTAGGAGAAGCCAGGAGCAGAGTGTATCCTTTGGACCCAGGGTCCCTGAGCTGAGAAACTCCTAGACCCAAGAGAAGATTGATGACAATGACTTTCCCCCAGAGTCAACAGAGAGAGAAAGCCTTCCCCTGGAGTGGGTGCCCTGAATTTGGACTTTTAGCCTCCTAGACTGTGAGAGAATAAATTTTTGTTTGTTAAAGCCAGCCACTTGTGGTATTTATGTCATAGCAGCACTACATAACTAAGACACAGTGACACAATTTTATTTTCCTCCAAACAATGAGAACATGACACCCATAAAAATTCTGGTTCTAATTTATGACAAATAAACCAGAGGCATCAGTTAAATTTTTTATGAATACCTTTCCTTAAGAGGTTCAAAAGGCCTTCACTGATTTTCTCCACCCATCACTGTCAGAGAAATCAGTAGAAAAAGCTTTAATAATATGTATTAGCCAAGATTTGAGTAGATGAGTAAAAACTGTATAGGAGGAGACTCCCAGAGAGGAGAAGGAGCTAAATACGGAGACGAAATTGAAAAAAATCCAAGCCAGAGGGGGCAGAGAGCCAGAAATTCCTTAAACGGGGCAACAACCACACACCTTAGAGGGTCTGGAGAAACTAGAGAAGCAGACGTTCTAGTCAGCATTGCCAGACACACCTGCAGAGAGGACAAGCAATCCCCTGGCGACAGCATCTCTACTCTGCAGTGTTAATAGGGCCTTGCCCTATGGCTGGATAATGCTTTGATGATGTCTTTCGGTGTGGTGGGGAGGGCAAACCAAAACAAATTCAAACCAGTTGCCATGGAGTCGATTCTGATTCATGGTGACCCCATGAATGTCAGAGTAGAACTGTGCTCCAGAGGGTTTTCGATCGCTGTGACCTTTCAGAAGCAGATCGCCAGGCTTTTCTTCTGAGGTCCTTTGGGTAGACTCTAACTACCAATCTTTTGGTTAGTAGCTGAGAGCTTAGTCATTTGCACCACCCAGGGACTCATGGTGGAGAGGGCAGGGGAGACTTTACCAACTGGATGTGGTGGGGATAAGGGTGGGAAGGCAGAAGGGAGGAAGAGGCTGCTACTTGCTGAGAACATTCCTACGTAATGTTATACACATTAGTTGACTTCATCCCCACAACAACCCTCTAAGGTAGTTATCATATCTATTTTAAAGCCATTGCCCTTGAGTTGATTCTGACTCATGGCAACCCCACAGGACAGAGTAGAACTGTCCCACAGTGTTTCCAAGGCTGAAATCTTTACAGAAGCAGACTGCCACATCTTTTACCCGCAGAGCAGCTGGTGGGTTCCTACTGCCAACCTATCAGTTAGCGGCCAAGCGATTTAACCATTACTCCACCAGGGATCCTATTTCCATGTTACAGTTGTGGAAATACACGAATCAAGAGGCTCAGTGAGGAGGTACATCAAGTTATTGTTGAGCAATCATTCCCTTCCTTTCCCCCACATTCACAGGAGAAACACACCTTCCTGAAGCTTTGACGTTGGACTTGGTCATGTGACGTACATGGACTGTGAATGGAAGACTGTTAACCAGTTCTAAGTCTATACCTGAAGAAGTTTCTGCTTGCTCTACTGGGAGTTTCTGATGGTCATTAGGTGAAATTCTCCAAAACCCATTGCCATTGAGTCCACCGAATCATAGAGACCCTGTAGAACTAAATAGAATTGCCCCCATAGAGCTCCCAAGGCTGTAATCCCTATGGGACCAGACTGCCACATCTTTCTCCCATGAACCGGTGAACTTTGGTTAGCAGCTGAGCACTTAACCACTGTGCAACCAGGGCTCCTTAAATATACTCCAGGTAACCACAAAGATTCCAGCCTCGGCTTCTAGTCCAGACTTGTGGAGCAGAGGCACTGCTTTGACTCACAGTATCAGAGTCAAGCCAGCTTCCCAAGAGTGTGAAGATGCGGTGATTATTGTCACATGCTACTGACTAATACAGTGAGTACCCAGTTTACTGAGTTATCTCAAAAAGATTTTTTTTTTTTTCCATTAACTGCCATGCATACTAGAACTTGGCACAGTGGCTGAGACCCAGCAGGCTTTTTCTGAACAAATGTGAGCTTTCCTCTTGCTCAGAAAGGAAGAACGAGGGAAGTTTAATACAGAAACCTATTTCTGATTCCCACCTCGCAGATTCTAAATATAGTTCACTTATTACCTGACATGCCTGACTTCTGGGTAAACCTCAGTCTTATAGAGTCTAACTCATTTTGTTCTGGTTTCTTGTGACTCAAGGGCTGTGTTTCCGTTCCCTTACCCCCCACCCCCAAGTGGCCTTATTGCACTGTTATTTTCACAAATCACATTAGCTACAAATATTGCGTTTGATTCTTTTGCATCGTTAGCTCCCCAGTCATCATATTCTACTCTTCACCTTCTTTTTGTAAACCCTGGTATTTTCTATGCTGGTTTCTCACACTTATCTCCAAGTTTAGATAATAGTTGCCAACTCTTTGATGAGTCTACATTTTCACTCAACATTTTGAGATTATAGCCATGAAAGGTTTTGATGTACTCTGCTAATCAGAGATATCTTTCTGCTACTTCCAGAAGTTTTCATCCTTTGAGATCAACCCAATAGTTCCAAAGGCAGATGAGTTTCAGGGTAGCTGGCATCCTCAACTACTCTGAAGCAGAGTGCCGTCTTTTCTCAGTCCTGCTTTTCCCGAGTATTCTCCCCCCGCCCCATTTCACCTCATGATTAAACAAATGAATTACCATTAATTTCATTCTGTTCCCAGAGTCCAACATTCTTGCTTCATGGTTTCCTTTTATGATGTTGGCCTAATGATTTACTACGTAAGTTTTCCCAACAAACTGATTAACAATTAACTAGTTTACAGGAGAGTGGAAGCTCTCCCAACTTAAAAACCTCCATGGGCTCACCCTTATCTGCAGAATCAATCTTGAGTCCTTAGTGTGGCATATGAGGCTGCTTGCTGCCTGTTTCACTAGACTCATCCTTTGCCAATGACCTCCTCCAACCACATCCCCCCATTGCCCCCACATACTTTCTTAATAGCGAGCTTTTGCTTTCAGTTTTATTTTACTCTTAAAAGGCAGAGGGTCAACCAAGTGAACTATGCCGTCCGAGGTCACACATCCAGTAAGTGGCAAAAGCGGGGTAGCAGAGTCACTGCTCCTTGTTTCCTCAGGATGCCAGGCCACTCCCTGCACCTTCGCTTACACCGTTCCTCGGCCTAAAACACCCTTCAGATCCTGTCCTTCCACTGAGCTCTGACTGATTCTCGAATGTCCTGCTCAGAGTCCTGTGTTGGTGCCTTTGGCTGTCCACCTGAGACAAAATTAACGCTTGCTCCATTTGAGTATCCATGGTCCTGGCTTACTTTTATTAACGGACAAGGGAAAATGCTCTGCTTAAACCCTGTTCACCCCATCGACAAGCAGCTCCTTGAAGGCAGGGCACTCATTTTTAATGCTCTGGGCTAAGCATAGTGCCTGGCGCAATATAAGGGCCCAATAAATGAGTGTTGAGCCCAGTCTGGATCTAGGGAATAATCTAGATAGCTCTTATAATCATGATGGAAAAGGAAAGGGCTCTGGGGGAAAAAAGATCATGTGAATGGGTGCTGATATGGGTTATCTATAATATGTTGATGGAATGATATAAATTGAGTATACAGTAAAACAGTGGCCAAGTATATTTCTCTGTAACTTTTTATCTTAACACAGAGACACTTTTAAAAGCTTTTAAGGAGAGCCTATTAATACTTCATAAGGAAGAAACTATTAGCTGGCAGGCCACTTTACAAATAAAGATACTTTCTAATTTCACCAGCTAAACATTCAAGAGGGATCATGGGATCTTTAAGAGGTGTCCTTCATTGAAAAACAATGGCTCCTGGCTCATAATGCTTCTGCTGGTAGCACCTGTAATAGAAATACAATTAAAATGCTGCCATACTAAATATTGAGCCTTCTTGGATTTTGCCACCTGCTAATTGGAAACCGTGGTTAAGAGCTACGGCTGCTAACCAAAAGGTCAGCAGTTTGAATTCACCAGGAGCTCCCTGGAAACCATATGGGGCAGTTCTGCTGTGTCCTATAGGGTCGCTATGAGTCGGAATCAACTCGATGGCAACAGGTAACAGGTTCAATATCATATTAGGTCCCTGAGTGGCGCAAATGGTTTGCACTTGGCTACAAACTGAAAGGCTGGCAGTTCAAATACACCCATTGGCATGATGGAAGAAAGGCCCGGTGACCTACTTGCATACACTTACAGTCACTGAAGACCCTGTGGAGTGCAGTTCTACTCTGACACACGTGAGGTCCCCATGAGCTGTAACCGACTCGACGGCAATAGGCGTTACCATTATATTACCTACATTTGTTTGTATTTAAATCGTTTGCTTTTTACTTATAATGTCAAGAGAGATGAAAACAGCTGCTAGAGGAATTGTCAACCAATTGCTTTAACGACAGCTGGCGGTTACTGTCTATCTCATCTGTATCCCGTATTTCTCTCAGTAGCTGTATCTCCCCTTTGTAATCTTCTGCACTGTTCACCTCTCAGCATTTAAAAGATAAATATTTTCTCTTCCAAATCTCTATTGACAGCAAAATCTCACAGTAAATCTGTATGCTTATAGTCATTTTGAAAGAATGGGCAAACGACACACTCAACAGGAATCAAAGATACCCATGACGCTGTCCTCCCCTTTGTTTTTGTCTGTTCACCCACCTTCATCCTGCGGGGTGGGGTGGGGGGTGGCGGTACATTTGGGATAATTCAAGGTTGATGTCCATTTGACACCTCAGGGTAAGGATGATCTTGCTGTCCTTGACTCCCACCAGGACCTCAAGAGTAATGGGACCACATTTCCCGGCCGCTGAAAATGCAGGCTGATGTACGTTATCTTGTTTCCACATCAGATTTTAATAACAGATTCAAAGTGTCTTTTCAAACCATTTTCCTTAATGTCTTGACAGACTTGTACTAACGTCACTCTAGATAAATGCTCGCTTCATCCCAAAGAGATATCAGAAAGAGTAATTTCTCGTCAGTTTACTCCCACGTCTTTCCTGTTAATTATTTTGAAACAGTTTGCAGTATATTGCTCAGTCACATTAAATGAAAATCGTCTCTTAAATTCCTTATCCACTCCCGCCCACCCCAATCATAGTTTTAGCACTTTGGGGTGTCATTTTTGAAATAACTTTTACCAACTCCAACATTTACAATTACACAAAAGGGAAGAGGAGTATTTGTAACCATGTTTTCCTCATCTGCAACATATACCAGGGGTTTTCTTCTGCAGTTTCTTTTATGTCACCTCAAAAATAAAATGCAAAGTGCCCTGAGCTTTATAGGCTGTGCAATGGAAATGGTAATTTACACAGTGCATGACTAAGCTGTACTGACTGGACAGGATCAATGGGGAAGAAGGAAAACCGTAATGCATCACAGGCCCGCCCCTTATCAATCAGTCGGCAGCAAAGATGACCGTGTGTGCCGGCAGCAAGCCACCATGTTTCCCCTGTGATCTGTGCTGAAGTGCAGGCTATCCAGCTCATACCAGCCTTCGGCCAAAGCACCACGGGAAGTCACTACAAACCATAAACTCCTCGTCCTTTAAAAACAGACTTAATGAATAAAACATGCAAATACAGCCAACAGCATTTCCAGGAAGTCTACCTTGTAAATGACTGAGTACCACTGGAGTTTATTTTTCAATGAAAGATTCAGATATGATGGCAAGGCAGTTTTTCACAAGCCCCCTGATGTGATCGAGGAGTTACTATAGTAGTGGGGAATTATATGCTTCGTGATGTAATTAAAAAAGAAAAAAAATCCTTTTTTTCTTTTTTTACCACCAGCTTGGTTTATGAAGAATAATGCACATATCTGCTGAAATATCCAACTAAACATTTCATCTACGTAGGTGAGGAAGCGCGAAGGCAAATACCTCGCGGACTGAGAAAAGCCAAGACCTTTCCGCTGTTTTCCAGAATGGAGGTAAATGCCAGATTAAGTTGCATTACTTCTATTCAATAATCTAACAGATATATGGTGCATGCCTACTATATAGCAGGCACTGTTCTAGGTACTGGGGGTATAAAAAAATACCAACTCAGTTGCTGTTGAGCTGATTCTGACTTACGGCCACCCCATGTGTGTCAGAGTAGAACTGTGCTCCACAAGCTTTTCAAAGGCTGATTTTTCTGAAGTGGATCACCACACCTTTCTTCTGAGGCACCTCTGGATGGACATGAACTTTCAACCTTTCAGTCAGCAGCCAACTGCGCTAACCATTTGCACCACTGAAAGACTCAACTAGGGGATATAGCAGTGGACAAAACAGACAAAAAAAACCAGCCCTCATGGAATTCACGGTCTAATCAATATATTTTGTTCATCCTCATGGATCTGAGTTAAATGACATATATTTACATTTCTAAAGGATTTATATTAAAATGAACTCAGTTTAAATTTAATTCATTTTCCTAGAGAGTACAGATTTGTGAAAGTCATCATCCTGAGAAAATGTTGGTTTACTGTCTGGGAAAAGCATTTTTGGTCTGAGATTCTTTTAAGTGCCTATCTACTTCATAGAATGTTCTTCTGTGAAAGAAGCTGCACGGACCGTAGGAAACGTAGAAATAGTTTCCAAGTAGAAATGAAACAAAGCACAGTATCTAACAGACACTTCCTATTGTATGCTTTCCTACTTGATTTTTTTTTTCTTTTTTTTAATGACATCCATCTGTGCCCCACGTTCTCACATTAGGCCCATCAAAACCTCAACTTGAGTGTAGCTTTCTTGAAATTTTGCAAAGTGGCAAACAAAATGAGAAGATGCTATGCCTTAACAACCCATCGCTGATGCTCTTGATCAATAGTTGGCATCAGGAAATCTTAGATAGACATGTGCACAAGACTGTTGGAGCCAGGCAAGGATTCTTCGTAATATGGATACGGATGTCATTTAGGCAGAGAGAAGTGGGGCAGATTTGCAATAAAAGGAAAGGGATTATTCAATACATCCACACCATAAATAAACACTCCATTAAGTTATGAAATTCTCTCTAGATGTTCTTTTTAGGAGCCCTTCCTGTCAGCCACTGAACTTAGAGAAAAAAGAAAAGCTCTCTTAATCATTCATTCAGCCAACTACTGAAGCCCTGCTCTATACCCAGCACCACACACGACCACTAGTACCATGCAGTGAGAGTCTGGAGCTCTGGTGGTGCAGTGGTTAAGAACTTGGCTGCTAACCAAAAGGTCGGCAGTTCGAATCCACCAGCCGCTCCTTAGAAACCCTATGAGGCAGTTCTACATTGTCCTACAAGGTCGCTATAAGTCAGAATCTACTTGATGGCAACAGGTTTGGTTTGGTTTACTGAGAGTTTAGGAGCCATGGTGGCACAGTGCTTAAGCACTCGGCTGCTAATCAAAAGGTTGGAGGTTTGAACCCACCAGCTGCTCCATAGGAAAAAGATGTGGCAGTTGGCTTCCTTAAAGATCACAGCCTTGGAAACCCTGTGGAGGAGTTCTACCTTGTCCTATACACTATGAGTCGGAATAAACTCCATGGCAACAGGTTTGGTTTTGGTTTACTGAGAATTTAAGGGGGCCTGGTGGCACAGTGGTTAAGAGCTAGGCTGCTAACCAAAATGTCAGCAGTTGGAATCCACCAACTGTTCCTTGGAAACCCTATAGGGCAGTTCTGCTCTGTTATACAGAGTCGCTATGAGTTGCAATCCACTCAATGGCACCCAACACAACAAGACAATACCTGTGAGTTTACTACGTACTGGACACTGTGCTCATGATTACACACCTTGTCTCATTTAATTAACTCAGCAGCGCTACGAAGTGGCTGTTATTTTTATCATCCGTTTATACATGATATAAATTATACCCAGAGAGGTTACGTCATCTGCCAGTTATCACACAGTAACTGAATAATCAGAGACCAGATGAGATTCTGTTGCTGTCTTAAGTCCGTGTTCTCACTGCTATGTTTACTATTCCCAAATCAGCTGCTGAATGGCTGATTCATCTGCATCATCAGCCTAATATTTTTGTATTGAAAAGGACTTTCAACATTTTCTCATCTGACCCCTTAATTTAGAAACGAACAAACTTCAGAAAAGTTGGCCCATTTTCCATGAGCACATGACTAGTTAGAGGCAGAGATGAAATTAGAACTTAGGCTCTAATACAGGGTTGCTGCTACTATTCTACATAGACTTGTGAATAAATAATAACGGTAATGGTAATAATTATAATAATAGCAGCTAGTATTTGTGGAGCCTTTAAGTATCAGTAGAAGCTCTAAGCACCATACACGTACAAGCTCATTTAATCCTTACCACTTTATGAAAGGGGTGCTATCATCCCCGTATCATGAAGGCAGTGGTAGTTCAGTGGTACAATTCTTGCCTTCCAAGGAGGGGATTCGTGTTGGATTCCCGGCCAAGGCACCTCAGGCTCAGCTACCTCCCATCTGTCAGTGGAGGCTTGTGTGTTGCTGAGCTTCCAGACTTTGACAAACTAGAAAGGTCTAGCAATCTCCTTTGAAAATCAGCCAGTGAAAACCCTATGGATCACAACAACGATCTGATCTTCGATTTACCACTGGATAGCCAGTGTTTCGTTCTGCTGTGCCTGGGGGTGGCGTGAGCCTAACTCGATGACAGCTAACAGCAACATCTCCACGTTACTGATGTACAACTGAGGCACAGAAAAGTACCTTTCTGAAGGACACACAGCTAAGAGGTGGTGGAGCAAGGATTCCAAGTCAGACCGGCATAGCTCCAAAGCCTGCATCTTAACTAATACCCTATTCTACTCGATGGTAACAAAAACCCAATGTTTTCATGTATCGGACTTAAAAAGAAAAAAGCCCTTAGTTCCTCTGTGACACTTGTCTGTCCTCTTCAGTCCAAATGTATACCCTCATTTTCTCATCCCTGAGCCATGCTTGGATAGTTACCAGTGACTATTTTATCTGATCAGCCTGATGCTGGGGATACACACTCCTCCTCCCAACAGAGCATTGCCTCCACGATCAGGGATGTGTCTTTAGTTCTGTCTGCCCTTCCCAGTGCCTGTCTATTACGAGGCACTGACTGCAGCAGACAGCAAAAACTTGCAGAACTAGACATCCAAAAAAAACTGTGGCAGGTAGTTGACTAAGATGATTCTAATTCATCACGTTAACAGTTTTAATAGAGGACTTGCTTACACAAAATAATCCAAATTCAGGGATAATCCAGATCTGCACATCATATGCTACAAGTATTTGACTAATAGGTGGTTCGGTGGCTTAATTTAAGATATTCCCTGTCCTACGCACCAAAATCATGACTAAAAAACCAAAAAACCCAACCCTTTGCCATTGAGTCAGTTTTGACTCATAGCAACCCTATTGGACAGAGTAGAACTGCCCCATAGGGTTCCCAAGGCTGAAAATCCTTACGGAAGCAGACTGCCACATCTTCCCCCTTCCCTACCCCCGGAGCAGCTGGTGGGTTCAAATTGCCAATATTTCAGTTAGCAGCCTTCGGGTGCTTAACCACTGCACCACCAGGGCTTTTAAAACCATGATGAGCCACTTGAATTAACTGTTGTTGTTAGTTACCCCATCAAGTCTATTCTGACTCGTGGCCACCCCAAGTGTTACAGAGCAGAAAGGCTCCGTAGGGTTTTCTTGGCTATAATCTTGGCAGAAGTAGCTCACCAGGCTTTTTCTTCCACGAAGCAGGTGGATGGATTCGAACCACCAATCTTTTGGTTAGCAGCCTACTGCAAACTGCTTGAGCCACCAGCAGACATCCACATGCTTCAAGTTCAACAACAGCTGTATAGAATGATATATCATGGTTTTTTAGAAATAAAATAAAATTTTGAAAGATCTAAAATAATTATGTCGACTAACTATACATATTTTTAGCTTAAAAAATAATTCTATACTTCTAAATAAAAAGGAACTGTTTTTGTTTAATCATCAATATTCTCTCATTAAGAGAGTGGGAAAATAAACACACTCTTACTGATCGCCACCTAACCACTTTTCTAGACTAACTCAAGCTCTTGAATCCCTTTTAAAACATAATGAATAATCTCTATGGTGCCCAGAAGATTGAAATTGCCTAGGCCACATTCCAGTACGACTGCACAATTTGCTTCTGTCAGCTAAGTTATGTTTACCAAGAATCTGTATACCCACTCCCAAACCTATTATACTTCTGATTGTATTTACATGATTGAAGCATAACATAAACTGACAAAATATGAATGCAGAAAAGAGAGCCATTGAGTCCATAATTTCTTTGGAAAGATGGGATAAATCCAAGTTGTGAAAATGATTTTCTTCACATTAGATGTAGCAGAGAAAATTTTACAAAGTGGAAGAGAAACATGGTAGAATTCCAGAATTGCGCCACAGATTGCTTTACAACTGTCCACATTTTCACTCCACGTTCAGGAAAGCTGAAGTAGCACATTATGGGCATTATTAATACAAAACAATGGATATGAATTTCAATCAGCAAATTCACGTTCAACGAGGGGCTTAATCCGAAAAAGCACTGACAGACAGATGTACCTTTTTCAGCATTCTAAGTTAAAATACAGAGCTCAAATAGTATTATTTTTTTAATACCTTTTGTTTTAACCAAGTGTTTCAATCAATTAACCAACTAGAAGTCATGACTAACCTGAGTAAAGGGGCTTCTGCAGTACTGGATGCAAGTCAGGGGTTTCTACAGGCAAGAGGGACCCCGGTCCTGGGCTTGGCTCATTCATCCATCCTCAACTTCTTCCTCGGGCTGAGCGTCTTCTTTAATCATCATGGTTTTTCACCTGTGCTACCTGTGGGATCCTCAGAATCTCAGAATCTTCTCATTTACTTTGTTTTGGTCTCCGTGCACAAAATTTTCTCCCTTAGATTCTTCTTGTAGGACCCCAAGCATGGGGATGACCATTCTTTCCTACCTAGGCACATTCTCTCTAGACTTCACTCTGCTCCTTCTTTACCTGGTTCCAGGCATCACCTCCCCCGCCCCATCCACCTGACTGCGCAGCTTTATTCATATCACCTCCTCTGGGCTCCTGTACTACCATATACATGCTGGCGTCATCTTTGTTTTCACTTGGTTGTGTTTATCTTGGTTATAAGCTCCTTGAGAGCCAGGGCCAGATTTATTCACTACTGTACCCCTAGAACCCAGCCTTTTGTGGGCAGATAATAAGGACTCAAATACTTGTTCAATGACTGGATAAACTAATGAATTAATTAGTTCAGGCAATTGTGCCTCCTCAATTCCCAAAAACCCGAGTCCTTCCTTTGTTCACGTGTGTTCTATGTGGTGCATTGTGTGAGATCACGCAGGGCTCAGTTTCCATGAGCTTGAGCATTCTAACAAGCGCTCCATTCCTCAGCCCCTTCACATCTACTTCTCAACACTTTGGATACGTAGATACCCTAAGGACTGATGGCGGGCTTCCAGGTGCTCAGAGGGATGGCCTCCTGGGTCAAATGGTCTCCGAGTCAGTGATCCCACTGGGCTCATTGGCCTTCTCATCTTACTAACCACCTGGCCTGAGACGGCAGGCAGTACTCACTTCTTCCTCGCCATCGTGTCTCCTGGCCCTCTTTTTTCAAATTTTCTCAGACCCCAGGAGGGCAGAAGTGCTTAGCTCAGCTCGCCTTACAGATGGAAAGGAGTGGTCCTAGAATGTTTCTGAAAAAAATGGCTGTTCTAGAGATAATAGAATCATTTCTCTTTGGGCTCGTTCAAAGGTAACCCCTTCTCACACAGCTTTGTAGGCAAAAGATGCAGATACCACGCTTAATATGCAGACACTGTTTGCATTTATGCTGCTTTTCATCATTTTTTTTTTTTTTAACTCTTTCCCATTACTCACTAAGATCCTCTTGCCTCTGCCTTCACATCCGCAGCCCCACAATTCTTTACGCTCAGTTACGGCCCTGTGAGTACTCTTTGAGTCTCGTTTCACAGGAGGCAACAGAGTTAAGAGGATTCTCCATTTGCGAGTCCAACGATTCTCAAATAACCCAGTGGTTCCTAAGCATCTCTGAGTAATCCAGAATCAACTCACTGCCCTGGGTCTGCTTTTCCTCCCATTCAAACTCAAGGTGAGCAATTGGCATCTGCCCAGCGATCAGTTCCCAGAATTAGATCTTTTCTCTGACTCAGTAGGAATTGGGCTTGTCACACTTTTATGGCATGTCATTCTGAATGCCCTGCCACCTGTCTCTACATGGAAGATGGGATGTACATAAAACCATTTACACAACTGCAGTCTAATGCAAAAAAAGAATTGTAGACATGCCAATTAAGCATATACCAAATGATAAAAACACACCAAATAATAATAATAATGGCCATGCACCTAGTCCTATGCTGAGAATTTCAACTACATTATCATTTAATTATCCCAGTAATTGTATGAGGAAAGTAGCACTGCTACCACCACCTCATATTCAAGGAAGCTGAGTATAAACAACCTACCATGTTTAAGTCAAATCCTAGTCCAAATTAGACGGCTCAAAGATTCTCCAAATATAACCAAACATATAAACAATATTTATACAGTCCTATAGTAGTTTTTCTCTTGGCTTTCTGGCTGTTTTTACAATATTCAGTGGGGCAACACATCTCTAGAGTTTCTCATTTCAGGATATTTTCACTAATGCAAATAAGTTAGGGCACTACATTACATTTAGCATTCAAGGTGCTTTGATTTTTACACTGGGACATAATTATGATACTCTAGTAAATTACAACCTAGCAAGAAGTATCTAAGATACTAAGAAGTGTCATGAACTTCTTAGATGTGATAGTTTAAAAGGAGTCATTCCTTCCTGGAAATTTGCAACCTCACTGTTGTGGGCTGAACTGTGTCCCCAGAAAAGATGTGTTGAAGTTCTAACCCCTGGTACCTGTGAACATGACCTTGCTTGGAAATAGGGTCTTTGAAGATGTTATTAGTTATGCTAACACGAGGTTATACTGGAGTAGGGTAGATTCTAATCCAATCTTAGCGGTGTCCTTACAAAAGAGGAGAAGAGACCCAGAGAGACAGACAGGGAGGAGACAGCCATGTGAAGGTGCTTCCACAAGCCAAGGAGCTCCAAAGAACGCCCGGCACTACCAGAAACTGAAGAGACAGAAGGATCTTCCCTTAGAGCTGACAGACTGTGAGACAATAAACTTCTGTTCTTATAAGCCATCCAGTTTGTGGTATTTAGGTTCAGTAGCCCTAGGAAACTAAGAGACCCACCCCTTCTGTGTCTCCTGTGTCCTCCCCTCCAACCCCCCAGGACTCACTGTTCCACTTTTTTCTAAGCTCAGTAAGGTACAGTCAGATGACATCATGATGGAGCAGGTAGAAAATCAAAACTGAATAAAAGGCGATTTTACACTGAAAGAACCTAACTTTGAATACTTGACCAAGATTGGGCAAATTCTCTGATGAGCTCTAGCTTTACCCTCTTCAGAGTCCTTCTTCAGTGCACTACCAAGGAGTTTGACTAAGATGCCTGTCTACTCACAAAAGGTCAATGGCTTCTTCTCACCTCCAGACAAGTGATATCCAAGCGCTTCACAAAGTCAGTAACACAAGGAAAAGCTTGCTGCCTCACCACCTTGACTTTCGGCTCCTCTTCCTTCCCTTTTGTCTTCCATTTTGCCTCCCTCCCAACAGCCCCAGGTAGACACACCCTTCTTCCCTCCCTCAGCAGGCAGTTTTCTGACTTCCCTGCTGGCTGAATTAGATGTTTCTCTCTTCTGTGTGTTGATGCATATTAATCACTGAATTCATTGTGGTTGCTGGGTGCCATCAAGTCAATTCTGACTCATAGCGACCCCATGTGACAGAGTAGAACTGCCTCATAGGGTTTTCTTGGCTGTAATCTTTACAAAAGCAGATCATCAGGTCTTTCTCCCCGCAGAGCCTCTGAGTGTGTTTGAACAGCCAACCTTTCAGTTAGCAGCCAACAGCTTAACTGTGGTGCAACCAGGGCTCCTTGTCACTGAATTTACCACATTATAATGCTCTCTTGGTGCCCTGAGTCCGTTCCACTACACTAGGAGCTCCTTGAAAACAGGGATAGTTCTTATCCATAGTAGCCTAAGTGCCTAACCATGTGTGACACAAATAAATGTTTGCTGAATGACTGCTGAGAAATCCAAAGGCAAAAACATCACACTTTGCTAAGTTCTGTGATATTTAATTTTGACAGTATTTTTGAAAATCATATTCACACCGGAAAATGGAACCAGGATTATTAGCTCAACTAACCTTCCTGGAATTTTATTTAAACATCTTTAACTTCAACTGGCAAGCCCAATAAAATATTTATATTTTGTATTTGTAGGTTTATAAGACACTATTTTTCTCACTTGCCTTCTCTCCTGAGCGTGCAGTGTTTTCCAGAGCCTATGTGACATTTGCTATCTCAACAAAATTAATTCAGAAGCAGATATGACAATCCAGCTCTCTTTTATTAAATGCTACATTAAAGAGACTTTCAGAAATCGAAAACAATGTTACTTTTCCCAAATATTTTTTTGGAAAATAGTTATCTTTCATAAAAATGTTATTTATGTTAACATGTAATAAATTTATCTTTATCTTAAATGAATTGATACTTAAACTTTTTTAAATTTTACCGTATTTTTACACAAATAATGCACACCTTCTATGTTTGTTTGCCAACCACTCCCTCCCTGCTCAGGGTGTTTTTGTAAACTCTGCTATGCCAAGCACTTACAAAAACACCTCACGGGGGAGGGAGCGATTGGCAAACAAACATAGAAGGTGTGCATTATTTGCGTGACAATATGGTAGCTCTGATGTCTAGTATGGTAAATACTGATGATCTATAAGATAGACACAATCCACATAAACAGAAGCCTTTCGGGGTCCTCAGCAAATTTTAAAAGTATAAAGGGCCCATAAGACCAAAAAGTCTGAAAACCTTTGATCTATAAAAATGGAAAAAATAAATTTTTATCCTTTTATCTAAGTCAGAAAAAGAATTTCATTCCGTGTATTCCATGTCATTTGCTTAAAAAAAAAAAAAGCTCGTAGCTTGACACATAGCATGCTATTGTAACTCGGAGAGTTTATTTATAAAACCGTATAAGTTACTAAAAAAGACTAGCAATTTTTAAGCAATAAATACAGATATCCTTCTGGAAGGTATTTTCTTGGGAGCAAGAGGTGTCTACATTCATTTAGCGATAAAGTAGCTCACTGTATCATTTAAAAAGTGTGCTGCAGTACGCAATAAAATCTATAAAACAATTTATCATCTCAAACTTCTCCTCCAACAGCTGTTTCCTTTCCTGTTTGTCTCAAAGAATAGGCACAGGAAAAAAAATAACTTACCCCAATAGAGAACACAACATACAGACTTAAAAATAGCCACACACGAACTGGTTAATAAGCTAGGTTACTGCCTTATAGAGACGTTGTTGGAATTCTTAGGGAAAAAAACTCTTTAACAATTAATCTTTGAGATGAGAATAAAATAGATAGAACAACAAAGTACTAAATGAATTTTGAAATTAATGATGCACAAAGGGGTGCCTTTAATAGACTTTCTGCCCCACCTATCCATTGTTCTTTTGCAAGTAGACTCTTTTCTCCGAGTGACATTATTCTTCTGTGTCATTTTAGGTTATTTTTCATTCCAATCACTCTTAAAGAGATGATTCCCTCACAATGCCTAATTGCTTTACCATCTAGCTGAGCTCCCTGATTAACCTTTCCAGTGAAGGAAGACTTTCTACATTGTCTATACAGGATCAAAACAAGGTCTAGTGGTGGGGTGGTGGGGTGTGTGTGGCAGGGGTGGGGGGATGGTCCATAGAAAAGACAGGATCTTACATCACTGTCTTAAAAAATATTACCTTCTAATAGATGAAATAGAGCATATGACTTGCCGGCCGAGGAGAGACTACCATAAGCCCAAACACCCTAATTCCACTAGATGAGAAAGTGGATAAATACGCATTTTAACCTTTTCTTAATGTGGCATTTGTAGCCTTACAACGGATGCGGCTTAGATATTTTTGGCCCTACACAGTGACCCCAAATGGGTTACTCTAGAGCCCTGGCTGTCAAATATTAATGTAGATAAGTGCCAACTGGAGGGCTGGTTAAACCATAGTTTCTTGGGTCTCATCTCTAGAGATTCTGTATCAGTAGCTTGGGCTGGGTGAGATCCATGAACTTGCATTTCTAACAAGCTCAGCAAAAAAAAAACAAAAACAAAAACAGTGTAGTTAAGTCGATGGTGACTCACGGTGACCTCATGCGTTTCAGAGCAGAATTATACTCCACAGGGTTTTCAACGGTTGTGATTCTCTGAAAGGAGATTGCCAGGCCATTCTTCTGAGATGCTTCTGGGTAGATTCAAACTGCCAACCATTCGGTCAGTAGCTGAGCACTTAACCGTTTGTACCAGCCAAAACTCCTACTGAGCTCACGCTGTTGCTGTTGTGTGCTGTCAAGTCAATTGCGACTCACAGCACCCCTGTGTGGCAGAGGAGAACGTCCCCATGGGGTTTCCTCATAGGTGACGTCAGATGCTAGTTTGAGGATCACACTTTCACGCTAGAGTGCTGCAGTTCCAAAGCACTCTGGGCAGGCTGCATCTAAAATTCTGTTCTTGGGTTATCCCAGTCTGCCACTTCAAGAAGCCCTTGGAAAACATTTCTTACCACAGGTCTTCAGAGAAGCTACAGGCCTGCAACAGTGGGCTTTCCTCTTTCGTGAGGAACAATCGGAACAAAAAGCAGTGGCTCTTCACTTGGAACAGAGAGCCAGCTGACTCTGGTTTCCAAAAAAAAAAAAAAAAAAAAAAACAACCAGTTGCCATCAAGTCAATTCCGACTCATAGCAACCCTATAGGACAGAGTAGAACTGCTCCATAGTGCTTCCTAGGCTGTGATCTTTACGGAAGCAGACTGCTACATTTTTCTCCCTTGGAGTGTCTGGTGAGTTCAAACTGCAGACCTATTGGTTAACAGATGAGCACTTAACCACTGCGCCACCTAGGCTCCTTTTGGTTTACAAAACCCTAATTCCTGCTCCGTTACCATTCAAGAGAGATGTGAGCAGTCCATGCCAAAAGTGTGTACTGCTCATTCCCAGGAAGCTGCACTCCCAAGGCCAACTGTAATTTTATTTAAGCCTGTCTGAACTTGCTTCTCTTATTGTTTTTTCCCCCCATTAGCACTCATATCTTTTCTCTGTGTAAAAGAACTCAGGGACAAGGACACAGATGTAGTTTCACCAAACTAGCAAAACCTTTAAAGCAAAAAAAAAAAAAAAAAAAAAAAAATCAAGCATTTCTGTTTATATCAAGATTTACCCTATAACCCCTTCTACCCATCATCCTATGCAAAGAGAAAACTGTAAACTATACCTGCTCCAAAAAGGATTAAATAAAAACACCAAAATCCAGATTATTGATAACATTTTAGTGCCTTTTGTGTGCAAATCCATATGTTGGTGTTTGGAAAACTACTGTAAATATCCAAGAAAGAGCAGGCATACTCCTTGCTGTAAAGTAAGCGTTCCAAATCCGTGAATACTGCAGAAGTTACAGAATGCAGTTTCATGGATCAACTCAGCCCGAGTAAGACACGAAAGATTAGTACAGACAATGGAGAAGTTGGGCGTTCTGGTCCTGTCTCAAGAGAGCTGCTACTAACTAGTTCCAGTCTGAAACCTGATTCCGGAAATACCAGTAACTGGGTCATCAATGAAACTGTCTGTTTTTTCTCGTTGCCTTATTTTTTGATGTGCTCAGTGATTTTAAGATGAATTACAGATGCTCTGTATGAAAAATAATACAGATTCTGGATGATGGTTTCTTCCTCCAAAAAATGTTCATCTGATTCTCTGGTAGGCAATGCAAGACTGGGCAGGTCACCTTTATCCAATCCAGGATTGAGCCGACTCAAAGCCGGTTGGCATCTGGAAGACTCAGTCCACCTCTGGTTTGCCCCCCTGCTTGGATGGAGCTTGAAGGCCTGTGGTTTTTTTTTTTCTAGTGCTCCTTGTCCTTCATGGGTACTGAATTCCAATTATTTTCTCCTCCACACTGTGACTGCCAAAAACTCTGCCTTACCTTTTAGTGACTTTCTTTTTAGCTTCTTCACCTCACACCCTACAAAGCATAAGACCTAGGAAAATTCTTCAAGAGGGGAAATGGCCCAGGGCCAGGCTAATACCCCCAAGTAAGCCTATCTTCTCTCGGATTTTGGCCCCTCAAGTCCTGACTGCTTCAGCCTTGTGAGGTCACCAAAAATTCTTCTGCCTTCTCTGCCTCTTAGGCATGATCCTTTGCCTGGTTTCTCAGCTTCTCATCTTGAACAAAAAGTTGGCAAATTCCCTGAAGGACAAAGCAACTTGTAGAATGCTATCTCGCCACTGGATAGCTCCCTGCTCCCTGAGACCTCGGCTCTCTCTGCAGCTCTAATACTCTGATATGTTTACATGTGGCTTTTCTATTGTTTCCCACAGAGGTGTCACCAACCACTCCAACTTAGCCAGAAGCAGAAGTCCTCAGGCTAATTTAATTCAGCAATATAACTACTATCCCAAGAAATACGTGTTTTCATTCTGAAATGTGGGGTTCAAATTCAAATTTAAGCACTTAATCCACGTAAACTCTATTAGGATCATTTTGGCAAGGAATTTCTCTATACATGTGATAATACGTATATTCCATTTCAGACAAGACATCAACTCTTTTGGTTCAGTGATCTCTTTAAGACAGATAGGTCAAGCAGTTTTTGTAATTTGTCAGCAGCCCTGAAAGAAATTTCAAATCACCATAAATCAATGTTATAGTTTGGAGTACTTGAGACGCTTTAGATAAATATTTGACGATAGATGGACACTAGGCAGAGGAACAGTTTCATTTAATACAGGAATAAAAAAGTGACGAGACATACGTCCTAATGCTTGTCAAGGATCCAGACAAGAACGCTGTTGACAGAATATCACTCCCGCCAGTAAGTTGTAGCACTTGAAGCAGAGAGATGCAGATTTAAACGGGGGTGCCGTCTGACTTATGGCTTTCTGTGCAGTGTAGCACCCTGGAGGAAGACATGTATAGACGGATGGTGAAATCACCAAATTATTCCTATTCCTGCGTGTCACCTCTGACTGTGGCTTCCAACATCCCTGAGCATTCATTTGCGAAGAAACTAAAACAGCAATACAGATTGTCTTTATTCAAAGAGGTGAAGGCCCCTTCAGAATAGTGCCCTGCTAGGACTGATTCAGTGATAGAATTCTCACCTTAAACATGTGAGAGGCCTGGGTTTGATTCCCAGCCAACGCGCCCCACGCGCGGCCACCACCCATCCAAGTGGAGGTTTGCGTGTTACTATGATGCTGAACAAGTTTCAGCAGAGCTTCCGGACTAAGACAGACTAGGAAGGAAGGCCTGGTGATCTACTTCTGAAAAATCAGCCAGTGAAAACCCTATGGAGCACAGTGGTCTGATACGGTTGTACACGGGGTTGCCACGAGTTGGGGGCTGACTCAAGGCAGCTGACAACAGCAAAGGAGGAAGGTGCTCACCACCTCATAGGTAGCCTGAGAACATGGCAGAGGCCTTGCTATGGGATTGTCCATAGTGAATGCTGATCTAGGTTCCTCTAGAATTGCCAACTCAGCACAGTGGGGTCCCTCCTGAGAGTGTTCTAACCTCTTCTTTAACATGCCTGTTTTCCTCGGATGTGATTACTAAGAGCAAAGGCCCAGGGTCCGAATGAAAGGGATGTGGAAAGACATCAGTATATGGAACAGATCCGCAACCAGTTAGTTGCTTTTCACCATTATCTAGTTTTCAGGCTGAGTCACAAAAAAACTGAGGCCTAACAAATAAACAATAAAAATGACATTAACTTGGTGCAGCACACCAAGTATACTACCCACCAGGGGACAAAAAAGAGCATTTCCGGTATGTGGCAGGCACTGTGCCAAGGACACTACCTGAAATCCGTAAATCTTCACAACTCTCTAAGGTCAATCTTGCCATGATGTTCGTTTTACAGATGAGGGCAGTGAGTCGAGGAGTGGCTCAGCAATTTACTCAAGGTAGCAGGTGTGGAGAGCTGACCCAAAGTCAGGTCTCTGCGGCCACATCACAAGCCCTTGACCACGTCCCCTTACTGGCCTGCTAGACTGCACTGATCATTTTAAGTGTCCAACTGTGTACTCCCTGTGCTTTCATAATGTGACTCTGGATTACGGACACGTGCCTTTCCTAGCCATCCTTAAATTACCAGCTAAATGTAAAATTAATAACGTCCTGGGAGCCTTGATTCTCCCCGAGCACATCTCACTGAGAACATGGTTTATGAAATCTTTATATCTTGTTGAAATGGGTTTACCAAGTCTTCCCAGGAAGTTCGTTCTATGGGGCTAGTACACATGGGCAATGCTAATGGCTCTAAGGGTTAAGAAGCCTTTGTTCTAACCACTCCTTTCCCTTCAAATACTAAGTCATTTAGTAGATTTGGAAAACGAAGCAGCCAGTCTATCTCCTTTCACAAGTTACTAGGCCTGCATAAAGATCAGTCACTTAATACACAGACCCATTGCCATCAAGTTGATTGCGACTCATACCCACCCTATAGGACAGAGTAGAACTGCCCGATAGGGTTTCCAAGGAAAGGGTGGTGGATTTGAACCGCTGACCTTTTGGTTAGTAGCCGAGCTCTTAACCACCGTGCCACCAGGGCTCCTTAATACACAAAGGGTGGGAAAATTCCAGATCTGGTCCCTGGAGTTTGCCTCCCTCAACATCACTGACCCCAATCAGTGTTTAGATGGAGTATTTTTGAGGAGGCTAGCACCTGTTTTGGTTGCCTAAAAACTTCATACCACAAATCTGCATTTCAGTAAATATTTACTGAGAACTGGAAGAAAGAACTGGATGTCCAGTCTGTAGGCTAGATCCCATTCCTCACTTTTCTGTTGAAAGGTTGCATGACTGTTAAACCAAAAAAACCAAACCCATTGCCATGGAGTCGATTCCAACTCCTAGGGACCCTATAGGACAGAATAGAACCACACTGTAGGGTTGCGGGGCTGTTAAACCAAAAAAACCAAACCCGTTGCCACGGAGTCGATTCCAACTCCTAGGGACCCTATAGACAGAATAGAACTGCACCGTAGGGTTGTGGGGCTGTTAGCAATTCACAAGCTTGGGCCTCCGTTTCCTCATCAATTAAGCAGAGGGTCCGACCTGCCTCATGGTGGCCTTGGAAAGGTAGCACCTGTGAAGACACTGCAAATCTTATTCCAAGAAGACATTTTTATTTGAGTTATTTCACTTTGTCCAGAGCTAAGCTGTGCACACTATGCAGATGCCGAGGCTAGCTGTCAGTGAAAAGGCAAAGAGCAAGGGAAGGAGAAATCCCCAAAGCCACCCCAGAGGAAGTGAGCCCGAGAGGAGATTCCGATCCCCACAGCGGTGGGAAAAGGACTGAGTGGTCCCGGCACGGGGGTAGAGAGGAAGAGAAGTATGCAGGTGTGTCTCAGAAGTGGGTCCTGGGGAGTCCAGGTAACTCCAGTACTGCCTAAGGGTGGACCAAGAAAAAAAAAAAAAAAAGGCATCGCCATCAAGTCAATTCCAACTCAGAGCGACCCTATACGACAGAGTAGAACTGCCCTGTAGGGTTTCCAAGGAGCAGCTGGTGGATTTGAACTGCCGACCTTTTGGTTAGCAGCTGTAACTCACCATAGATCTTAACCACTGCACCACCAAGGCTCCCAAGTGTTGACGAACAGCAGAAATTGTGGGATGAAACAGCAGTAGACAAGAACTCACTCATTAAGAGAAAATCACTGAATATAGAGGAAGCTGTGTGCCAGGCACCATAAACCCAGAATACCAACTTGCAGGATCCTGTTTGATGCCGATAACAACTTGGGAAGGGTTACTCCATGTTACTGATTAGGTAATTTATTAACTGCCCAGGGTCAAACAGAGAGTAAGAAGTCTAGCCCAAGTCCAAATGGGGGTCGGTTTGACTTCAGGGGCTGTGCTCCTTGACTACCATGCTATTTCCCCTCTCTTTATATCACGTTAGGTAGGATACGAACCAGCACACCTACTTGGTTCACATTTCTGTAGCAAGCACATCCTTGTGCTTAAATACGTAGGAAAAAATTCAGGCATGATGTACACTCAAATGTTAACAACAGCTATTTCAGTGCAATGGGATCGCAGGTGGTTTTCTTAACACCCTAACGTATTATCTGACTTTTATAACCAGAAAGAGAAAACAATTTAAAAATTGAAACGCATTGGAATTTTTTCTCCTCAGGACAATTCTGTTATTTCAACGTGATTCAGAAAATCTGTGCAAATAAGAGAAATGCGGGAGTCAGGAGGGTTTACTTAGGGTTTCATTTTATAAATGAAATACATAAATTAAATATAAATATTACTGTAACGATTCTACAGGCTATTCGGGGGGCATTGGTGGTTCAGTAGTAGAATTCTCACCTTTCATGTGAGAGACCTGGGTTTGATTCCCAGCCAAAGTACCTCACACACAGCCACCACCCATCTGCCAAGTGGAGGCTTGCATCCTGCTATGATGATGAACAGGTTTCAGCAGAGCTTCCAGATTAAGGTGGGCAAGAAAGAAAGGCCTGGTGCTCTATTTCCAAAAACCAGCCACTAAAAGCCCTATGGATCACAACGGTTCCATTTGCAGCTGATCACGGAGATGGGGCAGTACTGGACAATCTTCAGATCTGTTGTGCAGGTGGTTGCCGTGAGTTGGGGGCTGATTCACGCAACATGGGCTATCAGGAAGCAGCTGAAAATATTTGACTGAACCTAGTTTAGACAGAGGTTGGACTTGAGGTTCATGCTTGCAGGAGAGGGCAAGGCATGCTCAGGCAGTGAGGCTACAGGTTACTTGTAGGGCTCTTTACTAACTGCGTGCTCCCCATCTCAAAACTTTCAGAAGGAACCCTGGTGAGACTCACTAGTATAGGATCCGCTAGTGCAGGTAGAAAGGGACTCTGGTAAGCACTTGACTAAATAACTAAAAGCCTGGCAGTTTGAACCCAAGCAGAGGTGCCTCGGAAGAAAGGCCTGGCCACCTGCTTCTGAAAAGTCACAGCCTTGTAAACCCTATGGAGCTTAGTTCTGCTCTGACACACATGGGGCCACCATGAGCTGGGATAAACTCAATAGCAACTGGTAACTCGGTGTGGGTAGAAATAGGCATTTCCACCTCAAATATGCCGGCTTGGAGAAAAGACTAAGGACCCCCAAGATGCAAAGAGATACTCACTAGAGGACTACGCAAATAGACGAGATGACAGAGGAAGGAGTTAACAGAAGGCCAGAACTAGGGGATCTCCCGATTTGGAGACTGGAAAGATGATAACAGGAAATGAAGGAGAGAGAAACGGGCAGAGGTGTGTATCTGTGGGCGGGGGGACGCGGGGAGTGTGTGTGCCAAAAGAACATTCTAACAGAAACGCCTATAGGCTCTTACAATGGAGGAAAGCTTAGAAATGGAAAACCCTACTAGTTTACAAAGAAAATTTCCGTAAAATACATTAGTGTTTACCTTGATCATGAGAGAATATGAAAAAGCTGTTTGCATTTAGTAATATCAGGAACATAATAATCTCTCATATTATTGGGAGAAAATCACACAGCTATTTAGATGAGATGTATACGCTGATGAGGATTTTTTCAAATTAACTGCTTACAATAGTTGAGAGTAAAAATGGATACATACTTGTAATTTGTATGCTGAAAACGCGCTTCCAGGAGTTGTTAGGCTAACTAAAAGGCAATCACGGTGCTGAAATACTTGAATTAAACATTGGTAAAATAATAATTAAAAGCCTAACATGCTTTTCTTCCTATTTGAATAGTTTTTATGAAGTTTTATCTATGTGGCAACATTGAACTCTGCCTGAGCCCCGTGCTCCCGGAACACAGACAGTAAGAAATCTCTCCACCCGTGTTTGTTCTGGGAAACTTACCCAGAAGTACAAGGACTATTCTACCCTAGCATATTCAGAAGTAACTGCCATTTCTGGCCTTCTTCAATGACTTCTCTGTCTGATGAAATGCCAACTTTCCTCCTCCTTCTTTGAGACATTCCTCACTAATGAACACTATTTTCCCAATAACCAGTTGCCATCCAGCAGACTCTATCTCATGGCAACCCCGTGTGTGTCAGAGCAGACCTGTGCTCCACAGGGTTTTTCAATGGCTGATTTTTCAGAAGTAGATCACCAGGCCTTTCTTCCAAGGTGCCTCAGGGTGGATCTGAACCTCCAACCTTTAGGTTAGCAGCTGAGGGCATTAACCATTTGTACCACCTATGGACTTTCCCTATTGGAATAGCCTGGAAAAAATCATCTCCTTAATTGTCCAGTACATTTGGTCTTTTCCAGAAAATTGTGAGAAGGAGAAAATGAGATCATATCATAAATACTTCTTTTTTGGTGCTGTTTTTCAGAAGATCTATGAATGCAAAACATCAGGTAAACAAAATTTCATGAAGGATATTAAATGTCAACCGATGAAATCAGTGGGTCAACAACTTTAAGAAGGAACACAAGTATCTATGTAAAATATCACCCTGCACATAGATAAATGAGTATAGCTGAAAAGTATTCCAAAATTTTTTTTTGAATACCAAGGAAAAAAATCTTAATCAAGGAAGTCTGACTTCCCAACAGGAAACATTCCTAACTGAGTATAGCCCACAGGTAGCAATGGAGCATTTCAAAAGAGCTGGAATATTTGACAAAGTCTAGCAATGTAGGAAGAGGGGAAATCACACCACTGGCAAAGGAGCAAGGTTCTAACCCTAAAAATGACTTAAAGATGCAGACTTCAGGCCAACTTGGGGCTCTGGGACCACGCGGGCCCACATTTCAACAACTTCTTGTTGTTAGTTGCTATCAAGTCAATTCCGACTCACGGATACACCATATGCTGTAGAATAGAACCGCTCCATGGGGTTTTCAAGGCTGTGACCTTTCAGAAGCAGCTCACTGGGCCTTTCTTCCCAGGAGCCTCTGGGTGGGTTCAAATAGCCAACCTTTTGGCTAGGAGACCAGCGTCAACTGTTTGCATCACCCAGGGACCCCCCAGATCTCAAATTCCAGGAATAATTCAGTGTGGCAACTCCAACTGATATTTCAAGACTCATAATTTTATACTAATTTATTTTGCTCACACTTTATTTCTGTACTTTTGTGAGACTTCTCAGGTAAGTAAATGCACAGATCTGAGGAGAAAAATACTCTAATCACATGTCTTCATTTTAAGCCCTGAATAAATGAATTTGCACTGCAACCCTAAGGCAGAAAACTTTGCAGTAATAGCAGCAACACATGATAATAAACCTACACTAATTTGGACTAATAATTAGCAAGATATTTTTCCTGAGCACTGTACTAAGGGATTTATATGCTTTTTGTCATTAAGTCTCAGAAAATCTGGTGAAGTAGTTAGAATAGGTCCCATTTGGCAGATGCAGAAGGTGAGACCGGGAGAGGCGGCACAGCATGCCTAAGATGACTCAATTGTCTTTGTTAGTTGCTGTCAACTCTGACTCACGGCAACCTTAAGTATATGACAAAACAAAACGTGGCCAAGTCCTGTGCTATCTTCATAGTTGTTGACATGTTTGAGTCCATTGTTGTAGCTGTTGTCTCAATCCATCTGACTGAGGATGGGAAAGTCAACAGTAACCCCACCACTCATCTGTCAGTGTGTCGTCCTGTGGTGGCTTCCATATTGCTATGATGCTGGAAGCTATGCCACTAATATTTCAAACACCAGCCAGGTCACCCATGGTGGAGAGGTTTCAGCGGAGCTTCCAGACTAAGACAGACTAGGAAGAAAGTTCTGATGATCTGCTTCTGAAAGTTAGCCAGTGAAAACCCCATGGCTCACAATGGAATATAGTCTAACATAGTGCTAGAAGATGAGTCCCCTAGGTTTGGAAGGGACTCAAATTAAACAGTGGCTGCAACAATGAATTCGAGCATACCAGTGATTGTGAAGATGGCACAGGACTGGGCAGCATGTAGCTCTGTTATACATGGGTAGGACTGGACTCCACAGCAACTGATAACAACAAATGGTAACTAGTACTTGCTGAGGAAGGCTTCAGCGTACAGCACTGTCATAGTCAAGGGACATTCGAATTTGTATGGAGCCAAGAGAAGGTAGTCAAGTCAAGGTGTTTAAAGCAACCCGTTTAATGAATGCAAAACAATGATTAGTAACTAACACATCATCTTCTGAATGTCAATGGACAGCTCTAAAGTGCTGGAGCTTGCTTGAAAAGTTTCTTGAGTAGATTAAATATTCTCTCCAAAATCTTGTTTACATTATTAATTGGCTCAGCAGCCCCTGTCTTCAGAGAAGTGTAAACCTCAACCTGGTCCTTGAAGTGTTAGCACATATTTTTAATTAAAATGGTCTTGAATAAATTGAGTTTTTATTATTCTTAATGGTAATATTGGAGTCCTGGTGGCGTAGTGGTTAAGAGCTTGGCTGTTAACCAAAAGGTCAGTGTCTGAGTCATCTAGTGCTGCTCTAATAGAAATACCACAAGTGGACGGTTTTAACAAAGAGAAGTTTATTCTCTCACAGTCCAGTAGTTTACCAGTCCAAAATCAGGGCATCAGCTCCAGGGGAACGCTTTCTCCGTCAGCTCTGGAGGAAGGTCCATGTCATCAATCTTCCTTTGGTCTGGGAGTTTCTCTGCACAGGAACCTCAGGTCCAAAGGACACATTCTGTTCCTGGCACTGCCTTCTTGGTGGTATAAGTTCCCCATGTGTCTCTGCTCACTTCTCTCTTTTATATCTCAAAAGAGATTGGATTAAGACACTATCTAATCTTGTAAACCTCATCGGTATAACCTCATCATAGTGATAGAGTTTACAACACATAAGGGAATCACATATAACCTCATCATAGTGATAGTTTACAGCACATAAAGAAATCACATCAGATTTACAAAATGGTACATAATCATACAATACTGGGAATCATGACCCAGACCAGTTGACAGATATTTTTTGGGGGACACAATTCAATCCATGACAGTCGGCATTTTGAATCCACCAGCTGCCCCTTGAAAACCCTATGGGGCAGTTCTACCCTGTCCTATAGGGTCACTACGAGTCAGAATCGATTTGATGGCAATGGGTTTGGTTTCGTTACTGGTAATATTACTACCAGTATTAACTCCAAATATAATAGATGGTTAAAAAACAAGGTACATTAAAAATAAAAAAATAGAGGTGCCTTCAACACTGCAATATCTAAATTTCATATAAAGACCTGACTCCAAATTATAAAAAAGGGAAATGAGTCCTTTCTATAGGTTTTATGAATGATTTGCTACAGCAAAGAATATAAACCTCTGTCAGAAGTTTACAAGTTCAAAGTACAAACTAAACACACCTCCTTTAGGAAAAGCTACAACAAAATTAAACACCATTGGAGAGATTTTGACACTTTACTCTCTTATGATCCAAATTACAGTAACAGAGCTGTGTACATAATGATGCTATTATATGCGGTCATAAAAAGTTTAATTATTACGTGCCTGAGCAGATTAAAAAAAGAAAAAACCAAGTGCCCTGTAGAACTTCCATATCCGAATGCTTCTAACCTGGCTTGGCCATTCTCTCGCTGTGTTCAATTTCCTATGGACACAGAGCAGCGCCTTTTGCTTTTAAAATGGCGCTTTTGAAATTCTTTTTCTTTACTTTAAAGCTCTTAAAGGCTAGGTACCATTTTCTCGGCATCCACTTTGCAGAGGTGCTCAACTCATTCATTCATTCTTTCCAATGCTTGAATGTTTCCTACATGCCGGGAACCAGGATATGAGATAGATGTAGGTCACTCACAAACCCCCTAACAATGGGAGTGGAAACCAACCAACCAACCAACCAGATGCCACTAAGCCAATTCTGACTCATGGCGACCCATGTGTGTCACAGTTGAACTGTGCTCTGTAGGGTTTACAACGGCTGGTTTTTTGGAAGTAGATCGCCAGGCCTTTCCTCTGAGGTGCCTCTGGGTAGATTTGAACCACCGACCTTTCCGTTAGCAGCTACTGAGTTCACCATTGGCACCTCCCAGGGACTCCATGTGGAAACAAATGGGGAATTACAAACCAGAGAAGCAACCTCAGGTCATGTTTATGCGCTCAGCTTCCACAATCAGACCTGGTCTGAATCATAGCTGTGACCTTAGGCAAGTTACATAAGCTCCCTTAACTTAGCACTTCATCATCTGGAAACTGAGGTCAATGAAAGCCCCTGGGAGGGTTAAATGATATGATGACGGAAAGGTTTTAATATAACGCCTGGTATACGCTCAATGACGATTAGCTGCCATAAGGATGACAATAATGATTATATTATTATTACCTTTGCATTATAATAAGTGCCATGATGAGCTATAGGAAGGATGCTTTAAGAGCACCACAGAAGAGGAGTAAATCTTCCTGGGATAACTCAGTCTGGACAGACAGAAGTTGGAGGGGAGAGAGGGAGAGAATGCTGAGTAATGGGTCTTCAATAGACACGAGAAAAAATAATAATAATAAAAGTACCTGCGTGGCAGTCAAGAAGAACTTTCAAGAAAAGATGTCGGGTTTGTTTAAACAACTATTCTCATGTCAAGGAAGCAGGCTGAAGCTACTGATCAAACCCGAACCTTGGCCATGCTGATGATGATCGTTATCATCATCATCCATAAATTCATTTGCTTCATCACATCTTGGCATATGAATGCTCATTTGTTACAATTATCCCTTCAGTTTGACATGAAGAGAAAGCAGCCATAAAGTAATGTCTATTACCCTGGAAAGCTCCTCCAAATAATTAAAATTCTGAAGAGCTCTTGAGCTGAAAACAGACCAGACTCTCACCAAGGGCACCGTCTGTTAAATAAGCAGGCTTATGTTTGTTGTTCTTGTAGCTCTAGTCCTTGAGCTCATAAGTCCCATAGCACCAAAAGTCATTAATTGTTAACCTAATTTTTATAGCTACAAATCCATCTTCTAATATGGGCCACCATTTCTTGAGCATGTGTTGGCCCTTTCTAGACACTAGCCACTGTGCTAAGGCTGTTACATACATGACCTCACCGCTCACAGTCTTTCTAGGAGATGCTACTACTACCTGGGGTTTTACAGGTAAGGATATTGAGGCACAGAGAAGTTAAGTCACTTACCCAAGTTTCACTAACTCAAAAGTGTTAGAGTTGTGAGTTGAACTCAATTTGACCCCATGGTCCACAGCCACTATACAGCAGTGTAGGCACCTTGAGAAGATGTTTTCTTTCTTTCTTTTATTTTTTAAAGCAACATTCAAGTTCAAAATACAAATTAAGATTGGGCAGGGGTGAAGTAAGCTGAGGTGAAGGGGGTGGGTGAATGAAGGAAAAAAGGAAGCAAATTATCCAGCCATTGCAGATAGATGTTAAAGACGAATTCAGGCATCCAACTTAATCAGGTTGAGCTTTCATGAAGTTCAGACAGGACTTTTTTTTTTTTTTAACCAAAGACTGAACTCAATTTTTAGCCAGGGTCTTAGACAACAAGGATCACTTATCCCCTATTAGAATCTGGGTCTTCTTTTCCAACACAGAGTTTTGGACCAGCAATCTTCTATAGCCAACCATGGCATTTATAAGGTGACTGGCTAGTCCTTATCATGTAAGATGCAAGGGACTTGCCTTCTTGCAAGTGTTTAGAACCAACCAACTGAATCAATTACAGAGCAATACAAGGATGTTATGGGAATTCAAAGGAAATAATTAAATAAAATGAGATAAAATGTGTTACAGTACCAGGCATGCAGTGGGCACTCAACACAGGTTTGCTCCATTTTTAATAATAATTATTAAAGAAATTATCATGATTCCTAAAAAAAGTCATTTAACTAGTAAGGCAGCAACGTCCTGTACTAGACGCCCTTCTCTCTAGATTATGCAATTTAATAGGAATAAATAACTAAAACAAACATCTAGCCACTGTAAATGAGGAACCCTATGAGTGACTGCCGTGTGTTAATTGTAGTACCAGCCACATGCTCAACTGGAGAAAAATTATTTTACTAAAAACTGGTCAGTAGGGAGAAATAGATACCAGGATTAGACTGGCATCAGAGAAAGGAAATTTACAAAGAGAAAAAATAAAATTAATTAAAAAATATATTCAAAATCCATTAGCAGGTAAACCTGCTTACCCAATGCAGCTCAATTAAATTGTGTTTATAATTGGGTAAACTGAGCCCAATAAGTGGTTCAACTCATGTAACGAATGGGTTTGTTAAACTAGTCAATTAATCCAAAAGATGCCCAGCCCATGTGAGTGAAGACACTGCCAGTGAGCTCGACCATCGGAATGAGTTGGTATAAAAAGGGTGAAAGACTCAATTAATTTGCGTCTGATCAGATGCCCCTGGATAATGCTGGCTCTCTGCTGGATTTGCACAACACAAAATACACAGAGTTTCATTTAAATATTTATAAGAATAAATATTTAAAAGAGTGTGTCTTTTTTAACTTATCACACAGCTCGCGTAGAGGAGAAAGGTGGTATAACTCCTGGCCACCTCCAGTGAGGGTGGCCCACAGATCTGCACTGAAGTCAGAGAGCATTTATTTGGCTCCTTCCTCTGTCAGGTACGCCCACCCACTTCCCAAGACCAGAACTGACTTGTTACTTCACTTCCAATGGGGACTTCAAACATAACTGTCAGTTCTGCAAAGTAAAACTTTGGAGAACACTATATCCTTTTTTAAAGACAACACTAATTATGGAACTAACCTGTTTAGTCTCTTGCCCTAAAGATTTCAGCGTTTAACTTGACTTTCTCATAATTCACTGTACTTCAGCAATTAAGTTAATGGCAGTGACAGCAGTGTGGAATCCTTTAAACCCCTGTGGGCTTGTTCCTTTGATTAGACCAGATCAAGGAAGCGGCAGCTATTTGCAGGCAGATTAAAGGGGCTCGTTTTGTTATTATTGCCATCAGAGCTGAAGATTGAAAGGTCCTGTGTGTTGATATCTTACCAATATCCATCTGTGACAGTTTATATTAAGGTTATTTCCAAAGAAGTCTTTAAAACTGCAAGAACATGTGAATCAGGAGGCATGAAGTTACCCTTACACATTTCAGGCATAGGTACCAGGCGGGTTTATCCTTTCTTGCTTTCTCAACACACCCAACTGCCACTTCTCCGGTGCCAATAGGTATGGCAGGAAAATCTGGGTTCTGAGCTCTGCCAGACATTATGGGGCCTTCCGAGTCATACAACATTCTTGTGGTTTGAGGGCTGGGTGCATTCTATCACATTTTAATCTGCAGTAGAAAAAAAAGTATTTCTTATAAGGTGTTTATTAGTCATTCCCAAATCTAGTTTATCATCAAAACCACATGGACTGTTTTATGTTGATGAAGAAAAAAGAAAAGAAAAGAAAGACAGCTTCCCACGCCTCACTGCAAAGCTGTATCCCTTGGAGGTGGAGACCAGAAATCTGCAGCTGCTAAAGAATCCCTAGACGATTCTGAGGATGATCCAGCCCATGGAATCGTTGGTATAGGTCATAATGCAAAGGATGAAGAAAGGAGATGTGAAGTGAACACATGACAACGTTCAGTTAGCTAAAACAAAGACTGGGTTATAAAAGTCTGGTTGCCAGGGTTAAAATCACATTCTCCATCAGCTAGTTAGGAAGACAGATTACTGAACCTCTCTGAGATTCCATTTTCCCACTTTTAAAATGGGGTTAATGACACCTACTACAGGTGTGTGTATGGGAAGCACTTATATGCTTAGTAAGCTGCCAAAGAGCGTGTGTGACTATGATTTTTTGCCGGATTCCAGAACTTCTAGAGAACAAAGCTCTCTGTATAGTAGCAAACAAAATTTCCACAAAACAGAATAGTCTTTTTCCTCTCTCTCAATTCTTTTAATATCGTACTTCCTGTGGATTAGGCAGACATAATGAATAAATTAGAATTAAAAGCTACATTATGTAACTACTTACTCAATTCTCCGGCACTGTCAATTCACTAATAGCTTTCATGAAATTAAAAAAAGAAAAGGAAAACAGGTATATGTTTTTTGTAGACTACATCCCAATTTCAGAAGCATTAACATGGACTGGCATGGGGAGAGAGCGGGGCAATCCCGTGCCTTATAGAATCCAGGAAAGTCTCCATTAAAAAGGCTACAGGTGGGAAAACCCTTCAATAGTTCCTCAAAAAGTTAAAAACAGAATGACCATCCCGTTGCCTTCAAGTTGATTCTGACTCATGACAACTTCATGAGACAAAGTAGAACTACCCCATAGGGTTTCCAAGGCTGGAATCTTTACAGGCGCAGACTGCCACATCTTTGTCCTGCAAAGTGGCTGGTGGGTTCGAACAGCCAACCTTTCAGTTAGCAGCTGAGTACTTTAACCACTGTGACACCATATTACCTAGCAATTCCGCTCCTAGGCATATACCCCAAAGACTTGAAAGCAGGAATTCAAACAGACACTCGTACACCAATGTTCACTATAACATTATTCACAATAGACAAAAGGTGAAAATAACCCAAATGCCCATCATTAGACAGGAATGGATAACAAAAAATGGACTATCCATGGAATGGAATATTATTTAGCCATAATGAGAAAGGAAGTTCTGATACATGCTCCGAAATTAATAAACCTTGAAAATATTATGCTGAGTGAAATAAGTCAGACACAAAAGGACAAACATATGATCCCACTTACATGAAACACCTAGAATAGGGAAATGCGCAAAGACAAAAGCTCATTAGTGACGACAGAGGCTGGGGGGAGAGGGGACGGGTAGTTATTACACAAGGAGTACTGAATTTGTGTTTGGAGTAATGAAAAATTTTTGGAAATGGATAGTGGCAATAGTTCCACAACATGGGGAATGTAATTAATGTCACTGAATTGTACACCTAAAGATGGTTAAAATGGAAATTTTTTTGTTATATATTTTTACCACATTTAAAAAAGAAAAAAAAAAAAGGCAACATGTGCCAACGAGACAAGAAGGTCTTTCTTCAAGTTGCAATCAGCAAAACAAGAGTCTTAGAAAATATTCCAGGGTCAAAATCGTTTAGGAAACGTGGCTGATTATAGTTCTCTTTAGAGGTTTAAAAGCATATTCACACACTAAACTACGCGAAGATCTAAAAGTCCATCACAGATAAACCTATGGAGCCTGGATGGAAACTTCTCACTTATTTTCTACTGTGGGGAGTAACCTTATCAGAACATACTTTGAGGAACAATGAAACAAAGCAGAGTATCTTGCCTTGGCTAATTGTGCAAATCACTGCCCATATATCCTGCCTCATTGGAAGGAGTTCTACGAGGATTTCCATGTCTTCAGATTAACCACTAGAATCACAAGGTAAATGATACTTTCTCTTTTTTCTTTGTAACGAAACATGAGAAAACAGCGAGGAGAGCCATGGCTTTTTCTGAGAAACTTTGTAAGAAGGGGACACTGTTCAGCATTTAGAAAACAAAACAAAAAAAACCAAACCCATTGCTGTCGAGCTGATTCCGACTCATAGTAACCCTATAGGACAGAGTACAACTGCCCCATAGAGTTTCCAAGGAGCGCCTGGTGGATTTGAACTGCTGACCTTTTGGTTAGCAGCTGAGCTCTTAAGCACTATGCCACCAGGATTTCCTCAGCATTTATAATACAAGATTTTTTTTTTTCCAGTTAAAAAAAATCCCAATCATAAGATTAAAAACCTAGGACTGTTTATTCAGACCTACCTCGGTAAAGTAAATATATTCAATAAACACAGAATACAACCCAATTAAAAAATGGGCAAAGGATATGAATAGGCACTTTGCCAAAGAAGATATTCAGTCGGCTAACAGACACATGAAGAAATGCTCACGATCATTAGCCATTAGAGAAATACAGATCAAAACTACAATAAGATATCATCTCACCCCAACAAGGCTAGCACTAATCCCAAAACACAAAATAATAAATGCTGGAGACGTTGTGGAGAGACTGCAACACTTATACACTGTTGGTCGGAATGTAAAATGGTACAAACACTTTGGAAATAGATTTGGCACTTCCTTAAAAAGCTAAAAATAGAAGTACCATGCAATCCAGCTATCTTGCTCCTTGGAATATATCCTCGAGAAATAAGAGCCGTCACACAAATAGATATATGCACACTCATGTTCATTGCAGCACTGTTCACAATACCTAAAAGATGGAAACAACCTAGGTGCTCATCAGCGGATGAATGGATAAACAAATTCTGGTATATCCACACAATGGAATACTACGCAACAATAAAGAACAACAGTGAAGCCGTGAAACATCTTATAACATGGAGTTAAGCTGGAACTCACTATGCTGTGTGAATTTAGTCAGTCACAGAAGGACAAATATTGTATAAGACCACTATTACAAGAGCTCAAGAAAAGGTTTAAACACAGAAGAAAACATTCTTTGATGGTTACGAGGGTGGGGAGGGAGAGTGAGGGTTATTTACTAACTGGATAGTAGACAAGAATTATCTTAGGTGAAGGCAAGGACAGCATACACTGCAGGGGAAGTCAGCACAACTGGACTAAACCAAAGCTAAGAAGTTTCCTGAATACAATCAAACACTTCGAGAGACAGAGTAGCAGGGTTAGAGGTCTGGGGACCATGCTTTCAGGGGACATCTAGGTCAATTGGCATAACAAAGCTTATTAAGAAAATGTTCTGCATCCTACTTTGGTGAGTGGCGTCTGGGGTCTTAAAGCTTGCAAGCTGCCATCTAGGATCCATTAATTGGTCCCAACTACTGGGGTAAAGGAGAATAAACAATACCAGAGACACAAGGAAAGTACTAGCCCAAGAGACAGAAAGGGACACATAAACCAGAGACTTCATCAGCCTGAGACCAGAAGAACTAGATGTTGCCTGGCTACCACCAATGACCGCCCTGACAGGGAACACAACAGAGAGTCCCTGATGGAGCAGGAGAAACGTGGGGTGCAGAACTCAAATTCTAGTAAGAAGACCAGACTTAATGGTCTGACTGAGACTGGAGGAACCCCAGAAAGCATGGCGTCTGGATTCTCTACCGGCCCAGAAATAAAACAATTTCTGAGGCCAACTCTTCAGACGGGGACTGGACTGGACTGTAGGACATAAACTGATACTCGTGAGGAGTGTGTCTCTTAGCTCAAGTAGATACAGGAGACTGAACAGGCAGCTTCTGTCCGGAGGTGAGATGAGAAGGCAGAGAGGGTTAGGAGCTGGTTGAATGGACATGGGGAATCAAGGGTAGAAAGGAGGAGTGTGCTGTCACAGTATGGGGAGAGCAATTAGGGTCACATAACAATGTATGTATAAATTTTTGTATGGGAGACTAACTAGAAATGTAAACTTCATTTAAACTACAACAATAAAAAAAAAAAATAAAAAGATTAAACCCTTCAAAAAAATAAAATAAAATAAACACTGAATACCAACAGCTTTAATTTTACATTTGGGCCAGGATGATCCATTTCTCCCAAAACATGTATCATCCCATATGTGCTGTGATCTACAATCCCCAAAGCATTAAAGTTTAAATTGTGAATGTATGTTTTAGAGTCATTGGAATTCTGATCCTACAGTCACTCTAAAATAGATGCAGGCTGGAATAATATTCCCCACATTTTGAAGCCAGATGGCCTATATCACCTAAATATTTTTTTTTTCCTGTTCAAGAAGGAAATTCATGTTGAAAGCTGTGAATCAATTTAAATAGATATGGATTTAAGGGATCCTTAGTCATCAATCCAGAATTTAGGACTGTATTTAAAGGGAATATATTTTAAGATTAAGATAAAAAATATATACACAAGAAAAAAGAATATATGTAACAACTCTGGCACAGAAAGCTTTTCTTAAGAAAATTTTCTTAATGATAAGGAAAAACCAAATCAAAACACTCTTACTCTTCGCCCTTCCATTGTGTGACCTAATAAAATTCTTTTTCCTTCACACTGAAAAATGGGATTTTTATTTGAACTAACTCTGGAAGTGCCAAAAAAAGTCTCATTCTTTTATTAAGTTGTCTGATATTGGGTATGTTCTTCAACAGTGAGCCCTATTCATGGTTTCCCCTTTAATAAAAAGAGTTGCCAAAAAATCCAGTTCTACCATTCCTAACCTCAGACTCAAAGGAAATCAACACCTAGAATACATTATGTAACACTCTTAAACAAACCTTCCTTTTGGGATCTCTCTCCTATTATGGACAGAAGATTCCCCAGCAGCCTGTGGAGACATTACCAGAGATATTACCATACTAAGTGATCCAGCCAAAGGAAATCAAGCAACGAATCAAATGGATGTGCGACTTTGTTCTCTTCGTTATACTTAACATCCCCTTTCTTTAAGATGAAGAATGGCAGTTACAGAGTAGTCTTAAAAAGTGGATGTCATAATGGAATTCTCTTTTCAGCACTGCAAGAACAGTTTAGCTGTCCAGGACGTCACCACTTGAAATTCTTCCTTATTTGAGTTAAAAAGGTTGGAAGTTTTTTCCTTCCTCAACTGACCTCCATGTTTGTTCATTAAACATTCCAAGTCACTCTCCAAGCTGAACAGCATTTATTTAGGGCAAAGGTTGTTAGGGCAGCTGGGGGCAGGGTAGAGGGTGGGAGGCCCCAAGTACACAAGGCTCTTCCTAAACTAGAGCACCTCTGCTTTAAATCTGACACGTGGAGCTTCTAAATAAGACTGTTTGATAAAAAAGGATCTGCGCTTAAAAATAAGCAGGCAGGATTGCACGCCTCATCCTTGCATATGGTGGGGTCCTGGGTAGGAAGGCACATTTTCCTGAGATGGTCCTTGTACTACAGCCCAGAAGACAGACAGGGCCATTATAGAGAGCTCCCTGACTGCCAGATGAGAACTACCAGCATCTCTGCACCAAGAGCCCACCTCGAAATGCTATTCCTGCCAACGTACTGTTTCAAACAGAGGTTACAGTGTCCACAGTTTGCCTAGCTCACAAAGTAAATGCTCAATGGAACTTCCTGAATGAATGAAACTGCTTTCTTAGCCCATGATAAAGACTGATCACGTAGCAGTTTTACCAACAAATGACCTACGTAAAAGCAAGTGGGCCCCCTGCAGCCATCAATGGTTTTACGTATACATTTTGACTCGTCTTTAATAAAATTTCTTTTTTTAACAAATACTGATTGAGTGCTAGGATGTGCGGGGGGCACGTGGTGAGCAAACACAGACACAGCCCCTGTCTGCCTGGAACGCGCAGTCTAATGCAAGGACAGTCATTAATCGAATAATGAAGAGAGCTACCCCCTCTTGGGGAGTCCCTGGGGGGCACAAACGGTTAAGCGCTCGAACACTAGCAGACAGGTTGGTGGTTCGAACCCACCCAGAGGTGCCTCAGAAGACAGGCCCAGAAATCTGCTTCTGAAAAGTCACACTCTTGAAAACTCTATGGAGCAGTTCTACTCTGCACACATGGGTTGCCATGAGTTGGCAACTAATCGCCACCGAAAAAAAAAACTCATTGCCATTGAGTCGATTCCAACTCATAGTGACCCTAAAGGACAAAAGAGAACTGCTCCATGGGGTTTCCAAGGAGCAGCTGGTGGATTTGAACTGCCAGCCTTTTGGATAGCAGTCGAGCTTTTAACCACTATACCACCAGGGCTCCAACCCTTGTATGTATCAGGCACTGTTTCAATATTAACTCATTGAATCCTCAGCATGCCTCTAAGAATCAGGTACTAGGTTCGTTCCCATTTTCCAGAGAAAGTATTGAGTGGTTACAGGGCTGCTAAGTGGAAGAGTCTGGCTTGACCCTGGCTGAATGGCTTGGGAGTCCAGGTTTCCCTGCAGCAGACAAGCCTTCATAGGAGAGGTCAAATCAACCAGTTGCCCTGAGTTGATCCCAGCTCATGGCGACCCCATGTGTGCCAGAATAGAACTGTGTACCATAGGGTCTCTAATAGTTGAGTTTTCAAAAGTCGATCAATAGGCTTTTCTTCTGAAGTCCCTCCAGGTGGACCTGAAACTCCAACCTTTGGGTTCGAGAAGCCTAGCACGTTAATCATCTGCACCATTAAAAACCTATAATCAAGGGGTTTGATCTCGGCAGGGAGGACACCCCTGAGGAAATGACGTTTGTGCTAAGAGCTGAAGCTAGAGTAGTGGAAAGAGAAGAACATCTAGTGTGAGGTAAAATCCCCTGCAAAGGATTGGTGAGGAGATGGGCTTGGGAGCCCATTAGGATGGGATGCACAGAGGGCGGGTGTGGCAGGAGATAAGGGCAGGGAGGAGAGCTGGAGTCACACTGGGTAAAACCTTGTACGCCATTCAAAGGAGTTTGCCTGTATCCTAAGAGTAATGGGAAGCCAGAGTCCCTGCGTAGTGCTAACCAAAGGGCTGGAGGTTTAAGCTGACTCAGAGGTGCCTTGGAAGAAAGGTCTGGTGATTTATTTCTAAAAAAACAGTCACTAAAAACCCTATGGAGCACAGTTCTTCTCTGACACATATGGGGTTGCCATGGTCAGAATCATCTTGACAGCAACTGTTTTTTGTTTTTTTAGTTTTTTAATTGTTGTAAAAATATAAAGAACATAACATTTGCCCATTCAACATTTTTCACATGTACAAGTCAACAAAGCCAATTACATCAATCATGTTGTGCAGGCAACTGATGTTTTTTAAAATGAGAAGCCACTGAAGGGTTCCAGCAGAGAGGTCACTTGCCATTACCTGTGTTTTGAAAAGGCCTCTCTGGCTGCATCTACATATAAGCAGCAAGAGCCTTCTGACCACGCCACGGTCGACACTGCACAGTCCTCCCACGAGACCAACAAAGGCAATGAAACCAAAGTCCATGCTGCCTGCTGAACACTCACATGGTCCAGGCAGGGCCTCCAACCGAACCGGTTCCTTCCAGGTCAAATCCCTGCTGAGGATTTGCATCTCCACTCCATATATACTGAATCAGAATCTACACTTCAACAAGATCCCCAGGTGATTCTTATGTATAACAAATTTTGAGAACTACTGCTCACCTAGTGATTCTCAGAACAGGTCCCTAAACCAGTAGCATTAGCATTGCCTGGGAACTTGCTAGAAGTTCAAATTCTCTGCAGGGGTTCCAACCAGAACAAACCAGTTCAGAGCCCTGCTTCCAGGTGAAACTCCACAACATGACACGGGTTGAACACCAGAGCTCTGCTTCACTTAGGTGGTAACTGCTCCAGCTAATTTCGACCCGTTTCATCCTGCAGGCAATACATCAATCCCCTAGGCTTTAGCATGGAAGGGGAATTTGGAGAACGTGAGAGATTAAAAATGACATTATTCTCCTCAAAACGTTTTCTTGATTTGTAGGTGGCAGAAGGAAACAGATATCATATCACTTCATTGAATACCATGGGACATTTGTTCACACGTAAAAGTATTTGGATGTTATGTTATGTAAATGTTAGGAAGAAAAGATTTGTTTTTTTCTTATCTCTTGGGGATCAGGTTTGGTTTTAAAAGAGTTCTGCGAATAGACATAAAGTTATATGTCAATACATATTTTCCTGAAGACAAGATAATTTTTCTTCTTTCAGTTTACAGGGATTTAATCACATTCGAAGACAACCACAGAGCAGTAACCAAGGGCAGGAGGACCCTGTGGGATGAGGTCTTTCCGTCAGAACTACTGGCCCTAAAACTATAATTCCATTGCTAGTGACCAAATACTTTACCCCACCATCCCTCCCTCCCTTCCCCCACTCCTCCTTTTCTAAACAGAGGAAGAAAAGCTTTAGGAAATCCATCATTTATTAGGGGGAGGGGAAAGAATAAACTTCTGAATTCAACCAATCCCAAAAATACTATGGCTTGGGTCAGCCCCCCTTAGCCCTCAAAGTGACATCTTTGCTTTTGAACACTTTAAAGAGGTATTTTGCAGCAAATATGCCCACTGCAATACATCATTTGATTTCTTGACTGTTGCTTCCACGGGTATTGACTGTGGATCCAAGTGCCGGGTATTTTCAATCACCTCATATGCTTTCAAAAGCTGGACGATGAATAAGGAAGACTGAAGAAGAATTGATGCCTTTGAATTATGATGTTGGTGAAGAATATTGAATATACCATGGAGAGGAAGACCCTCAATGTGATGGATTGACACAGTGGCTGCAACAATGGGCTTAAACATAGCAAGGACTGTGAGGCTGATGCAGGACCGGGCAGTGTTTCGTTCTGTTGTACACAGGGTCGCTATGAGTCAGAACCGATTCTAAGGCACCTAACAACAGCAACAACAATCTTGCCAAGCCATCAAGGCAGGGGAGCTTGCCGCACGGCCAGAGGAGTCTCCAGGGACATAATCTTTAAGTCATCGCAGCCTGGACTCCAGTTAAGGCTGTGGCTTTGGGCAATTTAGTTAGCTCTGCCGGGCTTCAGGGTCCACAAATGTAAAATGGAGAAAGTAAGACTATCTACCTTACATTCTTAAATAATTAGCACAGGGCCTGCCAGGATAAAGGGTGATGGTAGCCACTGTTTGTTACTATCCACAAATAAGAATAACTTTACCTAAGAAAATAACATTCATTTTGGGTTAGTTAATGAACTTTCTAGCAAGACTCTTGGAAACCCTGGTGGCAGAGCTGCGTCTGCTAACCAAAAGGTTACCAGTTCAAATATACCAGTTGCTCCTTGGAAACTCTATGGGACAGTTCTACTCTGTCCTATAGAGTCACTATGAGTCGGAATTGACTGGATGGCACCGGGTTTTACGGGTTTTATTTTAGCAAGATTCTTTGTTGCAAAGAGAGAAATCAGAAGCTTCTTTTATGCCCTTTATCTGCAGAGTCTGGGAGTGTTACCACAACATACTAATTTCCTCTTAAATCCTTTGTAAGAGTAGACATAAACAGAAGTAAAACCGCTTAAAAACAAAACCATGGCATACCATAGCCACTAAAAGGGTCTTTCGTCTCGTCTCAAAAAGGCATGACCCAAGGAACAGAAATAAGATCTTTCCAAGTTCCCCTGCATTCCTGAGATAAATAAAAAGCCTTTGGGCTGAGTCAAGCCGATTGAATCTTCCGTTACAATATGGGCAGTGTCTTGTAATAAATAAAAGGATTAATTTGATCGTAATGATTGTGTTTTTAATAATTTATTAGGCTAATTGTATCCCAAGATGACATCACAAGTCTGCATCTTTCAAACCAATTCATAGTTAGCCCCATTTTTCTCCACATTATATGTTCACTTTTTTCCTTCTGCAAAGTTTTGTACAATGCTCTGTTTTAAAAGTAGTGCTAGCTTTTGCTGCCTTTCAATTCTATATGCTTTGTTTTCTCATAGAGAACATAAAAATATTCCTAATCCTTCAAGAACTGACAGGATAGGAAAATGCCATATGTGTCCAAAATCCCCAATCCCAAAGACATCAAAGCAAGCTGGAATTGTTGGGGAGAGGGGATTTAAATAGCAGTAATTATCATATCTCAAATTGCAAGAAAAACAATTGCTTCAAATACCATTATTCATTTAAGTTTTTTGACTACTCGACATTTATCTCCTTTAGTGTTATAGAAATGCTTCTTATTATATTCATTTTACAGAGACTGAGTACTTTTAATACTAATGAGATAAATGGCCCCGGGTCAATCATTTTCTAAAAAAAAAGTTTTAAAAAGCAAAAGCTATTATGTTGATTGCAGATCCAAGTGTGTCACAGTCAATGACGCAAAAGAAACTTTAACAAATAGATGTGTTCACTTTAAAGCATACTGCTCTGCTCCCAAGGTGTTGGTCTTAAGATAGGTACCAACCCTGAAAAATGCATCCCATGGAAACAGTTGGCTTTCTTCAATAAAATTCACTTCCAATCAAACCATAATTAAAGCACTCAATTTGTAGGAGCACCGTTTGGAGATGAACTAAAGGGCTGAGGGAAGCTGGAGGCAAGGGGATCAATTAGGAATCTATTAAAATATTCCTGGAAAGACACTGTGACAGCCTGGGCTTGAGGTATGGCAGTGGGGATAGACAAGAGGGATGTGAGAGACATTACCCAAAAACAAAAAAAAAATCCATTGCCGTCAGGTTGATTCCGACTCATAGTGACCCTGTTGGACAGAGTATAACTGCCCCAAACTGTTTCCAAGGAGCGGCTGGTGGATTCCAACTGCTGACCTTTTAGTTAACAGCTGAGCTCTTAATCGCTGCACCACCAGGGCTCCATGAGAGACATTAGCAAGGGAGAAAGGAGCCGATTTGAAGAGACCACAGGGGAGAAGGGAGAAAAATATTTTAAGGCTTAATGACTGTGAGAGCGGAAAGGCCACTGAACACAGAAAAAAAATGAGAGAGGTAGTGGTTTGCTGGAAAGAATTCTCTTTTGGAAAGACTGAGTTTGAGGCAGCAGCACAAGAAGCTCTAACTTCACAGAGAACGCAGATAACAACACTGGGAGACACGAGAGGGAGACGTTATCCTGGGAGGCATTTACAGAGACTTACACTCAGAACTGGAAAGAAGACATCTCCATAAATCCCGACGTTATTTTTCTCCCTAACTCCAGCAGTAACACAGTCAGGACCGGGACCGAGCCTGTCCAGCCAGCGATCAACAGAGACCAAGGAGACAAGGCAGGCGGAGAGCAGACAGCGTCAACCCTGACTGTTCAACACCAAAAGCTAGATTTTCTTCTGGTAGGGCAAGCCTAAACAATTTCCACCGCTAAGCTTATTTTTTCATCCAGGGAAAAACGAACATGTGTCCACATTACATTAATTTGAAAAATTCAGAACTAACGAAAAAATAAGCCTGGCAATCTGCAGTCAACTGAACATAGCCACAGAGAACAGATGAAGCCCCAAAGGGCTTCTATCACACTCATACTTAATAAAAACACCAGTCATGTTTGGAGACCGATTTTATAGGGCTAAATTAATGAGCAGTTATTGGGTCCTGGAAATTCCATGATATTCAGTTTTACGTTCCAGTTTTTGTATTTATTAATGATTAGGCAAGAAAATCATTACCTGCATCTTAGAAACAGCAGAAGAAAGGCACAGGAGGCCCCATTTCCTGTGGGCATCACTCTTAAGAAAACACCGGGGTAATTTTTCAATAGCAAACTTAAGTGACGGCTACAAGGACCCAGGCTGACTTATCTGCCATTTCCCACCTCTAGAACTTTGCTCATGTCAGAAATGGGCACTACTTGAACTTCACTGATATGAACCCATCACTTGGGAAAAAATGAAAAATAACGATATCAATAAAAACAGCAGCTGCAACTGGTTAGGTGCGTACTACAGAAAAACCTGCAAAAGCCGGAACCCATGTAAGGCAGAAACCTGGCAGAGAAGGAAACTCACTGGGTATTTATGAGGTAGGATTCTTCATAGAGGACAACAGAAAAGTGGTAAGCACCCTGTCAAAAGCAGAAAACTTGGGGAACCCATAAAAGCAAGGCAGTCCTGTCAAGTTCTAGCTCACAGGTTTCACTGTATACACCAAGTACTGTACAAGGTTGTCTCCCCTGCCCTATAGGGTCGCTAGGAGCCGGAATCAACTCCACAGCAATGGGTTGGCTGGTTTGTTTTTTGGTATGAGACACTATGCACGCATTACCTTTTTAATATTCACAACATCTCTATACATCAGGCATCGTATAGATGCCGAAACAGGTCAGGGACGTCACACAGCCATTAGACAACAGGGTCAGAATTTAAACCCAGGTCTGTCTGACTTCAGAGCCTACACTTTAGTCACTACATTGGCAAGAGAGAAGAGGAGAGAAAGAAAAAAAGAAAGAGAGCGAGAGAAAGGAAAACAGAGATTTAAAAAGTGATTACCAAAGCGGTTCTTTTTTTCTTGGCGAAAATGGCAACGGGAAAATGATACAGGTCTGAAAAGCATTCTTTTCCTACTTGATCATTTATTTATTCAAGATAAGCAACAAATAAACATTAAACTCAATGTAAATAGAAAATGGGTTTACAACAATGGTTAGTACTTTAAAATCAAAGCCCCGTCCTCACCGGAAACTCTCACTGGCAAAACAGCCAAGGCTGGCTGGAGTTGAAGTAGTGGCTCTATACTCAAAACTACAGCAGGTGATAAAGCAACAGGAGAGGCTGTACCCAGGAAGCCAGGTGGTTTGTGAAAAATCACAAGGGGAATCACCAGCACCTAATTACTTAACAACTTCATGGTCTTGGCCCAATCAGTTAACCTGCCCAAATCTCAAAGTCCTTTCATGTAGAATGGGATAGTAGAGGCACCAACCTCTCAGCTTTGTAGTCAAGACTATCTGAGAAAACACACTGAGCACAAAGACTCGCACATTGTCATTGTTGTTAGGTTCCATCTCGTCAGTTCCAACTCATAGCGACCCCACGTACAACAGAACCAAACACTGCCTGGTCCTGAGCCATCCTCACAGTCATTGTTATGCTTGATCCCATTGCTGCAGCCACTGTGTCAATCCACCTCCTAAAGGGTCTTCCTTTCTTTTCACTGACCCTCTACTTTACCAAGCATGATACCCTTCTCCAGGGATTGGTCCCTCCCGATAACACGTCCAAAGTACATGAGACAAAGTCTTGCCATCCTTGCTTCTAAGGAGCATTCTGGCTATACCTCTTCCAAGACAGATTTGTTAGTTTCTCTGACAGTCCATGGTATATTCAACATTCTTTGCCAACATCATCATTAAAAGGCATCAGTGCTTCTTAGGTCTTTCTTAGTCTTTGTCCAACTTTTGCATTTATATGAGGTGACTGAAAATACAATTAACTAGACTGTAACAGGTTTTGTTTTGTTTTGTTTTGTTTTGTTTTTTGGGGGGGGTCAGGAGCACCTTAGTCTTCAAAGTGACATCTTTGCTATTTAACACTTTAAAGAGGCAGATAGAATTCACTAAATGGTAGCTGTCACGATCTTTGTTTTCAGCATTAAGTACACCCTCAAGGAGTTAACAGAGTCAGAGAGCATGATGGAAAAGGGGAGAGGTTTTTTCTCCCCCTAGATGCCACGGTGTGGGTTTGAACCACCAACCTTTCGGTTAGCACTTACAGGCCCCTAATATCAGGTGCAGGGAAGTGGGCTGAATGAGTGACTTGACCAAAGAGTTGATCAGGATACGTCTTTCCCCGAGGGCAGCCAGTTCTTGGGAGGGATCTTTAAGGAGGGTCTGTTTGCCTTCCAGTGCTCCAAGGTGGGCTAGGTTGCTGGGAAGGAGAGATGCCTGACTCAAGTTTGGTCAACGTACGAGGTCTTTAGTCCGTGGGAAGGGGCCCTGGTGGTGCAGTTGTTAAGTGCTCAGCTACTAAGCTGCTCTCTGGGAGAAAGATGTTGCAGTCTGCTTCCATAAAAATGGACAGCCTTGGGAACCTTATGGGGCAGTTCTACTTTGACCAATAGTCACTATGAGCCAGAATTGACTCAAAAGCAATACATATATATCTTTTTTTTTTTTTTTTGGTCAGTGGTAGAAACAATTTAGCTAATTACTTATGAAGTAAAGAATAGGAATTTGGAGGATTTGTGTCTGGCCCCGTCACAGGCAAATAAGAAGCAACCCCTAGTTGTGTAAGTAAATTACACGGGGAAGGTAGATCTTTGCAGTAAGCCTGAACACAAACAGTGGGAGAATTTCTTTAACCTTTATCTTCTGGGAGCACGGGGCTCAGGTAAAGTTTAAAATTATCACAAACAAAACTATATTTATACAGTGCAGTATTTTTAAGGGCAGAATTTTATTATGATATCATATTCAAAACAATCACCATTTTTTCCCTATAAAAATAAGCAACGAGGAAGGTGATAAAAGAAATTGTGTTATTAACCCATTTTTGTTCTCTGCTGTGGAGTGGATTCAGACTCATAGAGACCCTATAGGACATAGCAGAACTGCCCCATAGGCTTTCCTAGGCTGTAACCTTTACAGGAGCAGATTGCTGGGTCTTTCTCCCATGGAGCCTCTGGTGAGCTTGATCTGCAAACCTTTCGGTTAGCAGCCGAGAGCTTCATTATTGCGCAACCAGGTCTCCTTAACCCATGGGGGGTGGGGCAATTTAAATTGCTTGAGGATTTTAGAACGTATTTCCTATTTTTTCATTCATCTTTGAATGCAATTTCACTGGTCAGAATGTTTTTACACATAAGTACAAATACAACAAAAACCAGAAATATGGCTGGTGCACAAAATGAAGGCTACCAAGAGAACTAGAAATTATCTTATCGCTTTCCTTACACTAACTACTCCTTCTCTTTGAAGAGAGAGGCAGAGATGAAATTGGAGTGTTTACAATTATCTTTGGATTTTCTAGACAGACTTGGGTCTTCCATTAAATCTTCTTTGATATCATTATTATTAGCTAATACATACTGAATTCATAGTATCTTGCAACTAACCACATTGTGTAGTAATTGCTATAAACCTCTGCACAGCCTGATTAGGGCAGAACTATTAAAATACTTCATATAATTTTTTGCATTCTAGAGTGGCTGAAAAGAATCATACATTATTTTCCCCCGGGGTGATAAATTTCATGCTAAAAGGTTTACTGAAGACATCCATCTATCTCACAACCGGTATAGGTATATAGATATAAACATATGTGGAATGTAAACTTGCGCGTGTCAGAAGTCAATTAGAAGCCACACTGTTTTTATTTTGGTGGACAGGAAGTTCAGAGTTTGTTTTAATAATCAACTCAGAACCAACCATTATTTCACCCAAACTTCCCTGATAAGAATATGGAACTCTTCCATCTTTTGTGTGCTCTAAGTGAAAGGTGAATTGTCTTGGTCTGGTTTGAGTTCTCCTTGCTCACTTCAGAAATAAAGCGTACGTGGCACAAATGCATGTAAATTCTTAGTGGGGTAAGAGACAGGAAATTGGTTCTCACTATGCAAGTAATAATAGCGGCAACAATAGTGATAACAAATAACAGTAATAATAACAATGGGAGCAACAATAAAAATTACTACAAGGACGTACTGACTGCTTATGATGTGTTGGACACAGGGTGAGCCCCTTATTTGACTATCAACTTTAACCCTCTCAACAAGCATTAGTTTTATGATCTTCGTTTACAAATGAAGAAATGAGACAGAGAAAGACAAGAGAGGAGAATGAGACTAGATCCCAGGTTGTCTGCCTGTAGAGGCAGGGCCTTCCACAACACTTAGGTTAAACGTCCTGGGTCCTATCCTGGTCAGTCTGTCAGAGAATAGTCTCAGCCAACAAACTCAAAGGTAAGGGAGTCAAGCAAATTAGAATAAAATTTATTCCTTGAAAACATACAGGCTTTGATAAAACTCTACTACCTCCAAACCATTAACTCATACTATCATCTCCCTTATTAGTGACTCTTGTAACAGAGAGATTGTACTCTGTGCGGAGAATCAGGAATGGCAAAAACACTGGAAGGATGGTGGTGGTGGCGATGTGAACAGCAGCAGCAACAATGAGAGTATCACCCAAACCACCACCATCTCTGCGCCAGGCATTAGGCTACGGGCATTATATACAGTCATCTTTCCCTACTACATCGCATGCTCGTTCACTTACCTCGCAAAATGTTTTACACATAACAGGTCCTCCATCTTTTTGCATAAATAAATGAGAGGACAAATAAATAAAACAACCTAGTATGTTGAAGGTATAGAAGAATTACTCACACAAGACATGCTCAAAATTCCCAGTGACACAGAGACTATAATAACACCGCACGTCAAATCCAAACCGCATGCCATGGAGTGTGCTATTGAAATGAAATGCAGTGTAACTGTTGCTTTGGGAATTAAGGATGAGATCCAGTAAAAGACACTGTATTAATTATATTGTTCTTAATGGAACTTTTCTAAGGTTGCCCAGGACGCAAGGCTGTAGAACATTCATGATGAAACTGTCAAAGAGGACTAGACTTGAAGGACCTCTGGGAGAAAAGAGATTTGAAAATAATGTACTGCCTGACTATGCTTCAGACACGCCTGTCTCTGCAAGCATGACCACGTTATCGATTCTCCAAGGAAGAAAGGAAAGATGACTTTGTTCCTTAACTGACATCAAAGTTACAGTGCTATGCCCAAAAGCATTCACAAATTATTTTTATTTAGATACAAAGTTTTGAGCGTCTTAGGAAAAGAAAAAAACTCGAACTGATGCAAAACACAGTGGCCAAAAGACACTAAAAACCCATATATGTGCGTATGTAAGTGAGTGTGTGTGTGTGTGTGTGTGTGTGTGTGTGTGTGTGTGTGTGTATTGGGGAGTCAGCATGTGAAATGGACAAGTCCCGAGAATCAAAGGTATTTGAAATTCTCTGGGAAGAAAAAAATGAGGGGCTCAGAAATCTTCCACCTTTTCATACACAGACCCCAAACTACACCTAATAATAGCAGTGACAATACAGAAATACACGAACAGCCCACCTCTGAGCTGAAGACGATAGAGCTATCCCAAGGAGAAGTATCCCCATCATTCGTCATTTGTCCAAGACTTTACTGACCAACATGAACTGGAGTAGGGTAGGAGACACTTTCGTGCACCTGACAGAGTGCCTACATTATGACCCCAGTCTCTGTAAACAATCACATACTGTCAACTCTACTAGGAACCAGAAATGTGTGATTTCCCACATATGTAGAAGGTACAATAAATATTTATAGACTTCTTAAAGTGAAAAATTACATAGACATTCATACATTTCTTACATGTACCATTCAATTACATCAAATACACTCGTCATGTTGTTCAACCATTGCCACTCTCTGTTTCCAAATTTTTCTATCCCCCTTAATACAAATCAGTGTTCCCTAAGCAATGACTCCCCTTTTCTCCCTTCTTCCTGCCCACCCCTCATGACCACTAATAAACTCTGGTCTCTGCACACTTGCCTATTCTAGATATTTCATATGCTTTTGTTGTTGTTCGGTGCTGTCGAGTGAGTTCCAACTCATAGCGACCCCATGCATAACAGAACAAAATACTGTCCAGTCCTGCACTATCCTCACAATTGTTGCTATGTTTGAGTCCATTGTTGCAGCCACTGTGTCAATCCATCTTAGTGAGGGTCTTCCTCTTTTTCGTGTAAGTGGAAGCATACAATATTTGTCCTTTTGTGATTGACTTATTTCCTTCAGCACAATGTTTTCCAAGGATCATCTATGTTGTGGCATGTGTCAGAACTTCGCTTCTCTTTATGGCTGAGTAATATTCCATTGTACAGCAAATTGAAATCACAGATGTTTTGTGTATGTTTACTACAATAAAAAAATTATACAAAAAAACCAAGTAGATGATTCAAAGTTGGAATTTCCAGTAGGAAGGTTTATTTTGTTTTTTAATTAGGGAAGAAAAAAAAAATTAAGCCAAATATCAGCTGCAATTTATTAAAAAAATTAAAAGTGCACTCCAATCATAAAATAGAGATTCACAAAGAGTTGAAGCTGAACTGATCATAAAAAGCATATATTTCCCATGCACTACAAATAACTGTAATCCCTTGAACAATTCCCCAAAGCTGCCTAACATCAAACATCAATCAGTCAGTTTAGGATCCATCAGCAAACTTAGGATACTTCCAAAGGGGCCTCATAGGTTAGGCAAAGAAAGTGCTGTATACCATCAGTTCTCCCAGTGATGTCTAAAGATGTATAGGTCAGAGAGGTGCAGGCTTTATGTCTGCTTCGTTAATTATTTAAGGTTATATTCTGGATTCTAGTAAACCCTCACAACTTCAAATATACACTCTTCCGTTACAAAGATGTGCTTTTGGTAAACAAAGCCAAAACACTTCTCCGAAAAGACATCGTGTGACGAACATTACGTCTTTTAATGGACATCCTCTAGCCAATAAATTTGGAGTTAAACATATATTTGGGTCAAATTATTGTAACAGATAAGTAAACCAAACCCATCATTGTCAAGTTGGTTCTGACTCATAGCAACCCTATAGGACAGAGTAGAACTGCACTGTAGGGTTTCCAAGGCTGTAATCTTTATGGTAGCAGACTGCCACATCTTTCTCCTGTGGAGTGGCTGGTGGGTTTGAACTGCCAATCTTTCGGTTAGCAGCCAAGTACTTAACCACTGCGCCACCAGGGCTCTGCAACAGACAAGAATGCGACTCTAATTTGTTGCATACTTTCTATTCCTATTAGCCATCAGGAATATATATACATGTAATCAGCCCTAATTGTCAATTATATAGAGCTTGTAACAAATATGTTCACCATAACTAGTAGTAATAGCTAGGTTTCAAGATACTCTAGTTTAAAAAACAAACATTGTTTATTATAGAGAATTTCAAGCATATACAGAAGTAGACAGACTATTAAAATGAATCCAGATGTACCCACCACCTTGCAAACACAATTAACTCTTGGCTCATCTTACTTCAGCTACTCTTATCCTCTTCTCCAACCTACATTGTTTTTAAAAAATAATATTTTACTGAGTTTTTGGTGAAAGTTTACAGAGCATGTTAGGTTCTCATTTGACGATTTCCACACAAATTGTTCAGTAATATCAGTTACATTTATCACAATGTGTCAACATTCTAATTGTGCTCTCTTTGTCCCATTTCCAGTACTCTAGTTTCCTTGCTCCCTTATCTTCTCATCTTTGCTTTGGAGTAGCTGTTGACCTCTTGGTCTCAAACTGATAGCTTTTAAGTAGAGCACAGATCTGACAGGTAATATCCTTTATTTTGTGTGCCACTCTGCTATTTCGCTAAAAGGTGGTCTCAGGGGTTAGGCTTGGTTTCAGGATTAAAGAGTGTCTCAGGGTGATAGTCTTCTGTTCTCTGCGGTTTCAGTTTGTCTGGCTTTTTTTTTTTTCTTTAATAAGAATTTGAGTTCTGCTCCACATTTTTCTATCCAGGACCATCTATTGTGACCCCAGTCAGAGCGGTCAGCGGTGGCAGCCGAGCACCATCTGGTTCTTCTGGTCTCAGGGTAGCTGAGGTTGTGGCTTATGCAGACCTATTTCTTCTCTGAGCTTTTGGTTACCTTCTTACTGTTTTGCCCCTGGAGAGTAGAGACCAGTAGTTGTGTCATAGATGGCTGCTCACAAGCTTTTAAGACCTCAGACACTACTCACTTCACCAGGATGCAGATCGTGATTTTTGTGAACTATGTCATGCCAACTGACTGAGTTGTCCCGTGAGACAATGGTCCTAGGCTTTCAAACCCAGAAAACCAATCTTGGAAGATGTTTGGTTATGTCTGTAGGGTATCTGTATTCGTGTCTTCAATTTTTGTATGTGCCTGCACCCTCTTATTTGTATTTACATGTACAAGCTCTGGTGGCACAGCGGTTAAAGCACTTGGCTGCTAACTAAAAGGTCAGCAGTTCAAACCCGCTAGCCACTGTGTGGAACAAAGATGTGGCAGGCTGCTTCCATAAAGATTTACAGCCTTGGAAACCCTATGGGGACAGTTCTACTCTGTCCTGTGGGGTTACCACGAGTTGGAATCGACTTGACGGCAATGGGTTTGGTTTAGTGCTGTTATACATACTTGTATCTGTTCTCACCTACGTACACACCTTCACTTACCTGTATACCAGTATGCCTATACCCACCCATATGTGCTCAAACACTCATTTTGACTTTGGCTGTGCTGTGCTCACTACATCCACACTTGGTGCCACTTTTCTCATCACCAAAAAAAATTTTTTTTAAATAACAAGTCTCTGCAATCTCAAGCGCACTTTCCCTCTGCCCTTCCTCTCTCTGGTAACCATCAATGAACATTATTAGTCTCTCTCCATACATATCTTTTCTTGTCTTCTTATAAAAGAGAGATCATACAATATTTGTCCTTATATGCTTGACTGATGACACTTGGCGTCATACTCTCCAGGTCCATCCCTGTTATAGTAAGTTTCATGGACTCATCATTGTTCTTTATGGTTGCATAGTATATTCCACTGTACATATGTACCATAATGTGCTTATTCATTCATCTGTTGATGGGCACTTTGGTTGTTTCCATTTATTTGTTACTGTGAATAAAATAGCTATAAACATCGATATGCATATGTGCGTGGCAGTGGTTAAGAGATCAGCTGCTAACAAAAAGGTCAGCAGTTCAAATCCACCAGCCACTCTTTGGAAACCCTATGTGGTGGTTCTACTCTGTCCTGTAGGGTAGCTATGAGACAGAATCAATTCGATGGCAGTGGGTTTATATCTAGGAGTAGGATTGCTGGATCATAGGGCAGTTCTACTTCCAGTTTTTTGAGAAAGCACCATGCTGTTTTCCAAAGCAATTGTACCCTTTTACAGTCCACAGCAGTGGCTAACAGTTCCAATCTCCCCACATCATCAGCAACATTTGTTGTTACCTGTTTTCTGTTGGTGTTGTTTTGATTGGTGCCATTTTAGTTGGGGTAAGATGGTACGTCATTGTGGTTTTGATTTGCATCTCTCGAATGGCTAAGGATCATGAACATCTTTTCATATGTTTGTTGGCTTCTTAGGTGTCCTTTTTGGTGAAAGTTCTGTTCATGTCCTTTGCCCATTTGGTTACTGGGTTGTTTGTCTTTTTGTTGTTGAGTTGTTACAGTTTTCTATAGCTTTTAGAGATTAGACCCTTATTGGTTAAGTCATTTTTGAACGACTTCTCTCAGTCTGTAGGTTGTCTAGTTACTCTTTTAACAAAGTCTTTTGATGAGCATAAGTTTTTAATTTTTATGAAGTCCCATCTAGCCATTTTGTCTTCTTCTGTGCGTTTGTTGTTATGTTTGTTATCTTATTTTTATAAAACATTAGGTCCCTTAGTTTTCTCCCAGGAATTTTACGGTTTTAGGTTTAACATTTAGGTCTTTGATCCATTTTGAGTTCGTTTTTGTGTACGGTGTGTGGTATGGGTCCTGCTTCATTTTTTTCTGCCGTTGGATATCCAGTTTTGCTAGCATCATTTATTAAAGACACAGTTTCTGAGCCGCTGAATGGACTTTGACCCTTGTTGAGAATCAGTTGTCCACAGATGACTGTGTTTAATTCTGATCCCTCAGTTCTCTTCCACTGGTCTATGTGTCTATCACTGAACCAATGCCAGACTGTTTTGATTACAGTGGCTGTATAGTATGTTTTGATATCAGGGAGCATGAGGCCTCCTGCTTTATCCTTTTTCTTCAATATTGCTTTGGCTCTTCGAAATTTCTTTCCTTTCGATATAAAGTTGGTCAATAGTTTTTCCATATCAGTAAAGAATGTTGTTGAGATTTGTATTGGGATTGCTTGTCATCTGTAGATCGCTTTAGGTAGAATTGACATTTGCACTATATTGTCTTCCAATCCATGAGCACAGGATGTCTTTCCATTTCTGTAGGTGTCTTTCAGTCTCCTGTTTTATAATTTTCGTAAGTCTTTTATGTCCCTGGTTAGCTTAATTCCTAGGTATTTTATTGATTTGTGGGCTATTGTAAATGGCATTGTTTTCTTGATTTCTTTCTTGGAGTAGTCTTTGTTACTGTAGAGGAACCCAACTGATTTTTGTGTGTTGACCTTGTACCCTGCAACTTTACTAAATTCTTCTATTAGTTCCAGCAGTTTGTGGAATCTTTAGGGTCTTCTATGTATAAGATTATGTCATTTGCAATAGAGATAGTTTTACTTCTTCCTTTCCAATTTGGATACCTTTTATTTCTCTTTCTTGTTTTATTACTCTGGCTAGGACCTCCAGTACAATGTTGAATAAGAGTGATGAGAATGGGTATCCTTGTCTCATTCTCCTTCTCAAAGGGAAGGCTCTCAGCCTTCTTCCGTTGAGTATTATGTTGGCTGTTGGTTTTGAATATATGCCCTTAATTATGCTGAGAAATTTCTTTTCTATTCCTATGTTGCTGAGAGTTTTTATCAGGAAAGGATGTTGAATTTTATTGAATGCCTTTTTTTGCATCAATTGATATGATCATATGTTTCTTTTCCTTTGTTTTATTGATGTAGTGGATTATATTGACTGATTTTCTAATGTTGAATCACTGTTGTAATCCTGGTATGAATACCACTTGATCATGGTAGATGATTTTTTTTGATATGTTGCTAAAATCGGATGGCTTGAATGTTGTTGAAAATGTTTGCATCTATGTTCATAAGGGATATTGGTCTGTAACTTTCTTTTTTTGTAATGCCTTTGCCTTGTTTAGGTATCAGAGTTATATTGGCATCCCGTATTATTTCGAAGCTAATCATAGACATTATGTAATTTCAACTGATATATTTCTATACGTTGTCTCTCTAAAACATAAGGATGAGAAAAATAAGTCCTTTTAAAAAAGCCTAAAAACTAACAACACAATTACCAACATTAAGTATCTTAAAAATGACAAAATTAACGATATTAACTATATAGTAAATGTTCGAATTTCCAATTGTCTCATAAATATTTTCAGTCCAACCCTCGTTTTTGTTTGTTTTTTTTTTTTAAATCGCTGGTATTGCTAGTCATTTTTTAAGCTACTACAATTTCTCAAAACAAAGTTACTTTAAGTGTGCTTTTAATTAAATCACTGCCTTATTGCTCTTACAGACAGAGAGATCACAAAATTTAATTATGGACTTTCAATTGTCTAGAAACTTCAGGCATGAGTGATTTAGACAGATTCAAATTATTTCTAACTAAATAACACCATCACAAACAAATCAGCTCTCAATAAACACAAGCTATATGGTAAATCAGAGGTAATATTTACTAAGGACTTTCTGTGTGCCAGGACACTGGGCTGAACTGTTTTTGGTGAAATTTCATTGAATCCTCATAACAATTCCTCAGAAAGATTTAATTACTTGACGAAGGGCATGCAGCTAGTAAGGGGCAGAGTAATAGGCTTAACTAGGCAAGCCAAACCAGCATAGTACATTCCCATCACTGCCTCATAACCAGCATTTGGGGATGTGAATGTAAGAGCTCCATGAAGGGAGGCATAAGCAAGAAGAAGAACTAAGCAGGTTCCAGAAGCTACTTAAGATAGAATGAGGAACTGACTCAGGTTGGGTGCATGCAATTTCACGTTGACCATTCTTTTTCTGACTTTACTGCTCAGAGTAAGACACATGAACAAACTCAACTGTGGAAACACGATCCAAGTTAGGGATCCACCCACGGCAACTAACAGCTAAGAGAAACCTAAACTGTGCTGTAAGACACTTGGAAAGCTGGAACGCTCACCTCTGATGTCACTTTTCTTCAAGATGGTTGGAAGAAAATGCAGATCTAAAGCACAGCAATTAATGGGTGCAGTTATATACAATTTTACAGTCGGAGAGTAATTTATCTTGCACTTGCCTCTCAGTTACTTGATGCTTACTGCTTTTGCAGCGCCCCGCTATCGCAAACTTGCTAACGCAGAGAAAGAAGTCTATCGTAAGTTCAAAACACTTCATCATCACATTTTATAGTACAAAATAGCAAGTCCTGAATTTAGCTCATTCTCTGACAAGTCGAAGATGACGAAGTCTTTAATGCCAAGTCATTTATACAGTAATTTTTCCTCCTAATTCCATCTCCCCTTTCCTGCTATCTCAGAGATAGAACCGAGGTGACAAAGTTCAAGTTCATTACCCAGAGAATCTATGTCTCCAGCCAAAGCAAACAGAATTTGGATGGACCTTCTAAGTGCCTGTTGAAAACGCCAAGCGATTAGAGGTTCTTTGTTCAGCTATTTAAGAGACCTTCTGTAAAGGCAACATTCTGTGACCCATTGTAAATGTTCTGTGAAGGAAGGCAAACCTGGGAAGAAAACCTTGACAAGGGCCCCGGAATTACATAAAGCGTGAAGAAGTGTGAGGTTGTTTTGACTTAAGTGTGAACCTTAGTTAAACCATCAGGAAGCCACAGCAGTGGGGGCCATAGTGAACAAGCATTTGGTTTCTGTGCTTGAGCCAAGAGATTACATTTGAGATACTGAGTCTGGCAAGATATTTATTGAGTTCTTAATATGTTCCTCCACCACCCTTCTACTGTGGTGGCTTGTATGTTGCTATGATGCTGGAAGCTATGCCATATTGTATTTCAAATACCAGCAGGGTCACCCATGGTGAACAGGTTTCAGCAGAGCTTCCAGACTAAGACAAACTAAGAAGAAAACCCTGGCAATCTACTTCTAAAAATTAGGTAATGAAAACTTAGTGGATCACAAGAGAATACTGCCTGATATAGTGCTGGAAGATAGGCTCCCTAAGCTGGAAGGCACTAGATAGCGGCCATAGCAATGGACTCGGCATGACAACGATCTTGAAGAGGGTCGGGGACCAGGCAACATTTTGTTCTGTTGTACATGGGGTCACCATGAGTCAGAGCTGACTCAGTGGCAGCTAACAACAACATATTCCTGGCCAAGTTCTAGGAACTGTAGCACTGTCCCAGGCCTAGTTCATATTTGCTGTGGCTTGTTGTTTACTTTTGATTATGTAGTTTAGAAAAACTCATACCAAAGTTTAAAGATACTTTCCCCTTGTATCTAAATCCATCCAAAACCCAAACCAAACCCATTGCTGTTGAGTCAATTCCAACTCATAGCGACCCTACAGGACAGAGTCGAACTATCCCATCGGGTTTCCAAGGCTGTAACCTTTATGGAAGCAGACTGCCACATCTTTCTACCATGGAGCGGAGAACAGGTTTGAACTGTCAACTGTTTGGTTAGCAGCCAAGCATGTAACCACTGTGCTACTAGGGTGCCTTATTTGAATTCAAGTAACTCTATATTTACTGAATTAACATTAATCACGGAACTGTTTAAAGGCAATATTTGATACAGGGTCTGGCACCTAGAAGCTGGCAGTATTGCTGGGGCAGGGTCTTGGAGGCCCTCTGCTGGGCCAGGGATTACTGCTGTGGCTGCTGGGTCATAGGAAGGGCTAGTAGATCTGGAGGGCTCAGGGCAGCTAGAATGGCGACCTTGGGGGCATTCCTGGGGACTGAGGGCAATGGCCATGTACTACAGAAGTATTTCAATATTTTAATAACCAGTACACTCCACCACAGCTGAAAAAGTCCAAACCACTTACTCAGGTAGTTCTTCATGCTTTCCAACTAATAAATACGATACTAACAATTTAGGTTATTTTAAATAAACTTAAAGGATAAGTTATCTCAAACTTTTCAACAGTTTTTTTTTTTTTATTTTTTATTAGAAGTATAGCAGATCACTAACATGTAAAGGTTCTAGAAAAATATTTTAGAATTTACTTTCCCCAATACAACAAGCTTTACTATTCCATATGTGAGGATGTTTTGTTGGTCATAAACACCTAAACATATTTAACTCTGTCATTCAAGTTCAAGACGTCAAAAGATCCAAAGCAAGACCAGGTATCTAAAAGCTAAAAGGAAAATCGAAGTAGGAACTTTGTGTTAGGTTTTTATGTAAAACATAAAGCTGTAAAGGTTCTCCTGGGTAATCTGGATGACTGCAAATGAACACAGTCTTTTTCACCCACAGTCACACCCTTTTCAGTTTTAATTTCTACATCCCACCTCCTGCTATATGGAGACAGGATTTCCACAGTGGGCCAAGAACGGCACTGGATGGTGTCTAACGGAGTAGTGTTAGCCAAAATAAACATCTTAAGCCATAGCACATAATATGTAACAGTTGTTAGAAAAAAAAATTCTATTTTCTTCCCTTAAGCAAATATCATTATGAATCATTTCTCTCCAGAACAGAAACAGAGTTGTAACATGACCGTATCTATTGGCCTTTTGCTCTCAGAGGCACGGTTCCTGACTGGAAAATTTGAAAAATCAAACTCAGGTTGCAATTCAGAGAGGTAGCACATTACCCTTAGAAGGTGTAGAAACACACACACGATCTCATTACAAAACAAGTGGTTGGACTCTTCGTTTCTCAGAAAGCAATCAAAACCCTGGCTTCTACACTGTCGCGTTTAATGGAGCATAAGTTAAACTCTCTGTCAGCGTTGGAATTTTGAAAAACACACTGAATTAAACAAGGGCGCCATGACCAAGATCAAACTGGAGTTTTCTAGATTCTAGCTTCCATCCACTTGGCCCGGCCAGTGTAGCATTGACCTCAGCACACATTAACTAAAACCACCTGTGCCCACGGACTGATGGCTCACACCTGCTTCTACCATTCTAGTGCTCACTAAGATAGCAACTAGAACATCTGCCAGCTTTAGATCGAGATTCTGTGCATGTCAAAATTGGCATAACAGGCTCTTAAACTATTATTGCAAAATGAGAAGCTGGTAATATGCTAGTTTTTGAGGCTCTCTGCCTAATTTTCATTAGGCTCGCCCCTAATTTCTTGTTCAGCTGTGGCAGGAGGGCCTGTGCTTATTTTCACAGCCAAACAATGACCACACTCACAGATGGCCAAAAAGCATGAAGAATTCCTAATACTTCCACTTTTCTAGGCACTAAACAGAAGGCAGCCAATCAAAATCATCTGTTTGGAGAGTTCGTTACTCTGAACAAGCACTATTACATCCTGAGCCCCAGTGTTCTTCATGGATTGGATGAGAGGCAGGAATTAATCCTCCCAGCTTTTACATTTACTAAGTGTACTTCTGGTCAAATACGAGCCATGAATTTCAAAATAGAGGGGCATGGCCAAGCTCTAGAACCCTGAATTAATAAAGCAACTTGAACAATATTCTCCCAGCATTTAGGTAATCACAGGCTAAGACAATCAATATTCATGATGCTTTTGTGAACCACAGAAATGATTGGACCCAATCTTACTTGGTTGTGTTTACAAAGTAAAAAAAAATTGTTTTAAGAAAAAAGGTGGTAGACTGGTCTCATCCCTTCGGGAGCAAGGGAGAATGAAGAGAACAGGATACAAGCAAAAGATTAGTCCCAAGGACTAATTGTCCACAGCTACCAAGGCCTCAACTGGACTGAGTCCAGTACAGCTAGACGGTGCCCGGCTACCACCACTGACTGCTCTGACCAGGATCACAACAGAGGGTTCTGGACAGAGCTGGAGAAGGATGTAGAGCATAATTCTAACTCACAAAAAAAAAAAAGACCAGATTTACTGGCCTAAAGGAGACTGGAGAAACCTCGAGAGTATGGCCCCCAGACACCCTTTTAGCTCAGTGGTGAAGTTACCTCCGAGGTTCACTGTTCAGCCTGGGAGTGGACAGCCCCGTAAAACCAAATGAGACTAACGAGGTACAGGAGTCCAGTGACAAGGGCCAGAAGGCAGAAGGGGACAACGAAGCTGGTGATAGGGAACCCAAGGTTGAGTAAGTATATTGTTGATGTGTTGTGAGATTGTTAACCATTGTCATAGGGCAACATGTGTAGTAACTGTTAAATGAGAAACTATTTTGTTCTGTAAGCCTTCATCTTAAGTGAGAATAACAGCACAATTCAAAGAGCGTAGTCGATGTCACTGAACTGTGCATGTGAAAATTTTTGAAATGGTGTACCTTTGGCTATGTGTATTTTCACCAAAAAAAAAAAAGAAGTTAGAGGGTTGATATGTTGTGGGGTTGTTAACCAATGTCATAAAACAAGTGTACTACTGTTTCGTGAGAAACTATTTGTTCTATAAGCCTTCACCTAAAGTACAATAAAAAAAAAAAAAGGTGGTAGAGCAGTAAGTTGATATTTTCATAAAATCCAGTAGCTAAAGGGAGCAAAATGTTACTTTCGACACCATTGCTGCTCCCAGAAAAGTCTCACTTTAAACAGGTAACAAAACATGCCATAGGTACCACAAAAAGAGCCACCAGTTATGGAACACAAAGTAAGTCAGATATTGCTCTTTACTTTAAAACAAAAAGGAACATCTATTCCTGAAGACCCGCAATTCATTTACTGTAATTATTGCCAGTCTACAAAAATGCAAGCTGAGGCTAAGAAAGTTGAATTTAATCTCCCAAGGTAAAAACTGGTAAGTACTCAGACCCAAGTGTCTCTCTAAAACCTCTCACACTCTCAATAGAACTTGAACATGGACGGAAATCAGGGGGTGAACTATGTCCATGCACAGCTTCAAAGATTCAGGCAGTGATTTCAAGAGCACGTTTATCACGTGACTTGTATTAAAATATAAGTCTCAGCTCTTCTCTCTCTTACTAATGCAAGTCTTACTAACAGCCAGCATTTCCTGAGTGCTTATTTTGCTCCCAGCCCTTTACATCATTTAGCTAATTCTGAAAACAATCCTTTTATCAAGTAGGTATTATCATCACCCTACTTTACAGGTGAGGATAGAGGTATCAAAATGTTAAGTAATTGGCACAGGTAGCAAATCCAGGATTCTAACCATGGCGGTCTGGCTCCAGCCTCCATGCTCTGACTGACCAGTAAGTTACACTGCCCTTCACCTTTGGAAAACAACAACAAAAAAGTTGTCACTGAGTTGACCCCAACTCATGGCAAAACCATGTGTGTCAGAGATGATTGTAAAGTAAAGGAAAACAAGCGAGACATGCCGAGAAGCAATACCCTAGATCTCCCAACCTGAAAAGCACACACTGCACCTAAGCCCTCCTTGCATTTCCACACTCAGGATCCTGCTGATTTCAGAGTGGAAGGCAGTCCAGCAGGTTCACAGTGAGCCCAGGAAATCAAATGGTGCTGAGTTATTCATCAGAAGTAGGTTAAAAGACTTATTAAATCCGTTCATATCTGAAAGGCAAACAATAACCTACTGAAAGATGATTTTAAAATGAAGCAATAGCCAACGAGAGTCTATTTACATTTCAGGAAGAAATGGAAATAATTCATTAACAAGGCAAAATAGAGTCAATCACACTGATACACAGTTTCTCTTTCTTCACACACACACACACACACACACACCCCCACACCTTAACCAGAAGCCCTACAAAAAGCAGGGTTATAATGGAAATGCTGACACAACCAACCTTACAATGTTTCAAACCAAAAGCTATAATTCTATTTTCTAATTGTACACTGGGTACAAGCAATGCCAACCAGAACAAAAACATAATAACTAGGTAGAAACAGTCCTTCAGAACTCTTGGATTATAGAATATGCATATGAAACACTATTATCTTCAGCCACAGCCAGAAGATGTCAGGCAATCAATTTGTATAACATGCCAGCTTAATAAAATATGCATACAAAATTTATGAATGCAGTAATATTCCTTTTTATCACAAATTATTAATGGTCAATTTAATGAACATCTACAGCTGGACTGCTTTGGTTCTGTGTATTTTAATCTTCTTAAGCCATGGATTTAAATGCATTTCATTTTATAACCATCAGCTATTCGAGATAAGAAAGCCTTTACATAAGTGTGGAGATATTTGGGGTAGGCTACCAATTTCATCTTTATGCTGTTATTGATTTCCTTACAATTTCTTACAACAGAAACACAACTAAATGTTCCATACCAATAATATTTGATTTAATGTCTATCTAACAAAAGTTTCCTTGAAGTTGTATTACATGTTCGGTTAGTGTTAAAACTCCCTTTCTTTCCAGTAAAGAACTTTCTAATCTTATTTATACAAAATCATCTTCCTCTAAGCTACTATCTTCCAAAAGGTATCCCACTGGACGGTTAACAACTCAGACATAAATATTCTTGCAAATGTATGTGTCATATACTCTACAGTAATGTTTCTTACTCATTTTCATCCAGTGGTTGATAACATTCTTTAAGAAACCTATTGTGTTCAACTCTTAACATTTCACACAGATTCTTCGCTAAAACTAAATTTTACCATATGGTTGATCTACAGAGGGAATGGGCAATATTTAAGAAAACAGGAAAGCAACAGTAGATCTATGGCAACATAAACATTCAGGGTTTACAGTATTGATGACATTCTATGGTCATAAAGTCAAACAACTGAGTGTTTCTCACACTTGAATACTAGAGTCTTTGTATGAAAACTGCATTCATCTTTGGGAGTCATCTCAATCGTTTGGATATTTAGCAAAAGGTTAAGAAAGCTGTCATAAATACTTCAAAGGTATAAGAATTAGCTGGATAAACTAGTAGAGGCACGACAATCTGACACACGTGGGGTTGCCATGTGCCAGAACTGACTCCATGGTAAGCGGTTTGGAGTCCTTGAGTGGCACATATGGTTACCCTGCTCAGCTGCTAACCAAAAGGTTGGAGGTTTGAGTCCACCCAGGGGTACTTGGAAGAAAGACCTGGCAATGTACTTCCAAACAATGAGCCATTGAAAATTCTGTGGAGCACCGGTCTACTCTGACACACTTGGGGCTGCTGTGAGGCAGAATTGACTTGATGGCAAATGGTGGTTGTGCTGGCACAACCATCAGCATTAAGGAATGAATGATGGCAATTTTTAGGTTTACGTTTAGAGCATTATAAAAAGTTATTGGTGGGAATTAGTCCAGCACATGCGCAAGAGATTTAGTCCATCCATGTATGTTATTTATTCACTTATTCAATCTTCTGTTCCTTCAATAATTTCTTTTTGAGGACCTACTGTGTGTCAGTCATCTGTGCTTTGCTTCGGGAATAATTCCTGTTCATCAGGACCTAATGATCTAAGAAGGGCATGGTACACGTACACACAATCGTAAAGCAGGGTAAAAGGGATAAGAGCCAAGGAGAAATAGAAACTGAGAGTTTAAAGATGGGTGTTTCTTATAGAGCAGAGGACGAGGGAAGACTTTATAAAAAAACAGCTGGAATTCAGAAAAGGAGCAGGGTAAGCAGGGGAATTCTTGGGGAAACGAAACAACATGAAATTGATTTAAAGACAAGAGACCTGAGGACAAAAAGTGTCTATGTCATATGGATTTTGTATTTAAAATACTGACTTTCAACAATGCATGAATCTGTAGACCGCAGGCATTTTCCAAACTTCTCTAATAAGTAGGATGTGTGAATATACCCAGGAAGACCATAACTCATTAAATTTCATTTTAAGCTTCCTAAATCCGCCTAAATTATTTCGTCTTATCAGGCAAGCCAATATATGCTTTCACTGTGAGGTTAAAGCAATGAACTTGTGAAGGGAACCTGTCAAATGAAATTATCAACAAGCAATCGTTGCACTGGTGGGGAGAATCTAAGCTGCAGTGTCAATTTTAAAGAAGTGTGCTTACATTTGCATTTTAATTAGGTCACGTCTTCAACATCATCATATTAATTTTAGTTTAATGCTCCATTTTATTGCCATTTCCAAAATGACATTTTTAGGATGTGAAGGAAAAAAAACCTCTAAATTTTATTTTGACAACACATAAACATAGAACGTCAAGTAGTGAGAACAGAGATGACTCTATAAAATTCTAAATATTAGCAATAATTGGAATTCAAAAATATTCCAAGGATACATTATTAGATTCTTATCTAAGAGCATAAATGAGTGCTGGATAGAACATGAAATCCAAACTCCTGGGAGTCACTAGAAGCTAAAAGTGGATAGCTCTTTAAAAAATAACAGTAAGTCATTTTGATTAAGATTTTCTATCGGAATTAGGACATGCTTTGTATTGTGTTTTTTAAGGGGGGTCGTGATATGGTGGTGACAGTGGGAAATAAATTATAAGATGCCTCTCTCTCCAGTTTTTAAAAAATATACTCACATACATCTTAATCAAAAAGACTCTCAAAACTGGAGGTACCCCAGAAGACATGGCCCCTGGACTCTCTGTTAACCCAGAACTAAAACCATTCCCGAAGCCAACTCTTCAGACAAAGATTAGACTGGACTATAAGACATAAAATGATACTCATGAAGAGTATGCTTCTTCGTTCAAGTAGATACGTGAGACTAAATGGGCAGCTCCTGTCCGGAGGCGAGATGAGAAGGCAGAAAGGGACGGACGCTGGTTGAATAGACAGGGGAAATCTGGGTTGGAAAAGAGGAGTGTGCTGTCACATTATAGGGAAAGCAACTAGGGTCACATAACAATGTGTGTATAAATTTTTGTATAAGAAACTAACTTGAGCTGTAAACTTTCACTTAAAGCATGATAAAAAAAACAAACTCTCAAAAGAAAAAATGGCTGAGTCCTTTATTGCCCAACTATTTTCTCTTTTCTTTGTCCAAATTATTCCAAAAAGTTTATGGGACTTCGTATTCATCGTCAGTGAGACAAACAAATATGAGTTTTTACCCCCAAGTTTTTCCAAACTAAAAAGCCAGTGATAAATATGCAATTAAATTAAAAATCCAAGCCGTTATTAACATCATAGACTTGATTCTATCAAGGCACAAAAGATCACCTAAATACATAGAGATTTAGTGTGTTCATGGCTGGAAGACTCAATTATTGCCAAAAGGTCAAATTTCTGTAAATTAATCTATGTATTCAATGCCATTCCATTTAAAAACCTCAACGAGTTTTTCCACAGAACTTCATTAGACCCAAGAATGGCCAGACTTTGTCTCACACACTTTGCACATGTTATCGGGAGGGACCAGTCCCTGGAGAAGGACATCATCATACTTGGTAAAGTAGAGGGTCAGTGAAAAAGAGGAAGACCGTCGGTAAGATGGATTGACACAGTGGCTGCAACAACGTGCTCAGACACAGCAGGGACTGTGAGGATGGCACAGGACCAGGCAGTGTTTCGTTCTGTTGTACACAGGGCTGCTCTGAATTGGCAATAACTCATGGCACCTAAGAACAACAGATAATCAGCGAATGGAATACAACAGAGGAAGAGAAAGTAAAATAATTAAATCTATGAAAAATGTTATTACACACTAAACAAAGCATCACTATTTGCTTTTTAGCAGTATAGACACACACAGGAAGCATACAGATTTTGGCAGGTAGGAACCATGTCAGCTTCAGGTGGTGGATATCCCTGAGACCGTAGTTCTCAGCTGGGAGCAATTTTGCCCCCTAAGGTCATTTGGCAATGTGTGGAGACATTTTTGGTTGTCACAAACCAGGGGTAGGGGAGAGGTATTGTGTGCTACTGCATCTAGTGAGATGCAGATAAGCATCCTGTAATACACAGGACTGTCCATCTCAGCTAAGAATTTTTCAGCCCAAAATGTCAATAGACTATTAACTGGGTAAAAGTAGAGCATAGAGAGGAGGGAGAATAAGGTAAGATCAAAGGGAGGTAGGGTATCTTCAAATGTATCTGTAACTTCTGATTTATTTGTTTATTTTAAATAATATCTTACTGTGTTTTAGGTGAAAGTTTACACAGCAAATTGGGTTCCCATTAAACAATTTTTATACAAATTGTTCTGTGCTATTGGTTACAATTGTCACAATGTGTTAGCATTCTTATTATTTGCTTTCTGTTTGTTCTGTTTCCATTGGCCTAGCTTCCCTTCCCCGCCTTGCCTTCTCTTCTTTGCTTTTGGGTAAATGCTGACCATTTGGTCTCATACTGTTGATTGTTTAAGGGACTCGTTACTCAAGAGTGATATTGTTTCATAAGCCAATCTATTATTTGGCTGAAAGGTGACCTCCAGGAGCAGCTTCAGTGACAAGTTCAAAGGGTATCTTAGGGCGACCGTCTTGGGGGTTCCTCTAGTCTCTATCAGTCCAGTAGGTCTGGTCTTTTTTAGGGATTTGAGTTTTTTTCTACATTTTTCTCCCATTCTGTCCAGGACCTTCTATTGTGTCCCGCTCAGAATGGTTAGTAGTGGTAGCTGGGCACCATCTAGTTCTTCTGGTTTCAAGTTAGAGGAGGCCTTGGTTTGTGTAGTCTATTAGTCCCATGGACTAGATTCTTTTTTGAGCCTTTGAGCTTCTTATTTATTTAACATATGAAGCAGATAGGTAAATATGTTAAATTTTTTTAAAAATCTGAGTATCAATAGGTGTCTGTCACATTATACCTTGTACATTTTTTATATTTAAAATACCTCTATTATAATTTTTTATTTAAATCATCCTATAATTTGAATTTGATGGAGGTTACGTAATTCTGTTCTTTAACTCTTTTTTCATAATTCTGTTATTGACATGAATAAGTTATTTCCAGAAAAACAATATTCTTCTACTTGTGAACTGTGGGAATTCCTTCAAACTACTTTGAGGTCAACCAGTGCACAATTTTCTTTTTTCATTTAGTTCCCTATAGTACAAGGATCAGCAAACGTTTTCTACAAAAGGCAAGATGGTAAAGTATCTTAGGCTTTGCAGGTCACATGGTCTCTGTTATAACCACTCAACTCTGCCACTGTTGCAAGAAAGTAGCCATAGACAATATGTAAAGAAATGTGGAACATGTGTGGCTGTGTTATAATAAAACTTTATTTACCAATCCAGCAGTGGCCAGGATTCAGCTGTGGGCCATAGTTTGCTGATACCTGGAAAGCCAGCAAAAATGATACTACTTTGAAATGACACTACTTTAAATTTAAGGTGTCTCCTCAAATCTTCCCTGAAAGTACAGTTTTACTTATATTTCGATAGGCACAATAATTTTACACAAATAAATGAAATTCGTATGCATGAAACAACTCAATAAATGACAACAATGTTCATTTTTCAAGGTTTACATTATACCAACTTCTTTCTGGAAGTATGTTATAGGATATGATTTACTAAATTACTGATTATAATTGGTTCCATTTGTTTAAATTAAGCTATTAATGATTCTTTGTAGTAAAATAAATACACATATCTTCAATTCGACTAAGGGGTTGCAATGACAAGGACGGGGAAACCACACTCCCTACACAAATAGTAGCTTTCTATTAGGTTTGCCATTGCACCTGAATAATTCCTTATAATCATGAATAATGATGTTATTCAACAACCTAATGATAGCATGGTATGTAGCTTCGATCCATCCATCTTTATCAAGAAGGTCAAATATTTGTATTCCATAGCACTAGGCAAAGTTGAACGAACAGTTAAACAATATTATGCACCTTAATTATCCCTCTAAATGAAACCAGCAAGTAGCATTTTACATTCTAGGATCTATGGGATACAAATCTATTTCAAAGAAATTTCACGCCCACAGATTTAAGCTCAACTCTTAAAAAAGGAGTTTTAACTCCAACAAAAAGCCCCAAGACTGTCTAAGGATATTCTTAATTGGTTGTTGCTGAAAACTTACTCCACAATAGAGATTTATAGTTATCAAAATATTCCAGAAAGTTTCATATTACACAAGGGATCTGAAACACTCAGTGTGGTATCTTAAAATTGGCATTAAAGGTAAAAAGAAAACAGTAACATGATAGATTTGAACTACAGCACCAATGAAGAAATGTCTCATAATGTTCAGTTTGCTTGGAGACTCCATGAATGAATTCTGGAAAATGACACCAAGTGGCTGAGGTGGGTGGACACACCCCATCCACTGTTTCTACGGGGTCTATACAAGACCCAAGCTGTTGGGGGTATGGGATGGTGAGAACAACAAGGTATGATGTGGGAACACTGAAATGATATAGCAGCTAAAAAATCAGTATATACACATCTCCTTCCTTCCTTCGGAGCCCTGGTGGTGCAGTGGCTAAGAATTCAGCTGTGAACTAAAAGGTGGGAGGTTCAAATCCACCAGTTGCTCCTTGGAAACCCTATGGGGCCGTTCTACTCTGTCCTATAGGATTGCTATGAGTCAGAATCAACTCCATGGCAACGAGTTTGGTTTTGGTTTGGGTTTCCTTCCTTCCTGTTCCCGTTCCCCTCCTTCCTTCCTCCCTCGTCCCTGCCTCTCTCTCCTTTCCTTCTTCTCCCCCAACTTCCTCTCTCTGGCTTAAGTCACACCAAAGATTTCTCACTGCACTAAAATAAAGCTCCTGCAAGTCCTTATTAATCTGTGTCCAGACTCCTGGCATTTTCTCACTTCCTCACTGCGCTTCCCTCCTACAAGCTTTCTTCTTGTTTCTTAAACACTCTTACACGTGCCAAGCTTGCTTCTTACTCAGCACCTTTGTTCTTGTTTCCCTCTACCTGGAATTCTCTGAGCATTGTCCTCCTTCAGGGGCCTGGTCCTCTTGTTATGCAGGTCTCAGAGCACATGTCACTTCTATTAAAAAGTCTTCCTGACTGCCCTGCCTCAAGCAGTCCCTCATTCTCAACCACACCTCCCTGTTTTGCTTCATTCAATATCTAAATTCATATTTATGATTTATGGGTTCATGTTGATGGGTTTAGTTTTTTTATTATCAATCTCTCCTCTCGAAATGAAAGCAGGACCCTTATGTGTCTATTCACAGTTGCATACAGGGCTCAGTACATAGTAGGAACTCAACAATTATTGAACAATAAATTAATGTTTTAATTCATCTGTAATAGACATCTATGTGTCTAGTGTATGGACTCACCAAACTACGGCCTGAGGGCCAAATCCAGCCTGACCTCTGTGGTGTATAAATAAAGTTTTATTGGAGCACAGCCATGCTCAATCATTTACCTGTTGTCTAAGGCTGCCTTCCCACTACAACCTGGTTGAGTAGTTGCAACAGAGGCCGTATGGCCAGAAAGCTGAAAATATTTACTGTCTGGTTTTTACAGAGAAAGTTTGCCAATCCCTGATCTAGTACACATTATATGTCCTGAATACACAAAATTAATAAAGCCTTGCCCTTGCGTTTAAAGGAGTTACAGGTCTACCATATGTTTATCTTTAAACACTTTCAGATTAAAATTCTGTAGTTCAAAAGAAAGCTTCTTTAAAGCTATAAATGTCACCTAGCAAGAGCTAGATTGGTGCATAATTCATTAGGTCAGTTGGCTGAAATCTTGGCAAGTAGGCCTACAAAGCAGTGAGGCTTGGAACAGGTAAGAATAAACAATGGTGAAGACTGGTCTGGAGGCATGCTGTTCAATACAGTAGCCACTAGCACCTGCGGCTACTTAAATGAAAAATTCAGTTCCTCAGCCTCACTAGCCATATATTAAGTGCTCAGTATCCACATGTGGCTACTGTATTGGACTGCCTGGATTTACAGGATTTTTCCATTATGACAGAAAGTTCTAGTGGACAGCGTTGGTTTACAGGTTCAAAAATGTACATCCAACATGGGCAGTGGGCTTTGGGCAGGTACATCCCACACAGGCAGTGGGTAACAGGAGATCTTTGGAGGCTCAGTGGGGAGCTACTAATCATGTGGGCCCATCTCCTGGGGAACTCACATTTGTGTGAAAGACACAAATCAAAACTGAACTATGGTTTAAAAAAAAAGTTACTGTGAAAAATATGGCATCCTGTTCTACACAGAAAACTCCAAGAGAACATAACTCCTGCCTACTTGTTCATCAGTATAAGCTTTGTGTTAAGAGTAGAGATGCCTGGACCAGGCTGCCCAGGTTAGATTCCGCCTCCACCTCCCCCAAAGAACTTAACGTCTCTCAAGCTAGTCCCTTGTTTGTAAGGTGGAGACAATAACTTAAAGAGCTTTTCTGAGAATTATTTGAGTTAATATACATAAAGCACTGACTCAGCGCCCGACCCCTAGTCAGCACTGCACAAGCACTGGCTTTTTAGCAGCAGGGAACTCCACCAAGATTTGTGGAAATGAGTTGAAGTGAACTAGACTCTTGTGAACCAGAGGCACTAATAGGCCAATTCGTGGAGTTTGTACACAGAAAACCACCTCACTCACATGAGAACGTGCTATCCTGGAAAACAATCTGGTCCCTGGGAAACAATTTCTCATCACCTATTTCAGAAGATGACTTAAAGAAATGTTGCAATCCAACAACGCCAGACTTCAATACACATTTCATGTTTTCAATAACTCGCTGTAGGCAGCTACGATTTATCTTGAGTTTAAAAATACATAAACATAAAATTTCAACAATATCTCAAACAACAGCCTTCCAGAATTACCACACTATCCTATAATACTCAGTTCTATAGATTTTGTTTCTTTTTAATTAAGAGAGCCTAATTAAGCCACATTTCTACCATCTCCCACAATCATTATGAACTGATGCATGTTACTTCTCTTTATCTTGACTATCTAGGTCATTGCTCTTCCAGGTTGGTTTCTGGTTGTGAATCACAAGCATTTGTGGTGTTTTGTTTTGTTGTTTTGTGATCCCACTCCCCAGGGTGGGGAAGGAAAGGCACTGCTCAAGAACCTGCTTTTTAACCAACACCTCAGCTGAATTGTAGTACCCCTGGAATCTCAGTTACTTTAGATCAAGATTTCATATATCCACTCTAAGAAGACATGTCAAGAAGCTAAATACTTTTGGAATCACTGTTTTTCTCTTTTGGGAAGGTAATAAAGTGATAATACACGCATTACTCATAGTTCTTCATATGACTGTATACTATGTGCATAGCACGGCACTAGTAGGTGTGGAATATTCAAAGGTAATCTAAGACGTATATCTTTGCCATCAAGGAACTTCTTAGATAAGCTGCATTCACACCAACTATGTAAACCAATGCTATGATGATACGTGACTCAACAAGCAGAAGTGTAAGAAGGTTTTGGAAAAAGAAGCCATCAAGCTGTTCTAGGTGACAGCAATGTGAAAAATGGTCTCCTTTGGATCAGGTAGTAGGGCAGGCAGAAAAAAAAAAAGTTAATACTAGTTATAACACTCGGTGGGTGTCCCAGGACTTTGCTCTTCTCTCAGTCAAGAGCTTAGATCTTAGAACACATGGGAAGGCCTTCCAGTTATTAACCCAAGCAGCTGGGAAAGAACACTAATCTTCACAAGCTGACCAGAAGAAGCTGTGTCTCAGTGGTTACCTATCCACATGGAAACAACTTACCCATACTGATTCAAATTATAAGGCTCTTGTTGATGACATATGCTAACGTACAGCAACAAGAGAAAATCCCTCATAAATAGCAATGATGGCTGACACCAAGGAATGAGCCAGCATGAGCCTCCATCCTGAAGGAGCTGTCCTGGATGGCCCCGTGCAGCATAGCACACTCTCATCTTCCTGTGGCATCTGTAATAAGAATCACCGGCTGATCTCCTCATTGGACACCTAATCAACACGTCAGTCACCCTGAAGTTACTTTTCCCTTATGTGTAGGTCTTAACCCTCCAATGATCCTTAAAGTTCTGTGGAGCTTCTGGTATTCATCTTATTTCTCATTACCTCCCCCAATGCTTCGCACAGTAATACTGTACATCATGAAAAGGTCTCGATTTAATCATTTAATAAACCCTTATTTAGCACCTACTGTGTACCAGACACTGCGCTAGGCACTAAACAAAAGAGACTGCTAGATTCTGAACCCAAAGGCAGTGACAAACAGTCTATGTGATCCTGATGGCTGAAGATAAACTGTCATTAAGCCTTTGATAAGGACCTAGGATTTAAGGTAAGCTAAGAAACGAAAAGTTAACTATTAGTGACATATAGTATATGTATGTATACCCACACACACACACACACACACACACACACATATAAGTGCCCCATAGGGTTTCCAAGGAGCAGCAGGTAGATTGGAACTGCCAACCTTTATGGTTACCAGCCACGCTCTTAACCACCACGCCACCAGTGCTCCATATACATATATATATATATCTTTAAAAGTACTACCCTTTACTAACTATTTCTACATATGTAAATTTTTAACTAAATCTTTTATTTAAAAAATAATACACGATGAGATACCACTTCATACCCGTTAAAAAAAAAAAAAGAAACATTGACGTGGAGTCGATTTTGACTCATAGTGACCTTGGCTGCTAACCAAAAGGTTGGCAGTTCAAATCCAGCAGCCGCTCCTTGGAAACCCTACAGGGTAGTTTTACTCTGTCCTGTAGGGTCGCTATGAGTCATACCCACTAAGATGGCTCTAATAAAAAAAAAAAAAAAAGATAAAAACAAGTGATGGCGAGGATGTACACTGAACCCCTTATACATTGCTGATGGGAATGTAAAAGGTGTGGCCACTTTGGAAAATACTCTGACAGTTCCTGAAATGGCTAAATGTAGAGTGACCATTTGTTGTTGCTGTTAGGTGCCATCGAGTTTGTTCTGACTCACAGCGACCCTATGTCGCTATGACCATATGACCCAGTTATTCCACTTCTAGATACATACAGAGAATTGAAAATATATGCCCACATAAAAACTTGTATGTGGATGTTCATAGCCAAATTATTCGTAATAGTCCCCAAGTGGAAACAACTCAAATGTCCATCAACTGATGAGTGGGTAAATTAAATGTATGTTCATACAATGGGATGTTATTCAGGAGTAAAAAGGAGTGAAGTACTGATACATGCTACAACATATATGAGCCTTGAAAACATTACGTTAAGTGAAAGAAACCAGTTACAAAAGACCACATATTCTATTTATATGATTCCATTTCTATGACATGTCCAGAATAGGCAAATCCTTAGAGACAGAGAATAGATCACTGGTTGCGAGGGGTTGGGAAGGCTGGGGAGAAATGAAGAGCAACTGCTAATGGGTGTGGAATTTCTTCTTCCAAACAAACAAACAAAAACCCCAACTCACAGTGACCCTATAGGACAGAGTAGAACTGGCCTGTAGGGTTTCCAAGGCTGTAATCTTTACGGGAGCAGACTGTAACATCTTTCTCCTGCAGAGCGGCTGGTGGGTTCGAACTGCCGACCTTTCGGTTTGCAGCCGAGCACTTAACCACTGCACCACCAGGGCTCCTTATATCTCAATAAACTGTTACATATTAAAAAAAAAAAAAAAAAAAAAGTACTGGCAGAAATCCACTAGGTGAGAGTTTATAAAAAATACATCCAGGGTTTGGGCATTCCTGTTTAACCACGTGGTTGTGATATAATGATAATTCTAATGGCACTGTATCTAAATCTTAAGAAAAAACAAATACTTTTAAGAAACAACATAACAATGTAGCTGATACTGGTGAAGCACACAGGTGTTGGAATCAGAAAACCTCGGGGTCAGCTCTTGGCTCTCTCACTTAGCTGTGTGACTTTGATCAAATTCCTCAGCCTTTCTGAGCCTCAGTTTCCTTATCACTAGAATTAGAAAAATAAACTTATAAAATACATCCAATCATAATACATTACTAGTAATCAAATAAGTGCAATTAACAGAAGATGCTACTTTCAATTATTAAATTAGCATATATTAAGAAAGCTATCTCTATTCAATGTACATAACAGTTCAACGTCTTCCTATTCTGTTTATGGATACAGACATTTTACAAGGTTTTACAAGGAATTTGCCAGAATCTCTTACGAAGTAATAAAAGGTTCACATCCTCTAATTTCTAGAAATCTACCATAAAACAATCTAAACATGACCAAGCTTTGTGCATTAAGATGTTCAGTGCAGGATGACTTATAATAGTGAAAATCCAGAAATAAACAAAATGTTCAATTCTAGGTGAAGACAATCAGTTATGGAAAATAAAATTGATGGACTATTACAGAACTACTGGAAATGAAGTTAATAAACACTATTTTAATGATAAGGAAAAACCTGTGATATTAGAAATGAAAACAAACAAACTCACACAAAACAACACCCCACCTTATTATACGTGGAGTCTTACCCTAGTTTTACTTAAAACTGTTGAGGAGAAGCAGAGAATAAAACAAACATTTTAAAAGATTCACAGGAATTATCTCTGGGAAGTGAGATTATCAGTCCTCTTTACTCTCTTCTTCATACTTCTGTGAATTAGAAAAAATTAACAGCATGAAATCTTTGTTCCTTCTATTCATAGCAAATGCATGCAGCATTCATTTGTAAAAAAAAAAAAAAAAGGAAAATAAGCCCTGTTTTAAGTGTTATCACCAGATTATACCATAAAGCAAGAATAATTTTACTGTACAGATAAATGCCTACAAGGCACAAATGATCAGAAAAAAAGAATTGCGAAGTATATTCTTAAAATATAAGCATCTTTCACTGCTTATATTGAATACTGCTTTTCAACTGTATTCAGAGCTATGAATGTGAGTTATACTTAAATAAAAAGTCTGGTTCAACAAAGCTGCTGAGTAAAGCAGTTTGAAATTCTTTGTTATCATAACCCAGATGTTTCACATCACAACCATTTGTTAATTATAAAATAATTGTACAATACCGTTAATAAAAGAACTGCCAAGTACAATGTCTTGATCTGAGGAGTCCCCTGAAGCTTTCAGAGCTTCAGGGATATAGCACACAATCTCCGTACTCAACCATGACCCAAATAAGAAAGTGATGAGCAAAATGAAGAAAGTTAATTCAGAGGGGAAAATATGCTTTCAGAAAATTTTTTAAAAATAATTTGTGAGAGGAAATAAATGGTTACTCAAAAATCACACAACTGTGAGCTACACAGCTGGCTAGACTTCCGGCCCTGTGGTAAGCCTGATCGTGGGAATCACATACAGTGGGGATTTAATTTACAATTATTTTTCAAAGTTTGCAGAAGAAATAACTACATTATGTTCAATGGGCTGAAAATATAAGTTGTAGTCTTTGAGTTCAGAATAGGAATCAGTGTGCTTTCTGCCAGAAAGATGTCATCAGGACGAGCCGATAGGTAACCAGGGATGGGGGGAAGGGCAGCTTCCCTACCGCCATCACCCAAAGAGGTTTGCAGTTCTCTTAATCCTTGGACATTTGTCAAAGTTATCTTCTCCCTATTTAGATCATGAGCTGTAAAACCAGAAGGGAAAACAACAATAATAATAATACAGCTGACATAAATCCATCAGAAACACAGTATTTTTTGTTTGTTTTCCGTGAATAAATGGCTAATCCAGGTCAGCTCCCTAGAACATGGCTGGTTCCAGGCCCGTGAGATGGCCGGGTGGTTAAAGAAATGAACTTTACAATTAGATCGGCCTCAATCACATCTAGACTCCATTACCTACTAGCTGAGTGAATTTGAACAGGTTACTTCCTGAACGCAAGGTTTCCTCATGTGTACTAGGTAAGTACAGTTAACTAAGTCAGTCAGCATTCAGTCAGTGGTAACTATTATCAGTACTGAGTATGAAAGGTTCCATTAAAAAAAGAAAAAGACAAAGGCCACAAGTTTTGAAAACTGACAAAATCAGAATCTTAAATAATTAAATAATCTGACAAATCAGATTCTTAAATAATTAAGTAATTATTAGTAATTAAATAATAATTCATTTATTATCCCATGGAGCCCTGGTGGCGCGGTGGTTAAAAGTTATGGCTGCTAACCAAAAGGTCGGCAGTTCAAATCCACCAGCCACTCCTTGGAAACCCTATGGGGCAGTTCTACTCTGTCCTATAGCGTCGCTAGGAGTCGGAATCTATTTGAAGGCAACGGTTTGGTTTTGGGTGTTTTTGGTTTTATTATCCCATGTATCACGTGTGCCTCTTTCCCACATTTATTCCACTATTCTGAAAGTGGCATAGCATGGTAGTAACAGTTCAAGCTCTGGAACCAGACGGCCTGCGTTGGAGTCTTGGCTCCAATCTTCAGGTGCCAGTCACCTTTGGTCTTCTCTTCCACTTTCCCTCCTTCTCCATCCTACACTCTACACTCGGATGCCAAGCCATGCAGCAATGGGGTCCATGCCTGTTGGTTTCTGCCAATAAGAAGCCCCATGGAGACAGGAAGAGGAGAGGGGGTGAGGTCAACATCTTTATTCCCCTGGCCTCTCTTTTCCTGAGAGGTTCCCTCAAGTTACCTGCGCCCTTCTAGCCGGGATCACAGTTCCTCTCACTAGAGTGCACTCACATGGCCCTGTCCTTCCTGGTTCTGCTAACTCCTCCCTCCCATCATCCCTTTGGGCCTAGGAGTGGGAACAGTCTCACAATTATAGGGGGCTGCCTCTATGAAGTCCTTGTAAAGAAGCTCTTCCCAGCTAAGATTTTGCGCATGCCACTGACCACCTTTTGAGACTCTGACTGATACAGGGTTCTTGCAGGTCTAAAGAAGCAAGATTTAGGTGAATATTCATCATGTCTATTGAGTTTTGACTTACGGACCAGGACTGACACTCAGCTAAGTTATTTCACCTCCTATTTTTTGTTTAATGATCTGTAGCACAGGTTGTTAGGAAGGTTATACGACTACATAAATGACTAGCTCCGATTTGGACCTACTAAGTGCTTGATAAATGTTTGTTATTAGAAATAAAAGGGTCCCTAAAACCTATTTTAATACATGTCATACAACAAGTTGCAAAAATGTTTTTAGGCACTTGTAACTAACACAGGTCCCTGTTCTCTCTTAACGTTTATACTTCTCCCCTTCCCCTCCCTTCTGGATGAGATCATCTCAGAAGGTTTCTTCCAGCTCTCCCATTTTATGACAATCAGACTGTGAATGGGGAAAACATATTATTCGGGCTCTGTTTTTGATTTGCTATTTTAATTGTGTGAAGTCTCAGAGAGCTGCCCAAAATCCCCTGCTGATTGTCCTGCCCGAGATGCCGAGAAGCCCTGATTTCTGCCATCCAAAGGTATTTGATTGCATGGACAAAGGGCTCTTTCCAATCATAAAAACCTTCCACGTCATCGTCTTTCTTCTCATGCTAAGAAGCTTTAATTTGATGACATTAACCTAAGGGCTACCAAGTGTGGCCCCCTCATTCCGACTCATCTCAGCTTTTTATAGAAGAGGCCATTAGGCTGTTTGCAAAAGTCAGGTTTGATTACTTCTCATTTTCAAAGCAATTTCGTAACTATGACCAACTTTATCATTAACCTTATTTTCTTCCAATTAATCAACAAAGCCAGCAGTAAAAGGTAAAAGCTTGATGGTATTTTCTGATGGTAATACTCTTCACAGATAATACAATTGCAACTTATATGTTACTTTACAGCTTCTTTTTATATAGTGAGTACTAACGAAGTAGCCCTTAAGTACTTGTTACAAAGCACACATGACTGTTGTCTGTTTACACATGACACATCTCTGGGGATGATGGGTAGGTAGGGAAGGATGGATGTAGATCCACAGGGTCTGTAGCAATAAGACTAAAACTCATCTAATTTTGTGAACATCCACTCCTCCATGCTGGTCACCTTGAACAAATGATTTATGATGTATTACCTACATTACAGAAATTCTGTTGTGCTTGGCAAATCTGTGGCTCCAGTGTCAGTACTGGAGACAAATATTTTTTTTGCCTTAAAATCTTAGACAAGTTTATTTACCATCTCTGGCAGATGGCAATATTTACAAGTATCCATTCTCTCTTTGCCCGGTGCTCTGAGAAGAGTATACTCCTTCACTCCTCTGTTATTAGGGTAGCCACGTGACTTGCTTTAGCCAATGGAATGGGAGTGGATAGAACACGCACACACTTTGAGTAAAAGTTTGAAATGTGCAATGTGGTCTGGCTTGGTCTTTAAGCCCCTGCTTTCCACCAGGGCAGCAACATGTTCCAGATAGTGGCTGCTTCTTCAGCCTGGGTCTGAAAACAAGAAGACAATGGGCAGACCGAAACCTGTCTGAGCCCAGCCGAGCCCAGCAGAGCCACAGCTGACCTGTACGGATGTGAACAAGAAATGAACATCCTTGTCACCAAGATTCTAGGGCTGTCTGCTACCCACAAAAGCTGTCTGATATACTATCCCTAAATCTTAACTCAGTAACTCATTTATTCAGTAAATGATTATCGAGGGTTTGCTATATGTAAAACACTATGCCGAGGTTACCATTATGGGAAAAAAAGAAAAGGAAAAAAAGCAGACAGTCCATGTTCTCACTGTCTAGAGGAAGCGGGTAGAAATTACAGGATCATCCAAGCACATGAACAGTTACAAGCAGATAAATGCCGTGAAGGAAAGGAACATGGTTTCATTAAAAAAGCAAACCCACTGTCATCAAGTTGATGCCGACTCATAGCGACCCTACAGGACAGAGCAGAACTGCCTCATAGGGTTTCAAAGGCTGCATGTAATCTTTACAGAAGCAGACTGCCACATTTTTCCCATGGAGCGGCTGGTGGGTTCAAACTGCCGGCCTCTGTGTTAGCAGCCAACTGTTTTCATCGGTGCTCCACCAGGGCACCTATGGTTTCCTTGGAGCATAGAATAAAGTTGCCCAGACTGGAGTGTCAGAGAAGACTTTTGAGAAGAAGAAATACATGAGCTGAGATGGGTGAGTGAGCAGGCATCAGCAAGGTAAAGAGTCAGTGGAAGAACATAGTCAGACCCCTTGTGGCTGGAGGGAACAAGATTTGACGGAAGAACAGAAGAGTCTGTTGTGGCTGGAGGATGGGGCATGAAGGCAGATCTGGTACAAGGTAAGACTAGAGAGGAAGACTGGAACAAGACCAGAGAGACCTTTGCAGGCCGTATTAAAATATGTATATAGTAATAATAATAGTGAGTCTTTATCCTGAGTGTAAAAGGAAGCCATCAAAGGCTTTTTGTGGAGATGAAGTGGAGGGTCCTATGATCAGATGTGTGGTTTGCAAAGTGCTCTCTGATTACTACATGGAGAATGCATTTGAGAGAAGGTGGAGCGAAGGCAGGGAGACCGCTCAGGAGGCTGTGGCAATAAACAGTTTAGTGAGAAATGCTGGTAGCTTGGGTTGCGGTGCTGGCAGTGGAAATTAGCAGGACTTCTGAAGTTTAGGAATTAAAACCAGCAAGATCAGTGTGTGAAATACTGACTTGGATGTGAGGGGAGAAGGAATATTCTGTACCATCATCAAGAGATATTTCCTATAATGAGGAACGTCTCTGGCTTATGAATTTGACTTAGTTTATCAATTAATTTTGACTACTTTAAAATAACCCGTAACGGTAGATGATTAAACTCCCTGCCACCATACTTGCAGATGGAAAATTTCATTACTGAATAAGGGTGTACGCACAAATCACACTTCCCAAACTGGCAAATTTTAGAAGGAAACTTAGGATAAGTGGATTAATACCAATATGGATATAATGCAAGAGTTCAAGTTGAGTTTTCTCCTATCAAATAGTTTGTATCATCTTTTTTAAAAAGATGAAAACAAAAATATAACTATATAGACACTATATAATATCAATAATATTATAAAGTACCCCAAAATGCCAAAGATTCTACCTTCTGAATTAGCTCAAATTCTATTCCTGCTACATGAGATTTGGGTAATAATTATGGGGTACTAGAGTGTCTTAAGAGGTGCAAGAAGACTTCCAATAATCTTTGGAGTAAGGGCTTATAGCATTACAGTTTAGCTTATAAAACAGACAACTATAGAGGATATAGCTGTCATCTTGTCTAAATCCTATATATTAACAGAACTCTAATTCCACACCTAGCTGATCAAATGGGAGAATACTGTCATGATAGTGTGGGCGTGTCCATGCACACACTCACACACAGATCTCTGGTTAGTTTCCCTCCCAGGCCACAGAGTGGACATCTATAGTATCCACCAGATAAGCTTCTTTTCCCTTCCAAATTCTTTTGGGATCATCTACGCCTTCCCCACTGCAAATCCCGGTGAGGTTAGCAAACAATATACCTTACCTACCCCAGGCGAAACAGATGGTCTGTTCTGAGGGTTTGACTTTTAGCAGTTCTGAGTGACACAAGGACATGCAATGGCTGGGGGCACATCATTTCAATGGTGGCATTCTAAGAAGACCATCATCTCTGCAACCAGAATCGCCTAATTACGTTTATTTTTCAGCTCTGCTGGTATTCAGCTCTCCCTCTGCATTCTGTGACCTGCTCCCTATAGCTTTCCAAACCATTGCTTTTACTAAAGTGGAAGCTGATTCTCTGAGAGGATAACTCATCCGCCCAGAGTCCCACAGATAATAAATGGCTGCACTGGGATTCACATCTACGTTGGTCTGGTCCCAGATCTGTGATTTCAATACGTTCACTATACTGCTTGCTGCCATCATATGTCATATGCAATTCGTAAAATACCCTGTGATATTTGTTTATTGTCCTAGGGAACCACCTAGAACTTACAATGAAGTATAAGCTACATCTGCTATTTTTCCATTTGCACTTGACCGATAACTTAAAAGCATGTCCCCTTAACTAGTCCTCTAAGCACATTTACATTTTCATATTCCTTCAGATGACTTTTCTGTGGCTACACTACTAATCTGGAATGATCTTCCATCCTCTTGACAATGATCTGTTTCATTTCCAGAGAAAACTGCCTCACGAGCCTCTTTAACATTACAGATATGGTTTTCCTTTCTAAGGAATGGAGATTTTCTTCATTTTCTTACAGTTTCTTCTTTCATTGAATGTTCCATGTGCCTGGTTAAGAGGCCTTGTTACCAACTAACTCTTACCAACATTACCATTCACTGAGATGCCAATGAGCCAAATAAATCCCAACAGCTTCAAGCTACTGCTTGTTGAGGTCAACTACCTAGAGCACCCATACTGGTGGTTTCCTAGGACAATCATAATTAAGTACCACAAAGTGGGTGGCTTTAAACAACAGAAATAAGTGTCTTATCTTATAGTTCTGGAATCCAGAAGTCCAAATCAACATGTTGGCTGGGTCATGCTCCTTCCAAAGTCTCTAGGGGAAGATCCTTTCTTCTCTCTCACAGCTTCTGGCAGCCCCTGGCGTTCCTTGGCCCTTACTGCATCTTCACAAGGCCATCCTCCCTCTGTGTGCCCCTGTGTCTCTTCTCCTGTTTGATAAGGACATCACTCAGACTGGATTAGGATCCACCCTACGCCAGTATGACACCATGTTAACTGATAACATCTTCAAACACCCTATTTCCAAATGAAGCCACATTCACAGGTACCAGGGGTTAGAATTTCAACCTATCTTTTGGGGGGGACATAATTCAATCATAACAGCACTCAAGCCCCAATTTACTAGTACTCTTATTCTGCTCCATACTCACTTTACCTTTGTCTCCTGACAATGAATGAAATGGCATCTTCAATAGCAAAATAGCATGAAATCCATAAAACCAAGGTCAGGAATGAAGACCACAGGAGACTGAGGAGAGCAAAAAGAAATCCGGAACCTGAACAGAGCAGTAAGAGCCAGCCTCGGCAAGAAGGGACAACTGAGATGCCACTGAAAACCAATCATATTTAAGATCATAAAGACTTAAGGGCAATGTCTACAATTCATAATTCACCCTAATTTCAAATCCAATTTCACACATTCTATAAACCCAAATAAGGCCAATTGTTGTTAAGTTTCTACAAGAGTTTAAACAGCCATGCTTCATTTTTGTTCTCCTTGTGAGGATTTCAAGGCTTCCAGGACAAGATAAGGCCCTGTGTGATGCAAACAGTTAATGCACTCAGCTCCTAACCAAAAGGTTGGAGGTTCAAGTCCACCTAGTGCTACCTCGGAAGAAAGGCCTGGCAATCTACTTTAAAAAAATCAGCCATGGGGTCATCATGAACTGGAGCTGACTCGATGGCAACAGAGTTGTTAGGACAATGGGATTTCTTCTACATATTATTTTTATTCCTCCAATTTGGATGGAGTACTTTCTCAGTATAATGGCACCTTTTTAGCCATTATCTTTTTCATTTTTTGTAAAGCTAGTCAGATACCTACACTTCCACTATGGTCAGTACTAATTTAACTGGACTGGGAAGAATTTCATTAGAAAAAGAGATCTCATGGGAGATAATAAAGAATAGATTCTAAGACAAAGAGACCTGGGTTCAAGTCCCAGCTCTGGTATTTACTGGCTGAAGAACTTTGGGCAATTACCTTACCTTTCTGAACCTCATAATATGGATAGCAATACCTAGTCTGTAGGATTGCTTTAAGAGTTAGAAATAAAAAATGTATGGTTTTAGCACAATGTCTGGCACATGGGAATTGTGACTACACCACCATTAATTAAAAATGTATTGAGTGCTTTTACGCCATACTATACCGTAGTACGAACCCTGGTGGCACAGGGATTAAGATCTTGACTGGTAACCAAAAGGCTGACAGTTTGAATCCACCAAGATGCTCCCTGGAAACCCTGTGGGGGCGGTTCTACTCTGTCCTACAGGGTTGCTATGAGTTGGGGTGGACTCAATGGCAATGGTTTGTTTGTTTGTTTTTAATACTGTGGTATATACTGAAGATTCAATGATAAATGATAGAAACATGGCCTCTAACATTTCATGTCTTAACATCTAATATAAAAGATGAAAAATAATTCCAATAACAGGTGAAAAGTGTTCTGAAAGGAGAAATAAAGGTTGCAATGAGTAGCTGTTTTCATTATTAAAATGTTAAAACACACGTTCAGCAGAGAGGTTAAGAGTCTGAACTCTAGAATTTCAGACTGGGGTTAAGTCCTGTCTACCCTTATCTTCATCTGTGAAATGAAGAAGACAACTCTCATGAAGGGTTTTTAAAAGGATAAACAGAGAAAACATGCAAAGTACTTAGAAAGTGGCTAGATGCATTCTAAATAATCCTTTAGTAAATGTTAATTACAATTACACCATTATCACGATTCCATCAGTAGTGAAATTCTTACAGAAAGGGCCATCACCCTTCAGAATGTCTCCTCCTGAGTGCCCACACATTGTTTTGTGTGTTTTGAGCCAGTCGAGATGGAACTAGAAGAAGTCTAAGGTATCTCTAAAGATGCTTTGAACTCATACCACTCACCTTTGGAACAGAAGTTTACAAATTTTGGTATTGTAATTCTGAAATTATGTTGACTGTACTGTAGGATTATAGAGCAAATATGAGAGAAGGGGTATACAATTATGGAGGAATGTGAGAGAATCCCCATTGGACTGGATTTTAATGAAAGTATCAGTATAAACTCATGATTAGAAGTATACGTATACATACAAGTATATACATTTTCTAGTCCTTTCCATTGAACAGGCTTAGAAACAATGTCACCCCGTGTCTTAGCTAGTACTGTTGTAACACAAATACTACAAGTGGGTGACTTTGAAGAACAGAAGTGTATTTTCTCACAGTTCTGGAGGCTAAATATCAGCTCCAGGGGGATAGTCCTTGTCTATTTCAGCCTCTGTAGCTCAGGTGTTCCTTGGTTTTTAGGTGATCCTCACATGGCATCTGTCTTCCCCATTTGTGCTTAGTCTATATGTAATCTGCTCTTTTTGTAACTCAGAAGTGATCATGTTTAGGGCACACCTACACTGATACGGCTTCATTAAAATACAAATGAATACCTCATTTCCATATAGGACTATAAATAGAGGGGTTAGGATTCCAACACGTGTTTCAGGAGGACACAATTCAAACCATAACACCCCAGTAGTATGAGCACACCTAACACTCAAATGTTGGTTTCTACATACCATTCTGTACTGAAATGAGCCAGAACTCTTTGAAAATGGTTTACTCCAGGGCTGGAGCAGGAAAAGTACACAATGAACTTGGAAAATCTTGTGTGAGAAAGTAAGGACGTCCTCAAAGACTAATAGGGTCATGTCAAAGGGACACAGGCATCTGCAAGAAGGAACATCCATTGCCAAACTGGGTAAATTTGTGCATTAAAAAAAAAAAATACTGACGGCAATGGATTATAACATCCTGAATTAAAAGTAATCTTAGTCAGCTAGATTAGAGAGAAACAGAGGCAGAAAGAGGAAAAAAAAAAAAAAAGAGCAAAGCTTTTTGTTACAGAAGAATTCCAGGAAATGATTGTAGAAGGAATGACAGAATTAGAAAGGCAATTATTTTGTAAGCCCTATATTATAACTAGAGCTCTGGTGGTACAGTGGTTAAGAACTTGGCTGCTAACCAAAAGGTCAGCAGTTTGAATCTACCTTAGAAACTCTATGGGGCAGTTACTCTCTGTTCTACAGGGCCGCTGTGAGTCAGAATTGACTCGATGGTGGTGGATTTCGTTTGTCTGGTGTAACTAAATCAAGCAAGGATCATCAATGAATGCTATAACTATTGGGGGGAAATTAACAGGGGAACAAGATATTCACATGAAAATTAAAAAGATGCCTAGGAAAAGACCGATTGTTCTGTAGCCATGGTAACAAGTAGCCTCTAGAACCATATTTAAACTTTTCTAATTGACACTGTTTTGCAAGCCAACCAATCGGTGACAACTTCTTATTGCTGAAAGTCAGTCAATCAGAAACAAACATACACATCCCCAAGTGCCAACCAGTCAACCTCCCTCTCTCCTGAGTAAACATGCTTCTGAAAATCTGCCCAGAACTGTACACTTCCAGAAACCCTACTATAAGATCAGCAGTTTCGCTCTGCTCAAAGGAACTGTGCTGACCAGCACAGGTCTCCCTTGCAGTAAATTCAGCTTTGTTTTTTCTTATTTCAGATAATGAGTGGTGGTCTGTAATATCACCCCACTGTTTATCAACTGGAATCCCTGGATGGTCTAAACAGTTAAAATGCTTTGCTGCTGACTGTAAGGTTGGAAGTTTGAGTCCACCTTGAGGCACCTCGGAAGAAAGTCTTGGTGATCTACTTCTGAAAAATCAGCCACTGAAAACTCTATGGAGCAAGTTTGACTCTGACATGCATGGGGTCGTCATGAGTCAGAGCTGACTTGATGGCAACCAGTGGTGGTGGTGGTGATGATGTATTAACTAAGAAGGAAAAATGTGCCTTTTACAGGAGGGTGATCTGGCAGTTACCATCCAACTGAACAGTCAAGTTTGACACTGTCTAGAATGATTCGGATGGCCTGACGCCCCTGACATGATGTAGTGGCAGGTGGACTACATCACTTACTTATGTTAGCAGAAACGCTTAATTGGAACTGAATCATAAGCAAACAGATGAGCCAAGAAAGTGGGGCATTACATGGCACAACTGGCCTGGAATTTTCCAATGATCGTGAAGAACCAATGGGGGTAGGAAACTGCTGTACATAAAAAGACATGAAAAAGATTTAATAACCAAATGCAACCTGTGGGCCTTCATTGGATCTTGCGTCACGGGGGGGGGAGGATGTCAACTGAAGGCATTTGGGTGTGGAAAGTAGGATGACATTCTTGAACTGATGTGGATTTTCTTAGTCACAGCAACTGTGTTGAAGAAGGCTGCCCTTCTTCTTGGGAGACGTGTGCTGAATTATTGAGGACTGAGGTCCCTGAGGTCAGCAGCAGCCTGCTATGGGACCGTTCGGCCTCAGAGAAGTGCTTGTCTGTCTACAGAGAAACATGGCTAGGGTATGGCAAGATCTGAACATTGATGAATTTTGGTGTGAGATAAACAGGTGTGCACTGAACTGTTTTTTTCCACTTCCCTATGGTTTGAAGTGTGTGTTTTTATTTATTTATATATTTTTATTTAGACAGTTAAGTTCACATACTACATTTGGAATATCTCTGATATTTTTCCTCTGCCCCGAATGTTCACTCGTAATCAAAATAAATCTGTCGTATTGGAAGTATTTGGGTAACTCATCTCGTGTCTTTTTTAGCAGAAGGAGGGGCCTAAATAAGCAAGCAAAGTTTGAAATATTTAACTTGCAAAATTACTTTCCTCCTGCATGGAAATGAAAAGACAAATGTTTTCTAGTTAAGAATAGCCAAAATAAGGTTCCCTTTTGATCCTAAAACCCTCCAGTCTTTATTGCAAGGCACCGAATTGCCAAGGTGAATAAGACGACCTGGAAGTCTGTGACAGGAGAGGAATCTTCCCAACCCACCAAGAGAAACGGAAGCTCTCTCCACACAACCACACAGACACTCAGAGACACTAAGGGCACCTTTGGACTCCGAGCACTCTGCCTCCCTCTGCTGCCCACGCTGTCTTTGGTGTCTCACTCTGAGGAACCTGATGGGGACACAGGCCTTAATCTGTCAGCGGAGTACGTGGGCAGAACTGCCTCGCAGGATTAAGTGCAGCTGGTTACCACGTTCCGGGGGACGAGCTGCTGCAGACAAGGGGAAGGAGAGTGGACAAGAGACTGGGCACTACAGATGAACAGGTGAGCAAGCAGCACCTGCAGGAAAACCTTTGACCTGGAGCAGAAGGGAAGCATCCGGCAAGGGCAATATGATCCGAGTATGAGCTGGACTGTGAAGAGAACTCAACATGGATCCTGCGGTGGGAGGAGACTTTAACTACGGCTGGCAGAAAAGCTGCAGAGCCTCCTGCGTTGACAGGAGATCCTGCCCCGGTCCCCTGGCACTGAATACAGACAGCAACCCTTGACGTGGTGGGGGGTGGGGAGGAGGAAAATCTATGCATTTACAGGACATGAACTGCAAAGGATTGAGGGACTTCAGCGAGGGAGGAGGGATGATAGCATTAACATTAGGAGTTACGGATTTACAGGAAGAGAAATGCATTCAGATAGCAACCCTGCCCAGAGAGAACTAACCACACAATAAAGAAAATGACCGCTTTCACAGACCTGGCCCTGCCAAGGAAAACACGCCAGAAAGGAACATTCCAGCCGAATAATAAAATGTTCACAAAAGGGAGAAAAACTTTAAGAACACTTGTGGCGCACGAAAATCACATTCAACTCCTCTATGACTCTCATAATGGAACAGAAACTTGTCGACAATGATGTAGCTAGTATTCAGACCCTTCATATGTGACGGGCACAGTTTAAGCATTTTGCATATAACTCATGTGATGCTCAAAACAACCCAGTGAAGTAAGTACTATTGTTGTTCCCCGCTGTTAAGTTGCATCCTCCCAACCCACTCATGGTGATCCCAGGCACGATGGAATGAAACGCTACTGGGTCCTGCACCATTTCCATGATCGGTTGTGGATCGAACCAATGTGATACACAGCGTTTTCCTTGGCTGATTTTCGGAAGTAGATTTCCAGGCCTTTCCTTCTAATCAGTCTTAGTCTGAAAGCATCACTGAAACTTGTTCAGCATCACAGCACCACACAAGCTTCCACTGACAGATGGGTGGCGGCCGCGCATGAGATGCGTTGGCTAAAAACCAAACCCAGGTCTCCTGCGTGGAAGGCGAGAATTCTACCACTGGAAGTACTATTACCCCCATGTAAAGCATGAGGTCGCTGAGAAAAGACAGCTGAAGTGATCTGCTTGAGGCCTTCCTGCTACAAGGAGCGGAGCTGGGATTCACACCCAGGTACTCGGGCCCGGAGCTTACACTCCTCAGCCCTATGAGTAGCGCTGCTCAGCATTCAAAATCACCTTCTCCCTCAGGAAATAAGACTCACGTCTTCTTTTTTTTAAAGTGAAACTTAAAGCAGAAATAGTGGCTTTTTGAAGGAATAAGACGGAGCTGAGAAAAGGAATGAGGAAGCCTGAATACGGGTTCAGAGAAGCGGTTTGCAAATCCTTTGGTTTCTGCATCCCTTTACATGGCTAATGACTGATGACCCGAAAGGGCTTTTGTTTATGTGGATTATAACTCTCTATATTTAGTGAGACATTAGAACTGAGAACATTTAAAAATATTTAAGAACTTATTTAAAAAAAAAAACCCACAACATGTTAACATTATTTATGATAAATAACCATATTTAAAAAAAAAAATTAGTGTGACGAGTAGCATTATTTGAAAAGCTCTAATGACTAGCTTGATGGGAGACAACTGGATTCTCACTTCTGTGTCTGTACTCAATCTATGGCGATATCCTTGTTTTTGTTGAAGTATATGAAGAAAAGCTGGCCTCAAACAGATCAGTAGCTGGAACAGGAAAGAGCCCACAGACCCTCAAAAGAGTCTCAGGAACTCTGAGGGGCCCTAGGACCACTGGTTTAAAGCATCAACTCCAGAGTCAGACCATTTGGGTTTGAACATGGTTCCACCACTCACCAGCTATGGGATCTAGATGAGTTAAGCTCTGAGTACCTCATTTCCTCATCTTTGAAATGGAGATGCTAATAGTAACTGCCTCCTAGAGTTGCTATGAGTATTAAATCGATTAGCATTTGTCAAATACTTAGAAAAATCTTATGGCATAAATAACTGTTATGAGTGATATCAAATAAGTGAATAAAAGAATGACTTGATTTTGCAGGCAGAATGGCTGCCATGGGATGAGCGCTTTATGCTGAATGTTATGTCCTCATGGCTGGGACAATGATAGGGAGCATCTGAGAGGAGTGAACAATTACGTCCATACTATCATCGGAACTGTTGTCATAGGGGCTGCAGTAACCTGAGAATTCAATGGAGATGCATATTTCAACTTCCTGGCATTAAGAAAAAAAAAGGAATTGTCGGGATCCCCACCCCACAGAATATGGGTTGCAGCATCCTGTCTTTAAAACCCTTTCATGTTCAAAGTCACACCAGACAGTGGGAGTTCTTTAAGGCAATTTCTGTTGAGTTTTGACTAAAAAACATGTGGGGAGGGGGGGCTATTATGCTGAGCAATTAAGAAATATTTAATGACAAAAAGTTGGTGAACAGTTACAAGTAATCAAGATTTCATAATATGACAGGGCTAGGTTAATATATTTTTACCAGGAGAACTTTTTTGTTAATGTTATTTCTAAGAACTGATAAAGCTCATTCAGGAGACTGTCTCAGAACAGAGAGCATAGAATTCAGCATAGACATCTTCTTTTAGTTACATTACTTCTATGTGATTTTGATAATTATGACTAAATATATACTTCTTCCATCCAATACCACCATACCTTTCACATATTCTTAGGCTTTTTCCCACTCCTTCAAATACCAATTTTCAGAGAGTATCAGAGTCACAGGAAGTAGGCCATTTCCCATGTATCCCTCACTTCGCCTCTGTAGGTCTGCAGGCAGATGACCCACTGATATTTCTGAGGCCTTTTTGTTCTTCATTAGTGGTCAAATGACAGAGTCTTCAGCTTAAGGAAATGATCCGGCTAAATTGGAATTACCGTGTGCGTTCTATCATTTTCAAGGAACTACAATATTACAAATGCACTTTCTATGGTGATGATATTAAGCATAATCCAGAATGTAAAACAACACATCGTGTAACTTCACACTGAAAATATCTTTGATGATTCAGAAGGCACATTCCAATTTTGCCATATCCCCTCAGATCTACCTTTCCAATATTACCTTTATGCAGGAAATATGTAAAACTAGCAATTAATAATAGAAAGGCTACTTAAGACTTCAATAAAGAGGATGCTTACCTGTGTTACAATTTTTAGAATGTGAACACGTGGCTCTGTTTCTAGAACAGGACTATCTGGTGCATTGCTACACCCCCAGTGTCTTCATTTGCAGCTTGGGAATAGCATTTTCTACCTCCTTCAAAGGGTTGCCAGGAGATAAAGTGAATTTTTAAAGCATGCCTCTGAAGTGTGGGGGACTTTTTGGTTACAGAAGACTAGTAAAAGAAAAGGAAGAAAAATCATAAAAAACCCAAGAAAATATACATAAATATTTAACTGCTATCAGAATATAAAAAAGGCCCTGCAAGCATAAAGCAATGGAAAACTCCCAATAAAAATCTTGATAACCTTCACTAGAATCAGGATTAAAATTTCTATATGTCACTAACGTCATATGCAAACTGACAAGGCTGAGGTCAAAGCAGTAACAATATTTCCAACAAACATGGTAGACGGGGTTAATTTCTAAAAGATCCCTAACAAATTGAGTTTCAAAAATACTCGATTAAAAAAAATGAGCAAAGGCCATTAACAGACAATTTAATAATAAAAACAAGTAGTAAATACACTTAAAAGTTCACCCCACTAGAAATCAGATAATCCAAATGGAAACAATGAGATGTGGAAAATCCATCCAACTGGCAAAGGTTAGGACAAATCCAAAACCGTACTTCTTAAGACTGATGAGAATATGGTGGAATGTGTTATCATCATGCACCTCTGGTGTAAAGGAAATATGGGAATATTCATCAATTTAAAAACTCATAATATGATCAAAGATCCTATATCAAAATATTCATTATATACATTACATCAAAAAGTAGTAAATAAGAAATTATAGTAAATCTATAAGTTACACCATCATTAAAAATTACAGGGTTGAGTATATTTTAAAACATCATAAAATGACAACAACAAAATGGGCAAAAAATCACATTATAAAATGCTACATATTTTATAATCCCACTTTTCTGGAAGGATATATATATATATATGAACAAAGACGATAAACTGGAAAGAAAAACTGAAATTTTAGCAGGGATTATTTCTGGATAATAAGATTATAGATGGTTTTTATTTTCTGTAATGGTCAGATATAATCAGACAAAAAAATGTGAGATTTTAAAATCTGTTATGTTTGATACACATTGGACTGCTTTTACATAGACATAATTTAAAGAAAACGTTTACTTAGTCAAGCAATTCATTAGCTGGTAACTACTAGATTGTATTGAGAATTGCAAGTAGTTTGAATAAATATAACTCCTTTTCTCCCTTACATTTCAGATGTCTCAGAACTACGTTACTGCTGAGTACCGACTGGGTACTGATTATTGTATCAGGGGCCGAGTTGTAGAAAAAAGGGAGGTGAGGAGGAACTCAAGAAGAAGAAAAGTAGCTGCATTTGAAATGGAATCAAAGAGAAGCATATAGCCCAGAAACTGAAGTTAGTCCCAACGGAACCCTTCTAGCACAAGAAGGTTGAGTGGGGCAAAATGAAGGCCTGTTGCTTATCAGCGAATTGTTGGCAATTTCATTGCCCTGAGGACTGCACAGAGATGCTTCACTTAAAAAAAAAAGAAAGAAAACTCCATTAAAATTAGTTCAGAGAGAAAGACACTAACGTGATGTTAGAGGGTCATTTTTCAGTGCTGCGTGTGGAGGAGAGAGACGTGTACAGGAACTCCCATTACGGCTAATGAGAGCTGAGCATCCAGGCTAATCTAGACCCCTTGAGGGTTTAATTTCAAACCATAACGGCAAAGCAATGCTAAGTCATGAAGGAACCCCAGGATGGTTCATATACCTACTCTTCCCAGCTGCTAAAAACGGTAGAAAATAATAAGACTCTTTTGCTTGCTTTTTTAGCATGCTTTACAAAAAAGAATAGAAAAAGGCTCACGGAACATCAAATTCCCTGTCAATTCATAGGTCTATTTTAAATCCCAGATGCCATTTTCAATTGAGGGATTTAAAATTGGGTCTGGGGTTTTCAGTTGCTATGCAATGTTTACACAGAAATCCAGGAAGTTCCTTTTAATTCAATTTAATCTTCAGTTTTACAAATTTAGGGCCAGACCAGCCTTAAAGTATTAGGTTAACAGGCGATGAAAAAATTCTAATTATCATACCACGCTCCCACAAGCCAAATACATTAATTCTGCCATTTTCACTTCATCTGGTTTTAGTCCTTAAAACAATCCAGGAGGCGGGTAGCAGCAATACCATTCTTTTTTCCAGATGAGAAAAACAAAACAAAAAAGATTAAATGATTTGATTAAGATCCCCCCGATAAGACTAAAATACAGTTGTCCAGCTCCCAGTAGTTTTGACAAGTACTATACTTTATCAGGAGCCCTGGTGGAACAGTAATTAAGAGCTACAGCTGCTAACCAAAAGGTTGACAGTTCGAATCCAATAGCTGCTCCTTGGAAACCCTATGGGGCAGTTCTGCTCTGTCCTATAGGTCACTATGAGTTGGAACTGACTCAATGGCAATAGGTTTGTTTGTTTGTTTTTTTTTTTTGGTTTTGGTATACTTTATCCATCATCCAAAAACCAAACTCACTGCCGTCAAGTTGAATTCTGACTCATAATGACCCTATGAGACAGAGTAGAACTGCCTTTTATAAACAATTAAGGAAATAAATAGGCAAACTAATAATTTCTAACGGCATTGTCTTGGCTATTGAACACATAACAATAAACTAAAGGAAGGTTGTATCAAAGGGAGTAAAGAAATGAAAATATGGAAGTATAGGGTCGCTAAGGGTTTTTATACAGTAAATACATATGATTCTATTTATATATATATATATATATATATATATATATATATAAACTAGAGAAAGAAATGGAAATATAGGCCTATAAATGAGTACATATGTGTGAAAACTTATATTATGAGAAGCCAAGAAGATGGGGTCATAAAACTTGACTGAAGGACTGAAGAAATTGTGCGCAGAGCTCTCTGGATCTCCTGAGGAAAGCAAGACAGAGGCAAGCACACTCTTGGGAAATCAGAACTCACCAGCTGATGAGATACCAAGCCCTTCTGTTAATTTCTGATGTTAAGTGGATAGAAAATATCACCCCAGACAGCACGGCTCAGCTGAGAAAGAACTGGCTTCACACGCCAGGCTGGAATCCACATGGAAATCTATGGAAACTGTGCTTGTGCTGGGTGAGGTGGCTTTTCCATTCTCAAGCCCACTGTTGCTTCTCTCTCTTTCAAAGCAAGCCACTTTGGAATGATCGGTTTTAGGTATGCATCTAAGTGTGTTTATGCACGCATGAGTATAGGTATGTAAAAATCCAGGTGGGCACTAATCTTATCCACTACCCTGTACTGCCTGGTGTGAGTATTTATCAAATCATTCTGTCTGCTGAATGAGAACTCTTGTCCTTCTTAGCTTCAAAGCTTAAAAGCTGAGGTGGTCCACCAGGAGTACTCACTTAACAAATTAACTTAACAAATATCTACTGAAAACCAGACTACAGTTCCCGCCCTCATGGAGTTCGTACTCTACTCAGCCCAAAACACACAATAAACCAAACAAGTAATAAGTTACATAGTGAGTTAGAAATTAAGTGCTACAAGGAAAAATAAAACGTGTGTATGTGTAATTTAAAATAGGATAATGGGGAAGACCATCCTGAGAAGGTAGTGTTTAAATACAACAGGAATGAAGATCTGAAGGAGATGACAAAGCATGGCACGCATACATCAGGGGAAGAGCATTCCAGCTAGAAGGAATAGCTGGTACAGGGGTTGTGAGGCAAAAGTGCTTAGAATGTTCAAGAAACAACTAGGAAGTGGGTGTGGCTGGAGCAAAGCGAGTGGAAAGACAGAAAGAAAGAAAGAGGGAAAGACAGACAGACCGACAAAAAGAACATTGCCTCAGTACCTCCTGCTACAGTTAGGCTTTCCCCTGAACTGATGGTAGGAGGCTACCGGTTCACAAAGAGGAAGACTGCCATTTGAAACAAAGACAGAGCTCCACTGTCTTTAATTCATCGGCGAATCTATCAGTGTGCTAGAACCAACGGTGTTGAAGAATACCACACTGGACCCCACAGATCGAAAGGCAACTTCCTCTCATCGGTCTTCATCACTCTGAAGCCAGGGCCGTTACTGGAAGTGTATGCACTGGCATACCCATTCATGTTACTAAAACAGTGAAACACATCTGTGCATACTGCCCCCTGAAGGATGCTCACTACACCTCTGCCTCCTCCCCAGAGACTCCGCAGACCTCCCCACAATACAGAGATTGATAGGCTGATGACTGCCCAGCAGAGGGCTTCCAGAAACTACCTCTGATGGTCTCCTTGGTCAGTGACTCTACGCCTGATTTTACATATAAAAATAACTCTCACACCTAAGACATATTCATCCACATTCTGACCCTCAGCTATGGTTACATCCAAGTCAAGCCAAGATTCTTGAAGCATATTTAAAGACTGTAGCAGAAATCTCAGAAAAATAGCCTAAGTCCCAAAACCAGTTCAGATACTTAGTATTGTAGAGAGCTCTCCTTAGCATAAAGCCAGTTTAGGATTTATGCCCAAGAGCGATTTGTAAATTTATATTTATTTTTTCAGTCAATTAGTTTGCGAGACGAAATGGGAGCTAAATAAAAAATTAGATCTTTAATTTGCAATTAATATAAATAATCAAGCTAACTGCAAAAATTAGACATATATACACATTATGCATTATATAATAAATAAATAATATACATAGGCTCTATCAGGAGAAGAAAGCCATCTTGACTTATTGTGTTGTAGAAGATCTATGTCTATTCGCTCAATAGATTTTAACAGTTTTGATATGTGTATGAAAATATAGGATAAACATAAACTGCCTACTGGTGTTTTAACAAATCTATTTTCATTCCAAATGGAAATTAGACTATATTTTGCATTCTTTGAGTTAATTACATGACATTTGTTATGAATAATGATGTATTACTCCAGTCATTACTTCCAATTATGTTCTGTTACGAGCACAAGGCTGCCAACACCACAACCAGCCTTTTCCTGTTCCTCATAATCTGATGCCTCGCACCGAAAGCAGGTTAAAAATATGCCCAGAATATAATGAACAGAGTTCAGTAATTGCTAACTACAACAGTTTAAAATTACCTGAGGAACACTACACGTGGAAGTAAACAGAAACGGGGAAGAACTTTCCATTGTACCGGATACCCACTTTAGCAATTAACAGGAGAAACATTCAAGGTGTTATTTTGGTATGTATAATTATCATCCTACCATTTGCTATAGCTGGAGAGACAGCATCCTCAATATCCTCCCCTCCCCTCACACATTAACAAAATTATCCATGTATACGCGGGCAGATTGTAAAGGTGTCCTTTTCTAGTTGTGAAAGCGAAGCTACAGCCTTCGTGCAATACTGAGAGAATGCAGAAACCTCCTAAAAGCCCTGGTCAAAGAGCCAGCTACATTCCCCTCCTCTAATGCATGCCTACGATCAGCTCAGCCCATCCCACTCGATTCACAGCGGGGCCTGAAGCTAGAAGGTAAATCTTATTTTGAAGAAGAGGCCAAGGTCAAGGAAAGACAGTCAAAACTAAGAAATTAAGCCCAGGGGCCAAGTGAATCACAAGGCCAACCGTGTGCATGTCCCCTCCAGGGATCAGGCAGCAAGGAACCAGGAGAGTCAATAGGGAGAGACAGAGGACAGAAGGAAGCAGCCTGGATGGGGTCTGGAGACCAATATGTACATGCTTCAGGCACACTGTTTCCGTGGCTGAGTCACCTTTGTATAAGGACCAGGGCAAAGTGTATAAAATCCACCCATTTTTCTCCATCCAATTTTGAACATTCCTTGCACACATACAAAGTTCCTATTTAATTCTTTCAGTGTTGGGTCCCAACAATCCATCATTCTGTCTGTAATAAAAACAAAGATGCCAGTCTCGGCTCTAGGAACAAAAGCTAAACTAGGGAAAGAAAGAATCTGGTCAGAGGGCTCCTCTTTCCCTCTGGTGCCCATGACATTACTGCTCACTGACCCTACACCCAGCCTCAGAATCCCCTCAACGCTATGAGCTCGCTACCAACTGATGAGCTGGCGTTAGAGATCAAATACATTTGCTTTCTGTGCACTAATTCCTCGGATGACAAGGCAAGATGAACGACAGTCCTCCAAGTTTGCCTTACGGTGGGGGTCTGGCAGCATCCCCTGTGGCAGGTTCTAGAGACTGAAAAAAATTGCTGGCAACTTAGAAAATGATGAAAGCATCCAAGAGCATCCTTTGTTCCTGCCGACCAATGCCATCAAAAGTTGGTGCCAGCTGGTGGCCAACCCAAAACCAACCCTGCTGCCGTCGAGTCTATTCTGACTCATTGCAACCCTATAGCTTGTGACAACGTCCTCTAATAACTTAAGGGTAGGTGCACATTTATATAGACTTTTTCCATAGAAACAGGGGCAGGGGGAATTAACTGAGCAATCACAGCTGTATGCATATCCTTTGAGCACGACAATCTGCCAGATAAAGTCCGGAAAAGAAAACCTGACCACAAGAAAACTGACTTGCCGCATTACAGCTTAGGGCAAAGAACAGCAAGAAGGTCTTCAAACATCTCCCCAAGAGTATTTCAAGCTAGCTAATATACAGCAAGCATGCACAAGGGGGAAAAAGACATGTGCTTAGGGCAATTTTAAGAGCCAAAATCTATCTTTAGCAGTAAAAATGCTAACATAGTGCTTGGACTCATTTTATTTGTACAGGAAGGTTTAAAAAGAAACTCTTTTGAGAAGTGAAAGATCATCAGATCACTAATAACCACAGTTTCCTGATGAGAATATAACCTCCTCCGGAAATGACAAATATCGCTGCTTTTTACAGAAGGACTAAAAGGGCATCTTTATCTACAGCATCTATTCCATAAAAATTGCTGTAAGTAATGAAGCAATTTTTACTATTTTTCATTTATTTCAGGAATACTCTGCATGGCTATAATCAGGAAACAGAGAAAACCGAACATTGCTCTATTTGAAAAGGCAAAATTTTGTTCTAAAAGACATTGGTCAGAGTTCTCTTTTTTATCTACTGAGTTTGGATGGCAGAGCACAATTTCCATCGCACCAAACTTAGGTTCTGAATGAGTCAGCAAAATGTCCTTTAAGTTGCCTGGTCTAATTCTTCATAAATACACTTTGTAAGGTTATGCTCCATGTATCACCCTAACATCGTTTGGCCCTGATAACATTCTGTGCAATGCTCTCATTGGAAAAAGATCTGCTTTTTAATAAATGATTCAATAAGCTGTTGACAAATGATTTGTATAATATAGTATGGCCAGAGAGCAAGGTTCATCTCTGTCATTACACAATGCATTCCATTTGTCCACAAATGTTGCTGTGTTCACCTTATGTCAGAGCTCCTTATGCCATTCTGAATAGCAACACAAAGATCAATACACTGTCTGCTGAAAACAACAGGACATAACAAATGAATAATTTTATTTACAATAAAAGCCCCAGTCCCCAAATGTGTTCCACTAATGTTCATGGCACAATGCAATGGCGGGGGGAGGGGGCATGGGAGGAGGAAGAAATATTAAACGTATTGGTTCAAATTTATTTAAGCCATGAATAATAGCGAGGCAGCACCGAGATCCATGAATAAAATGTTCACTGCAGAATTATGAAGACGCAATCTCCAAAATGCGCCTGTTCTCTCACCAAGACATTCTGCAAAAAAGTTTTCCAGTAACAAGAAATTAGTGGATTAAAGACATTCTGACATATTCTTCTAGAGTGTTACACCACAGAGGCCAAAGCCTATTCAATTGACTTTAAACGTTGTTTGCAATGAACAGTGATGTTTGCTTTAGGTGGGGAGATGGAGGGACTGAAGTGCTCTTTTGAGACTGAAGCAAACAATTGTGCTTCGAAAGCATATCTTCAGCCCCTGATCTGACAGTGCTTTGCCTCCTCTGAAAGTCAGTGAGTAAAGTCATCAGAAAAAACGTTTGCAGTGTGGAGCAAAATGTTACAGGGGACACCAGTTCAAAGATGACATTTACAAGCCTCTCATGAATGGCAGACTCCCCAAAGGCCACCTGAATATAGTTTTTAAAGAGTTTACCAAAAACAGAAAATAAAATGTTTCATTTCACATAAAGGTGCCAATAAACTGCCTTGAAAAGAGACTTGCCCATTGAGCAATTCACGTGTAGAAGGAGTGGCAAGGAATCTTCCCCCTTCTGCCATCAATTCATTCACTGCTATCAGACCTACTCGGTAACTGTTTACACAGAAGTGTAACAGGGTTGTCACTGACAAAGCACAGAGGAAAAGCAGGGAAACTGCAACTTAGAAATGATACCAAAAATCTGGTATAAAATGGTGACAAGGCTTGGCTCTGTGCATGGGGATACTAAAAAGGCAGGAATTCACCAGACACGGGCTTATCCCATTCCATTCCCTGGAACCATCCATATGCTCCTAATCTTTACAGTTTCACTTTAAATCCAGCCAACATCCTGCTACTGGATGCTGAGAAGAAAGAGCTGCATGAGAGCAGGTTCTGTCCCCACCCCTTCCCAGGAATGACTTGCACAGCGGCAAACAGGAACACACGTAGTTCTGATAGGAAGCAGACTGGGATAAGTGTTAGGCACAGTGCCTGGAACAGAATACAAGCTCAATAATAAATTGGTGAATGAATCAACATGTGAATAAGGAACAAAGTGTCAAGAACAAAGAGCACAGAATTCTTTTGTTTTGTTTCCTAAGAGGGCAGGACAGGTATCAAACTTTAGCCCATTGTAAAAGGATGGGAAGGATCTGAAGGTGCAGAGACTGCTAGGGGAACCATGGTGAAGGCTAAGCACAACACATGTTTGCGAAGTAGCCAGAAAATGGTAGATTGAACTAAGATAATGAACATCTTTAGAAACTGTGCTCAGGAGTTTGGACTTCATCCTCAAGAAACATGGAGATTCGTGAAAGGTTTGTTAGCAAAGGAATAAGAGAGCAATATGATCAGAACTATGCTTTGGAACAAGACATAGGCTCAGTTGGAGAATTCCTGCAAAAAGCAAGATGACCCACATCACAAGACTAGACTAGGGCCGGCAGAATGGCATATAGGTGGAGAGGGGGCGGATTAAAACCCACTGCAGAGATTGCACTGTTTATTTCATGAAATGTTAGTGGGCAGAGCCACCCACAGCTTCAACTCTCAAATCTCAGGACAAAAGAATACAGCTTTCCACAGGCAAACGAATGCCTTATTAAGATTCTTCTCACAGATGTGACCTAACAGTTTACAAAGGTAAAGTAAAATAAAAAGTTACAAAATCATCGTATAAAAAGGATTGTCTGAATGCATTATCCACTGGCCCTGAGATCATTTTAAGCACTGTATATGCGAAATAGCCTTAGAGAGTGTGTGGATTACAAAAATCTTCCTGTCCTCATTATTCTCATCCTCAGAAAGGGCCACATCCTTCTTCCTAACTTCCAACACACTGAGGTTTGTTCATTTTAATAAAATATTTCCTATGTGCTTGGAATTTACTCAAAGATGTTATCTGACCAGAAATCATTTCAACAATGGCAAATCCAGAATTCCAGCAAAATGGCGCTCTAGGCAGAAGCACCACTCCGTCCCTCCACAGCAAAGATCCGAAAAACTAAGACGAACAGAGAATACAACAATCCTGAAACCCTAAAACATCAAATGAAGAGATAAAGAACTCAGCCAAGCACCAAATGGAGTGAGAAAACTGACAGAGAACGGAGAGCAAGGAGAGATTCATGCAGAGGTCCCCTAGCAGCTAACACAGCGTGGATCCACCATCTTGGACTCCTATCGAAGAACAGCAAACAGGGGGTACGAGAAAGCAGCCTCACGGAGCTTCCAGCAGGAGACAAAACAACCACTCTACACATAACAATCTCCCCGCTACATCCTGCCTACCTGCACCGTGTGCTTGACATCACACCACCAAGCAGCACAGGCACGGCCTACTGGAACCTGCTCTGCACTGATTACCGTCCTGCTCTGGTGGCTGTAATAAGTGCCACAAACAACCCATCCCAGTAACCCCTCTTCAGCTAGACCTACCCTGCCGTACCATATCTGAGTGACTGACCCTGCCAGTTGAAGAAGGAGCCGAAAAGTATTGTGCCCACAGAAGAGCGAACAACAAAGAATACACAGTCTGCCTGCTCAGACATAGTCAAACTTTTTTTTAAAAAAGGGATGAAACAAACAAATCTACAATCAATAAACGAGACAAATAACTACTGAATGCCCCGAAGACAGCAGACAATAACAAAACATTTACCAAAACAGGACAGGATGGTTCCAGTAGGTCTCCAAAATAAATCACCAGATGACTCTCCTCTGGAAGAAAATGCACTAGAACTACCTGATGGGGAATTCAAATCTCTAATACTCAGGATTCTCCAAGAACTGAGGCAAAAAGCTGACAAACATGAGGAAAAAATAGACAAATTCATGGAAAATATGAACAAAAAACTGGAAGAATTCAGGAAAATAAGGAAGGAATAAAATGCCAAAATAAATTCACAACCAGAAATTATACAAAGACAACAATTAGAAATCCAAAAGATAAACAACAAGATTTCAGAAATGGACGATGTCATAGAAGGGCTGAGAAGCAGATTTGAAACCATGGAAGACAGGATCAGTGGAATTGAAGACAAACACTTGGATACAACTCTGTTTCAGGAAAACTCAGAAAAAAGAACAAAGAAAAATAAAGAGACCCTGAGAGTTATGTGAGACACAATCAAAAGCAAAAATCTGCAAGTGATTGGAATTCCAGAAAAGGGGGAGAAAACAGAAAACACACAGAGGATCATTGAGGAACTGCTGACAGAAAAATTCCCCAATATCATGAAAGATGAAAAGCTGGCCATCCAAGAAGCTCAACGAACCCCATATAGAAGAGACCCCAAAAGAAAATCACCAAGTCATATCATATTTACACTCGACAAAACCAAAGACAAACAAAGAATATTGAGAGCAGCTCGTGAAAAACAAGAAGTCACATACACAGGAGAAACAATAAGACTAAGCTCAGATTATTTGGCAGAAACCATGCAGGCAAGAAGGCAATGGGATGACATATATAAAATCTTGAAAGAAAAAAATTGCCAGCCAAAAATAATAAATCCTGCAAAACTCTGGTTCAAATTTGATGGTGAAATTAGGTCATTTCCAGATGAGCAGAAATTAAGGGAATATGTAAAAGTCAAACCAAACCTACAAGAATTATTAAAGTGAGTTCTTCGATCTGAGGACAAACAGCTTCAGCTCACAGGCAGAACCTAGGACACAGGATCGTACCAGCCAGATACCAATCTAGTAAATGAACTCTCGAGGACTATCCAAAACCAAAAGAAATACAACAGGGAATCAGAGCAGTTAATCAGTAAATGACAACAACATCAGAACAATAAAAGAGGGAATAAACGGCATAGGTATAGAACCTTCTAATGGAGAGGAAGGCAAGGCAATAACAAGCAATACTAGACTGCTTCAAACTTAGAAAGATAAGGGTAAAATTCATGGTAACCACAAAGAAAGTTAACAAACAGACTCATAAAAATTAAGAGGAAACACATAAAGTCTCAGCAAAAACAAAACCTACAGAAACAAAAGAAATGATGAAAAAACTCCACAAACAAAAGTAACTCAGCATAGGAGAGTAAGAAGAACAAAGAAAACGTCAGCACCACAAAAAAAAGCACTGCAAAATGACAGCAACAAACTCACATCTATCAATAATCACAGTGAATGTAAATGGACTCAATGCACCCATAAAGAGATGGAGAGTGACAGAATGGATAAGAAAACAGGATCCATCATTATGCTGTCTACAGGAGACAAACCTTGGAAACAAAGATGTGAGTTTATTAAAAGTCAAAGGTTGGAAAAAAATATATCAAGCTAACAACTACCAAAAAAGAGCAGGAGTGGCAATTCTAATCTCAGATAAAATAGATTTTAAAATGAAATCTACCATAAAAGACAAAGAAGAACACTATATAATGATTAAGGGGACAATCCATCCTGAAGACATAACCATAATAAACATCTACGCACCCAATGACAGGGCTGCAAAATACATAAAACAAACTCTAACAACACTGAAAAGAGAAATTGACAGTTCCACAATAAGAGTAGGAGACTTCAACACACCACTCTCAGTAAAGGACAGAACAACTAAGAAGAAACTCAGAAAAGATACAGAAGACCTAAAGGGCACAATCAGCCAACTGGACCTCATAGACATATATACAATACTCCATCCAACAGCTGCAAAGTACACATTCTTTTCCAATGCACATGGAACGTTCTCCAGAATAGACCACACCTTAGGCCACAGAGCAATCCTCAACAAGATCCAAAACGCTGAGATAATTCAAAGTATCTTCTCTGACCACAATGCCATCAAGGTAGAAATTAACATTAGAAAGAGCAAGGGAAAAAAAATCAATGACATGGAAACTGAATAATACCCTGCTTACACATCAGTGGGTAATAGAAGAAATCGAGGATGGAATCAAAAAATTCCTAGAATCAAATGAGAATGAAAACACATCATACCAAAACCTTTGGGACACAGCAAAGGCAGTCCTCAGAGGACAATTTATAGCAATAGATGCACATACCAAAAACGAACAAAGGGACAAAATCAAAACATTAACTACAGAACTCAAACAAATAGAACAGCAAAAAAAGCCCACAGACACCGGAAGAAAGGAAATACTAAAGATCAGAGCAGAAATAAATGAAATAGAGAACAGAAAAACAATAGAAAGAATCAACAAAACCAAAAGTTGGTTCTTTGAAAAAAATCAACAAAATCGGCAAACCACTGGCCAGACTGACAAAAGAAAAACAGGAGAGGACACAAATAACCCAAATAAGAAATGAAATGGGGGACATTACAACAGACCCAACTGAAATAAAAAGGATTGTAACAGAATATTATGAAAAACTATACTCCAACAAATTTGAAAACCTAGAGGAAATGGATAAATTTCTAGAAACACACTGCCTACCCAGACTACAACAAAGTGATGTTGAAAATCTGAAAAGACCCATAACAAGCGAAGACATTGCAAACGTAATAAAAAAAACCCCAACCAAAAAAAGCCATGGCCCAGATGGCTTCACAGGAGAATTCTACAAAACATTTACAGAAGAGCGTGTACCAGTACTACTCAAGCTATTTCAGAGCATAGAAGAGGAAGCAACACTTCCAAATTCATTCTATGAAGCCAGCATAACAATGATACCAAAACCAGGCAAAGATGCCACAAAACAAGAAAAAAACAGACCAATATCTCTCATGAATATAAATGCAAACATTCTGAACAAAATTCTAGCCAATAGAATTCAGCATCATATCAAAAAAATAATACACCACGACCAAGTAGGATTCCTACCAGGTATGCAAGGATGGTTCAACATTAGAAAATAAATCAACGTAATCCACCACATAAATAAAAGGAAAGAAAAGAATCACATGATCATCTCAACTGATGCAGAAAAGGCATTTGACAAAGTCCAACACCCATTCCTGATAAGAAAACTCAATAAAATAGGTATAGAAGGGAAATTTCTCAACATAATAAAGGGCATCTATGCAAAACCAACGGCCAACATCATTCTTAATGGAGAGAGGCTGAAAACATTCCCCTTGAAAACAGGAACAAGACAAGGATGCCCTTTATCACCACTCCTATTTAACATGGTGCTGGAAGTTCTAGCTAGAGCGATAAGGCAAGAAAAAGAAATAAAGGGCATCCAAATTGGTAATGAAGAAGTTAAATTGTCCCTGTTTGCAGATGATATGATACTATACATAGAAAACCCAAAAGACTCCACAAGAAATCTACTGGAACTAATAGAAAGATTCAGCAGAGTAGCAGAATACAAGATAAACATTCAAAAATCGGTTGGATTCCTATATACCAATAAGGAGAACGATGAAAAGGAAATCAGGAAAACAATACCGTTTTCAATAGCCCCTAAAAAGATAAAATACTTAGGAATAAATCTGACCAGGGATGTAAAAGATGTATACAAAGATAACTACAAAACACTACTGCAAGAAACCCAAAGGAATCTACGTAAATGGAAAAACATACCATGCTCATGGATAGGCAGACTCAACATTGTGAAAATGACAATTCTACCAAAGCAATTTACAAATACAACGCAATCCTGATCCAAATACCAACAACATTCTTCAAAGAGATGGAAAAACTAATCACTAACTTTATATGGAAAGGGAAGAAGCCCTGAATAAGGGAAGCATTACTGAAGAAGAAGAATAAAGTTGGAGGACTCACACTACCTGACTTCAGAACCTACTATACAGCTACAGTACTCAAAACAGCCTGGTAGTGGTACAAAAACAGATACATTGACCAATGGAATAGAATTGAGAACCCAGATGTAAATCCGTCCACCTACGCTCACCTGATCTTCAACAAGGGCCCAAAGTCCATCAAATGGGGAAAAGACAGTCTTTTTAACAAATGGTGCTGGCAAAACTGGATATCCATCTGCAAAAAATTGAAACAGGACCCATACCTCACACCATATACAAAAACTACTTCAAAATGGATCAAAGACCTGAATATAAAGCCTAAAACTATAAAGTTCATAGAAGAAAAAGTAGGAACAACACTTCAGGCCTTAATACATGGCATAAACAGGATACAAACCATAACCATCAATGCACAAACCCCAACAGATGACCTAGATAACTGGGATCTTCTAAAAATCAAACACCTATGCTCTTCAAAAGACTTCACCAAAAGAGTAAAAAGAGAACCTACAGACTGGGAAAAAATTTTTGGACAGTACAAGTCAGACAAAGGTCTAATCTCCATAATCTACAAGAAAATCCAACACCTCTACAACAAAAAGACAATTAATCCTATTAAAAAATGGGCAAAGGAAATGAACAGACACTTCACCAAAGAAGACATTCGAATGGCGAACAGACACATGAGGAAATGCTCGCGATCACTAGCCATTAGAGAAATGCAAATTAAAACCACCATGAGATACCATCTCACCCCAGCATTACTGGCACGAATAAAAAACAGTGGAAATAACAAATGTTGGAGGGGCTGTGGGGAGATTGGAACTCTTATGCATTGCTGGTGGAAAATGATATGGCGCTTCCTCATAAAGCTAGAAATAGACATACCATTTGATCCAGCAATCCCACTCCTAGGAATATATCCTAGAGAAATAGGAGTCATCACTCGAATAGACATATGCACACCTATGTTCATGGCAGCATTGTTCACAACAGCAAAACGATGGAAACAACCTAGATGCCCATCAACAGATGAATGGATACACAAACTATGGTACATACACACAGTGGAGTACTATGCAACGAGAAAGAACAACAATGAATCTGTGAACCATCTCATAACATGGATGAAACTGGAGGACATTATGCTGAGTGAAATAAGTCAATCACAAAAGGACAAATATTGTATGAGACCTCTATTGTAAAAACCCATGAAAATGTTCACACACAAAATGTAACAATCTTTGTTGGTTACCAGGGATGGAAGGGGAGGGGGGGGGGAAATACTAAATAGGTAATAGATAAGTGGTATCTTGGGTGAGAGGTGAGACAGTACACAGTACAAGGGAAACTAACACAACCTGCACAAGGTAAGGTCATGGAGGCCCCATGGACACATCCAAACTCCCCGAGGGACTGAGTTGTTGGACGGAGGGCTCTGGGGACCATGGTATCAGGGAACATCTAGCTCAGTTGGCATGACACTGCTTATAAAGATAATGCTCTACATTCTACCTTGGTGAGTAGTGTCTGGGGTCTTAAAAGCCTGTGAGCGGCCATCTAAGATGCTCCACTGGTCTCATCCCTTCAGGAGCAAGGGAGAATGAAGAGAACAGGATACAAGGAAAAGATTAGTCCAAAGGACTAATTGTCCACAGCTACCAAGGCCTCCACCGGACTGAGTCCAGTACAGCTAGATGGTGCCCGGCTACCACCACTGACTACTCTGACCAGGATCACAACAGAGGGTTCTGGACAGAGCTGGAGAAGGATGTAGAGTATATTTCTAACCCACAAAAAAGACCAGATTTACTGGCCTAAAGGAGACTGGAGAAACCCCAAAAGTATGGCCCCCAGACACCGTTTTAGCTCAGTGGTGAAGTTACCTCTGAGGTTCACTGTTCAGCCTGGGAGTGGACAGCCCCATAAAACCAAATGAGACTAACGAGGTACAGGCATCCAGTGACAAGGGCCAGAAAGCAGAAGGGACAACGAAGCTGGCGACTGGGAACACAAGGTTCAGTAAGGATATTGTTGATGTGTTGTGAGATTGTTAACCATTGTCATAGGGCAACATTTGTGATAAGTGTTAAATGAGAAACTATTTTGTTCTGTAAGCCTTCATCTCGAGAATAACAGCAGAACTGGAAGAGCATAGTCAATGTCACTGAACTGTGCACGTAAAAATTTTTGAAATGGTGTATCTTTGTTTATGGGTATTTTCACCAAAAAAAAAAAAAAAGGTTGAGAAGTTAGAGGGTTGATATGTTGTGGGGTTGTTACCCAATGTCATAAAACAACATGTGTACTTCTGTTTCATGAGAAACTATTTGTTCTGTAAGCCTTCACCTGAAGTACAGTAAGATAAACAAATAAATAAATAAATAAATGGAAAATCCATCAGGAAGAAAACGTTGTCATCACTCACTAAGTGCTCAGTATTCAGTACGGACATTTCACTAGAATCAGACATATCCATTTCTCTTGAGTTCAAACACAAACATGTCGTAAGTCTTACATATTACCCTTTCAGAGTTGGTTAAAAAGACCATGGAAAAACAAGTTACTTATTATCATGAAATGAGAGGCAAAAAATCGCAAAGCAAAGTTCATTCCATTAATAACCATGAAAAAGAGGTTTTTACATCTCTGAAATCACACATTCTCTCAATCTAAGGCAATAAGATTTGTTCATCGAATTCACCTTGTAATCCCAAGTTCCCGTAGTTCTTTACTAGAAATTAATTAAAGCTGGCACATAGAGAGGGATGGCATTTAAACTGTATCGCTGACCCCTGAATTTACAGACATTCTGTTTAAAAACTATTCCTCAAAGGAAAAAGACCACCATGAACTTATAGCAAAACCAAATAAAGAAATAAAATGCTTCTGTTATTTCAAGAACTTCAAGGTGCTTTAGATGACCTCAATACAAAATAAGTATACAACTTAAAAACTGTCATTTTTCACGACCTTTCTAAAACACTCTAGTTTTTTCTTGTATTTCCAAAAAAAAAAAAATGTAGTTTTCTAATATTGAGCACTCATATTTCAGACTCAGTTTTATTTTTGGGAGTTTCTCATACAATCACAGTTATCTTTTGCTAAGTTTTTTTCTTATTTGTGTGTGTGTGTGTGTGTGTTTTTTTTTTTTTTTCAGTGTACAACAGCTACTTGGCCAAGAAGGAAGATTATTCATGAATTTCTCAAGCACTCTGAAAATTTTCACTGAAAAAATAAAACCTTTTCTGAAAAATATCTTGGCATATTCGTACATTCAGAATTACTGAGGAATTCATTTCAAAATGAAATGATATCTCAGTGAGGAAAAAATGCTCATTATTTTAAAATATGAAATTTTATATTTTGTTGCCCTCTGCATAGTAAACTAAGTTGAGAGGAAGAAAAAAACCTGAAGAGTCAGTACAAAATTTATATGTACAAAATCACAAGTGCTACTTTCAACAACATTAAAAAATAGTTCCCCTAGAGCATTTCACCAATTCTTCCTACTCCCACTGCAAGGAATAAAGCCCCTCTTGAAGTCAGTGGAGGGAAGACTACAGCTCGATGGTCAGAGTCTACCATCAATGATACGGGACAAGGATCTACAAGTTGGACTATTTTCCCAAAAGAAAATGCTATTTCAGGTTTTAACATGAAAAAATATATATTTTCTGTGTAAGTATATTTACGTGCATTAATTTTACTAAAACGCAGAGCCTGAATCATCCCCAAGAAGTAAAGAAACAAAGTCAGTCTCAAATCATCACATAATACCTTACTTCCACATCACAAAGATGGCACTCCATTTCCAACCTACTGTCAAAATTCACAATAGACAAACTGAAAACAAAGTGCCCACGATATTCATATTAGAAGCACCTATTTATTACACTGCTACAGTAGTGAAGCGGTCAAGCAAAAAATCACCTCCAAAGCCACGGTTGCCAAGCAACTCTTTTCAGATGTTCTGCAGCACTGATCGAGCACATTCCCGGTACCACCAACAGGATTCAGAATAAATGTGAGTAACATCTTACCTGATCTCTCCAAAGGGGCGGGGAGGATTCCTTGCTTACCTTTTCTGGACGGACATGGGAGACCAATCCTGTATTCATTTGGTCAGTTAGGCTTGGAGGCTTTTTATTTTTCCTCTCTTAAAACAAACAAAGGATACGTCCTGGTACCACAGGCTTCCTGTTCACAAGGGCAAAGGAGAGTTCTGTCTTGAGAAACACCACAGAGGGCTTGATGAGATGTTGGCCAAATCTGAACGACATTTCCTCAAAGTTGAAGTCTGAAAGAGAAGACAATTTAAAAAATGGGCATTTATAAAATTCAGATAAGAAACCTAAACCATATACCACTTTAAGGAAAGAAAATTCAATTTCTACAGATTCTTAGGTGCAAAGAGGGTGCCATTTACAGTGTTCCTCATTTAATGTCCACTACGATATAGTCTCGGTAAGTTCTCCTAACATATGATACTCTTGCTGCACGCATTGCCTTGACTGGGGTTGGTGTTTTCAAGCAGAAGCTTGCACGTAGACAACAAAACAGGCTTTCCTCATAAATCTCTCTGCCCTTTCCGGTTGCCACCTTAACCCAGATCCACTAGGTCCCATTTGTCAGGTGATATTTATTTTCACCGTTTCATTTGATCGTCTTAGCTAAGAGGAAAATTTCGTTGTTAAGCATTGACTATAACCCTTCTAATTCTTCAAGGCTTTTCTCAACTGGTTTTATCTTTGTTTATATAAGAGCAATTCAGAAAAAATACTTACACTGTTTGACCTTGCCTACAGTTACAAACGCATATGAGCATTCCTAGGGAACTATTATAGTAAAATGTCCAAATTCAAAGAGAAAAGAAATGAGAAAAAGAGGAAAGGGGCAAAATAGAGTTCAAGACAAGAACAATCCGTGGTTGACACACAGCCAGAATGCGGCCAGCTATAAGTGCTGCCCATATGCCTTTCTGGGGAAAGTCAGAGAGGGGGATGGAGCGAGATGTGGCACTTGGCATCTAGGGTGACCCAAATCCATTTGGTATCCAGACCACAAGGAATAATTTTCCATCAGTCAGATGCCTATATATGACAAAGTTCTTTTCTGAATGACTCAGACTCACCCTCTCTGGGAGATCACTTCATTTTTCTAAATCGGGAACCACCTTACCACCCAACTGAAGAAAATAGATCAATCCATGGAAAACCAGCAACAGGATTATAAAAAGTGTCAAGTCAGAAAATGGCTGGCTATTTTATAAAGAAAAAATTCGCCTCCAAAGCCTGAAGTTGTTAAACTATTCTAATGTTCCCAACGGCACACACACACACACACACACACACACACACACACACACAACCACAGAAACCTACACAAATGTCATCTATTAGCCAGGACTTGACACATAACAGGTGGTAAAGAAATAAGACAGAAAGTGTGCCTTAATGACACAGATACCGGTTTTTAAGAACATGTACAACTATCTCATAAAAATACTGGGTCAGTAAAGACGTCAAAAATTACCTAAAACATTGGTTCTCACACTGGTGAGATGTTGGTCCCTGGATCAGCAACATCAGCATCACTTGAGAACTTGTTAGAAATGCAAATTCTCAGGCCCACCCCAGACCTACTGAACTCACAACTCTGGGAGAAGGGCCCAGCAGTCTGTGTTTAATAAGCTGTCCATGACATGTCATGGGGTTGTTAACCATTGTCACAGGGCAATATGTGTACTAACTGTTTAATGAGAAACTATTTGTTTTGTAAACCTTCATTTAAGTACAAAAAAAAAAAAAAAAGAATTATCTATGTGAGATCAAACTGACAACAGCAACTCAAAAGGTTTGATGGGAAGCCTAGGGGGCAGTGAGTTGAAGATAATGGTGATGGAATAATTTGGAAAAGGATAGTGAGAATAGCAGCACAACTGGAAGAATGTAATCGATTTCACTGAATCGTACTGACCGTTTAATGAGAAAGTATTTGCTCTGTAAACCTTCGTCTAAAGCACACTTAAAAAAAAAAAAAAAAAAAAAAAGCCGTCCAGGGGATTTAGAACCTGACCTAACCCGATTATCCTCCCAATCCATGGGCCCTTCCCTAGAGAATCCCTGCCAAGTAGCTGGCTAGCCTACGCTTGACCATGCCCAGCAATGGATAGAGTAATAACCATTCCTCCCAAGAGAGCTGACTCCAGCCATTACACAGTTTCTCTCCATACCAAGTCCATCTGTTTGTCATGGATTTATTCCTCAGGGCCATATGAAAGTACAATGCAACTGGCAATGCTTCAGATATTTGGAGGTAATCATTTTTCATTTTCCCCAGTTTTTCTTTTCCTAGGATAAACATGGAATAGCATTTTGACATTTCTACCAACAGCATTGATTCAAGTCACCAGTAGCTATCTGTGGTTTTGCCTCCCTAGAATCCATTCCCTGTAATTCTGACCTTAACACTTCAATTTTTCTTTGGGCAATTACTCCACCATATGCTATACGTGGGGCTATTCCTACTGCCTGGTTCTAGGGATGGGCAAGTGACACCCTCAGTATACCATCACAGAGACTGATTCAGGAGTGGGCACTGGACACATGATGAGCCAATCAAAGGCAAGGATGGTGGTCAGAGGATTATTACTAACCCTATGGGGGTGAAGGGTCTTTCTTTCTGGTACGCTTACCAAGCTGGTAGGACATGAACCTGGAACAGCTAGAGATTACTATCTTAATTATCTAATGCTGCTGTAACAGAAATATCACAAGCGGATGGCTTTAATAAACAGAAAGTTATTCCCTCAGTTTAGGGAGCCAGAAGTCTGAATTCAGGTCGCCTCTTCCAGCAGAAGTCTATCTCTCTCTGTCAGCTCTGGGGGAAGGTCCTTGTCATCAATCTTCCCCTGGTCTAGGAGCTTCTCAGCACAGGAATCCTGAGTCCAAATGACAATCTCCACTCCTGGCTCTTCTTGCTTAGAGGTAATGAGGTCCTTCTCCTCTCTGCTCAATTCTCTCTTTTATATCTCAAAAGAGATTGACTCAAAATACAACCTAATCCTGTAGATTGAATCCTGCCTCGTTAATATAACTGCCTCTAATCCTGCCTCATTAACGTCATAGAGGTTAGGATTCACAACACGTAGGATGACCACATCAGATCACAAAATGGTGGACAATCGCACAATACTGGGAATCATGGCCTAGTCAAGCTGACACACATTTTGGGGGGTCACAGTTCAATCCACAACAGTTATACTAAAAAGAATTTGCCTGATATTCGAGCCAACAGTGAGGCAAGCACAGCCAAGACAGAGAGACCCAGGACTGATGACATTGTCTGAGCACCTGGATCTCACAATCCCAGAAGGAATTTGTTTCCCCTAAAGGATAAGAGCACAAAACTGATGGAAGGATAGGCTCTAGTTTATGGGCTCCTACTATCAGGGTTCCTGAAAGGCTCTTTGTTTTTTTCAGTTTTCTTCTTTATATTATCATTTCCCCTTTATACCTGATGCCCAGTGCCATTCCCTCCCCTCCCACCACAGGGGCTCACCTTTTCACAGTTAATGTAACGTGTATAATCCTCTTTACGTGTCTGTTTACTTCTGTTTCTATAGGTCAAAAACATATAGAGCTCTTACACGTGGTCTTTTTACATAAATCATATTATGCTTTAAATCTATTCTGCCTTTTTCTCTCACATTGTTTTATAGCTTCACCTATGTTGCCAAAAACAGATCTAGTTCACTAGTTATCATTGCTTATTCTTTCTCACTGCATTCCATTGTGATTTTTCTTATCCATTCCTCTAGTGCCTAAGAGGTAGATTGATTCCAGTCTATCACTACAAATACCACTCCGATGACCATCCTTGAATATATTTCCCTAGGTATTCATGCTAGAGTTCCATCACTGTGTTTCAGGTTATGTTGTTACTAGTTACCATTGAGTTGGTTCTGACTCATGGCAACCTTATGGATACAGAATGAAACATTGACCGGTCCAGGCCATCTTCACAAATATTGGTATGCTTGAGTCCACTGTTGCAGCAGCTGTGTATTTTGGGTGCCGTCCAACCTAGGGGGCTCACCTTCCAGCATTATATAGGACAATTTTCTATTTCGAGCCATAGGGGTTTTGTCGGCTAATTTTGGGAAGTAAATCACCAGGCCTTTCTCCCTAGTTTGTCTTAGTCTGGAAGCTCCACTGAAACCTGTCCACCATGGGTGACTCTAATGGTATTTGAAATACTGGTGGCATGGCTTCCAGTATCATAGCAACAGACAAGCCACCACAGTAGGACAAACTGACGGATGGATGGTGGTTATACCCATACTTAATTTTTCTAAAATACATGTACCAGTTACATTTCCAGCAGCAATATGAGAGGATTTCTATTTTCCCACATCCTTGGTAGCACTTGATATCATCTGACTTACTAGTTCTTGTTGATATGATAGGTAAAAAATTTTACCTTAATTTTAATATGCTTCTAATAGTGATGTGTGTCCATGTGTGTGCACACTTCTCCTTCTGTGAATTGTCAGTTCATATAATTTGTCTTGTTTTCTATTGGTTCCCTCCCTTTTAGATTCTCATTTTACAGAATCCCTTGTATATTCTAAGTATTGATCTTGGTCTATTAAACATTACAATTACCTTTCACCATATGTTAATTTTTCTATCATGTCCTCCATTAAACAAAAATCATTTTGATATATTCAAATTCATCATTTTTTATGTTTTTTTGCTCTGTGTGCCTAATGTAACAAATGCTTCTGTACCATAAAGTTACAAAAATATATTCCTGTATTTTCTCCTATCAGCTTTATAATTTACCCTTAAGAGTTAGATATTTAACCCACGTGGAGCTTTGTTTAATGTATAAAGTACAGAAAGAGTTTCATTTTCCTCCATTTGAGAGCCAACCTTCCCGTCACTATTTGCTGAGAACGACTACACCAAGTTCCCATATGTACATGGGAAAGAGTCTGGGCTCCAGTCCGTTCTGTTCTGATTCTACGCCAGTTGCTGTAGAACAGAGGTTGCCAATTTTTTTTTTCTATAAAGGACCAGAGCCAGTGGACCACACAGTCTCTGTACAAATTACTCAACTCTGCCATCGCAGCTTGAAAGCAGCCATAGACAATTCATAAATGAATGGGTGTGTCTGCGTCGCAATAAAATTGTGTTTACAAGAAACAGGCCGCAGCCCGGATTTGGCTTGTAGGCCATACTTTGCCAACTTCTGCTGTCGACTGTCAATGCCTTGTAGAACAAGGTTCCCTCTTTGTTTTTCTTTATTTTTCCATTTAGATTTTAGACCCAACTCTGCTCCTTCAAAAAAGTTCTTGCTCAGATGTTGATTAAAATTACACTGAATTTCAACTGGGAAATTTGACATCTTCATGATATTCAATCAAGCCATTTATGATCCACATTTATGCTCTATAGTACTATCATAAAACTCTTGCAATAGTTTTAAATTTCCCCTACATGTTTTATGTATTCTTTCTTAGATTTGTTCCTAGATAGCTTTTAGTTTATGTCGCTATTACAAATGGTATCTTATTATCATGATAGTCTGTAATTGATTACTCCAGTACAGAGGAAGCTATTGATTTTTATATGTTGCTCTTATAGCTGCGGGCCTCGCCAAACTCTTGTACTGCTGTTAGTAGTTTCTGCTGATTCTCTTTGATTTTCTATACAAATGGTTTTACTTAGAAATACAACAATTATGTCTTCATTTCATTTCTTATACTGTGTGTGTGCCTGTCTTACTGCATTGGTCAGTATCTGGTAAAATGCTAGGAAGCAGAAATAACACAGGCATCCTTGTCTCATTCCCAACCTTAAAAGGAACGAGTTAAAAGTTTTGTTTTTTGATTATGAATGATATCTGCTGTAGGTTTTCAGTAGAAAGCCTTTACAAGTAAAAAAATACATATATCTTCTATTCCTTGTTTGCTAAGAGTTGATTCAATTTAAAAAGAGAAAAAGACTTAAATTTTATTAAATGCTTTTCTATAATATTGACCACGGAATTTCTTGTCCTTTGTCATTAAGGTGGTAAATTACAATAAGAGATTTTTTTCAAACATTGAACTATCCTTGCATTTTTGTGGTTAATTAAACTTAGTTACAACACATTCTTTTTTAATACATTACTAGATTTGATTCCTAGAGTTTTTCAATCTTCTAAGCGAAGCTGATCAGAAATTATGTATTTTTTAGTAAAATTTACCTAATTTTTGTCATTAAAATCAAATATAATAAGCTGCCTTCTTTTCTTTGCTCTAGAACAAGTCGTATAAACAGGAATTTTCTGTTCCTTGGGTTTTTGAGAATTAAATAAATTCCCTTGTAAAACTGTCTGGACATCTTCATTTTTATTGCGGGGAGGACTAAGTTTTGATAATCGCTACAATTTACTTAATGGTTTCTGATTTACTTAAGATTTTTTTCCCTAGCATCAATATTATAGCCATATATCCTTTTTATATGTTTTAAATTTTATTGGTAGAAATTCATACTCTTTTCAACAGACTAGAAAAATAGAATCTGTAATTATCCATTTAACGTATTTTCTATTTGTTCATATTACACACTTGTTTTTCTTCATCAGTCTTTGCAAAAAGTATACCTAGTCCGTTAATTTTTTTCAAAGAACCAGCTTTTGCTTTTATTAGTCTATTTTGTTGCTGATTTTCTACACTTATATTTCTTTCCTTTTTTTTTTTTTTTTTTTTATTGTTTCTTCAGATTTACTCTGGTACAGTTTTTCTAACTACTTGAGTCAAACATTTGCTTAAATAGCTTCAGGCTTTCTGGTTTTTTATTGGGTAACAAAAGCTATAAATTCTCTTCAAGTACTTCTTTCTCTCTCTCAAGTTTTGACCTGTAGTGCTTTGATTTCACCCAGCTCTAAAACTATGCTATTCTCATTACCCGAAATATGAGATCCTTCTTCTATCTTTTTGTGAATGATTTCCGATTTTATTGTACTGTAGTTAGAGAAAAGGAACTCCACAATGCAGATATTTTATAATTTGAGGCTTCCTTCCTGATGCATTGAAAGATAAAGCTTGCCTAATCTACACATCCTCCAGAGTAAAACGTATTCTGCATTTGTTGAGTGAGAAGTTCTATATAGGTGGTAGATTAAAACTGTAAATTAGTATCCAAATCTTCTCTAGCTCTGCTTACTTTCTGTCTGATTGTTTCATCAGTTTGAGAGGGCTGTGATAAATTTCTAACTGAAATTGCTAAATCAATGTCAATGCCATAAATTGTTCCCTTCTGTATTTCAAAACTCTATTGTTACGTGTCTGCGTTCCTTCCTTGTTTATTCCCTTGACCCACTTACTGTTCCTTTTTCTTTCTGTGCGTATTTGACAAGTACACCTTTTCTGTCTCATTGTTTTCAGCCTGCGTCCTTTAGAAGGTATTTTACAAACAGCATATGATAGCATCTTGTTTTTCTATCCATTCTGAGACTCTGTATTGATTAGTCTAACCCCTATACATTTATTTTTTTAGCTTATCTTAGACATCTTATTTAATTTATAGTTTGTTTTGTTTTTTCTCCTTCCAACCTTCACGGGCCAGATCAAGTTTTTGTTGTTGTTGTTTAGTTATGAAAATTACACATCCTATTTTTATTTCAGTATGGGTTATTCTTATCTTATTGTAATCCATGCTAATGCTCAATTTCCCCATCCATATCTAAAAGCTGATAAATATTTACATCCTTATACTCTTACCAACTCTGATCTCTTTCTCATTGCATCTCCCATCCCTCTCCATGACGTACTTTCTGGTGTGTTCACATAATTTTGAGGTTTAATTTCAGATAGTTGTTGATATACTTTTTGTCCTTCCCCACCACTGCTCACTCCAGTGAACACATTTTTCATTTATCTTGTTGACAAAGGTCTGAAGACAGTCCTCTCCCTCCAGGCAGTTACAGCTCTAGAACTACTTCCTCTTTTGAATTTTAGCTCTATCTTTGCTTTTTGGTCTTCCATTTTTTTCAGAGCTCAGATGGGCTTTTGAGAAAATATTTGACTATTTTGTCTAGCATTTCAAATTATTTTTTAAGTGGAGAATTTTCTGATTATCTACCCTATCACTCTCCAAGAAACTGAGGTTTCCACTGTTTATTTATACAAAATTCACTAAATACTCTACTTGCTATTATTTCCCACATCTCATGTCTTTCTCCTAGATTCTTTTTTTTTTCCCCCCTTTTTGCTAGAATATATTCTCTAAAATTACTTTCAGAGAGGGTCTATATGTGGTAAACTGTGAGATTTTACATAGAGTGATATCTTCATTTTACCCTCCCATTTAAATAAGGTCACTAGAAATAAAATCCTAAGGTCGAAGTTTGCTTGTTTCAACACTTGGAAACGCCTTCTTGCATTCTGGCGTTGCTGCGTGGAAAAGCCCAATGGCAGTCTGATTCCTGTTTGCTGTAGAATGTGCTAGTTTTTAACCTCAAAACTCCTAGAGTTTTGCTAAAGGGTTTAAGTGTGGAACTAGTTCCCTGATTCCTCCTGTTTGGTGTCTATAAGCTGTTTCCATGTGAGATCTTCAGCTTTCATTGCATTCTTTATATTCTTCGTCATTATTTCTTCAAATATCCCCTGAACTCAGTTTCCTCTTCTGCTTTTTAGGGATTATATCTAGCATTTCTAGTTATCCTTCATCTCTTAACTTTTTTCTCAGTCTTCCCATATCTTTATTTCTTTCTGATATCACTTGAGAGACAGATTCAACCCATCTTACTGCTTATTTTATTCATTCTGATATACATCCCATCTATTAAGTTTTTCTCCCCAGTAAGTGTATTTCTCATAACCACTATCTTTAATTATTTCTACTTCCTGTTTTCAATGGCTTCTCTCATCTCTGTGGGTATTCACTGTCCTTATTTTAAACTGCTGGTATACAAGTTCTACTTCCTCTCCCATAGGTTGTTCCAGTTGTTTTTCCAATTGTGCAGGCTTCTCTGACCTGTCAATTTCATTCTGTAAGCTTATATTTTAATTCCCTTGGGACTCTGACCTTTCCAGGCTAATAAGATCTAAGGAGAAGCGCAAAAATCTCTGTCCCATCTGGTGTGCTGAAGGAAAGAGGGTGGAAGTGAGTTTCTACTGTTACATTCTGGGCTTAATATATCCAATTTCCCTTCTGTTGTGGATTGAATTGTGTCCCCCCAACAATATGTGTTGGAATCCTAATCCCTATAGTTGCAGATGTGATCCCATTTTTAAACAGGGGTTTCTTTGTCATGTTAATGAGGCCGTATCAGTGTAGGATATGTCTTAAGCTTAATCATTTTTGAGAATTAAAAAGGGCAGATGAGGTACAGAGACAAGCAAGCACAAACGGGAAGGAGACAGATATCACATACAAGTCATCAAGGAACTGCGGAATGCCAGGGCTAGAGAAACTTTCCCAGAGACAAAGCCTTCCTCTAGAGCTGGTGTCCTGAATTTGGACTTTTAGCCTCATAAAATGTGAGGAAATAAATTTCTGTTCTTAAAGCTACCCACTTAGGGTATTTCTGTTACAGAAGCACTAGAGACTAAGACATCCTCCAGCCCAGGCCACCCTGCCTTTCATTCCCCTCCTTTCCGGGTACCACACCTGTCCACGAGCTGTTATGTTTCTTCTCATGAGTTTAGCTGGCCAGCAATTTGACAGGTTGGCTGCCCTCCGACCTCGTCACTATTCCTTCCCTTTTGGTGCATCCATGCAATTCACAAGCTTCCCTTTCTTGAGAGGAAGCATCAAGAGGCAACGCAGGAGCTCAGAACACCTGGTTGTGAGTCTCAGCTCTGTCACTCTTTGTCTGATCTTCAGCAATTCATTGATCTTGTCATCGTCAGACATCTCATCTGAAAATAGTGGATGACAGACTATGTAAAGCACAGTTCACTGTGTCTGCCCCGTGAAGCAGACATGCCAAAATGCTAATATTTTTATAACTCTTTACTCAAATCCAATTCTGCCTCTTCTTTGTGGCAAACTTCTGCCTATTTGTGCTGCTGAAAGACATGCTTCCTCAAGTTTTGACTGTGATTAAAGAGAAGAAAGACACTCCAGGAATTCTAAGGGACAAGTAGGAAAAAGCTTAAGAAGCAACATAGCGTTATGGGAAGATGTGTACAGCTCCAAGATCTGAAACTGTCTGCAAGGCTGAGATAAATTTTAAATACTTTTTTGTCACATGAAAGTGGCAGAAAGCAATTTTATTTTAGGCTAAAGTAAAATTGCTACATCTTTCCCACCAAACAAGAAGGTTGGATGTACCAATATTCAATATTCTGTTGGGTTCTTAGAGGAAAACCATCTCCTGGGAAATCTTAGCCAATATGGAGTTGATGGTTTCTGGCATCCATAGGACTAAGTACTGGGTCATTTGGGGACCTCAGTTTAATGTTAGACCCTTAGATGTATTAGTGGGACTTAGACAGAAAGAGAACTGACTTGGTTTACTCCAGAAACAGTAACTGAGCCCTGTATATCTATCTTTATAAACAAACAACCCATCCATATTGCTGTTGAGTCAATTCCGAGTCACAGCAACCCTGTAGGACAAAGTAGAACTGCCCCACAGGGTTTCCAAGGCTGAAATCTTTATGGAAGCAGATGGCCACATCTTTCTCCCATGGAGCAGCTGGTGTGTTCAAACCACCAACCTTTCAGTTAGCAGCCAAGCGCTTAACCACTGCACCACCAGGGCTCTTCTGAAAGAAGCAACAGAAGTGGGTATCATATTAAAAACCAAGGTCTTATATTTCCAGCCAATTAATTGCTTTCCCTACATATTCTTTAGTAATAACTTTTTTTTTTTTAATTGGACACTAAAACGATGTGACTTCAAAGTATTTAATGAGTATCCATTTTTCACCCTTTCAGCTATAGAAGTTATTTGTACATTTTCTCTACCTCTCTATCTTCTATAATGCTCACCAGCTAGTAGTATCACATTATTTTTAGAACTTAATCTTCATAATTTAGTAAACAAAAAGGAAGTATTAAAAAGATCTCTACTACTCTCATTTAATTTTGTGACTCAGTGGATTTGATCAGTCATATTTCCTGGTTGGACTAGTGAGGCAACCTACCTTGTAGTGGAAAAAGTTCCAATGGCCACAAAAGCAAATGCAGGCCCCAAAATGTGAAATTTCCAAATCATTAACAAGAGGAGATGACAATAGCTTGCTTCAGGGTAGATGAGGTTTCTTCCTGGTTTGCTTTCAAATTGTATGTTCATGTCCAACTAAAATAACTGTCATGTACTTCTAATCTGGTTCCAAAACAGAAAAATCAACTCTAGAATTTTTATGCAGAAAAGGATTTGAGAGATCACTTAGATCCAGTCCTCTCATTTTGGAGATAACAGATAAGACCAGCAAAGTCAAATGACTTACTCAAATCCACTCTGAACCTTAGTGCGTCTCCTGGCTCTCCATAAAAAACCCTTTGCAGTTGAGTTGGGCACCTAACAACAGTCATCCTATAGGAAGCCCTGGTGGAACAACATTGAAGCACTCAGCTACTAACTGAAAGTTTCGCTATTCAAACCTACCCATGGCTTTAGGGAGAAAAGATCTGGCAATCTGCTCCCATAAAGATTACAGCCTAGAAAACTCTGTGGCTAGTTCTACTCTGTCACATAGGATCACTGTGAATCAGAACCAACTTGACAGCACCTAACAACAACAACAGCAGTCATCTTGTTGCTGTTAGTATTTCACTCTGGCAAAAGGTATTGCCAAATCTCATTCAGTAAATAAATAATTGTCAGTTGCCAACTAATACATAACTTAATGCTGGTAAATTGCTTAGAATAGTGCTTGTTACACATAACAGTATGCAATTTTTTTGTTAAATAAATTAGAAATAAATAAAACCATATATTTGGCACTGTCTGCCATTAGATGACTGCCAACCTGTCCGTATTAGAGTTTAAAACCAGAATCTAATTAAATAACAGAAATAACAGCTAATACTTACTTAGTGCTTTCATCATGCTAAGCAATTTATATATGGTAACTTCCTTAATCGGCTTTGCAATCTTATGAGGAAGGTACTTAATATATCAAAGCCTCTATGCATCCCACGATTATTTCTCATGCATCAGTTTCTAGATTTTAGAATCACCATGTTCAAAGGATATCGAACCTTCAAAGCTAGTAATGTTGTTGTTGTTGGGTGACGTCGAGTCAGTTCTGACTCACAGCGATCCTGTGTACAACAGAACAAAACATTGGCCAGTCCTGCGCCATCCTCACAATCTTTGTTATGCTTGCGCCCATTGTTGCAGCCACTGTGTCAATCCATCTCGTGCAGGGTCTTCCTCTTTTTTGCTGACCCTCCACTTTACCAAGCACAATGTCCCTCTCCAGGGGGTGGTCCCTCCTGATAACATGCCCAAAGTATGTGAGACAAAGTCTCATCATCCTTGCTTCTAAGGAGCATTCTGGCTGTACTTCTTCCAAGATAGATGTGTTCATTCTTTTGGCAGTCCATGGTATAGTCAATATTCTTCGCCAACACCACAACTCAAAGGCTTCAGTTCTTCTTCAGTCTTCTTTATTCATTGTCCAGCTTTCGCATGCAGATGAGGCGACTGAAGACACCATGGCTTGGGTCAGGTGCACCTTAGTCCTCAAAGTGACATCTTTGCTTTTGAACACTTTAAAGAGGTCTTTTGCAGCAGATTTGCCTAACGCAATGTGTCTTTTGATTTCTTGACTGCTGCTTCCATGGGCGTTGACTGTGGATCCAAGTAAAATGAAATCCTTGGCAACTTCAATCTTTTCTCCATTTATCATGATGTTGCTTACTGGTCCAGTTGTGAGGTTTTTTGCTTTCTTTATGTTGAGGTGTAATCCATATTGAAGGCTGTAGTCTTTGATCTTCATCAGTAAGTGCTTCAAGTCCCCTTCACTTTCAGCAAGCAAGGTTGTGTCATCTGCATAACGCAGGTTGTTAATGAGTCTTCCTCCAATTCTGATGCCACGTTCTTCTTCATATAGTCAAGGTTAGTGATGTGTATTGCTAAATATCTCTCAGGAAAGGAAAGTTTTCCAAAAATTTACATTCAACAATAGCATAGGGAGAAGGCCCATTATCCTATAACTTTGCCAACACTAGTAATTCTCTGATTCTCCAACTCTCTAATAAAAATAAATCATTATTCAGGAATATAATATAGGGAGAAATGACTTCTTCCTAATGCCTTAGCTGAAACAATGGGCCACAAAAAACTAGGAAGCGGGACATGATGAGAAAGAAAAGAAATACTATTCTTTTGGATGAAAGAATACAAAACTTGTATTCCCTTTTAACAGGATAAAAAATAAAGGTGTTATTCCATTATTACTGGGGGCGGTAATATTCACTCTAAAAATAATCTATTTTTATACACTGACATGATTCTGCAAACAGTAGGAATCTAGACCAACCCTCAAATGCATCAACATATTTTGGGGACATAAGAAGAAGCCATACTGCAAATGACTCCAGATACTTCCACCAACTGAGGAACATGTTTCTATGTCAATTAACTTCATTTAAACAACAAGGGGCTCAAATGTTAACCAAAAATGCAAATAAACTTGAAAAGCTGCTGGCGTATGGTTCCCAAGACTAATCGTAACGGAAGAATAACCTGTCATCTAACTGAGGAGCAACACACTCTCAGCTGGCTGGGTTCTCAAACATATTTTATTGATGCCTTGGAAAACAATCAATGCACACAAATGCATTGTTGGAGATGTGCATTTAGGTTCATATAATTTGTAAAACATTTGAAAGCTATAGGCATATATCAAAATCACACAGAAACAATATTCCACAAGAAGGTGACAAATGAATGACAAGAAGAACAAAGAGAAAGAGAAGACAGCCTGAAATGTCTCAGAATTTAAGCAAACAAAAGTGTACCTGTAATATTTTTATACAAAGGGAAAAAAAATTTAGTTAAGTATATTAAGTCATCAACCTATGGTGTCACTAAAGAAAAATTTTCAATTGTTAACAGGTCAAAGAAAATCCTGAAGTTTAGCTATTTATAAGCAGAAAACATGCAGGTATTTCAAAATTCCAACTGCTATTTCAAGATTTCAGTTCACCACTGGTCTCACCCCTTTGGGAGCAAGGGAGAATGAAGAAAACTGAAGATACAATAGAAAGATTAGTCCAGAGGACTAATGGACCACAACTCTACCATGGCCTCCACCAGACTGAGTCCAGTACAACTAGATGGTGCCTGGCTACCACCACAGACTGTTCTGACAGGGATCACAATTGAGGGTCCCAGACAGAGCTGGGGAAAAATGCAGAACAAAATTCTAACTCACAAAAAAAGACCAGACTTACTGGTCTGACAGAGATTGGAGAAACCCCGAGAGTATGGCCCCCAGACACCCTTTTAGTTCAGTAAAGAAGTCACTTCTGAGGTTCACCCTTCAACCAAAGATTAGACAGACCCATAAAACAAAACAAGACCAAAGGGGCACACCAGCCCAGGGGACTAGAAGGCAGGAGGGGACAGGAAAGCTGGTAATAGGGAACCCAAGGTCGAGAAGGGAGAGTGTTGGCATGTCACGGGGTTGTTAACCAATGTCATAAAACAATATGCGTACTATTTAATGAGAAGCTAGCTTGTTCTGTAAACCTTCATCTAAAAATACTTTACTGCTAAAAAATGGTAACCAGCAAAAAAAAAAAAAAAAAAAAAAAAAGATTTCAGTTCATCAGTTACCTTTCCTTCCCCCTGCCCCACCACTTACATATATTTTTTTTTGCAACTTTTGCTTGTTTTGCATCCTTAACCTCACTTTTCACAGGTTCCCTCCCCTTCACCACAAAGATGCTCAGGATCTGCCAACACTTAAATCATCTTCCTTTGAAGTAGTTGCTCATCAAACTCTAATAATTTATTTATTTACTCAACAAATATTTAGTATACACTCAAAAACTATTCTAGTGGTGAACAAGATGGACCAGGATCCTACCTTAGGGAGCCTTCTTGGTGCAGGGTGAGGAGGAAGTGTAAGTAATGGAGACCACAAAAAAGTCACCAAGCAAGGTTATTTCCGATTGTGACTTGAAGGAAATAATCAAAATGCAAGAATAGGAAACAAGTTGGAGGGGAAGTGGTTAGTTTGGTATTGATGGAAAGGGTACCTAATATTTAACCTGAGACTTAAATGATGAGAAAATTGTGTGAGTATCTTAGGGCAGAAGGTTCCAGATGGAGAAATCAGCAAGTGCCAAGGCAAGGATGAGCTTAGAGTCTAGAGAAAAGGAGAGAACAGTGTTGTGGAGAAGTCTGAGAACAGGGCAGACAGACAGGCGAGAGGATGGGTAGAGACCAGATCACGGAATGCCTTGTTCGGTGTTTCATTCAATCAGTGAGGAGAAGCTCAAGATGACAGAAATGTTAAGCTACAGAGCGCTCAGTGCTCAAATCTGATCGTTTTTAAAAAGATCTTCACTGTTGTACATTAAAATCATCTCAGCAGCTAAAAAACAAATGCCCAGACCCACCGCCAGATACCTGTTTTCCGTTAAGATTTTCTTTTAATTGAGATATAATTCACAAACCTTGTAACGTGTACAATTCAGTGGTTTTCAGAACATCACAGAGTTGTGCAGTCATCACCACTGATGACTTTGAGAATATTTTCATCACCTCAGAAAGCAGTCCCATACTCATTAGCAGCCGCTCCCCATTCCCTCCCTTGTCTTAGTCCTATCAACCATTTATCCACTTTTTTTCCTCTATGAATTTGCCCATTCTGAACATTTCATACAGATGAAATCGTACAATACTTGTCCTTTTGTGTCTAGCTTCCTTCACTTACCATAATGCTCTCAAGTTTCATCTATGCTGTAGCATGTATCAGTACTTCATTTCTTTTTATGGCTGAATGATACTCATTGCATGGATAGATTACCTTTTGTTTATCCATTCACCAGGCAATGGACATTTGGGTTATTTTCACTTCTTGGTTACTATAAATAAAGCTACTATGAACATTCATGTACAAGTTTTTGTGTGGACATGTTTTCAATTCTCTTCAGTATATACATAGGAGTAGAATTGCTGGGTCATATGACAACTCTGTAACTTTTTGAAAAACTGCTAAACTGTTTTCCTAAGTGGCTGCACCATTTTACATTCCCATCAACAATATATGAGGGTTCCAGCTTCTCCATATGCTCGCCTACACCCCACCCAGATGTTTTAATTTGTTTGGCTGAGACTTGGGTATCAGTATTTTTTATTTGTTTGTTTATTTTTGTTTTTAAGAGTTCCCACAGTAATTGTAATGTGTAGTGATGGTTAATAACCCCTTACTCCTGTCTGTTCATTGCCAACTTCCTGACAAGTATTTATACCTTCTGCTTGTACTAACTTAGAGCTTTTCGGACCAGTTACATTCTTGCCACCCCACCCCTCAAAGTGACATCTCCTTTGTAGCTAACTCGACTAATGAGACAAGGAAAGACAAATAAGGAAGACATAACCTTCTGTTGGGAGCCCTGGTGGCATACCGGTTAAGAGCGTGGCTGCTAACCAAAAGGTCAGCGGTTGGAATCCACCAGCCGCTCCTTGGAAACCCTATGGGGCAGATCTACTCTGTCCTATGGGGTCGCTATGAGTTGGAATCGACTTGATGGCAACGGGTATGGCTTTTGGGTTTAACCTGCTTATATTTATAATAATCTTATACTTGTTTTCAAAGAATAGTGCGTGCACATACAAATAATATTCCAAAATCATCTGTGTGTGTACAAACGTACATGGAGTCCCGGGGTGGTGTAAAAGGTTAAGCACTCGACTACTAGCCAAAAGCTTGGCAGTTCGAACCCACCGAGAGGCACCTTGGAAGACAGGCCCGGTGATCTGCTTCCGAAAGGTCACAGCCTTGCAGGCCCTGTGGAGCACATGTGGGGTCGCTGCAAGTCAGAATCGACTTGACAACAACTAATGACAACATATGTGTGTACAGGAGAAATCTTGAAATTGATGATTTTCCTCTGGGAAAAAGGGTTTGGAGTCAATTCTGTCTTTTCCACACACTTCCATGACTGTGCCCTGAGAATCTACTTGAAGGGACCATTTTCAAGCATCTGTGGGTAACAAGAATCACTAACCCCCTTCTCCCGGTAACCCTTTGGAGACAGTTTCCTTATAAAGAGTTCACCTGCAAAAACCACTGATTCTTAAATTTCTTTTTATTGAGTAAGAAAGATACAGAAAATATTATGCTGATTGAAATAAGTCAGTCACAGAAGGACACATACTGTATGATCCCACTTATACGAAGTATCTGGAACAGGCAAGTGTATAGAGACCAACATTCACTAGTGATTACCAGGGGCTGGAGGGAGGGGGAGATTGAGAGTCACTGCTTAGGGGGCACTGAGTTTCTGTTAAGGGTGATGAGAAAATTTGGAAACGTTCAGTGGTGATGGTTACACAACACGATAAGCATAATTAACATCACTGAATTGTGCATGTAAAAAATGTTGATATGGTAAATATATATATTTATCACGACTGAAGAAAGAAGTATCCATGGGGTGAATGGATGACTTCTGTGTGTTTTATCCTTCAACTCTGATCCTGAATATTAAACAGTAGTATACAGGCAAAAATATATAAAATTAAAAAGTACTTATAATGTCATTTTAACAAGTGTTTCCTGCCAAACTAAATACAGGTGGTGAAGGTCTATAATACCAGTATCATGCCTCCAGCCATTTAGAAAACAAATACCCGGTGTTTGCAGATAACTATCTGAGGTTGAAAAGACAGAAGCCTGGATTAAAAGAGACAAGATTTCTAAACTGAAGGACAAAGCATAGCATGGCTTTCCAGTGTGATGGAGGCTAAGAGATTCACCTTAACAGTGAAAATAATCCAAACCATGCCTTCATATGGACTGTAACAGCCTATGGGGGATGTTACAGGTTATGATATTAAAACAACACTTACAGAAGAGAATCACAAGCTGGGAATCACCTTAATATCATGTACCCTTCTGGAGCAACCAAACCGTTGTGACATTATCTATTGAATTCCCACTTACACCATACTCTTTACACAATCATAAAAGACCCACCAATGTCCATATCCACAGGCTGGATGACAACCTGCAAATGTGTGAGGACATTACTAAGAACCGGCTCTGAAAGGCTTCTCTAGTAAATCCAAATCAACTGTGATCTCCCGGAAACAACCATATGTTAGTGTCCCTCTATCAGTGCGCAACACAGGTTGAGACACCTGGGTCTCTTACTTTCTTTTCTTTAAGGCTTCATGCATATTAATAAAAACTACAAAAAAAAAAAAAAAAAATGAAGGAGCATCAGAGCAAAATTACCAAATTGTGTTCCACTGTAAACATTAACATTGAAGATACTAAAGCCCCCACCACAAATGAATATAAGACAATGGGTACAATCTCTGCTCACAAGAAGAATGATTCCACCATTTTTTGACTAATGTAATATGTCAGGATTTTTGTCACAAAGCAATGCCGCTCATGGGTTTTTGCTAAGACAGAGTAGTAAAGCTAATTATGGTTTCCATTATAGCTACGTGTCACTCATAATCTCTAAACTTACTTCTATTTTAGGTGTTCTCCATATTCAGCAATTTCTTCCAGTATAATTGTGCTATTCACAAGATAATTACATGACTGCTACATCTATTAATTCAGTGTGCTACAGGTGGTACAACTGAGTAATGGGACAAGTTTAGAACTCTACGTTGAGCATTCTCCATCAATCCTGCTCAAGAGCATACAGATAACCCCAGCAGAAGATAATGAAACCCAAATCCAAGGCATTGAATCCAAGGCCATCTCAGACCACGCAGCCATTGATTTCCTCACAGGTGCTCAGAAGACATCGGTTCAATAAAATCATAAAAAGTCAAACTATGGCCTCTATGCCATGTCTTCATTGGAACCAACTTGGGCAGATCTGACTACAGCAGCAGATAATCAAGAAAAGCTCTCACTCACAAGGTCTCAGAACAGTGCTTCCCCACTTCTGCACACTTGGCTACCAGAAGACAACAGAATAATGTAAAACATGAATTTGAAAGAAGTCAAGTCTTGGCCCTTCTTCTACCGTCATGGCTTTTGCAACGCAGCATTATGCAGGACTCCATCCAGGGTAGTTTTGCCTTTCCACTGCTTGACAAATGCCTTCCCAATGGGTATTGCTGAGGAGTTCTTTCTTAGAGTGACAATGGCATTTTTTCCTCTTCGTTTTTTCATTTCCCCATCCTCTCACCGTGATAGGCACTCATCAGGGGATCTCCATCCCTACCCATCTCATTACCTCTTCATTCTATTTGTCACCATTTTGGAAATTCAGAACTCTTAATTATTAGCTTACTCTTATGAACAGTAATGAGGCTCCCCAGCTGCCTAACTGGGGAGCATCATTGAACACTAACGAGCAAGCAGACTGAGACCCACACCTGAATCCCGTCATGTGGTTCTATTGTTCAGGCCAGGTGGGACGTTTCTGTCTACAGGCAAGCTTCTGCAGGAGAGCTGGAGTTTGCAGGGTGTCTATTATGCATTAACTTTGGTCTTATGATTCACACTAACTCAGAACAGCTTTCCTGTGTGGTCATACTCATTTACATACTGGCTACTGCCTCCCTTATAATAATACCGCACTGTTTTATTCTTCCTTGTCCTCCTCTTCACTTGTGAAAGGGCTTACTGGAGCTGAGAATTCTCAAAGGGAACATTAACTGGTAATTTTCCTACCACTACTTTTGATCTCCTCCTAACCTCAAAAGAACAATAAGGTCCTTACAGTTATATGGGTGTTCTATCTGCGTCCAAACTTTCTCTGCTCTCTCCGACAGTGTCCAGCACATTGCTCAAACACAAGAGGTGCTGGACTAATATTAATCGACATCTATAAAGCTTTCTGAGCACCTAGGAAAGACAGACCTGGATCCATAGGAGGCAGAAAGATAAAGGATAAAGAATCAGCAGGTCCTCCCTCAAGCTATGACAACAACGTCTTTACAGTTAATGAGGGAAAATGGGACTGACCCCACATCCATCTCTTCCTGGACTTCATATCCTTTCACTGCAGCAAGAGTCTTACACCACTGACAACACACAAGTTTTGACTGAATGCTCCTGTGTGCTGGCTCCTACGTTAGGCACTTGTCCTGCATTGGCTCATTGAAATCTCAACAGTCTGCACAGTAGTTATTGGCGACAGCAAAACCTAGAGAAGTCAAATGACTTGATTGAGGTCACCCATTAGCTAAGATCCCAAAGCACTTCTCAATATATGAAAGCAGCCATCAAGCACTGCTAAGAGAAGAGCAAGGCCCATTGAGGACCTGGGTGGATTCTAGGGAATGGCAATACCTGGGAGGTGACAGAGGCCAATGGCAGAGATGAGGAGTGGTGGCATCACCTATGCAGGCAACTCTGCCTGCATCCCCGGTGGCTGCTTCCTCATATCCACAATGACCACCACGTTGAACATGGTCTAGGAATTACTGGACATAGGGTAGGGCTACCGGAGGCTCTCTTGTATAAAGCTAAGAGAAACCACATCTGAAATCAGTACTTGGGGATCAGCACTGACACATAACATGTCAGAAAGAACACCTCTCACTGACATCCCTGATGTAGAGACAGAAAACTTGTGCAATAACTTATTTAAATTTGGCATGCGTTAATAATACTGATAGCAAAAAAAAAAAGAACCAAAACCATTGTCGTCGAATACATTCTGACTCAGCAACCTTATCAGACAGAGTAGAACTGCCCCATAGGGTTTCCAAGGAGGGGCTGGTCGATTCGAACTGCTGACCTTTTGGTTAGCAGCCAAGCTCTTAACCACTTCACCACCAGGGCTCCATACTGTTAACAAGAGCTAATATTCCTGCAGCCCTTACTATAGACCTGGCATTAATCTACATGCTTTATGTAAATAAATCCTCTCAATAGCTTCGTAAGGTAGGCATTTTCATCATCCTGATTTCACAGAAGAGGAAGCACAGAGCACACAGTCTCTTGCTCAAGCTCACACAGCAAGGGTGGAGCTGAGATTTGTACCCAAGCCTCCTCTCTACCTCCAGCGATGTTAAGAAAGATCTTCTGCCCCACCCAATCAATAGCTGTACTTCTCTTTTTTAACGTAAATGATCACTCCAAATATCTATATCCGGGTGCCTGAGCAGAGGAGATGGCAGGAAGACCAAAGAAAAAGACGTGAATGTCAGGAAAGGAATTAATTTTCAAGTACACTATTGCTGCTGCCCATGGAGTCCATCTGTCTGGTTTTCTGGAGTCGGAAAGAGATCATGCAGAACCCCCAAGGTGGCCCTGCCCGTTCTCTCAGGGTGAATGGACAGGCCGAGGGCATGGCCAAGCTCTCCTTAGCTCTCTAAAGTGCTCTGTTTTCAAATTATGGTATATTCATACAATGGAATACTATGCAACAATAAAGAATAACAATGAATCCATGAAACATAACATGAAGGAATCTGGAAAGCATTATGCTGAGTGAATTCAGTCTGTCCCAAAAGGACAAATACTGTATAAAACCACTATTAGAAGAACTCAAGAAAAGGTTTAAACATAGAAGAAAACATTCTTTGATGGTTACAAGGGTGGGGAGCGAGGGAGAGGCATATTCACTAACTAGATAGTAGACAAGAATTATATTAGGTGAAGGGAAGGACAACACAAACTACAGGGGAAGGCAGGACAACCAGGCTAAACCAAAAGCTAAGATGTTTCCTGAATACAACAAAACGCTTCGAGGGACAGAGTAGCAGGAGTGGAGGCCTGGGGACCATGGTTTCAGGGGACATCTAGGTCAACTGGCATTACAAAGTTTATTAAGAAAATCTTCTGCACCCCACTTTGGTGAGTGGCACCTGGGGTCTTAAAGCTTGTAAGTGGTCATCTAAGAAGCATCAATTGGTCCCAACCCACCTGGAGCAAAGGAGAATGAATAACACCAAAGACACGAGGAAAACATTAGCCCAAGAGACAAAAGGGGCCACGTAAACCAGAGACTCCATCAGCCTGAGACCAGAAGAACTAGATGTTGCCTGGCTGCCACCAATGACAGCCCCGACAGGGAAAACAACAGAGAGTCCCTGATGGAGCAGAAGAAAAGTGGGGTGCAGAACTCAAATTCTAGTAAAAAGACCAGGCTTGATGGTTTGATTGAGACTGGAGGGACCGTGGAAGACATGATCCCCGGACTCTCTGTTAGCCCAAAAACTATAACCATTCCCAAGGCCAACTCTTCAGACAAAGATTAGACTGGACTGTGGGGCATAAAATGATACTCGTGAAGAGTGTGCTTCTGAGCTTAAGTAGATACATGAGACTAAATGGGCAGCTCCTGTCCACAGGTGAGATGAGAGGGCAGAGAGGGTCAGGAGCTGGTTGAATGGATAGGGGAAATCCGGGGTGGAAAGGAGAAGCGTGCTGTCACAGTATAGGGAAAGCAACTAGGGTCACATAACAATGTATGTACAAATTTTTGTATGAGACACTAACTTGAATTGTAAACTTTCACTTAAAGTAAAATGCTATGTTTTCATCTGTTCACTTGGTTCACCCATGACATAAAAAAACATGTAGACTTGGGGGGCAACTACACTCCCAAGTGTGTGCATTGCTAAGGGCAATTTATGACAATTCTCATTGCCAAGTGGGCTAAGAAACACAGCATAATAATTAAAAGGCTGACAAGCAATCACTAATTAAGTGTATACATATTGTTGAAAAATGGATTTCGTGTCCTAGGAAAATGACAAGTGTTCTCCCAATGTGGCATCTTGGAGCTTTGCATTCTTAAGCCTGCTGCTTTTAAAATAACATTGAAAATGCTTTCCTTTGGCATTTGAACCCATGCATTTGAATCTTTGCCTAACTATTTTTTGCTTAAAATTTTTTGTTGATAATTTTTTTTTTTTTCCTTAATGGAATACATGCTGAGTCATTAAGTATGTCTGAACTGAGCTTGTCCCTCTGGACTCTGGGGGTAGAATTGGTGGGACACACATGTTCCTCTGGACTTTGGTGGATGCATATGTCCCACTGGACTCTGGGAGGTAGGATTGTTGGGATGCATATGTCCTGTTGGACTTGAGACACTAATGTCCCTATGGACTCACGTGCAGGTTGCTGGGACACATATGCCCCTACAGGATTCACCACCTCATACGATACCTTATAAAAACAGTAATTTGCAGCACATGCCCATTTCTTCTGCTTCAAACCATTATATAGGTTTCTGTTTGGTGGCAGCACACTGAAAGTGGAAAAGCACCTTCCCAAAAAAACTGAGAGGTGGAAAATGTAGGTGGGTGAACATATATCCCATTACTCATGAAAGGGTTAATAATAAATATAAGGAAAGGCCAATGTTTCTCACAGAAGCAACACATAGGATTTCAGACAAAAATGTATCCCGAAGTTTTATCCTAGTTTTAAATGATCTTGTTTAGATGACCTCTACCCAAGAGTCCTGCTGGGACACAGCCTTTGTTGGTACAACTTCACTGTCATCTTTATAGCCCTTGCCTCTGTGTGCCACAGTGCAAGCTGGCAGAAATCACATGGAATAGCTGCAGACAAGACAAAGGTGTGCACTGTAGACTCTGTTCCAGTTCTTTTCTCTAAGGGGGAAATACATTCTGAACTGCTCTCCTGTGAGCTCCCTGACCTGCTTCCCTGTGTGGTGCATGCACATGGCCAAATGAAGACATGTTATGGTCCAGGTCAGAGTTTCACTCAGCATGCTCTTAGAATTCTAGGATAGCAGTATTAACTCCTCTTGTCACACTGTCCAGTAAGAACATTTTCTCGCTAAACACAAATTCCTATGAGCTCTGACACCAACACAAAGAATAAAAAATTATTGGCAACCTCACTGCCTGGTTTCTTCTACATCAGGAAGGGCCCACACCTGGAATTCATGTTGTAGATTCCTCCTCCTGCACCCATGACAGACATCACTAATCAACTGTGGCATGTTCTCCTGCAGGATTTTCTTAACAGCCTTCGGGGTAGTCATTACCAATCAATAGGAGCTGCTGCATGACATGACAACATAGTTTTCATTTCAGTTTTAGATTTTAGAATAATGATCCAAGGAAACCTTTCATGGCGGTCCTGGGATGGTTTCATCCATTTCAGGCCAAGGATGTTGTAGCACATGTATCTTCTGCGATCTTGGCTCTTTGAATTAAGAACAGGAATAACAAACTTCTAGCACTGAAATAACATGTTCTATGATAATCTTCTGACTAATTACCTTGTTAATAAATATCTAAAGACTACATTTTTCTCTGGGCTTCCAGCTTCCATGGGAATATTCTGATTGTGACATAATTTTTAAATTAGTGGGTTTATTCATAGTTTTATATTAGTAAATGTCAAGCTTCTTACTAATTAGCAACTTCCAATAAATCTACAGTAGTATTAATTTTCAAATTGTACAGGGAATTAATGAGTGGAAAAAAAGAAATAAAGAGACAATTAAAATTTCCCTAGGGACACTTTTTTCTTTGAAATGCAGCACAAAGCAAGGAAACATTAGCCCGTTGTGAGGGTGCATTTAGAAAGGATTACAAAAGATGTGTCACTGTCACCGAGAACAAACGAAGGACCCATTGACTGTAATGCACTCTCAGTTACACCTCAAGTCCCTGATGACATTTTACCAGGTTGCTGCTGTTGAGTTTTCCCCTCTTGTCTTCCATCTTGTTCAATGTACTTTTCCAGCCGTTTCTCGTTTAACGATGTTTTGTTATTTCTTCATTGCTGGTGTTCTTTCCCTCACTTTAGAGGGCAATGCACATGCTGATGTTCAGTGTTCAGATCCTCAAAAGCTGCCCCACAAGAGGTCTCTTGCTCACCAAGTGCTTGCTAATATCCACCTCCCCTTCCCCACTAGTCCTTTGAGAGGGTGGAAAGCCTACATATCTCGGGATAGCTGTTTAACCTCTCAGCTCTAGACCACGAAGGAAGCTTGTTCCTCTTATAAGCTTTTATGCCATTTCACTGTGAAGCCATCTTATAAACACTGTTAAACAAATCTGTTTTCAACCTCTCCTTCAATTGCTTAAGCCTATGGCTAAGATGCTGGAGTCTTCCTGTGTTGGTGGCCATGGAAACCACCTGTCTGTAGCATGGCATGAGGTCCTCTCTTTCCCGGGCATGCCAGGCTGCTGGGGACAAGCCAAAGCATTACGTTCAGAGAAGTCAAGTACAGACATCCCAGGACAAAGGCTTCCAAAGGTTCCAGATCACAGTTAATAACACCAAAAGTAAATTGTGACAGGATATGCGGTCACGGAGAAAGTGTGCACAGTTTGGAAGTACACAAACAGGACAGCGCACAGACAACTGGAGCTTCCTTTTGGGGACAACGTTCTACCATTATCATGGCTATCAATGATTCCATCCATTCAAGAAGGATGAGGTGTTAACCAATTAGTCTAACACACACACACACGGCAGTGGCTCTCCTGCCATTCTGTCTTAGTTATAGCACCCTGCTCACACTCCTAACGTAGACCCTCTCATATGCACTGTAAACATGTGTCTGCTACTCCATCTCACATACTCGATAACCTGGCCTGGTCTGCTTACTATACGGAGACCAATGAGTCTGTTATTCATGAATGCGGGCAAGTTCAACAGAAAAGGCAGAGCAGAGCTTTTTTTCCCACTTTTAGGCAATGAACTTCCCACCTACTAGCATGTGAGTCATGGTCCAATAGATGCCAGGCTGTTACCAGGCAAGGTAGTTGCTACTTCTCCTGATAGAAGGATTGTGTGTATGCGTGTATGTGTGCACATGTGTGCAAGAAGGGGGAGGGACAGAGAAGTAGAGACAGAGAGAAAGTGGAGAGACAGGGAGTTGTGGAGATAGGGTGAAACAAGGAGAAACACAGAGACAGAGACTAGAGAGGGAAGACCTCACCTAGGAGAGAAATAAGCTTCTCATTTTACGTCTCATATACAAAGCAGCCAGCACAGAGATTGGGACATGGCCAATACCTAATAAACATTAGTTGAACGAATAACTGATGAATGTACTTTTCCATGTCTCTGTCTCCAGTATTGGAGTCCTGGTGACGCAGTGGTTAAGAGCTTGGCTGCTAACCAAAAGAACTTCAGCAGTTCAAATCTACCAGCTGCTCCTTGGAAACCCTGTGGGGCAGTTCTATCCTGTCCCATACGGTCACTATGGGTCAGAATTGATTGGACGGCAATGGACTTTTTATCTCCAGTATTAATTTAACATTTATTTATAATATCCCATACGAGCCCACTGTTGTAAAACAAAGCAAACCAGTATAGCAGTACGCCTTTAAAGCATGAGGTATGTGTAGGAATTAGAGATCAAATGACCCATCAGGCAGATGCCGTGATGATACCTATGGAATAGCCAACCCCACTCTGAACCAAAGAACAAAGTCAGTACCTGAGGCCACGCTCTCTATATAGCTGTTCTTCCAAAGCTCCCAGCACACAAGTCACATTCAGCCACTTTTAGTCCACTCCTTCTCCCCCTTTCCTTCTCTGATTAAGCAAGTGAAGGAAGCAAAATCCTCACAAACTGCTATTGACAGGATGAGAGCTAGTCAAAGGATGTTTGAGCCTTTTTTTTTTTTTTTTTTACATCCAGCCTCAGATGATGATGAAATGGGGGAAAAAGAAAACCCTCTGTTGAACTTGTTGAAATGAGCATATCTGCCACAGCCATTTGGGCAGAAGACAGGTGAATAGCCCAATTCTTCTCACAGAATAGAAAAAAAAAAAAAAAAAAAAGTTCAGGCCATTATCCAGTGTGACTTGAAAAGGCAACCCATGGACTGAACTTGGCTGTTCTGATACCATTCAAATAAAAATGAGAGCTGGAGATAGGAAGACTGATGGCTCACTCTCTCTCAGGAATGTTTGTGCCTGTGCGCAAAGGTGTCAGTGGATGATGGCTTCCTACCAAACGGTACAGTCATCGGCAGACTCTTGATAATAGAATACACCACACCCCTCCCCCAAAAAACCTCTTTACACAGGCACCATTCTTGGTAGCAAACTACTCCCCACTTTTGGTGAGACAGCACACAACACAGGGGAAACCAGCACAACCTGTACAAGGAAAGGCCATGGAAGCTCCATAGACACATCCAAACTCCCCGAGGGACTGAATTGCTGGGCGGAGGGCTGTGGGGACCATGGTCTCAGGGAGCATCTAGCTCAATTGGCATAACGCAGTCTATAAAGGCGATGTTCTACGTTCTACCTTGGTGAGTAGTGTCTGGGGTCTTAAAAGCCTGTGAGCAGCCATCTAAGATACTCCACTGGTCTCATCCCTTCGGGAGCAAGGGAGTGTGAAGAGAACAGGATACAAGGGAAAGATCAGTCTGAAGGACTAATGGACCACAGCTACCAAGGCCTCCACCAGACTGAGTCCAGTACAGCTAGATGGTGCCCGGCTACCACCACTGACTGCTCTGACCAGGATCACAACAGAGGGTTCTGGACAGAGCTGGAGAAGGATGTAGAACATAATTCTAACTCACAAAAGAAAGACCAGATTTTACTGGCCTAAAGGAGACTGGAGAAACCCCGAGAAAATGGCTCCAGACACCCTTTCAGCTCAGTGGTGAAGTCACTTCCGAGGTTAACCGTTCAGCTGGGGAGTGGACAGCCCCATAAAACCAAATGGGACTAATGAGGCACAGCAGTCCAGGGACAAGGACTAGAAGGCGGAAGGGGACAGGAAAGCTGGTGACAGGGAACCCAAGGCTGAGTAAGGATAGTGTTGATGTGTTGTGAGGTTGTTAACCATTGTCATAGGGCAACATGTGTACTGCCTGTTAAATGAGAAACTATTTTGTTCTGTAAGCCTTCATCTAAAGTGAGAATAGCAGCACAATCGGAAGAGCATAGTAGATGTCACTGAACTGTGCACGTAGAAATTTTTGAAGTGGTGTATCTTTGGCTATGTATATTTTCACCAAAAAAAAAAAAAAGGTCTAGAAGGGAGAGGGTTGACATGTTGTGGGGTTGTTAACCAATGTCGTAAAACAATATGTGTACTACTATTTCATGAGAAACTATTTGTTCTGTAAACCTTCACCTGAAGTACAATACAAAATTAATTAATTAATTAAAAACTACTCCCCACTTTTTATTATCTAAACTGTAAGAGTCCAGACAATGAACTTTCTTAATTAAAAAAAAAAAAAAAAAAAAAAAAAGATAGGGGAAAGTATAGAGACAATCCTATCTTTTGGTAAAAGAACACCTGGTCAGTTAACTTATTCACTGGCTATGACTCTATCACATTCTTTCCCTATTTTTCACTTGAGTTCTCATTCATTTATTTAACATCTACCGTGTGCCAGGCTCTGTGCTAGGTGCTGGAGATACACTGACTCACAAGATTAAATTGGCCCCAGCATCATGGAACTCAGAGTCAAACTGTCTTATATTAATTACTCTGTGTCATTTTATTCAATATTTATTCAATATTAAGCACTGTCCTGTACTGTTATGAGGACACAGTAGTGAATAAAACACACAAGCATCCTTCTATGGTGGGAGGAAATGTACATTAAACAAGTAAAATAATATGATTTTCAGACAGCCATCAAAGCTAGGGAGATCTAAACTGGAATAATGGAGCTGAGAGTGATAGGGTGGCAGTGGGACAGCTGCTTGGGATAGGATGGCCTGACAGGTCCCTCTGAGAAGGAAAAGTCTCACTTGGCAAGGAGCAGCCAAGTGCAGACCTGGGGACGCGTAGGGAGCATTAAGCCCCTCGGCTTGATGATCAGGAATGGTCAGCTGGCTGAGTTCAACTACAGAATAGAAGAATTTCACAAAAAATGAAACTCTTTCAGTTAATGGAAAAAAACAAAACTCAGTTCCTACGTTCACTTCTCGCTACTAGATACAAACAGGCACCCGTACTTCCTTGAAAAATACTGGAGCAATAAATTTCACTGACTTAAGAAATAGGGAAATCAGTATTAATTAAAAAACAAACAACCAATTCAGGTGAATACTTTAGAGAAGTACAGACAAAGCTATGCTAAAAAACAAACAAATATTCAAGATAACTTACTCTCTTAGAGTTGATGTTTGGCAATAAGAAATGGATTGAAAATTGCTTGATGTTTCAACACATTAAGAAAAATTGACACCTAACTACTAAAGCAAAATGAACTAAACTTGCCCCGTGGAACTCAACCTTTAAGCTTCTATATAAAGGCCATTTTTAATGAGTTTCCTTTCAGCTCTTAGCAGAGCTCATCTTTTTGAACTCAATCTTTATTCAGAAAAGGAGCACATAGTTAAAGAAGAAGTAACCGTGAAGAGGTCAGCAGTGATCATCTTCATACACGAGACAAAGCATACCTCTTAGAAAAATCGCCATACTGTTTTGAGGATTTATTCCTTGGATAAGCTTTCTAGAAAACATATTTGTGAACTTTTATTATGCTAGAGATTCATTCTTTCCTTTCAAAAGTATACTTCCTTTTGTGTATGCCTAGGACTAGAAAACAGACATTCCAATCACTGAAGGCTTGCCTTCTTATTCCCTGTCTGTGGCCAAAAACCCAAACATTTCTCCTGTTACAATTGAGCTATTTTCACGTGTTTCATAACCAAATTCAGCAGAGAGTTGACAAACAGCAAGGTAACATTTCAGGCAGTATCTTTTTTTTTTTTTATTTTTATTTTATTGTACTTCAGGTGAAAGCTTACAGAGCAAATAGTTTCTCATGAAATAGTAGTACACATGTTGTTCTATGACATTGGTTAACAACCCCACAACATATTAAGCCTCTAAATTCTCAACCTTTTTTTTTTTTTTTTTTTTGATGAAAATACAGATAGCCAAAGATACACCGTTTCAAGAATTTCTACATTCACAGTTCAGTGACACTGACTACGCTCTTCCAACTGTGCTGTTATTCTCACTTAAGATGAAGGCTTACAGAACAAAATAGTTTTTCATTTAACAGTTACTACACATGTTGCCCTATGACAATGGTTAACAATCTCACAGCACATCAAGAATATCCTTACTCCACCTTGTGTTCCCTATCACCAGGGGACTTCCTTGTCCCCTTCTGTCTTCTGGCCCTTGTCACTGGACTACTGTACCTCTTTAGTCTCATTTGGTTTTTTATTTTATTTTATTTTAACACCATTTCAAAACTTTTTACTTACACATTTAAGTGATATTGACTATGCTCTTCCAATTGTGCTGTCAGGCAGTATCTTTTAAATAGAATTCTATTTTAAGGTTCCAGGATGTAGAAGAGTTGGTTTTGAACTTATAACTTTAATACCCAGTGTCTCCTTCCTTAAATCTGCTTCTGAGGATGCCCCCCAACCACCAAAGAGGGCTGATTCAGCTCATTTCAGTACTAAGATAACCTGGCTGAGGTCTGGGATTTTATTCCCCAGGAGCTAAGTCCTTTTTCCTGTCCTAAAGCCAACTATTTTGCAAATTAGATTCATTGATTAGATAACATGACATGCTGAAGGAGTGTGGATCAAAAAACTAAACAAATAAACCAGTTGCTATCAAGTCAGAATCGACTCATAGCAACCCTATAGGACAGAGTAGAACTGCCCCGTAAGGTTTCCAAGAAGCAGCTGGTGGATTCAAACCTTTTGGTTAGCAGCCGTAGCACTTAACCACGGGGCCACCAGGGCTCCAGAGTGTAAATAGATGGGTGTAAATCCATCCATACTTCTCCAAGCACAAGCCTTTTGAGTAATGGATCAGCAGAACTAGGTTTCTGTTTGAAGGCAATGAAAAAAAAAAGTTACCACTGAGTCAATTCCGATTCATGGTAACCTTATGTGCATCAGAGTAGAACTGTGTTCCACAGGGTTTTCAACAGCTGTTTTTTCAGAAACAGATCACCAGGCCCTTCTTCCAAGGCACCTCTGGGTAGACTTGAACCTCCAAACTTTAGGTCAACAGTCAAGCACATTAATCACTTGTACCACCCAGGGACTCTTTGAAGACTGTCCAAAAACCCATTGCCATCAAGTCAATACTGACTTACAGAGACCACATAGGACAGAGTAGAACTGTCCCATAGGGTTTCCAAGGCTATAAATCTTTACAGAAGCAGACTGCCACATCTTTCTCCTGCAGAATGGCTGTGGGTTCGAACCGCTGACCTTTTGGTTAGCAGGCAAGCGTTTAATCACTCTGCCACCAGGGCTGCTCCTGAAGACAACAGGATGGTGTAATTGTTAAAAAGCGTAAGTTCTAGCTTCCAGTGTCAGACCACCTGGGTTCCTACTCCACCCTGGGTAGCTGCCTCAGTTTCCCTCTCTGGTACATGGCAGTGCCTCTCCAATGAGTCACCTGGGGCTTTTTTATTTTAATGTGAGCTTTATTGAGATACGAGTCACCTACCATCCAACTCACGCACTTAAGCTGCACAAGTCAATGGTTTTTAGTACAGTCACCGACTTGCACGACCATTAGCACAATCAGTTTTAGAACCTGCTCATCACCACCAGGGGATCTTTTAAAAATTCCAAAGCTCAGGTTATGCCTCAGATCAATTAGATCACCATCTCAGGGGTAGGACACAGGCATCAGCATTTTGTGGAGCTCTCAGGTTTTCTAATGTGCAAACACATTTGAGAAGCAATTGGGCATGAGGTTACCATCAGGATTACACGGGAAATGAATTATGTGGGCACTGCTCCTCACACAGCTGGCCTGTAACAAGCAGTAAAGAGGTGGCAGGGATCATCAAACTGACGAAGACGAGAAGGAGAAGACTATTTAAAGAATTACACTGGAACGTTCATAATCTGGATTATCAGTAACAAATCTCCATGGATAGCGTACTGTGAGAGAATATCTAAGCTGGGAACAAGTGTTTCGGGGTGCACAGAGACCAAGAAGAATTGGGAGGCTACAAGACATGTATTCAAGTAATTAGCAGCTTCTTGCCCTTCTAAGAAGCTCCCACTTAGCATTCAGACACCATGAAAGGGCTGCCCTTTGTGAAACCTTTTCCCATGGAACTTCCTCCGTTAGGAGCTTAGCACTCTACACGCCTGTGATACAGCACCTGACGCCTGAGCCACATTCAACTGAAGCTGGTCTCACTCCCCAGACAGTGAGCTCCGTGAGGGCAGAAACAATGCCCAGTACCGTAAGAAATAATCTCAAGAGCCTAGCCTACGTTTTGACACAGAGTAGATGAATGAGGGTAAACTGAACCACAGAGAATTCACATCAACTTCTGCCAACCCAGGAAGGAAGGAAAGAGTGCGTACTTTCCAACGTTCTCAGAACACTTATCAGCCACTGTAACTCAGAGAAGACTCGCAAGCAAGACCTGCAGTTTTGCTCCTGAAGGCACATCCCGAGGAGCGCTGCTTTGGGTCCTTAATAACTCCAGTGAATACATGGCACAACCAGAAGCTGTTATTAAGAACACTGAATAATGTATTACCAACACTGAGATCAAGAAAAAATTGTCATCCAAGGGAAAAACATTAATTAATATCAACTAATTTCCTCTTACATTGGTAGATTAGGCAGAACTCTTTCGACTTCCGAGGAGACTTTGAGAAAATTTGACAGTGAGCAGGAATTTGCATATACTCCGGGAGCAAAAGCAGGTCCCTGGAACTGCCAGCTAGGGTACTGCGCAAGATGAAGAACAAAAGACAGTGGCATTTCTGCAGCGTAGAGCGATGGGGGTGGGAAGAAAAGAAAGAAAGGCTTTAGAGGGACTAGAGAAAGCTTATGGTTTCAAAAGAAATAAAATTGTAATTATAATAGAGCTATGTGATTACACAAGATGCAGTGCTATTAAGGAGCCCCTCTGGAAAGAGAATGTTCTTTGCAAAACAAAACACAAAAAGCTCAGACAGCAAGCTAACAAATACTACTAGATAAGGTCCTTTAGAAGAAGGGTTCTCTTTCCTTAGTCTTCCTCAAGTACAAGATAGTCATGTTTGATTTGTAAGGGAATAGGCACCAAGAAACTCACCACTGGATACTGAACTTGGGCAAATCATTTCTTTGGCCTTTCTTTTCATTTCTAAAACGAAAGCTTGGACCAAGGCAGTGTTTCCCAAACTTGTTCTGAAGGACTTTAGAGGCATGATGGTTGTTTTTTTAGCTGCCTTCATCCAGATCCTGTGCACAAGGGAGCAAAATACTGCCAGGTCCCTGCACCACCCCTATCATCGGCTGAGGATCAGACCTTTGTGATCCGTGGGGTTTTCATTAGCTGATTTTCAGAAGTCACTTGAAAAATATTCCAGGTTCAAATAAATTTGGGAAAGCTCAGGATAATCCAACTATACGAGTTTCTTCCTTTTAGGACTTGGCAGAAGGTTAAATGTATCAATACTGGCTTCCCAAAGGGGGAATATAATCTGCAGCATTTCTCCAATCTCAGAATTCTTTTAGGACAAAGAATCTCAAGAGACTAGTGTTTAGTGACCTCACATTAAAAAATTCTGGATGACAAAAATCTTGCAGGTCCCTTCCACGGTTTAGTTTCTATGAAATCGAAATGATGGTTGCTTGAAACTAACATCACAAGACAATCAACTGAGAGCCAGTGATGAAGCTAACAATCAGTATTTGGGCAGAATGTAGAATTCCCAATTTCTATCCAAAGCAATACAAAGAAGCAGTAAGTAGCATTCTGCAACACATATATATATATATATATGTAGAATTCCTTCTCTCTATTTTAATTACACCAAGCTGAGCATCAGTGGGCTAGATTCACTCTGTATTTTATAATTAATATTTATTCTGTTTATTGGATATGTCCATCATCACATTCTAGCCTCTAGGCATGTTTGCAAATAACACAAGGGGAAAAAGACTGTTGATAACATAATGCCTTTAAGTCCACAGCCAATATTTTCAAAAAGACAACACACACAAACACACATACACACACGCACACACACATGCACACAAGCACGCATGCCATCTACATGCCATCCTGGTATCCAGCTGTGAATTCCATCAGTATTCTCCATGCAACCCATACCCTGTGGTGTGTCTCCCTACCCCCTTGCACAACTCCCACCATCCCAAGTCCTAGAATATACAGCAAAACATATGGTCCATAGATAGAAAGGATAGAAGCCTTTAAATGGGAGAGAAAGTCAGATTCACTGCGTCATTTCTTTTGACTCGAGGCAAAAGTCTCTTCACTAACCTAGTGTAAAAAGAACCTAATGCTGGCTAGGAAAATGAAAAGAAAAAACAAAAGAGGTAGTGGGAGCAGACTGGGACCAGTCAGTCAGTACTAGGAGTTATTTAACCACCATCAACAACAGCATGCCTCTACAGCGTGGTACTGAATACGTGACATCTAGCAATTCATTTCATCCTCTTGCATCCCTACAATGTAGGTTCTATTACACCCATTTTTTGGTTGATAAAACTGAGGCTCAGAGAAGTGAAACATATTCTCCAAGCCCCAAAGCTACCGAGTGGCAGGCCCAGGACCGCCCCCATACCTCTCCAAAGCTAAAGCTCAAGCGCTTCACCAGGATCACCTGACTTAGTGCCAGAAAACCTATGTTTGGGAAGGTTAAGTCATCTGCTCAATTGTGCAGAGCTCGTAAGTGACAGGGCCTGCATGTGAATCGTCTGGTGACCACGGGGCCTGCCCAGATCTGTGTGGATTTCCCACACCTCTGATGGCATGTCCACTCCAGCTAAGCCCCGTAAACATTTATGACCATTACCCTCCGACGCGTTCCCTCCCTTCTCTCTGCAAGTGCGCATCTCCTTGCAGATTTAGATTTCTAGAAAAATCAGATGCTTTGCTCACAAGTGTCCCAGCTACACACTCAGTCCCACCTCCTGCACTTTTCCCTCCACCTCAACCTTCAAACTAAATATGTCCTATAAGAAGGATAGCACCAAGGACTGGGAAATCTGTGTCTCCTGCAACAGCCTGTAGGGTGGACTTCTGTTCCCTGGGTAAGTGTCCCTGCCCTTCCTGAGCCACAGACTGACCTGCAGGATCCAGGACAACTCTGAGAAGACACAGCAGACACGCTTTCTCTCGACTGTTCTGGAAGGGGAGAGGAGGTGGTCAACCCAGTTACTTAAAGGCTCCATGATGAGGAGTCAAAAGAATTCTCATCACTTGGATTCTGACCTTTTTCCCTCCAGACAGAAAACTGAAGATTCTCCCACTGGTGATCATTCACTGCACATTCATTACCTTTTGGGTACTTCTCACTATTGTGTTTTACTTCATTATTAAAAAATGATTCCAGAAGCTGGGGGAGCTAGGAAAGGCCAGGGGTGAGGGAACTCTCCAAGACACTTCAAGCCCTCTCCTGTTCTGCCTTCTGCTTTCATACTTTCTGCCTTTCTTCGCAGGGCAACAAGAGAAGCAAATTAAGTGAAGCCACATATGCCTGCAATTCAGCTCACAAATTGTCAGCCACATACATGCTTGCATCCTCTTTGCCATCTTTTCCTCCTTTGACTAACTTAGCTCTTCCTACTGATTCTGAGCATCGCTCGGAGTACCACTAACCCTTTCCACATCTGGCGAGAAGAGCACCAGCCGGTAGGGGACATAGTTGAGGTAAGCACTGAAATCAGAAAAGCAGCCAGCCACAGCTGGAAAGCGTGCCTTGCGGAGTGCCATTGAGTTGTCTCTACTCTGCTCTGAACACTTCACGAACCGTGCCCTGACAATGGTGCCAACTTTCGGTTCTGAAGGTCCCATCCTTGAATAACAATTCCTACACTGAGTATACCATGGTGCCATTTACCACTTTGGAGCAAAGGACTTACTTAAGTGTGTGTCCCTGGGCCCGCTCTTCCTGAGTTAAAGACAGAGCGTGATTGGTTGACCCAGATTTGCAGAGTGCCCCCTTGCTCATCTCCTTTTGTTCCTTCCACCTGCTAGGATAAGAAACCTCAGCGTATACATTCCCATCGTTCCCAGACCTCCTTCCTTCCTTCTTTCTGAAACAATCAGCTGCTGCCTTCTCTAGGTTTTGTTATAGTCCTTTTCATACCGTGTTCCCTTATTTATGTGCTTTTCTCCCCAGTTGACTGGAGTGTCTTGAGGTCAGGGACATTGCTTGACTCATCTTGACCGCCCCAAGAAGAGAGATGATGGACAAATGTGTGTGACAGAATGAAAATGAATAAATGAATGAAGAACAAAAATTTTTAACTCTCAGTCTCCAAAGAGTTTACCTGCTGGTAGGAAGACAAGACCCAGTGAAACACAGCAGGACAAGCCAGTGAGTGATAAGGGCCAGAATGAGCGGTAAAGGTGGGAGGGACCACTGAACTTGGCTAAGAAGGTAGATGGCAAGCTAGTTTGGAACATGAATATGAATGCGTGCAGGTGCCGAAGCAGGAACGAGGAATGTGTGTTGGAGGAGGGTGGTGGCCAGATTCAGGGTCTGAGCAGACAGGGCAGTCAGAACAGTAAGCTGAGCTGAGGTCCGAGATGCCACAAGACTTTCAATGCCAAACACTTAAAGTTGTTTCTTTTTTTTTTTTTCTGTCTAGACATTAGAGCAAAATAAAGATGAACCAACACAAATGGCTATTAAAAAGGAAAAAAAATCTGAGTGTAAGAAGTAAGTGGGTGTTCAGAAATTCAGAATATGACTGACCCATATTTGCAGAGTGCCCTTTGCTCATCTCCTTTCATTCCTTCCACCTGCCAGGATATGGGAACTCAGGGTAGTCATTCCCACCCTTCCCAGACCGAATATTAAGACAATGTTATTATATATGTTATATACATATAATATAGTACATATACATAGAGATATATATTCCAAGACCTAATATTAAGAATATAATTTTGGTAAAAACTAAAAACGTACACACAAGAGGTGGAACACAAGGTACAGGAGAGTTCCTAGGGCAAAAAGTCAAGGAAATGGAAAATGTAAGAGAAAATCAGGAAGCACAGAAGAGGGGCCACAGAGAGCTCCGTGATTACTAAACGCCAAGGGTATGGTGTCTGGGAATGTTCTAGGGAAAAACACCAGCAAAAGGGAAGAAATGAAACCTGATAATTCTTTAGGATGCAATAACATGTAATAATAAAACAGTTCCTTTGGCCCCAAGTGCTTGGAGCAAAGAAGAATCTAGGACAATCTGTTCCGTTACTACATCAGAAAAGCAGCTTTTTGTTTCAAAAGATCTGTGGTGCAACACAATTCCATGTCGTTAATCAATTTATTTCAATTGAAAGTGAAGCATAAATGAAAGGTCCCCATTTTGGAAAAGGCCATGAAAATGTGAAGACATTATTTCCAAGCTGAGAGGAGAGGCGAGATTCTCTGGCTGACACATTTCAGAAAGGTTCAATCAGCCGAGCCAGAGGTCTAGATTTAAAACAGAAAAAGTAATGGGAAAAGGGATTCCCCCATCTCAGAGATGGCTTATGAAAAACAATCCCTCTGGAGCCAACTCTGTTAATACCCATTTTACCAAGTAATTTGGAAACCTTGAAAACTTACAAATTTCTCCTGATTTCCCACAGCCTCTGGTTCTAACTACATATTTGTATCCATACGTGTGTGTGTGCATGGGCATGAACACATGCATCAGAAGAAACACCTGGTGATCCACTTCAGAAAAATCAGCCATTGAAAACTCTACGGAGCACAGTTCTACTCTGACACACACGGGGTTGACATGAGTCAGGGTTGATACTATGGCAACTGTAGGTACACACACACACACACAGGTCTCATCCAGTGATATCGATTACCGTGTATTAACTTGAAGATCACTATCTTAAAGTAGACAATGAAGTATAGAGAAAACATCTTCATGCTGCACTTCAAAAATATTACAAAGGAGAATATTAGTGGGAAAAAACACCCACAACATTCCACCCACTGACTCACTTGTTTATTCCACAGGGATTATCGGGCGCTTACCACACCACAAGCATAGAACTTGGTATTCATGGTTCTGCGTCCAAGCCTTGTGACTCAAGTACAATTAGAAAGTCCAGGGAGCAAGCTCTCATATACCAAATTCTGGAGCTGCATTTTTTTTTTTTTTTTAATTGTACTTCAGGTGAAGGCCTACAGAACAAATAGTTTCTCGTGAAACAGTAGTACACATGTTGTTTTATGACATTGGTTGACAACCCCAAAACATATCAACCCTCTAACTTCTCAACCTTTTTTTTTTTTTTTTTTTTTGGTGAAAATACACATAGCCAAAGATACACCATTTCAAAAATGTCTACCTGCACAGTTCAGTGACACTGACTACGTGGAGCTGCATTTTTAGCAGCAATTTGTAGAACCAAGTACACAGGCTTCCCAGGGGTCTAAAGACGACCCAGATTCTCCTCCCCTTACTTTTTTCCCTGACTGTTAGGTGCCCCATGCTACCTAGTGGGTCAGAAATACCAGGCACAAGGGAATGGCTCATGAATGCCCATTAAACATCAAAATGACAAGATTCAGATGGAAGCTGCAGTACTGCTTTAATGAAAGGACACTAAATAAGGCAGCTGGTAATAAATCTCTTAATAAAAATGTAGTCAGTGGTATATTTAATTTGGTGAGAGTCCACTTTCAAATGATCCAAAAATTGAATTTTGTAAGGAAAAAAAAAAAAAAGCAGATTCCACGTCTCTCAGGCTGTTCTTCAGACAATTTTTGCACATTTAGACGACATCGATGCTAAGAGGCTTTCTTGCATATTTGGATTTGATTGAAAAACTCTGTTGTTTATTTAGATAAAAGGAATAAATATTATTGTCCAGTTACCCCAGTACATTTACGAACACAAGTTGATCTGTCTTAATGAGCTTAGCTTTAGAGTGACATTTGAATCATTAGATGCCTCATTAGCTTCTAAGAAAACAGACTTCGGTCTACTGCTTTCACATTTCTAATATTAGCTAACAATAATTCAGTTGCTTCAATAACTCCAGGTGACTTCAAATTCCACAGCAAACTTCAGAAAGCCGAAGGAATCACTTTAAGTTTCTAAAGGGCCAAGACTAAGTCTAATAACTCAGTCTGTATAGCTCTAGCCCAGAATCATGCACTTTTCAGTGACCCTGTAAGGCAGAATAGAACTGTCCCGTAGGGTTTCCAAGGAGCAGCTGGTGGATTTGAACTGCCATACTTTTGGTTAGCAGCCAAACGCTTAACCACTGCCCCACCAGGGCCCCGCATCATGCACTAAGAGATGAAAATGATAAAAAAGGACCAGCCCATCTTCCAAAATCTATTTCTGATCTCAAGCAGAGGGAGCCAACATTTAAATACAGAGAAAGGGATACCTACCCACTGGCTGTTTGGCCAATTCCAACTCACAGCAACCTTATAGGACAGAGTAGAACTGTCCCATAGGGTTTCCAAGCCTGTAATCTTTACGGAAGCAGACTGCCACATCTTTCTCCAGCAGAGCCGCTGGTGGGTTCAAACAGCCAACCTTTTGGTTGGCAGATGAGCGCTTTAAACATTGCGCCACCAAGGCTCACATAAAGAGATGGGGAACTACAATCCTTTCAAGTACCAAGTTGAAAAATATCTATGCTATCTGCCCTTTGAGTTTAACATGGGAGAAAGATCTTATTCTTATAAACTACCTGCATATTTTCATTTGCCTCAAATAAAGCAATTTAATTTAATTTCTGTCGTATGTAGAACACATTTTTTCCATGAGAAAGCCATTTAGAAATGATTTTAAAAGCAAACAAGTTAAGAAGTTAATATAAAACAAAGTAGCTGACTCCAAAAAGAAAACCAGTCTTATGGATCCTTATATCAATACTATAAAATAAAATATTGAACGAGAGGAGTCTCACTTTGTCACAGCTGAAGATAGTCAAAGAAATCTGTGCGTGTGGCTATATTTATACAAGCACATTTCCAAATTTCCTTTCTGACTGTTGGGGAGAGCTAATTCCTAGGAGGCGTTTCCTAGGTATCTTCTTTGAAACGCCGTGTCTTTGGGTATGAAAGTAGTCACAAGAATAGAAACAAAATCCTAAAAAGAAAGGAGGCTTCATGATCTGACCTGTAATGCTATTTAAAGAGACACTGTCACAGCTTCTTGGTTCTGATTTCCACACATCTGCAATTACCCTTTTGCCCATCACTTGTAGCAGAGGGATACTTGTACATGGAAAACTTCCTGATCATAAACATGATGTATATATCGTGTAAGGTAATGCACTGGGGAAAGACATGTTTCCAGGAAATTTTGAAGCCACTAGATATAGTTTGGTTAGCATGAAACTACATACATACATAATATATATGGATACTTACATACAGATGGAGCCCTGGTGGTGCAGTGGTTAGGTTAAGAGCTCAGGTGCTAACCAAGAGGTCAGCAGTTCAAATCCACCAGCTGCTCCTTGGAAACCCTACGGGGCAGTTCTACTCTGTCCTGTAGGGTCACTACGAGTCAGGACCAACTCAATAGCAATGGTTTGGTTTTCTATATAAAGATAGCACATGTACAAACATATCTATATATCTATACACACGCATTTTTTTTTTTAATTGATTAGGTCTATCTTGCATTGGCATCCCTGGGTAGTACAAAGAGTTAAAATGCTCAGCTGCCCCCAGAGGCATATCAAAAGAAAGCCCTGGTGATCCACTTCTGAAAAACCAGCCATTGAAAACCCTATGGAGCACAGTTCTACTCTGATACACATGGGGTTGGCATGAGTCATAACAGGCTCTTAAACCCGTTGCCATCCAGTCGATTCCAGCTCACAGCAACCCTATATGACAGGGTAGAACTGCCCCACAGAGTTCCCAAAGAGTGCCTGGTGGATTCAAACTGCTGACCTTTTGGTGAGCAGCTGCAGCTCTTAACCACTATGCCAAAAGGGTTTCCAACAGACTCTTAGGCAGCTGTTTTTATTTTTGTCTTGCTTTAGCTAAACTATTATTACAGCTTGAAATGAACTTGAGATGTGAACATTGGGAATCTCTCATTTCATTTTGAGAAGGAGAAATTCTGACATATTCTCCTGAGGGGACATGGGAGTATAGAAGTGGCCTCTTGATGTCAGCCAGGCTTCAGAGAAACACTAACGTCTTGGAATTTCTGGCAAACTAACAGTCCAGGTAACAAAACGCAAGGAACTTTGGCCAGTGGCTTACTCATGCGATTGGCTCTGGCCTCTTCTCCTTGTATTCCCGCCCCACTAAACGGATCATGAGTCATTTGAGTAATGAGTCAGAAAATGTTTAGCAGCCTCAGCACAACACCAGACGTGATACTTAAGATAAATTTCAGAGGTATGCTGTTTTCATTTCTGCTCTAGGCAGACCACATCTCTTGTTGATGATGAACAAAATTCTCCCGTTCTCCCCAGGAGACAGAAGCTGGATCATATGCTATCTCCTGGCTCATTCCAGCCCTAAGATCTAAAATTTCAAGCAAAAACCATTGTAAGAGGCAAAGGCAGTATATAAACACCTGCAACTGGTGTCCTGTTCAAACTCAGTTTTGAGAAACGCTGTCTCATGGATTCAGTGGTCACTTAAATGGCACATTCACCCCCACGTACTACAAGCTGTCGTTAAAAAGAAAAAAAAAAGGCAAAGAATTCAGGAGTTTCATAAAAGCAATGAACAATTTCTCTTTTTCAATAAAGAAATATGTTTAAATATCACTGTTTTCTTCCTTTTATAAGAATCACAGTGCTTAGATTATCCGGATAGGGATGACCATTAGGCTTTGGGTTTAAGCACAGTAACATCTTCAGCTGATTTCAACTTCCATTTTAACATTGAATGCTATTTTATACCTCTGGCTAGTATCAACAGCCTTTTTTTCTCCCCCACCATTCAGTCAGAGCAGAAAGCCAGCTGCACAAACATTGTGTGTGGCTGGATGAAATCATGGAGGCGGTGTAAAATAATGCACAGCATCACTGGACTGAAGATTAAGAGGCCCGAGTTTGAGTATTGTTTCGGCAATTCATTGCCTATCTAGCTCAGACTAGTCATCACTGGGTTTCATCTTGCATGATAAAAAAAAAAAAAAACCTGTTGCTGTTGAGTTGATTCTGACTCATAGCGACCCTATAGGACAGAGAAGAACTGCCCCATAGGGTTTCCAAGGAGCACCTGGTGGATTCGAACTGCCGACCTTTTAGTTACCAGTTGAACTCTTAACCACTGTGCCACCAGGGTTTCCTCTTGCACGATAGTTCTTATCAGTTAGCTGGGGCTGACTGGAGTAACTACGTGGAGTGCTGGCAGGGTGGAGGACCAGGATCCATGGGTGACGCCAAAGGCATCTGACGGGAGCAGTGGCCATTTTACCCGGTATTTTCCATTCAGTGACCAGAGCGACACCGCTCAAATGTGCACACAAATCACCTGGAAACTTCTTAAAACGCAGACTCCGATTCAGTCGGTCTGGTGGGCTGGCTGAGAGTCTGCATTTTCATGGGCTCCTAGGTGACGCTGATGTTGCTGGCCCAGGAGTCACACTTTGAGTAGCAGGGATAAGGCCCTTATAGATCTGACTGAATATAGAGCCACACACACACTTTCTTCCTATTTTATGTATGTGAAAAGGTGCTCACGGTATTCCAGGAACAGTGATAAGCACAGATTATTCCACTGAATTCTCACATACCCCTAACAAAGATAGCTAAAGGGAGATTTAAAGAGGCTAAGTAATTTGCCTGATGTCACAGAGCTGAAAGGTGGTCTAGATAAGATTAGAACCCAGTAAGTCGAACCCCAGTACCCTTGTTCTCGACATCTATAATACATTGTCTCATAACAGAACAACACTGGAGTGCTTACTCAGTGCCAGCTCACTAGGCTATTTTACATGTAAAATCTTTTTCACTTTTCATAACAATCCTAGGCAGTGGGTAATATTATTTTTATTTTACAGATAAGAAGATTAATTAACCTTCCTTCAACTGGCTCTAACTCTGTGAAACTCTAGCAATTCTTATTTAAGTAAAAGATTGTTGTTGTTAGGTGTCATTGAGTCAGTTCTGACTCATAGTGACCCTATGTACAACCGAACGAAACACTGCCTGGCCCTGCACCATCCTCACAATCGTTGCTATGTTTGAGCCCATTGCTGCGGCCACTGTGTCAATCCATCTCATTGAGGGTCTTCCTCTTTTTCACTGACCCTCTGCTTAACCAAGCATGGCATCCTTCTCCAGGGACTGGTCCCTCCTGATAACATGTCCAAAGTATTGGAGACATAGTCTCGCCTTCCTGGCCTCTAAGGAGCACTCTGGCTGTATTTCTTCCAAGACAGACTTGTTCGTTCTCCTGGCAGTCCATGGTATATTCAATATTCTTCACCAGCATCATAATTCGAAGGCATCAATTCTTCTTCAGTCTTCCTTATTCATTGTGCGGCTTTTGCATGCATGCATATGAGGCAATTGAAAATACCATGGCTTGGGTCAGGCACACCTTAGTCCTCAAAGTGACATCTTTGCTTTTTAAAACCTTAAAGAGGACTTTTGCAGCAGATTTGCCCAATTCAATACATTGTTTGATTTCTTGACTCCTGCTTCTGTGGGTGTTGATTGTGGATCCAAGTAAAATGAAATCAACTTAATACTTCCTCGGCTTACCATGACGTTGCTTATCGGTCCAGTTGTGAGGGTTTTTGTTTTCTTTATGTTGAGGCGTCATCCATACGGAAGGTTGCAGTCTTTGATCTTCACCTGTGTTTCAAGTCCTCTTTGCCTTCAGCAAGCAAGGTTGTGTCACCTGCATATTGCACATTGTTCATGAGTCTTCCTCCATTTCTGATGGCGCATTCTTCTTCATGTAGTCCAGCTTCTCGGATTATTTGCTCAGCATACAGATTAAAGTATGGTGAAAGGATACAATCCTGACACACACTTTTCCTGATTTTAAACCATGTAGTATCCCCTTGTTCTGTTTAAAAGGCTGCATTTTGGTAAAAGATTTGATCAATAAAATATCTGTAATGAACTAAACACAAGGAACAGTATGTGAACCAGGAGAAAATTGAGCTAGGCTAAAAAAACGCTTAACGTTATTAGTGAATGTATAAAAGCCTCTCATAAATTCATGCCATGCAAATGCATTTTTGACAAGTGAGACCAAATGGCTCTTCAGAGTTTAGCCATGAGGTTATCAAAGTCCAAATGATTATTGGTTCCAAACGCAATTCATCAGTGGGATTTACAGTTGGAGATGTATCAGAGATTTGTTTCTTATCACCCTCTTTTACTACTAAAAGATCCTTCATTATTAGCAAGCTAATGAAGTAAGATAGTATCAGCAAATTTCCCTGGAGACGAGACCCCAATACAAGCAGTTGACAATGGATGCTGCACTTCTGCATAGTTGAGAAAACCCACAAGTAACAAGAGGGCAGGATTCTGGCTTTCCCTTGATTTCAGGTTTGAAACAGAGGTTCTCAGTCTTGGCCACACTTTGGAATCGGGGATGCGGAGTGGGTTTAAAAAAATACTGATGCCTAAACCCTACACCAAAGATTCTGATGGAATTGGACTGTGATGCCCGCTGGCCAGCAGGGTATTTTAAAGCTCACCAGTTGTCTAATGTGCTATCAAGGCTGAGAATCACTCAGTTAAAGCGAGGTCTGTCCCAGGTGATGGGGCAAATAGCTGCCGAAGAAATAAATGTCTAATCAGTGGATTGCATCATCAGAGCAGACCATGGAGATATTGGAGGATTAGGAGATTCTTTCTCCCCTGAAGGTATGCTTAAATTTCATAAAATCAGACCAGTGGCCATGGAGTTGATTCTGATTCATGGCAACCCCACGTGTGGTGTGTTGGAGTAGAACTGGGCTCCACAGGATTTTCGATGGCTGGTTTTCTCAGAAGTAGATCACCAGGTCCTTCTTTACAAAACACTTCTGTAGCCTTAACTGCAAAAAAAGGTTTTCTCCCTTCATCTAAGTACAAAATATATATATATATATATATATATATATATATATATATATATATATATAATCTATGTGAGATCAAATTGACACAGCAACTCAAAAGGTTTGATGGGAAGCCTAGGGGACAGTGAGTTGAAGATAATGGTGATGGAATAATTTGGAAAAGGATAGCGAGAATAGTAGCACAACTGGAAGAATGTAATCGATGTCACTGAATTGTACATGTAGAAACTTTCGAAATGGTGTAACTTTGGCTATGTATATTTTCACTTAAAAAAAGGTCCTCGAGGTCGAGAAGGGAGAGTGTTGACATGTCGTGCGGTTGTTAACCAGTGTCATAAAACAATATGTGTACTGACTGTTTAATGAGAAACTATTTGTTCTGTAAACCTTCATCTAAAGTACAATAAAAAAATCGAAAAAAAAAAAAAAAAATGGTTTTCTCCCCTTCTTAGAATTGTTTCCACCGGAGGCAGTCTCCTCTTGGGAAGGAACGAATGGAGACGTTTAACCTTCTTACCAGACCAAAGTGAAAGATATTGGCTAAGACTAAAACACTTGCATGAGTTTCATTTCAAGACGATCTCCATGAGGCAGAGGATTTAGGGGAAAAAGAATCTGTAAAGTGCCTGGAATGCCTTTAAACATTTTACTTAGGAAACACTTGAATAGATACAGCCAATCTGTCTGAGACAAAGCTCAGTTTCAGTGCTAGCTATGTTAGTTCTTATAGATTATTTTAATTTGGTTTGCTTAGAAAAACATGTATAGATGTCTGCTAAAATGAAAAGGATAAAATCTTAACACAAAAGAAAAATATCCACATATAGGCAAGGCCCTGATCTGGCATATAGTTAGTATATAATAAATCACTTATTCTATGTTATTATCATCATTGTCTGGCATACAGTAAGCATAAAGTAAATCGGTTATTATGCGTCATCAACAGATTGAATAAATATGGTGAAAGGATACTCCCTTAATGTATCATCATCCATCATGATGATATATAATAAGTGATTTATTATATGCTTATTATTTGCCAGATTTTGTTCTAAGCAACTGATTGTTGTTGTTGTTAGTTGCCATTGAGTCAGCTCTGCCTCACAGTGACCCCATGTGTAACGGAACAAAGTGCTGCTCAGTCCTGCACCACCGTCATGATCACTGGTATGTTTGAGTCCATGGTTGCAGCTATATTGTGTAGTGTCTTCCAACCCAGGGGACTCATCTTCCAGCAATATGTAGGACGATATTCTGTTGTGATCTGGGAAGTAGATCACCAGAGGTCTTTCTTGCTGGTCGTAGTCTGGAAGCTCCTCTGAAATCTCTCCACCGCGGGTGACCTACTAGTATTTGAAATACTGGTAGCGTAGTTTCCAGTGTCATAGCAACCCACAAGTCACCACAGCACAGCATACTTAACTCTCAGAACAATTCTACATTTTACCAGAGAGGATAATGAGGCTAAGAATGGCTAAAATAAAATTTTCCAAGACCATACGTCAAGTAAGTGACTTAACCCAGTCTGTCTAACTCGGAAGCCAGCCCTTGTAACCACCAACTTTACTGCTTTACTAATTCAGTCAGTAGCGGTATGGTCCTTGTGCAACGGAGGACAAACCTAAATGAGCATAGCAAGGCAGGCAAACATGAGAAGAAAATTAAGGTACAAAAGAAACTGAACAGAGGTGATTTCAGCAGAATGAGAAACTGCAACAATGCAAAATTTCTGTCATGTTCAAAGAGCTCACCTGGCAATAATCTCATGCTCAAGGAGCAAAAACATCCCCAGGTACCAGTAGCTGGTGGACCAGAATCCCCTGCCTTCCCCCAAACCGCTTTTTAATATTACACACAATGTTCTCTGTAGTAAAAGTACCCCAGTTACAACATCAGCACCCTAGGAAATATTAGCAATAACAAATAAATAATATCAAAATCAACTATCAAACATTTCACCGCACACAACAAAAATCTTTTCTGTCTTTTGGGTATTCCTTTTTGAGAAAGGGTCATAGAATCTTGGATATGACGGCCACCATCAAGATCTCCCAGGCCAGGCATTTCCTAAAGGCATCCTCCAGAGCCCTCGAGTTCTTTGCCGGCAGTTCCGAAGAGAATGATTGGATCTAAGAAAGTCCTGGCAGTGCGTGGTGGGCCAGCTCCCACAGGCTCAAGAGAATGGCTTGTTAAATTTTCAGGCATTTGTGAGCCAGCTGGCATTGGGTTGGTAACTTGAAATTGGTCACGGTTATAGAGTATTTACACCATGGAAATCCATAAGCACTACAAATCAGTGCTTTTTTTCTCTGAGAGCCAATTGTTAAACATTTACCAGCTCACCACTGCCCATCACCCCCTTTTAACTAAGAAGATCCCATTAGATCTGTTATACACACACACACACACACACACACACACACATTCATAAACTAGGGGGTAACGTCAATGGGTTCAGAATGAAGGTATCTGTCCAAACCAAAAACAAGTGACTGTAGATAAATCGCTGCTTTGTATCAACTTTAAGTCACTCCTCCCTTTGCAATCCCAAAGTTAAATGTACTTCCACTTTACATTAAATACGGCCAACTGGAGACTAAGGAATTCAAACCTTTTGCCTAGGATCACAAATTTATCAGAGCCTATTATCTCTTCTAATTACATGGGTTTCACCTAACGTGTCAAAAGGGAAAGAAGTTACAAAGGACTGCACTATACTGCACAACTGTGATCCAAGAGGTGCCGTTTTTGTGGCTGCATAATGTTAGCTAATTATCCACAAAGCTCCAGCCCATTTCCTTTTTCTTTATTTGTGCTACTGCTAAATGAAAATCCTTGCAATGCCCTAATGTTCCTGGACTGTATGTTGTTTGTTTTTAGGCAAGAGGCTCTCTGATTATTCCTGGTGCGTGGTCTCACTGCATTGAACTACATGAGTCGTACAGCAGCCCATAAACGTAAAGAAATCATTTCGATTTTCTTTTTTTCTTTGGCATTTGCTGCCTTCGTCTCAGTTTTGCATCACTTCAGGCATCAACAAAACCATTTTAGTACAGCCCTTCCCCTTTAACTTTGCAAGATTAGGAAATAAAAAAGCACATTTACAGCTACTAGGTGAACTGGAATATCGAAAACAGATTGTATTCTTATTTTTCAGTAAATGTGATAATCGTTCACACAAAAGTAGGCTAAAGCTGAGTGGTCCACATACCTTATTCTGAAACAAATTTCTCTCTAAGCCTTAGAAAAGAATATGCACGGCTTGAATGCTCCTGAAATTTTACAACAGCATATCCGTGCATAATCAGAAATGTGTGGATTCAAATAAATCTACCTCTTCAGTCTTCAGAAGGCAATTTTTGGTGCCAGACACATGTGTTTTGTTGGAGTTCTATTGAAACTCTTTACATTATTATGTGGCTACAGTGGTATTCACCCTGGGGTTATTCATACACAATTTTAATTATTTATTTATGGGCTCACATGGTGTTATTTTTCATTCGGATCCAAAGCTAGTTACACATTCTGCAACAAAATATTTAAATGAAATTCTGAGACCCACAAAGTCTTGCAGTGGAAGCAGGAAAGATCTATCAATTCTCTGGGAGTCCACAGAGTTTACCTACAAATGAAACCAGGCTTGGTACTCACATGAGAATCTCAACACAGAATTAACACTTCGATACATAAATCCTAATTCTGGTTTCTTTACAAGGCAACTCTTCCAGTGACCTTGGTTTTTTTTTTTCCTTCTTTGATTAGTTCATAAGTAATAGAGCAGAATCAAAGACCTGGAGTCCTTTCATAGTCTATGGGAATATTTTCCAGACTGGGTTCCAAGGAACATGATTATGAGAGTTATTACAGTTGTTTTGCTATTTAAAAAAAGAAGTAGTTCCGAATCTGAATAACTCTGCGAGATGCTAGGTGTAAACTAGTTTTCCTTCTTTGGGGACTTCTCAGAGCCTTTAATATGCTAATGTTCCAAGCAGAGCATTATTAGTACACAAAGTTTTCTGTTTTTAACCAAAGTACACTCTTGTCATGGAGCAACTCAAAGGACAGTGTCCCATGAAACATGCTTTGAATACTGGCTTCTGGACCCAGCTGAGATTTAAACACGAGAGCTGAAATCAGAGAATTAAGGAGGGGAGGATGGCCCAAGATCCCTCAGACACGAGCATGCTGGCAGCAGCAAGACGATGCAATAGAGGCTGTTAGCTTCTTCCTCACCCCATTCCCAGATCCTACCAAAATAAATACATGAAGGGTGGCAGGATGGGAGGCTAGCTCTCCTGTAAGACAACCTCCTTCCCAATCGACTTGATGGTGCCTATGACTTTTCATTCACTCATCAAAATAGACAGAAGTGTTTTAATTCAGCAAACTTCAAAGTTAGAGATAAAAAAAAAAGAACAGAGCTTCAATTGCAGCTAAGAAGCAACTAGACATTAAGGAATCCAAACATTCTGCCTGGTACCACAAATTTATCAGAAAAGACTTCCTTCCAGCTGTGCTCTATACAGGCAACATAATCACCTGACAATCACTGGTATAAAAAAGGAAGTCTAAGAAATGTTCAGTTTGTCCCTGTAGTTGAGGGGCAAAACATCAACGGCGGAAATAAATGGGTCTTCAGAAGCTATGTAGTTCATCTTCCTCCTTTTGCAAATGAGAAAACTGAGGCTCAAGGAAGTTTAATAGTCGGTCAAGGTCATACAAGATGTTAGCTAGCAGCAGATCTGGTTTTCAGCTCTACTCAGATCTTTTGACTAATGGATCCAATGAGCCACGTGATTATCTCTACCTGTCTCTATTTCCTGATTCTTTATTAATAAAAATTGTCATTGGCTGTTTACATACACTGCAGGTAGTCCCCAACTTAAGATGTATTTGAGTTACGACGAACTATACTTACTACTGGCTTTTCTTTTTATGATTTGTGTATTTTTTATGTATGTGTGTATTAAAATACATATGTAGGTTTATAGGTAGTGTTTCCAACCCCCAACGACAAATAAAGATCAGATTTATAAAGATACTGACAATAGAAGGCAATGATAATAAAAACTTTAAAAAAAATGAGGGATTTGACTTGCATCAGAACCAACTTACGATGGAGTTGCCCCCACAGAACCCCATCGTAAGTCGGGATCACCTGTATTTCATTTCATCCCCTGACCGTGGTAATGTGGCCATTCTCATTATTTTCACAGGCATGACTCAGAGAAGTTCCATAACACGTCTGAGACCACACATCTTGCCAGTGGTAGACTCTGTACCAGGAAGCAGGTCTGATGTCTGACTCCAAAGCTCAGGTATTTCACCGACTTTCTCTTTTATCTTCCTCCACCTTTCTTGTTCCTAGCTATTTCCATCTGAAAGCAGCTGCGATTAAAATCAAAGGTCAGCTGTCCATAACTTAACTCAAGTGTGCTTTCCTCCTTGCTCTTACAGACAAATTACCGTCTTCCATCATCTAGTTGGACCAGGAAGGATTTCGGTTGAGATGAGTATGTGCATGAAATAATCTGGGTGTCATTATAAATTGGGCACCTTGGAGGGGCCATTCTCTTAGCCTGTACAGAAAGGGAACTTGATCATTATCTCCTCTCTTTCTCCCCATATCAACTGACACAGAATAGATGAATTTGCTAACAATCTGCCACCAACTTTTTAAAAAATGTGTGTCATTAATAAAGGAGACACAGTCAAATGACTTTGGAATCCAAGGACAGAATCTGAAAATGCCACTCGCTAAAATTCTCAAAAGAAAGGGAGGGATAAAGGAATGGGGTGGTGTGCAGACCATTTGCAGCCAGAGTTTTCTGAAGCTGGGGTTCCCTAACCCCACTTCAGACCAATAAGTCAGAAATCTTTGGGGTGGGATGCAGAACAAGCTCCTGTATTTGGCCAAGCTTCTCCAGTGATTATAATTTAAACCAACATCAACTTCCCTAAGAAGTGACTTGTAAATATGTTGCTTATGGGATTCAGATGTTTTTCAAGTTTCCTTCAAGAAACCAGAGTTGAAGTACAGGAAGAATTGGTCATAGTATGTGGCCAGTGATGTCACATATGGGAGACAATGTTTGTATGAGTCCAGGAGAGAGTGACCGGCATTCTCCTGAGAAAGGCTGGTCTCTGGGGCCAATACATGGGTTCTGCTTGGCTGGTGACCTCCTGGCAGGAGGTCACTAAACAACAAAGTTATGCAACAAGACCACCTTCCTTGGTGCTAATTTTAAATTCAACACGACAGCACATTTTAACCATTTTTTTCTTTTTTCTTCATAGAAAACATAATACATGCAAGCACAGGATAACATTTAAATACATGCAAATCACTTATGGTGATAAACGAGTCTTCCTCCCACTCCAGTCCTTCTGGGCACAACCACTTGTTCCTTGTGTTTCAGAAACACACTATGCAGAGTTACACGTGTGTGTGTGTGTGTGTGTGTGTGTGTGTGTGTGTGTGTGTGTGTGTGCGTATGCTTTTCTGTTTATACAGTGGAGGGAGGTTCACTATACACACTGGTCTGTCTCTTCCATTTTCCCCTTAATCACAGATCTTGGAGACCATTCTTCACACCACTGCATAAAAACAAAACAAACAAAAAAAATACATTGCCTTCATGTTGATTCCGACTCATAGCAACTCTATAGCACAGAGTAGAACTGCCCCATGGGGTTTCCAAGCAGCGGCTAGTGGATTTGAACTGCCGACCCCGTGGTTAGCAGCCAAGTGCTTAACCACTGTGCCACCAGGGCTCCACATTATTACACAGATCTACATAATTCTTTTTAACAGCATCCAAGTCTTATATCATATGGATATAAGATAATCATTTGACTAGTTCACTTTTGACAGATATTTCGATTTTTCATAGTCCTTTGCTAATACAAATAATACCACAAGAGTACTCTTAACCATATGCCTTTGCTCACATGTGGGGATGTCTCTTTAGGATAAATCTTTAGAAGCAAAATTGCAGGGGCAAAGGATACGTGCATATGTATTTGAGGGATTGCCAAATTTTCCCTCCAAAGAGGTTGTACCAATTTAAACTATGATTACCAGTATCTGGTATGACTTGTTTCCCCCATACCCTCACCAATGCAGTGTATTTCTGGTTGTAATTTAATCTTCCACAGAGGCGTCTTGCTGGAGAGAGATATTGTTGACCAGGTAACATGAATGTAACTTAGCAGCTGTATTTCTCCTTGAAAAGGGACACATGGCATTCTAATTTATCACCGTTCTATGAGTTAGGTGAGTATGAGTCAGGGGCCTTGACCTTCCAGGACTCTGGGTGAACTGACAAACTTGAGCTTATGGGCTTGTGAACCTCAGTGAACAGTAATGTCACCATGAAACTACCCACGTGTGAGACACGGTTGAAAGGAACCACCTTTAATTTTACTCTTTGAAAAGTTACGAATAAATGGCAAAAGTAGCATATTTCTTCCAATCAATCAATCATTTAAAACTGTAACTGAACAAAATTTTTTTAAAAAGAGTGATGATGAATCATATTTTTCTCACTCAAGTCTGCAAGAGAAAAGAAACTCCTGGCTGCTTCAGACCAAACCTCCTTAATAGACAAGAGGAATCTAGCTCAAACAGAGTCTATCCATGGACCCAACGCTCTGCTTCATAAATTCAATCAAAATTCATACTACAACTGTCACTGATTGTCACAACAGAAAACCAGAACCCACACTCGCCTTCGCCTCTACACTCAACCACCAGGGAATCACAGATAACGTGCTGTTTCTTCCAGTAATCCTGAGGATGTCATCGATTTATTGTTTATTTTTCACTGAATCATGCACTTAGGAGGAAACAGGGTGCAATATATATGCACTTTCAGAAAACTGCTTTAATGTTGTAAATAATATCCAAAAGCATTAGTGAACCTTTCAGAGGTGTCTGTCTTGCCACAGGGAATTACTTAAGCACTGGAAAGCCAATCGACAAATATTAATTTTGCAACTTGTACATGCATGCCTCAAAATCTGATTCCGTAAGTAAAATATGTCTCTCCAGGAATAAAATGCATTAATTTCAATATGTATTCAGTGAGCACTCACTGTGTACCAGGCTCTGAGCTGGCATCACATCTCCGAAGATGAATAGAGCAGATTCTCTCTCCTCACTTTAGGAAGAGTCCAGTGGAAGACACAGCCAAGTCAAAAGACAACTTTAACACAGAAACACAGAAGGAAACAGCACAGGATATGACAGGATCACAGAAACAGGGCTCCTAATGAAGCCTTGAGAGATCAGGGAAGCCTTCCAGGAGGAGGTGATCCAGTATGACTCCTAACTAGGACTTAGCCAAGGGCAAGTATGGGCAGAAACAGGGAAACATTACTGCCTAATCATAAAAGTTCACCTAAACCCCATGAAAGTCAACTATGGTACAGTATCCAGGTGTACCAGGGTTAGAGTATGTACTAAAAAGCTTTCTGAAAAACTGAGCCCACCAACAAGAACAAAAGAGAAACAAAGTGCGAAGAAACGTTTACTCCAACTACAAAATGTTTTCCATTACAAATACCAAACATTTTCACAAACTCTGAAAAATTCTACGGACATTCTACCAACTCAGGAAGAATCTCCTCCTTAAACTCCACTCTACAACTTCCCTTCCCCATTAACTGCTACATGAACTTCTAGTGTTCACGCCCAACTTCTCTGCACTTAAAAATGTCGGAACCTGAGGATCTCACCACCATCAAGGAAGAACAGCCAGGAGAGGAACGCGCTCTTCAAATCTGGATCCCAGTGCTGTAAAGTTCCTGGAACCAGAAGATGGACAGAGAGAGCTGTAACACCAAAGACGGCGAGAAGCAGCAGCAGAGAAACAGCGCCAGCAGACAGAGCAGAACGAGGAGACCAGAAGGAAGGTGGCCTTGCCCACAGAGCAAGAAAGCTGAGTGCCTTTGGACGGAAGGCTTGCTGGTGGAGTAAGGTGCCTCTGGGCACTGGTGGAGCTAGTTCTGCTGACCCAGGGAACTGGAGCTGAGCACCTTTGGGCTGAGGCTTACTGGCAGAATGGGGTGCCTTAGGGCACTTAACTGCAGAGCTAAAACAGCTTTGTAACACTTGCCTGAGCAGGGCAGGGAGAGGCATGCCTGTGAGCACAGCTGAGAAGAGGCTCTCCTGCTGGAAGAACGGTATTCGTTTTATAACCTGTTACTTCCCTAATAAACTCCATAATCTGGAGTATTGTCTGTGAGTTCTGTGCGGCCATTGCCATGAATTATCAAACTCAGCAGAGAAGCAGAATGCAGTGGCGGATGGTTGGTGTCAGAATTGGTAAAGACGGCTGGAGAGGAGGCGCATCTGACCTCCGCCTCATAGGAATCAGCCTTGGGCTGTTGATCTTGATCCTCCTTCCCTCTTGTGAAGTTAGAGGGGGTCAGACACTGCCGCCATGCCATTTTTATAGTTGGCGTCAGAAGCAGGATTCATTGCAATGGCTCCACACTCATGGAAGCATGGGACTTTGTAACAGAAAGAATGAAAGGGCTTGCGAAGCGAAACTTCTGGTTCTTAGAAGGTTATTTTGGTGGTTGTTACCTGTAATGGCTGAAAGGAAAGTTATGCTGCAGCTGAGGGGAGAAAAGCTGCAGCTGGAGTGGCCTGGGGCGGAAGCAGGCCAGATAAACAAGATGATTGACAGGCGGCCAGAGGCCCAAGGCATGTGAATGGGAAGACAGCTAAGGTGGGGAGAAGACAAAACTGGAATGTTTTAACAAGGGTCATGTCTCTACGTGAATGTACTCTGGATATTGAATGTTTCTGCTATCTAGTATTGTAAAACAGACCTAAATGTATGATGGAAATGGGTATTGGGTATTATAGATTACAGAGAGCGGGTAACTCTGCCTTCAGCCAATACTTGATTGGATATGCTAAAAAAGGGGAACTAGGATTTGCCCAAGGGAAACACTTGGTTTGAACAGGGTAGCCCTGTGTTGGGGGGTTAGGTGGAAAACCTGAGCTCCACCCTCACCCTTTGGAGTCAGGAAATTTGCATTTGAAAAGACATGCAGACCCACTAGAACTGCGGAGAGGACAGAAGATTTGCTTTTGAAGGAACTTGCAGGGGAAAAAAGATTGTTTAGAATTTCAAGCAAGGGAGCAGTTTGCCACTGGGTAGGACCAATCAGCGTCTATCCGAAGGAATCCTTTCTAGGGCCGGAAGTTAAAGGGAGCCAGTGAGGAGACAGCTTGGTCTGCTCCTTTGTGGTGACCACCTGGGTCCACTCAATGAGTGCCAGTTGGGGAAGTGCAGCAATGAAGAGATGGCTGAGTTTGGACGTGTTCCATTGGCACCCGTTGACCCAGCCCAAGAGAGAGAGAGGAAGCGCTGGCTGCTGAGAAGTGCCAGGAGGTGCGTGTGAACTCTCGAGCCTAAGGCTGGTACCTGTTGTGACCTTTATGACATGGCTAGGAATGAGCTGACCAGAACCTGACCGAATGAAGAGAAAGATATTTAACACCATGAGTGATGTAAATTGCTGCAATTTGATGGTTTGCTCTGGAATGGACTTTGCTTATGGATGCAGATGCTCAAAGTTCCAACCAGAAGAGAAGATTTTTCAGGACCAAGGAATATGCTTCTCAGAGTACTGATAGGGTTCGATAGGGACAGGCAATTTAAACATTGGCTACCTAAAACGGGGAGAGAAAGGCATGAAGTGGCTGGCTTACATGCTTTCGTGAATGCGCTTACATTAAATGAGGGGAACAAGGGAAGATCCCGACTGAACAGAGTCCCTTTTAGCTCAGGTCTGGGGAAGAGAGAATGGCAGAAGAGGCTGATAGGATTATAAGATTCAGGTGTGAGTGTTGATTGTTAACAGGGTTAACTGTGATTATAAAAACTGCAATCCTAGAAGCTATAAGTGTGAAAGAGTGGACTAAGAGGGAGGCACTGCTGGATTCGAGTACAGTGGCCAAACCTAAAGTCCTTTAAAGGTTTTGCTTTGCTGATTCAGAAGGCTCTGGGCAAGGGAATAACCTCTTAGTTAAATTTTATCAGACACCAGAAAGGCCGAAGCCAAGATGACTTTTGGAGAACCTGACCAGATCACATGGACACCTGCAGGAGACCTGAATGGCTGGTACCTGAGTAACCTCACCCTGAGGACTCTTTGCCCTAGTGAAGGACTAATTGTTAATGACTGTTGTGGACTGGTAAAATGATTGGGAGGGGGAAGTATTCCTCCAAGTATGAAAGAACCATGGCTAGAAAAGCCAGCAGGTGGCCTGCAGTGTGATGGATGGCTTCTGTGTGGCCTTTCTCGTCATGGTCTTGTAACTCCCACCCAAGTGGTTGGGTGGGGCTGTGCAGATAGGGTAATCATGGCCCACCAAGGGGATTGGTCGGTTTTGCCATCCTGCTAGGCTTAAAAGAGAGGCAATTCCAGTGCAGAGGGAGGATCTCACCACCACCAAGGCAGAAGAGCCAAGAGCGGAGCATGTGCTTTGGACCTGAGATCCCTGTGCTGAGAACCTCCTGGAACCAGAAGAATGAGAGAGAGAGGCAGAGGCAGAGAGACAGAGAGAGCTATAACACCAAAGACAGCGAGAAGCTGTGGCAGAGAAACAGTGGCGGCAGAGGCAGCAGAACCAGGGCCCAAGGAGGGAGAAAGCTGAGTACCTTTTTGCAGGCGGCTTGCTGGCAGAGGAGGTTGCCTCTGGCCACTTGATGGAGTTAGATTTGCCACTCTGAGGAGCTAGAGCTGAGTGCCTTTGGGCCGAGGGTCACTGGCAGAGTGGGGTGCCTTGGGACACTTATCAGCAGAGCTAAAAGAGCTTTGTAACACTTGCCCAAGCAGGGCCGAGGAGCTAAAAGAGTTTTTGTAGCACTTCCCCAGGGAGGGCAGAGGCTAAGGGGATGGACAGGCATGCCTACAGACACAGCTGAATACAGGCTGCCCTGATGGAAGAACCGTATCCTGAGCATTCCTCAACCTGAATCGTAACCTGTTACTTTCCTAATAAACCCCATAATCGTAGGAAAAAAATTTTGGGGGGGGGACCTAATTAAAGATTGTTAGGTAGTGTTAAACGAAAACGATGAACTTGACAGACTGAGACGTATTTTTCTTCCCTGGTGTTTACATTATTTTGACAGCTAGGAAGCTAAAGAAGGAACTGGTTCCAAGCAAACTCCCCAAAGAATATCGACAAGGAAAAACAGCCACTGAGCTGTATAAATCCACTTGCTACAAACTCTCCCACACACATAATAACCAGCACATGAAGCTTAATCTTTATAGGAAAACAATTCAAGACCCAGGTACATTCAGTTTGCCGTCCCCAAGTCGCGGAGGCCTACAGTTAGCGGCGCGTCCACGTGCCATCCTGTCAAACAGGATGCCAACGACAAACAGAAAGATGAAATGAGCCTTCTGAGATTCATTCTTTAGTTTGTTCGTTCAAACACACTGAGGAAGGGAGTGCTTTCCATAAAGAAATTACTCAGTTTTGACACTCTCTAACTTGCGCTGTTTGGAGGAGAACTGTCTGGCTCTACCTCACGGAGGAAATTTCCAAAAGGCTCACAAGTTACGTGGCTTCTGGAGAAGAGAGAGCTGGGGAGGCTAAAGAGCAGGGACGTTACCCCTACCGTACTGACGCCAGGTAAGAGGAATCGCTTGCCTTGCCACCGTCATTCCTGGTTACGGGGTCTGTGTGCCAGTTGGAGCAGCTTTTGAGGTGCTCTTCTCAGAATGGGAGGGGAAAAGGAGGGAGGGAACTCAGCTTTCACACCTGCCTTTAATGAAAGGCTGTTAATGTGACCGATCTTCAAAAAATGAACTTGAAATCAGAAGCTGCATGTATGCTTGCATTTTGAATTCCACACATCCAATCAAAATTAGGTAGGAGTAGGAATAAAAGAGACTAATTTTTTCTTGTCTTTATGACACCAACTAGTCCCAAAAAGTTATTACTTTGGCTTGATACTGTATTACAATATTAAAGATAACAACACTAACCCAGGTGCTACACACCTCTATAATAATTTTCCTTGGCATATTAATTCATTTACACACACCCACCCACATCCAGCCACATTACTGAAGGACAGCATTTTGGGTTTCTACCATAAGAACAACAGATCTGAAATGACGGCTGAAAAACATCCATAGCCAGGAATTCTCCCCAGTTGGCTATTTTAGCTTTCTACAATTTTTGCTACTCAATGAAAAGAGTGAATAGCTTCGTGATTAAAACAACATACTCCTGGAGTACGTTATAGCTCTACATTAACTGAAATGGCTGCCACCTCCAAAAACATTGCCTGGCCCCGTGTTTGCCTTGTTACTCTGTCCTGTGGACCTCTCCTGTGAACAAAGCAGAGGGTATCCGAGTACCTGTCTTTTAGGAGAATACTGCTTTCTTTCTCCAAACTGACAGCCCTGGAATGAAGTGCTTAGAGCCAGCCAATGTGCAAAACGCTTCTCTCCAGTGCCACGTTCTTCGGTGGGTCAGAAAATCAATCCAACTCCACTCCACAAATAAAACTAATTCCGATAATATGAGGCGAGAGGTTTTGCATTAATATTTCAAGACCAAATATTCTCCCTCAAGTAATACAAATTTATAAGTATGAATTTTCCCAATGCTCCTTCGACTGTTCACGGTATATGAAAGTAATTAGGCTTCTCTGAAATCCAGAGCCACACTGAGAACTATATTTGAGTAACCACAAAAGAAAAGCATCTTCAGTGTTACTTTTAAGGTTTCCATAAAAGTTACCATCTATAAAAATATCGTTTCAGTTTTCCGTACAGAAGTCAACCCTCTTAGTTACTGAAGTGGGATGTATGAAAGTTTAGAAACACAAGGTACTGGCGTATTGCCACCTGGAATAGCACACAATTCTGTTACAGTGCAGACCTGGCCAGACCACATGGCAGAGCATGTCCTGCAAAATGTGGTACGGACATACAGTGAAAACGACCCCCTGCAACCAGGGCCAGATTACCCGATAAGCAAGGCACGCACAGGCCAACTGTGCCTTTCCACCAATCTGCAGTGCACGATTTCTGCTGTCCTCCAACCCATCGATGATGTGGTGAAACCCAGGGTAAAACTGCTCACCACAGATTAGCAAGTAAATACAATTAAGCCCGTGGCTACCTTGCTCAATGCAAGCCAGTGCATACCGTGCTCAGTGGTTAGTCCTCCCCCGAATGTAACCTGAGCTCTGTCCTCGCAGATGTGTCTCCAGCAGCCGCCTAGGCCCAGTGCGAGGCATTCCCTCACCTTCCTCCTCTGCACCTTGCAGCATCTTCACCCGTCTCTGCTTCCTTGCGCCGTCTTTCTGAAGATGAACTGTTCCTCCTCTACGCTGACTCTTCCACCTCCGCCCTTTCTCCGTAGTCCTCCTCCCTCTCCTTTTACTTCTGACCAGCCAGCCCTTCCTCTTTGTTTCAATCTATTGTTTCCTTTCCCGTGTCCCACAGACGCCACCAGGGCGACCGAGGAACAGTCCCAGGGCGTCCACTGGGCCTAGCACAGGGGCCTGCAGTGAGGACAGGATATGGAAACACAAGACCCTGCCTTGCCAAGTGAAGAGATCATGACAGATCGATTCACCTGCATTAAATTTTGAGCCAAAACTGGGCGGTAAAGATCTGGAAGCTCAAAGAACAAAGAAAAAAGCCAGGAACCAAAAGCAAGCAATTCAGGGGTCAGAAGCAGTGGGCACCAGGAAAGCAGAAGAGGCAGAGATCAGCCAAGAGAACAGGAGTCAAAGGCAAGTGAAATTTCAGTAGGGTCAGTGGGTTATTCAGCCTGAGCACACTGCTCTAGCCATTGTCTACACACGGCTCTGCAAACCTCAGTGAGCCACGTACGAGAGGGAAAGAATGTGGAGCGTCACCACGCATTTCTGTCCAAAATATGTTCTCCTCTGCAGGACAGTCTATAATTAAGCATTCAAATCCCATGCAAAGGAGGAGACATCTCTCACCAACTTCCAGTTATGACTCAGAAAAACCCCCTTCTCTCTCTCTTAGCTTTAGTTTCCTCCTCCTACTGATGCCTCCACTAATTCTTACGTTTTCTCTCTTACAAATGAAAGTTCACTCACCCATGCTACATGCTTAAATTATTACCGACTTCTTTTTCTCTTGTTTTTAACCACACAATTTCTTGAACAATTATGTTAAACACCCAACACCCACTATCTCCTCATCCAAATGCAACACTGGTATCTTCCCTCTGTTGGCAGTGGTGGTTCAGCGGTAGAATTCTCACCTTCCACAGGGAAGAGCCAGTTCGACTCAGCCAATGCCCCTCATGTGCAGCCACCACCCATCTGTCAGTGGAGGCTTGCATGTTGCCATGATGCTGAACAGGTTTCAGCAGAGCTTCCAGACTAAGACAGACTAAGAAGAAAGACCTAGCGATCTACTTGACAAAATTAGCCAACGAAAACCCTGTGGAACACAGCAGTCCCATCTGAAACCAATCATGGGGATGGCGCAGGACCGAGCAGCATGGGGTTGACATGAGGTGGGTCCTACTCGAGGGCAGCTAACAAACAACAGATCTTCCCTCTGCCATTCTAACAGAATTGCTCTCCCAGGTCACAAGTGATAACCTCAGGCCCACATCTCACATCTTGTTTCATTCCTCATGGCCGTAACGCCCTCCAGGCCCACCCTGACACGTCCAACCTTGGTTCTCTGACACTGCGCCAGCCTTGGGATCAGGACCACCCCTCTTCAATTCAACAATTTCTTATTCCTACAGTCCTGCCCATGCCCCTTCTTTGAACATCCCTCAGGTTCCTCCACTGTAGAAATCTGACCCACTCTCCAAAATCTATTCCAATTGCCATTTCCTTCTGGATCTCTGGAAACAGACAAGATTTAGTCCTCCTTTGCTGATCCTGGTGTTTGAATCACTCCTACAGCGGTTTCCTATGCAGCCTCGTAATAAGGTGTATGTCTTAGTTATCTAGTGCTGCTATAACAGAAACACCACAAGTGGATGGCTTTAACAAAGAGAAATTTATTCTCTCACAGTCTAGGAGGCTAGAAGTCTGAATTCAGGGTGCCAGCTCCAAGGGAAGGATTTCTTTCTCTGTCAGCTCTGGGGGAAAGTCCTTGTCATCAATCTTCCCCGGTAGAGGAGCTTCTCAGTGCAGGGATCCCAAGTCCAAAGGACATGCTATTCTCCTGGCTCTTGTTTCTTGGTGGTATGAGGTCCCCATGTCTCTCTGCTCTCTTCTCTCTTTTATATCTCAAAATAGATTAGTTTAAGATACAACCTAATCTTGTAGATTGAGTCCTGCCTCATCAACATTAACATTAACATCATAGAGGCAGGATTTTACAACACATAGGAAAATCACATCAGATGACAAAATGGTGGACAGTCACACAATACTGGGAATCATGGCCTAGCCAAGTTGACACATATCTTTCAGGGACCCCATAACACCAAGAAACAAGAGCCAGGAGAATAGTGAATCCTTTGCATCTGGTTTCCCTGTGCTGAGAAGCTCCTCCACGGGGGAAAAATGATGACAAAGACCTTCCCCCAGAACCGATAGAGACTGAAAGCCTTCCCCTGGAGTTGGAACCTTGAGTTTGGACTTCTAGCCTCCTAAACTGTGAGAGAGGAAACTTCTCTTTGTTAAAGCCATCCACTTGTCCACGTGTGGAATTTCTATTATAGCAGCACTAGATGACTAAGACACAAACCAAAACCAAACCTGTTGCCTTCAAGTCGATCCCAACTCATAGCGACACTATAGGACAGAGTAGAACTGCCCCATACGGTTTCCAAGGAGCACCTGGTGGATTTTGAACTGCCGACCTTTTGGTTAGCAGCCACAACTCTTAACCAGTGCGCCACCAGGGCTCCAAGAGGAAAGGCTTCCCTGACCAGTAATCAAACCCAGGCTGTGGCAGTGAGAATACCGAATCCTAACCACTAGACCACCAGGAAATGTCCAAGAGCCCTTCCCCACCCTTAATCATATCTACGCTGCCTCTCCAAAGGAGTCAGGTAAGGAAATGATGAATCAGCCTGCTAAAGAAATTACTCTGCTCTTCCTCCATCACAAACTCTGGGCTAGGCTCCAGAAGGAAACGAAGCCCAAATCTCAGTCTCCAATCTCAAGGAAATTACAGGGAATTAGAACCATCAAGTGATAACATTTTTGGATGACTCTTAGGGTCATCTTCTAACGAACTCAGAATGATAGCTAATCAGACTCTTAAAACCTATATTCAGTCAAATTAAGCTTCATTCTTTCTGCTTTATCTGAACCTCATCTTGACTTTCCAATGCACCAGCTTATACAAGTTGTTTGGGAAGAAGCTAAAACAACCAAGGGCCATTGAGCAAGGAACCCCCAGCCTAGCAGGTGGGCAGAACAACAACCACGAAAAACTAGACTGCCAGATGCAAAGAGATAAGGAAGATCACGGAGATACAAAATAAAGGAGGGTGACAGCTGCTGGCACAGAGGGACTGACATCAAGCTAAGGATATTTAGATCATATTATTTCATCTTCCAGTCATAAAAAGGTCTGAAAGGATGTACCATAATAAGCACCCACCATCCAATTACATAGGAGAAATTGAATGCCAGCCTTCCGGTGTCAGAGCACCCAGGAAGTTAATATTCAGCAATAATTAGATGCTTTTTTGAACAATTTAAGGAGAGGACATTTTCCAGACTAATGGACAGCAGTTGAGTAAATGTGTTATTTGCTTAAAAACCCCAGAAGTAATTATTGGCAGAAAGGTAACCATCAAGCAATTTTTCAAGTTGTGTTTTCTCCCCTCCCAGCGTTATTAATAAACTTACTACATTTTGGTTAAAATATTCATTCACAGGGAATATTAATTTTCCCAAAATGAATTGAGTTATATTTTAAAAATGCATTTCACCAACAGAAATTAACTTGGGTTGAGTTTTTGAGCATAGATAATTCCACTGGGTAACGAAAGTCACTTAATCTTCCATCTTGTCACAAGGGCAAAGAAAAGCAACTGCATTTGAAATGTTTAATTAGAAGTAAAATCAAGTTTATATAATGATATAGCACACTGCTAGCAAGTAATAAAGATGAACATTCTTGCGCATTATCAACATTGAGAAACATCGTCAATTTTGCTTTGCTTACAAATTGCCAGAAGAAGCTTCTGTAGTACTGAATGACCTTTCGTATACCACTTCTGGCATTTTCTTTCAAGAATTTGTGGTTGGGGTAATTTGAGGCATTAGAGTTTCAACAGTGACATTTCCTCATATTTGAGAGAAGTTTGTGAGGCACAGACATGACTGCATTTGCCTTTAGCAAACATACCGCTCGCCTTTAGAGTAGAACTGCTGATGCCGTCTGATGAAACTGTTCCAGCGCCACAAAATCACCAACACATGGCCGTCTGCCAAGGGGTTTCCCTAGGAATGTTCTCATTTTCGTCTATCTGTTTAGAGAAAGTTCATTTGAAATCCGTGAAAATGTATCAATGTGCAGCGTTGCATTATATCTTGCTCTGGGCATACTGGCAAAAGAGAAGTTACGTGAAGGTTGGTGCTGGGTGACCATCCGAGCGCTTAGACTTCATCCAAGCAGAAACCCTCCCTACACCCCAGCCTTCCAGAAGGAAGAGCTCATCTACTCCTCATAACTTAGAACAGAACAGGGCTCATCTACTCCTCCCCACCTATTTCAAAAACATCTGAGTTGTTCAAACTGCAGTCTAAAGAAATCGTGACCTGTCCCCAGCCACACGATCAGTTGCCTGATGATAAACAACAGGATTACCTGCAAATACCAATTTGATTACAAAAACAAGAGGTAGTTCTTATGTTAGTATTGCACAAAGGATGTAAGCCTTGAAGAAAAGATGCACTGAGTATGGTGCTAAAGTTTTCATTTATTACCAAATCAATGTATTCTCTAGTTTCTATGGTGACTATCAAGCGGAGTCAAATTTCAGAAACCTCATTAGAATTATAAATACGTTTAACCATTATGGTAAGGATTGACATGGATTTCTTTAGTGAATTAAAATTAATTTCTAGGTGTTGGTGCAAGGGTAAGACAATATTACAATGAGTAGGTTCTCAAGAAAGTAAAATGTTTAACTCTTCAGTTAAAAAAGACAATTAAAAAAAAAATGAAATACTACGTCTGAATGAAACCAGCATACGCACTCATTCCTGGATTAATGAGGATGCTCATCTCACCGATTCAAGAGTTCAATGAACTGCTCTTGTGCTGGCCTGTCTGGTATGCCTTCCTTCAGGGCAGGATTTCTGGACCTCAGCACTATTGACATTTTGGATCTTTGTTGTGGGAGACTGTCCTGTGCATTGTAGAACGTTCAAGGGTTCCGCCCAGTGGAAGCCAGTTGTGGGCGTCTCTCCAGTTGTGACCACCAAAAATGTTTCCAAACTTTGCCAAATATCCAGGGGCCAGGAGGAAGAGGGTTCAGGAAAAGAGGGCAAAAATCACACTCTAGAGAGAACCACTGCTCTAAGGGAACAGCTCCTTCCCTTCCCCACCGCGCCGGTGGGGCTGCCATCACATCCTTTGCCCAGAAAGTGCCTGGAGCTCAGTAATCTCATGGCCCAACCCTCCTAACCTCCACACTGCCGAGAGTGCCAGGTGCTGGCTCTTCTTCCCCAGGACTTGCTGTTCTTCCATGTCACATCCTACTTAGCATCTTCTCTGGGAGACACCATGTCAAAACTGGGAGGTACCTACAGGTTGTCCCCCATTTTTCCAATAACCAGGAAGCCATTAGATAAAACATGGCTGCTGGGCTTCTCCAAAGGACTACCTCCTCATATTCCCAAACCTCCCTTCTTTTTTATTTATTTTTCTTCTGCCTAAATTATTCCAAGTTGGGTTCTAGTGCTTATAAGCAAGGAAACCCCCCTGATAAAGGGCTCAACAGAGAGTAGTCATTATAGTCCGTGTTGGTAAAAAACTGTTAATGCATTTGTTGTATATTAACAGTAGAGTGAGTCAGGATCATAAAATTACCTTCCCCCCGTACAGTAACAAATTTAAATGAATAAAAAATAGTATGGAAATAGTAAGCATTTAGAAAGACAAATTCAAACCAGCCAAGTGGTATGAGCTTATACTGTAAATTTTAAAAGTATAAGCTAGGAAAAGAAAAAAAAGATTCTGGAAAGATCAACCCAATTAATACACATTGCCCCAGCAAGCACTAAGTATTCTCAGTACTAAGGAAAGAAATTAAGTAGGGAGAATCTTGAGATTTCTCAACAATACCGTAAAATTTGTAAAGGGATAGACTGAGACAAGTTGATTGGGCAAACCTGGACAAATTCAAGGAAAATTGCTTTATTACAGAAGACTCCACAGATCATTTTAACACACCTTACCAGGACCGCCAGTCCACACTATAGATGTACTTTGTGTGTGTGTGTGTGTGTGTATGTGTGTTGGGGGTGGGGGTGGGGGGGGGTCTAATTGATCTACCAAGATCTAACTGACCTCTTAGCAGACCAATTACAAAAAGGCATCCCTTCCTCTGGGCTGAAGCAGCCTTCCACCAGGCACACTTTTGGTGAGCAGAGTGCAGAGTGGATTTTAGTCCCCACTCAAGCCCCTTCATCTTATATAGGGACAAACTGAACAACAGTTCATAGCAGAGCATCCCACCTAGGCATGAAGGGCGACCAGAGCTGGCCAATTTCCAGAGCACCACGCCAAGTGAGGGAAATGCCAAAGCCCAAAAGGAGTGAGAACGCTGTGGGTTCAGGAATGGGCCCAGGTACAGAGAATTTAATAGGATCTCAGAAGACAGGGCAGAGCTCAGGCATCCCAGCAGGGACCATGCTGTGCTCTGCTCCGCAGCTCTCCTTCCCACACCTCCACATTGTCTACTGCGGTGGCTTTCTAACTTTAGCAAGCATCGGAATCACTTGGAAGGCTGTGAAAAGAGATTGCTGGGCCCCAGCCCCAGAATTTCTAATTCAATAGGTCTGGGGTGGGGCCAAGAATTTGCATCACTTAGTGATGCTGCTGGTTGAGGACCACAATTTGAAAACCAGTCACCTGGATAAAAGTAGGAAGGAAGCAGCACCCTCCCTTCACACTATGGCTAGAATGGTGAAGATAAACCAGTTCCAAACACTGTGAAAAGAGGTCAAGGTGAATTCACTCATACCTGTTCAGAAAAAAATAGAAACGCCCAAGTTAAAAAGAAAAAGGGAAGGCATGTCCAGCGCGCACATACTACTTGGGGGGTATGCAAGAAACAGATGAAGAATACAGCTGGGAGAAAACATAACCCAGGGAACAGAAACAGATTCCCCACGAGAGCTTTATAATATTAAATAAATTAATAAGCATATTAATTCAATAAGACCTCAAAATTGAGAAGATCAAATAACGAGATAAAAAAAGGAAAGTCCAGAGCTAGGGAAACATTGAAAAATGGAACATGCCACTGACCATCTAATAAATAAATTAAAAACAGATATAGAAAAAGTCAAAGCTAAAAACTGACCTGAAAGCTTGATGGAAAAATTTAAAAGTTAGAGTGAATAGGGAAGAAAAAGCCAAGAACTTGCTAAAGCAAACAGAAAGCACACGTTAAATTGGAAGACAGATAAAGTAATCTAACAAAATAGTAGCTGGTGTCCCTGAAACAGTGGACCAGAAAAAGAAAAATTCTGAGTTACCACATGGAAACATTTCCCTAAACTGAATCCATACATGGAAATGATACAAAATATTGAGAAAAAATATAACACTCAACATTAAGACATCCTAATTAAGCTATTACATCTCAGGGATAAAAACAGAATTATTCAGGTATCCAAGAAGAAGAAAAGAAGTCACCTACAAAACATAAAAAGGAATCAGCCTGGCCTCACACTTTCCATAGTAACATCCCATCCCTGAAGACCATGTAGCAAAGTCTGCAAACTTCAGAGGGAAAGAAAAGGTGACCCAAGAATGTCATACCACCAAGTAGTTATTTAAGTATAAAGGCAATAGATAGATATGCTCACAAGTGAAAAAATTTCAGAACATATAACCCTCATGAGCCTTTCTTGGGGGGAAAAAACTACGTTGCTTGATTATGAAAGGAATCCGTCCAAGATATGTCGAAATAAATAATTCTGGAATGCGGAAACCATGGTAAAAGGACTAGTACAAGGTCCAAATGAGAACAGCACCAGGACTAACCCACTGGAGGAATTGCAGCTGCACAACAGAATGAGGATGTTATAACCTGTCAGATAAAATAATGTGATCAACAAAGTTGGATGTTATTGAAAGAGGAAGCCGGAAGAAATGAAAGAAAACTGATCGTGTGATCTTCCCTAGCAATTGATGTTCAAAATTGATGTCATTAAAAACTCATAAGGATTCCAACTTCTTCTTCTTTTTTTTTTTCTTTAAGGAACAGAAGTCTATTTTCTCACAGTTTAGGAGGCTGGAAGTCCAAATTCAGGGCACCAGCTCTAGGGGAAGGCTGTCTGTCGGCCCTGGGGGAAGATCCTTGTCTCATTTTCTATAGCTCCAGAGTTCCTTGGTTCCCTGGTGATCCTCACATGTTCTTCTGTTTTCCCCAGTTTGTTCTCCCTTGTCTCACCGCCTAATCTGATCTTTTTAAAAAAATATTTTTGTGTGTTTTGGTGAAAGTTTACACAGCAAATTAGGTTCTCATTTAACAATTTCTATACATACTGTTCAGTGACATTGGCTACATTTTTCACAGTAGATCAGCATTCTCATTTCCATTTTGGTTGCTCTGTTTCTGTTAATCTAGCTTCCCTGTCCCCCCTTCCCTTCTCATCTTTTGTCTAGGGTAAATGCTTACCATTTGGTTTCATTTAGATGATTATTTAGAGGAGCACAGTACTCTTGGGTGATACTATTTATTTTATGGGCCAATCTGTCATTTGGCTGAAAGGTGACCTCTGGGAGTGGTCTGAGTTCCAAGTTTAAAGGGTATCCCAGGGCAGTAATCTCAGGGTTCATCTGGTTTCTACCAGTCCAGTAAGTCTGGCCTTTTTTAAGGAATTTGAGTTTTGTTCTACCTTTTTTTCCCGTTCTATCCAGAAACGCCTGTTGAATCCCTGGGGGGAATGGTTGGTAGAGGTAGCCCTCTAGTTCTTCTGGTCTCAAGGTGGGTGAGGACATTGTTTGTGTAGACTGTTAGCTCTGTAGACTAGTTTCTTCTTTAAGTCTTTGGTTTCCTTCTTTCTCTTTTGTTCTGGATGAGCAGAGACCAACAGTTGTATCTTAGATGGCTGCTCGTAAGCTTTTAAGACCCGAGATGCTACTCACCAAACTAGGATGTAGAACATTGTCTTTACGGACTACGTTACGCCAATTGACTGAGCTGCCTCACAGACTATGGCCATAAGCGTTCAAACGCAGTAAACCAATACAGTGAGGCATTTGGTTATGGCTAGGAAGTATCCGTAACTGTGCCCTTGATGTGCTTTATTTTATATTTGAATATATATGCAGCACACATAAAAATGTACAGATACATGCCTACAGATACACCTATATATGCACATATACATATATGTCTTCCTGTACACATATATGCATACATATGTATCTACACACATATTTTTTAGTTATTACTCTTGTTGCAAAATTGTATATTCCTCAATGAATTTTTATTACAATTTCCACACAAATTGTTCATTGACATTAGTTACATTTATCATAATTTGTCAGCATTCTCTTTAATTTTGTCTATACCCTGTGCTAAAACACTCATCTTTACTATGGTTGTGCTATGCTCACTACTCCCACACTCAGTGCCACTTTTCCCATCACCAAAAATACTTACCCCTCCCCGCTTCTCTGTGGTAACCACCAATGAACATTGGTTTCTCTATATTTATGTTTTTGTCTTCTTATAAAAGAGGGATCATACAATATTTAGCCTTATATGCTTGACTTATTTAACTTAGCATTATGCCCTCCAGGTCCATCCATGTTATAATATGCTTCACAGACTCATCATTGTTCTTTATGGTTACGTAGTACTTCATTGTATGTATGTGCCACAGTTAGCTTATCCATTCATCTATTGATGGGAACTTCAGTTGTTCCCATTGTTTTGCTATTGTGAATACAGCTGCAATGAACATAGAAGTGTGTCATGGATTGAACTGTGTCTCCCAAAAATGTCTGTCAACTTGGCTAGGTGTGATTCCCAGTATTTTATGATTGTCTACCATTTTGTCATCTGATGTGATTTCCTTGTGTGTTGTAAATCCTATCACTATGATGTGATGAGATGGATTGGTGGCAGTTATATTGACGAGATCTTCAAGATTAGATAGTGTCTTAAGCCAATCTCTTTTGAGATATAAAAGAGAGAAGCGAGCAGAGAGACATGGGGACCTCATACCACCAAGAAAGCAGTGCCGGGTGCAGCATGTGTCCTTTGGGCCTGAGGTTCCTGTGCAGAGAAACTCCCAGACCAAGGGAAGATTGATGACATGGACCTTCCTCCAGAGCCGACAGAGACAGGAAGCCTTCCCCTGGAGCTGATGCTCGGAATTTGGACTTGTAGCCTACCGGACTGTGAGAGGATAAACTTCTCTTTGTTAAAGACTTCCACTTGCAGTATTTCTGTTACAGTAGCACTAGATAACTGAGACAGAGTGGATATATCTGTTCATGTTAGTACTTTTAGGTTTCTAGGGTATATTCCTGGGAGTAGGATTGCTGGATCATAAGGTAGCTCTATTTCTAGCTTTCTGAGGAAGCGCCATATCATTTTCCATAGTGGTGGTACCATTTTACATTCCCACCAGCAATGGATAAGGTTCCAGCCTCCCCACATCCTTGCCAACACTTGTTGTTTAATGTGTTTTTTTTTAACCAGTGTCTTTTTAGCAGGAGTGAGATGGTATCTCATTGTAGTTTTGACTTGTATTTCTCTAATGGCTAATGATTGTGAGCATCTTTTCATGTGTTCGTTGGCTGCTTGGATGTCTTCTTTGGTCAAGGTTCTGTTCATGTTCTTTGCCATTTTATAATTGGGTTGTCTTTTTGTTGTTGAGTTGTTAAAGTTTTCTATAAATTTTGGAGATTAGACCCTTACTGATATGTCATTTCCAAAGATTTTTTCCCAGTCTGTAGGTTCTCTTCTTACTCTTTTGACAATGTCTTTTGATGTGCAGAAGGTTTTAATTTTTATGAGATCCCATTTATCTATTTTGTCTTCTATTCATCCATTTGTTGTAATGTTCGTTAGCCTATTTTTACAAAAGATTAGGTCCCATAGTTTTCTCCCTATGTTGTCTTCCAGGAATTTTATGGTTTTAACACTTACATTTTTGATCCATTTTGAGTTAGTTTTTGTGTTTGGTGTGAGCTATGAGTCCTGTTTCAGTTTTCTGCAGGAGGATATCCAATTTTGTCAGCACCATTTATTAGAGACTATGTCTGCCCCACTGAATGGACTTTGACTCCTTGTCAAAAATCAGTTGTCCATGACTCCTTGTCAAAAATCAGTGTCCCTGGATGTTTGGATCTATTCCTCTCCTCTTTGTGTCTGTTGTTGAACCAGTACCAGCTGTTTTGATTACTTTGGCTGTGTAGTATGTTTTGATATAAAGGAGTGTGAGTCCCCCTGTTTTTTTTTTTTTTTTTTTTCCTTCAATATTGCTTTGGCTATTTGGTGCTTCTTTCCTTTCCATATGAAGTTGGTCATTAGTTGTTCCATTTCGGTGAAGAATATTGTTGGGATTTGTATTGGGATTGACTTCATCTGTAGATTGCTTTAGGTAGTATTGACATTTTCACTATATTAAGCCTTCTAATCCATGAGCACGGGATTTTTTGTAGGTTTCTTTCAGTCTCTTGTAGCAGTATTTTATAATTTTCATTGTATAAGTCTTTTACATCCCTGGTTAGGTTAATACCTAGGTATTTTATTGATTTGGGGGCTATTATAAATGATATTGTTTTCCTGATTTCTTTTTTTGAGAAGTCTTTGTAGAGGAACCCAGCTGATTTTTGTGTTTTGATCTTGTGCCCTGCAATGTTGCTAAATTCTTCTAACAGTTTCAGCAGTTTTCTTGCAGAATCTTGAGGGTCTTCTATCTATAGGATCATGCCAACTGCAAACAGAGATAATTTTACTTCTTCTTTTCTGATTTGCATACTTTTTATTTCTCTTTCTTGTCTTATTGCTATGGCTAGGACTTCTAGTACAATGTTGAATAAGAATGGTGATAATGAGCATCCTTGTCTCATTCCCATTCTCAGAGGGAAAGTGCTCAGCCTTTCTCCATTGAGCATAATGCTGGCTATTGGTTTTTCATATATGCCCATAATTAAGTTGAGGAATATCCCTTCTATTCCTATTTTGCTGAGAGTTTTTATCAGAAAAGGTTGTTGAATTTTATTGAATGATTTTCTGCATCAATTGATTTGGTCATTTGGTTCTTTTCTTTTGTTTTATTTATGTGGTGGATTACATTGATTTTCTGATGTTGAACTATCCTTGTAATCCTGATATGAATTCCACTCGATCATGTTGTATGATTTTTTTCATATGCTGCTATAGTCCGTTGGCTAGAATTTTGTTGAAAATTTTTGCATCTATGTTCATAAGAGATATTTAGTCTGTAATTTTCTTTTTTTGTGATGTCCTTGCCTGGTTTAGGTATCAGGGTTATACTGGCTTCATAGAGAGTGTTTGGTAGTGGTCCTTCCTCTTCTTTGTTATTGAAGAGATTGAGTAGGATTGGTGTCAACTCTTCTCTGAATGTTTGGTAGAATTCTCCAGTGTAGCCATCTTCAATCTCTTGTTTTGTGATGGCTCTGTTTAAATTTTCTACCTCTGTTTGTGTTAGTTTCGGTAAGTAATATGTTTCTAGGAACTTGTCCATTTCATCTCAGTTTTCAAATTTGTTGGACTATAATTTTTCATAGTAATCCATTACGATCTTCTTTATCTCTGATAAATCGGTTGTAATGTCACCAATTTCATTTTTTAATTTGGTTATTTGCCTCTTCTGGTTTTTTTCTTTTATCAGTCTAGCCAGTATTTTGTCTATTTTATTGATCCTTTCAAAGAACCAACTTCTGGTTTTGTTAATTCTGTCAACTGTTTTTCTATTTTCAATTTCATTTATTTCTGCCCTGATCTTTATTATTTCTTTTGTTCTGGCTGCTTTTGGCTTCTTTTGCTCTTCCTTTTCTATTTGTTCAAGTTTTTGGTTTAAGTTAATGATTTTGGATATTCTTTTTTAATGAAGGCATTTATTGCTGTAAATTTCTCTCTGAGTACTGCTTTTTCTGTCTCTCAAAGATTTTGATATATTGTGTTTTCATTTTTGTTTGACTGTAGAAATTTTTTTAATTTCACTTTTGATTTCCTCTATGATCCAATAGTGTTTAGTAGCGTATTCATTTAGTTTCCATGGTTATTTTGTTTGTTTGTTTCCTTATTTAACCTGTTGTTCATTTCTAGCTTCATCCTGTTATGGTTCGAGAAGATGTTTTGTATGTCAATCTTTTTAAATTTGTTGAGACTTCTTTTCGTGACCTAGCATATGTTCTATTCTGGAAAATGATCCATGTGCACCAGAGAAGAATGTATATTGTTCTCATGTTGGGTGGAGTATTCAATATATGGCCATTACAACCAATTGGCTTGTGGTTTTATTTAGGTTCTCAATATCTTTAGTGATTTGCTTTTTAGATGCTCTGGAAGTGGTGTGTTGAAGTCCCCTACTATTATTGTGGAGTTGTCTGTTTCTCTTTTTATACTAGCGATAATTTGTTTCATGTATTTTGGTGCATTGCTGTTAGGTGCATATATATTTATAACTGTTATGTCTTCTTGTTGAATTGACCCTTTTATTATTATGTAATGTCCTTCTTTATCTCTTGTAACAGATTTTGATTTAAGGTCTATTTTATCTGATACCAGTATGGCCACACCTGCTATTTTTTGTTTACTGGTTGCATGGAATCTTTTTCTCCTTCCTTTTTGTCTGTTTGTGTGTGCTTGTGTCTAAGATATGTTTCTTGTAGACAGCAAAAGGATGGAACATGTTTGTTCATCCATTCTTCCACTCTCTGCCTTTTGCGTGGGGCATGTAGACCATTTACATTTAAGGTTATTACTGAAATTGAAGTGTCTACCTCACTCATTTTGCTATTTGTTTTTTGAGTGGTTTGTATCATCTTTGTTTTATTATACTGATTTTTTCTGGTTTTCTTTATATTTAGATGCTTTTTTGTGATGAGCCTTTTTGTTAACTCTCTTATTTTCTTCTGAATGTTTCTTCTTGGTGATTTCTTAATGGTTACCATGTATGCTACATCACATGACTTGCAATTACCACAATGTTTATCATATGAATAACTGCTAACATACAACCTTAACATGATAAATCTATTCCTGATATGTTATTCTCTCCCGTTTCTGTTGATTTGTCTCCATTAACATCAATATACAACCTATATTCGATAGGTTTAGTTTGTACTTATTTCTTAATGCTCTTGCCTTTCCATTGGAGTACTCCCTTGAATAATACTTGCAAAGCTGGTTGGCAAATTCTCAGAGCTTCTGTTTGTTTGGGAATATCTTGATTACTGCCTTGTTTTTGAATGACGACTTTGTAGGGCAAAGAATTCTTGGTTGGCAATGTTTTGGTTCAGTATTTTATTTATGTTGCTCCGTTGTCTTCTGGTCTCTAGAGTTTCTGGGGAGAAATCTGCACTGATTCTTATGAAAGATGCTTGGTGTGTTAAATAGTGTTTTTCTCATGCTGCTTTCAGAATTCTTTCCTTGTCTTTGGTTTTCAGGAATTTTATTAGGATATGTTGCAGAGTTGATCTTTTTATGTCTCTTCTGATTGGGGTTCATATAGTTTCCTGTATTAGCAGGCTTGGTTCCCTGCTCAGGTCTGGGAAATTCTGATTATCTCTTCTTGGAAAATTGTTTCTATGCTTTTACTGTTGTCATGGTGCTCTGGGATTCCAATAGTTCTAATGCTAGAGTTTTTAATTGAATCCTACATTTCCTTTTGGGTTTGTTTGCATTTCTTTGTCCTTTTCCCTTGTTTCTCTTGAGACTTGATAAGTTCAGTTATTTTGTCTTCTAGTTCACTTATTCTATCTTCTGTCTGTTCAACTCTAGTGTTGAGTGTTTCTCTTGCTATTTCTAATTCAGATGTTTTATTCTTCTGTTCCAGTAGTTCTCTCTTTTTTCTTATGTTTTCAGTTTCCTTAAGTCTCTCATTTTGTTCCTCCATTTGCTTCCTGAACTCTGCTAGTTTGTTTTGTGTTTTGTTTTTTTTTTTTAATTTTGCTTTCTTAAACATATTTAGCACCATAATCTGAAAGTTATCAAATCTTTGCATTATTCTGGCCTCCATAGGAGAGATTTCTTTTTCATATTTTGCTTTTGATTGTTTCTTCTCCTGTGCTTTTGTGTGTTTTACTATCTTTTGTTGAACTTGACTCATTTGGTTACTTTTTCTTTAAATTTTTTTATTCTGTTTATTGCGGGAATTTTTTCTGCTTGGGTGCCCTGGTAGTGGAGCAGCTAATCATCTGGCTGCCAATCAAAAAGCCAGGGCCTGTGCCTACCAGCCTCTTCTTTGGAGAAAGATGTGGCAAACTGCCCTCAGCAAGACCCGCAGGCCCAGGAATTCCACGAGGCAGCTTGCTCAGTCCGTAGCTTCACAGTTAGTTGGAATCCTCTGCAGCAGCAGGTTTGGTATGTTCTCCTCAGAAACACTAGATTGCACTCTTATCCTTAGTTTTTTTCACTTGCTTTTTTTTTTTTTTTTCAGTGTTAGTTCAGGAGATCTAGATGCTCATTCTCTAGAATTCAATATGCACACACGGAAGGGGGTAGTTGCGCTGGACACATACGCTGATGTGAGTGGTGGGGATCAACTTGACTGTGGCGAAGGTGAGGGGCTTTTTTTTTTTGTCTTTACCTCACTGGCGCCCTTTTAGCTCTTCCCAGTCCTAGTGCCTGCCCGTTTCAGGCCTTGGTGAGGTTCAACAGTACTCTCATGCAGTGTTATGGTCTTCCTTCACCTGCCCCTCACTTGCGCAGCATGTGAACTCTAATGGCCAATCTGTGCCACCTTAAAAAAATCAGGCTAGAGCTTCCTCAGTTAAGTTTCTTTTCTGTGTTCTCTGTTTTGGGTGTTACCCAGTCCCGTCCCAAAATGGCTGCAATAAGCGAGCACTCCCGTTGTTAGGGGGTAGGATCTCTCAGTTTCTGTGCTGACCCCATTCCTCCTCTCCCCTGCTTCTGGACTCACCCCAATTCTCCAACTCATCAGCTGCTGTTTGGAGTTTCAAGACCTCAGTCTGTGCTTGTTTTTATTTGTTGTTCACTGTGTTAGTTGCTGGAGGAGTAGAAGGGAGCATCCACTCACTTCGACATCTTGCTTCACCCCGCACTCAGATTCCAACTTCTTAACACTTTCATTTTTTTTTTCTTCTTAACTTTTAGAAAGGTCTTTTAAGAAGACATAACTTAATGGTGAAAAAATACATCTGAAGTTCAACAATTCCTCTATTTTCATTTGCTTATTTTTCTTCTGTTAAATTCAAGTAAAATTATGTTACATATTTTTATTTATAAAGCATAAATACTATGATCTCTGGGTTATTTCCATTATTATAATAATAATTCTTACTGTCTATGCGTTTTTCTGTCCTCCTATCCGGACATATGCATTAAGAGATGTTTCGAATGATGCTCTCCAAATGTTCACAGAAGCCATTTCTGTGTAGTGGGATTTAGGATGAAGTATTGCTTCTTTATAATTTTCTGCATTGTTTACATTTTAAGTGATAAGTGTAAGTCACTTGTAAAAATAATCATCACTCTAAAATGAATACATAAAATATGATACCACTTTTCTGACTCAGTAACTGAGTATAAGTGAATCATTTTCAATGACCAAACATCTCAAAGTGCCTGTGGATGAGGCATCATTCTGAAAACCCATTCTCATTGAAAAGTACACTAGAAGGGATTGATATATATGAATGAGCTGAATGTATCCAAGGCAGTAACCTGGAAAAGCTGTGTTTCATTTTCTTAAATAAATCTGTGGATTCTGCTCCTTTAATTAGCAGCACCTAACTGGTGGCACAGTGGTTAAAGTGATCAACTGCTAATCGAAAGTTCAGTGGTTTGAAACAACTAGCTGCTCCATAGAGATTTACAGCCTTGGAAACCCTATGGGGTCACTATGAGTCAGCATCGACTTGACAGCAGTGGGGTTTTTTTGTATTTTTGTTTTGTTTAACACTCACTGAGGGCCTACTATGTGTCAGGCAATATGTTACATATTTTATATGTACTTTATTATTTAATCCTCACAATATCTATAAGGTGATAATAGTAACAATGGTTATGAAAAGAGAAATAACAACTCACATTTATTGAGTGCCTACTATTTGCCAGGCACTATTCTGAATAATTTGCATTCATTAGCATTCTTCAGTGGGACGTACTTATCACAATGGGAGTTCATTGTGTAGTAGAATAGAAAGCAATCGAGGTTGTCTTTTATACGCACAAGGATTAGTATTAGTATATTTAGACACATTGAACAGATGAGCCTCACCTTGTGCAGAAATAACACAAAAGAAAAAAAGCTGGCAGAACCATAGAACTATTTGTGTACCTTTCTGTGGAACTATTTGTGTACTTTTCTGTAGAACTAGTTATGTACTTTTGACCACAAAGGAGAGGGGAGCAAGAACTCAGACCAAGCAGATATAAAGATTTTGGTCAAATTCTGATTGTCCTGGAAACAGGACTCCAACCATTATAACGAGATAAAATCATATGCAAATAAAGTGTATAGTAATTACATTTGGGGTCACACATACACCCCAGCTCTATCTTGGGAGAAAATCTGGAGGAGCTTGAGATGTATTTTTGCCAAAATAACTAATAATTGAAAGGGAAGAATTTGGTTTCAGCATGAAAGGATTGGGTTGACATACTATGCCCAAGAGTATTACTATCCTGAGTATTCCTTCTCCTGCCAGTTCCAAGCAAGTCCGTGTAAGTAATGAAGAATGTGGTTGCATATTTAACTCTTCCACTCATTGGCTTCTTCTCTCTGTGGGAAATACCACAAAGTGGAAAACGAGGAGGTTCACACTCTTGGTGTCCTACATGATTAGCCATGGAGTTGAAGATATCTCTGCTTACTCTCCCTCCCCACTTCTTGTTGCTCAGGGGAACTGAATCTGTGTAGAGTGGGAAGTAAACCAAGAATCAACAAGGTCATTTAATCCTCACAACAACCGTGGATTATATTCTACTATGATCTTCTCTGTTTTGCAGATTTCACAATTCACAGGAAGGAGCAGCCTGGAGAGGTTAAGTAACCTGACCAAGGTCGATTTGAAAGTTTTAAAATTGTTTCAAATTGAAACAAGAGCTTTCTGACTCCTTAGACCCTCTTCTATTTCCTTGTGATTTTCATTCCTTTCTAAAACATTCTAGTTCTTTTTCCCTCTTCTCATTTTTTTAGGATTTCTATGCTTGTATGTGTACCTTTGTTCTTGCCAAAATTTTCTATATACACACACACAGTAAACAAGAAAGGAATATAATTGCCCCCAGTAATGCCCATGAATTGAAAGCTCAGGCTACAGCTTAATATGGTTTGGTTTGATTCAGTTCTAGGAAGCTGGCTTTGTAAATTAAAGGTGTGATCCCTTGAAACCACAGTGATAAAAGTGATTCAAAATCATACTGTTGACAGTCATAATAGAAACGAATGCCTACTTACCACTCACGCCTCAGCTCTGGTGAGAACAAATCAATAGAGTAAAATGCTTTCAGCTTCCCAGAGAAAGGTTCCACCTGACAAATACCAGGAGATCAAATATTCAGGTTGCTTAGGACCAAGAAGTGTATGGATTAGGCCATTTTTCAGAAGGCAGTAAGAGCAGGCACCAGTAGAGAACCCATTCCTATGAGGCCTCTGTTCACTGTCCTTTCATCTTTTAATTCATTCATTCCATGCTTTCCTTCATTTGTTAATTCTCTCATTTGTGTATTGCCTTGTCCCTGCACTGTGAGTTTGAACTACAGCAGTAAAAGATACGGTCCCTGTATCAAGAGCTTTCAGTACAGTAGTAGAAACAATTACTATAATACCAGTTTTCCCTCGGTATCCACAGGGGATTGGTTCCAGAACCCCTGTGGATACCAAAATCTGAAGATGCTCAAGTCCCTTGTATAAAATGGCACAGTATTTGCGTACAGCCTACAAACATCCTCCCATATACTTTATGTCATCTCCAGATTACTTATAATACCTAAAACTATGTAAATGCTATGTAAATAGTTGTCATACTGTATTGTTTAAGGAATAATGATAAGGGAAAAAAGTCTTTTTTTTTTTCCTCAAATATTTTCGATCCACAGTTGGATGAATCTGCGGACGTGGAACCTGCGGATACTGAGGGCCAACCTATATACTATTTTAATCTATGCTGTGCCAAAGGTATGCACAGGATGCTTTGGGAACAGACCAAGGGAACATAGTCTGTTTTTGCCCATGGCATTTAAGGATGTTACCTGAAATAGGATTTAGAAATTATCACAGAAGGTGAGAGCAAAAGTGATAAGGAATACCCAGACGTGGAGCGTGTTAATATTTTACATGGTATAGTATTTGATCATTCCATTACAGGTGAGCCGATGCTACATACCATTCTACAAAATAGAGGATGTCATTATACAAGTCTACCTTTAAGGAGGGCCAAGCCCTAGTCACTTAGGGGTGATATTCTTCTTGTCCACAGGTGTGTACTGGCACCATAAGGGACCAAGAAAGTTTTTCTGCACAACTTCCTGCTCAGAGAAGAAGCCTCCTTTAAATGTGCAGATGTCCAGCCAGCTTCTGTAGTTAACATCAGTTATTAATTTGGGGCCTCTCATTCCCTATTTCACCTTTGTAGTGGCAGCCTGAATTCCCTCTGGGGGCAATTTTCTCCTACTGTAAGCAGTCAGCAGAATGGTAAATTGGGTGCCGTGCCCTTCCCTTACGGAATCTGCAGGATCCCTGGACGCCTCTGCTGGATTCTCTCATTCCCCCATCCTCTATGACCAAAGGATAGGCATGTGACCTAAAATCAGCCAACTGGACCTTCTCTTCCAGTAAAGAGAATCCTAAGTAAAGTCACTCAGTCATTCATTCATTCATAACTGCAGTGGCACATCAATGGACAAGTAGACTCCACCTTGATTCTTTTCCTGTTTCCAGCTCTGATCCTCTGCCTTCACCTTGATTCTGTTAATTCCCTGAGAGCCTTACAACAAATTCTTAAAGAAAAAAAAAAAACTATCTTAGCCCCTTACTAGGGTCTGATCTCAGGAACTAGATGGAACAAATTTTGCTCCCTCTTCTATCTGACAGCTACTTTAGTATCTAAGAAGAGTAAATAATTACCAACAGCCACACCGTAAAAGCCAAGACTTCCATTCTTCAGGTTGGAAACCACCCATTTCTTATGTTCTAACATGATGTATATTCCCAGACCATGGAAACAGGAGACCTAGATTGCAGATAGGTATCTTCACCGTTTTCATGGTCCCAGGGAAATAAGAAGTCATTTCCTCAGGGAGTCTCTTTGGAACTTCATGGGTATTATCTGCAAGGGTTGGTGAATGGTGAAATGCTTTTCTTAGGATGCAGAAGGGTTTTCTGTCTACTCTGGCTGTCTTTATTCTTCTCTAGTTGGCCTCCGATTAAAAGTATATTATCTTTTCTACTGAAGTTGAGATAATTAGTGGTTATTTTCAGAGCAACTCATCAGGGTGCTGGAGATGGATTATTTTTAACTGAGGAAGTGGAGGTGTTAAACGTTCATTGGGCACTGAGTAAATGTCGCTAGGATAGCAATTTCTCAAACCACGCATCTGATAAATGTCATATCTTCAACATTTGCAAACAATCCAAAGTCACTATTCTACCTTTCAATTTTTCCCTTTCTTATTCTAACATCCAGTCTAACAACCAACTTATGATTCTAGTCTCATTTCAATAGCTTAGAAAAGCATTTGTTGTTGTTGTTAGGTGCCGTCGAGTCAGTTCCAACTCACTGCAACTCTATGGGATGGAGTAGAACCCTGCATAGGGTTTCCAAGGAGCAGCTGGTGGATTTGAGCCGCCAACCTTCTGGTTAGCAGCTGAGCTCCTAACCACCTTGCCATCAGGGCTTATATATATATATCTTATATATGTATATACATACACACACACACACACACACACACACACACACACATATATTCTTGAGCAGTAGACTACGAACCTAAATTTCTGAAAATCACAGGGGAATAGAAAAGATGGACAGAGAACAATGTACAACTGCTTTTGCACTTCTTGTCCAATGTTTAAGTGGCCCATTTACCTCAACTGAAGGCTTCCCCTTCACCTTCTCCTAAGTGAGGATTTGTTGTTGTTAGTTGTCACTGAGTCAGTCCCCGACTCATGGCAATGCCACGCACAAAGGGATCAGACCACTGAGATTCATAACGTTTTCACTGGCTAAAATTTTTCAGAAGTAGATTGCCAGACCTTTCTTCCTGTCTGTTTTAGTCTGGAAGCTCCCCTGAAACCTGCTCAGCATTACAACAACACCCAAGCCTCCGCAGACAGATGGGGGAGGATGGATGGCTGTACTTGACATGCACTGGCCTGGAATGGAATCTGGGTCTCCCACATGGAGGGCAAGAATTCTACAACTGAACCACCACTGCCCCTAAGTAAGGATTAAGTGCAAAGTAATTCCCTCATTCGGGGGTGGGAGCTTCTTCTATTGGAGGGCCCTGTTTTCTAGGGATAGAGATTTCAGAAGTGCTAAGGATCACAGTGCAAGGCCCACCCTGTCTCTTATCTGTTCATGCAGAGGGTAAACTCTCTCAATCCATCTCTCTGGTTGTCTCTCTCCTTCTCTCTCTTGCTTCCTCCCTCCCTCCCTCTCTTTCTTAGTGTTTTTTATTTCCTATGGCCACCAGCCCACAGGCTACTGCTCTGGCCTGAGCAGGCCTGAGGCAAATAGCCTGGGCCAGCATCAACCTGGGGCAACACACTCTTGCTCTCTGACTCTATTTCCTCTCATGCCATGTGTGTTCTAGACTGACCTTCCCTCACACTGCCCTGGTGGGATGTGACACTCAATTAGGACTGAAGAAAACAGACTGTTCTGGATATAAGCCATTGAAGTTATGTTAACTCAGGCAAACGGGTTCAACAAAGGTTTGGTTCAGCTCACTGGGATTCAACGTAGGTGCAAAAGTCCAAAGACCCAGCTAATAACAAAGGGCGACTTAGGTTTCCTTTGGCTTCCTGGCAAAAAACTTCCTTAAAAAATACATTTATGTTTAAAAGTGAGTTGATTCACAACGTAATCCACCACATAAATAAAAGGAAAGAAAAGAATCACATGATCATCTCAATTGATGCAGAAAAGTCATTTGACAAAGTCCAACACCCATTCCTCATAAAAACTCTCAATCAAATAGATATAGAAGGGAAATTTCTCAACATAATAAAGGGCATCTATGCAAAACCAACGGCCAACATCATCCTTAATGGAGAGAGGCTGAAAACATTCCCCTTGAAAACAGGAACAAGACAAGGATGCCCTTTATCACCACTCTTATTTAATATGGTGCTGGAAGTTCTAGCTAGAGCAATAAGGCAAGAAAAAGAAATAAAGGGCATCCAAATTGGTAATGAAGAAGTTAAACTGTCCCTATTTGCAGATGATATGATACTATACATAGAAAACCCTAAAGACTCCACGAGAAATCTACTGGAACTAATAGAAAGATTCAGCAGAGTAGCAGGATACAAGCTAAACATTCAAAAATCAGTTGGATCCTATACACCGGTAAGGAGAACAATGAAAAGGAAATCAGGAAAACAATACCATTTTCAATAGCCCCTAAAAAGATAAAATACTTAGGAATAAATCTGACCAGGGATGTAAAAGACCTATACAAAGAAAACTACAGAACACTGCTGCATGAAACCCAAAGGGACCTACATAAATGGAAAAACATACCATGCTCATGGATAGGCAGACTCAACATTGTGAAAATGTCAATTCTACCCAAAGCAATTTACAAATACAATGCAATCCCGATCCAAATACCAACAATATTCTTCAAAGAGATGGAAAAACTAATCATTAACTTTATATGGAAAGGGAAGAAGCCCCGAATAAGTAAAGCACTACTGAAGAAGAAGAATAAAGTTGGAGGACTCACACTACCTGACTTGAGAACCTACTATACAGCTACAGTAGTCAAAACAGCCTGGTACTGGTACAATGACAGATACATTGACCAATGGAACAGAATTGAGAACCCAGATGGAAATCCATCCACCTACGCTCACCTGATCTTCGACAAGGGCCCAAAGTCCATCACATGGGGAAAAGACAGTCTTTTTAACAAATGGTGCTGGCTAAACTGGAGATCCATTTGCAGAAAAATGAAACAGGACCCATACCTCACACCATATACAAAAACTACTTCAAAATGGATCAAAGACCTGAATATAAAGCCTAAAACTATAAAGTTCATAGAAGAAAAAATAGGACCAACACCTCAGGCCTTAATACATGGCATTAACAGGATACAAACCATAACCATCAATGTACAAAACCCAATAGATAAGCTAGATAACTGGGATCTTCTAAAAATCAAACACCTATGCTCTTCAAAAGACTTCACCAAAAGAGTGAAAAGAGAACCTACAGACTGGGAAAAAATTTTTGGACAGTACAAGTCAGACAAAGGTCTAATCTCCATAATCTACAAGAAAATCCAACACCTCTACAACAAAAAGACAACCAATCCTATCAAAAAATGGGCAAAGGAAATGAACAGACACTTCACCAAAGAAGACATTCAAATGGCCAACAGACACATGAGGAAATGCTCGTGATCACTAGCCATTAGAGATATGCAAATTAAAACCACCATGAGATACCATCTCACCCCAGCATTACTGGCACGAATCAAAAACACTGGAAATAACAAATGTTGGAGGGGCTGCGGGGAGATGGGAACTCTTATGCGCTGCTGGTGGGAATGCAAAATGATACAACCATTTTGGAAAATGATATGGCGCTTCCTCAGAAAGCTAGAAATAGACATACCATTCGATCCAGCAATCCCACTCCTAGGAATATATCCTAGAGAAATTAGAGTCGTCACCCGAATAGACACATGCACACCTATGTTCATGGCAGCATTGTTCACAATAGCAAAATGATGGAAACAACCTAGATGCCCATCAACAGATGAATGGATAAACAAACTATGGTACATACACACAGTGGAGTACTTACTATGCAACGAGAAAGAACAACAACGAATCTGTGAACCATCTCATAACATGGATGAAACTGGAGGACATTATGCTGAGTGAAATAAGTAGTCACAAAAGGAGAAATATTGTATGAGACCTCTATTGTAAAAACCAATGAAAAAGATCACACACAAAATGTAACAATCTTTGTTGGTTACCAGGGATGGGAGGGGTGGGGGGGAAATACTAAATAGGCAATAGATAAGTGGTATCTTGGGTGAAGGGTGAGACAGTACACAATACAGGGGAAACTAGCACAACCTGTACAAGGAAAGGTCATGAAAGCCCCATAGACACATCCAAACTCCCTGAGGGACTGAATTGCTGGGCGGAGGGCTCTGGGGACCATGGTCTCGGGGAACATCTAGCTCAATTGGCATGACACAGCTTATAAAGACAGTGCTCTACATTCTACCTTGGTGAGTAGTGTCTGGGGTCTTAAAAGCCTGTGAGCGGCCATCTAAGATACTCCACTGGTCCCGTCCCTCCGGGAGCAAGGGAGAATGAAGAGAACAGGATACAAGCCAAAGATTAGTCTGAAGGACTAATTGTCCACAGCTACCAAGGCCTCTACCGGACTGAGTCCAGTACAGCTAGATGGTGCCCGGCCACCACCACTGACTGCTCTGACCAGGATCACAACAGAGGGTTCTGGGCAGAGCTGGAGAAGGATGTAGAACATAATTCTAACTCACACACACAAAAAAAGACCTGATTTACTGGCCTAAAGGAGACTGGAGAAACCTCGAGAGTATGGCCCCCAGACACCCTTTTAGCTCAGTGGTGAAGTTACCTCCGAGGTTCACTGTTCAGCCTGGGAGTGGACAGCCCCGTGAAACCAAATGAGACTAATGAGGTACAGGAGTCCAGTGACAAGGGCCAGAAGGCAGAAGGGGACAACGAAGCTGGTGATAGGGAACCCAAGGTTGAGTAAGGATATTGTTGATGTGTTGTGAGATTGTTAACCATTGTCATAGGGCAACATTTGTAGTAACTGTTAAATGAGAAACTATTTTGTTCTGTAAGCCTTCATCTTAAGTGAGAATAACAGCACAACTGGAAGAGTGTAGTCAATGTCACTGAACTGTGTATGTAGAAATTTTTGAAATGGTGTATCTTTGGCTATGTGTATTTTCACCAAAAAAAAAAATTAGAGGTTGAGAATTTAGAGGGTTAATATGTGGTGGGGTTGTTAACCAATGTCATAAAACAACATGTGTGCTACTGTTTCATGAGAAACTATTTGTTCTGTGGGCCTCCACCTGAAGTACAGTAAAATAAAAAAAATAAATAAAAGTGAGTTGATTCAAAGAAATGTTAAATATGTCAATGCCATATAAAGGCCATACACATACATGGCAAAATCTATATAAATTACACCCAGATGACTACCACGTCACTTTGGGAACTGATGCATGACTAGATGTTGTTGTTTCCAAGCTTCCGTAAAGAATATAGCCTTTCCCAAAGAATCCACAAGAAAGCTATTAGAACTAATAAATGAATTCAGCAAAGTGAAAGGGTTACACAATCAACATGGAAAAATCAGTTGGGTTTCTGTACATAAGACATGACCAAGTGAAAAAGGAAATTAAGGAAGCATTATCATTTATAATCGCATTTAAAGAATAAAGTACCTAGGGATAAATTTAACCAGGAAGGTGAAAGACTTGTACACAAAAAACTATAAAACATTACTAAATGAAATGAAAGAAGACCTAAATATTCATGGATTAGAAGGCATAATATAGTTAAGATGCCAATACTATCCAAAGCAATCTATAAATTCAACGCAATCTCCATCAAAATTCCAACAGTCTTCTTTGCTAAGTCCATTCAAGGAGAAAAAGAGTCTCTTCAATAAACGGTGCTGGGAAAACTGGATTTCCACATGTAGAAGAATGAATCAGGATCCTCGCCTCACACCATACACAAAAAACAATTCAAAATGGATCAAGGACTTAAATGTGAAAACTAAAACTATAAAATTTTAGAAGAAAATATAGAGGCATGGCCGCAGGATCTAGTTTTTAATGATGGATTATCAGATATGACAACAAAAGCATGAGAAGTAAAAGACAAAATAGATCATTGGACCTCATAAAAATTAAATACTTTTGTTCATCAAAGGACTTTATTTAAAAAGTGAAATGACGACCTACAGTTTGGGAAAAAATTTTGTGAACCATATATCTGATAAGGGTCTAATATCCAAAATATATTTTAAAAACTTCTACAACTTAATAACAAAAAGACAAACAACCCAATTAAAAAATGGGCAAAGGACTTGAACAGACAGTTCGCCAAAGAAAATATTCAAGTGGCCAACAAGCACAGGAAAAGATGCTGAACGTCGTTAACCATTAAACCCCAAAAACCAAACTTGTGGCTGTTGAGTCGATTCTGACTCATAGCAACACTATAGGGCAGACTAGAAGTGCCCCCATAGGGTTTCCAAGGAGTGGCTGGTGGATTCAAACTGCCAACCTTCTGGTTAGTAGCTGTAGTTCTTAACCAATGTGCTATCAGGACTCCCATTAGCTATTGTCACAGTGAGATACCACCTCACCCCCATTAGAATACCAATGATCAAAAAAACGGAAAACAACAGGTACTGGCCAGGTTGTTGAGAAACTGGAAACCTCATTCATTGCTGGTGGGAATTTAAAGTGGTACAGCTACTGTGGAAAACAGTTTGGCAGCTCCTCAAAAAGTTGAACACAGAATTACCATATGACTCAGTCATCCCAATCCTAGGCATATACCCAGAAGAAGTGAAAGCAGGAAGCAAACAGAAACCTGCACACTAATGTTCATTGCAGCATTTTTCATAATAGCTAAATGGTGGAAACAATCGAAACATCCATCAACAGAAGAATGGATAAACAAAATGTGGCAGATACCTATAATGGATTACTACTCATCCACAAAGAGAAATGAAATCTTTATGCATGCCACAACATGGATGAACCTTAAAATCATGATGAGCGAAATAAGTCACAAAAGGAGAAATTCTGTATGACTTCACTTATATGAAATAAACAAATATATAGAAACCAAAAATTATTAGTGGTTACCGTGGGTGAGAGGGAGAGGGAAGAGGGGAGTTTTTGCTTAGCGGGCATTGAGTTTACGTTAATGGTGGTAGAATAATTTTGAAAAGGATAATGAGAATGGTTGCACAACTTGAAGAATATAATCAATGTCACTGAATTTTGCGTGTAGAAATTGCTGAAAATTTTTTTAAAATAAAAAAAATATAGAATTCCACCTGGTAGGTGTGTTAACTCTAGCCTTTCCTGTTTCTGTGAAGCACAGTATATTCATCATTTGTAATCCAAAAAAATACGCCTGCACTTGTTTTATGCTGGTACTGCCTGTGGCTTCTGCTATTCATTGAATTGTCTCTCCCAAAAAGATACGTTGAAATCCTGGCCCCCACTACCTGTGAACTTGACCTAGTTTGGAAATGAGGTCTTATAAGATGTTATCAGTTAACATGAGGGCATACTGGAGCAAGGTGGGTCCTGCCAATATGTGTGGTGTCCTTCTAAAAGAGAAGAGACACAGAGTGACAGACAGATGGAGAATGGCTATGTGAAGATACATCTACAAGCCAAGGAACTTCTGGAGCTACGAGAAGCTGTGAGAGTCAAGGAAGAATCTTCCTCTAGAGCCTTTGGTTAGAGCATGGCACCTTGTTTTCGGCCTTCTGGCCTCCAAAACTGCAAGAGAATGCATTCCTGTTGTTTTAAACCACCCTCGTTGCAGTACATTGTTATGGCAGGCCTAGGATGCTGATGTTGTTGATAGGCGCCTTCAAGTTGGTTCCAACTCATAGTGATCCTATGTACAATAGAATGAAACATGGCCTGGTCATGCACCATCCTCACAATCACTGCTGTACTTGAACCCATTGTTGCAGCCACTGTGTCAGTCCATCTCCTTCAGCGTCTTCCTCTTTTCGCTGACCCTCTACTTTACCAAGCATGGTGTCCTTCAGGGACTGATCCCTCCTTATAGCATGTCCAGATTATGTGATACGTAGTCTCGCCATCCTTCCTTCCAAGGACCGTTCTGGTTGTTCTTCTTCTAAGACAGATTTGTTCATTCTTTTGGCAGTCCATAGTATATTCAGTATTCTTTGCCAACGCCATAATTCAAAGGCATCAATTCTTCTTCAGTCTTCCTTATTCATTGTCCAGCTTTCTCAGGCATATGAGGCGATTGAAAACACCATGGCTTGGGTCAGGTGCACCTTAGTCTTCAAGGTGACATCTTTGCTTTTTAAGACTTCAAGGAGGTCTTTTGCAGCGGATTTGCCCAATGCAATGCATTGTTTGATTTGACTGCTGCTTCCATGGGTATTGATTGTAGATCCAAGTAAAACAAAATCCTTAACAACTTCAATCTTTTCTCCATTTAACATAATGTTGTTTATTGGTCCAGTTGTGAGGATTTTTGTTTTCTTTATGCCCAGGTGTAATCCATACTGGAGGCTGTGGTCTTTGATCTTCATCAGTAAGTGCTTCAAGTCCTCTTCACTTTCAGTAAGCAAGGTTGTGTCATCTGCATAACGCAGGTAGTTAATGAGTCTTCCTCCGATCCTGATATTATTAGGACACTAATACAGTCCCCTATTCGTTTCTGCGTCCAGTTCAACTTCCTTTGCTTCTGGTGGAAAAGCCTTTTTCACAATTCCTTCCACTCAGCTCAGGTAGGCATCACCCTGACCCAATTCCATGGCCCACCTGTTCATGTATACCTGTGCACTCTTCTTCATGTTGCCCCTCTCCCACCCCCCACCCCCTGACAGTGGTTAAAAGGTCTCTTTTCTGAGGTGCTTAAGCAGAGTAAAGCTTCTAATCTTCTTTATCTTAAGCCCAGAGTTCTCCCTATAACAACACGCTGTACATCCAAAGCACACGTATAAAATAAAGAACTTTATTCCAACAAGACTTTGTTTGCAGAAAGAAAAGTAGGCTGATTGAATATATTGTTCTACACTGATTTTAATTGTTGCCATACTCTGATCTGTCTCTAGCCAGCTAATCGGTATTTAATCGGTTGTTTTAATTTTATTACAGAGCAGCTAGAATGCAGCTGTAGCTAGACACCATACAAGTAAATAAAATGCATTGTTGTTTTTTATTGTATTTATGCATATGAGTTTCATTTTACCTGTGTCAAAACTATACTCACTTCCACTCCCCTAGTAATTTGTTTGAATTAAATCGTTACTGAGCGTTTGCATGGTGAGGACGGTAGGAAATGTCTAACTATTGCCAAGCACAACTTATGCAATAAGATTCTAGATGTGCTCACCTGACTTACCAAATATCTTGTGACTCATTTAAATATTTATACAGTGCTTCAATTGCCGACATTTTTTCTATTAATTAATTATATTAGGGCTTAATACTAAGGAATAAATAAATACAGAAGTGGAAACAAAGCAATAAATCCATGCACTAAAAAAGTCTGACTTGATGGCCCCAAATATAATTCTATACTAAAGTTGCAACACAATTCCCCAGAGAAAGAGGCATAGTAGCATTAATAAAATCTGACTGTTTTAGATGACTTTGCACATGGGCACGGTAGGTTCCAATGTCCTAGGTAAGTATTTGAACAACTTGATGTTATTTCAGTTTCTTGAAAGGACTATTAGGCACAGCTATAGAATCAACACAAAAAATCATTGAGAACCCACAGTGTGCCTGCTTGAAAGGGCTTAGATAACCACAGCAAACTTAAAAAAAAAAAAGAATAATAAAATCAGGACACCTCGAGGCTCTCTTGTAGATTGCTACAAGAGGAAATTTGCCAAGAGCTAGCCTTCTTTTGCTTCTGTCTTTTCAGCTAGGCAGGACCACCATGGCCTTTTCCCTCTGCCAGCCTGGAGAGCTTTGCTTCTCTTCTGAAAGGAGGTGTCTTAGTCATTTAGTGCTGCTATAACAGAAATATCACAAGTGGATGGTTTTAACAAAGAGAAACTTATTTCCTTACAGTAAAGTAGGCTAAAAGTCCAAAGTCAGGGTGTCAGCTCCAGGCGAAGTCTTTTTCTCTCTGTCGGCCTTCTCATCAATGTTCCCCCGGACTAGGAGCTTCTCGGCACAGGGACCCTGGTCCAAAGGACGCGCTCTGCTCCCGGCACTGCTTTCTTGACGGTATGAGGTCCCCCAACTCTCTGCTTGCTTCCCTTTCCTCTTATCTCTTGAGAGATAAAAGGTGGTGCAGGCCACACCCCAGGAAGCTCCCTTTACATTGGATCAGGGATGTGACTTGGGTAAAGGTGGTGTTACAATCCCACCCTAATCCTCTTTAACATAAAATTACAATCACCAAATGGAGGCCAACCACACGATTCTGGGAATCATGGCCCAGCCAAACTGATACACACATGTTTGGGGGACATAATTCCAACCATGGCAGAAGGCATGGCACATGGTGAGAATGGCTTGGCCTCAGAGAGACCCCAGCTCCAGCCCCAGCTTTGACACTGATACACTCTACATGGCATGAGGCCAAAACAAACCAAACCAAACCTGTTGCCGGTGAGTTGATTCCAATTTATGGAGGCCCCATGTATTACAGAATGGAACTGCTCCACAGGGTTTTCTTGGCTGTAATCTTTACCGAAGTAGATTGCCAGGCCTTTCTTATGCAGCACTATTGGGTGGGTTCGAGCTGCCAACCTTTAGGTTAGTGGTCAAGCGCAAAGCATTTGTGCCATCCAGGGACCTGACCTCAGCCTGGGTACTCTTTAAACCTCAATTTCTTTGTCTATAAAATAGGAGTCATAGCAGCTGCTCTTAAATTGGTGTGAGGGTTAGATGACACGGTGCCCTGAGGATGTAGCCATGAGGTCCAGCACTCAGTCTGCTCCTTCAGCTACTGGGGTCTCTGAGGCTTATGCAGCACAGTCACTGCTGTTGACTCCAGGTCTTTCCCTCATGCTCCTGAGATTGGTTTATTCAACAATGCTTACTGAACACCTGTGGTGGGCAGGTGATACGGTAGGCCCCTGAAACACAACACTGAAAGTCCAGTTTGAAATGCACAGTCCAGATTGTTACAGAAAGATTTGTCTTTATAGTACACAATACTGGGGTAGCCAACACAACTTGTCCAAAGCAAGGTCTGGATGATTCCATCTAAACATAGTTGACTTTGGTGAAGCAAACAAACAAACGAAAAAAAAACACCCTCTTATCCTATTTTCAAGAACTGTGTGCTTTTCAATAGTAATGGAGAATTAATATTTAGCTATTGGATAATTTTTAATATACAGGAAAAGGTATACCTGTTATTTTCTAACATCTATGCCAAGGCTGGAGAAAATGAATTTGAGGTGGTAGTGAAGGGTCATTAAATTTCAAAAATTTCTGAAAGAAGGGACACTGTGCCTCCCTAGCAAGTTAAATCTATAAAATATCTGTCCGTGAAGAATACCAAAATCTTTAGAATACTAGAACCATATAGAGAAGATGAACAAACGTGTGGCACACAGACTACCACTCCCATCCCCTTATACAAGAACAGACATTAGTAATCGGTCATGGTACTCCTTCCGCTGTGTCTATACACAATCTTCAAGTGCCTCTCAGTACACCATGTTGGCAACCAATTGTACACGGTATGAAAGAAAAAACTATCTGGAATCTCAGTTTTATGAAGTTGACTCTATGATCTTCACTGCCATTTAAATAATTGAGTCAATAATATCAAAATGGCATTACTTAAAAAAAAAGAGAAAGGAGATTTTGCCTGCAGGAACATGGCTCTGAATATTAGTAGGGGATTTCCACCCTGAAACTCTCTAGAAGCTTCTTTCTGCACCATTCTAATATCTGACTTTTGTTTCCCTCTCCACCCCACCCTCCTGCCCTTATAAAGTATGAAGGACACTTCTAGGTCGTTAGACTGTCAGGTTCAGTTCTGGCCAAAATTTGTAGCATCTAGCTCCGTGAGAATCTTATACTTCACAGAATGAGTGTGAATGCAGAAGCGCTGGCTGTGAATGCAGAGGCAGAGAGAGCCCAGCCTGCTAAGACTGGGGGAGGTCATCGGTCATAAGAGGGAGGGGGTGGTCATGCAGTGGCAGATAAACTGGCCAGCATGGTGGGCAGCAAGGGGCCAGAAGAATGGAGTCAAGAGTATAATGGTATGGATTGAGTGAGGCTAGGGGTTTAGAAAAGGAATGTGACAACCTTAAGCCTTGAATGCAGTGCACTTTTCACATGGAGACTAGAATATCTTTTCTGGCTGTGAATCTCTTTCCTTTCTCTACCCTGCAGCCTCCTCCCCTTCTTTCTCATTCCCTACTCTTTAACTTCCATTTCTTTCTTTTCTTTTTTTTTTTTTTCCTCATTCCCTCTTCCCTTTCCTTCTCTTCTTCTTCCTTTCTAGGCTTTAGACACCCACCCACTGCCAGCCCCTAGGCCTTAAAGAGCCACCGTGACATGCTACAACATGGATGAACCTTGAGAACATTATGCTGAGTGAAGGAAGTCAGTCACAAAATGGCAAGTGTTCTATGATCCCACTTACATGAAACACCTCGAAAAGGCAAATACATAGGGACGAAATTCATTAGTGGCTACCACAGGTAGGAGGGAGGGGCAAGGGGGACTCTTGCTTTAGGAGACACTGAGTTTCTGTTAAGGATGAAGGAAACATTTGGAAATGGACGGTGGTGATAACTGTACATCATGATGAATGTAAAGAATGTCAATTGTACAAGTAAAAAATGTTGAAATGGCAAAAATTTGTTATATATGTTTACTACTATTAAAAAAAGAGAAAAAGATTCACCCTGGCAGCCTTCAGGCTGAAGGAGCTTAGCTGCCCTCCCACCCCCACACACAACATAAAGCACAAAGGGGACCCAGACCGGCAGGGCAGCGGGGGGCTCCTGGGTGCTACACAGCAGAGGTGAGGGCAGTCGCCTGAGGGGAGGAGGCAATGAAGTAGAAAGCAGAGGCGGACAGTGCCTGGAGCTCCACAGATAGGATCAACAAAGTCCAGGAACAGTGTCACAATGAGGTTGGCAGAAAACCAGCAGAGCAGAAAACCGCATAAGGCAGAAGTGATGCAGGCTGGAAAAAGAGGGAGAGAGGAGAGAAATTTGAGACAGGCAAGCAAAGCAGCGGTGTTAATAAGCAGCCATGACTGGACACAGACCTCAGGGACAGATGGTGGCAAGCAGCTGTTGCACACCCAGGGCAAGAAGTAAAAACCAAAGTGACAGACCATGCCTTTGAGACATATGACACAAAGGCAAAGAGGTGTACCTGTTCCCTGGCAGCACCACGTGAGGAGCTCTGCAAATATTTCTTGGTTTTATTCGAATTGTTTACCTTAATATCTCTTTGGAAACACAGGGCTATTGTTCTGAGATTTAAAAATAACCTAAAGCAATTTGGGAGCCAAATAGAACCACATGCCTATTCTACTCAGATAGTGACTTGGACTGACAGCTCAGAAATTCTTTTTTAAACCCACCCGATTGGGCCTGAAGTTCAACCCATCAGAACGGGGTGCCCTGGAGGGTCATCCTTCCTAACTAGTTATTGATCTGGAAAAAAAAAAAAAAATCATAAGAGTGTCTTACATCAAATGACTGTCCCGAATTGTTACCCTGGATCAACAGAGAGTAAATATTGGCATTTTCACACAGCAATCTGCTATTTGGGGATAATCTAGCTTTCCTGGAGGGATGGAAATAAAGCACATAACAGTCATTTACCAATCATGTAATATTAGACATCAGTAATTTGTCATTCTCTGCAGTGTTCTAGAATCATTAGAGGAGCCGTTCACTGCTCTCAGACACACCAGGTGTGATCACGTAGGAAACAGGGTTCTGCCGGCTGAATGCACCAAGTCTGCACTGGCGTTCCATCGCTCTGGACTGAAAGTTAATGAGCGGTGCAAACCACCGGGCAACTACAGTAAAACAGAAGCAGTAAAAAGGCCGAAATAAATCAGAAATTTCAACGGGATATTCACTTCAGTTCCAGTCATCAGTCAGAGAAAAGTGATGGTCCAAGTCACCTACACAGTGACATACATGGATCATAACAGTATGTTAAGTAATATTAGCCATTAATTCATTAAGCAAATATTTGATTGGTACCTACTGTGTGCTTGACACTATTCTGGACACGGCGAGGCATATTCAGACACAGGGGAAATAATCTCTACCTTTAAGAGGCTTATAATCTAGTAGCGAAAAAAAGAAGTCCCAGAACTCACACACAAAGCAAAATATGATTGTGTAGTATAAGAGGTATAGAAAGAAAATGCTTTGAGGCTATAGAAAGGAAGTAACTTTCAAAGTTACTTCTGTATGTGAGAGTAAGTAAAGTTGAATATTTTTAAAAAATTGGATATGTGTTTAAAGAAGTAAAATTGTAAGGATGTGCCAGGTGATCTACTTGTCAACTCCAAATCACCGCCCCCTTCTCAGGTCTCTGCACTGCAAAGCAGAGGGCAGGGACTACACTCCCCACAATCCTCTTCCTTAAATCCTTCTGAGTGGAGTTTGCCAAGGAGAGGAGAGTTACTTCCCCAGTTGTAGAAGGAGAAGAAACAGGGAAGACGTTCTTCGGATGCCAGACGAGTGTAAAGAAATGAGATCTCCTTTGCTGATGCGCGCTGAGAGGGAGGGGTTAAAGCCTCAGCATGGCCCTGCTTTCAGTATTAAAACTGCCATGTGTCTATGAGTTATTAAGACCCTTGTCACTAACTTCTCTTGTCACCGACTCACAGTTGCTAGAACATCCTTTGGCTAGATTCTTCTTTAACAAATGCTTTGTTGCTTTGTACATTCATTGATCTGAATGTTTGTACACTTATATGTATTGTCTCCAGTTTGCAAGTCCATGTGACCAATTCACACCATACCTCTTACAAACTCACCCTAGGCGCCTTAGTGTTTGTTCTATTTAATTTATTATATGGACCTATATATTTGCAACATAAGCAAAAGCCATTCTAAACCACTATGAGAACTTCACAAAAGCCAGACCTGGTGCTAAAATATTCCATCACACTTTAATGGTTAGGATGTGTATAGTGTGCGGGATCATAGTTCTCCTTTATCCCATTAGAACTTTTTTTTTTTTTTTAAATTATACAAGTAACACATGAATACAAATGCAAAGCCTGCAGAAACATACAGCCTAAAACGTTCAGCTCTCAGGTGATCTCCACACCAACCCCTCCTTCATTCCGTGGGGTAAAGGCTATTAACAGTTTGGTAAGCACGCTTACAGTCTTTTTTAATACATTTATATACGGCTACATGTGTGCTAAGTTCTTTTTATTTTTTTTAACATGAATGGGGCCATTCTACACATATGATTCTAAAATTGGGATAGTTCTTTAAAGTACACAATAGTAACCAAAGCTGAACATTACTCTAAAAAAAAAAAAAAGGGCAGAAAATACATTTCCACGGTTGGCAGGCAATAAGCTGATACTTCCTTTGTCTTCCCAGAGTAATGTACAGTGAGTGACAGGCACAGAGCAGGGACTTAGAAATGCCTAAGAATTAAATGGCAATTGACTAAGTCAAGGTGAAAAACAATTAGATCATTAACATACAGCCACGTGATCCTGACACTTAAATTCTGGAAAGGCTGCCCAGCCAGTATGCCAATGGGTGTCCAGTGTGTGGAGAGAATAAAATTTTTCCTTTTTAATAATGATTTTAGCTCTCAGGGCTATGCACAAAGTAGGGATTGTTATCCCCATTTTAGAGGTGAGAAAGCTGAGGCTCAGATGGCTTAAATAAACACTTGCTCACGATGACTCCATTGGTTAGCAATGAAGCCAAGATTCAAACCCCATCAAGCCTTCAAGTCTCATCCAAAAAACCAAACCTGTTGCCGTCGAATCGGTTCCGACTCATATAGGACAGAATAGAAACGCCCTATAGGGTTTCCAAGGAGCCGCTGGTGGATTCAGACTGCCGACCTTTTGGTTAGCAGCCGAGCTCTTAACCACTGTGCCAAGTGACTTCTAGAGACAACATGTGCCCAACCGGGCCATTCCTCACGGTCCTCAATGCGTTGAAAAGGCCATTTGCCTCTCCCCAACAGGGACAAGATTACACCCACATCTCACTCGATATCATGTCTCCATCTGTCCCTTTCCTTAAGGTGAATCACATTTCATTATGTGGAATTTTCAAGGTAGAAATATAGATGGGTTTTTACACAATCTGGTGCTCAGTTGCTTAGGAAACTGTCATTAGGTGGGAAGGACTAAGACACTGTTAAGTGAAAGAAAGGCAGAGGGGGGATATATAACAAATCCAGTGTTTATATGAATTTCATCCACTGGGACTATAGCAAAATAATCACAATTCAAAGGAAAAAGGTGCTTTTGAGTGGGTTGTGAAATAAGCTACTAAGTCAGGCAAATAAATTCAATGTCAGCACCTCAGCCGGGGCTGACTGGATTCATGCGTTGGAACTCATACTTCATAAGAATTCAAGGCCCTGATGCTCCCAGTTTGGGATTTTTTTTTTTTTTCCTCTCTCCTTTCTTTCTTTTATTTCCCCTGGGGAAGACACACCTGCTTTACATTTATGAGGGAAGGAGTCTGTGCAGTTCATGGGTTGAAAAATTACAGAAGTCCAAGACCTTGTCCAGCGTCCACAGTTTCAGCCTTCGCCCCATTTCTGAGCTCTGAGCTCTAATGAAGCATCCTCTCTTCTTATTGATCATCTTATTGATCCACCCAGCACCTCTGCCCACCGAGACAGGGACCAACATTCAGGTAATTCAGAAGGTGTCCCCACTTATAACGTGGAGACGCTGCTGTTGGCAGTCATACACCTTAATCTGCATGTGGCTGCAAACGCAGCCAGCCTTCTCTCCCATGAAACCTGTCTTTAGGAGGGCGGTGAAATTTTCACTCAATCAAGGCTGTATCTCCAGCATCCAGCACAGCACCTGGTATAGACAGTAGGCACACAACACATATTTGCTAATCTGTTACACAAGCAAGACATACACTTCAATTCTATTGTGCAACTGCATGGCTGGACCTATGTGTCGCAGAAGTTTAGCTTTCCCTGGCCAATACGCCATCCTTGTATTTCCTGTGCCAAGCACACGTCCTCCTGCTCAAGGCACAATTGTGCCAGGTAGCATGCTCTAAATTCTTCATGCCGTCGCATTTATTTTCACGTAACACTTACAACTTCATGTAAGAGAAGTCTTGTATTCCCATTTTACAGATGCAAAAACTGGGGCTTTATAGAAATCACACAATCTAGCTACAGCTGCAAAGCTAGTAAATTACAGAACCAGGATTCAGACTCACTTTGTTTTAGCTGCAAAACTTGTGCCTTTGCCTATGTGCTGGGCTGTGTTCTGCCCTCAGGTGAAGTATTGTGTACTCTATTGAAGTGTTGATCAATTACAGATACCAATGTTCAAGTCCAGAATCTTTCCAACTTATAAAGACTTTTGTGTGGAAGTCCCCTAAGTGATCTATAGGCTCAGTAAACTCAGAACATGAGGAACAAGCATTAGGATGTAAAACTGGTGAAGTACAAATTGAGCAGCAGTTAGAAATGAATGCTCATGCAGTAAGAGCAAAGAAGAGGAAGAAAGTCTTCATTCTGGAGTGTCTTCAAGAAAACAGTGGACTACCTGGTTTTGTCTTTAACTTACCTGGAACCAAGTGGAAGAATGAGAAGTTTCTCCCAGGGCCACTGCCTTCCTTTCTGCCTCTTCCTTCCTCCTTTTCTTTCTCATCCTCCCTCTTTCCTTAGTTCCATACCTCCTTCAGTATCTCCTGTGTACCAGGGAGTATAATAATGAGTAAGACACGGTTCTTGCTTTTAAGGATCTTTCAGCACATACGTTGATAGTTATGACAAAACTCATTAGAGTAAAGCATATGGAACCAGAGAATAGGGAAGCTGTCTCAACCATAGCATGGCCAGAAGAGCTACTTAAGTTCTTAGTCATGTGGCTGTATGTTTAATGAGGAGATCATTCAATGGAGAGAGAACGGCATGTATATTGTGGTGAAGACAAGAACCAGCATGACGCGTGCAGAAAACCTCATGCAGTTCAATACTGCCGGAGCATAAAGCAGAAGCAAGGAATAGGAAGAGATGAGGCAGGTAAAGGTGGCGCACTTTCCGAGCCTGAGCTTCATCTTGGTGGTGATGGAGACACACATGGAGAGCTTAGGCAGAGGATTGACAAGGTTGGATGTGAAGTTTAGAAAAATCACTACAGTTGTTCCATTCCATTTGAATGGAACCAAACAGAAAGCCAAGTGAGGTGTTTGATTCAGAGTGCCAGCAAAATACAAGAACCTGAATTGTATATATTTTGTAATAAGAATGGAGAGAACAAATTGATTTGATAATGATTTAGAAAGTAAAATATTTAGGAAGTCAGAGAGAAGTCGACCAAGGAAAGAGAAAGAACAAACTAGCAAAAAGGCAAAACAAGACCTGGGAGTGCAGAATACCAAGGAAATTCCTGAGGAGTGGTAAAGCTTTCAGGCATGTCTGTGGTGGACACTACCAGGCCTCTCCAACGTCCAGTATGTGGTCTTTTGTGACTGGCTTCTTTCACTTAGCATAACGCTTTCAGGGTTCATCCTTGTCGTAACATGTGTCAGTTCTTCCTTCCTTTTCATGGTCTAACAATATTCCATTGCAAAGTTATGTTGCTGTTATTAGCTGTGGTCAAGGGGCCCCCAAGTCATGGTGACCCCGTGTACAACAAACAGAAACAAAGCGCTGTTGGTCCTGTGCCATTCTCATGATCAGTTGCAGACTGGTCCACTGTGGTTCATAGGGTTTTCAGAAGTAGATCACCAGGCGCCAAGTCATGGCGACCCCGTGTACAACAAACGGAAACAAAGCACTGTTGGTCCTGTGCCATTCTCATGATCAGTTGCAGACTGGTCCACTGTGGTTCATAGGGTTTTCAGAAGTAGATCACTAGGCTTTCCTCCTAGCCTGTCTTAGTCTGGAAGCTCCACTGAAATCTGTTCAGCATCATAGCAACACGCAAACCTCCACTCGGATGGGTGGTGGCTGCGCGTGAGGTTCATTGGCCAGGAATTGAACTTGGGTCTCCCGCATGGAAGGCAAGAATTCTATCACTGAACCACCAATGCTTCCTCGTAAGGATCGACCACATTTTATTTATTCACTCATCAGTTGATGAACACTGTGTTGTTTCCGCTTTTTGCCAAGTATGAATAATACTGCTATGAATATCCGTGCGCACGTTTTTTCGTGGACATGTGTTATCATTTCTCTTGGGTATGTACCAACGAGTGGAATTGCTGGGTCATACGGTAACCTCACGTTTAACCATTTTCCATTCCCACAGCAGTGTATGAGGTTCCATTTCTCCAGCTTTCTGATCCCCCCTCCCTAGGACTGACCCATCCATCCTTCCTTGCCCTATCTAGATGTCACTCTGCTTTACACACAGTAATTAATTCACTGGTTAATTAACGCATCACTTAACCAATGAACCAATCTCCTGCTTGAGTCCCTGTTGGGATTCTGTGACTCCGTGTCTTTCACCTCATTAGAAGGTGGCCACGTATCAGATTTTACCCTTGTTTCTTCCCATGTCATAAAAAAAACCAGCCCAGGAAGACAGGAGTGAAAAAACAGCCCTCCATCTCTGGCCTCTTGGTATCAGCTTCGAGACACCTGGCCAAGTACAGCTTGTGCTAAGTTTCAAAGAAAAGGCGGATAACTTTGAAGATTTTATTTCACAGGGGACAAAAGATAAAAGCCTCTGTCAAGTTGTCATTAGATGCTTAATGCTATTCGTGGTGGGGTGCTGGAGGGTTCCCTCCTCCTCAGTAGACCTCTAGCGGATTAGGTTTCAGAGGTTTAATTTGAGGAAGGATTTACAGCTGGGAAGAGGTATAATCTCATTTTGATTTGGGTTGTACTAGGCTGGGAAAGCCAGATTACATTTGTATGAAACCGTATTAGAAGATATGACTGAAACCACCAAAATCAAATAAAGGGAAACTTTTTCCAGAGAGCCTAAAAATAAGGGCCTGTCTTTCCAATCCTCGTACGCTGTTTCACTAACTATGATTCTGCTTTACTCTGAGGGGATCCAAGCAGAGCTGCACAAGGCAGATGGCAAAACTGCCTGTGCTTGCTTTGCCTTACATTCATCAGTCTGCCATCAGCTGAAGCCAGAGGCCCATTCCCAGGAAAAAGAAAAAAAAGTTAATTAACCTTAGAGAAGTGGTGAAGTTAGCAGGGGAAACAACTCTCATCTCCCGGGGCCTGTCTAATTCAGAGTCTCAGAGAAATCCATCAAACAGTCTCCGAAGTTTTGCTGGGCCTCAGTCCATCCAGCTCCGCCATATGCCACGGCGTCCGTGTGTCGCATAGCATCCCCCAGACAATGACTTACACGGAGGATAACAATCTTAAAGCTATTTTAACATCTGACTCTCCCTATTTGCACGGCAAACAATGAATCACTCTGGGTACCACGAAAACCCAGTTTCCTCTGGGATGAAGCATGGAAGAAAGTTAGCTGTTACTCATCAAGCTTTTTACTACCTGGCTACGTAGAACAGGTGGAGTACCAGTGTCTTCTAGCGGGGTTTAGAGACGGATAAATGGGACAGCATGGCTAGGACTCCTAAAATTTGAATTATTTTGTGTTAAAGCCTCTGGTTTAACTGGAATGTGTTGTTTATGGCTGGGGGGGGGGGGTGGATATGAGGAAGCTGGGGTGCTTTGTACCATCAGAGAAGGAGAACTGCTAGCTTCCAGAAATGGGGGAAGTTGGGAAGACAGCCATAAACATCCTCAGGTGTCACCTATTTCTTAAACAGCTGGTTCATTGAAGAGTGGTGAGCGGTCAAAGAGCCAATAACACAGCAGGGTGATTCTTCTGTTTTCTGCCAGGAGTTTTGATCTCTCTATTACCACAGGGGATGGGAGGACCAGGTTTTCCACAGTAATGACTTCTAGCACATACTGTTGTTCACACCTGCATTAGTCCCAGAGTTGTATGGGGGTGGGGGGCACAGGGGAACACTTGCCCCCAGGGCACAGGTCCAAGGGGGCACCAGAGGAGGTACTAACCAACATCTGAGGCCCCACACTCCGGACTGAGGCACGCGAGTAAGAAAGGGGAAGGCGTTTCCCGTGGAGCCATCGCAGGTGTCATGGTCTACTCATCTTGAAATTGGAGGGAGGGCAACTTAGAGATTGCCTCTAGGTGCCCCCTACCCTCCTATGCCTCTGACTTGTCCTCAGACAAGTGAAATACAACTATCTGAGCTCTAAGGTTAAAGTTGGCAGGGGTCTGTTACAGGGCGCTTGATGTCTTCTGTTTCTGTAGTGGCAGATGGCCGGATTAACCTGAATAACCAAGAGGTGTGGTACGAAGGTGCCTCTTCTACAAATGGGGGGCAAAGACATGATTTCCTCAGGGACCCAAAGAGATGAGAAAGGCAGAGAGTGCAATTTAGACCCTGACTTCCAGGTCTGACTCACAAATAAAAGTAATCAGATAGAATATGTCCCAAATCTCTTGGACTGCTCAAAAGGACTCCTTGAGGATAGCGTTTAATATTTTCCAGAACAAAGCTAACAGTCATAATTTCTCCCTATCTTCCAAAAACTATGAAAAGGATAACCTTCTTAGTATTTTGATCCTATTCTCAAGTTGTAAACAAACATTGCTATAAATAAACCTTATTTCTAGAAATCAGTGTCAACTGGGAAAGAGTTCTCTTTCTTTTGAGAGTTGATTCCTTTCTCCGACTACCTTCACAGACAGCATAGAGGATCCTTCCAGACCCTGAGAAAACAAAGGAAGACAGCTTCTTTAGCCTTTGGGCACTAAACAAACTGTCACTATTGCAGAGCTTTGAAATTTGACATTGGATTCCTTCAGAGGTGGGTGACTTGTGAGCAAAGAAGCAGGGAAGAAAGACGAAAAGAATGGGAGGGGGTAAGGAACCTAGGCCTGCTGCAGAAACTACTCTGAGCTTTAGCTTCCTCTGGCAAAAGCCAAGCATAGACAAAGACAAGCCTGAAAAAAGCCAATCTCGTATTTAGAAATCAATAAATAAGGCCTTCAAAGCAATTTAACTCAAAAGAAGAAAAACGTGCTCAAAATACCCCCAGAGAAAGTTTATTAACTTGCACCAGGGCAGCAGTACGGCATGGTGATCAGGAACGTGGGGTGTGCAGTCACACTGCCCGATTCCACATCCTGACTGCACCATTGACTGGCTGTGTGGCCTAGGGCAAGTTACTTGACCTCTCTGAGTTTCCATTTTCCTATCTGTATAAAAGGAATGATAAGTTTCTATATCACAGGACTATGTATTTCAGGGGTTAAATCAAATAATGCACATAAAGTTCTTAGCACAATGCCTGTACTACAGTAAACACATAATAAATATTAGCGATTGTTATAAGAAGTACAGCTAATAACGCTACTTAAAAATAATAAGGTAACATTTGCACATTCCTTGCCTGAGAATCTATAAAATCAAGGACCAAAACAGTTGGAAGAAAGACAGCATTATGCGATGTCTTTCCGGCTAATATGAACAGCAAAATAAAGCAATTCAAATTTAGAAAAATCTTTTGGGCTATTCAGCGGTGACTGTGTTGGGCATCACTTGGGAAAGGGAACTGTACGCTCCAGGCATTCTGGAGAGCTGTTAGGAAATGCTAGCTGACCCCTGCAAACCTTCAGCCTCCCCAGGAAGCCGGTTATATGAAGCTGAATTTGGGCAAGGGAGGAGAGAGCGCGCGCCCGCACCCAGCGCTGCCTGGTTTCCATCTGTGTAATTTCACCGCGAGTCACACAGCTCGCCTCCTCGGCGGACACCAAGCCCAGGTGCCAGAGAAAGTTTTCAGATCCCCAGCGGTGCCCGAACAATTTCTGGCTCAGGGGAAAGCTGAGGAACGCACAGCCCCAGAGCGCGTGATTTCCTCCTATTTCGTCGGTTTCCAGATTTTAAACACTTTTAACCTTCCCTCTCGCTGGACACAGAGGCTGCCTTGCTCTAAGTGGAAATCACCGGCCTTTGAGTAATGTGTGTCGGTTTCACGTCCCCGGGTAGGTAGCCAATTAGCAGTGTGACCTTGGCTGCCTCATGACCTCTCTGAGGTCCAGCTTCCTCATCTGTAAAACGGGATGAAAGTCACTGTCAGCGTTTCTGGGGGGCTCAGACGAGACTGTGAGTGTGCAAGACGGACACAGAAGCCTAGATGGTGCCGTTGTTTCTGAAGGCTGGGCTCATCTGCTGTCCTGAACTGAAAGCAAAACAAGTTGCCGTGAAGTCAATTCCAACACATGGTGACCACATGTGTCAGAATAGAACTGTGCCCCATAGTGTTTTCAGTGGCTGATTTGTCAGCGTTAGATCACCAGGCCTTTATTCCGAGGTGCCTCTGGATGAACTCTAACCTCCACCCTTTCAGTTAGCAGCTGAGCAGGTTAACCATTTACACCACCCAGGGACCCTGAATTGAAAGGGGTTGCCAATCTACTCTCACCAGCCCTCACGCATTGCCATCTAGTTGATTTCAACTCCTAGCGACCCTGTAGGACAGAGTAGAACTGCCCCCATAGGGCTTCCAAGCCTGTAAATCTTAGGGGAAGCAGACTGCCACATCTTTCTCCTGCAGAGCAGCTGGTGGGTTAGAACCACCTACCTTTCAGTCCACAGCTGAGCCCTTTAACCACTGTGCCACCAGGCTCCTTCTACTCTCACACCTCTTTCTAATTAAAAAAAAAAAAAAAAAAAAAAAAGTTTCCAAAAGCTAACAAACTTCACAAGGAAAGGAAGAAAGAAAATCCGCCGCTACATAAATTGGTTGGGGGCAAAGTGACAAGCTGCTCCGGTTAGAGCAGCAGCTTTCCACAATTTATTCTTTAATAACTTCTACTGTAATATTTCTGGGGCACATCAAGGACAGTGGCAGCACGATGTTGGTAATCCTTCTCACATATAAAAACTTTCACTCCGGAGCGTTAAAGGCATCGCTCTGTCTGAGTAATGCGAATCAATAGGGGTTGGCTTTTATTTTTCCTTCCTATCCTGGGGAAACAGTGCAGGCTTTTTCTCCCCACTGAGGCAGTGCCTTGTGGCAGGAGTTTTCTCTGAAGGCTGCAGATTAGCAACAAGATGAGAAATCTCTGTGATAAATGGAAAAGCGGAAAAGAAGCTCAGGAGAACAGTTTCTGTGTCAAACCCAGAAGGAGAGTTCCATTCTAATCAGCTTGAAATGCTGTAAACACTGGCTGTTATGTGTATTTAAAAGTCACTGGACTCGTCTGACTGGGTCACTTTTGTTTTCCCATACGTAAAGAACTTGAATTGAAAAAGCTGTCTAATGGGCACGCCAAGAACAGGGTCACTCTGGAATACTGCAGCACATCTTAGGAACAAACGAAAATGATCAGCAGTCACTTCTGTCTTCCTCGTTTTCCTATGTTTTATAATGCAATTATTGGAGTTGTAAAATAAAAATTACTTACAAATTTTTTTTTTTAATTTAGCCTAGCTATAGGATTTCCCTTAAATGTTCGTTCTAGATCCTTATTCTAGATTTTTAAACAAGCCAGAATCATTACCCTTTTCCCACTTAATTATAAACACACGAAGGTCAGAGGCTACTTAGCAGCATCTCCCTGGAAAGGCGACCAGCAAACCACATCTTGCCAAAGCCAGCGGCCGATTTCTGGCCTCACCTCACTTCGCCACCTAGCCACATTCGACCATTCGACCGTTCGACCGTTCCTCTCGTTCTGGAATCATTTTCTTAACACACACAGACACACCCCGACTACGTACACCATCTTGCGTCTACTACCTGCTCTGTATCTTCAAATCATGGTTTTGTTGGAATGTGAAACTATCTCATTTATTTATGTTTCTTATCTGACTTCATCCCCGGTACCTAGAAGTTTCTGACATATTACACTCCAGGTATATCTGTCATCTGACTATTAGTATTTCCTTTTGACAGACAAAGACGCTAAAGCTCAGGGAAGAAAGCGACTGGTCCAGGACTGCGTAGTAAGTTGCCAAGTCAGCATTCGAACCCAAGGCAGTCGAATACTGAGCCCATACTCGCAGCCATTTTATGGAAAAGAAAGCTTTGGGATAAACACCCAAGAGCAGAACTGGCAAACTTTTCTGGAAAGGGGAAGATAGTATTTTTGGCTTTAGGAGCCACATATGATCTCTGCTAATTTTTTTTTTTTTTAAACAACCCTTTAAAAATATAAAACCGTTCTTAGCTTGAGAGGTGGTACAAACAGACAAGGACTGGATTTGGCCCAAGGGCCTTAGTTTGCCAACCCCTGTCTCTCAAGGAAGAGCAGCATCCTCTCTTGTATTCCCAGTTTTATCCCAGGTCCTAGAGATCTATGCAAAATCAATCAAGCTTTATGGAATGAATTAATTTTACCCCTGCCATCTAGACAGCAAGATCCTTTAGTGCAAAGTTCACACTTACGTACTTCCTGCAGCACCAAAAAGAGCCCACTTCCCACAAAAGGGGGTTGGGTAAATGCCTATGGACTTAAGATACACTGTTCATCGAGAGCAAAAGAGAAAGAAGGAAACCCAAGAACTGGAGAAGGAACTGAACTACAGGACTAATTATCTCCATGAACAACTGCCTGCTCCACCTTGAGACCAGAAGGCCTAGATGGCTCCTGGCTACCACTACTGAACGTTCTCATCAGGGACACAGTAGGTGGATCCTGATAGGAAGGGAGAAAAATGCAGAACAGAACTTCAAATTCTTCAAGAATCCAGGCTTATTGGACCCACTGAGACTGGAGGAATCTCTGAGACTTAGCCTGAGATCCTCTTTAAACCTTGAAATGAAACTCTCCCCTGAAGTCACCTTTTAATGAAACAGCAGGTTAGCTCAAAAAGGAAAGAAAGTCACCCTTGAGTACTGCGCTCTTTTAAAAAATTATCAAGATGAGACCAATGGACAACAGTTACTGTAAAGCATCAATGAGAAGTTCAGGGGACTGAGTTAATGGGAATGGAAACAACTAGAACAGAAACAGTGAGAATGAGGACCTAACGCGAAGGCCGCAATCAAGGTCTCTGAAAATCATGTGCAGAAATCATTGAACGGGAGAGGGCTTTGCTGTGTACGTTTTCACCGAAAATCCAATAAAATATTAAAAAGAAATTCCTATAGACTGATATGTTTACTCAGAGGACGCAAAGCCAGGGAAAATTTCAGTTCAGTCAGAAAAAGTAAAGCAGGATCATGAACCAGAGAAGTTGAAAATCTATGTTATTTCCTTTCCAATTAAGAGGCTTTCTCTCCACGTGGAGACAGCGAGCATTGCCAGAAGCTGAGAGGTGGGAATAATGGCCCTCACCTTGTCGGTTCCCCACCTGCCTGTCCTGCTGAGACGTCTTTGGGCTACCGCAGGAGGGGCCAAGGAAGAGAGTCCTTCCCAGCATGCGGTTACTTTTAGTTGGAGGACAAGGGGAGGTTTTCTCTTGGTCTTTTATTCAGTCACTCACAGAAAGGGACATCCTATGACTTAATTTTCACTCTGAAGTAACAGAGAGAGCCAAATGGCTTCCCATCTCCGGGTGTTACAGAAACTTCCTCCTTTGATGACACCTTTTGGCTCCTCTGAGGCTGAGCAATGGGAGAAAGGGGTGGCTGGGGGATCCTGGTGGGCACTTTTCCATTCCTACCAGTGACCCTCAAGTCAATTCCCACTCATGGCGACCCCACGTGTGTCAGAGAAAACTGTGCTCCACAGGGTTTTCAATGGCCAATTTTTTCTGAAATAGATAGCCAGGCCTTTCTTCTGTGGCACCTCTGAGTGGACTTGAACCTCCAAGCTTTCGAAAAGCAGCTGAGCATGTTAACCATATGCACCACCCAGATTCCTTTCCATTTCTAGGAGGAGCTGATTGCCTTGGGAAACAGCTGCTCACGGGGAATCCAGGCAGCTCCAGAGAGAGAGGAAGAAACAGAAGCCCCGGTTTCGATCTTGTCAGCCATTGCGAAGGACTCCAGTTTATTAATCAATTCACAAAATGAATGGGGCACTTAGAAGGCCATATTGACGGCTCCATTTTGAAGCAGTTATTTTGGTGGTTGTGCAAAACTATTTGGAATTTAGTCCTTGATCTAGAGAAATACCTGAATGAATTATTTCTGATCAATATTTATGTTGATTTATATTTTTCAGTTTACTTGATTTTTCCCTTTCTCCTTGAAGACAAGGACTATGCTGTCTTCCTTACCATTGCAATCCCGATGCCTGGAGAGCCCCAGAGGAGGGACATGATAATTATTTACTGAAAAAATAAACTATTCCTACTACCGTCACCACTACTGCCTATGCCCAGTGCTTACACACAGCAGGTGCCTAATAATTAATTGAGAAAATGAACTGCTGCCTCACCATTACCATTGTTGCTACATAACCACTAATAGGGTCTTATGGGTGTTTGAATCGCATGTCAACAGTAACACAGAAGGCAGGATGGTAGTGGTGGGAAGTGGGTTTATTATCCTGTATTGTAAACAAATACTCAAAAGATGGATTGTCGGACTGGATTAATAAAACAAAAGATAAGAGATACACTTTAAATAAAGATCAGAAAGAAGTAAAACTGTCTTTATTCACACATGACATGATCATGTGTATAGAAAAGCTTAAGGAATCTTCAAAAAAAAAAAGGGCTACCAGAACTAATAAGTGAATTCAGCAAGGACAAAGGATACAAGGACAATATACAAAAATCGGTACTATTTATAACACTAACCATCAACAGCTGCAAAATGAAATTAAGAGTACAATTCCATTTACTGTACTATCCAAAACCATGACATATAGGCAAGATCTTTACACTGAAAACTACAAAAACTTGCAGAAAGAAATTAAAGAAGAACTAAGTACAGTCATCCCTCGGTTATCTGGGGGGGACTGGTTCCAGGATCCCCCGAGGATACCAAAGTCCGTGGATGCTCATGTCCCTTATATAAAATGGCATAATATTTGCATATAACCTTCTCACATCCTCTCATATACTTTAAATCATCTGTAGATTACTTATAACACCTAATGCGATGGAAATGCTAGGCAAATAGTTGTAACACTGTATTGTGTAGGGAATAATGACAAGACGTGAGGCAAACAATGCTCAAACAATGGTGCTGGAGAGAGACTGAGGATGTCTGAGATAGCGGAAGGCTACAGCCGGGGATGCCTACACATCATCCCATTCGCATAGATTCAGCATAGTGCTTGGCAAATGGCAAACTGAAGTTTTGCTTTTTGGATTTTTTTTAATATTTTCTATCTGTAGTTGGTTGAATCCTTGGATGCGGAACCCATGGATATGGAGGGTCAACTGTAAACGGAATGAAATAGCATGTTCATGGATTGGGAGTTTCAATACTGTTAAACTGTCAATTCTCTCCAAATCAATTTAAAGATTCAATGCAATCTCAATCAAAATCCCAGCAGGACCCTTACGCAGAAATTGAAAAACTAATTCTAAGATTTATATGAAATGCAAATAAACTAAAATAGTCAAGGCAATTTTACTAAAGAAGTAAAAATTTGGAGAACTCACACTACTTGATTTCAAGACCAACTATAAAGCCACAGTAATCAAGAGAGTGTGTTATTGGGGAAAAGATAGACAAATGAGTCACAGGAACAGAATAGGGAGTCCAGAAATAGACACACATATAAATGATCAATTGATTTTTGACAGGGTGCTGAGGCAGTCAATGGGGAAGAGAAAGTCTTTTCAATAAATAATGCTGGAACAACTAGATATCTGTATGGGAGGAAAAATGAACGGTGACCTTTCCTTTATACCATATTCAAATATTAACTCAAAATAGATCATATTTTGGCCTAAAACCGTAAAACTCCCAAAATAAAACATAGAGAAAAAAATCTTTTCAATCTTAGGGTAGACCAAAATTTCTCAGAAAGGAACAAGAAGCATGAACCAAAATTTAAAAATTCTCTTCAAAAGACAATATCATATAATGACATAAATATCTGTAACACATATATCTGATAAAAGACTTGTACCGAGAACATACAAAGAACTCTTACAAAAAGACACACACACATAAAAAAAAACAAATATGGGTAAAACATTTGTCTTTTTTTTATTGTGTTTTAAGTGAAAGTTTACAGTTCAAGTTAGTTTCTCATACAAAAATTTATACACAGATTATTACATGACCCTACTTGCTCTCCCTATACTGTGACAGCATACTCCTTCCCACCCCGGATTTCCTGTGTCCATTCAACCAGCTCCTGTCCCTTTCTGCGTTCTCATCTAGCCTCCAGACAGGAGCTGCCCATTTAGACTCATGTATCTACTTGAGCTAAGAAGCACACTCTTCACAAGTATCATTTTATGTCTTATAGTCCAGTCTAATCTTTGTCTAAAGAGTTGGCTTTGGGAATGGCTTTAGTTTTGGGCTAACAGAGAGTCCGGGGGCCATGTCTTCTGGGATCCCTCCAGTCTCAGTCAGACCATTAAGTCTGGTCTTTTTACTAGAATTTGAGTTCTGCACCCCACTTTTCTCCTGCTCCGTCAGGGACTCTCTGTTGTGTTCCCTGTCAGGGAGGTGAATGGGCACCATCTAGTTCTTCTGGTCTCAGGCTGATGGAGTCTCTGGTTTATGTGGTCCTTTTATCTCTTGGGCTGATATTTTCCTTGTGTCTTTGGTGTTCTTCATCCTCCTGTGCTCCAGGTGGGTTGGGACCAATTGATGCATCTTAGATCGCCACTCCCTAGCTTTTAAGTGGGTAAAACATTTGAACAGACACTTCAAAAAGAAGTGACACAGATGGCAAAAAAAGTACATGAAAAGGTGTTCAACGTCATTAGCTATCAGGGAACTCCAAGTAAAACAACAATGAGATAACACTGCACACCCATTAGAACAATTAGAATTAAAAAGACGGACTTTCCCAACGTTGGCCAGAATGTAGAGCAAGTGGGGCGTTGGTTATGGCAATGTAAAATGACACAACTACTTTGGAAAACCATTAAGTATTTTCTTTAAAAAGTTGCACATATACCAAAGACAGGCAGTGCCTAACTGGCCCTTTAAGTGATAGTTGGAAGTCAGTGACAGGTGCATGTTGTTATTGTTAGGTGCCGTGGAGTTGGTTCTGATTCACAGTGACCCTGTGTACAACAGAATGAAACATGGCCCAGTCCCGCACCATCATCACAATGATTACAATGCTTGAGCTCGTTGTTGCAGCCACTGCGTCAGTCATCTCGTTGAAGGTCTTCCTCTTTTTTGCTGACCCTCTACTTTACCAAGCATGAAGTCCGTCTCCAGAGACCGGTCCCTCCTCATAATATATCCAAAGTACATGAGACAAAGTCTTGCCATTCTAGCTTCTAAGGAGCATTATGGTTGTAATTCTTCCAAGACAGATTTGTTCATATTTGTTCATACTTGATATTCTTCACCAACACCGTAATTCAAAGGTGTCTTTGGTCTTTCTTTTGGTGCATATGATTCTTATTTAGCCTTACTTTACTGCAAGAAAAGACTCGAAGCTTTTTCAATGATTTAAAAGCTGCATGTGCAGCAAGTAAAGGTGATTGTGATGAAGAATTTGTTGCCAGTAGGGGTTGGTTCCATCATTTCAGAGTGAGGGCAACCACAGATTGAAAATTTACATAACATTAAAGGGCAAGTACAAGTCGTTAGTAAGTCAGACATTTGTAACCTGGTGTGATGGTTAAGGTTGTGTGTTAACTTGGCTAGGCCATGAGTCTCAGAGGTTTGGCAGTTATGTAACGAGGTAGTTATCCTCGATTTTGTGATATAATGTAATCACCTCCATGATGTGATCTGATGTGATCAGCCAATCAGTTGTAAGGGGAGTTTCCTCGAGGATGTTGTCTGCATCTAGCACATATGGGTGTCCCGGCAAAGCTCGCTGGCCTTTGCTCACTCTGGAGCTTGCATCTGGCTCGTCATGATCTGAACTCCAGTTCTTAGGACTTAAGCCAGCAACCTGACATCTTACCTGCTGATCCTGGATTCGTCAGCCCCTGAAGCTACCTGAGTTAGGTGAAGCTTCCAGCCTGACGCCTGACCCATGGACTTGGGACTTGCCAGCCTCTACAACCATGTGAGCTATTTCCTTGAGGTAAATCTCTCTCTCTCTCTCTCTCTCTCTCTCTCTCTCTATATATATATATATATATATATATATATACACATACTGGTTTTGCTTCACAGGAGAACTCAGCTTAAGACACCCAGGGACTGCCTGTATATGACTTATCCACTCTACTCAAAGTATTTACCCAAGGGAAATGAAAACATCGCCATAGAAAGATCTGTACTCAAGGAACATTATTCATAATAGTTCAGAACTGTAAACAATCCCTATGTATATCTACAAGTGAATGGATAAATGTGGTATATCCATTTAATTTGGAACACTACTCAGCAATAAGATTCCTGGGTGGCACAAATGGTTTGGGTTCCACTACTAACTAAAGGTTGGTGGTCTGAACTCACTCGGACACTGCAGAAGCAAGGCCCGGCGATCTGCTCCTGTAAAGATTCCAGATGAGAAAACCCTACAGAGCAATTCTACTCTGCTACATACGGTGTCACCGTGAATTGAGTTGACTTGACATTAACGGGTTTGGTTTTTTAGACTCAGCAATAAAAAAAGAACAAACTACTAATACATGAGACCACATGGGTGAGTCTCCAGAACATCATACTCAGTGAAGAAAGCAGATACAAAAGAGTACGTTCCGCACGATTCAACTTACTAAAAATCCTAGAAAACAAAGTAATTTATAGTGACAGAAAGTAAGTAATGGCTGCCTGAGTTGGGAAAGGTGGGAGGGAATTACTACAATGGGGCAGGAGGAAACTTTTGAGGGTGATGGAAATGTTCTGTATGTTGACGCGGTGGTAGTTTCGTGGGTGTGCACATCTTTCAAAACTCGCTAAACTATATACTTTAAATGTGTGTGGTTTATTATACATAAATTACACCCCAATACAGTAGATTCCTGGAGTCCTGGTGGTGCAGTGGTTAAGAGCTACAGCTGCTAAACCAAAAGGCTAGCAGCTTGAACCCACTAGCCACTCCTTGGAAATCCTATGGGGCAGTTCTACTCTGTCCCATAGGGTACTGTGAGTTGAAATTGACTTGATGGCAATGAGTTTGGCTTTTCAAGGTAGATATCTGAAAAAAAAAAAAAAATTTACTATGGTTGAATTTTCTCAAAAACAGCCATACCGTTGTCTCCGAGGTTCACCATTCAGCCTGGGAGTGGACAGCCCCGTAAAACCAAATGAGACTAACGAGGTACAGGAGTCCAGTGACAAGGGCCAGAAGGCAGAAGGGGACAAGGAAGCTGGTGATAGGGAACCCAAGGTCGAGTAAGGATACTGTTGATGTGTTGGGAGATTGTTAACCATTGTCATAGGGCAACATTTGTAGTAACTGTTAAATGAGAAACTATTTTGTTCTGTAAGCCTTCCTCTTAAGTGAGAATAACAGCACAATTGGAAGAGCATAGTCAATGTCACTGAACTGTGCATGTAGAAATTTTTGAAATGGTGTATCTTTGGCTATGTGTATTTTCACCAAAAAAAAGGTTGAGAAGTTAGAGGGTTGACATGTTGTGGGGTTGTTAACCAATGTCATAAAACAATACGTGTGGCATGAGAAACTTATTTGTTTTGTAAGCTTTCACCTTAAGTACAATAAAAAAAAAAAAAAAAACAGCCATATGAAAAATATGACATACTGTATGATTCCATTTATATAAAGTTTACAAGTGGGCAAAACCAATTTATGGTGAAAGTGGACAGTTAACTTTTGGGTGCTAAGTAATGTTCCATATCTTTATCTGAGTTACAGTTAGATGGGTTGTTCATTTTTTAAGCATTCATTGAGCTTGAAATCTGTGTACTTTTGCTGTATTTGTGTTATACTTCAATAAGAAAAAATTAAAGTTAGAAGACTGTTAGAAATGAAAAGAAACTTAAGAGACAAAGCAACCAAATGCAAAGTGTGGACATTGTTTTGACTTGCGGTGTGAAAAACCCAACCGAACTAGCTTTTTGAGGGAATGAAGGAGATAGAACATGGACTACTTACTAAATACTAAGGAATCATTGTTAGCTTCATTGCCTGCGTACGATAGTTATTTTTAAAGTCTTCACTTGTTGAAGAAACACATTAAAGTGTTTATAAATGAAATAATACGATGAATAGAATTTGCTTTAAAATATTTTAGCAAGAATATCATATGAGTGCTAGGGGACAGCATGCTGATCAGGATGGAAGTTAGATGACAGGGACATAAGTCCCTTAATATTATTCTCTTGACTTCTGTAATATAAGAATACTTCCATTTTTAAAAGTTTTAAAACAAAGTGAGGGTATGGTTCAGGGCTGGGTGAAGATTGGGGGCAGTGAAGTTGTCTATTGTGCATATAACCTAAATCCCTATTCTCTGCACTCTGAAGGTCAGCAAAATAGCCACAGCATTACAATGCCCTGCTTCCGAACACACATAGCAAGACACGTCTCAGGGGTCCAGAAACATGACAAGCAGAAACAGAGTGAAATTTGGGGGAGTTCAATCAGATCCTGAATGACAGGCCAACAGATGTGTGACGACAAACAGTCTCCAGAGTCTCATCTATTTTGCGCCCATAACCCAGGGCACCTCACCACCACTCTCCTGGACGCCACTTGTCTCAGTCTGGAGCCTGCGCAGGTATTGGAGGGGGCGAAGTGACAGTCCTGGGGTACACCGTGACAGTCCAGCCCGAATCCTGGCAGGAAGCAGAAGTCACACTCATCTGCAATTCTGGAGAGAAATGAAGGACCTATTTTCAGAGGTGCAGGCACCCTGGGGCTAGCTGTAGCAGGATGCCTTTGCTGCCCTGAGCCGAGAAGAAAATGGAGGAAAGTGTTACCAGAGCCCCTTGGGCTAAAGGGGGGCCATACCCACCAGCTGCAGCCACAGGGCACACAGACTCTGTGAGCAACCCATGAGACCGGGAGGCTGCAGGGGGAGTAACTACCCCCCACCTGTCCTCCCATCTCTCATCTCTTTCCAGGACCTCCATTGATCAAACCGAACTTAGAGCCTAGGTCATGGGCGGCCCAGTGATGCAGTCAGTACAGGAGGAGGCTGCCAAATAGACTAGAGGCTGGAGGGGGAGAAGGGATAGAGAGCAACCAACGCCTTCCCTCAAGGGAGAATTCACATCGCATCAGAATGCGTCCGATCTACAACTAGTTAGAACTGATGGCCGTTTGGAAAAATCTCTGGTTCAGTTGGACCCCTGGTTTCAGACCCTCAGTAAAAGAGATTGACTATTGCTAAGCATTTCACAGGAGAGAAATGAGTGATCAGTGATTGTTTTCATAATATATGTACAGAGCTTTAGGAAATGTTAAGTAGCCACTCCTGCTCACATTCAGACTTGTCAAACCAGAAATATTTCCTTCTGTATTAAACATTTCCGACCTAAATGCCCCCAAATTACAGAATGTTAGTTGCATTTTTAAGGGGGCTTTAACCACTATATGAAAGAGAAGAAGTCACCAAAACCAAACCAAACTCGTTGCCGTCGAGTCGATTCTGACTCAGAGTGACCCTATAGGACAGAGTAGAACTGCCCCATAGGTTTTCAAAGGAGCGGCTGGTGGATTTGAACTGCCGACCTTTTGGTTAGCAGCTGATCTCCTAACCACTGTGCCACCAGGGCTCCCCTACACTCCAAGGAGAGATGCGGAGGAACATCCCTTTGCAACGCTGAAGATGGAATCCTTATCATGGCCAAGCAGGCCTTCCCGGGGGCACCGCCCACCACCTGCAGCATGTGGCCCTCTGTGTGCTGGGATGCCAGTTCTACTTCCTCCCACCACAGGCTTCTGCCCTTAATGAGATTTCCTCCCCTTCCTCTGATTGTTAACTCCTAACCACATCTCAGCTGCACTGTCACTCCACACAGGAAGCTTTCCCTAACTTCCCTAACAAGATCCAAATCCCTAAGACGCACTTTCATGCCACCTGGACCCTCTCCTTCATGGACACACTTTCACATATTTTCGTATGATTGCTTGATGGTGTCTGTCTACGCCACTGAATTGTCAGCTCCATGTAGCAAAGACTTGTGTGTGCCTTATTGCATTTCCAGGGCTTTGCATACAATCCATTTCATAACAGGCACAAGGGAGAAAAAAAATTGTTTTCCATTCAAGGAACAGTGAGCTTTGTTTTTGTTTGTTTTCTTTTTCTTTTAATATACAACATAATTTTGTTGTCTCCCAGAATTCAATCACTGAGAACTCTCAACTGTCTGAAATTTCTCTTTTTATCCCCCCTCGTATCCCTGTCGTGGATTGAATTGTGTCCCCCCAAAATATCTGTCAACTTGGCTGGGTCATGATTCCCAGTATTGTATGATTGTCTACCATTTTGTAATCTAATGTGATTTCCTTATGTGTTGTAAACTCTATCACTATGATGAGGTTATATGTGATTTTCTTATATGTTGTAAACTCTATCACTATGATGACATTATACTGATGACGTTTACAAGATTGTATAGTGTCTTAATCCAATCTCTTTTGAGATATGAAAGAGAGAAATGAGTAGAGACACACGGGAACCTCATACCACCAAGAAAGCAGTGCTGGGAGCAGAGCGCATCCTTTGGACCTGAGGTTCCTGCACTGAGATGCTCCTAGACCAAAGGAAGACTGATGCATCACAAGGACCTTCCTCCAGAGTCGACAGAAAGAGAAAGCCTTCTCCTGGAGCTGATGCCCTGACTTTGGACTTGTAGCCTACTGGACTGTGAGAGAATAAACTTCTCTTTGTTAAAACCATCCACTTGTGGTATTTCTGTTGGAGCAGCACTAGATGACTAAGATAATCCCTTATAAGAAAATAACTTACATAGGGATCTTTTCAAAAAGTGAATGTACAGATCACACCTGAGATTCATATAAATTCAACCTAATCTTATATTCCATGAATTTGTACAAATGCTGCCCTAAGACATTACTTTGAGTCACGTTAGGCAAGAAAGACTTAACCACATATACTGGGTTTCATTTACTAATGCAAGAAGGTACACTCATGATTCTTTAAGGGTGTTCAACAAGGATTGAAGCCCAAAGGTCTTTGGAAAGTTCAATTATCTAGAGTGCTGGCTGACTTTCTGGTTAACTGAGGTTTTATTGGGACTCAACAGCAATAAAAGGTTTTATAATCTGAAATTTAACAGTCGGCAACAAATCCTTCTATGATTCTCTCTTTTCTTGAATACCTTTTGTTATGGCTAACAAAATTTGTCAAATTTCCACTTTATTAAATACCCACAAAAACCAAACCCACTGCCGTTGAGTTGATTTGACTCATAGCGATCATATAGTACAGAGTAGAACTGCCCCATAGGGCTTCCAAGGCTATAAATCTTTATGGAAGCAGATTGCCTCATCTTTGTCCCGCAGTGCGACTGGTGGGTTCAAACTGCCGAACTTTTGGTTAGCAGGCAAGCACTTAATCACTGAGTCACCAGGGCTCCCTTTATTATATACTCAGTTCAAAAAATATTTATTATATGTGCCAGGTGCTACGTGCATTGTGTACATTCTATCTGATCCCTTGTTTACCTCTGAATCCCCACAATGTTAGCAGAGTAGGTTGCATTTGTAGACACTCAGGGCTTGGTGAATAAAAAATGGGAGGGGGGATGGGAAACGAAGTTGGCATTTGCTGAACAGTAAGTATATGCCAGCTACTGCACAAGTTTGTTTGTTTGGACTAAGTAGGTGAGAGTCCATCACGCAAATTCCCATGACAGTGATTTACACAGTGATGGCTTGATTGCTAAGCATTCTAAAGTAGTGCTGGAGAGCCCCAAAGAATAAGCAGGCATGATGTATGCATGCAAAGTAAAGAAGGGAAAGCCCATGGATCAAAGTAACTAAATAAGTATGCCATTTCAAAGGGCACAAGGAGACAAGAATGATCGTTTCTTAATTTGACCAAGTCATGCTGGGCAGAACACTTGGAGTCAGTGGAAACAACTTAAAAGTCACTAGGCCATCAGTTCTCATGGTAATCTTAATTTTACCAGTCAAGGAATCTATTTTCTGGATGCACATCCAGGGGTGGTATTACGGCACGTGTGGGTTTAGTGAGTGCTGCCAGGTTTGGTGCTGGACCCCATGGGGCAACTAAATGTGTTAAGTACTGGCATTCTGTGAGCTGATCTGGATCAAGAAAGATCATATCCAATTGGAGCGTCTCTATTTTTTTTTTTTTTTTTTTTTGCCATGGTCCTCGATTTAAGTCTTGATTTCGGTGAATGATATTTCCATTGTTGTTTCAATAAGATCCTTAAATTTCTGCAGACTCCCTGACAGATCCTCATGGTTTATCAGTTCAAGATCATCACTTCTGTGTTTGTTTACCAGTTTAACCTTCTGAATAACTTCCATTGTAGAAATTTGCTCAAAGGATGACTCTTGAACCACTGCATGGTGTCTTCCATATTGTCTATCCGAGGGAGTTGGAGGACCCTCAGGATCTGCTGGTCTGTATGATATCATCATTTTTCCAACATCTTGCTGATTTCCTAGCAGATCCTTGGTCAGGGTCAGGCCCTACGTTTGAGGTGGTTGGCTGCTCTGCCACGTTTAAGGACATTGAGTACCCCCATCGTGCAAGTTTTAAGAGTAACAAGAACAGTGACCAACATTTAGTGACAGTTTCTATGCGATAGGCAATGTGCTAACACATAATCTATACATCTTCTCATAATCCTCCCAACAATCTAGTGAAATGAGTTATTTTTCCAAGATATAGAAAGGTTCAATAATTTGCTGAAGGCTACACAGCCAGAGCTGGTATTCATTTCCAAGCTTTTAACAGCTAACGCATGCCATCTTCCTCCTTGCTCTCTTAACTTATCTCAGTTAATCCTATTAATTAATCCAAGAAGCAGTTCGATGGTATTTAAAACTTTATTTTAAACGTAAACACTTAACACTATAATTGAAATGTTAAGTAGAAACCTAGTGTCACGTAGAAAATAGAGGAGCTCCTCTAGCTTAACAGAGGGTGAAGAATCTGGAACCACATATGGCTTCTCCAAATTCTGGTGTCACATCTGAAGAAGTTCTAGTACTCTCTGCAGCAAAATTTGCGAAATGCTGTTATAAATTAAGAAACTGGAGCTGAAGTACCAAGAAGCTTGACCAAGGCTAATGGTCCAGTAACTGACAGAGCAGTAGTTTAAACCCTGATTAGCCTGAATCCAACGTTCACTTACACAGATGGAGAGGTAGACTTTGCCAGAATAGTAACTTTATCAAGCATATTGAAACCAAACCAAAATTCTGGTTGTATCCAGGCCATTTTCATGCAAGAAAAGACTTGGAAGTTCATGCAATAAGTGTTTGCAAGTTATTCAAGTAAAATATGCCAGAAGATGTTATGTAGATATTAAATGAATCCTGACATGGCAAACACTTGGCAAGATGATGCTAACTGTACTAAGCAAATCTAGATCTAGGATCACAAATACAGAACTGTACGTCAGTAAAGCAAGCTGTTAACATTCTTGGCCCATGTATGTCATGTGCCTGTTGCTTTGAGAACAGTTTGTTCTTTTTTTTTTTAAGATACGCCTATATTTTCTTCAGACACAAAGTCAGCGATGACAACCTCAGTGCGCAGCACTTTTATTCTTTTCTACTCGTTCTACACATCGGTGCAAGGAGCATCCGCAGTAAGTCAAGGGGTGTCCTCCAAATCAATAGGGAGCAAATTGACTGGTAGAGTATATCTCCCTCCCTCTGGGAATTATCCTTTATGATGATTACTGGAATCATCTGATTTCTTCAGTGTGTGCGGGTAACTATCACACATGGATTGTTACTGTTGTGTCCGTTGAGTTGATCCCAACTCCTAGCGATCCTACAGGACAGAGCAGAACTGCCCCACAGAGTTTCCTAGGCTGTAATCTTTATAGATTGTCAGGGCTTTTCTCCCATGGAGCAGCTGGTGGGTTCCAACCTCCGACCTTTCGGTTAGCAGCTGAGCGCTTAACCACTGTGCCACCAGGGCTCCTTAGACATGACCTAGTCCATCTTAAAGAGTCCACCTCTTAAAGGTATGTTTCTAACGCACAGTGCTTACCAAAACAATGCTCTGTGGTCAAACATGTTTAGCCAATGCCACATACCATATATCCACTGTGGGAATTTATAAAATACACTAAGTTAAAGAATTTAAGGAGTCCCGTGGCAAGTAGGGCTTGAAATGAACTCAGCATTTCCTAAACATACTTGACTAGCAACTAGTTTTATTTCAAATAATTCCTCTTACTAGTCGGAGGACCACTTTCTGGGAATTGTACTAGAGGAAAGCTGTTCTAAATTAGATAGGTACGGCAAGATAGAAAAAGAAAGCAAATTTTTCATGCTTGCTCTCCGCTGACCCCCTTATAGCCACCCCGCTTTTCTCATAGGTATCTGCCCCCTCCCATGTTTTTTGTTTTCTGATGACCTGAGACCTCAAAATGGGAGAAAAGAGTATTTGAAAAAATAAGCACATTGAATAACTTAACTGATATCCTGAAATACTGAAATTTGGAAATAAATTGATTAATATTAGTTCCTAAGGCAAATCATTTTAATGAAAAGTATCTCTATTAATCGACTTAGACACTTATATTTATCAATATATATTGAAATATGGGCACGTACCTAAGAGTTTTGTATATATCATGTCTATTTAGTAAAAGAGAATTAGAAATAAACACATAGGTACATCTTTATGTAACCACTTTGCTAAACAAGTATAATTCATAATGAAAAACAAAACATTTAATTTCTCTCTCCTACTATCCCTCCAAACTTTATTAAAAAAAACCCGTTGTCGTCGAGTGGATTCCAACTCATAGTGAGCCTATAGGACAGAGTAGAAACGTTATTAGGTGGTGATAATTATCTCCCAACCCTAGGAAAAACTCGAGCAGTCGCCTGGCTTTGCTGTTCACTGATAATGGACAGTTCTAGAACCACGTCACGTTACAGTCCCAATTTGGACATTAGAAGTTCCACAACCATGTAATAATCAAACCTCTGACCTTGACTTTGTGTTGAATCTTTCCCTCTCCAGCTCAGCCCTGCTCGTGCTGGAAGCCTGTGATGGGGACGGATATGGTTATTTTCTCCCTACCACCCCTCACTCCCTCTATATTGCTGGCTAATGTTTCCGACTCTTCCAAACAAACCAAAACCAAATCCATTGCCGTTGAGTCGATTCTGACTCATAGCGACCTTACGGGAAGGACAGAGTAGAACTGTTCTATAGGGTTTCCAAGAAGCAGCTGGTAGATTTGAACTACCGACCTTTTGATTAGCAGCTGAGCTCTTAACCACTGCACCACCAGGGCTCCTGACTCTTCCAGGGTTGAAAATTTTAAGAGAAAACAGACCTTTTCTTGTGGTGGTTCTGTTATAAGCTGGCTTTGCTGTCTCTTGGACTGACAGGTAGTTAGAGCTGACGCTTTCTCTCTTGAGGAGCTTTCATGGACTCTGCAGACGTTCCCTGCTGCGTTTTTCTCCCTTACAGTTGACTGGGTCCTTTTCTGGATGGCTGCTTATGACCCCCTTCCAGACCCTCAGGCCATCTGCCCGGGACCTCTTATGGTCCCATGGCCCCTTCAGCTGCCATATTAGATCAGATTCAAAACAATCCCACACTGGCTCTCTCCTCTGCAGAGTCCAGATCTGGTCTCTAAGAAACACTCATAAGTCCCATGCCCTGAAAAGACCTGGGAAATTCAGGCCAGTTCCCCTGCAGGAGCACTCCCACCCTGCTGTCCACACAGTCCAGCCATTCTTTGCCTTGCCTTCCAGATTTCTTAGAGTGAGTCAGACCCCAGTACATGGACCACTCTAAGTCCTCAGGCTTCAATCAGACACCAGTTCCTGGGTCCTCCAAGGGCAAGAAACATATTTCAAAACTCTCTGATGGATCCCGTTGAAGACCTCTCTCTGGGCTTGACAGAGCACTCTGCTCCTTCCTCCAAAGGGGTGGTGATGAGTCACTGCAAGAACAAAGCGCTCTCCAAAGAAATATCTTCCCCAGCCTCCTCTCAACCCTTATGTATTCAAGAGCCTTGAATCGACTCATGACATCCTACATATGGGGTAGTTGGTCTCCTGACAGGCATAGCATAGGTGGCTCAGTAAAAACACACAAGAAGAGAACCATTCTAACATCCTGTTACCTACATTCTACATGTATGCATGTGTGTACGCACATGACGTTTTATGTACAGTTTTTTATATAACTTCTAATAATTAAGAATAAGAGCCTTCATACTACTTGATTCAGCAATAATCTCCAACTCTCAGTGATAACTGCTTATTTGGCTGGTGATCATCATTATAAAATACTTTACAACCCACAGCTTACCTTGAGAATCTTCTAATCCATATGTTCCCAGGTTAGAATAGATAAAAACCTACTGGAAATACGTGGAATTAAAATAGTCTTCCAACATACTCTTCACGTGCACATTAAACTACCCCCAGATTAATAGCCGTTGGTGACATTCCTGATAGTGCCCTACATTCTACAACTTTTGTGAGAGTCCAGATGGTCAGAAAGAACATTACCAAATCTGGATCTTTTTTAAAAATGGGAAAGATTTTTAAATATTCTTTTAACAAATGGCTCAGAGTTTTGTTTAAAGACAACTGCTTACCGATATTTGTAACTAAAAGAATAGATAATTAATCAGAATAAACCAGTAAATTTCTAACTCTTATAAACTGAATTGTAAAGCAATGCATGTCCAAGAATGTATAAAATTATATATATTTTTTGAAACCACAATTAAAGTCCATCTAAGAAAGCATTTGAATATAACCTTTAAAATTCTTTAAATTGCCTAAGTTTTAAAAATAATTCTCTTACAGGTCATATGTCTAATAATTATCCCTTAACTAAGGCTCTCGAAAATGAAAACATTTTGGATCTTTTCACAATAAAATACAAAACCACTTCAGATTCAATTCCATATAAGCTTTTTTTCACCCATTGTGCTCAAGGAGCTACAATGACTAGATTTAATCAGCTGAAAAATAGATGTTAAAGATTCTCCAGAGAACAGAACTTTACAAAAATAAGAATTCTGATGACCTTTTAGGGGGTAGTTTACTTTAACATTCGTAAGTTTGAAAAAAGGAAAATAAATCTTTTTTAAAGGAAAAGAACCTCACCAATGATCTTGGAAGGTAGAGACGAAATTTCATTACTCACAATAATTAAAGCTAGAAGGGTACAGGTGAAATATATATATATTTTAATCGCAAAATATAACTGATTATTTCACTCTGTTCATCTGCTCTTAATTCTAGTTAGACGGTCCCTCCCCTCCCCCACCCCCACATTGCTCCAAACAATTTACCAAAAAAAGAAGGAAAAGGAAGAAAGCATGTATTCTTCAGATACAGCAAAAACTGCAATGTTATCATTCAGCAATTATCATGCTCTAGTTTATTTTGAAAATAGCTCAGAATTGTACACGCTCAAGAAGTGGTCCTAGATACAGCAAGAATGCTTCGTTTAATACAAAACTGATTTTTCCTAACAGCTTCCCTCTGCCACCTCATATCTTTCTTTCATAATCCTACATGCTCCTCCATCGAAATACCCCTTCAGCAACAAGCGCCCAGGACAACACACCCTGTGGAAAGGCAGGTACAAGACTACACTATTTTTACTTTCTCCAGAATGAGGCCGAGAATATTTCCCTCACGTAGTCACCTAATAGCTGAGTGCTTGTAACACTCTGCCTCTGTAGCAGGTAATTTGATTTGTTTTTAGGAAGGATGGGGTTTTTTAAAAGCACCACAAATAAAGTTTAATAATGGGGTCATGAGTCTAGAATTTTCCCCGAAGCTAAGCCTTTACATGTAAACTTCTTCAATCAGGAAAGGTATTAGAGATGAGGTGAGGAGCCTTGGTGGCTCAGTGGTAAAGCGCTTGGCTGCTAACCAAAAGGTCGGCGGTTTGAACTCACCAGTGTCTCTGCAGGAGAAACTCGTGGCAGTCAGCCTCTGTAAAGATTACAGCCTTGGATACCCTATGGGGCAGTTCTATCCTGTCCTATAGAGTCACTATGAGTCAAAATCAACCCACCACAGGATCAGATATGAGAAGTAATTTTGCCAATGAGGAAAGTGAGATTCAGGGATGTTGAAGTGATCTGCCCAAGGCCACTCAGAAGGAATAGGGCTAGGCTGGTCCCAGACTCCCAGTCCAGGGCTCTTTCCACTATCCCAAGTTTCACCTTGCGCTCTCCTTCTGCCCCTAGATCTCTCAGACAAATGCTCAAAGCCTTACTTCAAATGGCCTTTGCTCAATGTAACAAGGGTTTACCTAAGGAACAAAAACTGCTTAAATATGGATTCCAATTAATTGCCAGATAACTCTTTCAGTCTTCCAGAAACTGATTCCAGCAGGTTTTAAAGTATGTGTTATTTATTTATATCTAACCCTTGTTCCAAAAATAACTTGATATGTTTTACAGAAATATGTAGAACACAACCAGCTAAAAATAAATGCAATGAGGAAATTACCACAAAGGGGAAAGAAAAAAAAGGATAGGAAGATCTAACCTATTAAAGATAGGATCTCCTGTAAAAGAAAAGGAGTATCAACATTCCAAATGAATCTCCTGGAGAAACTGTCATACACCAGGATAGCAATTTATGTACTTAGTGGTTTAACAGCAAACTTTGCAAGCAATGCAATTACAGGGACCCATCAGAAACATGCTGTAGATTGAAATAAGATGAAATGAAATGTTAAGAAGAGTTTGTGGGAGGGATGAGGCACCACATTTCCTTTACAATGTCTCAATAAGCAGGGTCTGCATTTCTGAAGCAAGACATTCCTAGGAATTGTAAGATTAGGGGGAAAAAAAGAAGTGAAAAAAATTGGAGAGTGAGAGGAAAAAGAAGAGACAGGAGCAGAGTAGGAGACAAAGGGAACCAAGACAGGTTGACGTCTACCTAGGTGTCATTTATAAAAGAACTGAAAATAGTTTATTGCACAATTGGAGCTCACATTCATACATCACCTGGACTCATTTGCACTTTTGTTATGTTTTAATGCAATACAGCGTAAATCAATTGGCTCAGAATTTAAAATTAGAGTTCAATTACCTGTGCAAGGGAATAATAAATCCAACCTGTTTTTTTTTTTTTTTTTTCCTAACAGGGTAACAGCTCATGATGCTAGCTTAAACTCAGGAAAATCAATTTTATGGGCTTAATAACAATTGTGCATGATATTTTATCACCCTCACCTAGTGCACCTGGTAGAAAGGGACGGAAGAGCAGTTTTTGGTGAGTGTAGAAGCCCAAAGCAAAATAAACAATGGAATAAACACAGCTTTGAAAGTTGCTCAAAACACCAACTACATGCCAGGTAAATCGGAATGGAAGCGCTTAGTTGTAAAAGCAGTCAAAACCTCCACACATGTTTGTTGGTGAAGTATGACAGGAGTAAAGACAAAAACCTCTTCCTGCTTTCCTTGCTCAGGAAAATTACCTCAGAGCAAACCAGAGACGTCAATCTGTAAATGACAACAAGGTCAAAACAATAAAAGGGGCAATAAATTATGTAGGTATAGAACTTTCAAAAGGAGACAAAGTCAAGGTGATACCAAGTAATAAGAGACTGGTTCAAACATAGGAAGATAAAGGTAAATTTCAAGGTAACTACAAAGAAGGTTAACAAACCTACTCATCAAAATGAAAAAGAGGAAAAACATAAAGATTCAGTAAATACAAAATCTACAATAATGAAAAAAATGAAAAAAAAAATTCCACAAACAAAAGGAACTCAGCACGGGAAAGTAAGAGGAACAAAGAAAATGTCAGCACCACGAAAAAAAAAAAAAAGTGCAACAGTATGTCAGCAATAAACTCAGACCTACTGATAATCACACTGAATGTAAATGGATTAAATGCACCTGTAAAGAGACAGAGCATGGTATAGTGGATTAAAAAAACACGATCCACCAATATGCTGTCTACAAGACATACACCTTAGAGACAAAGACATTAACATATTAAAAATGAAAGGATGGGAAAAAATATATCAAGCAAACTAACCAAAAAAGAGCAGGAGTGGAAATATTAATCTCAGATAAAACAGACTTTAAGGCAAAATCCACCATAAAAGACAAGGAAGGACATTATACAATGATTAAAGGACAATCCACCAAGAAAATACAAACTTAACAAATAGCTACGCACCCAAAGACAAGGCTCCAAAATACATAAAACAAACTCTAAAATCACTGAAAAGTGAAATAGATAGTTCCACAATAATAGTAGGAGACTTCAGCACACCACTCCCAATAAAAGACAGACATCTTGAAAGAAACTCAACAGAGATACAGAAGATCTGGCTTTTGCCTGCGCTGGATCCTGCAGCTGGCTCCTGTTCATCTGACTTCTGGTTCTTGGGACTTGAGCAAGCAGCTTACTTGCCGATCTTGGGATTTGTCAATCTTCATAGCCTGTGAGCAAGAGCCCTGCTCTCCAACCTACCAATCTTGGGTTCACCAGCCCCTGTGGCTATGTGAATGAGGAGAAGCCTCTATCTTGATCCGTGGACTTGGGATATTCCAGCCTCTACAATCGCGTGAGCCACTTCCTTGATATAAATCTCTCTATATACGTATTTATACAATTTACTGGTTTTGCTTCTCTAGAGAACCCAGTCTAAGACAACTCCCAACCAAAAAAAAAAAAAAAAAAAGGCTGTGGCCCAGATGACTTCACTAGAGAATTCTACCAAATTTTAAGAAAAGAGCTCACACCAGTACTACTCAAACTATTTCAGAGCATAGAAAAGGAAGGAATACTTCCAAATTCATTATATGAAGTCAGCATAACCCTGATACTACAACCAGGCAAGGACACCACAAGCAAAGAAAGTTACAGACCAATATCTCTCATGAATATAGATGTAAAAATTCTCAACAAAATTCTAGCCAGTAGCATTCAGCACCATATCAAAAGAATAACACACCATGACCAAGTGAGATTCATACCAGGCATGCAAGGATGGTTCAACATTAGAAAATCAATCAATGTAATCTACCACATAAATGAAACAAGAGAAAAGAATCACATGACCATCTCAATTGACACAGAAAATGTATTCGATGAAGTCCAACACTCACTCCTGATAAAAAAACACTCTCAACAAAATAGGTATAGAAGGGAAATTCCTCAACATAATAAAGAGCGTCTATACAAAACCAACAACCAACATCATTCTCAATGGAGAGAGGATGAAAGCATTCCCCCTGAGAGTGGGAACAAGACAAGGATGCTCTTTAACACCACTCCTATTTACCATTGTGCCGGAAGTCCTGGCTAGAGCAATAAGGCAAGAAAAAGAAATAAAAGGCATCCAAATTGGAAAGGAAGAAGTAAAACTATCCTTATTCACAGATGCTATTATCCTATACATAGAGAACCCTAAAGATTCCACAAGGAAATTACTGTAACTAATAGAAAAATTCAACACAGTAACAGAATACAAGATTAATATACAAAAATCAGTCGGATTCGTATACACTAACAAAGAGAACTGTGAAAAGGAAATCAGGAAAACAATAATATTTATGATAACCCCTAAAAAAGATAAAATACTTAGGAATACATCTAACCAGGGATGTTAGAGACCTACACAAAGAAACTACAGAACACTACTGCAAGAAACCATAAGAGACCAACACAAATGGAAAAACATACCATGCTCATGGATAGAAAAACTCAACATTGTGAAAATATCAATTCTACCCAAAGCCATCTATAGATTTAATGCAATCCTGATCCAAATACCAACAGCATTCTTTAAAGAGATGGAAAAACTAATCACCAACTTTATATTGAAAGGAAAGAAGCCCCCGATAAGCAAAGCATTATTGAATAAATAGAACAAAGTAGAAGGCCTCACACTACCTGATCTCAGAACCTGCTATACAGCCACAGTAGTCAAAATAGCCTGATACTGGTACAAGGACAGACACATACACCAATAGAACATAATTGAGGACCAAGACAAATACATCCACCTATGGTCAGCTGATCTTTGACAAAGGACCAAAGTCCATTAAATGGGGAAAAGATGGTCTTTTTCACAAATGGTGCCGGCAAAATTGGATGTCCATTTGTAAAAAAGAATGAAACAGGACCCATACCTCACACTATACATGAAAACTAACTCAAAATGTAAATATAAAACCAAAAACTATAAATAATCATGGGAAAAAAAATAGGGACTATGCTAGGGGCCCTCATACATGGCATAAAGAGAATACAAACCATAACTAACAATGCATAAACACCAGAAGATAAATTAGATAACTGAGAGCTCCTAAAAAATAAACACTTAGGCTTATTAACAAGATTTTACCAAAAGAATAAGATGAGAACCTACAGACTGGGAAAAAAATTTTGGCTACAACATATCCAACAAGGGTCTAATCTCTAAAATCTATAAAATACTTCAACACCTCAACAACAAGAAGACAAATAATCCAATTAAAAATGGGCAAAGAGGAAGTAGGATCTGGGCAAGATGGCGCTCTAGGCAGAAACACCACGCCGTCCCTCCACAGCAAAGATCCGAAAAACTAAGCCTAACAGAGAATCAACAATCCTGAAACCCTAGAACACCAAATGAAGAGATAAAGAACTCAGCCAGACACCAAACGGAGTGAGAATACTAAAGGAGAACGGAGAGCGAGGAGAGACTCAGGCAGAGATTCCTTACCAGCTAACGCAGCGCGGATCCACCATCTTGGATTCCTATCGGAGACCAGCAAACGGGAGAGCAGCCTTGCAGAGCATCTGGTCGGAGACAGAACGACCGGTAAACTGTGGTGCGCGCTCTCCCACCATCCACCCCTCTCCGCCTCAGCTGGGGATCCCCTGCTTTCCGTGGCCAGGGTCCCTGGGCTGGGGGGTGTTGGTGCTTGGATTCCGCGCGCCTGGGCTGGCGGCTTTCTGGGAGCCGTTTGCTGGCAGCTAGCGAACCTTTTTCTGCCGCTTCCCCCTCCTTTTGCCTGGGTGCATGGTTCCGAGTGCCGTCTCTGCTCTCTCCTGCAGGGCTGTAGGGCTGCGTGCGGGCGTGTGGCTGTTTCTAGGTCTGGGCTCCCACGTGGGTGGGATCCCGGGGCCTTTGTTCGTTCGCCCCTCTGCTTTCCGTGGCCGGAGTCCCTGAGCTGGGGGGTGCCGGTGCTTGGATTCCGCGCGCCCGGGCTGGGGGCTTTCTGGGAGCCGTTTGCTGGCGGCTAGCGAGCCTTTTTCTGCCGCCTCCCCCTCCTTTAGCCTGGGTGCCTGGTTCCGAGTGCCGTCTCTGCTCTCTCCTGCAGGGCTGTAGGGCTGCGTTCAGGAGTGTGGCTGTTTCTAGGTCTGGGCTCCCGCGCGGGTGGGATCCCGGGGCCTTTGTTCGTTCGCCCCTCTGCTTTCCGTGGCCGGAGTCCCTGAGCTGGGGGGCGCCGGTGCTTGGATTCTGTGTGCCCGGTCTGGCGGCTTTCCGGGAGCCGTTTGCTGGCAGCTAGTGAACCTTTTTCTCCCGCCTCCCCCTCCTTTAGCCTGGGTGCCTGGTTCCGAGTGCCGTCTCTGCTCTCTCCTGCGGGGCTGTAGGGCTGCGTTCGGGCGTGTGGCTGTTTCCAGGTCTGGGCTCCCGCGCGGGTGGGATCCTGGGGCCTTTGTTCGTTGGCCCCTCGGTTTCCCGTGGCCACGGTCACTTAACCCCGAGACTACCGGCTTCTTGGAATTCGCGCCCCTGAGTGGGGGCTCTCTGGGTCCCATTTGTAGGCACTGACTACTGGTGTTGCCCTTTTTTTTTTTTTTCAATTTTATTTTCCTCCTTTTTTGATTAGTTTTGTCATCTTTTACCTCGTTTTCTCTTTTGTCTTTCTTCATTGCTTAATTTCTTGTGTCTCTATCTCTTCCTTCTCTTTCTGATCCCTGAATACCAGGCGATGTATGCCTCTGTACCTTCTGGCCAGGATGAGCTGTGAAAATTGAGACCGACTTCCCCAGACCTCATAGCTGCATCGGTGGGATCCCTGGGAACTTTGCAGTTCTTTAACTTTTCTGATTTTTATTTGGTCATTCTTTCCTTTTCTTTCTCTTCCCCCTTCTGGTTTCCTCCATCCCATAGTCTCTCATCTGTACATTCCAACGACAAGCTCCCCTAGCATTCTTTTATGTTTGTACGCTTTTTGCTCCTCCTCCTCTCTCCTCTCTCCCATATCCAGCTTAGCTTCACACATAACCACCTTCCCGCTGCACCCTACCTACCTGCACCGTGCACTAGACATCACATCACCAAGCGGTGCAGGCACGCCCTATTGGAACCTGCCCAGCACTGACTACCGACCGTCCTGGTGGCTGCGGTGAGTGCCACAAGCAACCCATCCCAGTGGCTCCTCCTCAGCTAGACCTGCCCAGCTGTACCACAAGAACGAAAAAAAAAAAAAATCTACAATCAATAAACGAGAGAAATATCTACTAAATGCCCCGAAAACAGCAAACAATATCAAAACATTTACAAAAACAAGACAAGATGGCTCCAATAGGCGTCCAAATTAAAACACCAGATAACTCTCCTGTGGAAGAAAATGCACTAGAAGTACCTGATACGGAACTCAAATCACTAATACTCGGAATTTTCCAAGAACTGAGGCAAAAAGCTGACAAACATGAGGAAAAAATAGACAAATTTATGGAAAATACAGACAAAAAAATGGAAGAATTCAGGAAGATGAAGCAGGAACAGAATGCCAAAATAAATTCACAACTCGAAATTATACAAAAACAACAATTAGAAATCCAAAAGATAAACAACAAGATTTCAGAAATGGACGGTGTCATAGAAGGGCTGAGAAGTAGATTTGAAACCATGGAGACAGGTTCAGTGGAACTGAAGATAAACACTTGGATACAACTCTGTTTGAGGAAAACTCAGAAAAAAGAACAAAGAAAAATGAAGAGACCCTGAGAGTTATGTGGGACACAATTAAAAGCAAAAACTTACGAGTGATTGGCATACCAGAACAGGGGGAGAAAACAGAAAACACAGAGAGGATCATTGAGGAACTGCTGACAGAAAACTTTCCAATATCATGAAAGATGAAAAGCTGGCCATCCAAGAAGCTCAACGAACCCCATATAGAAGAGACCCCAAAAGAAAATCACCAAGACATATCATATTCACACTCGCTAAAACTAAAGACAAACAAAGAATCCTGAGAGCAGCTCGTGAAAAACAAGAAGTCACATACAGAGGAGAAACAATAAGACTAAGCTCAGATTATTCAGCAGAAACCATGCAGGCAAGAAGGCAATGGGATGACATATATAAAATCTTGAAAGAAAAAAATTGTCAGCCAAGAATAATATATCCTGCAAAACTCTCATTCAGATTTGATGGTGAAATTAGGTCATTTACAGATAAACAGAAACTAAAGGAATATGCAAAAGTCAAACTAAACTTACAAGAATTATTAAACGGAGTTCTTCGATCTGAGGACAAACAGCTTCAGCCCTCAGGCAGGACCTAGGACCTAGGACGCAGGTTAACATGAATGAGATACCATTCTAGGAACTGAACTACAGACGACTTTCCAAAAACAAAAGATATACAACAGGGAATCAGAGAAATCAATCAAAGGATGACAACAACATCAAAACAATGAAAGAGGGAACAAACGGCATAGGTATAGAACCCTCTAAAGGAGAAGAAGGCAAGGCGATACTAAGTAACGGTAGACTGCTTCAAAATTATAAAGATAAGGGTAAAATTCATGGTAACCACAAAAAAAGTTAACAAACCAACTCATAAAAATAAAGACGAAAAACATAAAGTCTCAACAAAAACAAAACCTACAAAAACAAAAGAAATAAACACAAAATCCACAAACAAAAGTAACTCAGCACAAGAGAGTAAGAAGAACAAAGAAAACGTCAGCATCACAAAAAAAAGCACTACAAAATGACAGCAACAAACTCACATCTATCAATAATTACATTGAACGTAAATAGACTCAATGCACCCATAAAGCGACGGAGAGTGGCAGAATGGATAAGAAAACAGGATCCATCTATTTGCTGTCTACAAGAGACACATCTTAGAAACAAAGATGTGAATTTATTAAAAATCAAAGGTTGGAAAAAAATATATCAAGCTAACAACTATCAAAAAAGAGCAGGAGTGGCAATTCTAATCTCAGATAAAATAGACTTTAAAACAAAATCTACCATAAAAGACAAAGAAGGACACTATATAATGATTAAGGGGATGATCCATCATGAAGACATAACCATAATAAATATCTACGCACCCAATGACAGGGCTCCAAAATACATAAAAAAAACTCTAACAGCACTGAAAAGAGAAATTGACAGTTCCACAATAATAGTAGGATACTTCAACACACCACTCTCAGTAAAGGACAGAACAACTAAAAAGAAACTCAGCAAAGATACAGAAGACCTAAAGGACACAATCAGCCAACTGGACCTCATAGACCTATATAGAACAATCCATCCAACCGCTGCAAAGTACACATTCTTTTCCAATGCACATGGAACGTTCTCCAGAATAGACCACATCTTAGGCCACAGAGCAATCCTCAACAAGATCCAAAATGCTGAGATAATTCACAGTATCTTCTCTGACCACAATGCCATCAAGGTAGAAATTAACACTAGAAAGAGCAAGGAAAAAAAATCAAACACATGGAAACTGAATAATAATCTGCTTACACATCAATGAGTAATAGAAGAAATCAGAGATGGAATTAAAAAATTCCTAGAATCAAATGAAAATGAAAACACATCATACCAAAACCTTTGGGACACAGCAAAGGCAGTCCTCAGAGGACAATTTATAGCAATAGATGCACATATCAAAAAAGAAACAAGGGACAAAATAAAAAAATTAACTACAGAACTCAAACAGATACAAAGAGAAAAGCAAAAAAAGCCCACAACCACCGGAAGAAAGGAAATAGTAAAGATCAGAGCAGAAATAGACAACAGAAAACCAATAGAAAGAATCAACAAAACCAAAAGTTGGGTCTTTGAAAGAATCAACAAAATCGACAAACCACTGGCCAGACTGACAAAAGAAAAACAGCAGAGGGCACAAATAACCCAAATAAGAAATGAAATGGGGGACATTACAACAGACCCAACCAAAATAAAAAGGAGTATAACAGAATATTATGAAAAACTATATTCCAACAAATTTGAAAACCTAGAGGAAATGGATAAATTTCTAGAAACATACGGCCTACCCAAACTACAACAAAGTGATATTGAAAATCTGAACAGACCCATAACAAGAGAAGAAATTGAAAAGGTAATAAAAAAACTCCCAACCAAAAAAAGCCCTGGCCCAGATGGCTTCACTGGAGAATTCTACAAAACATTTACAGAAGAGCTCGTACCAGTTCTACTCAAGTTATTTCAGAGCATAGAAGAGGAAGCAACACTTCCAAATTCATTCTATGAAGCCAGCATAACACTGATACCAAAACCAGGCAAAGACTTCACAGAAAAAGAAAATTACAGACCAATATCTCTCATGAATATAGATGCAAAAATTCTGAACAAAATTCTAGCCAATAGAATTCAGTATCATATCAAAAAAATAATACACCACGACCAAGTAGGATTCATACCAGGTATGCAAGGATGGTTTAACATTAGAAAATCCATCAACGCAATCCACCACATAAATAAAAGCAAAGAAAAAAATCACATGATTATCTCAATTGATGCAGAAAAGGCATTTGACAAAGTCCAACACCCATTCCTGATAAAAGCTCTCAATAAAATAGGTATAGAAGGGAAATTTCTCAACATAATAAAGGGCATCTATGCAAAACCAACAGCCAACATCATTCTTAATGGAGAAAGGCTGAAAACATTCACCCTGAAAACAGGAACAAGACAAGGATGCCCTTTATCACCACTCCTATTTAACATTGTGCTGGAAGTTCTAGCTAGAGCAGTAAGGCAAGAGAAAGAAATAAAGGGCATCCAAATTGGTAATGAAGAAGTTAAACTCTCCCTGTTTGCAGATGATATGATACTATACATAGAAAACCCTAAAGACTCCATGAGAAATTTACTGGAAGTAATAGAAAGATTCAGCAGAGTAGCAGGATACAAGATAAACATTCAAAAATCAGTTGGATTCCTATACACCGGTAAAGAGAACGATGAAAAGGAGATCAGGAAATCAATACCATTTTCAATAGCCCCTAAAAAGATAAAATACTTAGGAATAAATCTGACCAGGAATATAAAAGACCTATACAAAGAAAACTACAAAACACTGCTGCATGAAACCCAAAGGGATCTACATAAATGGAAAAACATACCATGCTCATGGATAGGCAGACTCAACATTGTGAAAATGGCAATTCTACCTAAAGCAATCTACAAATACAATGCAATCCCGATACAAATACCAACAACATTCTTCAAAGAGATGGAAAAACTAATTATTAACTTTATATGGAAAGGGAAGAAACCTCGAATAAGTAAAGCACTACTGAAGAAGAAGAATAAAGTTGGAGGACTCACACTACCTGACTTGAGAACCTACTATACAGCTACAGTACTCAAAACAGCCTGGTACTGGTACAACAACAGAGACGTTGACCAATGGAACAGAATTGAGAACTCAGATGTAAATCCATCCACCTACGGTCACCTGATTTTTGACAAGGGCCCAAAATACATCAAATGGGGAAAAGACAGTCTTTTTAACAAATGGTGCTGGCAAAACTGGATATCCATTTGTAGAAAAATGAAACAGGACCCATACCTCACACCATATACAAAAACTACTTCAAAATGGATCAAAGACCTGAATATAAAGCCTCAAACTATAAAATTCATAGAAGAAAAAATAGGACCAACACTTCAGACCTTAATACATGGCATTAACAGGATACAAACCATAAACATCAACACAAAAAACCCAACAGATAAACTAGATAATTGGGATCTTCTAAAAATCAAACATCTATGCTCTTCAAAAGATTTCACCAAAAGAGTTAAAAGAGAACCTACAGACTGGGAAAAAATTTTTGGACAGTACAAGTCAGACAAAGGTCTAATCTCCATAATCTACAAGAAAATCCAACACCTCTACAACAAAAAGACAACCAATCCTATCAAAAAATGGGCAAAGGAAATGAACAGACACTTCACCAAGGAAGACATTCAAATGGCCAACAGACACATGAGGAAATGCTCGCGATCACTAGCCATTAGAGAAATGGAAATTAAAACCACAATGAGATACCATCTCACCCCGGCATTACTGGCACGAATCAAAAACACTGGAAATAACAAATGTTGGAGGGGCTGCGGGGAGACGGGAACTCTTATACACTGCTGGTGGGAACGCAAAATGATACAGCCATTTTGGAAAATGATATGGCGTTTCCTCAGAAAGCTAGAAATAGACGTACCATTCGATCCAGCAATCCCACTCCTAGGAATATATCCTAGAGAAATAAGAGTCATCACTCGAATAGACATATGCACACCTATGTTCATGGCAGCATTATTCACAATAGCAAAACGATGGAAACAACCTCGATGTCCATCAACAGACGAATGGATACACAAACTATGGTACATACACACAATGGAGTACTATGCAACGAGAAAGAACAATGAATCGGTGAACCATCTCATAACATGGATGAAACTGGAGGACATCATGCTGAGTGAAATAAGTCAATCACAAAAGGACAAATATTGTATGAGACCTCTATTGTAAAAACCCATGAAAAAATTCACATGCAAAATGTAACAATCTTTGTTGGTTACCAGGGATGGGAGGCCAGGGGGAAATACTAAATAGGTAATTGGTAAGTGGTAACTTGGGTGAGAGATGAGATAGTACATAGTACAGGGGAAACTAACACAACCTGCACAAGGAAAGGTCATGGAGGCCCTATAGACACATCCAAACCCCCCAAGGGACTGAGTTGTTGGACGGAGGGCTCTGGGGACCGTGATCTCGGGGAACATCTAGCTCAATTGGCATGACACTACTTATAAAGATAATGCTCTACATTCTACCTTGGTGAGTAGTGTCTGGGGTCTTAAAAGCCTATGAGCGGCCATCTAAGATACTCCACTGATCTCATCCCTTCGGGAACAAGGGAGAACGAAGAGAACAGGATACAAGGAAAAGATTAGTCCGAAGGACTAATGATCCACAGCTACCAAGCCCTCCACGGGACTGAGCCCAGTACAGCTGGATGGTGCCTGGCTACCACCAATGACTCCTCTGACCAGGATCACAACAGAGGGTTCTGGGCAGAGCTGGAGTAGGATGTAGAGCATAATTTTAACTCCCAAAAAAAAAAAAAGAAGACCAGATATACTGGCCTAAAGAATACTAGAGAAACCTCGAGAGTGTGGCCCCCAGACACCCTTTCAGCTCAGAGGTGAAGTTACCTTCAAGGTTCGATGTTAAGCCTGGGAATGGACACCCCAGTAAAACTAAATGGGACTAACGATGTACAGGAGTCCGGTGACAAGGGCCAGAAGGCAGAGGGAGAGTAGGAAACTGATGATAAGGAACACAAATTGAATAAGGACACTGTCGATGTAATGTGAGATTGTTGACCACTGCTATAGGGCAACATTTGTAGTAACTATTAAATGGGAGGCTGTTTTGTCCTGTAAGCCTTCATCTTGGGCGAGAATGGCAGCACAATTGGAAGAGCATAGTCAATATCACTTAAATGTGTAAGTAAAAAGTTTTGAAATGGTGTTTAAATAAAATAAAAATAAATAAATAAATAAATAAACAAATGAGACTAAAGAGGTACAATAGTCCACTGACAAGGTCCAGAAGACAGAAGGGGACAAGGAAGCCCCCTGGTGATAGGGAACACAAGGTGGAGTAAGGATATTCTTGATGTGCTGTGAGATTGTTAACCATTGTCATAGGGCAACATGTGTAGTAACTGTTAAATGAAAAACTATTTTGTTCTGTAAGCCTTCATCTTAAGTGAGAATAACAGCACAGTTGGAAGAGCGTAGTCAATGTCACTGAACTGTGAATGTAGAAATTTTTGAAATGGTGTATCTTTGGCCATCTGTAATTTTCATCAAAAAAAAAGGTTGAGAATTTAGAGGCTTAATACGTTGTGGGGTTGTTAACCAATGTCATAGAACAACATGTGTACTACTATTTCATGAGAAACTATTTGCTCTGTAAGCTTTCACCTGAAGTACAATAAAATATATAAAAAAAAAAAAAATGGGCAAAGATATAAATAGACACTTCACCAAAGAAGACATTCAGGAGGCTAACAGACACATGAAGATATGCCCACGATCATTAGCCATTAGAGAAATGCAGATGAAAACTACAACGAGATACCATCCCACCCCGACATTACTGGCACTAATTAAACAGAAAATAACAAATGTTGGAGAGGTTGTGAAGAGACTGGAACTCTCATGCACTTCTTGTGGGAATGTAAAATGGTTCAACCACTATGAAAACTATACGGTACCTTCTTAAAAAGCTAGAAATAGAAATACCATAAGATCCAGCAATCCTCCTCCCAGGAATATATCCTAGGGAAATAAGAGCCATCACAGGAAAAGACATATGCACACCCATGTTCACTGCAGCATTCTTCACAATGGCAAAAAGATGGAAACAACCTAAGTGCCCAGCAACAGATAAATGGATGCACAAATTATGGTACATACACACGATGGAATACCACACAACGATGAATCTGTGAAACATTTCACAACATGGATAAATTTGGAGGGAATTACACTGACTGAAATAAGTCAATCACAAAAGGACAAATATTGTATGAGGCCACTGTCATACAAACTCAAGAAGAGGTTTACACACAGAAAAAAAACAATCTTTGATGGTTACATTGGAGGGGAGGGGTAGGGAGAGAAAAACACTAAATAGACAATAGGTAAGTGGTAACTGGTGAAGGGTAAGGCAACACACAATACAGGGGAAGCCAGCATAACTTGACCAAGGCAAAGTCATAGAAGCTTCCTAGACACATCCAAACACCTTGAGGGAAAAAGTTGCTCAGGCAGAAGGCCAGGGACCATGGTCTCAGGGGATACGTAGGTCAATTGGCATAACATAATTCATAAAGAAAATGTTCTACATCCTATTTTGGTGAGTAGTACCTGGGGTCTTAAAAACTTGCAACTGACCATCTAAAATACATCTATTGGTCCATTCTCATCTGGAATAAAGGAAAATGAGGAAAATCAAAGGCACAGGGAAAATATAAGTCCAAAGGATTAGTGGACCACATGAACCATAGCCTCTACCAGCCTGAGCCCGGAAGAACTAGATGGTGCCCAGCTACCCACACCAACTCCTCTGACAGGGATCACAATAGAGGGTTTCAGACAAAGTGGGAGAAAAATGCAGAACAACATTCAAATTCACAAAAGACCAGATTTACTGGTCTGACAGAGACTGGAGGAACCCCTGAGATTATGGCTCTCAGACACCCTGCTAAACCCGAACTAAAGCCACCCCTGAAGTCCACCTTTCAGCCAAAGATTAGACAGGCCTATAAAACAAACAATAACACACCTGAGGGACGTGTTTCCTTAGTTCAATCAAGTGTACAAGACCAAATGGGCAACACCTGCCAAAAAGCAAAGACTAGAAGGCAGGAAAGGACAGGAAACCTGGAAGAATAGACACGGGGAACCTAGAGTATAAAGGGAAAAGGGGAGAGTGCTGGCACATGGCTGGGATTGCAACCAATGTCACAAAACAATCTGTGTATAAATTTTTAAATGAGAAACTAATTTGCACTGTAAACTTTCACCTAAATCACAATAAAATTTTAAAAAACAAAATTACCCTTAAGCAAAGAAGTGAGATAAAATGCTAACTCAGAGGAGTGCTGTAACTCCCACCAACAGCTCACCAAAACCGGTCCTTCCCGATTAAGGTCATTAAGGTCATATCTGCATTAAGACAGAGATCTCCTTCTCAGGTGTAGCCCATTGACCTCTTCAACTCGAAACACCTGAGGGAACACTCAGTCATGAGAAGGGGTGTGAGGGAATAAAGATGTGGCAAAGATGGCTGCCACTGTGGTGAAAGTATAAGTTGGTACAACCTTTATGGAGGGTAGTTTAGCACTGTATATGTATGTGTATGCTGTCAGGTACCAAGAAATCTACTTCAACTCATAGTGACCCCATGTGCCAAAGTAGAACTGCCGCATAGGGTTTTTCTAGGTTGTTATCTTTACAGGAGCAGATTGCCAGGTTTTTCTACCACAGAGCCCCTGGGTGGGTTTAAACTGCCAACTTTTTGGTTAGCAGCTGAACACTTAACTGTTGTGCCACCAGTGCTTCTTATGTATATGTATGTGTATGTGTAAGAGTCCCTGGGCAGCAGAAATTGTTAAGCAGCAGACTAGTAGCCCAAAGAGTGGTGGTTCGAACCAGGGCTTTGAACCAGTTTGTTCTGGTTCAAACCCCTGCTGACAATTTGCATTTCCACTCCAGATATACTGAATCAGAATATACACTTTAACAACATCCCCAGGTAATTCTTATGTACAATATATTTTGAGAACCACTGCTCTACTAGTGGTTCTCAGAAAAGGTCCCCAACCAGTAGTATTAGCGTACTACTGCAAACTTGTTATTGTTGTTAGGTGCCATCGAGTCACTTCAGACTCATAGCAACCCTACGTACAACAGAATGAAACACTGCCTAGTCCTGCGCCATCCTCACAATTGTTTGAGCCCACTGTTGCAGCCACTTGTTGAGGGTCTTCTTTTAAGCAGACCCTCTACTTTACCAAGCATCATGTCCTTCTCCAGGGACTGGTCCCTCCTGATAACATGTCCAAAGTATGTGTGACAAGTCTTGCCATCTTTGCTTCTAGGGAGCATTCTGGCTCTACTTCTTCTGAGACAGATGTGTTTGTTCTTTGGCAGTCCATGGTATATTCAGTATTCTTTGCCAACACCATAATTCAAAGGCATAAATTCTTCTTCAGTCTTCTTTATTCATTGTCCAGCTTTTGCATGCATGAGGTGATTGAAAACATCATGGCTTGGGTCAGGTGCACCTTAGTCCTTAAAGTGACATCTTTGCTTTTTAACACTTTAAAGAGGTCTTTTGCAGCAGATTTGCTCAATGCAATGTGTATTCTACGGCATAGATATGCCAAATTTTACTTAACTTTTTGTTTATGTATCTTGCATGGTTTTTCTATTATAAATAATGCTATAATATGCATTTTTTAGGAATAAGCTTTGATTTTTAATTTCTGATTATTTTCTTAACTTCAGTTCTTAAAATGGAGAATCAATAGGTTAAATATTATGAGCACGTTAAAGTACCAAAAAATATGTACCAAATTTTGTTGCTTCCACCAAAAGCATACAAAAGTGCCCATCTATAACGCTTGTGTCAGTAATAAGTACCATATTTAAACTTTTTTTTTTTTTTAAATTTGATATATGACTGTCTTAGGCTGGGCTCTCTAGAGAAGAAAAACCAGGGAAGCATATATATATATAGAGAGAGAGACAGAGACCGAAAGAGACAGAGAGAGAGAGAGAGAGATTTGTCTCAAGGAAATGGCTCATGCAGTTGTAGAGGCTGGAAAGTCCCAAGTCTGTGGGTCAGGCATCACGCTGGAGGCTTCCCCTGGCTCACGTAGGTGTAGGGGCTGACAAACCTAAGACTGGCAGGTCAAATGGCAAACTGCTGGCTCACGAGCTGCAGGGGCTGACGAATCTAAGATCAGCAGGTAAGATGGCAGACTGCTGGCTCACAGGCTATGGAGGCCTACGAATCCCAACATCAGCAGGCAATACAGCAAGCTGCTGGCTCAAGTCCCAAGAACCAGAGGTTAGACGATGACAAGCCAGATGCAGGATCCAGAATGAGCAAAAGCCAGTGAGCTTTACCAGAAAGTCTACGTATATTGGATGCAGGCCACACCCCCAAAGAAAACCCCTTTCAACTGACTCGGTGCTCATAGCAGAGGTCATCATGGAGGTGATTACATTATATCAGATCTCATCATGGAAGTGATTACTTCATTATATAACTGCCATAATACTGAGAATCATATCCCAGCCAATTTGACACACAAGCTTAACCATCACAATGACATAAGCTTTCTATCTGAATTTGAATCTCTTTGTCATTGAATGGGTTCATGTATTCACTGGCCATTGTCTTTCTCCTGAGGTAAATCTATTCTTGAGGTAGATTTATCTACTGAGGAAAAAGAGAAGCATTTTGACTGAAGGCAACCAATCCTGCCTTCTTAAATAAATTAAAAAAAAAAAATGAACTTTTAAACAAATTTATAACCTTGTTGAATTCACTAAAGCCTAAGAAAATAAACCTCCTAGCATGATCAATTAAGGAATGTAAACAAAAGAGTAGAGTGCATGTTTTATCCTAATATAGTTTATATGGGTTCCAGCTAATTAATGAAAAGTTCGGGGAAATTGCTGTAACTGCGGATTCCAAGTATCAGATTAACAGACTGTTGAAACTAAAATGAAGAGCTACATGGTATTTCTCTAGTACATGGCTTATACCAAGTCCATTGCCATCGAGTCGACTCCGACAAATATTCTTTCTCTAAAAAAAAAAAAAAAAAAACTGTGTTCTGGTTCACATTGACAGACTGAGAAAACCCATTTACTCCCTTTCCCACCCAAAGTATTTTCTAAATGATATTAAAGAATATAAAGGTGTAAACCCATAACCACAAAGAAAATGAGAAGACGTCATTAGAAGGTGAGTAATTTCAATAAAAGTCTGATAACTTATGAACCATAGCAAAGGAAACCACAACCTAAGAAGAAGTTGGAGCAAAAGAAGGCTGACCTGCCTGAACATACCCTAAAATGACTCAGGTCTCCAAAATAGTATATAAAACAAAGGGTGGAAGGGATTGGTGGGCTGAAAAGAGAGAGAATTAATTACAAGTCAGTATATGTCACATGGAATCCCTGGGTTGTACAAATGGTTTAATGTGCTTGGCTGCTGACTGAAAGGTTGCAGGTTCAAGTCCACCCAGAGGTACCTTAGAAGAAAGGTTTAGTGGTCTAATTCTAAAAAATCAGCCATTGAAAGAAAACCCTACAGAGCAGTTCTACTCTGACATACACGGGGTTGCCATGAGTTGGAATGAACACGACAGCAATTGGTATATGTAACATTGACCTTCCTCCCTGCTAGTCTTCCATGTAGACTAGCCTGAAGTCTCAAGGCAATTAAAAAAAAAAAAAATCTGAGGAGAACTAGGGCACTTACCATGGGTGTTAAAAACCTCACTCTGGCAAGTAGAGATCCCCTATTTCCCAAGTGACCAACCAGGCCTGGCATTTACAAGACTCATCCATTTGAAAATAGCTCCCAGTCAGACTTTCTATTGCTGCATTCTTTTACAGATAATTACAGAATTGTCTATCCAATTTTGAATATCACCAAAATTTGAAAATGCTGAGGAAGCTTGCCACAGAAAAGAGAATGAGCAAGAAAAACAACAAAAAACATGACTCTGGAAGAAAAGACAATTTAGAAAAAAAGATAGAATTTTTAAAAAGAAGATCTATTTAATATCATCAGAATGATTTGAGAAGATTTGGTAACTACAAAAGAAAACACGTACAAAACAAAAAGAATCATATTAAAAAGGAACCATCAGGTAACAAGAAAGTGCTCTTGAAAATCATGTGATTGTTTAAATAAAAAATTCAACTGAAAGTTTAAAGGCAAAGTTGGAGAAATTTGCCAGGCATAAAAAGAGATAAGATGTGTGAGAAAAAATAAGAGATATAGATGATCAATCCATGATGTCGAACAATGGACTAATGTGAGTGTTGGGAGGTGAAAAAAGAAACTGGACTGGAAGAAAAACATGAGAAAAATTCCCAGAGCTGAAGGGAGGCATGAATCTCCAAAGAATAAAGATTTATCAATGCCAATGAGAATGGAAAACACAGACAAAGAACTGATAAGTATCAGAAAATCTAGGGTAAAGAGAAATTCCTAATAGCTTTCCCCAAAAAAAACACAAAACCAAAAGTAGCTACATAAAAGGAAGGATCATAGCAACATTAGACTTACCGCCATCAGTGCTGGATGCCAAAAGACAGTGAAAATAATTTTCAACATAGAAGTCTATATCCAAACTATCTATAAAAAAATCTCAAACTTTAAGTACTCAGAAAATTTACCTTTCATTCACTCCTTCTTAGAAAATTCCTAGCAAAATTAGAAGGTAAGTCAAGAAAAAGAAAGGCCATTGGAACTAGCAAAGAGTGGATTCAGCCCTGGACAGCAACTGATAAATCTTAGGTTGATACTATACAACAGGTCTAGAGAGCAACCCCTGAACAGGTTAAGGCAAAATGGTGAGGTCTATAAGAAAAAGGGAGAGCCAAAAGAGCTGTGTGGTGCAAATGGTTAAGCACTTGACTACTAGCCAAAGGTTGGCGGTTCGAACCCACCCAGAGGTGCCTATGGACAGGTCTTGCGATCTGCTTCCAAAAGGTCACAGCCTTGAAAACCCTATGGAGCAGTTCTACCGTGCACACGTGGGGTCGCCAGGAGTCGGAACTGACTTGATGGCTACTAACAACAACAGAGCAAAGAGTGCAACTATGAGCTTGGAAAAACGTGAAGACATGATCGAGGCACACACTCAGAAAATGCAAGGGAAATTCAGAAATTCCAGGTAAAACAATCAAAAAAACTTTATAAGGAAGACTTGAAATACATATTACCCAGAGTAAGAGGTGGAATGATTTTGACAAAATGATTTAAATGTAGAGAACCCATTTGAATCTAACCCTGGGCACAACGTCCTTTTTGAACCACAGAAGTTGTGACAGTGTAACCATAAAGAACGCTGAAGAATCACAGAATACCACTTGAGTCTGCAGTAAATAATTTCACAAAGTACTAATTATGCAAATCCTTTTCATTATTTTCAACTTTGGAAAAATCACAAAGAGAGAGCACTCTGGTGACAGAGCAAACGTAAATTAAACTTGACAGCACAAAAATAATGGTATAGCTTACTGAGAATGAAAGTCAAAGAGGGAGAAGAGCAGTAAAGGGTGTAAGCCGTCATATCTTTCTTACTGTGGAGGAGCCAAGAGATACTGGCTAGACTGATGATGGACCAATAAGGGGGAGTTTAACTATTTAGAAGTGGCAAAACCAGTGGAAGCTGAGAACAGCATCATGTTATAGTGGGAGAATGTGGAAAAATGAGTGTAAGTAAGGTAAATTCTCTCATAAGAAAATCAGCACCTAATGTCTAAAGTTAATAAATAAATATTATCTAGTAGCATGGAGATCGTAAAAATGGCATGATGGTGAGGGCATCTGACCTCCTCTGACTTCACGAGGGGGTAAGAGAATCACCATCAGCATCAGCCGAAAGCTGACTCCTATGAAGTGAAGGTCAGACATACCTCCACCCTCCAACATTTTTACCAATTCTCACACGAGCCGTCCCTCCTCCAGCACTCTCTACTTCTCTGCTGGGTTCAGTAATTCATTGCAGTGGCCACAGAGAACTCACAGACCATACTCATAGCTAGGGGGTTTATTAGGGAAGTAACAGGTTACTATTTAGGATCAGGAACAACTCAGGATATAGTTCTTTGGTCAGGACAGCCTCTTCTCAGCCATGCCTCTCAGCCCCTTGGCCTCTTGGGCCGGCCCAGCCTTTGCCCTGCTCAGGCAACTGTTACAAAGCTCTTTAGCTCCACTGGTAAGTGCCCAGGGGCACTCCACTCCACCAGGAAGCCTCCTGCCCAAAGGCCCTCAGCTTCCCACTCTGTGGGTCAGCACACCCACTGTAACTGCCTTGCTCCATGGGCCGGGAAACTCACTGTACCGTCTCACATAAGTCTCCTGGTTCTGCTGCCACTACTTCTCTGCCACGGCTTCTTGCTGTTTCTCGCCATCTCCAGTGTTATAGCTCTGTCTGTCTCTTGAGTCTAGGAGGTTCTCAGCACAGGCACCCCAAGTCCAAAGGATGCGCTCTGCTCCCATCTCTTCCTCGGTGGTAGTGAGTTCCTCCCTTTCCACTTCTGGGAAGGTTCATTTTAAGCCTACTGGGATGCCAAAACTGACCAATCCCCTTGTTAGGGTTCCATACACCTTATTTACATGGTCCCACCCCCGACAAAGCTGCCATGCACATATTCTGCATTATTGGCAAGCTGTCCAATCCCCTTGGTGAACCACAAGCACTTTATTTGCATAGTCTCACCCAGTCACTTGTGGGAGTTACAAGACCATGGTGAGGAAGGCCATATAAAAGTGCCCCATTGCACCACAGAGATAAACCAGAAATGGGAGTGTTATGAACTGAATTGTGTCCCCAGCAAAATATGTATTGAAATCTTAACCCCTAAGCCTGTGAATGCAATCCCCTTTGGGAATAGGGTTTCCTTTGTTATGGTAATGAGGCTATCAGTATAGGGTGTGTCCTAAACCTAACCACTTCTGAGTCATATAAAAAGCAGCATAAACACAGAGACATACAAGCTCCAAGGGGGAAAGTAGACCCCACCGAAAGTGAAGATCACCAAGGGACTGAGGCATGTCGGAGCGAAAGACACTGAAGCAAGGACCTGACCCCAGAGCTGACAGACATTGTCTTCCCCCATAGCTGGGGGCTGAATTTGGACTTCTAGCCTCGTAAACTGTGAGGAAATAATTTTCGGTTCTTTAAAGCCACCCACTTGTGGTATTTCTGTTACAGCAGCACTAGGAAATTAAGACCGAGTGGTTGCATTTAGGGAGCACAACTAGAGGTAAGGAAGGGAACTGTTACTTTTCATTCTAAGTGTTTCTAAAGTACAGTCAAACCTGTGAAAGCCGGAACCTGCGTTGGGCGGAAACTTGTCAGAGAGGGAAAACGCGAGTATTTTCCACTCTCAGAGAGCAATAGACAAGTGGTCAGACCGCACCCTGTCAAAGGCGGAAAACTGGCAAGACCCAGAAAAACAAGGCGGTCGCGCTGACTTCCGGCTCTCACTGGTTTCACTGCATTTGATTTGTAAACTATGTGAAGATTATTTCGATTATTACTTTCATAAACAACAAAACAGAAAAACAGAGTTATAAAAAGAATAAAAGCATTGTGACAAGCTGCTTTACTAAGAACAAAAATAAATAATTGAGTCTAGATGAAATCTTGTCTTCTGAGTCTCTGGTGCTCTGGAGGAAGAGTGAATTTAGTGTAACTGGATTTATTGTAACGAAGAGGGAGCAAATGCAGTGTACGGAAATGAAGCACATCATTTTTCCCCAACAGAACAATTAAGCTTTCATTAGGACTTAATGACAGGATAACATTCTGGGGCTTGGAGGGTAAGCACATCCCCTTCATTATTAAATCAAAGATTAGCCAGTATCAAGAGACACCCTCTTCTTTATCCTGGATTCTCCCCAACCCCCAAGCCCCTTGATGACCGAAGATAAAGATGGAAATGGAAGAGAAAGTTCCCCAGTGCTAATTGCATATTATCTCATTTCCTCCTGATTGCTGCCTCCGAGTCGTTGCCTATTAATATCCCAAAAAATGACAGCAAGTACACATTCAAATACCAGCTAGGTACATTTCCCAGTACGAGCTAGTTGTTGGAAGGTTTGCAAGACACCAGTGATTCAATGTTGGGGCTACTGAGCCCATCTGGCTTGAAGGCCTGGCTTCCATGTTATTTAGAACAGCCTGGGTAAACTTATTACTGCACCCTGTGTTCACAGAGAAGGTTAGTTCTGAGTTCAATTACAATCCCTAGCAGTTTAAACGATAACCGCTGTGCTATAATCTAAAATAAATTGCTTTTCTCAAGAAACCATGTAAGCTTTTGCACTCCAACTTAGCGGAGCTGCTGTTTTGATCACATCTGAAATTCAAGCAGGATACAAGTGCTGGTCCTCTGAACCCCTGTTTTTACCTCCAGTGGTGTTCTCCACTTCTGCAGCTCTGTTTACCAAAAATTCATATCCTGCAATTGGATTCCTGGGAAAGCAACACTGAGTCCCCATTTTTTTTTTACTGTCCTTTAAGGGAAAGTTTACAGTTCAAGTTAGTCCCCCATACAAAAATTTATACATACATTGTTATGTGACCCTAACTGCTCTCCCCATAGTGACAGCACATTCCTCCTTTCCACCCAGATGTGACAGCACACTCCTCCTTTCCACCCCTGATTTCCTGCGTCCATTCAACCAGCCCCTGACCCTCTCTGCCTTCTCATCTCACCTCCAGTCAGGAGCTGCCCATTTAGTGCGTCACCTTTTTTTTTTTTAATGCACCAAACAAAACCCGTTACTGTAGAGTCGATTCCGACTCCTAGCGACCCTACAGGGCAGAGTAGAACTGCCCCTTAGGGTTTCTATGGAGCGCATAGGTGGATTCAAACCGCTGACCTTTTGATTAGCAGCTGAACGCTTAACCACTGCGCCACCAGCGCATCACTTTTTTTCCTATGCAAGCAACATACCTTGCCTGGGCTCCTTTGAAAGGACTATATTGGGGGGGGGGGGGGTAAGATGTGTTCTCCCTGCTCGCACAGCCAGAAAGCTTATCCGTCACCACCGGCCAAGACAGCCAGTGTGAGGATCTCAGCATCCAAATGAATCCAGTACTTCTGCAAACTCTTTGCTCAAATCCACCTCCTTCTCTCTCCAAGGGAAAGAAGGCAAAGGAAAGAAAATCGGCAAGTGCTCAAAACCCGAAGCGAAAATTCTGCTCCTCACTCCCATCCCCCTACTGTGGGTTTTTGCAAAAAGCCCAATAAACCCAAACCCACAAAGCTGTTATTTCTGAGCACATCCAAATCCAGCCTTTGGAGGGGCACAGCTGCTTCAGCACTTCTCCGATGGGGATGGCTACTGATCCCTTAGATGCCTTTCCACAAAGGCCATTAGAAAGGTTTCCAACGTACGCTTCGTTCTTTCAGATTTAACAAGGCAACATAATTAACACCACGGTTTTTCTGCCAGCCAACAAGAGAAAATTGCCCTTCCAAGAGATTTTTTTCAAGTTCACAAAATAATCCATTAGTACTTATGCCTTTCAGGCATTTTTCTTTCTACTGAGCTTGGAAGAGATTGGTTTGGGGTGTGCTATATGGTACGTGCTCAGCAGCATTTTTCTGAAAGAAGAAACTTCTTTCTGCCCATCAGAAATAACGGCCACCACAAAAAAAGGAAAATGAACACTCTGACCAGCTCAAACTCTAACCTGAGAACCTCAGAGCCACTGTGAAGGCAAGAAAGTGTTATTTCTTTCTATCACTTTGCATGCAGCTGTACCATGAGGGAAGAGGGAGGTTCCAATTCATTCCTGTGAACCCCCCAGTTCTGACACATGAGGTCTTCAACCTAGGAGGGCCAGAGAGACAAAGTACACTGGTTCTTGACCAGGGCCCACTCAGGGCGCTAGGAAATGGGAGGAGGTGTTTCTTTGCTGTCCCAATGATTAGAGGACATTACTGACATTTGGGGGCACTCTAATGTTGCTACAGTTTTGAAATATGTTAGCTCTATACAACACAGAATTTTCCTGCCAGGAATGCCATCAGAGCCACCGCTGAGAAACACTGACTTCTGTTGGGAGGATGTCAGTGTTGCAATAAGATGAAGAGACCCATTGCCCCGGGCCCCTCATTTGCTCACATTGCAGACTCTCAGCTGCAAACTCTTGGTATGATGGGTGATTTTTGATCGTATGCTGGACATTTTGCCTATTATGTTAGGAGAGTCTGGGTCCTATTTAAATCTTTTCTTTTGGCAGTCACTCTGTTTAGGTCAGTCAAACAGGTCTTCACGCCTATGGACTGTAGTTTTGACGGCAGTTTAATTTTCAGGGTCTTTGAGGTGCTATTTTGTTCTGCTTGCTCCCCCTGGTCCCTGTTCCCACCACACTGTCTGCGGGTGCAGAAGGGCTTTTCCCAAGTTGTGCTACCAGGTGTCTCTCAGTGGGAGATGGGTTTGATGGGATCTCTGTACCAGTATCTCCCGATGTCTCTCACTGGGCAGGGAGGAGAGTCTCAAGGCTTCCTGGACTGGGCCCCTTTTTGCAGCTGCATCCCACTGGCTAGTTCCGCTGCTCACCCCAGTGCCTCTGGGCAGGGGAGGAGTGTCTCAGGCACACAGAGACAGAGGAGCTTCCAGGACGGGGCCACTTGCTGTGACTGGGTCCCTTTTTCCTGTTCCCTTTGCCTGCCATAATGTCTCCGGGCGAGGGAGGAGAGTTTCCGGACAACAGGGATAAAGCAGCTTTCTGGACCAGGCCACGTGCAATAGCTGGGTCTTGCCCTTGCCTACTCTGCCCATCCACCTCATCTTTCATGACAGACAGCAAGAGTCACGGGCCCAGTGGGGAAGGAGAGCACTTTCCCTGGCTGCTAATTTGGGGAAAGGCTCCTAATCTATTCCCCTTGCTGGTGGTGTTTGACTTGTCTGATGTTACCAGAGGGAGGGAACGAGCCTTTCTGGGATGCTTCTTTTGTTAGGTCTTGGGAAACACCTAGTCTTGGTAGCCTTCTTCTGCTGGGTAGGGGGTCTCTTGATGCCCTGCCACTGTGCTGTCCTCCAGACCTGGGGTCTCAAACCAGCCCACCTTCTCCTCTTTACCTTTCAGAGTTCTCATGTGGTTGTTCCTCACACCATTCCCAGGATTTATAGTTGTGTTTAACAGGGAGGATCAAAGGAAAATGAGTCTATGACATCTTTTATAGGCCAGAAGTCTCTGTTTGCCATATTTTAATTGTATATTTCCATTCACGTTTTTTATGACACAACCCATTTTGACCTTATTATAGTTATCTGTGTACATTCATAGATTCTAAGATTTGAAACTTCTTGAGAATGTCTCTTTGTGCATTCAACAGTGCTCTGAACACAGTAGGTTCTCCCTGAATAGCTCTCAAGACTGAACGAATGCTTATTCATATTTTCTTTGGGCCTGTATAATGGAGCAAGACCTACCTGTTAAGAGGGTGGTTGTTGGTAGAATATAAGTGTGACTTAAAAAAATGCCCACCCTGCAAATGAACACCGGAGTAACAATGAGAATCTTGCTCAATGTGATTTGCTGGAACTCAGTTCAGAATGTCGGCTCATTTGGTCATCAGCTCTCTCAGGTCATCACAATCATTTCTTCTGCCAACAGCAGATCAGAGAATGTGGTAATGCTGGAGCAGACCTCCGTACCATTACTTCCTATAGCCATTACCTTTTTTGGGCCTATACCCTTAAACACACATACAACACACACACATACACAAACATATACACAAACATACTCATACTTGCATATTTCAAGCAGTCAATTTTTCACAGAAGGTAGAAAGTCACATAGGGGAGCATGACATGATATCTTTCTAGAAATGAAACCACCACTTCCTCAATAAAGCATGAGTATGAAACACGAGTGCCTAATAAGAAATGGCACAGGCTTTGTTGGAAAAACTCAAGTTATTTAAGGCTCACAGAAATACCACCCAAGATTGCATGTAAGAGCTAGAGGGCCTCAGGCAGGGGATGCAAGGGAATGGAATGCAGGCCAATGCTGGGGCTCAGACGGAGGAGTGATGGAGTGCTGAGCAGAAATAGACCCTGGGAAATTGACTTCTCTTACTTAGCAGGAAAGGACTGGAAATGAGAGCTTTAGGATGGAAAAGGCCCGGACTCTCATTTAACTATTGGTATCATGCATTGTTATCAGTTGATATGAGCTCTCGATTTTTAAGATCTCTAATCACTTGTCGCTCATATTCGCTGCACATACTTGTCTCTCTTTTGGTTGTTGTTTGTAGACAAACAGAAGTTTTAATTTTTAATGGAGTCAAATCTACTACTCAACATCTTTTATGATCTTTTCTTTTTGACCACAAAGTCTTCTCTCACTCTAGTTGGGACAAATATTCATTCTTACTCTGGGTTTAAAATGCTTGATTTTATCCAGTTATTGTTTTAATCCAGCTGCAATTCATTTTAGGGTATGGTGTGAGAGAGACTGTAATTTATCCAACTCTAATGCATTCTTCGTAAGTAAAAAAAAAATAAAGCTTCCCGGAGTGGAAAATAGCCCAGACACAGTGTGCTCAGCATTCTAAGGCAGGAAGGGAATGAAGGAGGCACTTTTCTCAAACACGTAAAAAGCTTACCCTACTTTACTGGGGACTTTAGGCAACCTCCCTTATTTCTCAGTGTTCCTCTTCTCTTTTCTGTAGAGTGGGAACAAAAATATCACCACCCACCATGGCTCCCAAAGGAGTCACTGGGTGGTGCAGACGGTTAACAGTTAACATGCTCAGCTGCCTACTGAAAGGTTGGAGATTCAAGTCCACCCAGAGGTGCCTTGGCGACCTATTTCTGAAAAATCAGCCATTGAAAATCTTACGGAGCACAAGTCTACTCTAACACACATGGCGTCACCAGGAGTCCTCAAGGACAAGGCAACTGCTTAAGCTTGTCAAGTCTTCTGCGTACTTTCAGTGTAGAAGGTTTCCATTACTGTTACATTGCATATACAGGTCACTGCTGGAGAACATGACCAAGGGAAACAGAACTTCAGAAAACACGGAATGAGCTATTAAGGGCTTCCCTCTTTGTAGGAATGGTCTCAGAAGAAAAATAAGTGCCAGTGTCTAAAATACAGTAAGATGACACCGGCTTCCAAATGTATCAGGTTTGGAATAAATGTTCTTTGTACCATTTTTAGCTTCTACGTGTTTGAATAAAGGTGAACCCACAGCTAACTGACCTCTTAGAAGGAAGGCTCAGAGAAGTAAAGATTAAGCAGTGTTCTTTTCCAGCAGTGGAGGCGGGTGTATGTTTAGGGAATGTGCAAGGATCAGGTTTGTTTCTTTTTCTACTTTTCATTTATTGATTTTATCTTAAAGACAAAATACGATACCTGACTAACCTTTAAATACAGATTAGCAATCTAAACAAGCTACAGCTTCAGTACATCATTCTTCAAAGCTCACCTCAGAAAAGAGAAGCTAGCTCCCAACTTGTCGCAAAATTAAATACATTTAGGAGAAGTAAATGTGAGTAGCAGCTAAGGATGGGGAGCAGGGAGAGGGAGATTTATTTGCAATAGATGCTTGCTTTCAGGTTTGCTGAAATGTTTCCAAATGGTTTGTGTTTCTTCATCACCCAAGTGGTATAAATTGCTTTCTTAGCTTTATCAAACCTTCTTCACATTAGTAGATTGGAACTTCACCTCAAGGTCATTTTTACATGTGTATTTAACAATGTCTTGGTGACACTTCTAATATAGAAAGCAGCAAACTAGAAGGATAGACGGATGGATGGATGGATGGATGGACGGACGGACGGACGATAACCACTAGGTTCCTTCTTTTTTTTTAGCTCATTTGTTCAACATGTTTTTATTAAGAGCTATCTAACTAATCATCACGTTAATATGTAAACCTTGACATGCTTTGTTAAGTGTTAAGTATCCTACCGTTAAGAATAAGGAGGTGAAGAAGTTCCAAGCAGTCTCTCATTATGGAGCTTCCAGTCTACCAAGGGTGAGAACAGAAGACTCAAGATAGGCAAAAATGCCTAATGCGTACCTAGAGAACTTAACCAAAATGAGTTACCCAACAAATTAAAATGGCTACTATCTGCAGTTATATACATACCAGGTAAGAAAGAAAAGGCCTACAACTTCTCCTGGACATGCCTTGGAGCCAAAATAGGTTTTAATCATAACCATTTCCTGACAATTTCCACCTAAGCCCTCCAAATGCAAGAGGGGACCAAGAAGTGTCACCTTCACATGTCTCCCAGTAAGAGACCATTCATACCATACGAGGACAGGAGACTCTCTAGGTCTATTTTTGCCTTCTTCCTTTTTTTTTTTTTTTGGTTGTTTGGAGAAGACCCAATTCAGATGCAAATCCATCATATTTCCCTTCAAGGATACTATCCTGAAAGCTAGTAGCATACTTTTTTTTTGGCATATACAATCACATTTGCTATATCTTTTGTCTCTTTTGGAACACAGTTCTGTATTCACCCAGCAACTACATGTTATCATAAATGTCAATCTATTAGGCAAATAAGTACAAAAAAAGAAACATTCATTGCAAAATCACAAGGTAGATTACATAATATATCACATTCAATAGAATGAAAAATTAGCAAGGATCAGCCTGGCCATTTCATTGGTGAGGCAACTGACAATTTTTCCTGTAAGGAATTCTCCAAAATGCCATCAAAATCGAGAGTTTAAAAATTTCCAGCCCCTTCTTCTGACCTTCTTGCTGCAAGTTGCATACATGGAATCAGTTATGCAAGAGAGAAACCGGGGAGCGAGGGGACAAAGAAATTATGATTGTAAATTGCAAAATACAAAGCTCTTAGTTTCAAAAATTTACCTTTTCCAAGTGTCCCTGATTCTGCCCAAGAATGCCTCTAGCCTGAGCATGATGCTTGCTGGTAATGGGGACAGACAGGCCTTTTTTTTTTTTTTTAATTGTGGTAAAATATACATAAAATTGACCATTTTAACCATTTGTAAGCATACAATTCAGTGGCATTAAGTACATTCACAGGGTTCAAAATCACCACTATCTATTTCCAGAACTTTCCATCACCCCAAACAAAAACTCTATACTCATGAAGCAAGAACTCCCCATTCTTCACTCCCCACTGGCCCTTGTAATCTCTAATCCACCTTCCGTCTCTGAATTTGTCTATTCTAGTTATTTCATTTAAGTGGAATCATACAATTTCTGTCCTTTTCTGTCTGGCTTAATTTTTCAAGGTTCATCCATGTTGTAGCATATATCAGAACTTCATTTCCTCTTATGGCTGAATAACATTCCATTGTATGGCTATACCACGTTTTGTTTATCCATTCATCTGTTGAAGCATATTTAGATTGTATCCACCTTTTGGCTATTGTGGATAATGCCACGATGGACTTTGGTGAACAAGTATCTGCGTCCCTATCTGCAAGTCTTTTGGGTATATATACGCAGGAGTAGAATTGCTGGGTCTTTTGGAAATTGTGTGTTTAATATTTTGAGCAACCTCCCAACTGTTTTCCATAGAGGCTGTACCATTTTACAATCCCACCAAAAATGGACAAGGGTTCCAATTTCTCCAAATCCTCACCAAGACTAGTTATTTTTCGATAATAGCTATCCTAGTGGGTGTCAAGTGGTGTCTCATTGTGGTTTTGATTTCCCTAATGACTAATGAATGATGTTGGGCACGTTTTCATCTGCTTATTGATCATTTGTATAACATCTTTGGAGACATGTCTGTTCAAGTCTTTACCTTTTTGTTGTCGTTGTTGTTGAGTTGTAGAACTCTTTTATAATTCTGAATATGAATTCCTTATCAGATATATAATTTGCAAATATTTTCTCTCATTCTGTGGGTTGTCTTTTCACTCTCTTGATAGTACCCATAAATACATGAAAGTTTTTAATTTTTATGAAGCCCAATTTATCATGGCACAGGACCAGCAGTGTTTTGTTCTGTAGTACATAGGGTCACTGTAGGTTGGAACCGACTCAACAGCACCTAACAGCAACGACGTAACAATTTATCTATTGTTTCTTTTGTTGCCTATGTTTTTGGAGTCATACTTTAAAAAACTACCGCCAAATCCAAGTTCATGAATATTTTCTGTTATGCGTTCTTTGAAGAGTTTTTTCTTTTTTTTAAAAAAATTATTTTGTTGTTGTTGGGAATACACACAGAAGAACATACACCAGTTCAACAGTTTCTACTTCGAAGAGTTTTATAGATTTAGCTCTTAAATTTAAGCCTTTGTTGCACTTTAAATTGATTTTTGTGTATGGAGCAAGGTAAGGGTCCAACTTTCACCTTTATATGTAGATATCCAGTTTTCCCATTCATTAGGGAAAGGCTGTCCTTTCCCCACTGAATGCTTTGGCACCCTTGTCAAAAACCAGTTGACCATATTATGAGGATTTGTATGTGGGCTCTCTATTCTATTCCACTGGTCTATATTCTACCCTTATTCCAGTACCACAGTGTTTTGATTACTGTAGCTTTGTAGTAAGTTTTGCCATTTGGAAGTGTGAGTCCTCCAACTTTGTTTTTTTTTTTTCAAGATCGTTTTGGCTATTCAGGATCCCTTGAAATTCAATATGAGTTTTAGAATGGGTTTTCTAGTTTTGAAAAAACACAAAACAAAACCAAAATGTCATTGGGATTTTGAGAGAGATTGCACTGAATGTGGATATGGCTTTGGGTAGTACTGTCATCTAAACCATATTATGTCTTCAAAACACAGGAACATAGGATGTCTTTCCATTTATTTAGGTCTTCTTAATTTCTTTAAGCAGTATTTTGTAGTTTTCACGTGGTCTTTCTTTTTAGGAACAATAATGTTGTTATTGTTATCAGGTGCCATCGAGTTGGTTCCAGCTCATAGTGACCCCATGTACAATAGAACAAAACACTGCCCAGTGCTGTGCCATCCTCACAATTGTTGTTAAGCTCGAGCCCACTGTTGCAGCCACTGTGTCAATCCATCTCATTGAGGGCCTTCCTGTTTTTCACTAAACCTCTACTTTACCAAGAATAATACCATTTGAACAATAACGCCATGATATCATTAGAATAATAACACTATTTGTTTTTCCTGCTCTTCACCCAAGCTCTTCCTGCCTTAGATATATCGATGACACAATAAGCATAATCTTGTTTTCCATCTTTATGACTTTCAAACTTTTAGGTAACATGGAAGTCTGTTTTTGTCTTGAGAAAGAATTGATTTTCAAATTTTAATCTACATCATAACAACACAGCAGTAATGATGTCAATGATAATAGATGCTTACTTGTGCCTGGGATTGTGCTAGGCACTTTTCATTCATTATCTTATTTAATTCTCACAATTCCCATATAATTTAGGTTACTTCCTGGAGTCCCTGTAAGAAGTTTCATATAGAAATCCAAACTCCCTTTTCAAGCATACACAGAAATTGGCAATACACAAAAAGGCAAAAGGATAAGATATGTCTAGTTGGGAAAAACAATTTCATTCCTCATTAAGACCTACCTATCTTAAAAAGAGGCCGATGGTAGTATTTATTTATGATTATGGAAATAATATCTGCTCACCGCACCCAATTCAAGAATTACAGAAAAGCTTTTTTAAAAATCACATATTATTTTATCACTCAGCGATAAACATTGATAATGTTTTGATATTTCCCAGGCTTATTTATAAGTGTGTCTTCATTTTTTGTTGTTTGTTGATTTTCTAAACCAAATTTAGATCATAAAGCAATGTAATTTTGTATGATTTTCTTTCATTGAAAATTATGTTGTATTTCCCATGTCATTAAAACGTCAATTTAAAAAGATTTTCAAATGCTATCTTATCTACTATAATTTATTTAACAATTCCCCAATTCAATGATATTTAGATTATTTACAGTACTTAATTGTTATATAAACATGATCCTAATAATTAATTTTTTCTGCATCTATTTCCTTGAGAAGAAATTCTAGAAATAAGACCACTGGATCAAAGAATATGAAAGCTTCCTTTTCTAGGGCGGCTGTCTGCATTTATAATGTCACCATAAAGGAGAAGAACTTACCAACTCCAAGTTTAAGTAGTATAATGTAGCATACTCATTATATTTAGCATTTGCCTATAAGTTGAAAATGATACAGTTTTGTATGTTTTAAATTTTTATATAGTGGTATCATATTGAACTCTCTTGCAATTCTGTTCTGAAATTTTTATGCAATGTAATATTTTTGAGATTTATTCCTTGTAATACATTTTTTCATTCGTTTTTTGCTTTTCAATAGTCATCTGTTATATGAATGTTTCATAATGTTTGTTCATTAGCTATTGGTGGGTATTTATATTTTCTTAAATCACAGGTGACGGGGGTAGCTGTTGTAAGTATCTTGTACAGACTTCCTTGGGCAATGGGCCATAGGTGATGCACATCTTCAGCTTTTCACATGGTGATGCCATGTGGTATTCCATAGTGGTTGTACCAGTTTGTCCTGCTGGAATGAGAATCCCCTTGCTCTACAACCTCACCAACAGTTGATATTGTTAGATTTTTTTTTACGTTTACCAGTCTCATGGGTGTAAAAAGCTATGTGATTGTGATTTTAATTTGCATTTCCTGATTACCTTTGAGTTTGAGAGTCCTTTCATTCATTAATTGGCCATTTCGGTTACTTCTCCAATTTGTTTGTTCATAATTCTAGGCAATTTTCTATTCATTTTTGTTTCTGGTTATTTATTTGTATTAACTGTTTGTATATTTCTTGTTAATTTTCTGCTGTTAAACATTCTGAAAATACAAGCATAGCCTGCGGAATGCTGCACTTTCCTGGTAAAATGCCTCTTGGTTTTTCAAGTTCAAATTTCATCATATATTTTTTGGCCAAGGTTTATGCGGCAAAAATTTATATTTTTGATGGCAAAACTCAATAGAAATTTGTCAACAAAGTGATATGTAGAAAAATCTTCCAGATGTATTCCAAGCGTAATGCTTCTGCCCAGAGCCAACACGCATCACCTCAGCTCCCATTTCATTTGTCTAAAGCAAATCACGTGGCCTTGCTTGACTTCAAGGGGGTGGGAAAGTATACCCATTCTGTGTGTCCAGAAAGAGAAGTAAAATATTTATAAACAACCTAAATGATACCATAATATCCTTGGTCATATAGTCTTTTTCACCTTCACCAAGTCAAATCTTTTTTTTTTCCTTTATGATATTGGGGTGTTATGTCTTGTATAAGAAGATCTCCCTCATGCCAACGTTGTAAGAGTCCTCTTATGTTTTTTCTAATGTGTTGAAATTAGCTCTCTCGCCTAACAGGAGCTAATTTTTTGTGGTAATATTGTGTCTAATATTTTTTTCTGCCTGGAGAAGCAATTGGTTCATTCACTGAAAGCCATCTTTTCCGGTGCTAATTTAATATTCCACCTTAATCAATCCTGGCATTTTTGTCATGGGTCTGCTTTTGTACTCTTTGTTCCAAACAAAGATGTATTTGCTTGATACGTAACCAATATCACACTGTATAAGTGTTTTGATGTTTTAGCAGGCAAACCCTTCATCCTGGTTCTTCCTCTAAAATAAACTACTTGCTGTTCTAAAGTACTGTCTTTCTCTTCAAAATCTAGAAGATGTTTATAAAGCCTCTTAAGAAATCCTCTTGGGATTTTGATTGTGATTGTACAGATTTAAAACATACCGAGCCTTCCCACTGGAGAACATGGTACTTACTTCTCCCTTTACTTAAGTTTTCTTTTATGCTGTTCACTAGAGTTTAACATTTTTTATACAGTTATTGTGCATTCCATTGTAATTTGCTCGTGAATCCTATGGTTTGGGGGTTTTACTAGTGTACAAGAAAACTATTGATATTTTAATGTAATCCTACAAACAGCTACCTGATAAACCTATCAATTCTAATAGTTTTTTAGTTGCATTTCAGAACAGACCATTATATCTTTTTAAATAGTACAGATTTATCTTTTCTTTGTAATATTTATACCTCATATTTAATTTTATTGCCTTACTCCACTGGCTAGGATCATGTTGAACAGTAGCTAGTACAATGTTGAATAGTGACAGTAATCAGAAACCTGCGCATCTCGTTTGTGGCAGGAAGGGGAATATTTCCAGTGTTAACACCGAAATAATGTAACTTGCTGTAAGTTTCTGATAGATGTCCTGAATTTTACTGTATAAGTTCTTCCTACTTTTACCTTCTTAAATGAGTATTGCTTGCTGTTGTTTTCCAGAAATGTGGATTTTATATTTACAATTTGTTTCTCTTATTTTCCACAAATTGATTTTGTTACTCTCTTAATAATAAAAGCTCTTAGGGTTATTAATTTTCTGGTAAATGCAGCTTTGGCCATTTAAAATATTGATACATAGAGTTATTATGTTCCTAATAGGTTATTACACTAAGTTTGCTTTCCTATTTGAACTTAGAATTCTTTAGGCAAAGTTTTTGTTTTTTGTTGTTGCTACTGCTATTTTCCAAGCTGCTGGGGTTTGCATTTAAACTCTTGTTATTAATTTCTACTTTGATTTCATTGTAGGCAGAGCATGCAGCTTGTAAAAATTCTATACTTCATAATTTAATGTGAGTTTCTTTGAGGTTTAGTACATGATCATTGTCGGGGTCCCCCCCCCAGTGCTTCATGGCTGCTTAAAAAGTATAAATTTTTATTTGTCAAGAACAAAGTCCAATAAATATTTATTAAATTGGCTTTTCTGAAATTACTAACATACTCTATTCTTATTTGCACCACGAAAGATCAACAAAAGTGTATTCAAGTCTCCCGCAACAATTCCATTTCTATCAGTTTTTCCTTACATTTCTAACAGCTGTTGTTTCATGTTATTCTGAGGTTTTATCATATGGATAAAGACAAGGGTTAACGATGGTAAGGGGAAAGATAACACATAATACAGAAGAGTCGGCACACCTTGACCAAGGCAAAGCCACAGAAGCTTCCTAAACACATCCAAACATCTTAAGGGACTGAGGTACTGGGGCTAAGGGCTGGGGACCATGGTCTTGGGGGACATCTAGGTCCACCGGCATAACATAGTTCATAAAGAAAACGTTCTACGTCCTACTTTGGTGAGTAGCATCTGGGGTCTTAAAAGCTTGTGAGCAGTCATCTAAAATACATCTATTGGTTCCATCATGTTTGGAGCAAAGGAGAATGAAGAAAACCAAAGAAATGAGGAAAATATTAGTCCGAAGGACTAATGGACCACGTAAACCACAGCCTCCACCAGCCTGAGCCCAGAAGAACTAGATGGTGCCTCAGCTACCCCCACCAACTACTCTGACAAGGATCACAATAGAGGGTCCCAGACAGAGCAGGAGAAAAACATAAAACAAAATGCAAATTCACCAAAAAAGACCAGACTTACCGGTCTGACAGAGACAGGAGGAATCCCTGAGAGACTTTGGCCCCCGGACACCCTGCCAACTCAAAACTGAAGCCACTCCCAAAGTCCACCTTTCAGCCAAAGTAATAATAGTAATATTTCGATGCACACTGCAAAGTAGCACCTGTTTGTTATTACAAACCATTGTACGTACCTCAATTTTTGACAATTTTTGAATATAATAGGCTTTACAGGGGTTGGTTCATAACCACAGGTTGTACATAAGTTGGACATTCGTAACGCAGAGACAGCCTGTACTCTTCTCAATGTGTGATGTACATGGGAAATATTATTTCTATTTATAAATAAGGAAACTCAAAACCATGTAGGTTAAATAAGTTTTCCAAGATCATTCAGGTAGCATATGTCAGTGGTGAGATTTAACCAGAGGATGCTGTTACGTGCTGTTGGGTCAGTTCTGACTCATAGCGACCCTACATACAACAGAATGAAACACTGCCCGGCCCCACCATCCTCACAATTGTTGCTATGTTTGAGCCCATTATTGCAGCCACTGTGTCAATCCATCCTGTTGAGGGTCTTCCTCTTTTTCACCGACCCTCCACTTTACCTAGCATGATGTCCTTCTCCAGGGACTGGTACCTCCTGGTGACATGTCTAAAGTACCTAACCAAAGGATGCTAATACTAAAACCATGGCTTTTTACAAATATAAAATATACCCTTGCTGAACATCGATAATCAAGATGGACTATTTGGTCAAATTATCTGCCTGTTTTTTTTTTTAGTACGGAAGCTTCCACTATTTAATTATGTTGGCATAAATGACATGTTTGGTTGTACTTCTGTGATCTTATTTTATGCTTTATATAACTTATGTTTCCCTATAATTTTCTTTGCTTCAGTGATTTAGACCAGGCTGCACATTCTTTTATCTCTCCACTGAGTTGAAAGACATACATCTTACCTTTATTCCCAATAATGGTGCCCGATACACACCAAAATTATTTTTAAATATTTGTTGAATGAATGAACAGACTTTAAAACATTCAAAGACTTATAATCTTTTGAGTCCACCCCAAGAAAAATGAGGATTAGTGACACTTTTATTTCTGGACTTTGTAAGTATGATCTTGAGTTTTGTAATAATTTTAAATTTAAAATACTCATACTTATTAAAGTATTATTTTACATTACATATTTTTCTTTCAGATGTATACTTGTACATTTGTATTCATTGCTATAATTAAATTCACAATTGCTTAAGTCTCACTTTCTATTCAGTTGGTTTCATTACTGTCAGTCTCTTGACAGCACTTACCTCCCTGTTACTGAATTCTTTGATTTCTCTCTCAGCTACCGGAACCAGGGCTTCCTAATCCTCCAGAGATGCTGATTCAGTACTTTTGGGGTGGCCCTGTGACTCTGCATTTCTAATGAGCCCCCAGGTACTGCTGATGTTGCTGGGCCATGCACCTCACTCTGAGCAGCAAAAACTCAGCCTCCATCCTCAGGCCACTTTCCATAGTAAAGAGCTGCTGTGTTTTCTTCTCTCTTGCACATTTGAGACCCTCTTTCTGCTACCTTTACAAGTCAAAGGCAGTTTAACTATATGTACATTTCTTGGGCACGCTTTCTCAAACTTTTCTAATGAAATTTTATAGACTTTATAGCAACATGTTGTATCGTACATGGCTGTAGAGGGGGAAGAAAAGGCCAGGCTGATTTTTATTCTTTTATAGATAAATACTGTTCTTTGAATGATATTTTTTCCTTTATTATTGTGATTAAAAGAAAAAAAAAATGACGAGTGGTAATGGTATGGAACCCTTTTCATTAAAGTTGCCTGGAGTATGTAGCCCTGGTGGCGCAGTTGTTAAGAGCTCGACTGCTAACCAAAAGGTTGGCAGTATGAATCCACCAGCCACTCCTTGGAAATGCTATTGGGACTGTTCTACTCTGTCCTGTAGGGTCGCTCTGAGTCAAAATCAACTCAACTGACAACAGGTTTGTTGTTGTTGTTGTTGTTTTGGTTGGAATATGTAAAGCTTTTTCAATTCACTTACTGAGGCTACTTTGTAAAGTTTGTTTGTTTTTTTTTTAAATCTCAGAAGAGTTTTTCTTAATTAATCTTTGATTGCTATTTGTGTTCTGATTGTTATTTCAGCCTCAAGCACGTCTATAATGCCTAGATTGATTCTGGGTGTTAAACTCGTAATCTCTGTCTTCCAGATTTTTAATCTCTTCCATTTTTTTATCATAATTTTTTTGCCCTTTTCTTCTTCATTTTGACAGAACCTATCATGATTTTTTAAAATGCTGATTTATTTTCAGCTTTTAATGCAGATTTTAATTGTGGGTTCTTTACAATGTTTTCTTGACTAACCTGTCTCCTTTTCCAAGCCATCCTACTTTCTTTTAATCTAAGCTTTTTCTTTCATTATTCTTTCTGTTTCCTGAGTCAACTAAAGATGCCAAACTTCTAAAAGCTTCTTTGCATTCCTGTGGTACATGACCTTGACAGGTCAACTTTTACACTGAGTCTCTTGGAAACTCGTTCCTTTTTCTTGTGCATCATGACTTTCTTATATTCAGATTGTCACCAAAGGGTTAGTGTTTGCCAAGAAAGTGGTGAAGAGTGTGTTAATTTGTGTGTCAACTGAATCCTCTGTAGCTGGATGATAAGTTTGTTTGCAGAATTTATAACCCAGTTCTCAGGCTCTAGCAGCTTTTCCATCTAATGGAGCTCCTTGGATTGACTAGCATGACCACGTCCAATGTGAGGATGAAAAACAACAATCACCAGGGCTCCCTTTATCTTCAGCCTAGCTACAGTGCTTTACCTATGACAGATAGCAACAGATACACTTCCAAAGATATAATTGCCCCATATGGGAAGCAAAATAATACCCACCGACCCCCAAAGATGTCTACATCTTAACCCTTGGAACTTGTGAATATGTTAGGTTTCACGGCAAAGGAGAATTAAGGTAGCAAATGGAATTCAGGCTGCTAATCAGCTGGCCTTATAATAGGAAGATCATCCTGGATTACTCCAGTGGGCCCAATGACTCACAAGAGTCTATCATGTGAAAGAGAGAAGTAGACTCAACTGACCATCGCTGGCTTTGAAGATGGAAGAGGACTACAAGTCAAAGGAATGTGGGCTGCAGCTAAAAGCTGGAAAAGGCAAGGAAATAGCTTCTCCCCTAGAGCCTCCAGAAAGGATTGGAGACCTGACGGCACCTTGATGCTACCTGGTTTTAGACTTCTGACCTCCAGAACTGTAAGATACTAATTGTTTTCAGCCACTAAGTTCATGGAAATTTATTACAGCAGTCACAGGAAACTAAAGCATGACCATCTCTCTAGCCGACCACTTTCTACTTTTTTTTTTAATTTGCATCTCCACATGAATATCAAAAAGGAGTCTTCCTAAATAAATTAAAAACCCAAAAACAAACCCATTGCCCTCGAGTCAATTCCGACTCATAGTGACCCTATAGGACAGAGCAGAATGGCCCCATAGAGTTACCAAGGAGCAGCTGGTGGATTCAAACTGTCGACCTTTTGGCTGGCAGCTAAGCTCTTAACCACTGCGCCACCAGGGCAATGATGCATAAGGTTCCAGTGCTTCAGAAAGAGTACCTACAATGTGTAGGAATTCCTGTCCACATTTCGAATCAGTCTCAGTGTATTTCTGAACCAGAGGAAAGATAACCAAAGTTCCTTCTAAGGGAACCATCAGTTGAAACTTTTCATTCTCATGCCACCAGACTTCCAGTTAGCAGAATTCTCTACAAGAATTTCAGATAGGTTGGCTATAAGAACTAGTTTTAAGTGGCATTGATAGATCTACATCATCAATATCTTCTTGACTATTTTTATAGGACATTGGGAGCAGTTGTAGTAGAGACTACTGCTCAGAAATCACATTAATTTAATGCATTCTTTGATCCTTTTTTAGGTAAGGTGTTGATCTTCTCTATTCATTCCCTTGTGAGTGAATGCAAACTCAAAAAATTATGCCTTTATAAAGTGGGCATATTTTTCTAAATGTAAGAATTTTTCTTGTTTCTTTAAAGAGACAGAGCCATAATCTATCAATTTTAATTTTGCGTAACACTAATTTTCCTTGGGGAAGGAATGAAAAATCACATTTTTATATGTTTCCTTCTATCTTGAGAGGAAGCTAGTAGGAGAAACATTTCCATATGATCTGATTTGCCCAGGTAGGTATTCCTCTACTCACTGGTCTCTGGAAATCACTGTGTTTACCCAAGATTTAACTCAAGAGGCTAAAGTCCTAGGTAAATATTAAGAGGGAATTGACAAAGGCATATTAAATCTAAGGAACAGACCATGGCTTCCTAAAGGAATAATGGAATAATGTTCCCTTGTAACATTATTACAGTGTTAGCACAGCAGAGCCAACTACCTCACCAGTGCTGAAGGCCACATTACAATCCAGTAAAATTTTAATTTGACCTTATCCTTCCAAACTTTCCACATAGCAAAAAAAGGGACAAAGCAGGATAAAGTTTAATGAACAGTATAAACCCATTCACTCATAAGTACTGGCTCTGAGCCTCCAGGTTTCTCACTTCTCCTACTCTGTTGTTGTTGTTAGCTGCCATCGTGTTGGTGTCTGGCTCACCGCAACCCCATGCACAACAGAATGAATGCTGCCCGGCCCTGCGCCATCTTCCTGATCACTTGTGGATCAAACCTTGTAATCTAGCGTTTTCATTGACCGATTTTCAGAAGTAGGTCAACAGACCTTTCTTCCTAGTCTGTCTTAGTCTAGAAGTTCTGCTGAAACCTATTCAGCATCATAGCAACATGCAAGCCTCCAATGACAGAAGGATGGTGGTTGCACAGGCAGTGCATTAGCCAGGAATTGAACCAGGGTCTCCCGCATGGAAGGAGAGAATTCTACAGCTGAACCACCACTGCCCCCATCTCCTGTTCTGGACACATAGTACTTGGCTAGACAAGCTCTGAAGTGGAGAAGGGTCCTCTAATAGTAGTTTGCAATATGGTCTAACATTTCCAGCATCACAAGCATCAAACTGGGTAAAGACTTTGTATTTCCAAGAAGATTAAGTTAAAATGTAGATTCCCCTAGGAGGAGAACCATTAGCCCCTTGCCAAAGAAGTATGATTACCTGATACTATTGGTTAGTCCCTAAGTAGCACAAGTGGGTAAGTGTTCAACTAATAGCCAAAAAGTTGGCAGTTCAAACCCACCCAGTGGTGCCTTGGAAGACAAGCCTGGTGATCTCCTTCTGAAAGGTCACAGCCTTGAAAACCTGATGGAGCAGTTCTGCTCTGCACACGTAAGGTTGCCATGAGTCGAAATCGACTGGACAGCAACAAAAACAGCATTGCTTAGTACAGCTGCAAAGAATTCTAAGTGCGTTATGCAAGCTAATTTGGGAAGGACCGGAAGGGAAAACTGAGAACCATGAGGCATGGGTAGGGAAGACTAGGAGACTGAGCTTTATAATTTCCTCTGGGCATGATCCTACCCAGATAGAGAACACAGATGCTCTCCTGGTCGTGTTAGCCAAGGGGAGCCCCATGTGAAATGAAATGAAAATCATCACAACATTTTAGAAACAAACACATATTTTCATTTTTATGGCAGCCTACCACTCACAGGAAAGTTACACAATTCCCTTATATCTCCTTCCTGTATCTACCGACTAGGGATAATACTGTTACCTCTTTGGCTTCCTCGGGAGCATCAGCTGTGATAATACTTGTAAAGCTCTGTCTTTGTCATCTAGTGCCTCTATAACAGAAATACCACAAGTGGGTGGCTTGGAAAAACAAAAGTTTATTCTCTCACAGTCTAGGAGGCTAAAAGTCGGAATTCAGGGCGCCAGCTTCAGAGGAAGGTTTTCTCTCTCTGTCACCTCTGGAGGAAAGTCCTTGTCATCAATCCTCCCCTAGTCTAGAAGCTTCTCAGCGCAGGGACCCAAAAGACAATCTCTGCACCCAACACTACTTTCTTGGTGGTATGAGGTCCTCCTGTCTGTCTGCTCATTTCTCTCTTTCATTTCTCAAAAGAGATTGACTCAAGACACAGTCGAATCTTGTAGATTGAGTCCTGCCTCATTAACATAACTGCCTCTAATCCTGCCTCATCAACATCATAGAGGCAGGATTTACAACACAGGAAAATCACATCGGATGACAAAATGGTGGACAACCACACAATACTGGAAATCATGGCCTAGCCAAGTTGACACATATTTTGAGGGGACACAATTCAATCCATAAAAGCTCCCAGCACAATGCCTGGCACCTAACAAGCAGTTCATTTTAACTGCTGCTTTTGGTGGCTCCTGCTAGGGAGACACTGCAAAGCACACTGGGTAAGGACAGGGACTCTGGAACAAGACTGTCCAGGCTTTGCCATTTACCATCATGTGATCTTAGGCACGCTATTTTTAGTCTGTCTCACTTCGCTTGACTCTGAAATGGGGATAATAATGATATCTATGTCATAGGGTTGTTTTGAGGATTAAAATAATACTTGTAAAATGTTTAGAACAGTGTCTAACACATAATAAATACTATACATGTGTTTGATACATCAATTATTTAGCTCTATGTACATGGTTTTAAAGCCATGATCATGGAAAACCAAGGCTGGGTGGTGGTACTCTAGGAGATCATGTGGTAGAGTAGAAGGAAGGACAGTATGGCCCAGCTCTACTGTCTTCAAACCGGGTAACTCTAGCTACTTTACATATTGAAGTTTGGGGCGAGATTTTCTTTGAGTAAAAGGCCCTGCTGCTTTAAAAGAAGAGAAGCAAGGAAGGAATGAAGGACAGAGGAAAGAAGGGAAAGAGGAGAGGAACAAATAACCATGGCTCTGTACCAGTGCACCTTTATATAACATCTATATAATAGTCCAGTTTTTAGAAAACATGGAATGTTTTCTATATACATTAGCTAGTGGATTTAACCAGATCATTTTTAAGGTTTCTTTTAGATAAAAAATTCTCTGTGTGTACCTTGAAAAGTGAATTCCAGTAAATTCAAATTTTAAAGATGGCTTCTCAAACTTCTTTAGGGTAAACAAAAATCTCAATAATTCTAATTTAGCATGAAAAAACCATGAATATTCACCACAGTCAAATGAATAATAAATCACCTCTGGGTTGAAGTGCTTGCCATGCAAAATTGCCTATTTCCTAGAACATCTAGAGATCAGTTTTTAAATTGTTTTTTATTATTGTTTTTGCTCTTGTGATGGTTGCTCTTCACAACAACTTGAAAACTGCGCCATTCTCAGCATTAGGGAGCTAAAGGAGAAATGAGGAAGGGAAAATATGACACTTGTAACAAAGGGAAGAGGAAGTCAATGGATCCGAGAGCTGTGCTCTGGAAGACATTTGTTAAATGTCATCAGATAAAATTTATGATATAAAAGGGAATGTGCCTTAGTCATTCTGAGTATTGTTATCTACATGAATTATAAATCAAAAGGCTCTTTATCCATTTACTGCTGAACATTGCGACCTTAGACAGGTTGGAGATGTGATTTACTCCACTGATATCAATGTGACAGGATCCCAGTGAAACATTACTGGATTGGCCCCAACTTCTGGAAAATCAGTGGCTTGGGAGAACAAACATTTTGAGGGGAAGAGTATTAAAAAAAAATGTAAACATTTATGGTATTGCTAACATCAGTGAACTTATTAAGAAGATTTATTTTAATGATTTTCCTGGTTTTGCTATATAGAAAACCAAGAACATTCAAGCTGAACCAAACCAACCAACCAAACAAAAACAGTTGCCTTGAGTCGACTCAGACTCATGGTGACTCCATGTGTGTCAGAGTGAACTGTGTTCCACAGGGTTTTCAAGTGGCTGAGTTTTTCAGAAGTAGACCACCAGGCCTTTCTTCCAAGGTGCCTCTGGGTGGACTCAAAGCCCCAACCTTTTGGTTAGCAGCACTGTTTGCTCCACACAGGCAGAGGGCTATCTATTTCATGATTTGATGGAGAGACACCACTAGTATTTGCCCAAAGACTGAACTGGATAATTAATATTTTTATCTTTAAAGATGCATGCAGTGTGATTCAATTTATATAAAATTAGATTTTTATCCAATGTACAATGCATAGAAATACATACATAGATGATACAATTATGAATAAATGCCAGGAAATGATTACTTCACAAGACAGGAGAGTGACTATCTCAAACATTGGTAGAGAGAGGGTTAAGATCAGGGAAGATTTCAAGGGACTACTGGGGTGTTGGAATACTTGACCTGGGTAAACCTTGACGGAGGTGTTTACTTTATATTACTTACTAAACTATGCATATATGTTTTATGCACTTTTCCTACTTAAATTGTATTTCACAATTTAAAGTAGATAGGACGTTCTATTCTGAGGTGACTCCCCAATCTATTACATGGAACACGATTATTCCAAAAAAATTATTCATTGTTTATCCGAAACGAAAATTTAACGAAGCACTCTGTCTTTTTTTTTGTCTGGCAACCCCACCCCAATTAGAATAGCACAGTTGGATTACAAATACTTGCAGTGGGGGAGCAGGGGGAAAGGACAGGCAACATAAGCCACAGATATAGTGCATTCTTACAAGTCTTAGTCACTCCTATTTTATATTCTACTAATACTATACATTTGTGTTTCATGGTTTGTGACCCACTGAGGTCGTTGTGCCCAGGGCTGATCAACACCAGTTGGCTACAAAGATGAAAACTGTAATTTGCTTATAGGAAGGTAACGAAGCTAATCTTTACAAATACCAGCATGCCTAAGACAGGGGCACTTCAAGTCAAAAACAAATCTGAACAATTTTTCTTCCTTTTTAAGCAAGGATTTGTCTCTTATTATGTACATTTGTTTGCACGGGAAAAGAAAAGACAATCAAATAGGTAAAATGGATGCTGTATGACTCCCTTTTACAGGAAGAATTACACATCTGTCTAACAATACTCTGAAAGATAATTATGGATCAATGCTTTAAAAAATATCCTGAATTGCCTGCAGAAATGGCAAGGAGAATTCAATTAAATTATTTGTAAAAGCCTGAGTCGTTTTTTCCCATCCATCTTCCACTTGAAATGGGATGACCTTTCAAATAGTGCTTGCCTTTCTCAATGCAAACTCTAAATAAAGAAGTGGAGTGTGGCTTTTTTTTTTTTCCCCTCTCCACCAGGTTCGGCATAGATAGAGCACTTGTACTGACATCCTACACCACTCAAAAGAATGCAGATTTGGCTTCTAGAATATAAAAGAGGCATTTTAGGAATATCAATCAAGCTTCTGTCCCAAGCCTTCATTCACGTCTTTTGCCTTCTATCAGAAAGGTCTGTTGCTGCTTCTGGGATAAGTGACTGGGCACAAGCTGCATAAAGTAATTTACTCTCTGGAGAAGAATTGCAACCCCACCCTCCAACAACTGGAAGAAAGCAAGCATGTTAGTGAAGAATCCCTTGTCTGGCTGCCTATGGCAGGAGAGCTAATTCACAAAGGTCAGCCATTTAAGTCATAATAGATTCCAAGTCGACCTTCCAATAGGCCTTATATCATCAGCTAACAGCTTGTACTGTGAGACCATTAATAGCAATAAGCAGTGTTTTCTTCACTGAGTCTATATATTTTTATATAGTTTGACCGTTTCCCCCTACCCTCATAATTTTTAAAACATTTTCAATTTTATCTTTTGTGACTTCTTTTTAATCTGGATTTTTTTTTTTTTTTTTTTTAAGATTCAATGTATTTTTCTTGATAAAAGTGTAGCAGGGACATTTCAGAAAATACAGAAAAATAAGAAAGATAATGTATTACCATATCACCCAAAGAAAGTTACTGTTAGCAGTCTGGTGTGTATACTTGCAAACATTTTCATGTATAAATATATTACAAATCTGGATCACACTATAACAATTGGAATCTACCTTATACACTGATCAACTACTTCGTGAGTATCTTTCTATGGCATAAATGGAAGTTTACATCATCATATATAAATTTTCATTTTAACTTCGTAATGTTGTATATGGTGCCCTGGCGGCACAGTGGTTAAGCGCCCAGCTGCTAACTGAAAGGTTGGTGGTTTGAACTCACCAGCAGCTCCGTGGGAGAAAGATGTGGCAGTCTGCTTCCCTAAAGATTTACAGCCCTGGAAACCCTGTGGGGCAGTTCCACTCTGTCCTGTCGGGTCTCTATGAGTCGGAATTGACTCAATGGCAGCGGGTTTGGTTTTCAATTTTGGTTAATGTTGTGGACGTGTGTGTATATGTACAGTTGTAACGCAATATAGTTGTAAGTGGATTTATTTAAATAGACAACTATTTATGATTATAGAGAGTTATATCTTTCTTCACTACCACAAATAAATCTGCAATGAACATCCATACATAGATACTTGCACATTATCCAATGATTCCCTTTCTATTGCTTTCTAGAAGTGGAATGGAGGGACCAGTCCCTGGAAAAGGACATCATGCTTGGTAAAGTAGAGGGTCAGAGAAAAAGACGAAGCCCCTCAACGAGATGGATTGACACAGTTGCTACAACAATGGGCTCAAACACAGCAAGAATTGTGAGGATGGGGCAGGACCGGGAAGTGTTTGGTTCTGTAGGACACAGGGTTGCTATGAGTCAGAACCGACTCGATGGCACCTAACAATAACAGGAACAGAAGTAGAATGACAGGACCAGAAAGCAGGAACATAATATTAAGGCTTTTAAACTAATATTGCCAAACTACTCTCCATACAGTTTTACCAAGCAATGTATCCAAATTTCCCTGTACTCTTAATAATACTGAGCAGTATCAATTTTTGGGGCACTTGCCAATCTGAGCAAAATCTCATTATTGCTCTAATTATCATTGCTTTGATAAGAAATGAGGCTTAAAGTTTTATTGGTGCTTTATATCTCTTCCTTTGTGAATTATCATTCAAATACTTCGCCTATTTTTTAAAATGAGCTAAAAGTGTTACAACACTGTGAGGATTTCATATGAGGACATACATATAAAATAAAAAAATGCAACAGAGAATAAATGATTATTGTAATTTTAAAAATAATACATACTCAGCATAACAAATTAAACAAACACACACACATACCTGCATACATACTATTACATGTAGGCATATGTGTGTGTTTTGAAGATACATTGTTACATACACATTTTAAAAAAAAGGCAGAAAACCAAACCCATCACTGTTGAGTCTACTTTGGCTTCATATCAACCCCATGTGACACAGTAGAACTGCTTCATAGTGTTTTCTTGGCTGTAATCTTTATGGAAACAGATTACTAGGCCTTCCTGCCACAGCACCGCTGGGTGGATTGGAATTTCCAACCTTTCGGTGAGTAGTCAAGTGCAAACTGTGCCACCCAGGGACCTTCCTTACATGATAGATTAAAATATATATATATCCGTACAAAAGATTCCAAATAGTAGAAGTGCAGTGTAAAAGAGCAGATACATCACTAATGGGACAAATGCTTCCAAATTTATCAATGTATGAAAATTTCCATTTTCTCACACCTTTATCAGACATGTATAATGTCAATACTTCCAATTTTTGCCTGTTATTTGAGTGGAAAATGGTGTTTCTTGTGGTTTGAATTTGTATTTCCGCGACTACTGGTGGGGTTGAGCAAATTTTTACATTTAGTGTTCATTTCAATTTTCCGTTCTGTGATTTGACAACTAATATCTTTAGCCATTTTTTTCAAGTATGATGTACAAATTTATCTCATCTGTGTGTAGGAATTCCTGTTTTTCTAATATTTGTATTGTTTAATGTTGTATCTTAGAGTTTTAAACTGAAATTTGTTTATTTTTATCTTACAGTGAGAAATGAGGGTCTAACTTTGATATCTAACTGATGAAAAGTCAATTTTTACAACATCATTTATTATATAAACATGCATTCCTCTCTGAACTGAAAAGACAACTTCCTTTAATATTCAGCTCAATAGTATACATTTGAATCTGTTTCTGCCTCTTTTTTTCTATGCTATATGTCATTTCTTTTTTCATGGCTAATAACGTATTGTTTTAATAACAGTAACTTTCTATTAAGTTTTAATATATAGAAGGAAGAGTAAAAACAAAAACCTGTAATCATTCGAGTGAAATCCCATTAACATATATTATTTTAGGAAGGAATGACATTTAATAATATTAGGAACTTTTCAGGAATATGATATGACTATTTCTACAGATAATGTTTTATCTATTGAATGTTTTTTCTTTCACCTTTCTCGTAAACTCATTAGTAGGGAATTTATATTTATTTGTTTACATAAATAATTTTTTTTTTCTATTTCCATGTCTAACTGGTTGTGCAAATATAAACAAAAGCTTTGGTTTTTATATATGTAAGAAGAATTTGGCCATTCATAATAAAGTCTTAGGTTTTTTAGGAGTATAATTACATCATCTGAAAATGAAGATAATTTTCTATAGTTTCAATAAATTGCTTAATTTTATTGTTTAAGGATATCAGGTAGAACCCACAATACAATGCTAAGTAACAGTGGTGATAGCAAATATATTTCTATATTTGTCCTCGTCTTAACAGGAACGTCTTTTATATTTTTTAAATAAACCTTATTTTTAACATTTTGTTGTATTTTAATAAGCAAATGGACTTAAGTTTCTATTTTTAAATTACATAATTACATAGATAAAAATGAAACTGGTATAAAACATCTTTTGGGGGCTATCTTTATCAGGTTTTGATATAAGGTTACAACAGATTGTACAATTGAGTTCCCTTCTCCCTTTCTCTATACTCTTGAATTGTTAGATAAATGTAAGGAGTGTTTGCTTTTAAAGCTTTGATTTAATTTAGCTGTAAAACCATCCGGGCCTGGTGCCTTTTTTAGTGGTACATCTTTAATAATCTTCCACTTTCTTCCATGAGTATCAGTAGTAAATTTTTTTGCCTTTGCCTATGTTAATATTGATAACATATAAGTTCTCAAACAATCACCTTTCTGCTAGAGTATCAAATGAATGGCTATAGAAATTCAAAAAACAATCTAGCTGCAACAGTGTTAATTGGTAAAGTTGACCAGGAAGCTAGTTGGGTAAAGTACCCCTTCTTCCCACACAACTGCATGCAGGTTGAATCAAAAGAGTACAACCCTCAAAGAAAGATCTTTCTTTAGTCAAGGGTATAGAGGTAGCACCTATCCCTAGTTAAACCTTTAAACAAACCCATAGGAAATGTTTTCATCTGAGTTGTCAAAACTGTCATAATAAAACCTACATGGTAGATCCCCAAGTCATTTGATGTTCTCCTGGAATTTTAGCAGAACTATACAGAAGAATTCTTGACGTTTCCATTGTGCTACAATAAAGGTCTTATTTTTTGAGACACTAGACAAAATAAAAAAAGAATTATTCTTCCCTCACACCTGCACACATTTTAAATTTTTCCAACTTTTCTAAGAAACAATTTTCTCTACAGCTATCCCAGACTTCATATCATATCCTTTTATTCATAGCAGATGGAGGAAATTAGAGTAACATATTTGCTCTAAAATCATTAGTGCTGCATCAGCACTTCCAATATAAATGGCATTTCAAGGGGTTATTGTTGGGTGGATCAAGAGTTTGCTCTAGGCAGAAAGAGATACAAAAACAACTTTAAAAATGAAAGTTATTTTTTTGCAATGAGCTTTCACATTTTAATTTCTTCAACATTATTCTATTTGAATTTTAAACACTAATCAAAGGAAGAAGAGAGTGGCATGATTCAGTAGCAGGTCATACTTTGTTCACTGGTCAGTCCACTGATAAATCATTATGGCTGTGTCTTAAAAACAATGTTCTCAAAATGTACCATCAACTGTTTGGTTATCTGCGAGACTGGGAATATTTTCTCATCTTTCAGACATCAACCTGCTCTTCAGCTTCATGAAATGCCTAAAAATAAATAATTCAGGTGGTGAACTTCAGAAGACTGCCACTATCTCCAAGAACTAAATAATCCCTGGCTTAAGAATGAACAAATTGCTGAGGGTTTCTTTGGCATGTACTATATTAAGTCCACTACGGAAGAATCCTGATCAAAAGGGGAAAATTTGGAACAGAATTTTAAATTCTTATAGAACTCAAACTTTCTAGAGCCGATGAGGCTGGAGGAAACCCCAAAACTATAGCCCTGAGATAAACTTTAAGCCTTAAACCAGAAATATTCCCTGAAATCTTCTTAAACCAAACTAGAATTTAGCTTAACTAATAAAGAATGTCCACCACTCATCTGTCAGTTTGTTGTACTGTGGTGGCTTGCATGTTGCTGTGATTCTGGAAGCTATGTATGCCACCAGTATTTCAAATATCAGCAGGGTCACCCATGGTGGACACATTTCAGTGGAGCTTCCAAAATAAGACAGACTAGCAAGAAGGACATAGTAGTCTACTTCTGAAAAAACTGGCCAGTGAAAACTTTATGAACGGCAGTGGAATATCGTCTGATATAGTGCTGGAAGATGAGCCTCTTAGGTTGGAAGGCACTCAAAATACAACCGGGGAAGAGCTGCCTCCTCAAAGTAGAGTCAACCTTAATGGATAAAATAAAGCTTTCAGGACCTTCATTTGCCGATGTGGCAAGGCTCAAAATGAGAAGAAATAGCTGCAAACTTCCATTAATAATAGGAATGTGGAATGTACAAAGAATGAATGTAATAAAATTGGAAATTGTAAAAAATGAAATGGAACACATAAAAATTGACAGCCTGGGTATTAGTGAGCTGAAATGAACTGTACTGCCATTTTGAATTGGATAATCATATGGTATACTATGCCAGGAATGACAAATTGAAGAAGAATGGCATCATATTCAGCGTCAAAAGGATATTTCAAGATTTATCCTGAAGTACAATGTTGTCAATGATAGGATAATATCCATACACTTACAAGGAAGGCCAGTTAATACTACTATTATTCAAATTTATACACCAACCACTAAGGCCAAAGATGAAAAAATTGAAGATTTTTACCAACTCTGCAGTCTGAAATTAATCAAACATGCAATCAAGATGCATCGATAATTACTGGTGATTGGAATGTGAAAGTTGGAAACAAAGAAGAAGGATCGGTAGCTGGAAAATATGGCCTTGGTGTAGAAAGGATGCCGGAGATTGCATGATAGAATTTTGAAAGATCAATGACTTATTCATTGTAAATACCTTTTTTCAACAACATAAATGGAGACTGTACACGTGGACCTTGCCAAATGGAATACACAGGAGTCAAATTGACCCCATCTGTGGAAAGAGACAACAGAGAAGCTCAATATCACCACTTAGAACAAGGCCAGGAGCCAACTGTGGAACAGACCATCAATTTCTCATATGCAAGTTCAAGCTGGAGCTGAAGAAAATTAAAGAAGTCCACAATAGCCAAAATACAAACTTGAATATATCCCACCTGAATCTGAAGACCTTCTCAAGAATAGATATGAAGTACTGAACCCTAATGACCAAAGACCAGATAAGTTTTGGGATGACATCAAGGACATCATACATGAAGAAAGTCACAGGTCATTAAAAAGACAAGAAAGAAAGAAAAGACCAAGATGGATATCAGAAGAGACTCTGAAACTTGCTCTTGAATGTAGAGTAGCTAAAACGAATGGAAAAAATGAAAAAATGATGAAGTAAAAGAGCTGAATAGAATACTTCAAAGGGTGGCTCGAGAAGACAAAGTAAAGTATTATAATGAAACACGCAAACACTAAAGACCTGGAGTTAGAAAACCAAAGGAGAAGAACAAACTCGGCATTTCTCAAGCTGAAGGAAATGAAGAAAAAGTTCAAGCCTTGAGTTGCAATATAGAAGGATTCTAAAGGGAAAATATTAAATGACTTAGGAAGCATCAAAAGAAGATGGAAGGGATACACAAAGTCACTGTATCAAAAAGAATTGGTGGACCTTCAGCCATTACAGGAGGTAGCATATGATCAAGAACCAATGATATTGAAGGAAGGCATTCAAGCTGAACTGAAGGCATTGGTGAATAACAAGGCTCCAGGAATTGTGGGAATACCAAATGAGATGTTTCAACAAACAGATGCAGCGCTGGAAGTGCTCACTTGTCTATGCCCAAGAAATTTGGAAGACAGCTACCTGGCCAACCAAATGGAAGTGATCCATGTTTGTGCCCATTCCAAAGAATAACAACAACAACAAAACAGGTCTCGAGCATCCTGCTCTTTAAGATCGATCTGCATAGGATCAAATTGCCAACAGCAACTCAAAAGATTTGATAGGAAAGTAGGGGGCAGTAAGGTTACGTAAATAGGGGAGGAACAATTTGGAAAAGGAAAATAAGAATGGTTATACAATTTGAAGAATGTACTCAGTGTCACTGAACTGTACATGTAGAAATTGTTGAATTGGTATATGTTCAACTGTGCATATTTTCAACAACAAAAACAAAATATTTTGAAAAAATCGATAAAATTTTAAAAATATTAAGAGCTACACACCTGGAAAAATGCAATCTTGTAGATATAAGAGCAACCACAGAGAATGATACGAAACAGCAACAATCATGCTTTACATTTCAATTCTGCATTACATTTTTCAAACTACTTTCATGACACTTGTCTTACTTTATCTTCATAGCAAATCTATAATGGATGCAAGATAAAAGAGGACAGACATAAACAAAGAACTCCAGGGATGAAAGTGACATTAAAGATCATCTGTAACCTTGTTTTACAGATAACAAAAGGGAGACCAGAGGGAGACGAGGACCTTCACCTGGTTTCACAGCCAGGCAGGCACAGCTAACAAGCGAAGGCTGGTCACACAAGAGTTAGAAAAAGGAACCACCAAGATAAGACAGAGAAGAGAAAAATGATAGGAGTAAAAATACCAATTCTGGCTTAATGTACTTTTTTTAAAGCAATTCTCTTGAATTAGAGTTTGAAATTCAATATTGATCTCTATAGAGCACTTGGCTATGGTGGTTTTATGCCATTACCAGATCCCTTAGAGAGAAACACAGTTTTGAAATTCATAGTTTCCAGGAATGACGTCCATGCCTTTGAAGAACATACTCATGTAGCTGTAAATGGTAGACACACACAAAAAGCTAACATTCACCTTATATAACTGAAAGGACCCAAAACAGTCTATAGCTCAATCAAGAAGCTGCACGTGCATTTCCTACCCACCCATCCTCAATCTATCCTCCACTCCCCGCCACCTGAGCACGTCCTAGTTGGTTATCTTAACATTGTGACCTCTCTATTATACAGTATGGGTTGAAAGTAATCTTTCCTGTAAATGATAATATGTTGGGACTACGTATTTTCTGTTACAGCATTCTTAAAAAAAAAAAAAAATTGCAACAACGTATAGGCCATTATTCTAACACCCTTTATTCAATAAACAGCAGCCATTTCCCACAACTCAGTCTGGAATACTCTTTAAAATCTGCCTCTTGGATATCATCATAATTTTAATAGCAGACTGCACTTAAGCAGGTACAAAATACAAACATTAAAAGTAGAATTATTATTTGAAAAAGAAGTTATCCACAGCGGTGCTGAGAGATAGCATCAGGGTTAGAAGACAAACCTCTGTGTTAGAATGGGCACTTAATTTATTGTCAGCATGCACAATAATAACCTCAACATTTTAAAACCGTATTTTGTCACTTTTTAAAGTGTGAATAGTCTATAAAACACAACGTCTGACGCACCATGGAAAGTTTTATGATTCTCCTCAAAAAGGAAGAACAAATATCTCTATTTCCCATTCTGGATCCACACAATGTATTCTTCCATCCCATTTGCTCTGATTCATTTACATTTTGCTGAATTCTGTTTTTGTCCATTTTCATCATTGAAAAGTTTTTTTTTTAAAGTATCAGCAACAACAAAAAGCCCTCAAAAGATGCTTTCAGATGGAATCACAGGGAAAATAAGCACGCGAATTAGTGAAGCAACATCCAAGCTTATACAACTGTGGCAGTTACAGCTTTTCTCATCATGTCCGAGAATTAATTGTACGGCTGAAATTAGACATCCAGCCGGCACCATGCAGACAGGAGCCGAAGCCGGAAGCAAACTCTTTGAATAACAACACTGCCTTCTGATTCTTTTCACATGGCTACATTTTTGACATTTCCCTCAATATTCTACCCGGTTGCAGTGTGACGACAACAGATTTCTGTAGGCATGACTGGCACATCTGCGGTGAGTGGCACGGAATGGAGACAGGCAACAAGTCCCTTTGGTGGCTCCGAAAAGCCCACAGGCATTCTGCATACCTTTTGCAAAGATGCTCTAAGTAAAGCTTTTAAAAAATGGAAACCGTGATGACAATTTTAATCTCTTGACAGACAATTCTATGATCTACTGTAACTTTATAATATGGCAAAGCCGCAGACACACAACAGACCGACAAGCGTGTATTCTCTCTACCTCTCAGTTCCTTGCGATGTTTACAAGGGGAGTTCACACCGGGATGGAAATGATCTTAGCACAGTATTTATTTAATCTATCCAAGGACAAATTATAGATGACTGAATCGGACTGTATGGAATGTTCTTGGTTATTTTGTAGTTCCATGCTGAAATCACCGCCTACCCCTTAGGCTCTAGAACTTTCTCCCAGACCCCAGGAGATGTCAGGTGTCAGTAATCAGAGTTAGTGCATCTGTAATAAGTACAGCCAAAAGTTCTACCTACAAGGCAGCAATTAGAGTCAAGTCTCTTCTGGAAGTGCCAGTTACTGCTCTTTGTCTGTCCTGTTGAATAATGCCCGCTTAATATAAGAATGACACGCCAGTTTTATCCTATCATACTGGAAAATATTATTTAAAGTGACATTCATAGCTGCAAGAGTACATGAAAAGGAACACTCCCAAAGATGCTGGCGGGAACGGAAACTGGTACCACCTTTCTGGAAAACAATCTTCCAACACACGGCATGAAGTTTTCATCCTACTGTTTTCAGTGTTAGACATTTTATTATAAATTATTTTAGGTTAGATCAGATTCATTCAGATCATATATTAGGACAGTGTCCCATATCTTCAAATAGTTTTCAAAAAACCAAACTTTCAATGCCTGTATGTTGCTGTTGTTAGGTTCTATCAAGTCGGTTCTGACTCACAGCCACCCTATGTACAACAGAACGAAACACTGCCTGGTCCTGCACCATCCTCAGAATCGTTGTTACACTTGAGCCTATTCTTGCAGCCATGGTGTCAGTCCGTCTCATTGAGGGTCCTCCTCTTTTTCACTAACCCTCTACCAAGCATGATGTCCTTCTCCAGAGACTGATCCCTCCTGACAACACGTCCAAAGTATGTGAGATGTAGTCTCCCCATCCTTGCTTCTAAGGAGCATTCTGGCTGTACTTCTTCCAAGACAGATTTGATCATTCTTTTGGCAGTCCATGGTATATTCAGTATTCTTTGCCAACGCCATAATTTAAAGGCATCACTTCTCTGGTCTTCCTCATTCACTGTCCATCTTTCGCACACATGTGAAGGTAACTGAAAACACCATGGCTTGGGTCAGGCGCACCTCAGTCTTCAAGGTGACATGTTTGCTTTTCAACACTTTAAAGTGGTCTTTTGCAGCAGATACGCCCAATGCAATGTGTCATTTGATTTCTTGACTGCTGCTTCCATGAGTGTTGATTGTGGATCCAAGTAAAATGAAATCCTTGACAACTTCATTCTTTTCTCTGTTTATCATGAAGTTGCTTATCAGCCCAGTTGTGAGGATTTTTGTTTCCATTATGTTGATGTGTAATCCATACTGACGGCTGTAGTCTTTGATCTTCATTAGTAAGTGCTTCAAGTCCTCTTCACTTTCAGCAAGGAAGTTTGTGTCATCTGCATAATGAGGTTGTTAATGAGTCTTCCTCCAATCCTGACACCCCGTTCTTCTTCATATAGTCCAGCTTCTCGGATTATTTGCTGATCATACAGATTGAATAACTATCTTGAAAGGCTACAAGCCTGCCGCACACCTTTCCTGACTTTAAACCATGCAGTATCCCCTTGTTCCGTTCGAATAACTGCCTCTTGATCTATGTACAGGTTCCTCATGAGCATAATTAAGTGTTCCAGAATTCCCATTCTTTACAATGTCATCCACAATTTGTTGTGATCCACACAATTGAATGCCTTTGCATACTCAATAAAACACAGGTAAACATCTTTCTGGTTTTCTCTGCTTTCAGCCAGGATCCATCTGACTTCAGCAATGATATCCCTTGTTCCACTTCCTCTTCTGAATCTGGCTTGAATTTCTGGCAGTTCCCTGTCGATGTACTGCTGCAGCTGCTTTGGAATGGTCTTCAGCAAAATTTTACTTGCGTGTGCTATTAATGATATTGTTCGATAATTTCTGCATTCGATTGCATCACTTTTCTTCCACCCAGAGGCACCTCAGAAGAAAGTCCTAGCGATTTACTTCTGAAAAATCAGCCATTGAAAACTCTATGGAGTACAGTTCTACTCTGACACTCAGGGGGTCGACATGAGTCAGAGTCGATTAGACAGCAACTTGTTTTTATCAAATGGACACGCACTTCCAGCTGAGGCAACAGTCTGTTGAGTTAATTTTCTTCTGCTTTAGAGAAACAACACCCCTGTCCTTTGGTGTGTGACACATGGACACCTTACCACCATCGGTTTGAATGAATTTGTCAGTCTTCTGAGATCTGATAAATCGTGAATGAACTGATAATCCAAATTTATAACACTGAAAAGCCAGAATGTAGTGAAACTATGCTCTGTAGCTGCCAAACCTCTTACTTCCCTGGTGGCTTGAGTTGGGAAGATACTGTCTGGAGGCTGTTCTAAAGACAAACATGACTGACCTTTGAATTACAACTCCAGATTTTAGGAGACAGTGAATAATGGCTCACACCATTTCTCATCCTGTCACACTAGAAGACATTCAAAACAGTAACACTCGTTTCTGCTAAGAGAACAGTACTTCCCAAAGCCTGTTCATGGAAAAATACTTTCCCTGTCAAATGAGTTTAGGAGTGGGGTCTGATAGAGTTCAAGTTGAGCCTTCAATATGCTAATACAACTGCCCCTCTCCATAAAGGGGCTGTATGCAGCTACCAGCATGGCTAAGCTTAGTCACCGAATTCTTCTTGCTTTATCTTGCCTTTTGTTTTATGCTGCTGGGTTTCTATACACCTTCTCAAGGGAGAGCATTCTGTGGAACATGTTTTAAGAAATGTTGGTCTCGGGACCCACTGATACCCCTAAAAATTGTTGAAGGTCCCAAAGAGCTTTTGCTGATGTGGGTTACCTCTATGGATATTTACCATATTAGAAACTAAAATGGAAAATTTTAGAAACACAGTTAATTTAGTTGAAAATAACAACAATAAATCTATTACATGTTAACACACATAACATATTTTCCAAAACAAAACAAAAAGAAAAAAAGAACTAGTGAGAAGAGTGGCATTGTTTCCCATTTTTGGAGATTTCTTTAATGTCTTCCTTAATAGAAGACACGTAGATTCTTTTATCTGCTTCTGCATTCAGCTGTGATATACTATTTTGGTTGAAATACATCAAGAAAATCCAGGAGGAGTAGTTTAGCAGCCTTTTCAAAGATGTGTGGTATTTTTCTTTGATACTACATCAAAACTTGACAAATGGTAGTTTCTTAAAAGTTACATGCAGTGTGGAATCTGAAGCCGTATCAGTAAACTTTTAGTACTCTGTTATGTGAAAACCCATGATCTGTCTTACACTTTGAATGGGTCCTATTTCCATGCCAACTTTTACAACACCATGCATTGTTCCTGTGCAAAACATCATCTCACTGAATTATGCAGATCTTCCAAACGTTGACACATTTCATTACACAATATAAGAACCCCATTTGTTAATATCACCATCGCTCAGTCAGAATAATCTTTAAGTACTTAGAAGCGGTCAAGCTCATGGTAGCAGATACAAGTTTCACAAAAGTCTAACTTGGCTAGAAAGCCTGAACTTTATCGTTTGGCAATAAATACTGCCCAACGGTTTACTTGAAGTATCACTGTATATTTCTGAGAAAACGTCTGTCAAATATCTCAGTCTGAATAACCATAGTTAATCTCTTAGTCATTCTTTCAAGTAAAACATGGTGGTCCATATAACAAAATGGAGCCTGGGTGGCGCAGTGGTTAAGCATTTGGCTGCTAACCAAAAGTTTGGCAGTTCAAATCCACCAACCGCTCCTTGGAAACCCTACGGAGCAGTTCTACTCTGTCCTATAGGGTCGCTATGAGTGGGCATCGACTGGGCGGCAACTGATTTGGTTTTTGTTTGGTTTATATTAACGAAATTGGTGTTCCATATAAGAAATGGCTAGCTCGGGTCACAAGAACACAACAGCACAACAGCAACAACAATTGCATGGGCACTTTTCCTCAAGACAGTAATTGACTTCGATATGCAGCCGCAGTTCTTTATACGTACTCCCCATTTCAGCATGCAGAATATTAAAAATAGAGGATCTGTTCTCAAGAATCAAAACTTAATTAAACCAATATTTTTTACTGTTTCATCAAGAATATTCTCAAACAAAGTTTCCTTTCTTTTTCACTGTAAGTAGCTGTGAAGAATAAATGACTAGTAGTACAGTTGCCACCACCTGTCTGTGAGTTCGTTGTATTGTGGTGGCATGTATGTTGCTATGATGCTGGAAGATATGCCACCAGTATTTCAAATATCAGTAGGGTCATCCAAGGTGGACAGGTTTCAGTGAAGCTTCTAGACAGTCTAAGAAGGGCCTAGAGATCTACTTCTGAAAATTGGCCAATGAAAACCTTATGGATCACAGTAGAACATCGTCTGACTTGCTTTAGACACGTCATCAGGAGGGATCAATCATTGAAGAAGGACATCATGTTTGGTGAAGTAGAGGGCCAGCAAGGGCAGAGGAGACCCTCAGTGAGATGGGTCTGTAGCCACAATGATGGACTCAATCATGCCCGTGATCTTGAGGATGACACAGGACTGAGCAATGCTCAGCTCTGTTGTACGTAAGTTCTCACTGAGTCAGAGTGCACTTGATGGCAGCTGGCTATCTGTCTATCTCTATTTAGTACAGTTTCCTGTCATTGGCTTAATAAATGCTAAGGTACCAGCTGTGTTCCTACCATTGCTCCTGCACCATCAGTACAAATGATATTTGAAAAAGACAGATATCATCTTAGTATAATAGTAATATAGCTTTGACCTCACAGACCCCCAGGGGTCTGTGAAACAAACTTGAAGAACTGCTGTTCTAGATACGATATTTAGACCTGACAGAAACCAGCATCAGGAGGCAGATCCACATTTTTCTGTGAAAGCTCACTCTTTTGTCCTTAAAATTGAAGGCTACTCAGTCTTCTCTTAGGCTCACACTTGTGTGTGCAGCGGCAATGCGTCCTCCATGGAGTCATGGTCAAAGAGTACCTATTCAACCTGCTCACAGGTAACGACTCTGCTCTTCTTGTTGGCTCCAGACCCAGCAGCAGCACAGATCCTATCTACAGCAAAGATGTGCAACAAGATATTGGAAACTGTGGTCAGTCTGCAGTTCAGGATTCTCTTCATTCAGCCAGAAAGAGAGCACCGAAGCCTACACTGCCACAAGGGACCAATTTGATGAGGAAGGCATGGCTGACCCTATCAGTTTTTATCTGGGCGGGCAGCCAAAGGACCAGTGAATAGATTATCCATGGAACCTGTCTGTTTGGAATCACTTTTCTAGAGCAACAATTCCCAAAATGCTGGTAAAGTCTATTAGACAGAACAACTGTCAGGAGCTGGAAGGGGGAAAAACTGGGGGGCTAAGATCAACTTAACTTGAAAAAGTGCTGGATTATACAGAATTAAACAGGTTCTTTTATTGTGAGACTTCTCAGAGCCCTTCTCTGCTGATGTGCATTACACCTCTCCAAGAAGGGGATCAAGCACACAGTGTTTTCCAAACTTTTGACACTTTTTTTTCTTCCATTTAGCATCTTATTGGGCTTAGTGCTCCCTGGGACACACCCAGGGAAAGGCTGATACACAGACTTCAAGTAGTTAAGGCAGATTTTTAGGTGTATACCCAAATTGTGGAGCCCTGGTGGTGCAGTGCTTAAGAGCTCAGCTGCTAACCAAAAGGTCGGCAGTTCAAATCCACCAGCTGCTCTTTAGAAACCCTGTGGGGCAGTTCTACGCTGTCCTATAGGGTTGCTATGAGTCAGAATCAACTCGATGACAATGGGTTTGGTTTGTTGTTTGTTTGTTTACTCAAACAGTAAGGAGCCCTGGTGATGCAGTGGTTAAAGCCCTCAGCTGCTGACTGAAAGGTCAGTGGTTCAAACCCGGCAGTGGCTCTGCAGAAGAAAGATGTGGTAGTCTCCTTCTATAAAGATCACAGCCTTGGAAACCCAATGGAGCATTTCCGCTCTGTCCTATAGGGTCACTATGAGTCAGAATCAACTCAACAGCAAAGGGTGGAGTTTATTACTTACAAAGCTTGGAGCCCTACCTTTTTATTACTATCGAAAATGGCTAAAAGAGCTCTGCTAAGAAGAACAAGGAGTTTCTGGGTGATGCAAATGATTAAGCGCTCAACTGCTAAGTAAAAGGTTGGCAGTAGGAACCCACCCAGGGGCACCTCAGAAGAAAGGCCTGGCAATCTATTTCCAAAAGGTCACAGACATGAAAACCCTATGGGGCATTTCTACTCTACAGTCCATGGGGTTGCCGTGAATCAGAATTGACTGCACGGTAGCTGGTCCTGGTAAGAAGAACAAACAAAACAGTCAAAGGAAATACATCTAGAAACCAGGGAATAAGCTTTCTGATTGGATCCCTCTGCTTATCCATTCTGAATGGCTGCCAAATGCCAACAGGTAAAATCCAAACTTCTCAACCAGGTATACAACCTTCCCAGATTGTCTCCAACCTTTTACAGCATGAGCCCATGCTTCAGGGACCATAGAATTTCTGGTTAAGATCATAGGCTTTGAAGGAAGATAGGCATGGTTCAAGTGCAGGCTCCACTCCACTGTATTTCAAGTAAGTTATTTCACTTCTCTAAGCCCTTGATCCACAAAGCGCAGTCCACGGACTGGCAGCCTCAGTATCATTTGGAGTGTATCAGAAATGCAGAATCACTGAATCAGACCTACTGAATCAGAATAATTAAAACAACATCCTCATGCGGTATCTATATGCATCGAAGCTTGAGAAGCACTGCTCTAATTATCACTCAACCAAAACCAAACCCACAAACCCACTGCAGGCAAGTCGATTCTGACTCATAGCGACCGTGAAATTGGGGATAATAGCAGTAAATAACAGTAAAATTGGAGATGACAGTCATTTACCTCTCCTGTTCCTTCGAATCCATCTCTAAGTCCTAAAGATTTTGCCATTTAAGTATCACTCAAGTATGTCCCTTGCTCTCTATCTTTCCCTTCATTACTTTAGTTCAAGCCAAGCCATCTTCATTTCTCTCCAGATCTACTAGAAAGGCCACCGAACTGATCACAATGCATCCACTTTTTTTTTAATAATTATAAATAATAATACATTTATTATGTGTCCATGCCCAAATATTGCTTTTTTAAAATAATATTTTATTGTGTTTTTGGCGAAAGTTTACACAGCCAGTGAGGTTCCCATTTAACAATGACTACACAAATTATTCAGTGACCTTGGTTACATGTTCCACAATGTGTTATATTTTCTTCTATTCTGTTCTGGATGTTTCATTTCTAGTAATCTGATTTCCCTGACCCTTTACCCTTTCATTTTTGTTTTAGAGTAATTGTTGACCTTTGATCTCATACAGATGACTTTTTAGAAGTGCAAAATAATTACAGGTAATACTCTTTATTTTATGAGACAGTCTGTTATTTAGCTAAAAGGTGACCTCAGGGAGTAGTTTTGGTTCAAAGTTTAAGTAGTATCTCAGGGCGATAGTCTCGGGAAGTTCTTTAGTTTCTACTGGTCCAGTAAGTCTGGACTGTTTAAGAAGTTGAGTTCTGTTTCACATTTTTCTCTCATTCTATCAGGATCCATCTATTGTGGTCCTACTCAGAATGGTTGTTAGGTATCCGGGCACCATCTAGTTCTTCTGGTCTCTGGGTAGATGAGGCCATGGCTCATGTAGACTGCTAGTTCTGTAGACTAGTTTCTTCTCTGAATCTTTGCTTTCCTTCTTTCTCCTTTGCTCCAGATTAGAGGAGACCGATAGTAGTATCTTACGATGTATCCATTCTTGATTCCCTCTTAACTGTTCTCCCTACTGCAACCAGCAAGATGTTTTAGGAAACACAAATGTGACCAGAGCCTCCATCTGCTCTCAAAATGAAGGTCGAAAGTCTTTACTGGACCTACAGTCACTGCCGCATATGGCCCCTGCCTCCCTCTATAGCTTATCTGCCAGCATGTTCCCTCTGGCTCCCTATGCTCCCGGAGCACTGGTTTTCTTTCAGTTCCTTGAACTAACCATCTTCTCTTCCAATCCAGATATTTCCAGAAGCCATCCTCCCTGCTTGCAGTGCCTTCTTTCTCCTCTTTGCCTACTTAGTTTTCAGCTCAAATGTCATTAACCCTGAAATATTCCCTGACCTCTCCCACCATCATCACCAATCAACATACTGCATGGGCCACTGTCCGCACCTCGTCAATCAATATTCGTTGAACAAATGAATGTGTGCATTGATGAATGTTCATTCATATGATTATTGTGACAGTCAAATGAAGTGATACCTGTAGAGTGCTAGCACAGTGCCTGATAAAGAGCAAGAGCTCAGTGCTGTACCAGTTGTTACAAAAAAAAAAAATTAAACCCACAGCCACTGTGTTGATTCCAACTCACAGCAGTCCTATAGGACAGAGTAGAACCACCCCATAGGGTTTCTAAGGCTGTAATCTTTACAGAAGCAGACTGCCACATCTTTCTCCCATGGAGCATCTGATGGGTTCAAACCGCTGACCTTTCAGTTAGCAGCCAAGAGCTTAACCACTGTGCCACCATGGCTCCTCGCAGTTGTTACGTAGTTTGAATATCACCTTTGCTAAAAACTAGATCCCACACAGAGCTCTTGTGGGACAATGGTTAAGTACTCCGCTGCTAACCAAAAGGTCAGTGGCTTGAACCCACCAGCGGCTCCATGGAAGAAAAAACCTGCAATCTAAAGATTACAGCCTAGGAAACCAGCGTTTCAACGGTTCATTCTGATTTGAACCATTGCTGACAACCTGCAGGTCTAACAAGTTCCCAGGTGATACTAATACTGCCAGTAATGCACTAGTAGAGTTGTGGGTCTCAGAATATATTATACGTAAGAATCACCTGGGGATCTTGTTAAAACGTAGATTCTGATTCAGTATATCTGGGGGTGGAAATACAAATTCTCAGCAGGGGTTTGAACCAGAACACATGGGTTCGAAGCCTTGTAGGAAACCCTATCAAACAGTTCTAGTCTATACTATAGGGTCACTATGAATGGAATCGACTTGAGAGCACACAACAAGAAGCAGTGCTTAACGTGGTCTAACAATTAGATTCACCTGGAAAACTTTTAAAACTCCCAGTGGCCACGCTGTGCCCAGACCAATTAAACCAAAATCTCTGGGGATGGAACGCAGCCACCTGAGTGTCTTAAAGCTCCACAGGGGATTCCAGTGTGCAGCCAAGGTTGGAGACCACTGTCATACCCTTTTTCTCACTGCGGCCTTCCAGTTTTCCGGAGGAAAGCATGCTGAGTGACAAGAAGAGTCCTCATTACTCATGGCATAAGTTCATGGCCTCACTCCTCCCAGGGAAAGAGACCACAACAAGAATCCACGTAGCAAAAGTCCAGCAATTCATTTCACCCCGGTCCCTTGACAGCAGCCAGATGGTGGAAACTCTCCATGTGTAATTACCCAAGCCAGACCGAGACCTTTCTGGGGAAATCACAGTTGTCTGAACTACAGGTGGGAGGAGGTACAGGAACACATGAAGATAACTCCGGTCCTTAGGGTTAAGTGTTGATTTAACAAAACTCATCAGGATTCCATTATGAACCTATCATGAGTGTTTTGTTGGAGCAATTGCTTTACGGGAGCAATTAATTTCAACTGCTAAAAAATGGTTAGCCCTCCTGAGCGTTCAGCCAGGCAACAAGAAATAGGTGGGCTGGGAACCATGTGAACTTACCTCCTGTGCCCTTCACTACTCAAGTATTTGGAGCATCAAAAGGCCCAGACTGCACTCTAACAGGGCTCTTTCCCTTGGTAGCCAACTTTCTATGTATATAAACATACATTTAAGTACAGACATAGTTTTCTATGTTTCGCACTCATTTTGAACTTTTCAAACTGTGATGTGATGAGAAGTATCCAAAGAACTTAAGTTTAATAAAAACACTGAACCAAAATGCCTCAGTTTGCAAGACAAAATAGAGTACCATTTAAAATGAAAACCTACCACATCAGAGCTTGTACCAAGCCAGCATAAAGGCCTCAGGATTGTTATAAAAGGCACAGGATTGCTGTCTGGAAGTAATATCCCAGTGAGCAAATTTCCCTCCCCCTGTTTCTCCACGCTGGTAAACTGCGGGGGGTGGAGGGAGCGTGATTCATGAATATAAATTTTTCTTGGCTTTTTAAATCATACACTGGCATATTCCTCCCTGAACTTCAGCCAAATGAGAATACAGAGATAATGACAATTTTACAATAAGTGGTTCCAGGACGCAGGCTTTCCAAGATCCTCAAATGAAAGGCACAATAAAAAAGGAGTATTATTATTATTATTATTTCAAGCACCCAGAAGAACCACAATCAATGATTAGCCATAACAATTAAACTAACAATAATACATCTGGAATAAGCTCCATGGTGATATGTACTTCATGCTCAATAGTTCAAATGAATTCAATCTGACGGCATTAGACATACCAGTTAGGAGCTGGAGAGCACCAAAATTCACATTAGCTTCCACTTCAAAAGATATTATGATAAGAGAAAGAAGGAAATGAGTCCATAAACATCAATGGTAAATAGGAAGGCTCATAGATGAAACAGTCAGGAATAGCTCTCAGCTATTAGGAATTCAACAATAAAAATATGAAGGCTGACATGTCTGTTCTCACACTTTCCTTCAGAGTCTGTGATTGAGCAACCCATCTGAGGCAAGTTGCCTCAGGCAACAGATATGAAGCCTTGCAACCAAGGCCATTATGCTCAAAGAAGGGGGTGCCTGGCCCACAGCATCCTTTACCAGTTCCCCACAGAAACAGACTCTGGGGAGAATGTATATTTCTCAGGTCATTGTTGCTATGGTTATCTGCGGAGTCCACCCATGACTCATGGCAACCCCAAGCACAATGTAACAAAATGCTGCCTGGTCCTGCACCGTCCCCAGGGGTCATTTGCAGCTCAGACTGTTGTGATCCATAGGGTTTTCATTGGCTGACTTTGGAAGTAGATTTCCAGGCCTTAGTCTGGAAGCTCTGACCTGTTCAGCATCATAGCAATATGCAAGCCTCCATTGACAGATAGGTGGTGGCTACGTAGGAGGTACACTGGCCAAGAATCAAAACTAGGCCTCCCGCATGGAAGGCGAGAATTCTACCATTGAACCACTGATGTCCCCTTTCAGTCATAGACTCCCAAGAAACTAGGAAGGAGACTGTGTGTTGGGGAGGTCATAAAAAATCGGGGCAGTTATTGCCTGATAATATATTTGTCTCACTCCACCCTAGATATTTACTAGATAACTGCTTTATGCTCTAATTTTCCTGTATAAATGTTCTGTAAGGCAGTGTTTGTCAACCTCGGCACTGTTGACATTTTAGACTAGGTAATTCTTTGCTGCCCTATTCCCTGTAGGATATTTAGCAGTACTCCTGGCCTCTACCCATTAGAGGCTAGTAGCACCACCCCTCCAGTTATGACAACTAAAAATGTCTCCAGATATTGCCAAATGTCCCCTGCTGGCAAAATCGCCCTCGTTGAGAATCACGGTTCTAAGGCTTTAATTCACCTGCTTCTCAGCAGCCAGAAAGAAAAACGAGTTGAGAGGGCAGAGCAACCTCTAGACTCTTCCTCTTCATTAGAAATAGGCATGTACTGATGGCCACCTGCGTGCAAGGAGCACTCTTTCCAGGGCACGTGGATTTCTCTTTTCAACACCTTTTGAACACATAGACTTGTTATAGATAATATAAAAATTTGGAACCTGACATCTTTCTTGATCATTGCGTAAGAAAGCATTAGCATAGCAGACCTAAGACTGCCTATCCTTAGAAATAAAATGCCTGCTTGCAAAGTTGGACTTTGGCTAGCATCTGGGAACGTTGGCTGGTAAGTAATTCCCTACAGTGATATAAAGCATTCCCAAAATGGTATCAGTGGCTCACAGTGCCTAAAGTGCTTGTACAAACACTTGGCTTATGCTGAACACCTGCTTTCCTTCTGGAGGTCTGGAATTTTGGTATGTGCTAGGCAGAGGGTGCCTACATGACCAATTCTGATAAAAACCTTGGGCACTGAGTCTCTAATGAGCTTCCTGGTAGATAACACCTCGCTCACGTCAGAGCTCACTGCTGGAGGAATTAAGTGCACTATGTGCTGCTCCACTGGGGGAGGACTCTTGGAAGCTTGTCCCTGATTTCCTCTACACTGCACATCATGTGCCCTCTCCCTTGGCTGATTTTGCTTTGCTTCCTTTCACTGTAGGAAACCATAACTGTGAGTATAATGACTTCTAAGTCTTGTGAGTCCTTCTAGCAAATTATGGAAGCTGGGGGTAGTTTATAGAACCTCAAGAGCAGTCATTCATTCCATAAATATTTTACTGTGTCCCCCTGTTCTAGACATCAGGGAATGAAAGAAAGTCTCATCCCTCATACAACTTATGTGGTAGAGGCCAGGGAAGCATTGATTCCAGCATATTTAAAGTTTCTTCCACAGAAAACAGACCCCGTGGCATCTCTGTTTTATTACAGTTTTTCAGATATTAATCACATACTATACAATTAACCCACAAGTCAGTGCTTTTAGTGTATACACAGAGTTGTGCTACCATCACCAAAATCAATTTTAGAACACTTTCATCACCCCCAAAAGAAACTCTGTAGCCATTAACAGTCAATCCTATTCTTTCTAATACCTCCCTCAAGCCCTAGGCAATCACTAATCTACCTTGTGTCTCAGTGGATTTGACTATTCTAGGAATTTCATATAAATGGATCATACAATACTTGGCCTTTTCTGTGTTTGACTTCTTTAGCATAATGTTCTTAAGATCTGTCTGTGTTGAAGCATGATCAGTACTTTCTTTCTTTTTATTACCAAATAATATTCCATTGTATGTTTATGTATATATCACATTTTGTTTATGGATTCACCAGTAGATGGACATCAGGGTTGTTTCCACCTTATGGCTATAATAAATAATACCACTATGAACATTCAGGTACAAATTTTTGTGTGCATGTATGCTTTCATTTCCCTTGGGTAGATACCTGAGAGTGGAATTGGTTGGTCATATTTCAAGAAACTGTCAAACTGTTTTCCAAAGTGGTTGCTCCATTTTACATTCCCACCAGCAGTGTATGAGGATTCCAATTCCTCCACATCCTTGATATCACTGGTTACTATCTTTTTTTGTAATACAGCCATCCTACTGAATTAAAGTCATATCTCATTGTGGTTTTGAATTGCATTTTAGTAATGGCTAATGGTATCAAGCATTTTTTTCTTGTGCTTATTGGCCAGGAGTATAAATGTCTACTCAGATCTTTTGCCCACTTTGTTACTGGGTTATTTCTATTGTTATTATTAAGTTGTAAGTGTTCTTTATATATTTTAGATACAAGTCCTTTATCAGGTGTATGATTACAAAAATATTCCACCATTCTGTGGGTTGTCTTTTCACCCATTTTATGGTATCTGCTGAAGCACAAAGTTTTTAATTTTCATGATGTCCAATTTATCTTTTTTTTTCCTTTTGTTGCTTATGCTTTTGGTGTCATATCTAAGAAACCACTGCATAATCCAAGGTCACGAAGATTTTTACTCCCACGTATTCCTCAAAGAGTTTTATAGTTTTAGGTCTTCCATTTAGTACTTGATGAATTTTGAGTTAAGTTTTTGCATATGGTGTGACATAGAGTTCCAACTTCATTCTTTTGCATGTGAATATCTAGTTATCCTGTGGCATCTCTTGAACAACCTCCAGAAATAGTCTCCTATAATTTTTTACTACACAAGTTATTTAACAGACACCAATACATAGAATCTAGGTATATGATGAACAGCCTGAGAGCTTTTGCATTTTTTTCTTACTGTAGAAACATGCGTAATATTTTGCCGTATCAGGAAGCAGTATTACTAGTATTAGTACTGCTCTTACCACTAATAATAACAATAGTAACCACTATTTATTTAAAAGGAGCGCTGGTGGAACAGTGGTTAAAGCACTCAGCTGCCAACCAAAAAGTTCGGTGGTTGAAACCCACCAGCCTCTTTGTGGAAGAAAGATGAGGCAGTCTGCTTCCAGAACAGCCTTGGAGACCCTAAGAAGCAGCTCTATTCTGTCCTATAGTATTTATTTCAGGCACTGCATTTTGCATGCATTAGCTTAAAAGCACTTCACACGCTTCAACTTACGTGATCTTCCACCAACACCATGAGATAGGCAGAATCATTATCTCCAGTTTGCAGGTGATAATACTGAGGCTCAGTGATATAAAATAATTTTCCTTTGGTCACAAAGCTAGCCAGAGAAGGGATAACAAATTGAAGGAAGGCACAACACCAGAAAGTGGGAACCAAGTAATATTTGGTAGCAATTTCTAACAAATAGTGAACCAAAAAAAAAAAAAAAAAAAAACACATCAAACTCACTGTTGGCGAGTTGATTCCGACTCATAGCAACCCTATAGGACAGAGTAGAATTGCCTCATAGGGTTTCCAAGGAGAGGCTGGTGGAGTCAAACTGCTGACCTTTTGGTTAGTAGCCAAGCTCTTAAACACTGTGCCACCAGGGCTCCTAACAAACAATAGCTAAGCACATGTAGAAATAGTGTGCAAGCCAAACTCTAGTACCTGTAGATGACATTCCCATTTTCCGGTCAGGAAGCTGGCAACAAAGGGTTGATCTACCTTTCTAACTCAACGCAGGGTTAGAAATCTTATCATTCAAGATACCACTCAGGATTGAGCTGATGGCTGAAAAGATTTTGTCAACACTCCAAACATTGTATTAGTGACTGGGTGATTGATGAAGTGAGTCAATTAAAACTGGATTAGAAATCCAGATATGAAGTCAATTACTTCCAATCTGAGAATTAGGAACTCATTAGCCAATAATATAATAGATAGTATCAGTTTCCTAAACAGCCCTTCTCCCTTTATCTGTACGGCAAAATGCAAGTAAAAGTTATTTTGAAAAGACTGTAGAACAACCTAATCGTGGGAATATTATCCTGGATGTCTGAAATGTTTGGTTTTACTATCTCATTTTGTTCCCAGTTCTGGGTGTCTGACAGGGCAAGACTGGTCAGTTTTCACTGGAAAAAATGTAGAGAAGTGAGTTGACTTTATGGCAGAAGAGCAGGGCTGAGTCCCTAGTAATAAATATAGTAATAATAGCTGATGCATATGAGTCTTCCAATCTATGGGGCCCTATCTAAGCACCTAAAAGATACTAATATATTTAATCCAAAGAGCATGAGGTAGGTGCTATTATTCTGTCCATTATACATAAGAAGAAAACGAGGTGCTAGAAGGTTAATTAACCTAAGTGGTGGAGGCTGGCCTTAAACTCTGCAGTCACTTTTTGTGCTCTTAATCATGCCTCTGTATGGTTTCAGAATGGAGGTGACTAGACACAAAAGTGTTAAGCATGGCTAGCCCAACTCCAAAGTTGAGTCTTTTTTACACAAGGCAAAGCTACCTTCAATACACTTAGAATAATGTTATATACCAAATAACATCTTCAAGTTTATTTCTTCCTTACACAGAAACATTGCAGCATCTCCCTTGGGATTTTCAGAGAACTGGTCTGGATTTAGCGAGTATTGCTTTATCATTCTTAAATAAAAACCATTACAGGGAACGCAGAAAACAATTTCCCTTTCCGTTTCCCCACTTCTACCCATATTGAGAAAGATGGATCCATAAAGTGCTGAAGGAAAGCTCACAATATAATAAAAACTAGGCATCAGAAATGTTCCAAGTCCCTCTGCTCTCTCCTATACTTAGGAAAGCACAATTTAATATAGGGCTCAGCCCTCTAGAGAATCCAGTGTATTGAACTGCTAATACATTTTTATATATTTTAACCGAGATAAACAACAAAGAGATAGAGAAGACAGAGCAGCTATGGCAAAGACATAATTAAGATAAGACTAATCCAGCTATTGCAATTGGGGCAGATAGCAACACTACTGTGATGCCATTTGTATAGTTTGTATGGTCAGAGAACTATATCAGTATAAAATATGAATGAGGCAGGGTCCCCATTATAGGAAAGCAAAGGTAACTTATTATGTAACTCCAAAATAGAAAGCTCACCCAGAAAATTAAAAAACAAACAAACACTTATCCTATTACTAAAGTATTATCTGAATGTATCTTATAAATTGAAACCTGGATCAAACTGTGTGATTAAAGACATGAAAAGGAGCACAGTGTGTCCATAACAAAATACACAGGGACATTACAATTTTATTTTCCATAACAGAGCTTAAACCTTGTGGCAAGCCTTTAAAATTTTTCAGATAACTTAAAAATTCTCCAACCAGCTCTACATTCACCTTTGGGCTATCAACCATGTCATATTTCTCAGTCTTGACCACAAGAATACCTTGAGATACATATACATTACTGAAATACACTACTCCTCAAACTTGACTTTATCTTCAATGCCAGTAACCCTGTCAAAGGAGATAAGTCTGGTCACTTCATTTTTGGCAAATCTACATTAGTTCTTTTCTTTGAAAGCATATTAACATTTCTGTTAACAATACTCTGACCTTTAATACCCACTCTTTCAGACAGGTCAAAACTAAATTTTTCAGTTTGCTATTTCAGTCTTTCCCTCAAGTCTTCACCGATAAAATATCACAACAACAGTAGTTTCTATTCCAGCCAGATTGGAATTCTTTACCATTCTCTAGAATCTTCTCACTAACTTCTACCTGGTATTTTTGCTAGTTCCAAAAGGACTGCAAACTCAAATGCCTATTGGTCTGAGAAGGCAATGTAAATAAATTAGTAAATCTGTCCATTATAAGAAAAAAATAGACACCAATACACGTTGTTGTATATTAAACATACTGCCGCCTCTCATTTTTTATTGTGAAACAGAATTCTCAGAATTTATTTTTCACTTTCCAAATTATCTGGAGACACAGTTACAAAGAAATAGTTTAAACAATGCAAGCATATGCTAAATGGCAATTAATCTTTAACCTCAGGGTTACGGAGACATCAGGGAGAGGTGCAGAGTGTGACATCAGGGACAGGTGGAGAATGTGACAAAAATCACTGTTTACTGTGGCAATTGCTACTCACCTCCAGCCGTTTTTTGCCAAGTGGGAATTTAGGCCCAATGTTGTGAGATCTTCCTGTTTTTTATAGAACAATTAAAAAAAAAAGAAAAATCTGAATTTTATGTGAAATCTCTAGAGTTTCTACTACTTTGTAATTTTTTAGTGAAATCTGTTTTTCCAATAAATTCTACTTCCATTTTCTAGTATAGTAGACATCTGCTTTTTTCTTTGTATTGTTTTGCCAGTGGGCTGATAGATTGAGACCTCTAGGTTTTGCCATCCCTCATTCAGTAGTTCTTAGTCTGTTTCGCTATTGCCCCTACCACTCATCCTTCCCATCAATCTAAGCCCATCACTTCCTTCAAGATTTTGCTTAAGAGAGTACTTCCTCCAAAGGAGAGTCAGGAATAGGAGGAGGATGTGGAATGTATGGCTAATTGCCTCCGTAAACAACTGCCTCTTTTGCCATGAGGCCAGAAGAACTGGATGGTGCCAGGCTACCATTACTGAGTATTTTGATAAAAGAATCCTAATCAAAAGGGGGAAAATATAGAACAGAATTTAAAATTCTTATAGACTCCAAACTTTCTGGAGCTATGAAGGCTGGATGAACCCCTGAAACTATTGCCTGAGATAATCTTTAAACCTTAAACCAAAAACATTCCCTGAAGTCTTTTTAAAAGCAAACAACAGTTTAGCTTAACAACTAAAGAATGTCTGCCTTGAGCACTGTGCTCTTTCAAGATCTATCTAGATGGGAAGAATCAACAATGGCAACTAGAAAGACTAGATAGGAAACTTAGGGGGTAGTGTGTTTATATTAATGAAGGAGGAACAACTCAGAAAAGGAGGGTGAGAATGGTTGCACAACTTGAAGAATGTAATCAATGTCACCGAATTGCATACGAAGAAACTGTTGAATTGGTGTATATGTTTTGCTATGTGTATGTTTTAGGCTGGGTTCTCTAGAGAAGCAAAACCAGTCAAATGTATAAATGTATACATAGAGAGATTTATATCAAAGAAATGGCTCATGCCGTTGTAGAGGCTGGAATGTCCCAAGTCCGTGGATCAGGACAGAGGCTTCTCCTGCTTCATTCACATAGCTGCAGGGGCTGATGAACCCAAGATAGGCAGGTCAGAGGGCAGGAGTCTTGTTCACAGGCTGTGACAGTTGACGAATCCCAAGATCGGCAGGCAAGACTGCAAGGTTTCTCCTGATTCATGTAGCTGTAGGGGCTGGTGAACCCAAGGTTGGCAGGTTGGAGAGCAGGGCTTTTGCTCACAGGCTGTGATGATTGACAAACCCCAAAATCGGCAGATAAGCTGATGGCTCAAGTCCCAAGAACCAGAGGTCAGACAAACAAGAAGCAGCTGCAGGTTCCAGAGCGGGCAAAAGCCAGAACATCCACTTATATTTGGATGCAGGTCACGCGCCTGAGAAAACTCCCTTTCAACTGGTTGGCTACTCACAGCAGATTCCATTATGGGGGTGATTACATATAAACACTGAGAATCATGGCCCAGCCAAGTTGACACACACTCTTAACCATCACAGTATATTCTCAACAAAATAAATAAAATTAAAAAAAGAAAGTACAGTCAGCCCTCTGTATCCACAGGTTCTGTACCCACAGATTCAAACATCTGTGGATTGAAACTTTTCAGAGGGAAAAAAAAGAAAATTCCAGAAAACAAAACTTGAATTTGACAAGTGCCAAGCACTACGCTGAATCCATGCAAATGAAGTGATGTGGCACACCTGCTGTAGGCTCCACCACTTCACACATCCTCAGTCTCTCTCTAGCACTCATTGCTGGAACATTGTTCACCTCACATCTCATTTGTTTCCTACTTGTATTGTGTGAACTGTTTGTTTCTGTGAAAAAATGACCCCAAAAAGCAATCAAAACCCTTTCAAGACCAATGGGGCATATGGTATCCCACCAACTTTTTATGCCTCTGGAGTTCTTTGGTAAGGGGTAGCTCAATTTTAACACATTTAGCCTCAAGGTAGGGGCCTTGTGAAATTAAAAAACCCTGAGTGGGAGTCTCATTTTTTCAGATTGATCATTGTCTTAGGTGATAACCTCTTGGACATGTCAATTTTCTAAACTTTTGACAGGTTTGCCTTTATTTCTGTGAAATAAGCCTTCCTCCTCATTATGTTTCCCAGTTACCATGTTCTCTTGAGAATGTACTTATACTGAGAATAAACTATTGCCTTTCAGGAGCCCTGGTGGTGTAATGGTTAACAGCTTGGCTGCTAACCAATAGGTCAGCAGTTCAAACCCACCAGCCACTCCTTGGAAACTCTATGGGGTAGTTCTACTCTGTCCTATAGGGTTGCTATGAGTTGGAACTGACTCAACAGCACCTAACAACAATAACAACAACAGTCTTCATTCAGTCATAGTGGCCATTTTCTCCTTTATGTCGTTCATTGTTTCCAGGTGTTACTGGCTCTTTTCTAGCTTCTGAACAGTAAATAATGCCTTTCCAATAAGGAATAATGCATTGCAGTGGTACTTTTCAGGAGACTAAAACCCCTATAAGTTATTCTTACTCTGCATTCAATCTTAGGGCTCAGTCATTACTTCCATGTGTAGCACGTGGAATGCACCACTGTGAGCAGTTCTGCAGTATTCTACGGCAGCTGTTTCTGCTTCTTAGCTGTTAGTACTACTCTCGTTATAACGAAAAATACAGAGTAGTTGTAATTTTCCTGAGATTCATATCCCTTTAGTTTTATGTATTTTGCCTCTAAGTACTGCTTTTTCAGTAATGAAGAAAGCACAGTAGTGGTAATTTTCCTGAGGTACAAAAATCCCTTGGCTTTATTTATTTGGGCTGTAAGTACTGCTTTTACAGTAGGGGAGAACACATTATACCATGTTTTGAAAAGTTTCATGAAAAATAGTAAAAAGGCTAAGAAATAGTAGGTTAGAATAAAATGTATGTGTGGTAATTGCAAGGTGACTTCATGTTTTACAAATTTTCAAGAAATAAAATTAAAAAGTCAAATTTTATCATCGACTCATATCAACAGGATTTATGTTGTCGAGGGGCCACTGGGACACATAATGGTTATCAAAATCCATAATTCATAACAAAAATTCTGAATTGGTCATTTAATCAGCAGCCTTCATTAGTGAAATCATATAGTATCAACAAATTTCGAAGGAGAAAATAATTGGGCCTTGAAAGGATTAAGTAGTCAAAGCAATCCTTCAAAAGCTAAGTATGAGGGGGGTTGAAGAGAGTAAGAGAAAGGAGTTTAAGGCTAGTATGGGATGGCTGGCTAGCTATGGTAAGTGCTACAACCTCAAGAACTTCAAGATCACGGGCGAATCGGCATTGGCTGATGCCCAGGCAGCATGAGCGTTCCCAGAAAAGATCTCCAGAAACTCATAGAAGAGAAAGGCTACCTTCCAGAGCAAGTCTTCAGTTGTGATGAAACAACTATTTCCATAGCATATACATTGTATTAGGGATTATAAGTAATCTAGGGATTATTTAAAGTATATGGGAAGATATGTGTAGGTTATATGCAAATACTACACCATTTTACATAAGGGAACCAATACCCCGCGGATACCGAGAGACGACTGTACTTTCGTCCAGATGATTCCCCTGGCTCTCTCTACCCTTCATTCCTCATTATCAAACTATTTAATTCCTTCAAGCATTATATGTACATTTTGTCCTCCGCTTGTGAACCCTCCATCTCCTCTAATTATAAATCCCTGAAGACTATAAATCCTTGAATCTGAGGACCCTGTCTCCTACTCCTTCACACCCTCTATAGATTTAACACAGTGCTGTACATCATGCAAACTTTCCATGAATACTTTGAGCAAATGAAGAGTCTATTTGCTTAACATTCCTGGGCTAGCAGTCTTTATTCTATACTTGGTGCACTTCTGGATCAAAATGGTATGTCTAAATCCAGTCTCTATTGTTAAGACAATCTTGAGAATTAAAACACTTAACTATACAGGCAAGCCAATGAAAGAAGAAGACATCTGTTGGTCTGAATCATCAAGGCAACTGTCCCAATCCTGCAAACACTGGCGTCGGGACTTAGTTTCATGATGTAAGCAGGGATGGAAAATCTATGACTCAAGTGCCATCACTTTCCTGTCCTGGCCTGTGACAGATATCTTTAATTACAGTATTCTTTTCTGCTGAACCTGGATGCAATTTTAGAAGCCTTCTTAACACAACATTCCAGATGGATCTTGTCTAAGAAATAGAGTTAGTATGTGAACTGAAAACCCTCACATATGGATAAGGTATACGTACAATTGGATGGATCAATGAAGAGAGAACTAATACATGACTTCTGCTACCTCTCAATCTCTCTATATTGTAGAGGCTGGACGACTTAGAATGAAGAAAGATATCTAAAGTTGGAAAGTCAAACAAGAGGTAAAAAAGAAAAAAATGTTTTCTCTTTTAACGACTATGCCAAAATCTGCTTACCCATTAAGTTTTAATCTCACGAGAAAGATTTACTATATGTGCTGAGACTGCTTTTGCTGTGCTTTGTGAAACTTACCCTCAGATACATGAACTGTAAATGGCTTCACATGGATTGCTAAGTTAAACTAATATATTTACATTTAAGGGGTTGTTTTTCTTCTCAACTACCAAACCAAAGCAATTTGGAATAACTCAGACACAAAATAACTAGCATCAAGAATTACGATAAAAAGCCAATTACCTTTAACTACAAGCAGCCTTATTGGCATTTACTAAAACAAATGCTCCTTCAATAGCAGAGAAATTAAGTGTGGATCCATCGATTAAAAATTATTTTTCAGAGACCCTGTGCCTTTCGAACCAAATGTATTGGCAATAAGAGCCCTGTAAATGATAAATCAAGGCCCCAGGAAAAGACTGCGCAGCATAGCGGACATCCGCCGATTTTGTCTGCCCTAGCACGCATTCTTCTTCATGCTACTATTAGCACTTGGATTCTTCTTTGAGAAATCTCCCCTTCAGTCCAAACGCTCAGGAACTGGCCGGTGACCAATCAGTGTATTTCACTGGATGAATAATTCAGGTAGCCAACCATTGATTCAAGTCAGTCCGATAAGACTCAGTCCTGAAATGATTATGGTTAGAATTAAGAAGGGCTATTTTTTTTTTTTTTTCTGTTGCTGGCACCCTAAGCTGGTAGAACTGCCCCATAGGACTTCCAAGGAGTGGCTGGTGAATTCAAACTGCCAACCTTTTGGTTAGCAGCTGAGCTCTTAACCACTGCACCACCAGGGCTCCGTTAAGAGAACGGGGAAGCAAAATTACCAAACAGATTTTCTCAGGTCACTTGGCTTCCTTTGTATCAAGAAATGGTCAGCAAATATATAGCAGGCACACGTAAAAGCTATTTGGAGACCTCCTGAGGTTAACAGCATGCAACATATTGCCACTGACCCAGCCTGGCCGGGGATATTATTTATGCCACTCTTTCACAGCTGTGTCAGTCTGCCATTAAACATTCAGGGCCTCCTTGTTAATAAACTGTATCATGAGCCGGATGCATTGTCTGGATAAGCCGCATTGTCCAAAACGCTGCCCCATTATTACAGAAGATGCAGAATGTAATTGGTACTTCTCTTTGCATAAGCCACAGCTTCCAAAATGGTGCGATATTATAAAGCAGTAATTAATAAACAAGAGTTGGTCCATGACCCATTACACGTATCTGAATTTGATATTGTGAAGAAAGGCCACTGTTCAAATTCCGTTTACAAATATCTAAATTCTGGCTAGCCAACGTGCAGACAATCTAAACAGAAAGCCTGAGAATTCTGTGTTGCTGGGAGCATTGTGTTGGTACACCAACAACGGCAAATGATTAACTGCAGAGACGTAAGCCATCCTGAGACTAGCTCGGAGTGGGATGACGATAACATTGCATTTCAGCTGTATTCTACGGTGAAATGCTTCTGTTTGTGCATATGCGCTTCCTATTTAATGGCTGGAGGAGCTGAGGTAGCTTTTCATATCTCTGTGAAAAATGTGACAAAAGAAAAAGAAGGAAAAAGAAAAAAAAAACAGTGAGCTGGGAAAAAAAATTTTAAAAAAAGTGTGAGACGGTGCTGGGTGGGAGCAGGGCTGCATCATGATGGAGGGTAAGCACACGGTCCCTTTCTGCATTTCCAGCTAGGTTTTACTGATTTCCCCCTAAGCTGACTCCACAGGAAAGTCATTTATGTAAGTTGTGAGCACTGAACTAATATTTGGGACCATAATACTGAGTAGGCCAGTTTATGAGCCTCGGCTAAAGGGGCATTTGCATTAAACTGCACTCACCTGATTAAAATCCATCAGCTCCACCATCGTGAGAGTTATATAACACTTGTTACGCTCGGCTGCAGGTACTCTGCGTAGGGACGCAGACCATAATCAGAGGGCAGCAAGGCGTCAGACCAAGGGAGGACGTGGGGAGGAGAGCATGTGATGCGTGTTGAAAGGCAGACTGCATTAGAGACCGCCAGTGCTCAAATCTGGAAGGAGCCCTAAGCCTACCGCGAATAACAGAGCTGTGTGAGCATGATAATTCTTTCAACGGAGTCCATCATATGGCTTCTGGGGGCCCTGTGAAAACAGCGTGGCCAAGATAGTGTTGCAGCTTAGCAAAGAGTGACTGGGCCAGCAATGGAGTGGCGCACACAGAAAGCCCAGGAAATAGTCCCTCCAGAGCCCAGTCAGCAAGAGCTCTTGGAGTCCCAGCCCAGGGACTTCCAGCAGCCTGAATGAGCTGTCTCAAATCACTGCCCTTTCCATTAACTGCAGCCACCAGGCACAGGCTCAGAGTCCTATCGGTCTCGGCAGAACCTGCTCCACCGTGACCACAAGGATGGCATTTGAATCAGCAATAGGCTGTAAGAGGCCACCTCCATGTATATGAAGAGGAGCTATTCCTGAGACATTGGTTCAAGTCCTAGATCTGTTCTATCTAGCTGTGTGATCCTGGGCAAGCGGTGTGCTCAACCTTCTATGAGAGGATGGAATTAGACAATAAACATGTGCGATATGAACAAATGAGTGAATGAATGAATACATACATGAATGAATAAAGCCTCTACTGCACGATTTCTGTACTTGGGAACCAGTGACACAAGGCTGGCTAATTCTGCATTGTGAGGGCTGTCCTACGCACCCTAGGATGTTTGGGAGCATCCCGGGCCTTCCTAGTAGCGTCCCTAATAGATGCTGCTAGCACCCAACTCCCCAGTTGTAACAACCAAAATTGTTTCCAGACATTGCCAAATGTCCCCTGGCGGGGCAAAATTACTCCAGATTGAGAAATACCATTCTAATGTGTCTTTCAGCATCTAGATTCCAAGAGTTAGGTTAAAACAAAACAAAACAAAAAAACCCTGTTGCTGTCGAGTCGATTCAAAGCTTGTTGCCATGGAGTCTATTCCAACTTATGGCGACCCTATGTGTTACAGAGTAGAACTCTTCCACGGGGTTTTCTTGGTTGTAATCTTTACCAAGGCAGATCTCCAGGCCTTTCTTCTGAGGTGCCTCTGTTGGGCTCAAACCACCAACCTTTAGGTTATAGTCAAGTGCTTAAACATTTGTGCAATAGAGGGACCTTTAAAGAACCACACACCCATATTGAAAAAACAAAAACAAAAACCAGTTACCACAGAATTGACCCCGACTCATGGTGACCCCATGTGTGTCAGAGTAGAACTGTGTTCTTAAGAGTTTTCAGTGGTGGATTTTTTTGGAAGTAGATTGCCAGTTCTTTCTTACCAGGTGCCTCTGGGTGGACTAGAGCCTTCAAGCTTTTGGTTAACAGCAAGTGTGTTAACCATTTGCACCACCCAGTGTGGTTACACACCCATCTAATGCTTCTATTATGAAAACTTACAATGCCCCCCTCAGCATCACTGCAGGCGCATGTTGACAAAAATTTTATTGAGCACCTAACGTGCCAAATAAAAAGATGTGTAGAGAGATACTGTCCCTGCTCTTGAGGAGCTCACAGTCCACATGGAAGGTGGTATCTTCACAGGAATAAGTGAAAGAGCAGAAGAGACATGTTCAGCTAACCATCTTTCGAGTAACGTGGCTGTATTTCTTAGAATATTCTTCTGTGTGGTTAGACAGTTAAATTGTAAAGGCAGGCAAGAATTCAGAGCCCACATCTTAGCTGTTAAAAGACTACTACATATATCAGAGTTGCTGTCATTTGATAAGTTGAACTTTGGGTTACCTTGTCTCATTTTAGTTGTTTGCTGCAGATGTTTATGGGTAGAGAAGGGGGAGGTGAAGAGAGTCTCAGTCTGAAGGGACTGTCTTATGAAGTGGTTTAGCCTAAGAGCATGAGACAAGATAGAGAGCTCTTGACTGAGACTGCCTCGTTTCGAATCTGGATTCTGCCACTTACTTGCTGTGACCCTTTTCAGTTTATTAATCCCTGCAGTCCTCCTGTCCTTCCTGATAAAAAGGAAATAGTCATTGTGCCCACCTCACAGATTTGTTGAGAGGGTTAACTGAAATATTCTACAAAAGCACTTAGCACAGTGCCTGTTACAGAGCAAATATATTAACAGTAGCTGTTGTTATTGTTACTGATATTGTTACTGCAGTATTTTATTATTACTTGATTTTTCTTTTAAGCCAGTCCATATCAAGCAAAATACCTTCTGAGGGAATGAGGACAAGGATTTTGAAAATGGAACTAAAGGCAATTCAAACCCTTAAGAACCCTGGAAAAGGAATAGAAAGTGCTTTAACTGGCCACTTTGGGTTAGGATCCATCAACCACCTCATTAGCTGCCTTGGGGTCTCGGCAACCCCAGGCACAATGGATGGACCCCTTCGGATCCATAGGGTTTTCATTGGCTGATTTTAAGTAGAGTGCCAGGCCTTTCTTTTTAGTTCCTCTTACTCTGAAAGCTCCCAGGATCCTGTCCAGCATCATGGCAACATTCAAACCTCCACTGACAGACAAGTGGGGCTGCACTTGAAGTCATTGGGGATGAACTGGATCTCCAGCATGGCACTGAACTATTACTTCCTCCTTATTGACTATTCAAAGACATTCAACTGTGTGGATCATAACAAATTGTGGATAACATTGCGAAGAATGGGAATTCCAGAACATTTAATGGCTCACGAGGAACCTATACATAGAACAAGAGGCAGTCATCAGAACAGAAGAAGGGGACACTGCGTAGTTTAAAATCAGGAAGGATGTGTGTCGCGGTTGTATCCTTTCACCATACTTATTCAGTCTGTACGCTGAGCAAATAATCTGAGAGACTGGACTATGTGAAGAAGAACACAGCAACAGGATTGGAGGAAGACTCACTAACAACCTGCGTTATGCAGATGGCACAACCTTGCTTGCTGAAAGTGAAGAACACTTGAAGCACGTACTGATGAAGATCAAAGACCACAGCCTTCAGTATGGATTACACTTCAACATAAAACAAAAATCCTCACAAGTGGACCAATAAGTAACATCATGATAAGCGGAGAAAATATTGAAGCGGTCAAGGATTTCATTTTCCTTATATCTACAATCCATGCCCATGGAAACAGCAGTCAAGAAATCAATTGTATTGCACTGGGTAAATATGCTGCAAAAGACCTCTTTAAAGCATTCAAAAACAAAGATGTCACTTTGAGGACTAAGGTGCACCTAACGCAAGCCATGGTATTTTCAATTGCCTCATATGCATGTGGAAGCTGGACAATGAATAAGGAAGACCGAAGAAGAATTGATGCCTTTGAATTATGGTGTTGGCAAAGAATACTGAATATACCATGGAGTGCTAAAACAATTAACAAATCTGTCTTGGAAGAAGTACAGCCAGAAGGCTCCTTAGGAGTGAGGATGGTGAGACTCTGTCTCAAGTACTTTGGACATGTTATCAGGAGGGATCAGTCCCTGGAGAAGGACATCATGCTTGGTAAAGGAGAGGGTCAGCGAAAAAGAGGAAGACCTTCAACAAGATGGACTGACACAGTGGCTGCAACGATGAGCTGAAACAAAGCAATGATTGTGAGGACAGCACAGAACCAGGCAGTGTTTCATTTTGTTGTACACAGGGTCACTGTGAGTTGGAACTGACTCCATAGCACCTAACAACAACAACCATCCACTTCGCAAAGCCAGTTTACAAAACCTTACTTATCAGAGAACAATTTTGCCATAGGGTAAAAGGGTTTCAAACCAGGATGATAGCTTTGAAAAATCAAAAGGGACATTGAGAAGTAGCCCATGTAGAAGGCAGGCAAGAGTATGTAATTTGGTTTTGGGGGAGACCTACGCTTTGAGTTCCCATTGTCCGTTTCTCCTGATTAAAAGGATCCCCTGTAGCTTAAACCATTAATGTATGTAAGTCCATCAAGTGGTAGCTATTGTAGACAGCTACCCAACTTTGTAAAATTAGTCTTTTGTGTCTCTATAGAATAATGCTTTAACACTTTTCAATACCTATAATAAAGTATTTGTGCCACAATAAAAATGTGTTTTGTGACCAGCAGGCCCTAACACAGAGCTCTGCTTTTAGGTGCCATGGGTTTAATTGTATCCTAAGCTCATGAGTCACCACTCTTGCTTTTAGTTAAGGAGGCCAAAAAATGACTCCATGAACCTCAGCTCAGAGTGCCCCTGAGTCCTAGAAAAATGCTTGAATACAAACCGTTTCATATCATTTAAGGATATCAAACAAGAGGATACCACGAAAGCCAGAAGTTATTAAAGTTCCCTGCAGAGTAATTCCCCACAAAGAGATGGTGATGCGAATCTAGGAACAATTCCCCCACTCAGAGATAGAAGAGAAAATAAATGATGCGCGGAAGTGAAAGAAGAATCCCTCCCTACCATACCCACCCTTTCAAATTTCTCCTCTGGAGGCTATGCTTGGGAGCAATACACCAGGCTTTGAAAGGGCTGACGCTTGGAGACTCATCCTTATTCCCTCTCCTGGAGACACCAGAGCAGAGGGAGAGGCACTGTAGTGCTAAGATGACAAGCGCTGGCTTTGGAGACAGAGCAGCCTGAATCAGAATTGCTCATTAGCTGGGCAACTAACTGGCTTGCATTACTTTTTTAGGCTCTCAGCCTCCTTCTCTATTTGTACAGTGGCAATAATAAAAGTAGGCAGCTTCTAAGGTCATTGTGTAGATTAAATTGTATGTAAAGCACTTAATACGCGAGTATGTGCTCAATAAAAAGTAGCTGATACTGTTAGTAATATGGGAATGTCGGCTTGCTTTGAGTCCTCTGTAAACACCCGTCAAGAGCTACCGACCTGCTCTTCTGTAGCAAGCACTGTGCCAGGCCTGGGGTTACACGTACAAACAGGATGGGCACAGTCTGCACCATCAGGAAAATTCTGGTCTAGCTCACAGGTACAAAAAGTGGGGTTTTTTTGGCTTCCACGTCGTTGATAAATAAAACAAAACCTGTAGTGAATGTTTTGAAATTGGGAGACTTCACGTAAAAGTGACTTCTCTCAAAGAACATCAGAAAATCTGGGAGGAAGTGGGGTCTCTCTCCACGTGATAAGCCGGCTCCTCCAGAGCCCTCACAAATCCCAAAACACGGCGCCAGCTTCTGTCTGGGAGTGGCCCACTGGCTTCTCTAATTCAGAGAAAAGTCCCTCCGGCTACCCATGATGAGGGGCCTGAGGGAATTGTGAGGGACGAGGAAGCAGAGGAGACAGGTCTAGAGGGCCAGAACAGAAGCAAGGAAGGAGAAAGGAGACTTGGCACCCCGCTCTTTAACGGTGTTTATTTGACTCTCAGCTCCGCTTTGTCTCAGCTCAGCTCACTTTGTTTGGCTGGACACAGAACACCCTGGAGGGGAATTCTGATTCCAACTTCCTCTTTGCACAGCTAATTATTTGGAGTTCCCTGAAGGTTGGAGAGAACAACGCCTTCCCAAGCACTTGCAGTTGGACTAGCTTAGCTCCTTTCTCTCACCCTGGGGTCAGAACCCAAGGAAGGAGAGCTATTTGTTTTGGCCTTAGACCAAATCTGCCCAGAGACACAGACAGATGTTCTGACCTGAGACCAGGAAAGCTACTATTTCCACGCCTAGTAAAATGCTGCTCTCTTGCCTTTCCTAGCAGCCTACAGACCCAAAACATTTTAGCCTGTTTAAACTGTTTACTTCTCTCCCTTGCAAATAGGAAGTAATGATCAGAGTAAACCACTATATGCCCCAGAATTGCATCCCCCTCCCAGCTGAGACATTTCACGTTTCCTAGGCAGACAGGATAAAGACAAGCAGGGAAGCTAATTGGGATGGATCAGTGAAACAACCCAAGCTCATCTCTACATAACTTGCGAATAAGCGTCCACAACTTCATTCTAAACAGGGGACCCATGACAAGGCCCTCTAAAACAGGAAACAAAATCCATAGTTGTGAACCCAGTAACAGAGTGGAACAAGCTTCCAGTCACCAGAGGGCTCATTTCTACATCCATTAATGCCAATGGTGCCTCCCCCATTTGGAACAGATGTTAATGAAGACCTGTCCGAGGCTAACCAGAATGAAATGGTCTGGGCCACGCTACAAGGATGATTGCTACAGGCTGCTACTAGTCCCCGGCATTGGAATACATTTTCCCCGTCAGCTCTTCCAATGGATTCATCTAGAGTTCTTGTAGACTAGATAAATCCCCCGAAGATTAGGTAAGATCTATTTTCTGGTACAACTTTTACAGAATTTGATTTATTTATCCAATCATGCATCCATATTTATTGAACGCCTGCTAAGAACTGGGCACTGTGCTAGATGCTGGAGATACCCAGGTGAGTAAAACCAAAGATAGTTGCTGCCCTCAAGGAGTCTGAAGCAGAGGCAGATATTAATCAAAAGGTCCCACAAATATAAAATTGCCTTTCTGAGGGGTATTTAAAGAAAGGTCTTTGATAACAGAAGGATTTATAATAAAGAGAGAGAGTCTAATTGGGAGGTAGAGAAGCAGAGAAGTTGGTTTAGAAGAAATACCACTTGAGTTCAGATTTGATGTCAGAGGAAAAATATTACAGGCTGAGAATGTGCAAAGAAGATGTGCAAAGGCCCTGTGGTGGGACCAAGCAGGGTGAATATGAAAGACTGAAGAGAGGCCAGTGTGACTGGAGTGGAGAAGGCAAAGACAGAGGGATGAGGCCGAAGAGTTGGAGGGGACCATGCAAGGCCTATGGGCCACTTCAAGGATTTTGAGCAAGGAAAAGTCATTTAGAGGTTTTTAAGCAGGGTGTAAGGAGCCCTCGTGGCACAATGGTTAAGTGCTTCTCGGCTGCTAACTGACAGGTCAGGGGTTCGAATCCACCAGCCTCTCTACAGGGAGTAAAGACCTGGCTATCTGCTCCTGTAAAGATTTCAGCCTAGAGAACCCTATAGGGAAGTTCTACTCTGTCATATAGGGTCACTATGAGTCAGAATTGACTCAACGGCACACAACAGCAACATCAAAGCAGAGTACAGTATTAGTAGTTGATACGTTCAGATTTATGCTTTAAAAAAAAAAAAAACATGGAGGCGGGATGGGAGATGCAGACTAACTAATCTAGATCTCCTAGACTACACAAGTTTAGGAGGGATGGTAATTTGAACTTGTATGGTAGGGTGCTGGAGGGGATTGAGAGAAGTTGACATACTTAAATAATATTTGCTGTAGGACCAACCCACTGTGCCAGAGACATCTCAAGGGCCCACGACTGACAGTAGCTGTAACTCCTAGTTCTGTGCTGCTGCAGAAAGACACCGAAAAAGATCAAAAGGCAAACAGGCCCTGAACGTGTGTGTCCCCCCTCATCCCCAGTAGCAGGGGTTCTACCGTGTGCTCCGAGTCAGCATAGCTCTGTATTTGAATTTACACATTTGGAGAAAGACCCCACAGGAAAACCCATTAAATAAGCAGGGAATACAACGCTCACCACTGAGTACTGACAAGCAAGATGGTAACAAACGGGATTCCAGTTGAAGTCGGCGAAATGTTGCATTTTCACCCTAGTGTCGTTGGTACTGCTGCAGACTTGTAAGAACAGTATTTTGGCTAATCGAAACTCTAGGTCAATCCACAGTTCCACCATGACAGTTCTGTGGTCATAAATCTTCGCTCTCGCCTGAAGCTGACGTGGCCTCAGTCCACGGGAGAGTAAGCAGCAAAAGACAAATGTTCCTCTTCATTTCCCCCAAAGGGAGTTAAGCAATGAGTAATAAAAGGATATAAACTATTCACAATGCTTTCCAGAAGCGTATGATTCAAGGTTTGGGAGAACTAATGGAAGGAAAAAAAAAAAAAAAAAAACAGATCTCTAAAACTCACACCAAACCCATTGCTGTCAAGTCAATTCCGACTCATAGCAACCCTATAGGACAGAGTCGAACTGCCCCATTGGGCTTCCAACGAGTGGCTGGTGGATTTGAACTGCTGACCTTTTGGTTAGCATCCTGAGCCCTTAACCACTGCACCACCAGGGCTCCCAAGTGCACAAATTTCTCTTGGACATGAAAGGATGAGTTTCTGAGGTTGATCACACTCACCCCACACAGGGCTCTGGAAACAACAGCAGCCCTCTGGTTCTCCCACACAACAGCTCATTCATTCCTGATGTGTGTCCGGACGATCGTCATTAACCTGTGGCTGCCTGATGAGAGCTCAGTTTCTGTCAGTCAGTCACTCTGGTCTTTTGTGAAAATAGACAGACAGAGAGAGGAGGAACGGTAAAGGTCAAGTCCAGCTACATAATAAAGTACCGAGGTACTGTGAAAGGAGGGAGAGGAGGACCAGGAAGTGTGCCAGCTGGTGGAGGAAAGAGAAACTTTTCTGTTTGGGTTTTTTTTTGGGGGGAAAAGTAAAAGAGAGAGACATGAGTGTAGTTACAGACATGGCGTAGGTAGGACTGGAAGGGCTGTTTGTTAATAAATGTGTCTTGGATTAGCTATGTGGCTCTCCTTCGCCATTTCGCAGAATATAAGTAAAGGATTTCAGCTATTTGGAAATGACCTTCCCTTGCTGAGCTGAGTTTCCTGGGCTGCAACACTGAGACAGAACCATGTACATTCACTATTCATAAAGGCTAGAAACACACTTGCCAAACCTAACTAGCTGGCTGGCACTGCACCAGGTGCTGTTAATGGTAGAAAGAATTACAATGCATTTATAATCTGCCTCTGCTTACCTCTCTAGTTTTACCTCCTAGAAAGTTCTCCTTCTAAATCAAGATCACGGCCATTTTGTTCTTGAAATTTACGAAAGTCCAGGGACAGCTCCTGCTTATCCCTAGGTGGCGTGTTTTAGTTCCTTGAATGGCTCAAACAAGCCAATCACATCGCCCAGTTGGAACCAGGGGTCACCCTCTTGATACCACAAAGCCTGCCTCGCACAGGCCTTAGCTGTCAGTTCTGTTCCCAATTGTGACCCCCAGGTGGCCCTGCATGAAACAAGGTGTCCTTACTCCCCCATGCTGTGAGTATATGTGACTAATAAACTGCTGTCAATTTTTCTGTCCAGTGTGGGGTGCCATGTGTTCAATCCATCCCTACAACACTAAGGGTGGAGATCACCCTCTCACCAAGGGGACGAGTAGAAGGTGATCTAAACAATAGTAGACACCAAAGTGTTCGCCGTGGAAGCTACGCAGGTGAAGTGCTTCACTTTACCAGCTATTGGCTTTATTATTATAACTAAAGAAATCTAAGAAATGAATGACGACTCTTTTCTAACTTTATACAGGAGGAAACTGAGGAACGGAGAGGCTAAATGAAGTATCCAGGGTTACACAGTAACAAAGTCTTCTTTCATTCTGATGCTCTACTCTTCTCGAATATCTTCTTTTTATTTTTTTACTGTGCTTTAGGTGAAAGTTTACAGCTCAATTTCTCATACAAAAAATTATACACATATTGTTTTGTGACATTAGTTGCAATCCTCACAATGTGACAGCACACTCCTCCTTTACACCCCGGGTTTCCTGTGTCCATTCAACCAGTTCCTGTCCCTTCCTGACTTCTCATCCTGTCTCCAGACAAGAGCCACCCATTTGGTCTCATGTATCTGATTAAACTAAGAAGCACACTCCTCACATGTATTATTTTTTGTTTTATAGTCCTATCTAACCTTTGTCTGAATAGTGGGCTTCGGGAATGGTTTCAGTTCTGGGTTAACAGAGCGTCCGGGGGCCATAGTTTCGGAGGTTCCTCCAGTCTCTGTCAGACCATTAAGTCTGGTCTTTTTACATGAGTTTGAGTTCTCCTCCACACTTTTCCCCTGCTCCATCAGGGACTCTCTGTTGTATTCCCTGTCAGGGTGGTCATTGGTGGTAGCTGGGCACCATCTAGCTCTTCAGGTCTCAGGCCGCTGGAGTCTCTGGTTTATGTGGCCCTTTAGTCTCTTGGGCTAATATTTTCCTTGTGTCTTTGATTTTCTTCATTCTCCTGCTCTGAGTGGGATGGGACCAACTGATGCATCTTAGACGGTCACTTGCAAGCTTTGAACACCCCAGATGCCACTCACCAAAGCGGGATGCAGAACATTTTCTTAATAAACTTTGTTATGCCAATTGACCTAGATGTCCCCCAAAATCTAAAATCTTCTTGACAAACTCCTGTCCAGATGCTGCATAAAAATCACATATCTGCAGAATTTACAGAAAGTTATTACAAACAATAATAAAAAAGACAAAAGTCCTAACAGAAAAGTGGGCAAAAATCATGAAAGGCAATTTCCGAAAGAAGACATAGAAACAACCAATAATCGAAAGTGTTCAACCTCACTATTAATAAAGGAAATTCAAACAAAAATCACAATGAACTATTTCTTTGTGCCTATCAGGTTGATACCAAAACCAAACCCATTGCTGTCAAGTCGATTCTGACTCATAGCAGCCCTATAGGGCAGAGTAGAACTGTCCCATAGGGTTTCTAAGGAGTGTCTAGTGGATTCAAACTGCAGAGATTTTGGTTAGCAGCCAAGCTCTTAACCACTGTGCCTCCAGGGCTCCAACAGGTTGATAGATATTAAAAATATTTACACTACCCAGTGTTGGTGACACTGTAAGAAATCAGAGACTCTCCTATGATGATGAGGTGGGTAGAAATTAATACCTTTCTGAAAGGCAGGGTAGCGACTCTCTTAACATTGCTAATGTTATGTTTTGTGTAACAATTTTATTTCTAAGATTGTATCTCAAGGAAACAACTTGCCAAATCCATAAAAATGTATGCACAAAGACACTTGTTCTACTGTTCTTTATAATACTGAGAAACCAGAAACAGGGAATTGGCTAAATAAATTGTGGTATATCTATAAATCGGAATATTATGAAGTCTTTTATCATTACGATGTAGAAGTTTATTTATGTACATAGAAAGATGATATTAAGTCAAAATAAAACAATAAAAAACTAGTTCTAAAACAGCATGTAGAATATTATATACATAATGTAATCTGTGTATAAAATTTTGTATTATTTTATGTATGTCCATAGTGAGACATCTGAAAGGGAATTATAAAATTTTAATATCTCAGGGTGCGCAAATTTCAAGAGAGTCTTTCTTTTTTAGTTTCTCAAAGGTACATAACAGTGGGAGAGGGCTATTTTTATTTTGGGTGGGGGGAAAACAAACACTGAACAATGACTATCTCTCCTCAAAAAAGAAAAAGCATATTTCAGGGAAAACACAACACGTTTTTATTTTGTACTTCTACTTTGTCTCCCAACAGACAGATGTGAAATCCTGGAAGGGAAAATGCAGAAACAGGAATCAGCCACACACTTGATTTCTCACAAGAACTACACTGAGTTGAGCCTGTTGTCACCCCAGCAGGAGGCCATCGGTAAGGAGTGAAAAACCCAGAGGGAGATTGGGTTCACAAGGAGTGCTGGTGGCGCAATGGTTAAAGAGCTCGACTACTAACCAAAAGGTTGGTGGTTTGAACCCAGCAGCACCTCCGCCAGAGGAAAGACCTGGTGATCTGCTCCTGTAAAGATTATAGCCTAGGAAACCCTGTGGGGCGGTTCAACTCTGTCCTGTAGGCTTGCTGTGTGTTGGAATTGACTCGATGGCATGCAATTACAGGTGCTGGTTGGCCCCTCCCTGATTAAAAAGTACACCCTTAGGATGATTGCTCCAGTTTCTCAACAGTGGGGAATTCTTGCCTTTTCCCTTGCAAATTATTCAAACCCACGTCTCTGGATAGATTCCAGTCAGGGAGCTTCATCTCCTGACAGCGAATACCTCGGTTTCAAAATCCGATTCCTGCCTGTTTACTGTTAGCAAGCTTTGTTTAAGGCACAGGTCACCTGTAAAACATGTCTCTCAAGACTAAAGGCGCACACCAGCCCAGGGGCAAGGACTAGAAGGCAGGAGGGGACAGGAAAGCTGGTAATAGGAAACCCAAGGTTGCGAAGGGAGAGTGCTGACATGTCGTGGGGTTGTTAACCAGTGTCATAAAACAATATGTGTACTAACTTTTTAATGAGAAGTTAGTTTGTTCTGCAAACCTTCAGCTAAAGTACAATTAAAAAAAAAAAAAAAAAGAATTCTACCACTGAACCACCCCCACCCCCTGCTCCTCGCCATCACCCACCAACTTTCAGTCCTTTCGACATGACTTCTTGGAGGGGGCCTTCCCTAGCGTTTCAATCTATCCTAGATGTCTGCCTTATGTGATTTCACAGCAATTTTCACACTTTAAAGAAAAAAAAAAAGTCTCTCACGACTTAAGTCACTGAGACGTCAACTACTAATTCAGCTCCCAATCGTATCACCCAGGAGAGGGTAAAAGGAGGCAAAACAGAGCCCACAGAGAGCTTAATTCTGAAACACAGATATTTAACTTAGTTATCCTGAAAAATTCCAAACCCTCGTACGTCACTTTAGAGAGTTCAAAACAGAGACCTCTATGTATCCCGTTAGGCGTCTGTCACGCTCCTAGTAATACTACTTTGGACAGCTCCAAGAGAAGCAATATACATTGGCCTCCTAGGTCTTTAAGAGTGCAAAACTTAATCCATCTGGAAGCAGTTGTTTTGTTGACCCCAGGGTTCTTTATATCAGAACAAATTCAGACACAAACTCTGGGACTGTTGTAGAATACTATATGAGGGTGAATTACAGGCACTCACACAACCCGGCATTGTCCTTTAAAACATTTTTATGAGGCAGAGCCAAAGGCTGCCAAATCTTACCTTTACCACAGAGGGCATCTTAGGCTAAAAGGGAAAATAAAAAGTTTATGAACTACTAAAAAAAAAAAAAAAAGGCTGCAGAGTTAGGAGTTATGGATTAAGTTCCAATCCATTAATTCTGTTATTCCTGACTTACAGCTGTCTAAAGACACATAGCCCTCTGCTAGGTGGCAGGCCTACTCATGTCCAGAACGCACAGAAGAAGGAGAGAAACAGCCAGCTGAGTGGGGGCAGACCCACTCATTTGGATGTTAAATTATACTGGAATCTAAAATTCAATAATCTCACATCCCCCAGGTAAGAAAGAGAAAGATGAGCTCCCCAATTTCATCTGAGAGTCCTATTACATTAAGCAATACTCTGTTTGGCCAGCTATGCCACTCTTCTCCTGAAGGAAACTAATTTCTTGATTCTTCCAGCAAATATAATCCCAATTCAGTGCTCAACGTTTTCTCGGGGCACCACTAGACTGGAATGAAGTCTGAAGTACCTCTTGTGGGAACTCGCAAGATACAGATGAAAACCTGGAAGGAAGGGGAGCTGAAGAGGGCAATGGGGAGGCACTTGGGGTTTGACCTTCCGCCTTCCAAGACACATGTGTGATCTGTTAAGAGCGCTCTCTGTTCTTAAGTCTTCACCGAGTAGAGCTGTTCTATGATTTCCATAGGACATTTATTTTTAAGCATGTAAGGCCTCTCAACAGGATAAATAGAAGATTACAAGACAAAGAAACAGTGAATTCTGCTTGTTTAAAAGGCAACTCAACAAGCCTTTACTAGCAAAAGGAAAAGGTCAGAATCAATAAAAGGTCTTTTCCTCTGGAAGGAGATTTCAGTTTAAGACAAATCCTCATGGTGGGCCTTCTGAAGACCAAGGAAACATTAGACTGTACAAGGGATTTGGTCTTGCCAGCAAAAGAACATTCACCCATGCCTATCTCCAATATGAAAACAAAACAAAGCAAATCTTACCCACACTGCCCCTTTCCTCAGCCCTCTGTCTGATAAGTAAAGATTAGTTAGCCTGAAGAATAAAAACATGCCCTACTTGTAGGTTCAATTTTATTCTAAAAGTGACTTTTTGGAGACACCATGTTAAGCGGGATGTTAACAGGGGGAATCCCACGTATAAGCCAAGGCTGCTTTAGAAGATCCCGCAGGACACTGACTGAGGACAAATGTCTGCCCTTGAAGGTATCTTGGTCAAGCTCACCATCTCTCACTCTCCCTACATCCCACTTGCTTTGGTAAAGTAGTGGTTCAACTACTAAGAAGAAAAGCTTTTACTATCCTTAGGGAGATATACAATGGCATTTTTCTCAACCTTATTTTCTTTGACAAGTGTGAAGCCCTGCTGCAGTGGCATAGTTGTTTTAAACATTTATCCCTAACATGCACACACACAAACACATACACACACACACACACACAATTTTAAAGCTGAATTCACATACCCCACAGTCTCCCATTTCTGGAACCATAACCCATTACTGTCAAGTAGATTCTGACTCATAGTGACCCTATAGGACAGAGTAGAATTGCCCTATAGTGGTTTCAAGACTGTAAATCTTTACAGAAGCATGTTTCTCCCATGGAGCAACTGGTGAGTTCAAACTGCTGACGTTGCAGCTAGCAGCTGAGCTCTTTAACCTCTGTGCCACCGGGACTCCTTTCTGGAACCACAGTCATACCCATCTGTCAGCACTTAGCCCCGAGCTAAAACTTCTCCCCTTTTGCATTCCTCTCAAGAAAGCATATCATATTGCAAGGTTGCAAGGAAGTAAGAGTACCTGCCTGGAATGACCTCCCCCAAGCACTTTCTCAGCTATATAAATCTTCCAATATCTCAAGGTCCATCCATTCTATACATTCTGAAAATCCTTCAACTTCTCTCTGGAATCTACCAGGGCTCACAAATTCAAGTGCCTTCCAGGAGCCAGAGAGTTTATTTGCATGATGTGAACCAATTTTCAGGAAGATGCATTCACTGTGTGAATGGTGGGGCTGAGGGAATGGATCAACACAAGTCCCACCTGCAGGGGGTAGCAGCTAGTCAGCCCCATCCCACTGAGGCCATGGGGGAATGCAGGCCACGGATACCAGATCTTCCAAAGATTTAGGAGAAGCCAAGAAATCTGCATTTTATGGGAAATATCCCAATTTTAAATGTTGGGTCCACTAAAAAGGTTAACACAACAGCCACAAATGTGTGGTCTGCATTGAACCCACAGAACCACCAGTTAGTCACTTCTGATCCCCACCAAGCACGTGAAGTTTAACCATAAATGATACACCGGAGCAGCTGTGTGGTGTATGGGCGTGTCTCACGTCACCGCTTAGACTAGTACTTCCCAGGGGGACATAAAGTACTATAATATAGTTCATTTAAAAAAACAAACAAACCAAACCCATAGCCGTGGAGTCGATCCTGACTCATAGAGACCCTGTAGGGCAAAGCAGAACCACTCCATAGGGTTTCCAAAGAGCCGCTAGTGTATCTGAACTTCTGACCTTTTGGTTAGCCTCCTGAGCTCTTAACCACTGCACCATTAGGGCGTCAATAGAGGTTACTGTAATTTGAAAACAAAGCAGGGCTTTATCTACATGTCCTGACTTTGTTATTCAACTTTAGCTTATTTTAAGTTTCAAATAATGTGTAAGGATGGCCTGAGATATTTATATTTAGAAAAGAAGGACATTAGTTTGACAAGTTGAGTTACTTAACTAGACTATAAGACCCTAGAGGGCAGGGACTATATTTTATTCTGTACCTATCAAGAATGTAAGTATCTAGGTTTGAATAGAACTGATTTGACTGTTTTAAGAAACCAGACTCCAGACAACCATTTCATGCACTGCAAATTAATTTTTCCACATTTAACACACCATCCCAATAAATTTCCAAACTGTCAGCAAAGTATTCCACTCTTCGGTAAAATCTTAGTAACAGCCCCCTGCTAATAAATAAGTTTACTTTCTAATCTTAATTGTTCTAAATTCATCTCAAAGAACAAAGAAAAGAGTCTGGAACAGCATATGCACTCAAAATACATCAGGTAAACTTAACTAAAAATAGACAAAACTTCCACGCATCCTGGCCGTCTGCAGAGGGAGAGGAAGCCTGAGGCTTTGGTTCTTTTTTCAAAGGCATGCCATACCTTTTTGTCAGATAAACTTATTTGGTTTTCCTTGTGTAATGGGGTGAGTATTGTACAAGGTTTCAATGCCTTTTTTTTTTTCCCCCCCAACTCAAATCGTCCCTTAGAGGCTCAAAGTACTAACAAAGTACTTCGCTGCATGAAAGTGCTGTCGACATTTGTCTGGCAAATACGATGCTGACTGAAAAGCCTGATGGGCCTGTAATCTATCATATGGGTACAACTGAGCTCCAGGCTGCTTCCACCAGAGAGCAAATTCCACTGTACAAAGCCAAGTGTAGACAGTAAAGCCTTCTAGCAAGATTCCCAATAACCAGAATATGGACATGAGATTCAAAGACTAATAAAACACGAATTTGGAAGAGGGTATTGATGAAGCAGCAGCCTAAGGGCAGAAGAAGGAGCATTTGAGCAGGCTGACGTATTGAGAGAAATAGAGAGGCACAGAGGAAACAGGACCATCTGTGTTATCACCTGTGATCCTTATAACAACTCTGTGAATTAGGCCATATCGTCCTTGTTTTTACAGATGAGGAAACTGAGGCTCAGAAGGTCTGAGTAACTTGTCCACAGTGTTACCCAGATAGGTAATGGCTTAAGTGGAGTTTGGCCCCTTCTTCTGGCTCTGAAGCTTAGGCCTACCCACTGCCCAACACTAACATTCAATAAGTCACCCAGGAGGGTAACTGCATGTGAAACAAGGAATTTGTTCATTTTCTAGTTTAATTTTTGTTAAAGACATAATAGACTAATAAAAAATATCTACGTATATCTCTATGTTATCTTTAGCTGTCCCTGAGTCACGCTTCGATTCGTGGCAACCTAAAGGACAGTAGAATGAAACTCTGCTAAGTCCTGTGCCATCCCCATGATTGATTGCAGACTGGACCATTGTGATCTATAGGGTTTTCACTGGCTAATTTTCGGAAGTAGATAGCCAGGCCTTTCTTCCTAGTCTGTCTTGGTCTGGAAGCTCTGCTGAAACCTGTTCAACATCATAGCAAATATCTCTATAGAAACTTAAAATAATGGATATCCATACCTCTGTGATACAGAAAAATATAGAAAATCAGCCCTGTTGCCCTGTTATTATACCCAAACCAAAAACCCATTGTCGTTGAGTGAATTCTGACTCATAGAGACCCTGTGACCCTATAGGACACAGTAGAAGTGCCCCATAGGGTTTCCAAGGAACGATCAGTAGATTTGAACTGTCAACCTTTTGGTTAGCAGCCGAGCTCTTAACCACTGTGCCACCAGGGCCCCCCATTACTATAGGCCTATCTTATTCAAATATATATTAAGCACTTACTAATATATTTGAGATCATCCACATATTAAAGGGATAGAAATTCAGATACATTCAAGATAACTTTTTCTTTCATTATTGCATAAATGGTAAGACTTTTCACTGAAAGCAATGTTCGCTCACTCCATCAACAAATATTTGCTGAGAAACACCTGGGCCAGAGATTGCTCTGGACTCTGGGGATAACAGAGTGAACAAGACAGAGGAAGTATCTGTCTTGAAGAAATTTATTTTGTATTGTTTAAAAACCAGTTGCTTTTGAGTCAATTCCAACTCCTGACCATCCAGAGACTAAACTGCTTTGTTTAGAGTCCAATGAAACAAAGCAAAGGAGGGAAGGAGGGACGGAGAGGTTATTTATGGTTTGTAACAGATGCTATGAAGCAAATATCAGGGTACTCTGATGGTGAATAAACAGAAGACTTCCTTTAGATGGGAAGCACAGGTAGGACCTTCCTGAGGTGGTGATTCGTCAATGATAAGATTTAAATCATGAGAAACAGTCAACCGTGTAAACGGTTGCGGAAGGGTGTTCCAGGCAGAGGGATACAAGTATGCAAAGAGGCAGTGAGGACAAGCAGCTTAGTTCACTCTGAGAAGTGATAGCTGCCACTGTGGGGTGCAGTAAGCCAGGGTGGGGGTGTGTAGTATATGCTAGGGGGAGAGGCAGGTAGGAGCCAAACAGACCATCATGGGTCTTGTACCTCACTGAGGTGGTTTGGGGATCCTCGGGTGACACAAATCAGTTAAGCCCTTGACTATTAGCTAAAAGGTTCGCAGTTCGAACCCACCCAGAGGCACCTCGGAAGATAGGCCTGGCGATCTGCTTCCTAAAAGTAACGTGCCTTGAAAATCCTATGGTGCAGTTCTACTCTGCACACACGGGGTTGCCAAGAGTTAGAATCAACTCTACGGCAACTAACAGCAACAACAACAAAGTGGATTTGGACTTTCTTCTAAGCACAACGGGAAGCTGTTAAATAACTTGATTTTAAGCAAAGGACCCACATGAGTTTACTGACGGTTTTCCTGTGGCTGCTGTGTGAAGAACAGAAGAGAAGAAGGGACCAGGGTGAAAGTGGAAGGCTAGGCTGTAGCTTGGGAGACATGGCTTGGATGGTCTGCTGGGCTGTTTGTCCTCCAGATTTATTCACCGCCCTTCCCTATCTGGCTGTCCGCCTCAGCTGGATGTAGAGACTGAAGCTGAAGTAGACAAGCTCCCTGCCTTCTAGCTTCCAGTTGGGTTCAGCCAATGGGAACCCCCAGCTGGAGGTTAGAGGGCGGGACTAGCAAGAAGTTGAAATATTTGTTCCCTCAGCACCCCCCACCATGGGGTTTATCACAGACTAGTTGTATCCCTCAACCAAAGGCTGCCGGTCCAGGCAGGTGGTCTCTGTCTGGTAGCCTCTCCCCACAGCTTTCCCTCAGGGTTCTGGTGTCCTTCCCCTTCTTTGCCTCTTCTCTCCCCTCTCCCCTTCAGGCCTAGGGTAGTTTCAGAAAAGACCAGTACTAGCCTTAGGGCACTGCGCTCTCCCTTGCGGTTTGAAAAAGATATGTTTATTAAACTCTGGTCAAATTATTCAATTTGTGTATGCCATCTGTTTCCTGTTGGGACCCTGACAGACTCCAGAGGAGAGAGGCAAGATTTGATTTTAAAAAGTTTAGTTACTGTGATGCTTGACTGATACTCTGTTCTGCTGATGCTTCGTGTTCATGAACTATCAGGCTCAGAAACTCAAGAAGGCCAGCAGCAAATCATACATCCCTTTACCATTTGAGGAGAACCCACTCCATAAGCTGACCAAAGAGATAAAATACCAAAACCATGGGGGTGAGCATTCAGAAAGCACGATAAGAATATGTGGTCTCTAATATTTCATTTCAGGACAATTGCCAAGAGCACTTCCTTCAATATATAGGCTTATATTTCTCGTTCAATTTTTCATTGATTCTGTTAATGTTTATTGAGTGCCAACACCCTCTAAGTCACTATTTCAGGCATGAGGAATAGAACAGTGATCATATCAAAATATCTACCCTCTTGGAGCTTAGGAGACCCTGGGTGGTGCAAACAGTTAACGCGCTCAGCTGCTAAACAAACGTTTGGAGTTTTGAATCCAACCAGGAAGGCCTGGCGCGATCTACTTCTGAAACATCAGCCATTGAAAACCCTGTGGAACACAGTCCTACTCTGACACACATGGGGGCACCATGAGTTGGAATCAACTTGACAGCAACTGGTTTACTGGTTTCTTGGAGCTTACACATTCTAGAAGAGAGTCAGAAAACCAGCAAGACAACACTATTTACACGCTTGTAAAAAGTAGTCAAGGGGACTAGAGGCTGGGCGATTAGGAATAGGACTGCTGATTTATATAAGAGATAGAAGCCTTTCTTAAATGGTGATATTTAAGCAGACCTAAAGGAACAGATGAAGCAAGCAGTGACGATATCCTTCCAAAAGTGGACACTGTAAGATCTTAAGGCGGGAGCTCCTTGGCACTTCCGAGTGACAGTAAACGCCCAGTGTGTCTGGAGGTAAGCAGGACAGAGGTAGCCCATGTGGTCAGGAAGCTAGGAGGGACAAGACCAACAGCACCTTGTAGAACTTTGGGGTTTGAGGTTCACTCCAGCTGCTGTGTGGTGAATAAGGTGGCAGGAACAGAAACAGGGAAAACACTTTGGCAAAAACTCTGGCTGCTTGGACCAGGCCGGTAGTGTTTACATTTGCTATGCCTTTTAGCTATCCAAGGAGGGATGAGCAGGCATGGGATAGATAAACAAAGTCTGGAGTTAAGAGGCCTGTGCTAGAGATAGAGGTCTGGAAAGCACCAGTATGAAGCCCTGAGACTGGATGGGATCATCCAAGGAGTCAAGTTCTAAGGACTGACCCCTGAGGCATTCCAGGAGGACAGGTCAGAAAGATAAGGAAGAGCCAGCAAAGGGGAGAAAAAGCAGCGTCCGGAAGGGTAGAGTGTGGTGCCCCAAAGCCAAGTGAAAAGCACATTTCAAGAAGGAGGAAGTGATCAGCTGTGCCATGTATCGCCAATGAATCAAGTGAGAATAGAACATTGGATTTTCAAGGAAAAGGCCATTGGTGGCCCGGGTAGGAGTGTTTTGAGAAGCAGTGGGGATGAAAGTCCGATGCAGAGAACACGCATAGACAACGTTTCTGATGTTCTTTGTTACACATGGGGAGCAGAGAACTGCGTGGGAGCGGGGAAGAGTTCAGCAAATTTTCTTCTCTTAGAGACAGTATGGCATATTTGTATGCTGCTGTGAACGATCCAGTAGTGAGAGGCACCCAGGTGAGCAACTAACGCAAGAGCCGGGTCTTTTAGTAGGCGAGAGGGGATGGGGTCCAGGGCAGGATGAGGGGCTCATCTACTGTAACGGAGCCCACACTCCAGCGCAGGCAGGCTGGTGAGAGCAGGCGGAGGGTTCCTCTGACGGAGCTCTTCTCAGAAAACCAGCAAGTGTGCTAGTCCACATGGCGTGAGAAGGAGGAAGGAGCTACTGGCGGTCTGAGGAGACTGTGAAACAGTCATCCAGGGCAAGTGGGTGGAGTAGGGACAAGGAGGAGGATTTCTGGAAGCTCTCAGGGCGTCTGTGTTAGGCTCTTACCTGCCTCTGATGTGATTCCACAGATCCCATCAATATTAATGAAAGGCATTCACATTAATCCAAGGTAGAGAAAAAAATAAACTGTGTGTGTACGTGTGAAGAAAACACAGACAATGCAGTATTCTGAAGATACGGGAAGGGGGTTCCAAACGTTGCATTTGGTGGTGTTTTCCTAACGGCTCCAGTTGCCGCCATGTCATCTGGCAACTTTGCGTTTGTGTCAGAGCCCTGGTGGCACAGTAGTTAAGAGCTAAGCTGCTAACCAAAAGGTTGGCAGTTCAAGTCCACCAGCCGCTCCTTGGCAATCCTATGGGGCAGTTCTACTATGTCCTATAGGGTCACTGTGAGTCAGAATCGACTCGAAGGCAACAGATTTGATCGTTTTTAGTTTTGTGTCAGAGTAGAACTGTGCTCCACAGAGTTTTCAATGGCTGATTTTTCTAAAGCAGGTCACCAGGCCTTTCTTCTGCAACACCTCCACGTGCACTGGAACTCCTACTTTTGGTTAGTGCTCAGCGTTCACCTTCTGCACTAGCCAGGGACCCGTCATCTAACGTTACCACAGGAGACATCCATTCCCACCTGGGTCAGGAGCACGCGCAGCTGCTGTGGCTGAAGGCGAGGGAACTAAAGGAGATGCGGATCTCCCGCTTTTCTCAACAGACGTGAGTGACAGAACCAACACAGCAACATTCAGATATATGGAAATGATCTTTATTTTAGCTTCTTTCTCGTTTGGACGTTTAGGCTCTGAGAATTTGAAAAAATAAATCTGAAACCCTACTTTTAAAAGCTTTTTTGTAAATTATCCCTGGTATGTAAAAGCCCAGCTGCTAGATAGAGCTACAAAAAAAGAAAAAGACTAATGACCCCTGATATTAGAATTTTAAATGTTCCCCATGCAAATCCACTTTCCCTCCATTCTTTTGTAATGCAATAACCAGTGAGAATCAGAATTGCAAAAATGCCAAAAGAGCTATGGTGGGGGGAATTACACAACAAAGTAGTTTCACAGTGATATTGAGAAAGGAATATGAAATGAATACAAGATAACGTAGAGAGACAGAATCTGGTGCCGTGTATGCGTACGCGAGTGTGTGTCTGTGCGCACCTGTGTCTGCGAGAAACTGAGAGAGAAATTACTTATTTCTTTGTTTTCACTGAGAAAATTTTAAAAAGATAGAGACTGCTCTGGTCATATTTCAATAATGTGACACATGGTTCCTATTTTAGCTCCAAATGATTTTTCACTAAAGGGTGTTTGAAATATGATAAATAAAAAGAAACCTTTTGGACTTCTGATTTTTTAAAAAAGAACAAAAATCAAGCAGTTATCAACATAGATCTTCACGTACTATTTTCTTCCAATTATTATTTCTTTGACACGTGAACTGTGACAACAAAAGCCAGGTAGACTGTTTCATACCCTGTAGCCTGTGTTTTACTGACTATGCAAAGGCATTCAACTGTGTGGATCATAACAAATTATGGATAACATTGTGAAGAATGGGAATTCCAGAACACTTAACTGTGCTCATGAGGTACCTGTACATAGATCAAGAGGCAGTTATTCGAACAGAACAAGGGGATACTGCATGGTTTAAAGTCAGGAAAGGTGTGCAGCAGGGTTGTACCCATTCACTATACTTATTCAATCTGTATGCTGAGCAAGTAATCCGAGAAGCTGGACTGCATGAAGAAGAACAGGGCATCAGGATTGGAGAAAGACTCATTAACAACCTGCATTATGCAGATGACACAACCTTGCTTGCAGAAAGTGAAAAGGACCTGAAGCACTTACTGATGAAGATCAAAGACCAGCGCTTTCAGAATGGATTACACCTCAACATAAAGAAAACAAAAATCCTCATAACTGGACTAATAAGCAACATCATGATAAATGGAGAAAAGACTGACGTTGTCAAAGATTTCATTTTACTTGGATCCATAATCAACACTCATGGAAGCAGCAGTCAAGAAATCACACAACATATTGCACTGGGCAAATCTGCTGCAAAAGATCTCTTTAAAGTGTTAAAAAGCAAAGATGTCACCTTGAAGACTAAGGTGTGCCTGACCCAAGCCATGGTGTTTTCAATTGCCTCATATGCATGCGAAAGACCGAAGAAGAATTGATGCCTCTGAATTGTGGTGTTAGCAAAGAATACTGAATATATCACAAACTGCCAAAAGAATGAACAAATCTGTCTTGGAACAAGTACAACCAGAATGCTCCTTAGAAGCAAGGATGGCTAAACTATGTCTCACATACTTTGGACGTGTTATCAGGAGGGACAAGTCCCTGGAGAAGGACATCATGCTTCATAAAGTATAGGGTCAGTGAAAAAGAGGAAGACCCTCAACAAGGTGGATTGACACAGTGGCTGCAACAATGGGCTCAAGCATAGCAATGATTGTGAGGATGGCGCAGGACCAGGCAGTGTTTCATTCTGTTGCGTATAGGGTCACTATGAGTCAAAACTGAGTCGATGGCACCTAACAGCAACAACAGCCGGAACATGTTAAATAATGGAAACAAGTTTTGAAAAATCATTTGACCCATGTAATTTATATCAGCTGTACAGACGTTAACTAATGCCTGCTGCCTCCCTTGCCCCTCATCCTTATTTTCCTTTTTTTCTGCTGCTCATCAGTAGGATGAGAGAAGAAGGAGAAGTTTCCCTATACGAGCCATGAAGAGAGAAAAGAAAAGGCCATGTCTAGCAAGTTTCTCAAGCACTTTTGGCTGCTTTCCACCAAATCTAGGCCTATTTCATACAGATCCTGGGTCATGTAGCCAAAAACAGCTCAGTGAGTAATTCAAAGTGCAGCCCAGCCAAGGGCCTCTATATGCACATGAGGAGTGATCTGATGTTGTGCCAACAGTAAAGGATGTGGTATCAAAATACCACAGGTGCGGACACACTGCTGCCTGTCTACCCAATATCCAGTCCCTCCTTCTTTGTTACTAACAGATCTCTTTTGGAGTGGCCTGGGTAACAATACTTAGTTTCCCAGACTGCCTTAAACCAGGAGTAGTCAATGAGATACCGGCAGATGTTGCCAGCTGGGGCTTCCAGGAACATCTGCTTAAAGGGGAGGACTCAGATGACATAGTAGTTTGTTAGTTTTTGTCTTTTGATCATTGTCCTCCCCTCTTCCCTTCTCACTCCTGCCTGTGATGCCCAACCATGAGGATGAAACCCCATGACAAGGCACACATACACACACACACACACACACACACACACACACACACACACACACACCAAACCACAAACCCACTGCCATCCAATCAATTCCAACTCATAAGAACACCATAGGGTTTCCAAGGCCATAAATGTCTACGGAAGCAGACTGCCGCATCTTCCTCCCAAGGAGCTGCTGGTGGTTTTGAACCACTGACTTTTTGGTTAGCAGTCGATCACTTTAACCACTGCACCACAAGGGCTCCTATGATGAGGCATAACAGAGCAGAAAGATAGCAGCTTGGTCCTGGTACCACTCTGAATTTGCTGAAGGCTCTTCAGCAAGAAGACTGCTGACTTCTGAGTCCTTGTTCTTTGGGAAAAATAAACCTTTTTTTGGTACAGCCACTATAACTGGGTTTCTGTGCATTGCAATCTTCTCTGACATACCTGAGATCCAAAACTTCTGTGTACATGTCCTTCTGACCCTCAGCCTCCAGATCTGCAAAATGGGAATATGAGTAGAACCTACTGCACAGTCTTGTTAAGTTTAATAGCCGTATGAAACAGTATATATAGAAGTGCTGTGGAAATTATAAAGTTCCATGGAAATGTTAGAAGTTTTTGTCATGGCTGGCTCACTGTGCAAAAAAAAAAACAAGATTTGCTATACAGTCAATTCTGACTCATGGTGACCTCACGTGTGTCAGAGGAGAACTGCAACGGCTTTTGAACGATCTTCAGCAAAATTTTACTTGCATGTGATATTAATGATATTGTTTAATAATTTCCACATTCTGTTGGGTCACTTTTCTTTGGAATGGGCACAGATATGGATCTCTTCCAGCCAGGTGGCCAAGTAGCTGTTTTCCAAATTTCTTGGCGTCGACAAGCGAGCACCTCCAGTGCCGCGATCGTTTGTTGAAACCTCTCCATTGATATTCCATCATTTCCTGGGGGCTTGCTTTTCGCCAATGCCTTCAGTGCAGCTTGGACTTCTTCCTTCAGTACCATTGGGTCTTGATCATATGCTACCTCCTGAAATGGTTGACTATTGGCCAATTCTTTTTGGTACCATGACTCTATGTATTCCTTCCATCTTGATAATTCCTCTGTTGTTCAATATTTTGCCCATAGATTGGAATGTGAAAGTTGGAAACAAACAAGAAGGATCGGAGGTGGAAAATATGGCCTTGGTGATAGAAACGATGCCAGAGATAGCATGATATTATTTTGCAAGATCAAGGACTTATTCATAGCAAATACCTTTTCTCATCAACATAAATGGTGACTACACACATGGACCTCTTTGGGTGGAATACACAGGAATCAAATTGACTAAATCTGTGGAAAGAGATGATGAAGTAGCTCAAGATCATCAGTCAGAACAAGGCCAGGAGCCGACTGTGGAACAGACCATCAATTGCTCATATGCAAGTTCAACTTGAAGCTGAAGAAAATTAAAACAAGACCATGAGAATCAAAATATGACCTCGAGTATATCCCACCTGAATTTAGAGGCCATCTCAGAAATAGATTTGACACATTGAACACTAATGGCTGAAGACCAGATAAATTGTGGAATGACATCAAGGACATCATACATGAAGAAAACAAGAGGTCACTACAGGAAAGAAAAGACCAAAATGGATATCAGAAGAGGCTCTGAAACTTGTTCTTGAATGTAGAACAGCTAAAGCGAATGGAAGAAATGATAACATAAAAGGGTTGAACAAAAGATTTCCAAGGGTGACCAGAGAAGACAAAGTAAAGTATTATAATGACACGTGCAAAGACCTGGAGTTAGAAAACCAAAAGGGAAGAACACGCTCGGCATTTTTCAAACTGAAAGAAAAAATTCAAGCCTCGAGTTGCAGTATTGAAGGATTCTACAGCAACCTTTACATGAGTCACAATGGTGTATGTACATTGCTTAGCATATAAACAAATGAAGATTTTCGCATCGCAGGACTTTAATTTTAAATGAAGAGGAAGACTGTTCCACATTAACCTCTCCTACTATCTGTGCCTTTTACTTCAGATAAAGATATCCCTCCTGTCAGGCACCCTGAAGTTTATCTGTAGCAAGTCAGCTTTATCCATATCAAACTGCCCAAACGTACATGATCTCACTTTATTTTCCCTACAGCCCTCTGAGCTAAGAAGGGCAAGTATTATTAACTCCATTTCCAGGTGAAAGAACTTACTCCTAGAGAGGTTAAGTAAATTGCCCAGGGTCACACAGCAAATTACTGGTCTAAGCGGGATTGGAAAGCCTATCTCCTGACATCCAGCCCAGCGCTGTTTCCATTAAGCTGAGCTCACTCCACCTGTCACATCCACCATTCCTCAGGGGCTCAGAGTTGATGGGGCATGCTATCGGTTCCTCAGGGTAAAACTGTCCTATCTGGGTAGGAAAATGCGTGCTCACACACACAAACACACACACACACACACACACACACCACTAGACACACTGTAATTGCATCTGCCAAAGTGGTTTTATAACAGCCCAGGCAAGTATGCAGAAAACTCCCAGGCTGCCTTTCAGAAACAGAGCCCGGAGGGTCAATTTCATCAAGAAACAAGCTTTCCTCGGTGGTAGATGGGTGGGTGGGTGGTAGGTAGATGGGCTGCATTAACAGTGGAACCATAGGCCACAGGGTAACAGATCTTTCAACTCTCAAAAGCAGTGACAGCGCAAAGCCGGGGTACGAAGGAGGCATTATGCCCAAGAAGGAATATGAAGTAAAGCTTCACCTTAAGCCTTCTGTGACTTTTTCTCTGTTTCTAAATTGCAGGCATCAAACATGGTTCTTTCGGAATAACAAATACCTGTTTTGACTCATTCTAAATCATATTTATAAAAAGTAAATAGAAAGGGGGTTATTGGTGAAGGAAAAAAAAACCCATCATGGGCACACTCAGTCTTAACATGGCACCAAAGGAAGTACAAACGGAGAGAACAAACCCCATTGCCATCTGAGCATCAAAGCCAGGACTCTCAGATGGAAATATCTGCCTTGTATCAGGTAGGCAGGCCGTCAGGTATGTGCCTCCATGGCACTGGCCTCAGCAAAGCAGAACTGTGAGATGAGCAGGCATTACAAGGCAAAGAGAGGAGCTGCAAGGTTTGAAGCTCAAAGACAAAAGACTGGCACTGGGGTGGAAGTGCCGAGGAAACTGAGAGGAGAATACTTCTCCACATGCTGTGGAAACAAGCGCCCGGGACCTCTCATCAAGCGAGGGGAGGCACTACAAGCTGTATCGCCCGGAGTGATGCTGCCTTGGAAACCATGAGAAACACCTCAAGGGTCTTTTCTTTCTTTTCTGTTACATTAAAGTTATGGGTTGATGTGTGGCTCCCAAAATGATAGGTTCCGTCCTAACTACTGGTGCTTGTGATCTTACTTGGAAATAGTGTTTTGCAGATGCAATCAGTTAACACGAGGTAACGCTGGAGTAGGATGAGCCCGAATCCAATCCGAGTGGTGTCCTGATACAAAGAGGACAAGAGACACACGGAGATGGACAGATGCACAGTGATGACAGCCACGCGAAGAAAGAGGAAGAAAGTGGAGGTGTGCTGCCATAAGCCAAGAACGCCAGGGACTACCCAAAGCTAGAAGAGGTAAGGAAAGATCCTTCCTAGGACTTCAGAGAGAGCACGGCCCTGCTGACACCTTGTTCTCAGACATCTGGCCTTCAGGAGGGTAAGAAAATAATTTTTTGTTGTTTTAAGCCACCTAGTTTGTGGTACTTGGTGATGGTAGTCCTTGGAAACAATAATAAACAAAGGGAAGTTAAGAAAGTTGAGACAGCTGAGGAAACAAGTCACCTTCTCAAAAAGAATTTGTCACAGACTCGCAGATGTTCAAAATATGGACCAAGTTTCCTTTCAAACAAAAATTAATATCAGTGCCATTGACAGAAAGATAAATGTCATCTAAAATGATTTGCTACCATACTTTCTCAGCCAGGAGCTACACTGAAGAATTCCTGCGAAAAACACAGCGTCACAGAAGCTGCCACCACCGCTGTGTGCCCAGCAGCCATTAAAAAGCCATTACTGAGTTCCGGCAAAATGGCGCTCTACGCAGAAGCACCATGCCATCCCTCCACAGCAAAGATCCAAAATACTAAGCCGAACAGAGAATACAACAATCCTGAAACCCTACAACATCAAATGAGGAGATAAAGAACTCAGCCAAGCACCAAATGGAGTGAGATGACTGACAGAGAACGGAGAGCGAGGAGAGATTCATGCAGAGGTCCCCTACCAGCTAACGCAGCGCGGATCCGCCATCTTGGACACCTATCGGAGACCAGCAAACAGAGGGTACCAGAAAGCAGCCTCACGGAGCTTCCAGCGGGAGACAAAACAACCGATAACTTGCCATATACACTTTCCCACACCCCCACACTTCTGCACCACCACTTGGCCTCCTCTGCTTCCCGCGGCCACAATCTCTTGACCAGGAATCACCGGCGGCTTGGATTCCACACACCTGAATGGGCCAGCTCTCTTAGTTACATTTGTTGGCTGCTGGTGTTGCTTTTTTCCGCTTCTTTTGATTTCTTCCTTATCTCTCACCACCTCCCCCTCCTTCCGCTCAAATACCTGGCTCCGTGCACCATCACTGCTTCTTCCTGAGGGGCTGCAGAGCTCTGATAATTTGTGATATACGCTTTCCCACTCCCTACCCTTCTTTACCCACACTCGGCACCTGCTGCTTCCTGCAGACACAGTCTCTTGTACGAGAAACACCAGCCTGCGCGAGCTGGCTCTCTGAGTGCCATTTGTTGGCTGCTGGTGTTGCTTTTTGCCGCTTCTTTAGATTTCTTCCTTACCTCTCGCCACCTCCCCCTCCTTTCACTCAAATACCTAGCTCCATGCTCCATCTTTGCTTCTTCCTGAGGGGCTGTGGAGCTCCATTCGAGTGTGGAGCTGCTGCCCAGTCTGGGCTGCCGCGCTGGTGGGATCCCGGGGCTTTTGCTCGTTTGTTTGTTTTGAATTGTTTCTTGTTTTCTTTTCCTTTTCTTGAGTTGGGAGCCATTTCTGGCCAGGCGGTGCGGGGTGACAAGGAGACAGCCCCCTCGGCTTGCACAGACATGCAGAGGAATCCTTGAGAGCATTTCTTTTTTCATTGGTATTTTTTTCCTGTTTTTTGGGGGGCTTTTCTTGTCTTTTTTTTTTTAATTTGTTTTGTTTTCCTTTCCCTCTTTTTCCCTGTTTGTCTTTCTTCATGGCTCATTTCTTGTCTCTCTAATCTTCCTTCTCTTTTTGTTCCCTGAATACCTGGTGTTGTATACCTCTACGTCTTCTAGCCAGGCGGTACTGTAACACCTGAGAGCAACTTTCCCAGACTTCATAGCTGCATCGGTGGGATCCCTAGGAACTTTGCAGTTCTTTAACCTTTTTATTTTTATTTATTCATTCTTTTCTTTTCTTTTCTACCTCTTCCCCTTTCTATTTTTCTCCATTTCATAGTCTCTCATCTTTCCATTCCAACGGCAACCTCCCCTAGCATTCTTTTTTATTTTTTTGTATGTTTTTGGCTCCTGTTCCACTCTCCTCTCTCCCATATCCATCTTAGCTCCACACATAACAATCTCCCCGCTGCATCCTGCCTATCTGCACCGTGCGCTTGACATCACACCACCAAGCAGCACAGGCACGGCCTACTGGAACCTGCCCTGCACTGATTACCAACCCACTCTGGTGTCTAGGGTAAATGCCACAAACAACCCATCCCAGTAACTCCTCTTCAGCTAGACTTGCCCTACTATACCATATCTGAGTCACTGACCCTGCCAGTTGGAGAAGGAGGCAAAAAGTATTGAGCGCACAGACGAGCAAACAACAAAGAACACACAGTCTGCCTGCTCAGACATAGTCAAATTTTTTTTAAAAACAGATGAAACAAACATATCTACAATCAATAAATGAGAAAAATAACCAATGAATGCCCTGAAGACAGCAGACAATATCAAAACATTTACAAAAACAGGACAAGATGGTTCCAGCAGGTGCCCAAAATAAAACACCAGATGACTCTCCTCTTGAATAAAATGCACTAGAACTACCTGATAGGGAATTCAAATCTCCAATACTCAGAATTCTCCAAGAGCTGAGACAAAAAGCTGACAAACATGAGGAAAAAATAGACACTTTCATGGAAAATACAGACAAAAAATTGGAATAATTCAGGAAAATAATGCAGGAATAAAATGCCAAAATAAATTCACAACTAGAAATTATACAAAGACAACAATTAGAAATCCAAAAGATAAACAACAAGATTTCAGAAATGGACGGTGTCATAGAAGAGCTGAGAAGCAGATTTGAAACCGTGGAAGACAGGATCAGTAGAATTGAAGACAAACACTTGGATACAACCCTGTTTCAGGAAAACAGAAAAAAGAACAAAGAAAAATGAAGAGACCCTGAGAGTTATGTGGGATACAATCAAAAGCAAAAATTTGTGAGTGATTGGAATTCCAACAGGGGGAGAAAACAGAAAACACGGAGGATCACTGAAGAACTGCTTACAGAAAACTTCCGCAATATCATGAAAGATGAAAAGATGGCCATCCAAGAAGCTCAACGAACCCCATATAGGATAGACCCAAAAGAAAATCACCAAGTCATATCATAATCACAATCGCCAACACCAAAGACAAACAAAGAATTCTGAGAGCAGCTCAAGAAAAACAAGAAGTCACATACAGAGGAGAAACAATAAGACTAAGATCAGATTATTCAGCAGAAACCATGCAGGCAAGAAGGGATGACATACATAAAATCTTGAAAGAAAAAGTTGCCAGCCAAGAATAATATATCCTGCAAAACTCTCGCTCAAATTTGATGGTGAAATTAGATCATTTCCAGATAAACAGAAATTAACGGAAAATGGAAAAGTCAAACCAAACTTACAAGAATTATTAAAGGGAGTTCGTCGATCGGAGGACAAACAGCTTCAGCTCACAGGCAGAATCTAGGACACAGGATCATACCAGCCAGATACCAATCTAGGAAATGAACTCTTGAGGACTATCCAAAACCAAAAGAAATACAACAGGGAATCAGAGCAGTTAATCAGTAAAGAACAACAACATCAAAATATAAAAGAGGGAATAAACAGCATAGGTATAGAACCTTTTAATGGAGAGGAAGGCAAGGCGATACCAAGTAATGGTAGACGGCTTCAAACTTAGAAAGATAAGGGAAAAATTCATGGTAACCACAAAGAAAGTTAACAAACATAAAAAAACAGAGGAAAAACATAAAGTCTTAGCAAAAACAAAACCTACAAAAACAAAACATATGAACAAAACACCACAAACAAAAGTAACTCAGCACAAGAGAGTAAGAAGATCAAAGAAAACATCAGCACCACAACAAAAACACTACAAAATGACAGCAACAAACTCACATCTATCAATAATTACACTGAATGTTAATGGACTCAACGCACCCATAAAGAGATGCAGACTGACAGAATGGATAAGAAAACAGGATCCGGAGGCGGGGCAAGATGGCACCCTAGGCAGAAACACCACGCTGTCCCTCCACAGCAAAGATCCGAAAAACTAAGCCTAACAGAGAATCAACAATCCTGAAACCCTAGAACATCAAATGAAGAGATAAAGAACTCAGCCAAACACCAAACGGAGTGAGAATACTGAAAGAACGGAGAGCGAGGAGAGACTCATGCAGAGATTCCTTACCAGCTAACGCAGCACGGATCCACCATCTTGGATTCCTATCGGAGACCAGCAAACGGGAGAACGGGAGAGCAGACTCGCAGAGCGTCCAGTGGGAGACGGAACGACCGGTAAATTGCAGTGCGCGCTTTCCCACCCCCCACCCCTCTCCACCTCAGCTGGAGCTCCCCTGCTTCCCGTGGCCAGGGTCCCTGGGCCGGGGGGTGCCGGTGCTTGGATTCTGCGCGCCCGGGCTGGCGGCTTTCTGAGATCCGTTTGTTGGCAGCTGGCAAAGCTTTTTCTGCCACCTCCCCCTCCTTTTGCTCCGGTGCCTAGTTCCGAGCGCCGTCTTTGCTCTCTCCTGCGGGGCTGTGGGGCTGCGTTCGGGCATGTGGCTGCTTCCAGGTCTGGGCTGCCGTGCTGGTGAGATCCCAGGGCCTTTGTTCGTTTGCCCCTCTGCTTCCCGTGGCCATGGTCTCTTAACCCCGAGACTGCTGGCTGCTTGGAATCCGCGCGCCTGAGCGGGGGCTCTCTGGGTGCCGTTTGTTGGCTGCTGGTGTGGCTTTTTCTGCTTCTTCTGGTTTCTCGCTTGCCTCTCGCTACCTCCCCCTCCTTTTGCTCGGGTGCTTGGTTCTGAGCGCCGTCTTTGCTCTCTCTTTCGGGGCTGTGGGACTGCGTTCGGGCGTGTGGCTGCTTCCAGGTCTGGGCTGCTGCGCTGGTGAGACACCGGGACCTTTGTTCATTAGCCCCTCCGCTTCCCATGGCCGCAGTCTCTTCACCAGAGTCTGCCGGCTACTTGGATTCCGTGTGCCCGGGCGGGCAGCTCTCTAGGTGCCATTTGTTGGCGACTGGTGCTGCCTTCTTTTTTTTTTTTTTTCCTCCTGCTCCTTTTGGTTTCTCGCTTGCCTCTCGTCACCTCCCCTTCCTTTCACTCGGGTGCCTGGCTCCTTGCACCCTCTTAGCTTCTTTCTGAGGGTCCCCAGAGTTCAGGCAATTTGTGATATACGCTTTCCACTCTCCACCCTTCTTCACTCACTCTCGGCCTCCTCTGTTTCCCACGGACACAGTCTCTTGTCCAGAAACACCAACCCGCACTGGCTGGCTCTCTGAGTGCCATTCATTGACTACTGGTATTGCTTTTTTTTATTTTTTCTTCTTAATTTTATTTTTTTTCTTTTTTGATTAGTTTTGTTTACTTTTCCCTCTTTTTCCCTTTTGTCTTTCTTCATTGCTTAACTTCTCATCTCTCTATCTCTTCCTTCTCTTTCTGATCCCTGAATACCAGGCGATGTATGCCTCTGCACCTTCTGGCCAGGCTGTGCTGTGAAACCTGAGACCGACTCCCCCAGACCTCATAGCTACATCAGTGGGATCCTGGGAACTTTGCAGTTCTTTAACTTTTCTGATTTTTATTTGTTCATTCTTTCTTTTTCTTTCTCTTCCCCCTTCTGGCTTCCTCCATCCCATAGTCTCTTCTCTGTCCATTCCAGTGACAAGCTCCCCTAGCATTCTTTTATGTTCGTATGCTATTCGCTCCTGCTCCTTTCTCCTCTCTCCCATATCCAGCTTAGCTTCACACATAACCATCTCCCCGCTGCATCCTGCCTACCTGCACCGTGCACTTGACATCACACCACCAAGCTATGCAGGCATGCCCTATTGGAACCTGCCCAGCACTGACTACCGACCATCCTGGTGGCTGCGGTGAGTGCCACAAACAACCTGTCCCAGTGGCTCCTCTTCAGCTAGATCTGCCCAGCTGTACCAAAAGGACGAAACAAAGAAACAAAAAAATCTACAATAAAAAAACGAGAGAAATATCTACTGAATGCCCCAAAAACAACAAACAGTATCAAAACATTTACAAAAACAAGACAAGATGGCTCCAATATGCGTCCAAATTAAAACACCAGATAACTCTCCTGTGGAAGAAAATGCACTAGAAGTACCTGATAGGGAACTCAAATCACTAATACTCGGAATTTTCCAAGAACTGAGGCAAAAAGCTGACAAACATGAGGAAAAAATAGACAAATTTATGGAAAATACAGATAAAAAATTGGAAGAATTCAGGAAGATGATGCAGGAACAAAATGCCAAAATAAATTTACAACTCGAAATTATACAAAAACAACAATTAGAAATCCAAAAGATAAACAAAAAGATTTCAGAAATGGACGGTGTCATAGAAGGGCTGAGAAGTAGATTTGAAACCGTGGAAGACAGGATCAGTGGAACGGAAGACAAACACTTGGATACAACTCCGTTTCAGGAAAAATCAGAAAAAAGAACAAAGAAAAATGAAGAGACCCTGAGAGTTATGTGGGACACAATTAAAAGCAAAAACCTACGCGTGATTGGCATCCCAGAACAGGAGGAGAAAACAGAAAACACAGAGAGGATCATTGACGAACTGCTGACAGAAAACTTTCCCAATATCATGAAAGATGAAAAGCTGGCCATCCAAGAAGCTCAATGAACCCCATATAGAAGAGACCCCAAAATAAAATCACCAAGACATATCATACTCACACTCGCCAAAACTAAAGACAAACAAAGAATCCTGAGAGCAGCTCGTAAAAAACAAGAAGTCACATACAGAGGAGAAACAATAAGACTAAGCTCAGACTATTCAGCAGAAACCATGCAGGTAAGAAGGCAGTGGGATGACATATATAGAATCTTGAAAGAAAAAAAATTGTCAGCCAAGAATAATATATCCTGCAAAACTCTCATTCAAATTTGATGGTGAAATTAGGTCATTTCCAGATAAACAGAAACTAAGGGAATATGCAAAAGTCAAACCAAACTTACAAGAATTATTAAAGGGAGTTCTTCGATCTGAGGACAAACAGCTTCAGCCCTCAGGCAGGACCTAGGACCTAGGACCTAGGATGCAGGTTCATACGAACCAGATACAATTCTAGGAAATGAACTATGGAGGACTATCCAAAACCAAAAGAAATACAACAGGGAATCAGAGCAATCAATCCAAGGATTACAACAACATCAAAACAATGAAACAGGGAACAAATGGCATAGGTATAGAACCTTCTAAAGGAGAGGAAGGCAAGGCAATACCAAGTAATGGTAGACTGCTTCAAACTTATAAAGATAAGGGTAAAATTCACAGTAACCACAAAGAAAGTTAACAAACCAACTTATAAAAATAAAGACGAAAAACATAAAGTCTCAGCAAAAACAAAACCTACAAAAACAAAAGAAATGAACACAAAATCCACAAACAAATGTAACTCAGCACAAGAGAGTAAGAAGAACAAAGAAAACTTCAGCACTACGAAGAAAAGCACTACAAAATGACAGCAACAAACTTCCATCTATCAATAATCACACTGAATGTGAATGGACTCAATGCACCGATAAAGAGATGGAGAGTGGCAGAATGGATAAGAAAACAGGATCCATCAATTTGCTGTCTACAAGAGACACACCTTAGAAACAAAGATGTGAATTTATTAAAAATCAAAAGTTGGAAAAAAATATATCAAGCTAACAACTACCAAAAAAGAGCAGGAGAGGCAATTCTAATCTCAGATAAAATAGACTTTAAAAAAAAATCTACCATAAAAGACAAAGAAGGACACTACATAATGATTAAGGGGACGATCCATCATGAAGACATAACCATAATAAATATCTATGCACCCAATGACAGGGCTCCAAAATATATTAAAAAAACTCTAACAACACTGAAAAGAGAAATTGACAGTTCCACAATAATAGTAGGATACTTCAACACACCACTCTCAGTAAAAGACAGAACAACTAAAAAGAAACGCAGCAAAGATACAGAAGATTTAAAGAACACTATCAGCCAACTGGACCTCATAGACATATATAGAACAATCCATCCAACTGCTGCAAAGTACACATTCTTTTCCGATGCACATGGAACGTTCTCCAGAATAGACCACATCTTAGGCCACAGAGCAATCCTCAACAAGATCGAAAATGCTGAGATAATTCACAGTATATTCTCTGACCACAATGCCATCAAGGTAGAAATTAACACTAGAAAGAGCAAGGAAAAAAAATCAAACACATGGAAACTGAATAATACTCTGCTGACACATCAATGGTTAATAGAAGAAATCAGCGATGGAATTAAAAAATTCCTAGAATCAAATGAAAATGAAAACACATCATACAAAACCTTTGGGACACAGCAAAGGCAGTCCTCAGAGGACAATTTATAGCAATAGATGCACATATCAAAAAAGATGAAAGGGACAAAATCAAAACATTAACTACAGAACTCAAACAAACAGAAAGAGAACAGCAAAAAAAAGCCTACAAGCTCCGGAAGAAACGAGATAGTAAAGATCAGAGCAGAAATAGAACAGAAAAACAATAGAAAGAATCAACAAAACCAAAAGTTGGTTCTTTGAAAGAATCAACAAAATCGACAAACCACTGGCCAGACTGACAAAAGAAAAAAAGGAGAGGGCACAAATAACCCAAATAAGAAATGAAATGGGGGACATCACAACAGACCCAAATGAAATAAAAATGATTATAGCAGAATATTATGAAAAACTAAACTCCAACAAATTTGAAAACCTAGAGGAAATGGATAGATTTCTAGAAACACACGGCCTAATGAAACTACAACAAAGTGATGTTGAAAATCTGAACAGACCCATAACAAGAGTACAGATTGAAAAGGTAATAAAAAAACTCCCAACCAAAAAAGCCCTGGCCCAGATGGCTTCACTGGAGAATTCTACAAAACATTTACAGAAGAGCTGGTACCAGTTCTACTCAAAATATTTCAGATCATAGAAGAGGAAGCAACACTTCCAAATTCATTCTATGAAGCCAGCATAACGCTGATACCAAAACCAGGCAAAGACAACACAGAAAAAGAAAATTACAGACCAATATCTCTCATGAATATAGATGCAAAAATTCTGAACAAAATTCTAGCCAATAGAATTCAGTATCATATCAAAAAAATAATACACCACGACCAAGTAGGATTCATACCAGGTATGCAAGGATGGTTTAACATTAGAAAATCCATCAACGTAATTCACCACATAAATAAAAGGAAAGAAAAAAATCACATGATCCTCTCAATTGACGCAGAAAAGGCATTTGACAAAGTCCAACACCCATTCCTGATAAAATCTCTCAATACAATAGGTATAGAAGGGAAATTTCTCAACATAATAAAGGGCATCTATGGAAAACCAACAGCCAACATCATTCTTAATGGAGAGAGGCTGAAAACATTCCCCTTGAAAACAGGAACAAGACAAGGATGCCCTTTATCACCACTCCTATTTAACATTGTGCTGGAAGTTCTAGCTAGAGCAATAAGGCAAGAGAAAGAAATAAAGGGCATCCAAATTGATAATGAAGGAGTTAAACTCTCCCTGTTTGCAGATGATATGATACTATACATAGAAAACCCTAAAGACTCCACGAGAAATCTACTGGAAGTAATAGAAAGATTCAGCAGAGTAGCAGGATACAAGGTAAACATTCAAAAATCAGTTGGATTCCTATACACCAGTAAAGAGAACGATGAAAAGGAGATCAGGAAATCAATACCAATTTCAATAGACCCTAAAAAGATAAAATACTTAGGAATAAATCTGACCAGGGATGTAAAAGACCTATACAAAGAAAACTACAGAACACTGCTGCATGAAACCCAAAGGGATCTACATAAATGGAAAAACATACCATGATCATGGATAGGCAGACTCAACATTGTGAAAATGGCAATTCTACCTAAAGCAATTTACAAATACAATGCAATCCCGATCCAAATACCAACAACATTCTTCAAAGAGATGGAAAAACTAATTATTAACTTTATATGGAAAGGGAAGAAGCCCCGAAAAGGTAAAGCACTATGGAAGAAGAAGAATAAAGTTGGAGGACTCACACTACCTGACTTCAGAACCTACTATACAGCTACAGTAGTCAAAACAGCCTGGTACTGGTACAACGACAGAGACATTGACCAATGGAACAGAATTGAGAACCCAGATGTAAATCCATCCATCTACAGTCACCTGATTCTCGACAAGGACCCAAAGTCCATCAAATGGGGAAAAGACAGTCTTTTTAACAAATGGTGCTGGCAAAACTGGATATCCATTTGCAGTAAAATGAAACAGGACCCATACCTCACACCATATACAAAAACTACTTCAAAATGGATCAAAGACCTGAATATAAAGCCTCAAACTACAAAGTTCATAGAAGAAAAAATAGGACCAACACTTCAGGCCTTAATGCATGGCATTAACAGGATAAAAACCATTAACATCAACACAAAAAACCCAACAGATAAACTAGACAACTGGGATCTTCTAAAAATCAAACACCTATGCTTTTCAAAAGACTTCACCAAAAGAGTCAAAAGAGAACCTACAGACTGGGAAAAAATTTTTGGACAGTACAAGTCAGACAAAGGTCTAATCTCCATAATCTACAAGAAAATCCAACACCTCTACAACAAAAAGACAAACAATCCTATCAAAAAATGGGCAAAGGAAATCAACAGACACTTCACCAAAGAAGACATTCGAATGGCCAACAGACACATGAGGAAATGCTCGCGATCACTAGCCATTAGAGAAATGCAAATTAAAACCACAATGAGATACCATCTCACGCTGGCATTACTGGCACGAATCAAAAATACTGGAAATAACAAATGTTGGTGGGGATGTGTGGAGATGGGACCTCTTATACACTGCTGGTGGGAATGCAAAATGATACAAACATTTTGGAAAATGATATGGCGTTTCCTCAGAAAGCTAGACATAGACATACCATTCGATCCAGCAGTCCCACTCCTAGGAATATACCCTAGAGAAATAAGAGTCGTCACTCGAATAGACATATGCACACCTATGTTCATGGCAGCACTGTTCACAATAGCAAAATGATGGAAACAACGTAGGTGCCCATCAACAGATGAATGGATAAACAAACTATGGTACATATACACAACGGAGTACTATGCAACGAGAACGAACAACAATGAATCTGTGAACCATATCAGAACATGGATGGAACTGGAGGACATTATGCTGAGTGAAATAAGTCAATCACAAAAGGACAAATACTGTATGAGACCTCTATTGTAAAAACCCATGAAAAAGTTCACATGCAAAATGTAACAATCCTTGTTGGTTACCAGGGATGGTGGGGGGGGGATACTAAATAGGCAATAGATAAGTGGTACCTTGGGTGAGAGTTGAAACAGTACACAGTACAAGGGAAACTAACACAACCTGCACAAGGAAAGGTCATGGAGGCCCTATGGCCACATCCAAACTCCCCGAGGGACTGATTTGTTGGACGGAGGGCTCTGGGGACCATGGTCTCGGGGAACATCTAGCTCAATTGGCATGACACTACTTATAAAGATAATGCTCTACATTCTACCTTGTTGAGTAGTGTCTGGGGTCTTAAAAGCCTGTGAGCGGCCATCTAAGATACTCCACTGTTCCCATCCCTTTGGAAGCAAGGGAGAATGAAGAGAACAGGATACAATGAAAAGATTAGTCCAAAGGACTAATTGACCACAGCTACCAAGACTTCCACCGGACTGAGTCCAGTACAGCTAGATGGTGCCCGGCTACCACCGCTGACTGCTCTGACCAGGATCACAACAGAGGGTTCTGGACAGAGCTGGAGAAGGATGTAGAGCATAATTCTAACTCCCAGAAAAAAAAAAAAAAAAAACAGATTTATTGGCATAAAGGATACTGGAGAAACCTCAAGAGTGTGGCCCCCAGACACCCTTTCAGCTCAGAGGTGAAGTTACCTTCAAGGTTTGAGGTTCAGCCTGGGAGTGGACAGCCCAGTAAAACTAAATGGGACTAACGAGGTACAGGAGTCCGGTGACGATGGCCAGAAGGCAGAGGGGGAGTAGGAAACTGATGATAAGGAACACAAGTTGAGTAAGGATACTTTTGATGTGTTGTGAGATTGTTGACCACTGTTATAGGGCAACATTTGTAGTACATGTTAAATAGGAGGCTATTTTGTCCTGTAAGCCTTCATCTTGGACGAGAATGGCAGCACAATTGGAAGACTATAGTCAATGTCACGTAAATGTGTAAGTAAAAAGTTTTGAAATGGTGTACCTTTGGCTATGTGTATTTTCACCAAAAAAAAAAAAAAAAAAAAAAAGCTGAGAATTCAGAGGGTTAAAAAAAAAAGATTCAGAAGTTAGAGGGTTAATATATTGTGGGGTTGTTAACTAATGTCATAAAACAACATGTGTACTACTATTTCATGAGAAACTATTTGTTCTGTAAGCCTTCACCTGAAGTACAATAAAATATATATATATATAAAAGAAAACAGGATCCATCAATATGCTGTCTACAAGAGACACACCTTAGAAACAAAGATGTGAATTTATTAAAAGTCAAAGGTTGGAAAAACATATATCAAGCTAACAACTACCAAAAAAGAGCAGGAGAGGCAATTCTAATCTCAGATAAAATAGACTTTAAAACAAAATCTACCATAAAAGACAAAGAAGGACACTATATAATGATTAAGGGGTTGATCCATCCTGAAGACATAACCATAGTAAACATCTATGCACCCAATGAAGGGCTCCAAAATACATGAAAAAAACTCTAACAACACTGAAAAGAGAAATTGACAGTTCCACAATAATAGTAGGAGACTTCAACACACCACTCTCAGTAAAGGACAGAACAACTAAGAAAAACTCAGCAAAGATACAGAAGACCTAAAGGGTACAATCAGCCAACTGGACCTCATAGACATATATAGAACACTCCATCCAACTGCTGCAAAGTACACATTCTTTTCCAACGCACATGGAACATTCTCCAGAATAGACCACATCTTAGGCCACAGAGCAATCCTTAACAAGATCCAAAATACTGAGATATTCAAAGTATCTTCTCTGACCACAATGCCATCAAGGTAGAAATTAACAATAGAAAGAGCAAGGAAAAAAATCAACTACATGGAAACTGAATAATACCCTGCTTACACATCACTGGGTAATAGAGGAAATCAGAGATGGAATCAAAACATTCCTAGAATCAAATGAGAATGAAAACACATCATACCAAAATCTTTGGGACACGGCAAAGGCAGTCCTCAGAGGACAATTTATAGCAATAGATGCACATATCCAAAAAGAAGAAAGGGACAAAATCAAAACATTAACTACAGAACTCAAACAAATGAAAAGAGAACAGCAAAAAAAGCTGACAACCACCGGAAGAAAGGAAATAGTAAAGATCAGAGCAGAAATAAATGAAATAGAGAACAGAAAACAACAGAAAGAATCAACAAAACCAAAAGTTGGTTCTTTGAAAGAATCAACAAAATCGACAAAACCCTGGCCAGACTGACCAAAGAAAAACAGGAGAGGACACAAATAACCTAAATAAGAAATGAAATGGGGGACATTACAACAGACCTAATGGAAATAAAAAGGAATGTAACAGAATATTATGAAAAACTATACTCCAACAAATTTGAAAGCCTAGAGGAAATGGATAAATTTCTAGAAACACACGGCCTACCCAAACTACAACAAAGTGATGTTGAAAATCCGAACAGACCCATAACAAAAGAAAAGATTGGAAAGGTAATAAAAAAACTCAACCAAAAACAGCTCTGGCCCAGGTAGCTTCACTGGAGAATTCTACAAAATATTTACAGGAGAGCTTGTAGCAGTACTACTCAAGCTATTGCAGAGCATAGAAAAGGAAGCAACGCTTCCAAATTCATTCTACGAAGCCACCATAATGCTGACACCAAAACCAGACAAAGACATCACAAAAAAAGAAAATTACAGACCAATATCTCTCATGAATATAGATGCAAAAATTCTGAACAAAATTCTAGCCAATAGAATTCAGTATCATTCAAAAAAATAATACACCATGACCAATTAGGATTCATAGCACCTATGCAAGGATGTTTCAACATTAGAAAATCAATCAACGTAATCCACCACATAAATAAAAGGAAAGAAAAGAATCACAGGATCATCTCCATTGACACAGAAAAGGCATTTGACAAAGTCCAACACCCATTCCTGATAAAATCTCTCAATACAATAGGTATAGAAGGGAAATTTCTCAACATAACAAAGGGCATCTATGCAAAACCAATGGCCAACATCATTTGTAATGGAGAGAGGCTGAAAACATTCCCCTTGAAAACAGGAACAAGACAAGGATGCCCTTTATCACCACTCCTATTTAACATTGTGCTGGAAGTTCTAGCTAGAGCAATAAGGCAAGAGAAAGAAATAAAGGGCATCCAGACTGGTAATGAAGAAGTTAAACTGTCCCCGTTTGCAGATGATATCATACTATACATAGAAAACTAAAGACTCCACAAGAAATCTAATGGAACTAAGAGAAAGATTCAGCAGAGTAGCAGGATACAAGATAAACATTCAAAAATCAGTTGGATTCCTATACACCAATAAGCAGAACGAAGAAAAGGAAATCAGGAAAACAATACCATTTTCAATAGCCCCTAAAAAGATAAAATACTTAGGAATAAATCTGACCAGGGATGTAAAAGACCTATACAAAGAAAACTACAAAACACTACTGCATGAAACCCAAAGGGATCTACATAAATGGAAAAACATACCATGCTCATGGATAGGCAGACTCAACATTGTGAAAATGACAATTCTACCCAAAGCAATTTACAAATACAACGCAATCCCGATCCAAATACCGACAACATTCTTCAAACAGATGGAAAAACTAATCATTCACTTTATATGGAAAGGGAAGAAGCCCCGAATAAGTAAAGCACTACGGAAGAAGAAGAATAAAGTTGGAGGACTCACACTATCTGACTTCAGAACCTACTATACAGCTACAGTAGTCAAAACAGCCTGGTACTGGTACAATGACAGAGACATTGACCAATGGAACAGAATTGAGAACCCAGATGTAAATCCATCCACCTACACTCACCTGATCTTCGACAAGGGCCCAAAGTCCATCAAATGGGGAAAAGACAGTCTTTTTAACAAATGGTGCTGGCTAAACTGGAGATCCATCTGCAAAAAAATGAAACAGGACCCATACCTCACGCCATATACAAAAACTACTTCAAAATGGATCAAAGACCTGAATATAAAGCCTAAAACTATAAAGTTCATAGAAGAAAAAATAGGACCAACACTTCAGGCCTTAATACATGACATTAACAGGATATAAACCATAAACATTAATGCACAAACCCCAATAGATAAGCCAGACAACTGGGATCTTCTAAAAATCAAACACCTATGCTCTTCAAAAGACTTCACCAAAAGAGTCAAAAGAGAACCTACAGACTGGGAAAAAATTTTTGGACAGTACAAGTCAGACAAAGGTCTAATCTCCATAATCTACAAGAAAATCCAACACCTCTAGAACAAAAAGACAAATAATCCTATTAATAAATGGGCAAAGGAAATGAACAGACACTTCACCAAACAAGACATTCAAATGGCCAACAGACACATGAGGAAATGCTCGTGATCACTAGCCATTAGAGAAATGCAAATTAAAACCACAATGAGATACCATTTCACTCGGGCATTATTGGCACGAATCAAAAACACTGGAAATAACAAATGTTGGAGGGGCTGCGGGGAGATCGGAACCCTTATGCACTGCTGGTAGGAATGCAAAATGATACAACCATTTTGGAAAATGATATGGCGCTTCCTCAGAAAGCTAGAAATAGACATACTATTTGATCCAGCAATCCGCCTCCTAGGAATATACCCTAGAGAAACAAGAGTCATCACTCAAATAGACATATGCACACCTACGTTCATGGCAGCATTGTTCACAATAGCAAAACGATGGAACCAACCTAGATGCCCATCAACAGATGAATGGATAAACAAACTATGGTACATACACACAATGGAGTACTATGCAACGAGTAAGAACAACGATGAATCTTGAAGCATCTCATAACATGGATGGAACTGGAGGACATTATGCTGAGTGAAATAAGTCAATCAAAGAAGGACAAATATTGTATGAGACCTCTGTTGTAAAAACCCATGAAAAAGTTCACACCCAAAATGTAACAATCTTTGTTGGTTACCAGGGATGGGAGGGGTGGCAGGGGGGGAATATTAAAAAGACAATAGATAAGTGGTATGTTGGGTGAAGGGTGAGTACACAGTACAGGAGAAACTAGCACAACTTGTACAAGGAAAGGTCATGGAAGCCCCATAGACACATCCAAACTCCCTGAGGGACTGAATTGCTGGGCAGAGGGCTGGCGGGACCATGGTCTTGGGGAACATCTAGCTCAATTGGCATGACACAGCTTATAAAGACAGTGCTCTACATTCTACCTTGGTGAGTAGTATCTGGGGTCTTAAAAGCCTGTGAGCGGCAATCTAAGATACTCCACTGGTCTCATCCCTTCGGGAGCAAGGGAGAATGAAGAGAACTGGATACAAGGAAAAGATCAGTCCAAAGGACTAATTGTCCACAGCTACCAAGGTTTCCACCAGACTGAGTCCAGTACAGCTAGATGGTGTCCGGCTACCACCACTGATTGCTCTGACCAGGATCACAACAGAGGGTTCTGGACAGAGCTGGAGAAGGATGTAGAACATAATTCTAACTCACAAAAAAAAAGACCATATTTACTGGCCTAAAGGAGACTGGAGAAACCCCTAGAGTATGGCCCCCAGACACCCTTTTAGCTTAGTGGTGAAGTTACCTCCGAGGTTCACTGTTCAGCCTGGGAGTAGACAGCCCCGTAAAACCAAATGAGACTAACGAGGTACAGGAGTCCAGTGACAAGGGTCAGAAGGCAGAAGGGGACAAGGAAGCTGGTAATAGGGAACCCAACTTTGAGTAAGGATATTTTTGATGTGTTGTGAGATTGTTAACCATTGTCCTATGGCAACATGTGTAGCAACTGTTAAATGAGAAACTATTTTGTTCTGTAAGCCTTCATCTTAAGTGTGAATAACAGCACAATTGGAAGAGCGTAGTCAATGTCACTGAACTGTGCATGTAGAAATTTTTGAAATGGTGTATCTTTGGCTATGTGTATTTTCACCAAAAAAAAAAAAAGGTTGAGAAGTTAGAGGGTTGACATTTTGTGGGCTTGTTAACGAATGTCATAAAACAATATGTGTACTACTATTTCATGAGAAGCTATTTGTTCTGTAAGCCTTCACTTGAAGTTCAATATAAATAAATAAATAAATAAAATGATTTGTCGCCAGCCAATTTTGCCTGGGGAGTGAAAATAGAGGAAAAAGCTGGGAGAAAAGACAGAAAGAAAAAAAAATGCTAATCAAACATTCTTTCACTAAAAATCCCGGGGATTCATGTAATGCAGTCATGGTTCCATGTCACATGGAGAGAAAGATATCTCTGTGTTATCTATATCCAGAAAGTTCTTCACATTTTGACCACAAAACAACATGTCAAAGGGAGGAGTTCATTCCTACTGAATAACCAACAATGTAAATTAGTGTCATCTCCTCACTGCCTCTCTCAACATTCTTCGCGCGGTTGGCAGCTGGTTCACAGACTCTCCCCTTCTGACTCTTATCCAGTCTCCTCACTGCCTCTCTCAACATTCTTCGCGCGGTTGGCAGCTGGTTCACAGACTCTCCCCCTCTGACTCTTATCCAATCTCCTCACTGCCTCTCTCAACATTCTTCGCGTGGTTGGCGGCTGGTTCACAGACCCTCTCCCTCTGACTCTTATCCAAATGCTCTGACACCCAATCTGGGAAGCCCTTCCCGCTTGCTCTTGTCCTCTCTCAACTCTTTATTATGTAGTTCAACACAGCCTCTCAGCTCCTTCAGTTTTCTGCCTACCTTCTTTAATTTTGAGAGAACCTGGGAGTTTACCTAAGAAGCACAAACTTTTCCTGTGAAGATCATGAGTACCCATACATTAACAATTCTCTCCTGTTATACGTTAATGGAGTCCCTGGGTGGTACTAACGGCTAATGTGCTCAGCTGCTAACCTGAAGGTTGGAGGTTCAAGCCCACCCTAAGGTACCTTGAAAGAAAGGCCTGATGATCTACTTCTGAAAAATCGGCCATTGAAAACCCAAAGGAACACAGTTCTTCCCGACACACATGAGGTCACCATGAGTCGGAATTGACTCCACTCCAACTGGAAAACAAAAACACATTAATGGAGGCTAATCCCTTACAATTCTAATGTTGCAAACAAACCCAGAAGCTAGAATGTCAACACAGGTCTACCTTCACATAGTAGACCAGGAATTCACGGCCAAGTCTGACTCCACAGTTTATGGTCTTTCCACAACACTGAAATTAACAATAGGAACTAGGGTTGAAAAGACATCTTTCCTAATTTAAAAAATGGAAAAAAGATTTGAATAGACAGTTCTCCAAAGAAAATACACAAATGGCCAGTAAACACATGATAAATTGCTCGACATCATCAACTATCAGAGAAATGCAAATCAAACCACAATGAGATACCACTCACACCCCTAGGATGGATATAAGCAAAAATACAGGTACTAACAAATGTTGTGGAAGATGTGGAGAAATTGGAAACCTTATACATTGCTGGTGGGAATGTAAAATGGTGCAGCATCTTTGGAAACAGTCTTTAGTCCATAAAACAGCTGTAGATACACAGACATCCACTCTTAGGTATATACACAAGAGAAATGAAAACATGTCTACACAGACACTGGTACACTAATGTTCATAGAGAACTATTGATAATAGCTAAAAAGTGGAAGCAACACAAATGTCCATCAAACAATGAATGAATAAATAAAATCTGGTATATTCATACAATGGAATATTATTCAGCAATAAAAGGAATGAAGTATTAATACATGCTATACAATATGGATAACCTTGAAAATATCATGGTAAATGAATGAAGGCTGTCATAAAAGACTGAATAGTGTATGATCCCAATTATATGAAATGTCCAGAATAGACAAACCAGACAGACAGAAAGTAGATTTGTGGTTGCCTAGGGCTGGGAGGATAGGAGGATTCGGGGATGACAGTTAAGGGGTGTGGGGTTTTTTTTGGGGTAATAAAAATGTTCTAAAATTGACTGTGGTCAGATCATACAGGAATGAAGTTATGGGTTACTCCACTAGGCCAAGAACTTGAACTTATTAAGATCATGGCTGAAGGAAAAGGAAATAAGGAATAGATAATGAAAGAACAAAGTAATAAATACCAAATTAGCCTCACGAGCACTGGCTGAAGTGAGGGCTGTAGTAGTTATCCATTTTACTTCTTTATTTGGTTATCTACATGTTATCTATATCTATGTTAACTCCCCCTCCATTATCATACTATTTTAAATAGGCTATGTATATGACAGTTAAGTCTACAAGTTAGTCTATAAGTTATAGAATATCAAGAAGGAATTGTGACTGAAGTAGAGGAATGAAAAGCACCCAGATATCCTGGGTGGAGTAACTTATGAATTAGATGTTCAAGGAAGAGTTACATTATGTTAGGTCAGAGCAAGTTATTATGGCTTTGGAAGTTGAAACATGGAAAAAGGGAGCATTATTGATATTTGGTACCAAGAAACGGACTACAGTAAAATCTATTGTTCTGGCTGCCCAACAGCTTCTGAACATTCTCCCTCATCATGATGGTTTCCCCACATGGCAAATCCTTCCCTCTCAAGGAAAATTCCAGAAAATTCAAATGCTCTTGCAGCTGCTCTTGCAGCTCAGGTGCAGGCAAGTGTTCTGTTCCCCACTGCTCAGCCCGTGAAGACTTCAGTGTAGAAGTGAGCAGTGAGGGAAAAGAGGCCATGCGCGAGCATCCAAGCATCCGTTCTGCTGGCGTAGGCAGTGGGAGAGGTGTCCAGCTTTCAGGGATTTAGGAGAAACTTCAGTGAAAGTGGATCCTTGTTTTCCAGGCAGGTTGTTGTTGTTGTCAGGTGCCATCAAGTGAGCTCTGACTCATAGCAACTCCATGTAGAAGAGAATGAAACGTTCTCCAATCCTGTGTCATCTTTGTGATCATTGGTATGTTTGAGTCCTTTGTTGAGACCATTGTGTCAATCCCTCTCATTGAGGGTTTCCCTCACCTTCCCTGGCGCTCCCCTTTACCAGAAGATGTCCTTCTCCGGGGATAAGTCCCTCCTGACGACATGTCCAAAGTAAGCAAGTCAAAGTCTTAGACAATATTTTGTGATCCACAGGACTTTCATTGACAGCTTCAAAAGGAGATAGCCAGGCCTTTCTCCTAGTCTGTCTTATACGGGAAGGTCCACTGAAATTTGTCCACCGTGGGTGACCCTGCTGATATTTGAAATACTGGTTGCATAGTCAGCAGCATCATAGTAACACGTAAGACACCACAGTATGACAAATTAACAGATGGGTGGCGGTCCACAGAGGTTACAGTACGGAGAAGTTTCTGGATCCGGCGTGTGGATGGAGGCAACTCCCACATCCGTCTGGTTTCATGGCACACTCCCGTGGCCAGCAGTGGCTCAGTGGCTGTTCTCTTAACAGGTCAGTTCTGCTCTACGGCTTTCAGCATTGTTCCCAGAAGCTTAGCCTCAAGCCTGTTTCTCTGGGGCTTCCAATGAGTCTTTGAAATGCCTCATATCCTTCCATAAATTCCTTTTCTAGTTAAACTAGCCAGAACAGATTCTGTTGTTTCCAGCTAACAGCTCTGACCGTATTTTCTTTCTCCCACTTCCAATACCTAGGAAAATATGTTTTTAGCCATTCACATTCTTACAGTTGCCTCTCTGGAAACTCTAATCTAGCAACATCTTTCTGTGGAATCTCCAATGCTCTCCTTTCCCTCTAAGCCAAAAGCCGTGGATCAGACTGACTCCTAGTTACAGAATCCCATCTGCATTCCCTTTCCAACTCAATCTTCTTTCTTATCCTAAGGCTCGCCTATTTAATGTATGAAATATAATTTCCTGTCAGTCAACATGGCACCATCTTGGGCTAAGTCAAAAGCCTTGCTCTTCATCTATCTCTCAAGCTGTAAGCACATCGTCCCTGGACAGAGGAATCTCTGAACGCAATTTTATTTCTCTCTCTCTCGCGCTCTTCAACAATCATTTTGTCTGCTTTTTTGTGACACTTTGTACGGTAATTCTGTCTTTCAGCAAACTCCTCAAAGTGTTAGGAAATCTGACGCGGCACTTTCACAACTGGAGCTGAGCAATCTGTTTGTTAAAGCGGACAAAAATGTCAGGAATTTTGCCTCATTTCCCAGCTTGCTCAGTGACTCTGCATCATTCATGCAAATCATTATGGCCCCACCACACGCACTCTAAGGACAAGGGTCTCCTGGCGCTCTCGGATCCTCCGGCTACCAGCACCAGGTCAAGTTAAGGCACTGAAGAAGGCGGTTTAAAAAGTGGGAGAGGAAAGTATTTGAACAGAAATCCTTTGGGGGGCGGGGGTGGGGGGAAGAAAGCACATTTCTTGATGCAATAATTAAAAAAAGGTTTAGATCCAGTGTGTGAAATCCCATAGAATCCTACTTAGCTCCCTTATCTATGTCAAAGCAAACTTAGTTTCACATCGCTGAGGCTTCTCATTCATCTTAATGCTAAGGATTTATTTCTTATGCAAAATTGTTCTTTTTACCAGCCTGATACTTTAAAACAAAATCACATCCTCTTCGAGAATTTCCATTAAGCCAAGGTGTCATCAAGCTGAAAATCTGCAGACACAGTTTTGGCTCTCTCACCCAGGAAAGGCAGAGGGGCGCCCAATCTGTGCTTTAGCAGATTAGCAATGGCACTGCTGACAGATTCTTAACGGCGTTATACAGAGAAAAGCATAGGTGTGATACAACTGTTTACAAAGACTTCTGCTCTAAAATACAGGTGAGCCATTAAGTTTATCTATACTGCACTATAACAGTCTGTAGTCTAGAGGCAGGAATCTTCAGGAAAAGAAAGTTACAATTGGAGCCTCCAGGGGTTTTGCACAGGACCTTGGTTAATGATCCCAAACCTGGAAACATGCACATCATCACTGAGATAGAACCTAAACATCCAGATGAGAGACGAAGTGGATTTTTCACATCTCACGCGAGGTTTTTTTTGGCGCCATAGCAGCAGGATCAAAATCTGAGTACGTAATTTCATAAAGTCACTCACCAGAACATGAGCATCTATTTAGGAAAATAACGAGAAAAAGTCAAACTTTAATCAAATATTTCAGGCAAAAAACCAGAAACAAATGGTTATCATCTAGACAGCGATGGTCAAAATCAAAGAATTGTCAACAGTCAAAACCCAACAATTAACCCAAGGCCAAACCCCAGAATATCTATTTATTAGTGTGCTCTCTAGCTCTGTGTCCAATTAAGCCAAAACAACTCCCTAGCCTTCATCCCCATGACCATGTGAGTGTCTAACACCTGTCAATGCAATTTTCTTGATCGCTAATGAAACATTCCTTGTTCATTCCATTAGTACTTATAATCACTCTATTAAATCATTCTCCCTGATGCTTTCCCCGGCAACCATTTGTGAGCCCTTATAGCATATCTGCTTTCCCTCCGCTTCAGCCTTTAGACTCAGTGGCCGTTTGGTACTTTTTCTTTTTTCTCGTAAATTGAACTTTCCCAACATTTTGCAAATGACCATGCAACTATAGCTGTAACATGACCTTCCTCCTAAGCTCTCTAATTAAGCCACAATATCATCGCTCCTCTGGTTTACAAGATAATCATCTGATTTCCTTTTGTTTTATTCTTTGGCCTCTGGCCTTACAGTTTATTCCCTTGGGAACTGGACTACAGCTCCCCAAACTAAAGCCACAGTGGAATTATTGTGACTTGTTGCAACTTTAATTAACACCAAACAATACCAGCCCAATTTCTGGCTTAGTATCATCTCCTTTCATATAGCTCTACCCTCATTTTGCCTTCGGTAACCTTCTTGATTAGCATCTTTCCAACTGTTTCTAAACTCAGTCCTCCTGTTGAACTAAAGCATTTCTACTTAAATGTGGCTGCTTATTTTGCATATTTAAAATGTTCGGTCTGAGTTTGGCATCACATCTTTGGTGCATGAGCTTAAGGAACACATGGAAATGGTAAAATTATCTTTAGGATGATATTATAATAGATAGAACAAAGTACGTTTTATAAAACTATTTTGCACACCTTCTTTGATTTGATCCTTAAGATGGCACTTAGAGCTCGGCAAAGCATATACCATTATGCTCATTTTATTGACCAACCAACCAACCAACCCATTGTTGCTGAGTTGATTCCAACTCATAGCAACCCTATAGGACAGACTAGAACTGCCCATAGGGTTTCCAAGGAGTGGCTGGTGGATTTAAACTGCCGACCTTTTGGCTAACAGCCAAGCTCTTAACCATTGTGCCACCAGGACTCCAACAGTGGTTTCCAAATTGTGTCAGTGAAGACCAAGCCCACAACATTGTTTCATGCAGTTCCTTTTAAATTGTTTTTTTTAAAACACATCCAAGTCAGATATCACTTGAACAAAGGGTAGTCTGAGTTTTTTTTTAAAAAAGGTTGGAAAGCCACTATTATAGACGGAAGGAACCAATGTCCAGTACAGAAGTGAGTTTATGAAAGTCAAACAGTAAGTCCTTGAAAGAGTAGGGACAACCACCCAGGTCTCCTGCCTCTAAGGACCAAGTCTTATTTCTGATACACTTGTATTTCCCAGAAGGGAGAAAATTTTTTAAATGGGGAATGCATTTGTGAGCCATCCTCATCAGTTTAATACTTAGAGGAAAAAAAAAAAAGTCATCTTTTGATTGCCAAGCTTTAGCCTCTCAACAAGCTAGATTTTCTTTATTGATTCACTAAGCTATTCCTTTACCAGTAAGCTTATTCTACGTCATCTACCACTCTACACTGGGAACCCAAAGGCACCCAGAAGAACTGTTGACTGTCTGTGCCCATTAAGAAGCACACCCACTCAACATCCATGAAGGAATTAAAAACCCAAAGTAAGTCATAGACAGTGTAGGACAAAGGGTCTATCAAGTGCTGAGGAAAGAGAGACTAGTAAGAAGCTTAATAATAGAAAAGAAAGAAGAAAAGAGAAGACGTGGGTAAAATAAATCACTGGAAGCAGGGCTCAGGAATCCTTTTTTTTTGGATACTACTTTTCAACTTAAGAAGGGGGTGAATTTGTAGCCAGTTGACTTCTCTTGTGCTCCATCTCCTCATGTGCAAAGTACGTGTGCTTTTGCTAGCTGTCTCTGCCTTGCAAACTCTAGTGTGAAAATACCACAAAGTAAAATACTCTGAAGGCTTTTAAGAAAACCATTATGTCTCCTACAAGTAAAGTAACAGAAACGGGGAGCTTCTTGGTTGAATAATGAATGAGGTAGGAGAGTAAAGACGGCAAATCACTTGTACGACTTTGCTCAAAAATTGTTTATTTTCAAAGAATTATCATTTTTTAAAACTGAGAATGCTCAGGATAAAGTCTGTTGCAAAAAAAAAAAAAAAACCCTAACAACAAAAAGATAAACAATCCAATCAAAAAGTGGGCAAAGGACTTGAATAGGTATTTCACCAAAGAGGCCAAACAAGTACATAAAAAGATGCTCAACGTCATTAGTCATTAACCAAAAAAATCAAACCCATTGCCAATCAGTGGATTCTGACCCAGCAACCCTAATAGCAAGAGTAGAACTGCCCCACAGGGTTTACGAGGAGCGCCTGGTAGATTAGAACTGCCGATCTTTTGGTTAGTAGCTGTAGCTCTGAACCACTACGCCACCATTAGTCATTAGGGAAATTCAAATCAAAACCTCAGTAAGATACTACTCCACCCCCACTATAATGGCTATGATCAAAAATTGAAGAAATAACACGTGTTGGCAAGGATGTGGAGAAATTGGAACTCTCATCCATTGGTGGTGGGAATGGAAAATGGTACAGCCACTATAGAAAACAGTTGGGTGGTTCCTCAAAAAGTTAAACACAGAACTTCCATAGGACCCAACAATCCCAATTCTAGGTATATACCCAAATAATTGAAAGCAGGAAACAAGCAAAAACCTGTATACCAATGTTCACTGCAGCACTATTCACAGTAGCCAAAAAGTAGAAACAATCTAGATGTCCATCAGCGGATGAATGGATAAACAAAATGTGGTACATACGTAGGGTGGAATACTACTCAGCCATAAAGGGAAATGAAGTTCTGATACATATGCTACAACATGGATGAAACTTGAACACATGATGCTGAATGAAATAAGGCAAAACCGAACAAATATTATATGACCTGAATTATATGAAATAAGCAAATGTACAGAGAGTTCCTACTAATGGTGGTGGAATAATCTGGAAAAGGAGAGTGGTGATGGTTATACAACATGACAAACATCATCAATGTCACTGAATTGTACATGTGAAAATTATTGAATTATCAACTGTTTTCTTATATATATTTTTACCACAATAAAAAATAAATTAATTAAAAAACAATAGCCCCCAAACTGAAGAACTTGGTCAAAAGAATATCTTAAGATCCTATGCAGAGGGGCTGCATCCCTAGTTTCAGCATCAAAACCCAGGGTAAGTCAAGTTCCTTCACCCAAAATGTGTTGGGTGAGAACAAGTTGTGCACCAGGTCCTGTTCTAAGTTCCGTGTACAGAGTAGGGAGCAAGACAGACATGGTCTCTGCCCTCAAGGAGCATAATTCTACTTATCGAAAAGGGGGAACGGGGATAGAGAGATACCGATAAACAAATAAACAGACAAAGAAGATACTGTTAGTACATATTAACTGGAAGTCCATAAAACCAGTGAAGTCACAGTGACTGACAAGGGGTGGGGGGAAGGTGGTTCTTTAGTTCAGGTCATTAGGGAAGGCCTTTCAGACGAGGTAATGTGTGAGCAGAGAATGGAGGGATGCAAACGAGCCAGGACAGGAAAATCCTAGGCCAGCGCTGTTCGAAGGGAAATTCAAGCACAAGGCTCTGAGGCAGAGATCAGCTGCAAAATTAACTCATCAGAGAGGTAGGGGTATTAAGAAAACATCAACACAGTGGTAAAATCAACTCTATCTTGATGGAGAGAAGCCAATTAGAAGGCTTGATGCTAACCTTGGCACTCTCTCTTTAGTCCCACATTCTTTTTCTTTCTGCTTTGGCCACTGGAGGAAGGCTAAAAGGGGAAATTCAGAGCTAAACTGCAAGGACCTCAAAGCATTAGCCACACTTTTCCTTCTTTGACAGGTCAGCAGAGGACGGGTCAAAGAGTATCTGCGTGACTTCCTCTGCAGAACAATCACAGGTTAATGGAGTCATAACATGGTCTAGATCCAAAGAGCCTTTAGATGCTCAAGTTTTCCAAAAGGGGATGGGGTGGAAGCTGGAAGAAACAGAAATTTGCCATGCCATATTTGGGTAAACAGCGAGGCCAAAGTTTTCTTAAATGGTGAATGATGGGGCCTTAATCTAGTGCAATAACGTACTTAAAAAAAAATAAGCCAAATCCATTGCCACTGAGTGGTTTCTGACTCATAACGTCCCTATAGGACAGAGTAGAACTGCCCCATAGGGTTTCCAAGGACAGGCTGGTAGATTCGAACTGCCAACCTTTTGGTTAGCAGCTGAGCTCTTAACCACTGTGTCACCAGGGCCCCAATAACATACTTAAGATTTTGTAATTCTTTCAAAATTGATCCCTTGTACAATTCTTTCTTTATATCTGGCCCTGGGAAAATAAATTTAGAGGGATAAACCCTAAATTTCCTGATAAATCACTTTTTAAATGAATAGATTATTTAATGATTCATTTTGTTTAGAAAAAAAAAAAAAGACTAATAGATGTAGGATGAAGTTTCATTAGGTTTGCTACCAAAGTAAGTAATAAAGAGGACAGTGCTTGCTTGTCTCTTTAATGGAGCCTACAGGACGCCTTGTTTGCAGAGATCAACCAAGGCAGTAGCAGTGGTCAAGGGCTCAGAAGACCTAGGTTGTAATTTCAACTCTTCTTCTGCCCAGATATTTAACCGTGGTCAAGTTACTTACTTACCCTAGAGTTCAGTGCTATCCTTATCCTTAGGGAACTTATCTGAGACTAAAATCACTATGGATTTCTCCTCAAAGATTTCTTGTCACCCCCAGCCTCTGGAGTTACTCAACGCTTGTTTGGCTGGCTGCCAAATGCCCATCAGGACAGGTGGTTGTGACAATGTCTTCTGCTTGCCCTTTCAGATTCACCCCTGTGCTTTTCTCCCCTGCCCCTTCCTTGGAGGCTGGTCTATATGGATTTGGCAACAGGCTCCCCTATCTTCTGGCCCCCGGTTGTGTTCTGTCAATGGGAAGCCCTTGCAAGAGATTAGAGGGCTTGAGGATTGGGACCACCCTGCAGGAGGTCCAGGTGGGCTGTGTCCATCCTCTGAAAGTTACTGCTGCTCTCAGGTGGCCTGCTGTACCCAGTTCTCCCTCCTCTCAGGTTCTGGGACCTGCTTCTGCCCCTTGTCCCTTAGGCCTACAGGAGGTAAGAGCCCCCATTAGCATCTGATTACTGCCCTCCTGTGCACTTCCCCTCGGAAGATGGGGATCTGAACAAAGGCCAGAGGCATAGTCGGAAGTGCGCTCTTGCTGTTTCCACACAGAGGGGATCACTAAGGCTAGGATTCTGGATGAGGTTTCCAGAAAACAGATCATCTAGAGACAAAAGCAGTGGATTGATGAGTCAAATTGAGGAGGTACCCCAAGCAAGGAAGCAGGAAGAAAAGCCAAAAAAACGGGACAGAGAAATAATAGTTGAAAAGGTAAGAATCAGAAGCAGGGACAGTATATTGTCCAGAAGCCAAAAGATGAATTGTAAGGACTTGGCCAGAGAGTGACGGCTGAGAGGAGCCCTTGGATGTGGTGATGGAGATCTTTGGTGACCATGGAGAGGTAAGGACAGGAATGGCCTGTTGCGACAATGGACTGCGAAGCTGATAGAAGTCTATGAGCCCGTTTCCTGCTCTGCAGGCAGAGAGCATAGCATTAAACCCCCATGGAGGTTCCTTGATTCTTTCTTCCTCCATTCACCGTACTCCTGATACGAGCCAGGTACTGGCAGAGGATTTATTCACGGCTGCAGCTTTGTTCTCTGCTGTGTCTGAAAGCTGACCTTGGTGTCCTCTGAGTTTCATACCAGAGAAAAGCACAGCAATTGAGCAATTCCCCAGGCACAGGTGGACAGAATTTGACAAGGATATAAAAACAGGATTCCCTTCCTTTCTTGAGCCTTTAAGCTTGTGTGGCTGCATCCTGTGGTTTCAAAAGGGGTACGCTGGGCAGTGGGTGATTTCAATCCAATTTAAAGCAACAAGTATTTGTTTACCATATGCTGAATAAAGAGACAGATGCAGTGGAGACAGAGAACTAAATGAAATGGCCCTTTCCCTCCAGGAGCAAACAGCTGCATGCTGGAAACAAAAATAACATGCACAAAACAGGGAAAAAAAAAAACAAGCCTACAAATGACTTTTCATGATTAGTGACAAAGAATGGGGTTGTCTACAGGGGTTGTCTTAGGCTGGGTTCTCTAGAGAAGCAAAATCAGTAAAGTGCATAAATCTATATGGACAGAGATATGAAGGAAACAGGTAACACGATTCTAGAGACTGGACCGTCCCAAGTCTGTTGGTCAGGACAGAGGCTTCTCCTGATTCACGTAGCCACAGGGGCTGGCAAACTCAAGATTGGCAGGTCAGAGAACAGGGCTCTTGCTCACAGGCTGTGAAAATCAACGAATCCCAAGATGGACAGATAAACTGCAAGCCCAAGTCCCAAGAACCGGAGGTCAGACAAACAGGAGGCAGCTGCAGGATCCAGAGCAGGCAAAAGCCAGAACGTCTCCTTATATTCGGATACAGGCCACATGCCCAAGGAAGGCAACTCCCTTTCAACTAATTGGCTACTCACAGCAGATCCCATCATGGGGGTGATCACACATAAACTCTGAGAATCATGGCCCAGCCAAGCTGACACATAATCTTAACCATCACAGGGATAGAGACAGAAGAATCCAATTTCTTTTTTTCATGTGTATGTGTTTGGTAACTGTTCTACATTAAACATGAATTAGTATTGAAACTAAAAAAAAAAAACAAAAAACAAAAAAAGCAGCAATTCCACTCCTAGGTATATACCCAAAAGAATTGAAAACAGGAACTCAAACAGACAGCTGTATGTGAATGTTCACAGAGCACTATTCACAGTAGGCAAAAGGTAGAAACAACCCAGATGTCCATCAACCAATGAATGGATGAACAAAATGTGGTACAGTCATACAATGGAGGATTATTCAGCCATAAGAAGGACTGGATGAACAGTGAAAACATTATACTAAGTGAACTAAGCTAAACACAAAATACCATACAGTATATGATTTCATTCTTACAGAATATCTAAAATAGGAAAACGCATGGAGACAGAAAGTAGATTACAGGTTACCAGGGGTTGGGAGGAAAGGGAAATGAGGAGTTATTGCTTAGTGGGTATACGGTTTCTGTCTGGGTGATGATAAACGTTTGGAACTAGCCAGTGGTGACGGTTGCATCCTATTGCAGATCTAAATAATGCCACTGAATTGGGTAGTTAAAATGGTAAATTTTATGTTAGATGCATATTTTACCACATTAAAAAAATTTAAGCGCTAGGTTTTTTAGAATAGCTCCTTTTTTTAGAAAAAGAGCTTAGTAAAGAAGAAGACAGCCCTGAGTGAAGTCCCAGCTACGCTCCTTCCCAACAGCTTAGCCTCGGTGAGTTCCTTCACCGCTCAATGGCTCAAGTTTCTCGTCTATAAAACTTTATCAAGCAGTGAAGACACAGCAGGTGTTTTCTGGCAGGAAATCAAAAAGCAAGACCACAGTTGGCAAGTCATTTATGGAAATAAAAATCTCTCGATTTTATACGCTTACTTCAGTTGGCACCTTAAACAGAAATTCCCAAATTTACTAAGTTACTGAATAATAGGGATTGGAGGAAGCACTGACTATAATAATCTCCAGTGTGGAGATGGTCCAAACTCCAGCTCCGTTACTTAGCAATAACTTGGCACAATGGTTAAGAGCTCAGCTGCTAAGCAAAAAGGTCGGCAATTCGAATCCACCAGCCACTCCCTGGAAACCCTATGGGGCAGTTCTACTCTGTCCTGTAGGGTCACTATGAGTTGGAATCAACCTGACAGCAATAGCTTTGGGATGTTTTTGGTTTGCTTCAAACAAGTTATTTCACTTCATAGGTATGTTGTGAAGATAAATGCACGTAAAATGCTATTGCAGTACCTGGCACAGAATATGTGCTCAATAACTGTTCGTACATATTATAATCATCGTCTAAAAAGGATGGAGTTGTTTAAGACAAATCCAAGAGAAGAGAGACATAAATAGGTACTTGTCTTTATCACATCACCAGTGCCTTGCATAGGGCCTGTCGTTAAACAGAGATTTGATAAATGTTTGTGAAAGAAGAACAAATGAAAAACGGGCTGATTTTCCTATACCATCAACGGCCACGTCTTATATGTGACTAAATTGGTCTAGGCAAAATAATAATAATAATTTTTTTAAATTTTTAAATTCGTTTGAGTTTGGCAAAGTGATTCATTTCAGTGAGTTTTCCACGTTTACATATTCTTTAAGGGGTGGGAGAATCCAGAGGCATTTGTACAGCTTAAAAATACTACCCGGTTATTCCACTTCCAGTGAAATTACCATCTCATTTAACACACTGGGAAGAATCAGAGGGCTTTCCTATAGCTCTCAGAATCCTGGTAATCATCATTAAACGAGAAGGCAATTTAAAAGAAGAAAGCACAAACAAAAAGGGAGGAAAAAAGAAAAAAAGAGTAAAAAGCAGAAGATGCAGGAAGAAATCTCTTCATTCCAGAGACATATTGTACCCCCCACTGTGATAACTACTCGTGAACACCTTCCAGCCGCTGTTCCCGAGGGACGGATACAGGGCAGGAACTCCCAGGTGGTGGGTCACGTGCAAAGGGAAATGCTTTCTTATACAGAAAAATATGTATTTATATAAATGCTACCAACTCTACCTAAAAAAGAAGGGAGATGTGGTGGAAAACGTGAATTAGCATAAAATCCCTTCTCCAGTTTATCATACATACAAATGTTTTCCTGCAGCATATTCATCCTTCTGAGCACTGCTCAAATGTCACTTCCTCACGGGCGTTCTCTTTGATGCCCCCAGCCTGAGCTGGGTACGCTGTTACAGGCTCTAAGCACCCAGGATTCTTCTGCTACAGCTCCTACGACTACTGTAATTAGGTAACTATTTGGATAATTAATTGTTTAATATGTCTCCCATGTCAGGATGCAAAAACAAGCTCTCTGAGGACAGTATTTACGTCTGCCTTGTTCACCCTGGAATTACCAAAAGTGGCACACTGCTTTGCATGAAACAGACAATCTGTGTGTGTGTGTACGTACATCCAATCAGTTTGTATGTGCTTGCATATCTATGTACGAGGGCAAGTCAAAAAGTATTGCTACTAGGGTTCTAGTTCATACATGCGCGGGTTAGTGCAAACAAAATGTGTTTAAACATGTCTCTGCTATCAGTGGATGGCTGCTAACAAGTTCTCTCAGTAATACACTTGATTTAAGTCTCGTTAGGGTGCCTTCAAAAAAGAAAAAAAAAAAAAGGATACTTTTTGTGCCCTGGAAAAAAACGATTTTGAGGTCAGAGCTAATATCAAATTTTTAACAAAGCTCAAGTGGACATCTTCCCAAAATATTGAAGCTTATTGATGTTAACTTATCCCATTTGCTATTGTAAGATTCTCTGGTTTCTCAGGTCTGGAGGCCAGGCAGTGATATAATGAAAGTTCTTGGACAACTATACCCTTTGGGGACAGTAGCTATTAAGCACCTAACTCTGTGTCCTTTAAATACAGTAAACTTGCCAACGCCAGAACCTGCGTAAGGCAGAAACCCGTCAGAGAAGGAAAACTGAAACGAGCCATAGAAAAGTGGTAAGGCTGCACCCTGTCAAAGGCAGAAAACTCGCAAAATCCGGAAAAACAAGGTAGGCCTGCCGAGTTCTGGCTCTCACAGGCTTCACTGTAACTGATCGTAATTCTTGCTAAAGCCCTAATATTGTTGGTTGAAGATGAAAAAAGAAAGAGAGACAGACAGACAGAAAGAGAGAGAGAGAGACAGGCACCACAGCGGCAGGACAGGACAATTCATCCCTGTAATTGGTTCTATAGAAATTCTGATAGTAAGTAAAACAATTACACCATTAAAAATTCAGTGTTGGCTGAAAACTAGACAATTGTGAGTGATTTACACGGACCACACTTGGCATATGTTGTACCCCAGGTGGATGTGAGGTCAGCAAACAACCACTTCACAGTTCTCCCAGAAGTACAGAGTCAAAAAGGTCACTGTGGGAAAAGATCCTCTGGATTAGTCTTTTAAATCAATGCATGAATTAAAGACAATTTACATATAAATAGGCTAATACTCTGGCTTTGAAATTAAATGAATTTTTAAAAGATTTAAGTAACTGCAGAAAAGGTCAGTTAGGCATTAAGTATACATAATGTGATTTTTGAAAACTGCTTGTCTTGTTGGTTTATTAATATTTTGTATTCATTGTCAATGTCATTCTAAAAATGCATGCATTAATTAGCAATGAGCCAAAGTTAAAGACGGGGGCCCCATATGTAAGAAAAAGGTAATTCACAAATCAGCATTTGGAAGGACAGGTCTAGGATCTGGACATGAAAATAGTCAAAGTTAACCTTTGCCCACTTAATAATACACATTGTAATCAAATATCTCACAACATATTATAAACAAGCATGGCATCGCTCCAGGGAAGCCTACCTTGAGAGAAAGCCTCACTGATAAATTTACAGTTCTGCCAAAACACAAAAGCTGCAGGTGGTCTACTGAGTTATCATAGGGATCGTGATCATAATCTGAATCCTGATTCACCTTGTAGGGAATATAAACCTGGGTTTGTTTTCCAGCTGTGGTGAAGGGATGCAGCGGAACTTCTACAGTGTCAAGCCTGATCCCCTCCCCACCCACCACCACAACTCTTGTGAACGTTAGTGTACATTAAAAACTGTGGACCAAATGTAATAATACACTCAAAGTCACTTTCTTTAGATGAGCGATTTCTAAACTATGCTCAGAAGAGCCTTACTGGTCCTAGGAAATGATACTCTGACTACTTGGTTTGAGGTGTTTGGGCAAATGGAGCAGGACCCAAGAGGGGACAAAGAAAAGAAAGCTGCTCACAGTGGGTCCTAAACTCCTACCCCTGTTTCAGACTGACTTCCCTTTCATCTGTTGTATATATTGTTTCTGCATATTGGAGTCCATTGAACGAAGAGCCCCTCAGCTAAAGGGGGGAAAAAAGAGCACAAAACCCACTGATACAAACCCAACAAAATACTTAGTTAATAATTCCATCCATGTCTGTCCGTTTGTCATATGGTGGTAGCTTGCCTGTTGCTGTGATGCTGGGAGCCATTCACCAGTATTTCAAATACCAGCAGGGTCACCCACGGTGGACAGGTTTCAGTGGAGCTTCTAGACTAAGACAGACTAGAAAGAAAGGCCTAGAGATCTACTTCTGAAAATTAGTCAATGAAAATTCTAAGCATCACTATAGAATATTGCCCAATATAGTGCTGGAAGATAGGCCCACTAGGTTGGAAGCCACTCAGAACACACAGTGGCCGCAACAACAGACTCCAGCATACCAATGATCATGAAGATGGTACAGGACTGAGCAATGTTTCCTTCTGTTGTGCATGGGGTCACCCTGAGTCAGAGCTGACTCGAGAGCAACTAACAACACAACAACAATAAGCTCATACACTGATTCCCTGAGCAACTACACAAATACACAAACAAGCATTTAACTAAAACTTCCCACCTGGTCATTATTACAACCTATGATTGCGCTAAGCAGAAGCTAAGTGAACGCCTTGGAAGAAGTCCAATCAGGCAGTATTTACTGAGCATCAGCGGTGCACCCAGTAGTCTGCTAGGGTGTGCTACATGCTGTGGGGGTGCGGGTGTGAAGCTTATTTCCAGGTCTCAAGAAGCTTATGATCTTGCAGGAGAGATCAAACTAATAAAATGTGAAAGCAAAGAATAATGAGCTAAAAATAGATTTCAAGTCTTCTATCAAGTATCAAAAAATTGTCGACCCTGAATAACATGAGGGTAAATACCAGCGAGAACCTTCCAAGTCCCAGTTATGTCTCACTTTCCCGAATCTTTGTCTCCCTTTAAGCCAAGGGAATACTTAAAAAAAAAAAAAAAATCTGATAATCAGCCAATGGATAATGTCCTTAAAGACATGTGTAGAAGGGATTCATAGCAGAATGTAAGCAATGCTTACTATTTTATCATCCACCATGTTACACATGCTTCTACTCAAAATTAATGTCTCCCCATCAGTAGTCACTAACAAGTTAGTTCCCAGGATCTTCCAAAAGGCAGGCTGGTTCCAAGTGAAGGCACGCTGAGTCAGAAGATTGGTGACCTCTCTGGGGGGCCGCTGGGAGATGCCCTGACTGAAGAAGCAGCAGCCTCCCATGAGGGTGGCTTCTTCTAAGACCTGCTCCCCCTAATTCTGCAGAAATAAACATCATAGACACAGTTTTTCCATCTAATACCCAGTATTATGCTAGAGAGAAAACACTCCGCTGTTTATGACAGGCACAGGGTTTTTGTAAAGCCTTTATGTGTGTTATGCTATAAATTAACTTGTTTATGGGGGTGAGAATAAATACCCATGTACACAGATGTGTACACACACATACTCACACACACTCGCACAGAGTATGTTACAGTTAAACCCATGCTGTCGGCCAGCCACTCAAATCCAGGGAAATTCATGGCTCTAAATGCAGGCACACATTCAGGATAAAAACAGGAGGATTATCAATACTTCAAGAATTACCAGAATAAATAAATTGCCTGAGAAGCTTAAACATTTGCAACATAGTCTAGCTGGCTCACGATGACCAGCAGACCTGTTGCAAATGAGCAGCTAGGAGCTCAAACATGATTAAAAATGCAAAGATACTACACCCAAACGGCATGCTTTATTTGACAATGAACCTGGACTCAGAGGCACCGATGCAATCTACTAGCAAAGTGCTTTTTGGTAGTTCACTTACCCACTGAGGCCAGCTACCAAGGAATCATAATACAGAACCCTCTTAAAGTAGGTAGAGTCCTTTACAGCCATTAGGAATTCCATCTTGAGACTTCCTTTCAATAAAACCTTTTTTTTTTTTTTTTCTTAACTGAGAATTGACGTTTTGTGTTTGAGCAAGATGAGCCCCAGAAGTTGTTAGGCACTTGCATAATACATTAGCCATGAGCAGCTGAATGGTGGTCTTCGAGTATGCCCCGTGACAGGAATGGCTACGCAGAAGCTGGCGGGCAGGTGTCCTTTTACCAAAACTAGAAAAGTAGAGCTGAAGTCAGGTAAAAGAAAAAGATTAGAGTCTATAAGATGCTAGAGTGCCCGAAGGAAGGAAGCCAGTCCTCGGTGAATCACTGTCAAAGTATCACTTGATTCTATTGTATGTTATTTCTTTTATATCCATAGATACACATGCTTATAACATACAAAGGTTTCTTTTTAAATGCCCATACATTAACAATAGATCACAGTTGTCTTACGTCTCATAATCAGATGTCAAGAAGAGGATTCATGAACAAGTAATTCATTAAGGAAGGGCTCCTCAAGAGTTCAAAATAATTTGCCTCTGGAAACATAAGGGCCAGTGGCCTGTCAGATCTTGAAGAACTTCTGACGTTGTTTCCAATGTTATTAGTTTTAGGTTTTGGGCTTTTGTTGTTGTTGTTGATAAGTTTGGGTAACTCATTTACCTAGTAAAATTCCATTTCATCAAGATTTTCAAAGTTATTTGCAAAACATTGTGCAAATTTTCTCCTTTGATACTCTTCATTTCTTCTTTACCTCAGTTCCTTTCCCCCTTGTGCTTCTGACTTTGTGTTTTTGTGCTTTCTACCTTTTCTTAATTAGGCTAGTACACCCTATTCATTTCCTTCAGAACCTTAGAAAAAAACCTGTAATTATACATGTTTGTTTACTTATATATTTACTATCCTATAAATTCTTTGAAAGCAAGGACAATTTCTGTTTTGTTTATCATTTCTAGTGCTCACCAAAATGCCTGAAATCATAGGGATTCAAAAGATATTGTTGAACAAATGAAGGAAAGCACAGTCTGTGCCTCTCCAGCCCCTCCCGGATGAAGCCTGTACTCCCACAGGCTCCCCTGAGCTAATGAGTTTCAGGCCACTCAGAGACTTCAGTCAAGCTGTCTCTCCAAGCTGAATTTCCTTCCCCTACTCCTCGCTGCCTTCCCAAGTATTTCTCTATTTCATAAATTCAAGTATGCATCCTCTGTGAAGTCTTTGACACCCTTTTAGCCCCACATGATAGATCTCTAAATGTCTACGTTTATTTCTGAACCATTCCCTTAAGTATGACCTTAGGCTGCCTAAATCTGTCAAAATACAAGCTTCCTCAGTGAGGTGGTTAATAAGGACCATGTGCTGTACTGGGCTACCAATCAAAATTTTGGCAGTTCGAACACACCCAGAGGCACCTCGGAAGACAGGCCTAGCAATCTGCTTCCAAAAGGTCACAGCCATGAAAACTCTATGGAGCACAGTTCTAGTCTGAAGGACATGGGGTCGCCATGAGTGGGAATCAACTTGATGGCAACTGGTTTCACATGTGCCCTTAATCCAGCAGGCAGAATAGAGTGGTGTCTCTACATATATTCATATATCATTCATTGTCTTAGCCTGGGTTCCCCACCCCACTGCCATATCCCACTGTGGAATGCAGAGCCTAAGACAAAGGCTTATAAGCCAGTGGTTTACTTGGGGAAGAGATCCCAGGCATTAAGACTGGGGGATGAGGAAGCGTGAAACAGAGAATAAGGGTGTCTTAAGTCAGGTTCCCCAGAAGCAGAACCTGAGGCGGAAATGCTTGTGTAAGCAAAAAGGAAGTAAGAAAGCTGTGAGGAAGTAAAGGAGCAGGATGGGGCAGGGAAGAAGCCAAGCAAAGACGTGGTTTCAGTGCTAGTCCTGGCCTGATCCCACAAAGAGCTCTGGAGTGTGAATAGCACCACAGAGTTGTTCCACCTTGACAACTTCAGTTAATCATTGACTATGGATCATCTTTGAATAGGAGTAGAGGCAACCTCCCAGGTGTTTTTGAAGAGGACACCTCCCTTATGGTTTGAGGGTAAGTCTCTTATGAAGGATTCAGCTGTGAGACCTTAGTATCCAACGCTCTAAGTAGCTGGAGCATGAGTGTGCTGACCCAGTAAAGGTGATCTGGGTGAGGCACCAAGAGTATCTTCTACAGCTATTGTTGTTAGGTGCCGTCAAGTCGATTCTAACTCACAGAGATCCTATGTACAACAGAACGAAACACTGCCTGGTCCCGCGCCATCCTCACAATCATTGCTATGTTTGAGCCCATTGTTGCAACCACTGTGTCAGTCCATCTTGTAGAGAGTCCTCCTCTTTTTTGCTGACCCTCTACTTTACCAAGCATGATGTCCTTCTCCAGGGACTGGTCCTTCCTGATAACATGTCCAAAGTATGTGAGATAAAGTCTTGCCATCCTCATTTCTAAGAAGCATCCTCGCTGTACCTCTCCCAAAACAGGTCTGTTTGTTCTTCTGGCAGTCTGTGGTATGTTCAATATTCTTTGTCAATACTATAATTCTAAGGCATCAATTCTTCTTTGGTCTTCCTTATTCATTGTCCAGCTTTCACATGCACATGAGGCAACTGAAAACACCATGGCTTGGGTCAGGCGCACCTTAGTCCTCAAAGTGACATCTTTGCTTTTTAATACGTGAAAGAGGTCTTTTGCAGCAGATTTGCCCAGTGCCATATGTTGTGTGATTTCTTGACTGCTGCTTCCATGGGTGTTGACTGTGGATCCAAGTAAAATGAAATCCTTGACCACTTCAATGTTTTATCCATTTATCATGATGTTGCTTATCATGACCAGAGGGAAATACCAAATAAGGTAAATTCTCAAGTTGATCACCATTGTGAGCAACTGGGGTTCAATCCTGCTGGGGCCCTCTGAGAAACCTTGTAAATGTGCCTCAGAATTGTCTGAACAAGGCATGGGAGAGGGGAGCATTTATCCATCAGCTCCCATCTCCCACTGGCCAGGGTTTGCCCCATGGGTTATTAACTCGCTTGCACTTCCAGGCTGCCAGTCCCACACCAAGGTGTCAGAGAAGTCCTAGGGCAGAGAATGAGGATACTTAACGTGGTGTAGGCAGGAGGCTTTCAGTGCACTGCCCTAAGCTGGGTTCCACAGCAATGGTAAGAATAACCAGTGGTACAAGAGGATGTCAGGTGGTTCACAAGACATGTCCAATGCATCAATTAATTTATTTCCATAGATGTTTTGGAGAACATAGCTATTCTGTCCTATTCCTGAGTAGAAGCCCTACTGGAACTTCCAGGGGGGCTGGAGCAGTTCTTCCCACCCGATCCTCTTACACATCTTGAACTATCTGCTCCGTAGGCATTTTCAGTTAGGCATGTCATGTGGCCTTACAGATCAAGATTAGGTAAAAGAGAAATAATAATGAACTCATAACAGTACTGGGCTCTCTGCACTTTTCTTAGGGTTAGTAGAACTGATGGTATTATTTCATCTCTGATGGTGACTACATGTGGAATATGTCACTAAAAAATTCAGATGTTGTCTATAATGAGAGAAAAGATGAAGTATGTATACCAAGCAGTGCTGATGATCATAATATGTGTACATCACAAAGTGGTCCCTGAACACCATTTTTAATAGTAAACAGTGATTCCCTTCCCCAATGAATTAAATAAAAATGCTAAGTTCCCACACTGAAACAAATCTGCAAGATGGTATATTTCCTCCAACTCACATAGTCATTAAGAAGTATTGTTTGTCAGGGGTTAGAAACATGTAACAGCCAACCTTCCTGTTTAACAGAGCCCAGCAAGGACTCAAACGCACAGTTCATTATTGTCATTATGAAAGAATTTCAGCGAACAATTTACACTCAGGTTACTATCATTCAATCATGTCGCTAATGGGAATAATTTCATGGTAATTGGCGTATTCTAGACAAGAGAAGAATGTAAATGGCTACTGGAATCATTAATGATTTGCGCTGACTTTCACGGTAAAAATGACAATATATTAGTTTACCAGATGCTGGATCAAGCCACGGGCCATTAACAGGAGGGTGTTCTTGGAACCTTTTCAGAACAAATACCAGCTGGTTTATTTTCAGCTTGCAGACATAATCACGTGCATCCCATACCTGGTCCATCCCATTCCTGGCTCCATAGGCTTATTATCGGCTCTTACTCTTAAAAGCAACACATTGTCCTGCCGAGACCCAAAATATTAAATGAGCATTTAAAGAAGCTGCAAAATGAAAAGATAAAATCCCCTTAAAACTATTCACAGTACTCAAGTATTCAAAATGTCCTTCATCATCAATTTTGTAAAAAAAAAAAGAAGCAAATTCCTGTCCTGTCAGGAAAGCTTTCAGGCTGAGTGTCTCAGGAACTGAGTGTCGGTTTATTAGTAAACGTAATATGCTGCATTCAGAACAGAGGTGTCGACATCAAAGAAACAGATTGAAAAAAAAAAACCAAACACTTCACTCCAGGAAATTTACTGTACACTACATTAGTAACCAGAATGACTCATACCTCTCAGCAATCTGCTGCATAGATACATTCTTATGAGGAACAGCTTCCATTTTTCCTGAATCTCCTGAGCCAATGTAAATCTTATTTAAATTCTCTCTCTGTCTTGCCTATATACAAGTCTCCCCAGCAATTTTATTTGGAGACAAAGGGATGCTTGCAACAGATAGATAGAGAGATGATAGACAGATGGATGATTGATTGATTGATAGATGGCAGATAGATAACAGGTAGACAGACAGATAGGAGGTCCTGTTTTCAGCTGTTGATTGCATCTCATGAGCTGTTTTTTCGTGATCAGATTATCCACCTGGAAAGTGTAAGAGAACAAATCTTCCAGTTAGCACTGTGCTGCATTTCGGGAATCAAAACCTCGGTGGGATTGCTCTTAATATGAAGAAGTGCCACGTTAAGGTGACCAGGGCCTGGTTTGTGCAAGGCAATCTGTTACCACGAGTTGTGTCTGCGATATGACTCCTTGTAATTATTGCCTATATGTACAGTAATTGTTAATTAGCGTATTTGTAGCCAGCCACCGCCAAAGACAGGATGGCATTCTTACATCGTGATTAGGGGTTTTGTGAGCATTTTGGGGTGGGGGACACTTTCTCACTGAGGACTCTTCCGCCCCATTCACGCTCATTCAGCTCTTTCTAGGGGAAGTTAAAAGCTGCAGTGATAATCCCTTAAGTATGACTTGGAAGGGTATAAAAGGTACAGTGTATAAGCAATTGGATGAGGAACCCTTTTATGTAGAAAGTCACTGAATGGGTGGCCGAGGACAGCATGAGTGGGGAAAGAGAGGGGCGGCCTTCCTTTCTAAGGTGGCGAGGGATGCGGGCACAACATGGCCGCCCAGTGCCCCTCAATGTCCCAATTACTGTGCTGTCCCTGCCCTTGTCCCCCCTGTTCCTTGGAGCCAGCCGGCTCCTCACTCGCATTTTGCACTCAGAGGGGGATGGGGGGACAGTGCAATTTTTGGTAGGGACCCAGTTTCTTGCTGAATGCCAACTCAGCCAGCTGGCACCGAACAGGCCAAGCCTTCTTCAGAGGGGGTTAGCAAAACCCAAATTAGCATGCTCCATTTTAAAAACTCGCTTTTATTTAGAGAGTAATTCATGACAAACAGTGGCTCCGGCACCGAGGCCTGGAGCCCCAGGGGCTGGCACCCAACCAAACACATGCAACTAATTGCCACCCTCAGATGACACGCAACTAACAAGCTCCATTTTGAGGCAGGAGATTCACTAAGAATGTAACCCCGGAAGGCAGCGGACGCAGAAAAGCCCCTTTCATAGCCCTGGCCTAGGCTAACCGCGGCAGCAGAGCCCCTGAAAAACACTTTTGTTTCCTGCACCAGCGACTTCTCTCCATATCTCCACGTGGCTGCAAACCGGCTGCAGACGTGGCTAACTCACAGGAAGGTGGCCAAGGGCACGGCAATCCCCTTCATGTTAGCTGGAGGCAGGAGCACTTGTCCTTCTCTCTGCTCGAGGAAATACCCAAAGCTGCACACTATCTCCAAGTTCATCATCTGTCCCCCTTGGCAAACCTACCTACACTCAGCATTTCTCCTCATACTTTGATTTAGATGCTTCGGCCTCCTTTATAGAAGCCAGGACTCTGGAGCCTGGATGTTGTTGTTGTCAGTCGACCCCTGACCTATGAAGACCCCACAAACAGTGGAAGGAAACACTGCCCAGCCCTGAGCCATTCCCATAATCGATTGCAGATGGCACCATTGTGATCCATACGGTTTTCATTGGCTGATTTTCAGAAGTAGATCACCAGGCCTTTCATCCTAGTCCATTTTAGTCTGAAAACTCCAAAGCCTGTTCAGCATCATAGCAACATGCAAGCCTCCAATGATGGGCAGGTATTGGCTGCACATGAGGTGCACTGGCCAGAATCGAACCCTGGTCTTTGCATGGAAGGTGAGAATTCTACCATTGCACCACCACAGCCTCCAATCCCTAGTTTCAAATTCCAGCACCACCATTTACTAGTAATTGGCATAACCACAGATGCCTCAGTTTCTTCACCTATAACAATAGCACCTACAGTATAGGGTTATAGAAGCCCTGGTGGTACAGTGGTTAAGAGCTCAGCAGCTAACCAAAAGGTTGGCAGTTCTAATCCACCAGTCGCTCCTTGGAAACCCCTATGGGGCAGTCCTACTCTGTCCTACAGGGTCACTATGAGTTGGAATCAACGGCAATGGGTTTGTTTGGTTTTGGTTATAGGGTTATAATGCGAATGGATGATTTAATGCTAATGATATACACAGAACAGTACCTGGAATATTATTACTCCTTTATGAAAGAAGACCTTTGAGTCGGAGATAGCTCAGCCTTACGAAGAACAATTTCTTTTTACACTCTTCACATTTCAGTCCAAGCGTACTTCTCCCTGTAAACTTCCTGGGGTTCCTAAGGCTAAGCCTTTGCTCACCATTCCTTCTCCTCTTCCACTGTCCTTTCCCACTGCTCAGCTCTGCACGGCCAGATCCCATCCACCTTCCAAAGCCCTCCTCCAATGCCACCTCCTCCTTGCCATTCCCAGACGCAATGAATCCCCTTACTCTTGACTTGCCCGCAGCGCTTCTGGAAACAAATGGCAGTGCCTTATGCGCCCGATGTACTTCCTCTTCAGCTGATAGGTCCTTCTGAGTACCACGTGCGAGTAAAGAGGCTTGAAGTGGGCACTCGGTACGTATCTGATGAATAAGTAGATAGCTGAGTGGAAAACTGCTCTTCATAAATGAGCGGCTTTACAACATGGTTACACTGGGAACTATTAACACCTGCAGGAAGGACCAAACAACCAAACCCATTGCCGTCAAGTTGATTCCAAATCATAGCAACCCTATAGGACAGAGTACAACTGCCCCATAGGGTTTCCAAGGAGCAGCTGGTGGATTTGAACTGCCAACCTTTAGGTTAGCAGTTGAGCTCTTTATCACTGCACCACCAGGGATCCATAGGAAGGACAGGAGAATAATTTCTTAAAGATTTTCATAGTTGTTTTGGTCCAAATTAAGAGATCTGCCTAACCTGTCATTGACCTTGACTCACAAATCTAACCCACGAGAGGAATTTGTCAATAACATATACAAAAGGGAATGGTTAATACCCAAAACGTAAACATTCTGGAAGTCACTTAAATCTACAGAAGAGGGAAAATGTCCGTAATCCTTCACTCCTTGAGGTGAGCCCTTTCTTCTGGGTCCTCATCAGGTGGTACAAATTCAAAGACAGTGGAAGCAGAGTGGCCACTAAGATACACAACTGTTCTATGCAGATGAAAAATCAAGCTCTCGTTAAAAGTTTTGGGGTTCAGTTGTGGGGCTCAGCCACTTCTCCCTTTGAGATAAGAGCACGTCAGTACCCCTGGAAGCAGCCACAACAACATGGCGCCTAGTAAAGCCGTATCTCCCTGGGATAGGTGGAAATTTCCAACTAAACCCCGTGCACTTTCTAGGACCTGGCTCACTCGGAACCTTCTTGGACACAATTTATCTGAATCCTATCTTTCCAAAAACAGCCACGGAGCTTTATGCACCAGAGGATCTGCACCAGATTCTCATGCCAGCCTTCCATTCTCAGCCATTTTACAACTCTAATTGCTGTTACCAGCCTACACTGTTTGTGCTAGCTTGGCTTTCTCACATTGGTGTCAATCACTAATTCCCTATTATGCAGATTCCTCACATCAATCTGCAAGCTAATGGCTCCCAAGGTATTTGTTCATGACCCTCTCTTAAGACACTTAACCCTTTTTACCTGGTAGGATAATGATTTATAGGTATATACATCTCTCTTGCCAGATTTTGAATTTATTGAGGTCAGGCTTGTATTGGATCCATTGTATTCCAACTAGTGTCTAACATGATGTGGCCCAGAGTCACAGTAAGAGTTTGCCGCCGTAGTCCACTTCGGCTTTGCCTTAAATGAAACAGTATTGGGAAGCATCAGAAGCAACGCAATCCCAAAGTGACCCAGCACCGCTAGGTATGAGGTCAGCACCTTAGGGAATTAAGATCAAATATCTCCCTCCATTTTTAATCCAAAGCTTCTAGCCAGTTGACCCAGAAACATCCCACACCTCCACCATGACTTACCAGTTTGTCTGAAATAATAAAGAGGAAAATGAGAGCCTATTAGCTCCACTTCGACTCTCTAGTCAATCATTGTTCTAAATTATCAATCAGTTGAAGTATTGCCAAGAAATTTTCAGGCCTTCCTCCAAAAGTATAAATTAGTCATTTTCAAGTGAACAACTAACCATTTTATTCATTGTGGAGTCATAGGATTTATAGAAAAACAAATTCCTAGGGCTTTTTTTTTTTTTGGCTGGGGGAAGTGAAAGAACTCCACATGAAATCTGAATATAGCTAACTCCCACCGCTCATTTGTTGAAGACTTGCACTTACAGAATCCTAAGTTGAAAGGAAACGTTCTAAAATATTTCCTGGCCCGTTAAGCACCTGTGATATGCTTCCTAAAGGCATGACACTCGACCGCTCATTGCTGGCCAGGGCAAAGTGATCAATTGTCACCACCTTTTTTTTTTTCCCCCTCCTGATTGATTTGGTAAAGAAGTATAGCTGGGCTTCCTGTTTTTACGGAGTTTACATTCCAGGGGAGGAGACAGTTTAAACAGCAGGTAAGCAGACAAATAAATAAAGCAGTTGAGATATGTTATATAAAAGAAACCAGACCATGGGGTGAAAATGAAAAGGGAGATGTGCCTTAAACAAGACGTCGGTAAAGTCTCAGCGGCGGCAGTGGTTAACTGACGGATCCGGAGAACGCCGAAACGGAAGTCCCCAGACGCAAATGAAAGCAAAGCGCGAATAGGACACGGAGAATTCACAAAAGATGGGCTTCGCTCTGATCGTCCGGTGACCTCGGAGACTCCAGTTCCCAGCGGCATCCACTTCTTTGTCTTCAGTTCTCATCACGTGTTCTTCGCTACCGCTAGGACAGTTGCTCAGGGGCGATTTTTGAGCAGGAGGTTTGGTTTGCAATTTGCATGGTCGTTCTCATTTGATGCTTATTCATAGTCCCAAGTTATATGTAACGGATACGCTTTTGAAGGTAGTGTGATATGTGACTTAAAAAGTTTTTTCTTGTATATTTTTGGTGCGTTTTATTTTGAGATACGAAGGTAAAAAATACGGTTTAGTTTCAACTTTATCTTTAGTAGGAGTCTCTGGGTGGTGCAAATGGACTACTAACCAAAAGATTGGCGGTTCAAACCCACTTAGAGGCTCCTCGGAAGAAAGCCCTGGCAGTTTGCTTCTGAAAGGTCACAGCCTAAAAAACGCTATGGAGCCCAGCTGTATTCTGGCATCAACTCAATGGCAACTCAAGGGTATCTGGTTTGGTTTTTTCGGTTTGGTATCTTTATACAGTTGCTTATGCATATTTTGTCATATTTATGAGAACAGAGCACAGAACAGTTAAATATCCTTTAGTTCTGAAGCAAATAATCTGTGATAGCCAGGGCCCCAGGCACATTTTCTTTGGGAGGCTCAATCCCATGTTATGTAAAATCTGTTACACTAACCGATTTTTGGCTGTGAAATCTTTGAAAATATTTTTGTAATTTTGCTGTTGAAACTATTTGATTACCTATAATTTGCTTATTTTAATTTTAAAAATTGCCAAGATTTTTCAGCAATCAGCACTCATTTTCAGAAATTCTTGAGATGTGAGAAAAGCTCACTCATGTTTCCAAAAGTAAAGACTTTTTATAAAGCCTAAATTTAGCAACTAATAACAATAGCATAATGTTCATTTTGTTGACGTTTTATTAAATATCTAATTACTGTAATTCTGCAGGTTCTTCATACATTGAAACCAAAATAATTTTTCGTTCAGTTTTCAATATTTTTGTAGGCCCTTGAAAAATGCGTTGGCCCTAGTCATTAGCCACTGGTGCCTAAGTGTCAGAGGGAAGCGATACTTTAGGGGCAGAAATCTTCCCGTCTTCCATGCAGGAAACCCAGGTTCCATGCCCGCCCAGCGCAGCTCACGCACAGCCACCACTCCTCTGTCCGTGGACGTTTCCATGTGCTTATGATGCTGAACAGGTCTCAGCTCAGCTGCCAGACAAAGACAGAGTTGGAAAAAAGGCCTAGTGATCTACTTCAGAAAATCCTACGGATCACAACAGTCTAATCTGAAACCAGTCATGAGGATGGTACAGAACCAGGCAGTATTTCGTTCTGTTGTGAATAGGGACGCCATGAGTCAGGGGCCAACGCAGCAGCAGTAAACAACAACAACACCCTAAAGGTCAAGTATGTCACAAAATGTGCGCACATTTCCGGGTCTTATACGGCCCTGGGTGTGGGGTTTTATTTCCCCCCAAAATAAAGCTGGTGCTATTAAAACCATATGTGAGATTACAATATGCATGATCCCAGTTAGACCCAATGAATGTACTAAAATACTTACTACTAAAAAACCCTGCCCTGAATTTAATGTGATCTGCACACTTCCCTCTGAATTTCACTTAAAAGGATCATCTTGCTTCTTTAGCAAATTATCAAACCTTGAGGTGTAAGAATCACCCTAAGAGAGGGGCAAGATGGCGCTCTAGGCAGAAACACCACGCCGTCCCTCCACAGCAAAGATCCGAAAAACTAAGCCTAACAGAGAATCAACAATCCTGAAACCCTAGAACACCAAATGAAGAGATAAAGAACTCAGCCAAACACCAAACGGAGTGAGAATACTAAAAGAGAACGGAGAGCGAGGAGAGACTCAGGCAGAGATTCCTTACCAGCTAACGCAGCGCGGATCCACCATCTTGGATTCCTATCGGAGACCAGCAAACGGGAGAGCAGCCTTGCAGAGCATCTGGTCGGAGACAGAACGACCGGTAAACTGCGGTGCGCGCTCTCCCACCACCCACCCCTCTCCGCCTCAGCTGGGGATCCCCTGCTTTCCGTGGCCAGGGTCTCTGGGCTGGGGGGTGCTGGTGCTTGGATTCCGCGCGCCTGGGCTGGCGGCTTTCTGGGAGCCATTTGCTGGCAGCTAGCGAACCTTTCTCTGCCGCCTCCCCCTCCTTTTGCCTGGGTGCCTGGTTCCGAGTGCCGTCTCTGCTCTCTCCTGCGGGGCTGTAGGGCTGCGTGCGGGCGTGTGGCTGTTTCTGGGTCTGGGCTCCCGCGTGGGTGGGATCCCGGGGCCTTTGTTCGTTCGCCCCTCTGCTTTCCGTGGCCGGGGTCCCTGGGCGGGGGGGCGCCGGTGCTTGGGTTCCGCGCGCCCGGGCTGGGGGCTTTCTGGGAGCCGTTTGCTGGCACCTAGCGGACCTTTTTCTGCCGCCTCCCCCTCCTTTTGCCTGGGTGCCTGGGTCCGGGTGCTGTCTCTGCTCTCTCCTGCGGGGCTGTGGAGCTGCGTGCGGGCGTGTGGCTGTTTCTGGGTCTGGGCTCCCGCGTGGGTGGGATCCCGGGGCCTTTGTTTGTTCACCCCTCTGCTTTCCGTGGCCGGGGTCCCTGGGCGGGGGGGCGCCGGTGCTTGGGTTCCGCGCGCCCGGGCTGGGGGCTTTCTGGGAGCTGTTTGCTGGCACCTAGCGGACCTTTTTCTGCCGCCTCCCCCTCCTTTTGCCTGGGTGTCTGGTTCCGAGGGCCGTCTCTGCTCTCTCCTGCGGGGCTGTAGGGCTGCGTTCGGGCGTGTGGCTGTTTCCAGGTCTGGGCTCCCGCGCGGGTGGGATCCTGGGGCCTTTGTTCGTTGGCCCCTCTGCTTCCCGTGGCCACGGTCACTTAACCCCGAGACTATCGGCTTCTTGGAATTCGCGCCCCTGAGTGGGGGCTCTCTGGGTCCCATTTGTAGGCACTGACTGCTGGTGTTGCCCTTTTTTTTTTTTTCTCAATTTTATTTTTCTTCCTTTTTTGATTAGTTTTGTCATATTTTACCTCTTTTTCTCTTTTGTCTTTCTTCATTGCTTAATTTCTTGTCCCTCTATCTCTTCCTTCTCTTTCTGATCCCTGAATACCAGGCGATGTATGGCTCTGTACCTTCTGGCCAGGCTGAGCTGTGAAAATTGAGACCGACTCCCCCAGACCTCATAGCTGCATCGGTGCGATCCCTGGGAACTTTGCAGTTTTTTAACTTTTCTGATTTTCATTTGGTCATTCTTTCCTTTTCTTTCTCTTCCCCCTTCTGGTTTCCTCCATCCCATAGTCTCTCATCTGCACATTCCAACGACAAACTCCTCTAGCATTCTTTTATGTTTGTACGCTTTTTGCTCCTCCTCCTCTCTCCTCTCTCCCATATCCAGCTTAGCTTCACACATAACCATCTTCCCGCTGCACCCTACCTACCTGCACCGTGCACTAGACATCACATCACCAAGCGGTGCAGGCACGCCCTATTGGAACCTGCCCAGCACTGACTACCGACCGTCCTGGTGGCTGCGGTGAGTGCCACAAGCAACCCATCCCAGTGGCTCCTCCTCAACTAGATCTGCCCAGCTGTACCACAAGAACGAAAAAAAAAAAAAAAAAATCTACAATCAATAAACGAGAGAAATATCTACTGAATGCCCCGAAAACAGCAAACAATATCAAAACATTTACAAAAACAAGACAAGATGGCTCCAATAGGCGTCCAAATTAAAACACCAGATAACTCTCCTGTGGAAGAAAATGCACTAGAAGTACCTGATACGGAACTCAAATCACTAATACTCGGAATTTTCCAAGAACTGAGGCAAAAAGCTGACAAACATGAGGAAAAAATAGACAAATTTATGGAAAATACAGACAAAAAATTGGAAGAATTCAGGAAGATGATGCAAGAACAAAATGCCAAAATAAATTCACAACTCGAAATTATGCAAAAACAACAATTAGAAATCCAAAAGATAAACAACAAGATTTCAGAAATGGATGGTGTCATAGAAGGGCTGAGAAGTAGATTTGAAACCATGGAAGACAGGATCAGTGGAACTGAAGACAAACACTTGGATACAACTCTGTTTCAGGAAAACTCAGAAAAAAGAACAAAGAAAAATGAAGAGACCCTGAGAGTTATGTGGGACACAATTAAAAGCAAAAACTTACGAGTGATTGGCATACCAGAACAGGGGAAGAAAACAGAAAACACAGAGAGGATCATTGAGGAACTGCTGACAGAAAACTTTCCCAATATCATGAAAGATGAAAAGCTGGTCATCCAAGAAGCTCAACGAACCCCATATAGAATAGACCCCAAAAGAAAATCACCAAGACATATCATATTCACACTCGCTAAAACTAAAGACAAACAAAGAATCCTGAGAGCAGCTCGGGAAAAACAAGAAGTCACATACAGAGGAGAAACAATAAGACTAAGCTCAGATTATTCAGCAGAAACCATGCAGGCAAGAAGGCAATGGGATGACATATATAAAATCTTGAAAGAAAAAAATTGTCAGCCAAGAATAATATATCCTGCAAAACTCTCATTCAGATTTGATGGTGAAATTAGGTCATTTCCAGATAAACAGAAACTAAAGGAATATGCAAAAGTCAAACCAAACTTACAAGAATTATTAAAGGGAGTTCTTCGATCTGAGGACAAACAGCTTAAGCCCTCAGGCAGGACCTAGGACCTAGGATGCAGGTTAACATGAACCAGATACCATTCTAGGAACTGAACTACAGACGACTTTCCAAAAACAAAAGATATACAACAGGGAATCAGAGAAATCAATCAAAGGATGACAACAACATCAAAACAATGAAAGAGGAAACAAACGGCATAGGTATAGAACCTTCTAAAGGAGAAGAAGGCAAGGCGATACCAAGTAACGTTAGACTGCTTCAAAATTATAAAGATAAGGGTAAAATTCATGGTAACCACAAAAAAAGTTAACAAACCAACTCATAAAAATAAAGACGAAAAACATAAAGTCTCAACAAAAACAAAACCTACAAAAACAAAAGAAATGAACACAAAATCCACAAACAAAAGGAACTCAGCACAAGAGAGTAAGAAGAACAAAGAAAACTTCAGCATCACAAAAAAAAGCACTACAAAATGACAGCAACAAACTCACATCTATCAATAATTACACTGAACGTAAATGGACTCAATGCACCCATAAAGCGACGGAGAGTGGCAGAATGGATAAGAAAACAGGATCCATCTATTTGCTGTCTACAAGAGACACATCTTAGAAACAAAGATGTGAATTTATTAAAAATCAAAGGTTGGAAAAAAATATATCAAGCTAACAACTATCAAAAAAGAGCAGGAGTGGCAATTCTAATCTCAGATAAAATAGACTTTAAAACAAAATCTACCATAAAAGACAAAGAAGGACACTATATAATGATTAAGGGGATGATCCATCATGAAGACATAACCATAATAAATATCTATGCACCCAATGACAGGGCTCCAAAATACATAAAAAAAACTCTAACAGCACTGAAAAGAGAAATTGACAGTTCCACAATAATAGTAGGAGACTTCAACACACCACTCTCAGTAAAGGACAGAACAACTAAAAAGAAACTTAGCAAAGATACAGAAGACCTAAAGGACACAATCAGCCAACTGGACCTCATAGACATATATAGAACACTCCATCCAACCGCTGCAAAGTACACATTCTTTTCCAATGCACATGGAACGTTCTCCAGAATAGACCACATCTTAGGCCACAGAGCAATCCTCAACAAGATCCAAAATGCTGAGATAATTCACAGTATCTTCTCTGACCACAATGCCATCAAGGTAGAAATTAACACTAGAAAGAGCAAGGAAAAAAAATCAAACACATGGAAACTGAATAATAATCTGCTTACACATCAATGGGTAATAGAAGAAATCAGAGATGGAATTAAAAAATTCCTAGAATCAAATGAAAATGAAAACACATCATACCAAAACCTTTGGGACACAGCAAAGGCAGTCCTCAGAGGACAATTTATAGCAATAGATGCACATATCAAAAAAGAAGAAAGGGACAAAATCAAAACATTAACTACAGAACTCAAACAAATAGAAAGAGAACAACAAAAAAAGCCTACAACCACCGGAAGAAAGGAAATAGTAAAGATCAGAGCAGAAATCAATGAAATAGAGAACAGAAAAACAATAGAAAGAATCAACAAAACCAAAAGTTGGTTCTTTGAAAGAATCAACAAAATCGACAAACCACTGGCCAGACTGACAAAAGAAAAACAGCAGAGGGCACAAATAACCCAAATAAGAAATGAAATGGGGGACATTACAACAGACCCAACTGAAATAAAAAGGATTATAACAGAATATTATGAAAAACTATATTCCAACAAATTTGAAAACCTAGAGGAAATGGATAAATTTCTAGAAACATACGGCCTACCCAAACTACAACAAAGTGATATTGAAAATCTGAACAGACCCATAACAAGAGAAGAGATTGAAAAGGTAATAAAAAAACTCCCAACCAAAAAAAGCCCTGGCCCAGATGGCTTCACTGGAGAATTCTACAAAACATTTACAGAAGAGCTCGTACCAGTTCTACTCAAGTTATTTCAGAGCATAGAAGAGGAAGCAACACTTCCAAATTCATTCTATGAAGCCAGCATAACGCTGATACCAAAACCAGGCAAAGACATCACAAAAAAAGAAAATTACAGACCAATATCTCTCATGAATATAGATGCAAAAATTCTGAACAAAATTCTAGCCAATAGAATTCAGTATCATATCAAAAAAATAATACACCACGACCAAGTAGGATTCATACCAGGTATGCAAGGATGGTTTAAAATTAGAAAATCCATCAACGTAATCCACCACATAAATAAAAGGAAAGAAAAAAATCACATGATTATCTCAATTGATGCAGAAAAGGCATTTGACAAAGTCCAGCACCCATTCCTGATAAAAGCTCTCAATAAAATAGGTATAGAAGGGAAATTTCTCAACATCATAAAGGGCATCTATGCAAAACCAACAGCCAACATCATTCTTAATGGAGAAAGGCTGAAAACATTCCCCCTGAAAACAGGAACAAGACAAGGATGCCCTTTATCACCACTCCTATTTAACATTGTGCTGGAAGTTCTCGCTACAGCAGTAAGGCAAGAGAAAGAAATAAAGGGCATCCAAATTGGTAATGAAGAAGTTAAACTCTCCCTGTTTGCAGATGATATGATACTATACATAGAAAACCCTAAAGACTCCACGAGAAATTTACTGGAACTAATAGAAAGATTCAGCAGAGTAGCAGGATACAAGATAAACATTCAAAAATCAGTTGGATTCCTATACACCAGTAAAGAGAACGATTAAAAGGAGATCAGGAAATCAATACCATTTTCAATAGCCCCTAAAAAGATAAAATACTTGGGAATAAATCTGACCAGGAATATAAAAGACCTATACAAAGAAAACTACAAAACACTGCTGCATGAAACCCAAAGGGATCTACATAAATGGAAAAACATACCATGCTCATGGATAGGCAGACTCAACATTGTGAAAATGGCAATTCTACCTAAAGCAATTTACAAATACAATGCAATTCCGATACAAATACCAACAACATTCTTCAAAGAGATGGAAAAACTAATTATTAACTTTATATGGAAAGGGAAGAAACCCCGAATAAGTAAAGCACTACTGAAGAAGAAGAATAAAGTTGGAGGACTCACACTACCTGACTTGAGAACCTACTATACAGCTACAGTACTCAAAACAGCCTGGTACTGGTACAACAACAGAGACATTGACCAATGGAACAGAATTGAGAACTCAGATGTAAATCCATCCACCTATGGTCACCTGATTTTTGACAAGGGCCCAAAATACATCAAATGGGGAAAAGACAGTCTTTTTAACAAATGGTGCTGGCAAAACTGGATATCCATTTGTAGAAAAATGAAACAGGACCCATACCTCACACCATATACAAAAACTACTTCAAAATGGATCAAAGACCTGAATATAAAGCCTCAAACTATAAAATTCATAGAAGAAAAAATAGGACCAACACTTCAGACCTTAATACATGGCATTAACAGGATACAAACCATAAACATCAACACAAAAAACCCAACAGATAAACTAGATAATTGGGATCTTCTAAAAATCAAACATCTATGCTCTTCAAAAGATTTCACCAAAAGAATTAAAAGAGAACCTACAGACTGGGAAAAAATTTTTGGACAGTACAAGTCAGACAAAGGTCTAATCTCCATAATCTACAAGAAAATCCAACACCTCTACAACAAAAAGACAACCAATCCTATGAAAAAATGGGCAAAGGAAATGAACAGACACTTCACCAAGGAAGACATTCAAATGGCCAACAGACACATGAGGAAATGCTCGCGATCACTAGCCATTAGAGAAATGCAAATTAAAACCACAATAAGATACCATCTCACCCCGGCATTACTGGCACGAATCAAAAACACTGGAAATAACAAATGTTGGAGGGGCTGCGGGGAGACGGGAACTCTTATACACTGCTGGTGGGAATGCAAAATGATACAGCCATTTTGGAAAATGATATGGCGTTTCCTCAGAAAGCTAGAAATAGACGTACCATTCGATCCAGCAATCCCACTCCTAGGAATATATCCTAGAGAAATAAGAGTCATCACTCGAATAGACATATGCACACCTATGTTCATGGCAGCATTATTCACAATAGCAAAACGATGGAAACAACCTCGATGTCCATCAACAGACGAATGGATACACAAACTATGGTACATACACACAATGGAGTACTATGCAACGAGAAAGAACAATGAATCGGTGAACCATCTCATAACATGGATGAAACTGGAGGACATCATGCTGAGTGAAATAAGTCAATCACAAAAGGACAAATATTGTATGAGACCTCTATTGTAAAAACCCATGAAAAAATTCACATGCAAAATGTAACAATCCTTGTTGGTTACCAGGGATAGGAGGGGGGGGGGGGAATACTAAATAGGTAATAGGTAAGTGGTAACTTGGGTGAGAGATGAGATAGTACATAGTACAGGGGAAACTAACACAACCTGCACAAGGAAAGGTCATGGAGGCCCTATAGACACATCCAAACCCCCCGAGGGACTGAGTTGTTGGACGGAGGGCTCTGGGGACCATGATCTCGGGGAACATCTAGCTCAATTGGCATGACACTACTTATAAAGATAATGCTCTACATTCTACCTTGGTGAGTAGTGTCTGGGGTCTTAAAAGCCTATGAGCGGCCATCTAAGATACTCCACTGATCTCATCCCTTCGGGAACAAGGGAGAACGAAGAGAACAGGATACAAGGAAAAGATTAGTCCGAAGGACTAATGGTCCACAGCTACCAAGGCCTCCACGGGACTGAGCCCAGTACAGCTGGATGGTGCCCGGCTACCACCAATGACTCCTCTGACCAGGATCACAGCAGAGGGTTCTGGGCAGAGCTGGAGTAGGATGTAGAGTATAATTTTAACTCCCAAAAAAAAAAAAAAAAAGAAGACCAGATATACTGGCCTAAAGAATACTAGAGAAACCTCGAGAGTGTGGCCCCCAGACACCCTTTCAGCTCAGAGGGGAAGTTACCTTCAAGGTTCGATGTTAAGCCTGGGAATGGACACCCCAGTAAAACTAAATGGGACTAACGATGTACAGGAGTCCGGTGACAAGGGCCAGAAGGCAGAGGGAGAGTAGGAAACTGATGATAAGGAACACAAATTGAATAAGGACACTGTCGATGTATTGTGAGATTGTTGACCACTGCTATAGGGCAACATTTGTAGTAACTATTAAATGGGAGGCTGTTTTGTCCTGTAAGCCTTCATCTTGAGCGAGAATGGCAGCACAATTGGAAGAGCATAGTCAATATCACTTAAATGTGTAAGTAAAAAGTTTTGAAATGGTGTTTAAATAAAATAAAAATAAATAAATAAATAAATAAATAAATAAATAAACAAATGAGACTAAAGAGGTACAATAGTCCACTGACAAGGTCCAGAAGACAGAAGGGGACAAGGAAGCCCCCTGGTGATAGGGAACACAAGGTGGAGTAAGGATATTCTTGATGTGCTGTGAGATTGTTAACCATTGTCATAGGGCAACATGTGTAGTAACTGTTAAATGAATAACTATTTTTTCTGTAAGCCTTCATCTTAAGTGAGAATAACAGCACAGTTGGAAGAGCGTAGTCAATGTCACTGAACTGAGAATGTAGAAATTTTTGAAACGGTGTATCTTTGGCCATCTGTAATTTTCATCAAAAAAAAAGGTTGAGAATTTAGAGGCTTAATACGTTGTGGGGTTGTTAACCAATTTCAAAAAACAACATGTGTACTACTATTTCATGAGAAACTATTTGCTCTGTAAGCTTTCACCTGAAGTACAATAAAATATATATTAAAAAAAAAAGAATCACCCTAAATTCTAGTTAAAAATGGAAATTCCTGGGTTCCATTCCCCAAGGAATTGCATTTAATAGATCTAAGGCGGAAACCAAAAAGCATCTTTTTTAACCCTCTGAAACTTTAAAAAGTTTTTAACTCCTCAGGAAACATTGTTCAGTTTGGGCACGTTGATGATAACAGCTGGTGAGATTAGTCTCGAGAGGTCAGTTCCAACTCACAGCGACCCCATGTGTGCAGAGTAGAACTGTGCTCCATAGAGTTTTCAAGGCTGTGACCTTTTAGAAGCAGCCAATTGCCAGGCCTTTCTTCTGAGATGCTTCAGGGTCGATTTGGACGGCCAACCTTTCGATTAACAGTCAAGTGCTTAACCCTGTGTGGCACCCACCCCACCCAGGGATTCCCAGTCTAGCCTGGTCTCCCTCAACCTTGCTCACATGGGAATCAGCTGGAGAGCTTTTAAAAACAGTGACCTCCAAAAATTTTGATTATTTGATCTGGGCTGGAGCATGAGCATTGGTGTTTTTTAAAAGCTAATGTACAAACAAACTGAGAAACACTGGTAGCCTAAGAGCATTAGACCTCAGAAAGGATGCACCCCACCCACTGAAGTGATGATGAGGCTTAACCTTAACCCATCGCCATCAAGTAGATTTCTGCTCATAGTGATCCCATGGCACAGAGTAGAACTGCCCCCGTAGGGTTTCCAAGGCTGTAAATCTTTACAGAAGTAGAATGCCACATCTTTCTCCCACTGGAGCAGCTGGTGGGTTTGAACTGCCAGCCTTTTGGTTGGCAGCCAAGTGCTTTAACCACTGTACAACCAGGGCTCCTGGATGAGGCCTAAACCTCCTACAAAATAAAAACATTACAGCAGAGATTTAGCAAGACTAAGACCCATCAGCATCTCTTATTCCCAGTTTGTTTCAACTCCAACACACCCAAATTGCCCTTATGGTTACAGCACAAAAAATAGAGCCCTTCCCTCTAGTTTTCATCTGCTGGCAGAATGATTTAGTAGTTCTATTATAAAAGCAACTCCATTATAATTACAGTGTTTGAATTATAAACCAACCAAAAAAAAAAAGAAAGAAAGAAAAGAAAAACCAGAAGGAATAGTCCTTTAATCAAAACTGTAAAACAGAACAATTTCTGGCTGCAGTTAAAAGCAAACTCCGAAATATGAAGAGCAAGCTCTCTGGCCCTTTGATTCCCACCTCTTCCCCATAAAAGCGACGCTACATGTGTTTTCAATTAAGCAGTCTGACAACCTGAAGAAACCCACCGTGTGTGATTTAATGAGCACATACTGTACGCATGGCAATCGGAGGGCTGACAGTTTCCTCACTTCAAACTGACGAGAGAGCGCTGCACATTAGCGAAAAGGTTTTTTGGTTCTCTTTTCATTAAATAAGACTTACAGTTGAGGAACATTCCAACTGTATTGGCAAAGCTGTCACTGATGGCTCTCCCCATGACCTCTCTGTCACTCTCCAAGTCCTCAAGTCTTGACTGAGAAATTCCTTTTTTAGAACAAAGCACAAACACAAAATATGGATATTTAAAGGTTCTCTGATACTGTTGGGGGTTATGTGGAGGCTTCTGAGCCATGGCCCTCCATTAGTGATTCTACAGTGTTCCAATTCTAATACAGTAAGCGCCAAGTCTTCACAATGCCCACTTTCTACGCTGGAATTACTCTTGGGAATAACGCCAAGAGTGGTCAATTATTTCAATATTTTAGAAGCAGTGTGGTGTGCTGGAAAAAAAAGAAAACACATAAGCTTTGGTGACAGAGAGCTAGAGGTTCAAATTCTGACTAAAACCCTTACGTGCAGCTTTGGTCAAGTTACATGGCTTCTCTGAGGCTCAGTTTCCTCCTTTAGGAAATAAGGGCAGTAATGTCTGCTCTGCATGGTTATTGAGAAGATGTTAAAGTGATTCTCACTGTGGCTGACAACACAGTGGAACTTACATAAATAGTGGGGAGACCCAGGTTTTATTCTCAGCCAATACAGCCTCCACCCATCTGTCAGTGGAGGCTTGTGTGTTGCTCTGATGCAGAACTAGTTTCAGCAGAGCTTCCAGACTAGGACAGACTAGGAGGAAAGGCCTGGTGATCTACCTCCAAAAATCAGCCAATGAAAATCTATGGATAACAACAGCCTGTTCCTGTTGTGCATGGGGTCATCATGACCACCCACCACCTACACCCCTCCTGAGTCCGGCGGTGACCGTGCACATGTGCACACCCACTGCCCATGCCCTGCCCAGCCCACTGAGAGGCGGGAGCAGTGTGACCATGCACACGCCTTCCCGCTGCTCCCTCTACCCTGCCCCCACCTGGTGAGAGATGATGGCAGCATTACTGCACACATACCTGCCCTCCGCTTGCTTCCTTCCTCCCCACCCAGCCGGGGGCGGTGAACACATGCATGGGTGCCCACCCAATGCCCATGTTACACCCGGCCCAGCAAGAGGTGACAGCAGCATGGCAGTGGCAGCACCTGCCTACAACTTCCTCAGCCTGCCCCCATCCAGCAAGACATGGTGGCAGCACGACCCCACGTGCACCCACACACTACTCCCTCCTCCTTCCCCCGCACAGCAGCAGTGGCACAACCACACACATGCCCACCCACTGCTCACCCCCCTACTCAGCAAGGGGCGGCAACTGTGCATGCCCACCCACCACCTGAGCCCTGCCTGGCCTGGTGAGAAGCAGGGACAGTGTGGCCACTCACATGCCTGCCACTCATCCCCCAGACTCGCTGAGAGGTGGTGGCAGTGCGACCACGTGTGCACCCACCCATCACTCACCCCCCATTTGGCGGGAAGTGGCAACTGCACCCCCACTAGCCAGCCCCACCAGCCACACCTGCCACCCTACCTACTTGTTGAGTGTCACTGCCTGCTCCTGCACCACTGGACTGATGGCAAACAGTGGCCAGTGCCCACCCAACCCATCCTCAGCCACACTGCAACACTAGCAAACAGAGACCCACACTCACACACCCAGCAACTGACCCACCCACTTGGAGACAAGGGCTGAGCACTACAGGGTGGCAGACTAGTGACCAGAGTAGCATGCCCATCTCGCCTGCCCAGACATGTCAAAGCAAAACAAAATAAAAAATCAGGATGGAGCAAACAAACATACAATTAATAAATAAATATAATAACACCTTAACGCCTTAGAGACACCAGACAATATCGAATCACCTAAAGAAGTAGGACAAGATGGCTCCAGCGAGTGACCAAAATAAAGAACCAGAAACCCTCCCTGAGGAAAAAAGGGTAATGGAACTACTAGATAAGGAATTCTGAAAACTTACATATAGGGTCCTCCAAGAAATCAAGGAAAACATAGGCAAAACTAAGGAAAACACAGACTAAATGCTAGAAGAATTTAGGAAAACCATACAAAACAAAGCAACAACATAAATAGACAATTATAAACATACAAAAACAGCAACTAGAAATCCAGAAGATTAACAGTAAATTTCAGAAATAGACAACTTAATGGAAGAGCATGAGACAAGAATCTAGCAAAATAGAGGATGATTCCCTTAACACTAATCTGTTTGAGCAACAATCAGGAAAAAGAATGATGAAAAATGAAGAAACCCTAAGAGTTATATGGGGCACTAACAAAAGAATAATTCACACTTGATCAGAGAAAGAGGAGACAATAAAAAGCACAGGAAGAATTTTTGAACATTTGCTGGCAGAAAAATTCCCTAATATGAAGGACAAGAAGATATCCGTCCAAGAAGCACAATGAACCCCATACAGGGTAGATCCCAAAAGAATATTACTAAGACCTATCATAATCAAACTTTCCAAAGACAAAGAAAGAATCCTGAAAGCAGCTTGGGAAAAACAAAAGATCACTTGTAAAGGGGAACCAATAATATTAAGCTCTGATTTCTCAGCAGAAACCATGCAGGCAAGAAGGCAATGGGATGACATATATAAAACCCTGAAAGAAAAAAACTACCAACCGAGAATTATATAGCTAGCAAAATTGTCTCTCAGATATGATGGAGAAATAAGGACATTTCCAGGCAAACATAAATTAAAGGAATTTGTGAAAAACCAGACCAACCTTACAAGAAATATTAAAAGGAATCCTACAGAAAGAGAACCAACAACATAAGACAACCACCTGAGAGTAAGACACATGATAGCATCAGCCAGATAGTAATCCAGACAAATAATCCTCAAAAATAAAATAAAGCTAACTCAAAACAGAAAACAAGAGACATCAATCTATATAAATGATGACAACTTCAAAACAAAAAAGGGGAATAAATGGTGTGATTTTGGAACTTCCATATGGAGAGGAAGTTAAGGTGATATCAAGAAATGAAAAAAAAGAAAGACCCATCAATATGCTGTCTACAGCAGACACACCTTAGACACAAAGATACAAATAAACTAAAAATAAAAGGATAGAAAAAAATATATCAAGCAAACAGTAACCAAAAAAGGAGCCAAGAGTGGCAACATTAATCTCATATATAATAGACTTTAAGACAAAATCCATAATAAAAGACAAGGAAGAAAATTATAGAATTATTAAAGGGTCAATCCACCAAGAGGAAGTAACCATAATAAATATATACGCACTCAATGACAGAGCTCCAAAATAAATAAAACAAACTCTAACAGCACTGAAAAGAGAAATAGACAACTCCTCAATAACAGCAGGAGACTTTAAAACACCACTTTCGATGAAGGACAGAAAAACTAGAAAGAAACTCAACAAAGATACAGAAGAACTAAATAGAACAATTAACCAATTTGACTTCTTAGACCTATACAGAGCACTTTACCCAACAGCAGCAAAGTATACACTTTTTTCCAATACACACATATCATTCTCTAGAATAAACCACATCTTAGGCCACAAATCAAGCAAAAATATACAAAAACAATGAAACAATACAAAGCATCTTCTCTGATCAAAATGCTATAAAATTAGAAATCAATAACAGGAAGAATAAGGAAAAAAAATCAAACGTATGGAAAGTGAATAAGACCTTGCCTAAAAACTACTGGGTAAGAGAATAAATGAAAGACGACATTAAAAAATTCCTAGAATCAAACGAGAATAAAAACACAACACACAAAAATCTCTGGCACACAGCAAAAGCAATGCTCAGAGGTCAATTTATAGCAATAAACTCACACATCCAAAAAGAAGAATGGGCCAAAATCAATACCTTAAACCTACAATTGGAACAAACAGAAAAAGAACAGCAAAAGAAGCCCCCAGTCACCAAAAGAAAGGAAATAATAAAAATTAAGGTTGAAATAAATGAAACAGAAAACAGAAAAACAAAAGAATCAACATGACTAGACGCTGGTTCTTTGAAAGGATCAATAAAATCAATAAACCACTGGCCAAACTGACAAAAGAAGGAGAAGATGCAAATAATCCAAATAAGAAATGAGATAGGGGACATTACAACAGAACAAACTGAAATAAAGAGGATCATAACAGAATACTAGGAAAAACTGTACTCCAACAAATTTGAAAACCTAGAGAAATGGGCAAATTTCTAGAAACACATCATCGCCTAAACTAACACAAGTCCAAGTAGAAAATCAGAACAGATTCATCATGAAACAAGAAATTGAAGAGGTCATAAAAAACTCCCAACAACAACAACAACAAAAAAGACCTGGTCCGGATGGCTTCAGTAGAGAATTCTACCAAACATTCAGAGAAGGGCTGACACTAATAGTACTCAAAGTACTCCAGAACGTAGAAAAGGAAGGAACACTCTGGAATTGATTCTATGAAGTCAGCATAACCCTAATACCAAAGCCAAGCAAAGATACCACTAAAAAAGAAAATTTCAGACCAATATCCCTCATGAATATAGACATGAAAATTCTCAATAAAATTCTAGTCAATGGAATTCAGCAACATACCAAACAAATAATACATCATGACCAAGTGAGATTCATACCAGGCATGCAAGAATGGTTCAGTAGTGGAAAATCAATCAACATAATCCACCACATAAATAAAACAAAGGAAAGAATCACATGATCATCTCAATCGATGCAAAAAAGGCATTTAATAACGTCCAACATCCATTCTCTCACCAAAACAGGAATAGAAGGGAAATCTGTCCACATAATTAAGGGCATATATACAAAACCAACAGCCAACATTATTCTCAGTGGTAAGAGACTGAAAGCATTCCCCTTGAGAATGGGAACCAGACAATGATCCCTTTATCACCACTCTTAATTCAATATGGTACTTCAGTAAGGAAGTCCTAGCTAGAGCAATAAGATAAGAAAGGGAAATAAAGGGCATCCAAATGGGTATGGAAGAAATAAAACTATCCCTATTAGCTGACAATATAATCCTATACATGGAAAATCCCAGAGATTCCACAAGAAAGCTACTGGAACTAATGGAAGAATTCAACAAAGTGCAGGGTACAAGCTCTACATACAAAAATCAGCTGGATTCCTCTACACCAACAAAGAGAACTACGAAAAGGAAACCCAGAAAACAATACTATTTACAATAGCCCCTCAAAAAGATAAAAAATTTAGGAGTAAATCTAAATAGGGACACAAAAGACTTATACAAAGAAATCTACAAAACACTACTGCAAGAAAACAAAAGAGACCTTCATAGGTGGAAAAACCTACATGCTCATGAACAGGAAAACTCAGCATTGTGAAAATGTCAGTACTACACAAAGCGATCTATAGACACAACCCAATCCCAATCCAAATTCCAATAACATTCTGTAACAATATGGAAAAACTAATCACCAACTTTATATGGAAAGGAAAGAATCCCTGGAAAAAGTATCACTGAAAAAGAAGAACAAAGTAGGAGGCCTCACACTTCCCAATTTCGGAACCTACTATACAGTTAGTAGGTAGTATAGTAGGTATTATACAGCTAATAGGCAGTTAAAAAAGCCAGGTACAGGTACAACGACAGACACATAGACCAATGGAACAGAACTGAGAACTCAGAAATAAATCCATCCACCTATGGACAGCTGATCTTCGACAAAGGATCAAAGTCCATTAAATGAGGAAGAGACAGTCTCTTCAACAAATGGTGCTGGTAAAACTGGATATTCATTTGCAGAAAAATGAAACAGAATCCATACCTCATAACAACACAAAAACCAACTCAAAATGGATCAAAGACCTAAAGGTAAAACCTAAAACTATACAGATCATGAAAGAAAACATAAGGACAACACTAGGGGCCCTAATTTACAGCATAAATAGAATATCAAGCATAACTAAAATTGCACAAACTCCAGAAGATAAACTAGATAACTGGGACCTCCTAAACATTAAATACTTATGCTCATCAAAAGACTTTACCGAGGGAGTAAAAAGAGAACCTACAGACTGGGAAAAAATCTTTGGCAATGACACATCTGACAAAGGTTTAATCTCTAAAATATATAGAAAACTTCAACAACAATAACAACAAAACAACCCAATCACAGAATGGGCAAAGGACATGAACACACACTTCACCAAAGAGGACATTCAGGCGGCCAACAAATACATGAAAAGATACTCGTGATCATTAGCCTTAGAGAGATGCAGATCAAAACCACAATGAGATACCATCTCACCCCTGTAAGAATGGCACTGATAAAAAATAAATAAATAAATCCTGGCAAGGTTGTGGGTAGATTGGAACTCTCATACACTGCTGGTGGGAATGTAAAATGGTACAACCACTGTGGAAAACGATATGGCACTTTCTTGAAAAGTTAGAAATACCATATGATCCAGCAATCCCACTCCTCGGTATATATGCTGGAGAAATAAGAACCATCACACAAATAGACATATGCACACCCATGTTCATTGCAGCATTATTCACAACAGCAAAAAGATGGAAACAACTTAAGTGCCCATCAATAGATGAATGGATAAACAAACCATGGTACATTCACACAGGGAGTATTACCTAACAATAAAGAGCAATGAAGACTGCGTGGAACATCTCACAAAATGGTTGAATCTGGAGGACATTATGCTGAGTGAAATAAGTCAATCCCAAAAGGACAAATATTATATCAGACCAATATTATAAAAACTCAAGAAAAGGTTTACACACAGAAAAAACAATCTTTGATGGTTACCAGGGAGGGGAAAGCGGTGGAGGGAAAATCACTGACTAGACAGTAGATGTGTCAATTTTGGTGAAGGGAAAGGCAATACACAATAGAGGGGAAGTCAGTACAACTTGACCAAGGCAAAGGAAGACACTGACAGGAAGGAGAAAAAAAAAAAAAAGGCAATAGCATGTACAACCTTACAACAACAGCAAAAACAAACAATAATTTACAGACAGATACATAGGTAGATATGTATCCTGAATAGGGGTAGGAGGGAGTATAGGAGTACACCCACATACATATATACGTTTGGCTGTAGATATCTTTACATATGTATTTGTATGTGAACCATGTATATTCATATACATAATAGAAGACACAAGGGGCACAGTCATAGAAGCCCCCTAGACATAAGTAAACACCTTGTAGGACCGAATTGCTAGGGCTGAGGGCTAGGGACCATGGTCTTGGGGAACATCTAGGTCAATTGGCATAACATAGTTCGTAAAGAAAATGTTTTACATATTACTGTGGTAAGTAGCACCTGGGGTCTTAAAAGCTTGTGAGTGGCCATCTAAGTTACAACTATTGGTCTCACTCTGTCTGGAGAAAAGGAGAATGAAGAAAACCAAAGACAAGGAAGCAATTAGTCCAAAGGGAATGGACCACTAACCTGAGCCCAGAAGAACTAGATGGTGCCTGGCTAACACCACCGACCACTCTGACCAGGATCACAGTAGGGGACCCAGACAGAGCAGGAGAAAAATGCAGAACAAAATTCAAATTCACAAGAAAGACCAGACTTATGGTCTGACAGAGACTGGAGGAGCCCCCAAGACTAGGACCCCTAGACACCCTTCTAACTCAGAACTGAAGCCACTCCCGAAGTTTACCTTTCAGCCAAGTATTAGATAGGTCTATAAAACAAGCAATAACACCCATTATGAAAGTGCTTCTTAGAACAATCAAGTACACGGGACCAAATGGGCAACTGCTGCTCAAAAGTAAAGATGAGAAGGTACAAAGGGGCCGGAAAACTGGATGAATGGAAACGGGAACCGGGGTGCAGAGAGGGGAGGGCTGATACATTGCAGGGATTGCAATCAATGTCAAGAAACAATTTGTGTATAAATTATTGAATGAGAAACTAATTTGCTCTATAAACTTTAACCTAAAGCACAATAAAATGTTTGTTTTTGTTTGTTTGTTTTTAAAAAGCTTACAACCAAGAACACCCTATGGAGCACAGCTGTACTTTGTAACACATGGGGTCACCATGAGTCAGAATCGACTTGATGGCAACGGGTTTGGTCGGTGTTTTATGTTGTTTTTCTCATTGATAGGTGCCGTTGAGTCAGTTTCAACTCATAGTAACCCCATGTGGTTTTTTATAAGCTACCTCAAATGAGGTAGAGATTTCTTAGCTAGCTAGTAAGGAAGCCATGACCCAACTCCAGGATAGGAACTCTCACATGTATCATGGTAATTCAAAGAAAATGACACAAGCAAGTACAGCAAAGTCATAACTTACTGCTGGGGTCCTACATCATGGACAGGAGCAAACACATTAGCCTTCTATTCAAGAGGAGAGAATATAGAAGCATCAGTGTCCTTATTTCTAAAATGGAATAATATCTATTTCTTAAGATTGCTGTGAAGATTCAGGGAAAATACTTGCAAAAGCATCAAGTATAGTATTTAATACATAGTGACATTTGAAAAATCTGAAATATTGACCCTTTAAGAAATAAATGCAGTTCTATTGATTGGAAGTAGTAAAACTCAAATGTACAGACCCTTAAACATCATTTAGAAACCACTTATCCCTCTGAATTCCATGAACTGTTATAAAATTCTGCCCCAGACTGGGCCAGGATCCAGACCTGCTGCCCTTCTCTCATGTCACCGGGTACGTGGAAATCTGGGAAACTTGTCCGCATCTCTAAATTCTTGCTTTAAACATGTCTATTGGCAATACAGAACTCCATAAAAAACGCACACATACGAAATTTTTAGGTTTATTTGTACCCAGCCAACTGGGTCAAAATAATGGGTCCTGTGTCTCTGTTAAATACTGAGCTTCTTCATGTTTCACAGCCATTGACTGTATCCATAATATAGCCAGACATGTCATTAAAATGTTCATTTGTCCTCAAGAGAGTCCAGGAAGGGGCGCTGTAGGTCTTAGATGTATACCTAATAACAACGCAAATAGACAGACTTGGACTTGAAATCTGGCTCTACTATCCACAGTTACATGACATGGGGCAACGTACTGAAACTCCCTCAGTTTCTTTCCCTGACAAATGGGGGAAATATTAACTAGTTTACGATATTCAAAATATTTATCCACTAGTATGCTGAGGGCTCCAATCAGAATAGACTCAATAGCTATCCTGGTACATACCAATTAAATATAAACTCTTTCTGAAGAATTAAATTATGTAGGTATCTAGTTTGAGTACTGGATCATGGGAGGTACTCAAACACGTAAAATGCATTAAATGAAAGAAACACACAATGTAAAACACTGTAGTGAGGGATTTATAAGCAGCCAGGGACACAGACCTCTGTGTTCTGCAACTACATTTTTTTTCATCTGCGTTGTGCTTTCACTGCAAGATATTACTAAATGCGTGTAATTGATTGTTAGCATAAAATAATGAGCTATCCTTGTCTCTTCACTCAGTATTGAAATAGTCCTCAAAATATCCTAGACTCAAAAATACATAAAGTGATCTCACTTGGCATTTTTTAATCAGGTGTTTACACATTCATAATTTTAATGTCTTTAATGTAATGACCCTTTATTATTATCTAGTTCTTTATCCTTGCTAATCCTCTTGTCTAAAGTTCAATTTGTTTGCTATTAATATAGCTGCTCTAGACTTCTTATGCTGACTGTTTGCATGGTATATCTTTTTCTGACAATTTATTTAAAACCTATGTATTTATACTTAAAGGATATCTCTTAACAGAATATAGCTTTTTTTTTAATCCATTCTGATAATCTCTGCCTTTTCATTAGAGTGTTTAGTTCAGTAACATTTAATGTAATGACTTATATGAATGCATTTAGAGCTACAATTTTATTTTTTGTTTCCTGTTTGCACCCTCTGTTTCTTGTTCCTGTTTTTTCTTTCCTACCTTCTTTTTGGATCACTTGAAAAAGTTTTATTTACCTATTGGATATTTAGTGGTTGTTCCAGGAATTAAAATATACATTATTGACTTTTCACAGTCTGTTGTTGTTGTTAGTTGCCACTGAGTCAGCTCCACTCAAGGCAACCTTGTGTGTAACAGAATGAAATGCTGCGTTGTCCTGCACCATCTTCATAATCTCGGTATGTTTGAGCCCATTGTTGTGGCTATTGTGTCAATTGATCTCATTAAGGGTTTCCTTCATTTCTGCAGACACTTTATTTTATCAAACATGACATGCTTTTCTAAGGATTGTGCTTTTCTGACAACGTGTCCAAAATAAGTGTCATGGATTGAATTGTGTCCCTCAAAAAATGTGTGTAGCAACTTGGCTAGGTCATGATTCCTATTATTGTATGATTGTGTTATCTGATGTGATGTCCTTATGTGTTGTAAACTCTACCACTATTGTGAGATTATATGTGATCTCCTCATGTGCTGTAAATTCTATCACTGTGATGAGGTTATACTGATGAGGTTGACAAGATTAGTATCTTAATGCAATCTCTTTTGAGATATAAAAGAGAGAAGCGAGCAGAGACACATGGGAACCTCGTACCACCAAGAAAGCAGTGCTGGGAGCAGAGCGCGTCCTTTGGACCTGAGGTTCCTGAGCAGAGAAGCTCCCAGACCAAAGGAAGACTGATGACATGGACTTCCCTCCAGAGCCAACGGAAGAAGCGTTCCCCTGGAGCTGATGCCCTGAATTTGGACTTATAGCCTACTGGACTGTGAGAGAATAAACTTCTCTTTGCTAAATCCATCCACTTGTGGTACTTCTGTTAGAAGCAGCACTAGATGACTAAGACAATAAGTAAGACGAACTTTTTCCACCCTCTCTTCTAAAGAGCATTCCAGTTTTATTGCTTCTAAGGCTGATTTGTTCATTCTTCTGGCAGTCTATGTTATAGTCAATATTCTTCATCAACACCACAATTCAAACACATCAATTCTTGCTCTAGCTTCTTTTTTCCTTGTCCAGCTTTTGCATGCATATGAGAGAAGTAAAAAGACCATTGCTTGGTTCAGACTCACCTTAGTCATCAAAGTGACATCTTTGCTTTTTAGAACATTCCAGAGGTCTTTGAGCTGATTGGCTCAATGCAGTATGTCATTTGATTTCTTGACTGCTGCTTCCATGGGCATTGATTGTTGATCCAAGTAGAATGAAATTATTGACAACTTCGATCTTTTCTCCATTTATTCTGATGTTGCCTATTAGTCCAGTTGTGAGGATTTTCATTTTCTTCCCATTCAGGTATAATTCATACTGAAGGCTGCAGTCTTTTATTTTCATCTGTCATCTTCATTTTCAGCAAGCAAGGTTGTGTCATCTGCACGTCAGGGATTGTTAAGGAATCTTTCTCCAATTTTGATGCCACATTCTTCTTCATATAGTCCAGTTTCTCAGATTATTTGATCCACACACAGATTGGATAACTATGATTAAAGGATACAACCCCTACTGCACACCTTTCCAATTTTGAATCAGGGAGTATCTCCTTGTTCTGTTCAAATGACTGCCTCTTGATCCATTTACAGGTTCCACATGAGCACAAGTGTTCTGGAATTCCCATCCTTCATAATTATCTTAGACTGGCTTCTCTAGAGAAGCAAAATCAGTAAAGTGTACATATATACAGACAGAGATTTCTATCAAGGAAACGGCTCACGCACCTGTAGAAGCTAGAATGTCCCGAGTCCGTGGGTCACGCTGGAGGCTTCTCCTGATTCATGTAGCCACAAGGGCTGGCAAACCCAAGATCAGCAGGTCAGACAGCAAGGCTCTTGCTCACAGGCTACGAAGACCAATGGATCCCAAGATCGGCAGGCAAGACAGCAGGTAAGCTGGTAGCTCAAGTCCCAAGAACCGGAGGTCAGATGAACAGGAGCCAGCTGCAGGATCTCAAGTGAGCAAAAGCCAGCAAGACTTGCCAGAAAGTCCATCTATATTGGATACAGGCCATACCCCTAAGGAAACTCCTTTTCAACTAATTGGTTACTCACAGCAGATCTCATCATGGAGGTAATCACATTATATCAAATCTTATCAAGGAAGTGATCACATCATCATATGACTCCCAAACTACATCATAATCGCGAAACCACTGAGAATCATGGCCTAGTCAAGTTGATACACCACCTTAATGATCACAGTAATGTTATTAATAAGTTGTTGTTATCCACACAGTTGAATCCCATTGCATAGTTGATAAAACACACGTAAACATCTTTCTGGTATTCTCTGCTTCAACCAAGATCCATCTTACATCAGCAGTGATGTCCCTTGTTCCATGTCCTCTCTTGAATATGGCTTAAATTTCTGGCAGTTCCCTGTCATATATGGCTACAGTTGTTTTTGAATAATCTGCAGCAAAATTTTATGATATTATTGATATTGTTCTATAATTCCCACATTCTGTTTGATCACCTTTATTTGGAATGGGTAGCAATATGGATCTCTTCCAGCTGGTAGGCCAGGTAGCTGTCTTGCAAATTTCCTGACATAGACAAATGAGCACTTCCAGTATAGCATCTATTTGTTGAAGTATCCCAATTGGTATTTCATCAGTTCCTGGAGCCTTGTTGTTCGCCAATGCCTTCAGTGCAGCTTGGACTTCTTCCTTCAGTACCAGCAGTTCTTGATCATATACTGCCTCCTGAAATGGTTGAACATCAACCAATTCATTTTGGTACAGTGATTCTGTATATTCCTTCCATCTTCTTTTGAAGCTTTCTACATCATTCAATTTTTGCCCGTAAGATCCTTCAGTATTCTAACTTGAGGCTTGCATTTTCTCTTCAGTTCCGTCAGCTTGAGAAATGTCATCACGTTCTTCCCTTTTGGTTCTCTGACTCCAGGTCTTTGCACATGTTATCATACGTAATCCTTTACCTCGTCATCTTGAGCCACCCTTTGAAACCTTCTGTTATTCAGAGTTCATTTTATATTATCTTATATCAAATTTGGAAACCTTGCAACTGTATAAATTTATTAACCACCCCTTATTCTTCCTACTATAGTTGTCATACGTACTACGTCTACACATATTACATTATAAACTGCATAAAACAATGTTATCCTTTTTTCTATAAATGGTCCTATATATTTTTAAAACATTAAAATGAAAACACCATCTTTTATATTTACTCTTCCAGTGTTCTTTATTCCCTCCTGAAGATCTCAGATTCCACTGGTGTGATCTTACTTCAGCCTGACCAACTTCCTTGGGCATTTCTCATGGTGCAGATCTACTGGCAAATTCTTAGATCTCTTTTATCTGAAAATGTCTTTAATTTGTCTTCATTCTTAAAGGATAATTTTCGTTACAAATTCTGGGATAATTTTCGTTACAAATTCTGGGCTAACAGCCCTGGTGGCACAGTAGTTAAGAGCTATGGCTTGCTACAGCTGCTAACCGAAAGGTCAGCAGTTCAAATCCACCAGCTACTCCTTGGAAACCCTATGGAGCAGTTCTACTCTGTTCTATAGGGTCACTATGAGTCAGAATCGACTAGATGGCAATGGGTTTGGTTTTTTGGTTTTGTACTTTAAAAACAGCATTTCACTGTTTCTGGCCTCTGTAGTTTTTAACGAGAAGTCAGTGTTCACTTAAAGCATTATTCCCCTGAAAGCAATGTGCCATTTTTCTCTGGCTACTATAAAAATGTTCTCTTTTATTGTTGGTATTCAACAGTTTGAATGTAATGTGTCTAGGCACAGTTTCCTTCAGATTTATCCTGTTTGGTGGTCACTGAGTTTCTCTGTCTAAAAATTATATCTTTCACCAAATTTGAAAAGATTTTGCCATTATTTCTTCAGCTATTTTTTCTGTTTCATTCTCTTTCTCCTTTCCTTCTGGGACTCTTAATTACATGGATATTAGACTTTTTTTTTTACTTTAAATCATTCTTCTTTCTGTTCTTCAGAAGGAAATTTTTTATTGATCTATCTGCAAGTTCACTGACATTCTCCTGTTACTTCCATTCTGCTTTAAGCCAACTCAAGTGAATTTTTATTTCAAATACTATATTTTGCAGATGCGCAACTTCCATTTGGTTCTTTTTTTACCGTTTCCATTTATATCTTTTTATTTGTTGTGAACCTAGCTCCCTGTGATGGTTAAGACTGTGTGTCAACTTGGCCGAGCCATGATTCTCCGTGTTTTAATGTAATCACTCCCATGATTGAATATACTGTGAGTAGCCAATCAGATGAAAGGGAGTCTCCTTGGGGGTGTGGCCCGAATTTGTATATAAGCAGACGTTCTGGCTTTTTGCTCTCTCTGGATCCTGCGGCTGCTTCTTGTCGTCTCGTCTCCCGTTCTTGGGACTTGAGCTGTCAGCTTATCTGCTGAATCTGGGATTCATCGATCTGCACAGCCAGTGAGTGGGAGCCCTGCTCTCCGACCTTCCGATCTTGGGCTTGCCAGCTTCTGCAGCTGTGTGACTTGGGAGAGGCCTCTACCCTGATCCACGGACTTGGGATGTTCTAGCCTCTACAATCATGTGAGCTGTTTCCTTGATATAATCTCTCTCTCTATCTATATATTTATACACTTTACTGGTTTTGCTTCTCTAGAGAACCCAGCCTATGACACTCCCTTTCCTTCGATGAGAATGGTTATAATAGCTTTTTTAAAATCCTTATCTACTAATTCCAGCATCTGGGCCACCTTGGAATTGGTCTTAAATAATTATATTTTCTCTTCAAATTGGGTCACATTTTCTTCATTCTTGGTATGTCAAAGAATTTTGGGTTATATCTTGGAAATGTATGAATGTGAATGTTCTAGTGTGAAGAGTCTGAATTGTTGTATTTCCCTGAGGAGTAATGATTTATTTGTTTTATCAGGCAATTAACTTGGTTACACTCAGATTGAAAACTCTCTTGGCTGGTACCTCAAATCTCGGTTCAGTTCTTTCATCTCCAGCTGTGCTGCTCTGACTGTATTTCATGTATGTGTGGTTCAGGGCTCAGCCAGAAGTTTGGGTAGTGTTTACGCACAGAATCAGGAGTTTCGTCTCTTTGCCTCTTTTTTTCCCCAGAATTCTAGCCTCCTCTTCCAGTGGCTATGTTTACAATGAACTCTGTTCTTTGGTTATTCAAATCAAAAAGACTGACAGTTTTCTATAGGAGGTCAGCTATCCTGAATTACACTAAATTTAACCTTCCCTCAGTCCAAAAGCTTTTAATAGGAGATACTCACTCTGTACTGGTCCCTTATTCCAAGTTTTGAGTTCCAACTTCCCTCCAGAATCTGCCTGCTGTTTTCACTCTCCAGCATGTTCAGGTAATTGTACGTGTGTGTGTGGGCATCCATACTTTATGGTTATTGTCTGTGAGAATGGCAGATCCAGTAGCACTTACTTAGCCATACTGGAAGTGGAAGCAGGTAGAACCATTTAGGAAACACTCCTCTGTATTTCCTAGCTCCTCTCCCCTAAAATACTTAACCTCCAGTTATTAGCCCATCTAGCAATAGATGAGTTTGGTTTTAAGTAGAAACTGAAGTCGGACTCAGAGCTTCCTTGATCATCTTGCCAAGTACAAGAGACTATTTGGAAGGAAAGCATAGCATAAAGTTAAATGATAAAATGATAAAAACATCAGTCAGATACGGCTCTCAGACTGGCGGCATTTAATTTCAAAGCAATGATGCTTGTACAGGATCATGACTAGCAAAGATGATCTACATGGTACTTTGCCAGATTATTTATTTTACTTTTTGAACTCAGATAGCTCTATAACCCACCTCATTGAAAACTGCAATAAGTAATACGCTAAGAGAAACAAAGTATTGCAGATACTGTCTTTCAGTCCTAACACAGAATTGCTGAATGCCCATTTCCTTCTATAACAATAATCATTACATCTATCATTTCTTGAGTGCTCCTGTATGCCAGCCACCTTAATAAACACTTTAGATAAATCGTCATTTATCCCTTCATACCCACTTTATGAGGTTGTTCCTATAATTAGCCTCATTTTACAGATGAAGAAACCAGAGTTCAGAGAGGTTAAGAGAGTTGACTGAGATCACACAGCAAATAGCAGAGATCTGCATCAATCCTCTTAAAGAGAAGAAACAGCAAAGGGGGTGGGTACTTGGCATCATTAGGCACATCCTCTTTACTATGAGGAGAGAAAAGAGACGTCTTTCTAAGCAAGGAGTTATAAGTGGGGATTCTCAAACTTGAAGCTATAGGCTACAATTCTACTTCCCATTAATTACTGATATTAAAAATGCCCCCATTTCAGATAGGTCTTTTATATTTGACAGCTTTCGTGTTAAAAAGAGCCTTGCTTCAGGGCCTAAAAACACTAATCAACACAACAACAAAAGGACCAAATAATTACATTCGAGACTCACAGTAAGGAGCCACACAATGCCCGTGCTCCATGTCACATCATTTCACACTCTTAGACGTCCTCTGTCTTCTAGCTAAGCTCTCTAGACAGGCAGGTGGTCCAGGAGAGCAGTCAGGCACGCTAGGAAGTGAAGATGCCTGCCTTGTCCCACCACAATCTGCACTCAGTTGCCGGGCATGTCTAGAAGGCGCCACACTGTCTCGCAGTGCTAGAGACTCTGCGGGCAATCCTGCCTGACTCTGTACCCGCTGCATAAGCCCATGGGTCTCAAGAGCCGGTGGAAGGAGGAAGGAAGGAAGGCAGGAGGGAAGGTAAATAGGAAGACGATACATAGTAGATATTATGGGTATGCTGCAGGAGACTGGATCTTGACTGGAAGCGAGAAAAAGAATGTTAATATTTCTGTATTCTGGCACATGGGCTATGGGCTATTTATTCTATATATACATACATACGTATATATGCATATATATATATCTATATAGATATACACACACACATAGGTATTTATATATCTATATACACATCTTCAGTATATATACTAAATTGTTTGCTAAGACCTAGGAATAGGAAATGTTGTTAAAGGAGTAAAGATAAGATGGAGTGCTGGACAAAGGGGAGGCATATATATGTAAGGCCTAGGGAGAAGTTAAAAGAACACAGTCCACTGACAAGCTGGGAAAAATTTTACCAGATGAGTCCGTTATACTGATAATTATTACTATTTTTAAAAATGCATATTCAGCTTATCCAGTGAAACTATTCAAAGGTCTATAAAGACAAGTGGTTATTTTACGCTATCTTTAAGTCTCTCTGTAAGATTTCTCCTTCTCTGTCCCAGCGTATGCCACTAGGACCTCCTCTGACCAGAGCAAGCCCACACCATTTCAGAGATGCATTTCATATCAGAGTTGCACCCCTGCTGCTACTAATTTCATTTCAATTCAATGGCCATTTTCAAAGCCATGCAAAGCATAACCACTTGACTTTGCACCTGCTTCATCTCACTTTTATACATAAAATTATTAAATACGTGTAACCGTCTGGTGGGGGGTGAATAATATAACGGCATGTCAATCAGGGAACAGTTAAGCTGCATTTCATGGAAAAGAAAGGTAACGCTTTCTTCAAACAACGAAGTCATCACTCTTTTATTTAACTGACATAATATTTATACCCCGATTTTCAAACGGCAGCTCCAAATAGAAGTCAAAAGAGGGTAAATTCTCCAAGGGAATCTAGCCCTGAAATTTTACTATTTTAAAAGCTCTATTTTATATGTACATAGGAACGTGACTACTATTATAAGAATGCCTGTTACAGGTCAATTATACTGAACTCTTTGAAAACATTTAAAATTAATTAAACACTACCTTCCAGATGACTGCTACCTCCTGGGAGTCCTCAACAGCAGGAATGCACAGAGCCTTTATCACAGTCTAGACCGGCAGGTGGTCCCTGGGATACCTACATCATGAACAAGAAATTCAGATTATCATTTGACAGAGACCCAGATGGCTTTGAAGGACAACTTCGGTAAGGACATTCACCACAGATGCTGAACTAGCACGACTGTGTTGGTATTTTTAAAAGTGCAGGGTAAAGGCACATGTGTGATTCCTGTAGGCATTATTATTACTGTGCACAAGAGACACTATGGCTCAGAGGGGCTTGAGATCACACAAAGATCGCACAAGATCACACAAAGGCATGTGTCCAGGGCTGTTCTGGCTGGTCCTCTTCTGGAACTAGGAAGCCCTGGTTCTGGAGCCTTCCACTTTGCAAAGAGGTGAGGCTCGACCCTGAGTGGGGTAGGAAGACTATTTCTCTGGTTTTGTGGTGTTCTGCACTGGCAGTCTGAGCCCCTGTTAAGCACTTGACTAATGTCATGGATTGAACTGTGTCCCCCAAAAATATGTGCCAACTTGGTTAGGCCACGATTCCCAGTATTGTGTGGTTGTCCTCCATTTTGTGATTTTCCTGTGTGTTATAAATCACAATCTCTGCCTGTGGTTAAAGAGGATTAGGGTGGGAAGTAACACCCTTGCTCAGGTCACATCTCTGATCCAATGTAAAGGAAGTTTCCCTGGGGTGTGGTCTGCACCACCTTTTATCTTACAAGATATAAAAGGAAGAGGAAGCAGGCAGAGAGCTGGGGACCTCATACCACCAAGAAAGGAGTTCCAGGAGCAGAGCGTGTCCTTTGGACCTGGGGTTCCTGCTCAGAGAAGCTCCTAGTCCAGGGGAAGATTGATGAGAAGGACCTTCCTCCAGAGCCGACAGAGAAAGCCTTCCCCTGGAGCTGACCCCCTGAGTTTGGACTTTTAGCCTCCTAGACCGTGAGAAAATAAACTTCTCTCTGTTAAAGCCATCCTCTTGTGGTATTTCTGTTATAGCAGCACTAGATGACTAAGACAACTACTAAACTGAAAGATTGGTGGTTTGAACCCAAGCAGAGGTGCCTCAGAAGATTGGCCTGGTAATCTGCTTCTGAAAAGTCACAGCCTTGAAAACTCTATGGAGCACAGTTCTACTCTGCACACATGGGGTCACCATGAGTTGGAACTGACTCAAAGGCAACTGGTTTGGTTTCTAGTATACTGATAGTCTGTCTGAATAGTCATTTGTGAGTCAGTTTACTTCCTTTCCTCTAAAAGCCTAGTGGTCTGTGAGAATCTAAGGGAATCTGACAATGGAAGACATATGGGTTTTTGGTCTGACTGAGCTGGGGTTGAATCCTAGCGTTGTTGCATATTATGTGTGTGTCTATAAAGATACTCAACTTTTTTGAGCCTCACTTTCAACTTCTGTACCATCAGAATAATAATAATAACTGAGTGCCAGACACAGTTCCTGGCACATGGTAGGTGCTCAGGCAAAGTGAGAGCCCCATGCCCCTCACTGGCAGGGATAACTCCGAAGTGGGGGTATGGCAAGGAGGCCAGAAGAACTCACGAGAAGATATGTAAAAAAACTACAGCATTTTTTTCTGTTTTGTTTTTAGTATAGAAAAAACTGGAAATGGCCTAAAAGTCTCCCTAAAAGGTGAATGAGTGAATAAAACATGCTGTATTTATAGGATGAAATACTATACAGCTATTAAAAGGAATCCATTGGTTCTACAAGCATAAATACAGGTAGGTTTTATAAATAATGTCAGGTGAAAAAGCACCCAAAAAAAATTTTAAATACACAAATACAATAGTATGTACTGGTTGTTGATACAATTATATGTATGGTAAAAGTATAAACAATGGACTGGTTAAACACCTCCCAAATTTACGGTAGGGGGTTTGGGACAGGAAGTGATTGCAGGCAGCAGAGAGAGTAGGACAGGGCAAGGGAATTTATTTTCATCAATAATTTCTTAAATTAAAAAAAAAAAAATAAGACTGGAAGCAAATCTCACCAAACAGACAGACGTTCATTTGGGGATATTGGGAATCCAAAAACCGTTCAAACCCGTTGCCGTTGCGTCAGTTCCGACTCATAGTGACCCTAGAGGACAGAGGAGAACTGCCCCATAGAGTTTCCAAGGAGCGCTTGGTGGATTCAAACTGCCGGCCTTTTGGTTAGCAGCCATAGCACTTAACCACTATGCCACCAGGGTTTCCCTATTGGGAATACAAATGTTTATCATACTACTTTTTTGTGCTTATCTGTCTTTCTAAACTTTTCTCCAAATAAAAAATAGAAAGGGAGGGAGGGAGAGAAGAAGGGAAGGAGGGGGAGGGAGGGAGGAAGGAAGGAAGAAGAAATCGCCGTTTTGGAGTGCACTTAAGCTGGTCAGAGACCGTTAGTTTTTTAAGATGAAATTTACACCACATTTAATGATCAGCGAGACCAACGGTGATTCCTCCCACGCTGGCTGGCTTAGCCTGGAGGGCTGAATTTAAGTTCAGCCAGCAGAGGGAACCATCTGTCATTTGGTATGACACAGAGCCCTCTGTCAGGGGAACATCTGAACACCCAGAGTAGCCATCATTTTCAGCACATGTCCCACACCCCTGGAACCACCAACATCGCGGGAAAGCAAGAACACACGTTTACTGACAAAGTAAACCGAGAGCACGCTATGGGCATCTTTCCAGCTTTCCTAAAAAGCTTGTTGCAATTTTCTAGAATCAAGGGAAAAATATGCTTGATTAGTTCTTCAGCAGACTTAGCAATTTTACTTCTCATATTTCTGTCTTTGAAGCAAGTTTGTCATTAACCTTACATACTCTAGGGCTTGAGAGTAGATTTATTCCCCTTTGAAACTGAGTTTTTGCTTTAAAACAAAAGAGTTAGCTTTAGGACAGCTCATTTTCGCTGCTAATAACCAAACGGTCCTCTTTGGTCCAAGGAGATCTTTCTCGAAAGGGGTGAGGATTGAGAGGAACCCAGAAAAACGTGTCCTTTCTTCTCAGAGGGAAAGTCTATGGGGGAAAAAACATGCAGGAAAGTTCAGTAATCATGAAGTCAACGTCCAAAGGGACTCAATGATTCCTCCTGGGTCAAGCTTATATATATTTTTTAACGCCTTATATGTACACGTGCTTAGAGACCCTAAGGCCTGGAAGAAGCAGTTAGCCAATGCCCTTAAAGAAAAAAGGAGCAACTCCCAAATCTTTATATACAGGTAACTGGGAGGCAGAGGCACACAGAAAATGCTGCATCTGCCTCAATCGTTTCGCCCCCATCAGAGCCGAATATTTAAATATCGTCCTTTCGTGTTTGTGATCCTACAGATGGGGTTGGGTTGGTTTCCGACAATAAACCAAGCAGGGCAGAAGGGGAATGTTCTGAATACGTTACCATTGTAAATGTGCTATTTTGTGCCTTTGAATTTGGGTGATGACAAACATGATTCCACACATGGAAATTAGACTTTTCAGAGCTACTACCCTGAATCATTTAATTTGTCTGAGTAAGTACTTACAATAACATGGCTGCTCTGCACTGCAATAAACATTGGATTTTGGAACGAACAATCCAAGTGTGTGCTAACTCCTCATACATGGAGCTGCAGCAGAGGGTATTCTGCAAGGCAGCTGTGCACCATAAGAGGCCGGGTGAAAAGAACCTCCCACTCCAACCCCCTGAGAATGAGGAGAGTCGCAGGGCTTCTGACTCCGCATTTTCTGCTCCCGGCTAGAAACACGGCAGAAGCCTCTCAATGAAATGATGGGCACTGTCGCTATTTGGGGCTCTCACAGGGTAAGTTTTTACACTATTCATGACAAAGGAGGGGACAGTCATTTTGTTCCTCCAGATCGTAAGCTTTAGCCAGATAGTATAGGGAGACATTTTGCATAGTGGTTAAGAATGTGTGTTTGGATCCTAGGCTCTACCAGCCGAACAGGTGCATGACTCTGTCCAAGTTATCAATCTTCTTCATTGGTATACTAGGGAGAATGATGCTTCTTCATACACTTACTGGGAGGACTCATCGACATGATTATGTAGAAAGTCTGGCACATGATGGGCATTCGGTACAGCAGCTACCAGCACCTTCTTCATCATCGTCATCACTGCCATTATTATTTTATCAGTTTTTTTATCATTATTATTTTATCCTCATTTTCACCCATTACCCTCCATCTCATTCAAAGCTTATTAAAAGCACAACTCACCACATTGTTTCATAATTAATTACTTTCACTCATTTAATGAAGCATCTATTGAGTATATAATAAGTGCCAGACACTATGCTAGGGGCTTGGGTACTAAGGTGATAAAAACCAAAGATAATTTACACCTCCTGAAAGCTATTAGAGCAGAAAGACACCAGTCAAAGACCTCCACAGGGAGTATATCCTTTCAAGTCGAGGATAGAGCTCCAGAGGAAAGGAGCAGATCATTCTAAGAGACACCAAAACAAAGGAATCTAAACTAAACTTGACACCTGAAGAATGAGAAGGAGGTAAACAATGGGTGGGAGGATGGCTTTCTAGGTAGAGAAAACACAGCATTCAAAGGTATGGAACATAGAGTGTGTCTTCATTGTTACTGAAGGTCAGGGTAAAACTGTTCATTGAATACTTAAATTGAGCTGAACACCTAGGTATCAAGAACCCACTCTGAGCCAGGCACTGTGCTGGACCCTGGAGACTCAACTGTGAGCAAGATGGACATGGTCTCTGACCTCATGGAGCTTACCTCCCAATACCCCTTCTTGTTTCTAGAAACTCACTAAAGTCAACATTCGAAATGTAACCAATAAATTCTGCCTTGAGTTTTGATCCCAAAGCCATTAAAACTGCATGAAAAAACTATAATGCTTTCTCTGGTCAGACAGGAATGCTACATAACCAAAATAATTCCGTTTCTACCTTAGGGGCCAGGAAACCTACAACAAAATTTAGTTCATTCCACGGGCCTACCAACTTTTGCTATCTGTTTTATGGTTAATTGTCCTATTACTTACACCCTACCTTTAATTTAGTAAGAGCCTCAACTCCTTTGGGAAGTTGGGAGAAGACAGGAAGGAAGGGAAAGGAAAAGGGGAAATATAAGGGTAAGTTTCTTGAAGTCTGGGAATTGTCCATGTGCCCTCTGCAGTTTGCATGGCACCTAGAAATGGTGGTGGACCATAAGCATTTAATAACTTCTGATGGATGTATGGATGGATGACAAATACAAAGCTTTCCTGGCTGAACTTGGCTTCAATTATGAGGGGAGAACAGTGAAACTTGTTTACTTTTCTCCAATCTCCAGGTTGAGAGAGAGAACTCAAAAAAGTAGCTGAAAAGTTTAGCGTGACTGTCACCAGAAAGAAGCTCAATAATCAGTGGAAGATCCATGAATACCAAGAGAGCAGGGACCCTGGGTCTAAAGGACACGCTAACCTCCTGGCTCTTGTTTCTTGGTGGTATGAGATCCCCATTTCTCTCTGCTGGCTTCTCTCTTTTATGTCTCAAAAGGGATTGACTTAAAACACAACCTAATCTTATAGATTGAGTCCTGCCTCATTAACATAACTGCCTCTAATCCTGCCTCATTAACATCACAGAGGCAGGATTTACAACACAATATTGGACAATCACACAATACTAGGAATCATGGCCTAGCCAAGCTGACACATATTTTTGGGGGACTCAATTCAATTAACACCATTCATAGTCCTAACTGATGCTTTAGTAAGGAAACAGAAAAAGTAAGGTCCTTCATGATAAAATGGAAAGATGTTTGTGATTTCATTTCCTGATGTTCTCTGTTATTGTAGAAAGTGTTGTTAGTCTTTTGGTTTCAAAGTTCCACGCTAAGAAGACAAAACTACAACATAAGCTATCTGATTAATTACTAGGAAGAAGGAAAATAAGTTAAAAGAAAAGAAACTCTTTTGCTAGTTCATCAATGTTAGAGCACTGTAGAGTTCTGTCTTGTTCAAGGCCAAATCAATCCATTTCACAGAAAAGCAACACATGTTGCATTTAAGGAGTTATTAAAACATCTCGTCCTTGCCATTAACTCAACGTATTAATGAGACATTCTGAATTAATTTCTGAATACCAGCTGTCTGCTGATGTGATATAACAGCAGTAAACAGTGTACAGCTTTGCTTCAGGTAGTTGGCTAAAAACAGTTCTATGATGCCTAGATTCTCCGGCAGGTAGAAAACTTTTAAGATGAACTCATTTCTTATGCTCCTAAGAAACTCTTCAGTGCTAACAAGCACACAGCTTCCCCAACTAGCTGATAAACTGAAAAGAAAATAATGTTAAGTGATGGTACTTGAAGAAATAGTTAAAAGGGGAAACTCAGAAAGCAAGATTGCGACAATACATAATGAGATTCTCAAAACAGCCTGGCGAAGGAAGGAAGGAGTCACGGCCGAAAAACGCATATTTTTAAAAGGTAAGTTACTCCTTAGAGTGATTACTGGAACGTGAGTGTTCTTCTGGTTCTCAGCCTTATACTCTGAAAGAGAACTTTTCATAATGCGAGACGAACAGAGCCAATTACTTTAGCACCAAGCTACATCCCAACTCTCTGGGCTTGGCAGTTCAAAAGACTCTTGGAAAATGTTCTTGTAAAATCTTCACGACTTCAAAAATGTCGACTCTAAAAGCATGAGTGAAAACTAACCAATTAGAGAGCAAAATGGCGAACACTGACTAAAACCTACCAGTTCCAGCTGTACCTCCATCACCACTAGCTCTGCGACCCAGCTATTTATAATAAAAGTCATAATCATAAAAAATTAACAATTATGGAGCACTCAGTATGCCAAGGACTTTCCATAGATTATCTAATTTCATCCTTGTAACAACACTGGAGGGAGAAACTACCTTGATGCCACGTTTCAGAAGAGTAGTTGGGTAGCCTGTCCAGCACCACCCAGCTGGGCTGAGTGGTGGGGTCAGAATTGGAACACGAGACTCCCTGACCCAGGGCCCAGCTCTTAACCATCCACTCCGCAGATGAGCTCAGTACCTTCTTAGGATGACCTAACAGGCTTCTTCCAGCAAATAGTAATGCTAAGACTTGTAAGAGGCAAGATGATACAGAAAAAGCTCAGGTTTTGAAGTGACTAGCCTCATCTTCCCTGATAACGCTACCTACTTTGCAGGTTGTCGTAAGGATTAAAGCTAACACCAGAGTTAATAGCCAGCAGTGATAATAACAACAGCTAACATCACACAACACTTCCTGTGGTTCAGGCACTGCGCTTCTAAGCATTCTTGACACATTAAGTCATGTAACTTTCATAATGATCTTAAAAGGACTATTATGTTGATTCCTGTTTTCCAGATGAGGAAATGGAGGCAAAGAGAGTTAAGTAACTTGACCCAAATCACACTTACTAAATTGCAGATCCGGGATTCCAATCCAGTCAGCATGACTCACTCAGTAAACCACTGCGTGCACGCCTACTGACTCATGAAGAACCTCTTTGCTGTTTCCCAGTGAGGATGGCAGGACTTTGCCTCATGTAATTTGGACATGTTACCAGGAGGGACCAGTCCCTGGAGAAGGACATCATGCTTGGTAAAGTTGAGGGTCAGAGAAAAAGAGGAGGACCCTCAATGAGAAGGACTGACACAGTGGCTGCAACAATGGGCTCAAGCATAACAACGATTGTGAGGATGGAGCAGGACAGGGCAGTGTTTCCTTCTGTTGTACAAACGGTCGCTATGAGTCGGAACTGACTCGACAGCACCTAACAACAACAACAACTTATAAATCTCATCCTGAGTTTAAGATAAACGAGGGGGGACAAAACAATCCATTTGTAGATCTAGAAGATTTGCCTACTTCTGGCATTCAGCTGTATGCTTTTTTTAAAAACCAGTTTCAGTGGGAACTAGCTAGAAAGAAGACAGATCGCATATATCACATGTGTGGCTAGGGTCTGTACTTTCTCTTTTCTGGCCGATTGCTCCATTCATGCTGATACCATACGGCTTTGTATTTACTTAAACAAAGCCAATAAGGCTCCAGAAAAGTCACTTTTTCCTGCTTTTGATCTGGGAGAAATTGTCTCATTCATTTTCTAAAAATTATTTTAATAATATATACTATTTAACCCAATATATAAAAATACTATTTCAACATGTAATAAAAATTAAGATTTTATATTTCTATATTAAGTATTCAAAATTCAAGGTATATTTTATGTTTAAAGCCCATCTCAAACCAGAGTACCCACTTTCCAGTGGCCACATGTTGCGAGTAGGTACCATTTTTGTAGATGCAGGACTCCCTAAGGGAAGCTCTGGTTTGGGGCATTTCTAGACTCTTTCCTTGGGCTGGTCAAATTCCCCAGAAAAGCATCTGCAATCTCCTGCCTTAGGGATTGTGATGGTTAATTTTATGTGTCAACTTGGCTATGCTATGGTTCCCAGTAGTTAGGCCAAACAATAGTCTGGTCACTGTTTCATAATGTCATCTGATGTAATGTAATCAATCAGTTGAAAGAGGAGTTTTCTTAGGGTGTGTTCTACCTCCAGACTATCAACAGATATTCCACAGAACTCTCTCTCTCGCTTCACTCTAGACTCTGTCTGTTGACTGACCTATGGATCTTAGGACTAAAGCCTGCAGGAATCTCCAGCCCACTGCCTGATCTGTGGATTTTGGACTTGGCCAGCCCACAATCCCATGAGCTAATTCCTTGAAGTAAATCTCTCTCTGTATGCATGTTTACGTATCCATATCTTTATATCAGTATTTAGATATAGATAAAGATACAGCTGTATCAATCACTGGTTCTGTTTCTCTAGATAACCCTGACTGAGACAGGGCTATAAGCCTGGGTGTCATTGCTCTGGGATCCTAGAGTGGGCGGAAGTGGGAGTTCCAGTATGAAGACTTTCACTTAATCCCCGTTTTCAGCACGGTACACCTGTCCTCAACTATGCCTGCTGCCCTCTAGTCACAGACCCTGTGATTCACCCTCTCCAGTCTTCTTCCTGAGTGGGGGAGGGGAAGTTCCCAGGCTATGTGGGTTCAGCAAGGACTCTAGGGGGTTAATAGTTCTTTATTATTCTTTCAACATGATCTTAATGTTCCTTAACTCCCATTTTCATGGGTTCCCAATGGCACTAATTCCTGAGCCTGTCTGGAAGCTCAGTTTAAGTGTCACTTTTTTCTCCTCTAAATCAGTCTCTAGCTTTTCAAGGCAACTTCCACAATTGTATCTTGTTATATACTCCTCTATTCTTTTTGTTCACAATTCACCCCCTTTCTAAAATACACTTTCTATTTTGAGATAATTGTAGATTCCACATGCAGATGTAACAAAAAATACAGAGAGAGATCCCACATACCCCTTAGCCAAGTTCTCCCAATGGAAAATCTTGCAAAACAAGGACATTGATATACTCAAGATACAGAACATTTCCATCACCACAAGGATCCCTCTTGTTCTTTTATTGCCACACCCACTTCCCTCCCACTTCTACCTCCTCCTTAATCCCTCCGAACAACTAATCTGTTCTCCATTTGTATAATCTTGTCATTTCAACAATGCTATATAAATGGAATCATATAGAATACACCCTTCTGGGACTGGCTCGTCTTGTTCAACCTCATTCCCTGGAGATTAATCCAAGGGGTTGCAGGTATCAATAGTTCGCTGCTTTTTGTTGCTGAACGGTGTTCTGTGGGATGGATGCACCTCAGTTTATTTAACCTTCTGATCTGTTGTATTTTCATCTTCATTCAGTGCCATGTTTTTTGCTTTTTAATTTCCCTTGAAACGTCTTCTTTGACCCACGGATTACCGAGAAATAAGCTGTTTAGTTTCCATGCATTTGGAGATTTTCCTATTTTTTTTTTTAATTATTTATTTTTAGCTTGGCTCCACTGTGGTCAGAGGACACCTTCTGTATGGTTTCAATTCTTTTGAATTTGTTAAGGTTTGTTCTGTGTCCCAGAATATGGTCTATCTTGGTAGATATTATATGGGCACTTGAACATAATATGTATTCTACTGGGGTTGGATAAAGTGTCCCATAAATGGTGATAAGAATCTGTTGTTCGGTGGTATTGTTGAGTTCTTCTACATCTGTGCTGATATTCTGTCGACTTGTTCTATCAATTGTTAAGATGGGGTGCTGAACTCTTCAGCTACCATTGTGGACTCATTTATTTCTCTTGGCAGCTTTATCAGTTTTTGCTTCATATATTTTGCAGCTCTGTTTGATGCATACACATTTAGGATTGCTTGGCCTTCTTGATGAATTAACCCTTTTATCATTATATAGTATCTCTCTGTGTCCCTGGTCATTTTCCTTGCTCTGAAGTCACCTTTATCTGATATTAATATAGCATTCCTGCTATCTTTTGGTTAATATTTGATCATACATCTGTCTTTTCACTTTCAACCTGCCTATATTGTATTTCAAACTAGTTTCTCATAGACAATATATCATTGGAGCATGTATTTTAAACCACTTTGCCAATCTCTTTAAACTTAATGTAATTATTGATACTTTAGAGCTTTTATCTGCCACTTTATTTTTGTGTGTTCTCTCTGTTTTCTTTTTTCTGCCTTCCTATAGGCTACCGGCATACTTTTTTGTAATTCCATTCTGATTTATCCGAAGTGTTTTTTGAGTACATATCTTTGCATACTTTTTAGTGGTTGCTCTAGGTATTATATAACTTATCACGTCATTATCTTATCAGTTTTAATGAAGTATGAAAACCTTACTTCCCTTCATGTCCCTTTTGTTGTCATCACTGTGTGCCATTGAGTAGATTCCAATTCATAGCGACCCCATGGCACACAGTACAACTGCCTCATGGAGTTTCCTAGGCTGTAACCTTTACAGGCGCAGATTGCCAGGTCTTTTCTCCTGCAGAGGCACTCAGTGGGTTCAAACCACCAGCCTTTAGGTTAGCAGCTGAGCACTTAACTGTTGTGCCACTGGGGCTCTTTTATTTCCTTTTACCGTTCCCCATTATAATTATCTTAAATATTTCCTTAACATGCATTTAAAACCACAGCAGAGAGTATTAAAATATTTGTTTCAATTTTCAACCATAATTTAGAAATTTCAAGAGGAAAAGGAAAGCCTATAGTATTTACCAGAGCCCTGGTGGCACAGTGTTTAAGAGCTCAGCTGTTAATCAAAAGGTTGGCAGTTCAAATCTACCGGTCGCTCCTCGGAAATCCCGGCGGCAGTTCTCCTCTGTCCTATAGCGTTGCTGTGAGTCAGAACTGACTCAACTGCAACGGGTTTGGTTGTTCTGGTTTATTGTATTTACCAAATATTTTTGTTCTCTGTGTTCTTTCTTCCGTCCCGACGTTCCCAGGTTCCTGTTTCGATTATTTCCTTTCTGTTTGGGTACTCTCCTTCGGCCACTGTTAGGGCAGATCTGCTGGCAACAAATGCTCTTAGTTTTCCTTCATTTGAGAATGTCTTGACTTCCCCTTCATTCCAGAGAGGGATTTTCAGTGGACACAGGATTCTAGGTTAATCGTTTACTTCTTTCGTTACTTGAGAAGGATAAGTTCCCAAGCTTTAGCAGAAACTCAAAAATGAGGCATATAGGAGTTAAATAAATAGACAAGAATCTGGATCTTATTGAACTGAAATGTGCCCAAGTCACCAGGAACCCTGAATCTGGTAGGAGAACTAGACATGTAAAAAATAATAAAAATAATGTGCCATAAGGGTAAAAAGGGAGGTGTGTACTAGTCACAGTGCCAACTAAAGGAGAGACTGAGCTGCACCGCTTGGGAAAATCGGCAGAAGCTTCTCAGCGGAGATGTATGAGCTGGGTTCTGAAGGTGGCTTAATAAAAGGGGTTCCCAAGTGAAGGGAACAAGTGCCCTGAGAGAAGTGGAGAAGTTGGCACGTGAGGGAAACCATATGAACTTACATACAGCTGAAGAAAAGCAAGGGGAGAGGAAGTGGGAGAGGCAGTAAGGGAGGGATGCCCGACACCTTCATCCTCCACTAAAGAGTATAGACCTTACTGCCTGTACCACACCACAAAAAGAAACAAAGAAAGAAAGAAAAAATGTACCACAAAGAGCTTCCAAATAAAATGAAACTGGTGATTATAATATTCAAAACAATAACCGCTAGTATTGTGCCCTTTTTAAAGTAGCTTTTCAATGAATTACATCATCTTTAGTCTTACATGTAGCCAAATTTAGTTTATGCACTCGTAGGATGTGCTAACAGCCAATGAAACGAGAAGCTTCCGCGGAGCCCCTGCCTCCCACGCTCCGTTTTAAACGCGCCCCCATTCGGCCTGCGGAAGTATTTCAGTGTTTCGGTGATACAGTGAGCGGCGCCCATAGAATGAGCTCATGGCTAGGTGGCAGCACATTAAGTGAAGTGTTTTAACTTTCCTGGAGCTTTGAACACCCTGGCTTTTGTCAGTTTTTGTCAAAACATTAACATTACTTTGCATATATTATGCATTATTTACTAAATGAAAAATTTCCAATGCCAACAGCTGAGGAAAAAAAAAAAAAAACACAACAGATTTATGGTCAGTTTGTCAAGCTCACACGCTGGGCTCTAGAAATGGCTAGACTCTAGCGACCCGCAGAGTCTGTAGCCCGCCCGCCCTTCACTATGCAGACCGCTTGCCCAGCACGTGCCCCACCGTACCCCCAGGAGCATCTGGAGTCTGCTCTAGAATTGAAATGGAACTCATTTCTGCCTGCACATAGGTGGATATCACTGGCTATAATTGCTATCACACTTTTGGTGAAAAATAATTTCAAAAAAGCGTAGAAGGGAAACAAAAAGCAGAATGAAAGGCCTCTGAGTGACAACACAATACTTATTTAACTACAGACTTACTTCCTCTTCGGTTCAACTATTAAAAAGGAATGAATGCCCAGTCCATGCTGCCCCTAGAAACAAGGAAGACAGGAGGCGCCGGGTACTTGATCTCCTTTACACCCGGCGGCCAGGGTTCCCCAGTTAGGTTAGGAGCTCTCCAGCGCTCAGTCCTTTTACACGGAAAGAAATCTTCAGAGCCTGATGGCCTTGAAAGAAACGTCACATGGTTTTAAAGCAGTAAAAGAAAGACTGAAAGTTTCCCACTGAATACGTGAACGTGAAGGAGGATATTAACAGACAGGTAGTAAACCCCCAAAAAAACCAAACCCGCTGCCGTCGAGTCGATTCCGACTCATAGCGATGCTATAAATGGGAGTAAGGAGCCCCAAATCATCACCCTGGTTAGGCGGGTATGCCATTCAGACTGGGAGGAAATTTGCTTGCATTTCTTCGCCATTAAAGGTCATTTTTCTTCTAACTACCATTTCTTTTACGGTATGTCTATGGTTTTCTGCCTTGTCTCCCTGGCCCTTGTTCTAAAATAAGTGAGCTTTATGAGTGTGTACTAGAATCTGCATCTGTTCCAGCTCCATACTCTTTGATGAAACTGACAGTTTGGATGGATCAGGTGTAGAAAATTATTCCTGCAAATTTCCCTACTTTTCATGTGAAGAAGTGTCCCTTCCAGAAGTATTTTCGAGTTATGCTAAGTACTGACATCCCTTCCTGTTTGTAAGCTGGTTAATTAAATGTCAAAGGTGGTTATGTCAAAGGACAGCAACACAGAACAACCTGGGAACACACAACCCAACCTGCTTTTCGGAAATATGCGGCGTGGCCGCGTTTCCTTAGAATTAATCTATATACTCCACTCCATTCTGTACACAGATTTTTATTTCTTCCCCTATTCTTCTTTTGGACTTCTTTTCCCATACAGGGTCTTTCTCATACAGATACAGAACAAACTGTATCTGAATTATGCTCAAATAAGCAGGGAGACTGGAGTTTTCTGTAGGAGAACATATGGCCTATGTCAAGTGATCTCCTGGATTTTTGCCCATATCATGACATGACGTAACTGAGGACACCACTGCATACCTGCAGTGTACAATATGGTGTCTAATAGATGTGAAGCACACACAATTACATGAGTTAGTATAGTATTATCATACAGTATTCTACTTGAAAACAGAAAAACAAATGAAAAGTCCATTACCTTCATTACAACACAGTCTATTTCTGATTTTTACTTCAGACTCTACTGGTCTTGATTTGACCCTTTTCTGTTTTGGATGGTTATTTTATGTGGAGAACCCAAAACACATCTCTTCATCCGTATGCACTACTTCAGAGTCTCGTAATGATCCAACAGATTTTTGGAAGACAATTATCCCGTTGTAACTTGTCTTGTTTAGGAGAAATGAAAGTTAAGACTGTTGCAGTAAAGGACAAGCTGTCAATCTATAAAATAAATTCCTGTTGAAAAGTAACTGCATGCATTGTGTATTAACATAATTTATTAGAACGATTAGAACGCATCCTTGTTGTCTTCCAATTAGATTATTCCTTGTTCTGGTAATTACACTAGACAAGGGAGAATAATAGTTTCAGGATTCTAAGATCATCTCTAGACTATGTGGAAAGAGGATGATCAATAATGCTAATCCACTGGAACACTTAAATTCCCAGAAAGAGATCTTTTATCATGAGCAATCCTTTATATAATCAGCATTATTTCTCAATGTCTATGCTCATCTTGCCCAAAGTTGAAAATTGAAGATGCTGGACAAATAACGGACATTTATTCCACTGTCGGAAACCTGGTCAGGCTGGACCACCTCTGGCCTCTAGTGGCTCAGACATCACTTCATTCCCTTGCAAAATGCCACCAAGTGACCACAAGTGACGGATTTAAGATTCCATGCACAGCAGCACAGTTAGACATCTGAACGTCTAACAGGCAGAACACAGGAGTTTCAAGTTCTGATCTTCAGCGAAGAATCACAAACTTCTTGAATTTAAAATAAATATTCAAAAAGAAGAAGAGTTCTTTAAATGAGCTAACTACTGAGTATATGGCATTTCCTACATAAAGATACTATTGTGGAAATTAAATTAATGGGGGGGAGGTGTATGACAGGAAATATACCGGGCTTTCAGGTCTGACTTAGGTTCAACTGTAGATAAAAGTTGAACTACTGTCTTTGGTTTTATGTTTTGGAGACCGTAGGAAATTTAAATGCTCCAAGAACTCTCTCATGCCTTACTCCAACTATCACCAACATGCCAGGCAGCCCCCAGAACTTCTTAGATTCTGAATATTTACAACGTCTTGGGGTTGGTATAGTCTGTCCTAGGGATCACTCTAGAGTTGAGTGGAATGGTGCTGGGATACAGTGAGTTGAGACCAGTGACTGCAATTCACTGTAATGATGGGCAACACAAAGGTCCCCCAGCATCCCAGGTTACAGGAATCTCAGCCTGCTGTTGACTGGGCTGCCTGCATCGATGCAAAGTCCGAATGAGACCATGTCTAGACAGTATTGATCTCCCACCAGAAAAAAATAATTCAGAGTGTGATTTCTTTTCTAGCTCCGTCCACCAAATGACACCCAAACCCTGATCTTTCCTTCACACATTGGTGCAGCTTTCCCGAGGCACAGACATTCCACCAATTAGGCAAGCAAGGACCTGTATGCTTCTCTTCAATGTATTTATGAAATCCTTGATATTCAAATAGCAGATAAGACAATTATTTAATCCCATTAAAGAACCTCGAGAAATTAAATGAGTTTTTACGTATCTCCTTTTCCTGGCTACTCAAAGGAGGCAGACCTTTAAAACTCAACGAAAGTCCGCACAAGCTGAAGGAGCAATAACTCAAGTTAACACAGGCAAAATGTCTAAAGGAGAAATCATTGGCTTTAGACTTTCCACGCAGTCTGGTTAGAGTACAGGAGCATGCCCTATACCCCACTGTCCATTCCAGTGGGAAGACAAGATTCTCCCTAAAAGTGCCTCCTTCAATTATGAAGAGTGCTTCTGAAAACTTAGGATTCCCCTCTTCTCTGGTCTCCAGGCTGGTCAGATCTACCAGTCAGAACACTATCTTTCTGAGTGCTCGGCAGACAGGAATCTACAGCTGAGCTGAACGCCAGATTTGCCTCCAGAAATCAGGGAGGAAGAAAGCACAGTTTAAGAATCCTGTAGGAATGGAGTTAAAATCTCCCCAGGCAATGTGATGGTGAGCTAGGATTGGGAACCACAAGCTGGAAGGGAGGACTAGAAGGAACTTCCTTTGTTGGGCTAAAATGAAGCTATGATTCAGGCATTTAGGTGGTTCCAGGGGGGTTGAAAGTCTCATAACCAGTTAACCAGTTGTTGTGGAGTTGATTTCAACTTATGGAGACCCCATGTATGTCAGAGTAGAGCTGATTTTGCAGAAGTAGACGACCAGGCCTTTCCTCTGAGGTACCTCGGGGTAGACACACCTGACCCTCCTGCTTTTTGGTTAGCAGCCGAGCGTGGTCACCATTTGCATCCCATGAGACAGGGTTTTTTCTCATCAGTGGAAAATAAAAGAAGCACCTTACCATACTGCAACATTATCAAGGTATAAATCTAACCTGTGAAAGAATGTAAAATAAAAACATAGCCCAGAAAGAGGCTTCCACCTTATAAATAACCCACCGCCGCTGAGTCGATTACAACTCATAGCAACCCTGTAAGACAAGGTAGAACTGCCCCATAGGGTTTCCAAGGCTGTAAATATTTATGGAAGCAGACTGCCACATCTTTCTCCCATGAAGCAGCTGGCGGGTTTGAACTGCAGACCATTGGGTTAGCAGCCCAGCGCTTTAGCCACTGCACCACCAGGGCTCCTTCCCACTATAAATAGATCATTATAAATGCATCTAGAGACAAAACTATCATTTCTGTGCTCCTACCCAAAACAGCCTTGCAGGCATTGGATATACTTTGCCCTCTAAAGCAACCAGAAGAAAGTTCCTCCAGTCTACGAGTCCTTTTCATGCTGGATGTTGAACCTTTTGAGCATTCACTCCCCATACTGAAATTCAAAAGGCTCACAGCAGTGACACCTGGATAACTAGAAACCTTATCTATCAATAGCACAGGCTACTTCCTCCAACGGACTGTATATAATTTCTTGCAAGGTTAGTGAGAACCCTACATTTGTCTGAAATGAAATGAAGGGAAGCCAATCATGAATTTCCTTTTCTCTGAGTTAATGAAAGACACAAGCACACCACGATAAGCAAGAGAAAATGGCAGTGTTCATCCTTCTCTTCTCATCCAAGGCAAGTAACAGTGTGAGGGTTCTGCGTAAGAGTATACTACTGTGGCATATTTTCAGGTGATGAAATTCATTTACAGGCTACTTCAGTTCTGACGCACTAGGATTAAAGGAGTATATATGTATATATTCCTGGTTATCATCAGTTGGGTAGTGGTGAAGAGTAAAGCTTGGGTATATATTTAAAAAAATGTGTAACTTATTTCAAAATAAGGTAAGAGCCGTTAGGATTTTTGATAAGTTTTCAGGAGAAACTTTCTCTCTAAGGAAACACAGGTACTAGCAAATACCTTATTAATAAAGGCTTGCTATAGAGTTTGGCAGAAACTCATCCAGCTATAGCAACCTGGCCAAATGTTAAATAAGCCAAATGTAATAAAAGAAAAATTTCTCTAGTGATTAGGTGATTTATCTAAAATATTCATGAACTTACACGAAGCATAAGTAGTATGTTTCAGAAATAAAAAATAAGTCGCAAATATCCACAAAGAGGAACGAAGGCACTTTTTGCAATTTTGGGAAATAGTTCCTCTTATTTCATACTTAAAATCTTTGACTCCAGGACAGCAAAAACTTCATACTCATCAACCTAGAGCATTCTTATTCCTGCCTCCACAGTATAAGAACTCAAGAATAAAACCTATTTCTTAAGATTTCCCCAGAATGTGATTTAAAACATTGTCTATTTAAAGAAAAATGTTTTCTGCCTTTTAATGTCATGTGATAATTTTTTCCAAGTGACTAACCAAATATGCTTCACTATTATCTAAATCAGTTTTCTTAATGCCGCAAGTGAAGACAGAGCGCTAGCTATCAGTAGCCATCCTCTCAGAAAAATCACACTTCAGCTTTTTCTTTTCAAATGTGATTAATCATAGGTAACTGTCTTTCAAACTTAGTTGGAATTTTACTGAATCTTTAAAAAATCAGTAGAAGAGCTAGAAAGTGTATTCCCAGGATGAATATGAAGTAAGTTTTGCCATTTCTCTTGATTTATTTCAGAATTCAGCTCGGTCTTCATTAGTGCTACCCAGCTGCCTTATCATTCAAGGTCCTCTGTGACCCTGGTCATGTTCCCTGAGGGTGCATATTTGTCCACCAACTATCTTACAGTTCAGTGATCTGTTGGATTTTCTCTCATATTCTACGCAACACTTGCTCTAAATTAATGAATTCCATTCTTCATGGTTTCTACTACTCCTATATATTAAATTCAATGTGAAATTTATTTTCATGGGAGATCAAAATTCTTTATTCCCAATTTTGTATCCAAAATAAATTTAATAAGCATTGTACTTAATCAATATTTATAATGTATTAAAGATGAATTTTGTTAAGTGTTGGCTTCCTAAGACTTCCATTCCCCACAAAATAAATTTACTTTGCTTTTTTGCTGTGTTTGAACCCATTGTTGCAGCCACTGCATCACTCCACCTCGTTGAGAGTCCTCCTCTTTTTCGCTGACCCCCTACTTTACCAAGTATGATGTCCTTCTCCAGGGTCAGGTCCCTCCTGAAAACATGTCCAAAGTACATGAGACAAAGTCTCACCATCTTTGTTTCTAAGGAGCAGTCTGGCTGTATTTCCAAGACAGATTTGTTTGTTCTTCTGGCAATCCATGGTATATTCAATATTCTTCACCAACACCATAATTCAAAGGCATCAATTGTTCTTCAGTCTTCCTTATTCATTGTCCAGCTTTCATGGGCATTGACTGTGGTGGATCCAAGTAAAATAAAATCCTTGGCAACTTCAATATTTTCTCTGTTTATCATGATGTTGCTTATTGGTCTAGTTGTTGAGATTTTTGTTTCCTTTCTGTGGAAATGTAATCCATACTGAAGGCTGTAGTCTTTGCTCTTCATCAGTAAGGGTTTCAAGTCCTCTTCACTTTCAGCAGGCAAGGTTGTATCATCTGCATATTGCAGGTTGTTAACAAGTCTTCCTCCAATCCTGATGCTGTGTTCTTCATATAGTCCAGCTTCTCAGATTATTTGCTCAGCGTACAGACTGAATAAATATGGTGAATGGATACATCCCTGATGCATACCTTTCCTGATTTTAATCCAATGCACTAATCCCCCTTGTTCTGTTTGAATGACTGCCTCTTGGTCTACGTGCAGGTTCCTCATGAACACAATTAAGTGTTCTGGAATTCCCATTCTTGGCAATGTTATGATCCACACAATCAAATGCCTTTGCACAGTCAATTAAACACAGGTAAACTTCTTTCTGATATTCTCTGCTTTCAGCCAAGATTCTTCTGACATTAGCAACAACAACCCCAGTTCCAAGTCTTCTTCTGAATCTGGCTTGACTTGCTGGCAGTTCCCTATCGATGTAATCATCAGCAAAATTTTACCTGCATGTGGTATTAATGGTATTATTCAATAATTTTTGCATTCTGTTGGATCACTTTTCTTTGAAATGGGCACAAATATGGATCTCTTCCAGTAGGTTTGCCAGGTAACTGTCTTCCAAATGTTTTGGAATAGATGACAGAACACTTTCAGTGTTGCATCTGTTTGTTGAAACAGCTCAATTGGTATTCTGTCAGTTCGTGTTTTGTTTTTCACCAATGCCTTCAGTGCAGCTTGGACTTTTTCCTTTAATACCATGGGTTCTTGATCAGATGGTATCTCCTGAAATGGCTGAACATCGACCAGTTCTTTTTGGTACAGTGACTGTGTGTATTCTTTCCATCTTCTTTTGATGCTTCCTGCATTGTTCAATATTTTGTCCATAAAATCCTTCAATACTACAATTTGAGGCAATGAGTGCTACACAGTAAAGTAGTTTTTAACTACTGGTGACATATCTAAAACGAAGAAGGAAATACAGGAACAACCTAACTTGTATGATGAGCCTCTTGCGTAAGATTATTATGAAAGCGATAAGCACTTAAGGCTTTATTGCTTCAGTGTGTAGATCACCAGCAAAATGTGGACACAACCTTACCTGGAACATGGGGGCTCTACATGCCTTATTTAGTTGAGTTATATTCCTAAAAATCTGTATGGTACAGTCATATACTAAGCTATATATACTATGGAAGTATATAAAGTAAAAGAAACTGGAGCTAAATTAAAGGTTATCCTTCAGCCCAATGTTATATATTTATAAATTAAATCTGTCACTAATAAAGATGCACCATACAGCAAGAATGTGTGTAAAGGAACAAGAGAGAGTGGAGGATTAAGAAATATATGAACATACTTCATATATATATATATAGAGAGAGAGAGAGAGAATTTCAGTATATATAAAAGAAAGTTCTAGAAAGCAAAACTTGAATTTGCCAGGTCCAGCACTATGCTGAATCCATGTGAATAAAGTGACACGTAGGCATCCCCTGCTGTAGCCTCCCACCATTTCACAGACCCTCAGTCCCTGGCACTCATTGTTTGCGTATTGTTTGCTTCACGTCTTGTCATCTTGTCGTTATTCCCTAAACAATACGGTGTAACAACTACTTATATAGCGTTTACATTGTATTAGGTATTATAAGTAATCTAGAGATGACTTAAAGTATGTGGGAGGATGTGTGTAGGTTATATGCAAATACTACACCATTTTATAGAAGGAGCTTTAGCATCGGCTGATTTTTGTATCTGCAGCAGTCCTGGAACCAGTCTCCAGAGAATACCAAGGAACAACTGCATTTTAAAATATATATATATATATATATATATATATATATATATATATATATATATATATATATATATATATAATATTTATACATATATAATGAAAACTCCAAGGCATTCCCAAGGATCTAAACAGCCTGGTACACAAATACACTAAAGTCATATCTTAAGGAACAGACATGAATTCTCAAGCCAGACCTAAGGCAGACATTACATATAGTCAAACCTTCCACTGAAAAACACTTAAATCACCTTGAGGGTGCAAGTTATATTGCTTTGTGTATACAAGCCTCACAGTAAATATTTGAGAACAAACAACTGAGTTAGCCTAATGAAAGGAATAAAAGAAAAGTCCACCTACAGATTCTGGGTATCCAAACCATCTTGTCTTTAAGTAACTACCAAATCTCCACTGGTGAATCTTCACAGGGTAGGTAATAAAGGCATAAAGTTGTAAACCCTCCAACTGGGTTTAATCCACTGCTTTAACATTATATTTCTAAAAATTTAATCTATTAACAGGTTTATTTGTCACTGTAAAGATTAAATGAGATGGTGTATGCCAAAGCACCTGCACAATGCTGGCACAGAGCAGATAATAAATATGCTAGGTTTCAATCTAAGTCTTGCTTTATTAGACCCACAGATACACTGTCCTTAGAAACAGAGAACGTGGCAACCTGCCTCTTTTCTTTCCAAGCTGGCCTTTCCGGTTGGGGCCCCAGTGAACAGCTATCCCTTCACGCTTTAGGCATGGAGGTGATCTTACTAGGGTCCTGAGCCTACATGGCCATAAGATGAGTCCACCGTACACAGGAAGCCCTTCTTTATGCCTGGGTCCCATCTCAACAGATTGGCTCAATTGCAGGGCTATCAACAAAGGTGTGCCTATCAGGTCTACCAGAGGGCAGTGGTGGTTCAGTGGTAGAATTCTCTCCTTCCATGAGGGTGACCCTGGCTCAATTCTACGCCAAAACATCTCAAGTGCAGCTACCACTCATCTGTCAGTGGAGGCTTACATGTTGTTGTGATGCTGAACAGGTTTCAGCAGACCTTCCAGACTAAGACAGACTAGAAAAAAAGGCCTGGCAATCTTCTTCCAAAAATCAGTCAAGGAAAACCCTGAGGATCACATCGATCTGATCCCATTGTGCATGGGGTCACCATGACTTGGGTGCCGACTTAACAGTAACAATAACATCAACTCTACCAGGAAAGCACATGAACCCATGGGATTCATTAGTACATCTTGTGTTGGTTAACATATACCCATGAGTCCCTTCTACTAGCACTTACAACTAGCTGGATGCCACTAAAACCTAGAAACTGGATTTATTTTCTTCCTTTCTTCTTCCTTCCCTCCCTTGCTTCTTTCCTTTGAAATTCCTGCCTATGGTAAAATGACAGCAAAAAGGAAAGTCACGTGGAGTTCCTATTAGTCGACATTTCCATAATGTACTCATTTTTTTTGGTCCTTGTCTGAACTCCCTCCAGGGTGCTCCTTTACGGGAATAACGTATGCCAAATGAAATCGAGAACTCAAGTCACAGTGTTACCCTTGTCATGTGAAGACGGAAGATTTTTCTCTTGGATTTATGATGTAATGCAATTCAGACACTCTCTTTTCCTCTTTTCCCTAGTTTGCACTTCCTTCTTATCGCTGGACACCATCATCACCATCATCTTACATTTATAGAGCGCCTATGGCTATAACCTCCAGGTGGCTCCCAAACAATCTAATCCAGGCATCACTGTCTGCAACTTGCCTTTGGTATTAGTCTCTTTTCCATTCCTCTTCCTTATTGAAATCTGCTTCTGATTATTTTTCATGTTTTAGCTTCCTTTCCTTTCCCTTAAGTTGAATCGCTTTTATTTCTTCCTCTCATTTCTATGCCCTCTTGGGCCCTTACCAGTTCCTCTACATTTATAGGGGTTTATGTCTCCAAATTTAGAAACCCTTGAGAACTTCACTATCAAACTGCTTTTTCTAAGATAATTTTTAGCAATGTTAACCAAAAGCAGACCTTTAGACTTCTGGAATGCCAAGGCTCCAGGTATCAGATCTCAGCTGTAACTTTCATCACATTGCAGGTGAGGACTAGAGCTAATATAGGATATGCTTTCAACCCAGGCCCAACTTTTCACAACGATGGCTACTCTCCAGCCCCCTAAGATTCCAATTCAGCTTCTTTCGAAGACTGGAGGTCCAGGCTTCAAAGTCAGACAGATCGGAGTTCAAATCCAGCCTCTGGCACTTAATTTGGGTGTAACCCTGAGTAAACCATTTAACTTTTCTGAGCTTCGATTTCCTTGACAGTAAAATGAGAATACAAATATCTACCTAATGAGATTGTTGTGAGGATGAAATGAGGTAATCTTTGTAAAATATTCACAGTGTCTGGTACGTGGTAAGCATTCAAACTCGGTAGCTATTATTTTTATTGTCATGAGTTAAAATGTTGGATAGAATGGATTTGTCTTCACCTCTCTGCCTCACAAAGCGGACCTCAAGAATAGGCATTAGATCATTATTTATTAGACCCCAGTCACAAATACCACCCAGTTCGGTGTTTTCACACTCTGGGCAGTGGCTAAGTAATTTTTTAATATCTCTGAAAATTGAGGACAAACAGAGAGTTAAGATTTGGAAGCAAAGGAACAGATAACCAGTCATAAATGTGGACATATCATTAAAAGGCTCTATTCTCAGAAACTACACCCCTTTTAAAGTATATTTACTACAGTTACCCACGGAGACTGAATATTTTTATCATCACTTGCAAAACTGTCGCCTGACAGGCAAAATGTGTAATTATAAGTAGAGCAGACTTTACATGTTAACCTTTCATGTAAGGGAAGAACAAAAAGTCGACACTCAGCAAGAGAGTGAGAGAGAGCAAGAGAAAGACAGAGACAGCGAGTCAGAGGGAATGAGAATAAAAGCAAAAGTTTTTCTCATTTAAAGGAGGAATACTATTAGGCTTTAGACCCTTGATGTACGAATACAACTAGAATGATCACACTGTTTTATACTGCTGTCAATTCTCTCCATGGAAACAGGCTGAACAATGGGCCGCCATCTACCTCCCAACACAAAGAGAGTAAAATTGTCAATCCCTTACGGGACTTCTGCCTAAGTGGAATTTTTTTTTTTCTTTTTAATATGATTCCAAAAGTAAAGCTAAGTCTCTAAATGCAACAATGGAATTAATTGAGTCCAATCCAACAGGGCAAGTGAGGGTTTTATCCTGGGCAATGGGTAAATTCTTTTAGGACACGAGAATGAAGTGATTCAGTGATTGATCCTGATCTGTAAAAAGAGCAATCTGCTCTACTTTTGTATCAAACAGATGTGCTTTTAAATGCTATTTCTGCCACTTACTTGTTGGGCCAGTTAGTTATCCTTTATGTGCTTGGCTTCCTCATACCTAAAATAAATAGGTTAATATCTGCAAGGAGGCAGGTACTAGCCCTGCCATTCCTTCTTTCTCCTCCTGATCCCGCACATTCCTCCGTGGAGCAATTCCTTATATGACTGGCCAAACCAATCACATTGAGCCATGTTAACTAGAGGGCAGAGTCCTCTACAGCAAAGGTTTCTGCCTTCATTTTCAATTCTTCTCTCCTAAATTGGGAACGAGTCCCTGGGTGGTTATGAGTCCACCCAGAGGTGCCTCAGAAGAAAGGCATGATGATCTACTTCTGAAACATCAGCTATTGAAAACCCTGTGGAGCACAGCTCTACTCTGATACACATGGGGTCACTATGAGCCGGAGTCAACTCCACGGCAACTGGTTTACTGGTCTGAATTGGGGAAATCTGACCTCTCTTCTCTCCCACGTCAGGCAGTAGCATCTGAGAGCCAGGCTGATGTCCAGGTCTCTGGCTCTCTCTCTCTGGTTCCTGCCTACACTCTCGTTCTTCTGCACCCCCTCACGCTTCACCTTCCCCAGAGTTCTTGAGCATCTGCTCATTGGAGGGCCCTAGTGAGTGGAAGAAAGCCCCACGCAGGACCTTCCAGGTCAGCCTGGCTATTTCAGTGTTCTCCACTGGGAGGTATGAGGTGCTGGCCCAACTGATCACCAAGAGGCACTTTGTTACTCTCCCAGTGTTAGGGCCTTTACACTTACCCTTGCTTCTCTCTGGAAGGCTCTGCATCTTTCAATCATGGATCTTTAAAAAATTCAGGTCTCAGCTTACATGTCATCTCTTCAGAGAGGCCTTCCCTGACCACCTAATCCAAAGGAGCCTCCTCGCCCCCACCAAGTCACTCCATGACATTGCTTTATGAATTATTTTCTTAGTGGCTCTCATCACATCTCATTACTTAATTCATTTATTTCTTTGTTGCCCATCTTACTCCCTCCCCCAAATACCCCTACTAGAAGGTAAGTTTAAGAGAATATGGACTTTGTCTGTCTTAGTTCATCACTTGCTTATTCAGAGCCTAGAATGGTGCCTGTCACAAAGTAAGTCCTCAATAAATTATAGCTATTATTACCCTTTCCTCTCACACTGGAACCTGCTATCCCTAAGCAGGTCCAAAAAAATCCCCTAGAAAGCGTGTCTCCTCTGCTGACCCAGGACACTAGCTGCTATATTATAGGCTTTCTAAGTTTTAGACAAGGTGACTGTATGTTAGAAATTACTTTTCTGTAATTAGAATTTATATATCCTACTCTTTTACTTTCGATACTATTATATATATATATATGAGATATATATATATATATATATTATATATATATACATATATATAATATATATATATATATATCTGTTTTTAATGGAGAGGAATAAACCCCAATGATGCAAGGAGCACAGCCCAGTGAATGTGCCCACATACCTAGACAACAGGTGCCTTTCTCACCTGTAGGTCTATCCTCCCACACACACATACACACAGGCAATGGAAAGCTTCCATTTGCATTTCAGATAATCTCCATCAGAGAGGGAGGAGAACTACTCTTTGAAAGGAGCAAACCTAAAACCACAATGCTCCTGAAATCACTGCCAGTTACATTTCCTCTTAAGAAGGCCATTATCCCAGCACCAAAAACATCTCAGCCTCATCTTAAATAGGAGGCTAGTTTTTAAATTCCGAGCTTAGAATGAAAACTCTTCTTGGAAATCTCTTTAATTATCTGCAGAATAAAATACAGTATGGTCTCTCAGGAGGTCCAGTACAGGTTTTCCACTAGCATTAGAACAGATAACGATTTCTTTGATTGAGGAGCAGACGAAGCCATTGGCTTCAGTTTAATGGCCATGTGTTTGTAAAAACTGCATAACAGAATATGTCAGTACTAGAATTACACTCAGCACTAAGACGATCACGCTATAAGAGGTTCAAAGGAACGAGTCCGACTCCCAGCTCCCATTTCACATTTCTAAGAAGCATATGCTCCCGGAGAGGCTATTCTAACAGAATAGCCTGTGTTATTTAAACGGGCAGTTTGTGATCTCCCTTCCCTTATTTTTGCCAGTTCTGTATGGTGAAATGGGCAAAAGTCTAACGCACACAAGACACAACCCCATTCTATTCAAGCCCACTTATCTTTATGTCACAGTGTCTGTACCTTAAAAAACAAAAAATAGCAGCCCTGTGGAATTGTATCATGTCACCTAGACCTCACTGGCCCATTTCAAGGACAAAGAATATACACAGACTGTCATACTGAGGAAAGATTCATCCCCAAAGCAATCTCCTTACAAGTTTCATTTAAAAAAACAGAAGACCTGAACCTTTCCATGGTGTAGTTTATCTTACATACTGTACACATAACTTCTGGGGAAGCAGACTTGATATAAATCCTTAAAAAAAAAAAAAAAGTAAAACAAACATTTCCATAAATATTAAACCCAAATCCAAAGATGAATAATGTTCTTCATCAGCCTGGCTCCTAACCACACGTCTATTTATGAACTCCATAAAAAATGTTCATGAGCTGGCACATGTCAGTCCATCACTAACCCTGGGACCCTCCTTAGTTGTTTAAAACTTTTTCTATTATATTAAAATGTAAAACATCAAGGAAGGATGTAGGAAGGATGTAGGAAGAATAGTTAGTAATACCAGATATAAGGCAATCTTGAATATAAAGCAGTATTCCATATTCTCAATGAGAAGACTAAAAAATAAATTAAAAGGGAGGATAGCCAACCTGAACACATAAACACTTAGCGATATAGTAAAAATTGTTCAAAATCTACTTTTTATTTTACTCATTTAATTATGTGCTTAAAAACACACATTCTATTCACACTCTGCTGTGAGGGTCTTCACCTTCGTAAGGGTCGCTTTTTGGGTCCTCTAACAGTTTTCCACAGAACATCTTCCTCTGTTGGTTGCAGACATGGCACTCTTTGAACCCCTGGAAATGCTTTCTCTGAAAATGGTCTCTCGAGTCAGAAGTACCCATGTATATAATGTCATCAGCTATAAAAAAAAAAAAAAAAAAAACAAAGTCCCTCCTCCTACAGCTAAACATTTTGATCTCCACAATGTTATCTACCATACTGCTTATTTAAGCAATTTTCAGAAGGTCTGTTTTAGGTCTGTTTAAACAACATTCAGTACTTGTAACTGTGAAGTCATAAACCTCGAGAATCCTGATCGAGTCCGTGTTCAATTTCCTTGCTCCTTTTTCACTGATGCGGACAGGTGACTTCACAAGGAGCACTGGGCCAGGCCGCTTCCGCCCCTCGTGAACCCCAAGGCAGCCTGTGAAGGGACCCAAATATGATGCAACATCCTGTCTTCCCAAGGGTAATAAATTTGAGGTGAAAGAAACCCGCACCTTGTGCTGGAGCATATGTGGTGTATTTCATGCAGGTCTCCCTTTAAGATAAAGTGCCAGCGATTTACTGAGTTTTGATACTCTTCATTTAATCGTTTATTTACCCACTAGTTAGTAAACCTAAACGTCTTAAAAACAAAGAAGTACCTTTTTATTTTTTTTGCATCACAATCGTCAACAATAACGGCCTATTTTTGCATTCATGGTCACCTGCAATGTATTTAGCGGCTCCATAGTGAAAGAAGCATCTGACTTTTCCCAAAACTTGGTAACCACTGTCTCTTCAGTGTCCTTAATAGCACAGCAAAGATGACAGGATGTAAAACTTAACTGGGTGCCTAATTACCTTACTGTGAAAAACCATAAACGCCAAAAAAACAATGTCACATCTACATTTCTGAAAAAATAACAACAAACACCACACACCAGTTGAAGGAAGTAGCAAGGCTCCGATTCACTAGTGGGATCTGCATGTAAAGTTCTTGCGCTGTGCCTCCTCCAAATCTTCCGGCCACTGGAGCACATATTCCCACAGAGCACACGATATCACTCAGAGAATGATGAAGCTCAAAGTTTTGAAGTTCTGGGACATTTCATGATCACGTCAGGCCATACTGTTTTTCACTTCCCCCTTTTCCCTAACTCTTCTCATACAACGCTTTGAAGATTTTCCTTGGCCGTTAATAAAACTGACGTGCATCTTAACTCTCTCGTTCCATCCTTCTAGGTTTGGAAGGTGTTATGGACTGAATCGTGCCCCTCAGAAATATGTGATGTAAATCCTAACCCCCATACTTGTGGTTATAATCCCGTTTGGGTATGGGTTTTCTGTGTTATGTTAAGAGTCCATATCGGTGTAGAAAGCATTTTCAGATACAGAAAGAGTAGATTAAGTGCAGAAAAGCAAGCAGAGAAGAAGGCATACAGATGCCAGGCCACATGAAGATAATCAAGGAGACAAGGAACAGAAGCTGAGAAGAGACAAGGACCTTCCCCCAGAGCTGACAGAGAAAGACAGGCTTCCCCTACAGCTGGTGCCCTGAATTCAGACTTCTAGCTTCCTAAACTGTGAGGAAATAAATTTCTGTTTGTTAAAGCCCCCCACTTGGGGTATTTCTGTTATAGCACACTAGGTACCTAAGACAGAAGATGTGTCAGTTAGGATTGATTTTAGTTGCACATAATCGCAACGTAACCAAAAATGCTTTCAACACAGAGAGCTTTCTCATCTGCTTTTATTATGATTATTCTTTTCATGTAACAAGACATCTGAAGGTAAGCAGCCCAGCACTGAGACGGGGCTCCACAGCGTCATCCATGTCCCCAGCTCCTTCCGCCTTACTGTTCCGTCTTCCTCAGGCGGGACTTTCATTTCCTTTGCCATAAATGGCTGAAACACTTCCAGTCATGGCATCCTCAGACTAGGCGAGAAGAAGGGAAAGGGCAAGCGGCAAAGCACCAAGGGAGGATACCAGCTGAGTCTGTACCTTTCTAAAAACTTTCTAGGAAGTTCCACTCAGTATCCTCCACGTACATCTCCCTGGCCATAAATGGGTCACACAGTCTCTCCTAACTGTTAAGAAATGTGGGCCACTGAGTACTTAAGCTTGGTGGGCATTGCTGCTCCAAACAAAACCAGATTCCTGTTAGGAAGGAAGGAAGGGAAAATGAATTTTGGGAAGAAAATTACCAGTGTATGTCACAGACAGGTATGAGGGACGAGCAGAAAAGGCTAAGTGACTCCTGACATCTGGAAAGGTTCAGAAATTACTCAAGACTGCTTTTGTGCCCAGGAGGTAGGGGGCCAGCTGTCTCGTTCATTTCTCCTCCCTGGTCTTACGACAGTCCCCTTGGGTCCTAATTTAGAAGCCTTCTGATGATCATTTCTTAATCCAAATGTGACAGAAAGCGTTCTGCTTCTTCTTTGATAACAGAACCCCAGTTTTGATGGACAAAAACTTTCCCAGCCTTAAATGATGAATAATGATTGGCCTAGGCTATTTCCTTTTGCCAATGACTGACGCAGAGGTTGAAGCACTCGTCTCTGAACCAAAAGGTCGGTGGTTCAAACCCACCAGCCACCTCACAGGAGAAAGATGTGGCCATCTGCTTCCGTAAAGGTTACAGCCTTGGAAACCCTATGGGGCAGTTCTCCTCTGTCCTATAGGGTGGCTGTGAGTTGGAATCGACTTGACGGCAGGGGTTTAGGTTTTTGTTCCGTTCGATTTTTTTGGCACTTAGTATTAGGCATGTGACCCAGTTCTAATGAGTGAGTGGAAGTTGACCTGGACTTCCACAAAAGCCAGAGTTACATGCAGAAACAAACCTTTGTTTTTCATCTGCCTCTTCTTCCTGCTTTGGATAATGATGTAAAAACCTTGTGCCTGGAACTGTGGCAGCCATCTTTTGACCATGAGGCAATAAGCCTACATTAGAGAGATCCTGAGGATGAAACAGCCTGGATCCTCTGTGACCTTAACAAGCTACCAAACTAACTCTGGGACCCTCTATCTCTGATCTTCTTACAAGTAAATAAATATCCTTTCGGTTTAAGCCAATATTACTTTGAGGTTTCTGTTACTTAGAGTTGCAAGCATTCCTAACTGATACACCACTGTAACATCAACCTCCATTCATCATGGGGAAAGAGTAACTACATTCGTTGTTTTATTCCTATGATGCCCCTATTGTTTAATCCCTATTGGTGCTGCAGAGTGGCCCATCCACAGACCAGAAGGACATATGTCCCCCTCCAACCAACCCCAGTTTAAGACTGACAAGATGAATGAGCCAGAACGAAGGTGAAACTAAGCCAAAAGAAAGAAAATCAGGTGAGAAAAGTAGAGAATCACGTACACAGCCAGGTGAGGCCGTGTGAGGTTGCACACTTAAGGAGGTTTCTTATTTTAGGGGGAAGATGCATCATCCCCAGCTTAGACAGCAGAAATTAAGTTGCAGTCGTGATGATGCTAAAAGTATTTAATTAAGAGGAAAAGGAGACTGTTCTCAACGCTTAATCTGGCAGAGGCTGCGGGGGTGTGAAGAGGTACACTGCAGTGGGAAGGGGTCAGAGACTGCTAACTAAAATGCTAGTGCATTCCAGGCAGACGCGTTGGCTTCAGAGTTGACAGAGGTGGGATGAGCAGTGACGCCTTTGATGTCTTCAAAATTACAAAAGGTACAGATAGGGGAAGCCGGGGCTGAGTCACCACATCTAGGAATCCAGAATTACAGCAACCCTAATGCAAGACGTCTAACTGGTCTCTCCGCTTCCAGGGTTTCCCAGTTTAAACTCTTCTCCATACTGCAGTCAAAATGACCCTTTAAAAACCCAAATATGTTCCTCCTCTGCCTCAAGGTTTTTAGTGGCTCGCCACTGCTGCTGTGCCAAAACCCCCAAACCTTAGTACGACCCACAGGGCCTTTCAGGATCTGACCCCTGCCTGTCACCACTTTCATCACCCACCACCGTCCTCCCTCTCGGCCCTCCAACCTGACATTTTCTTTCAGTGTGTAGATCCTACCATACTCTCTCAGGCCTCAAGACCCTGTGACGTCTTATATCTTCGCCTTTAGCACTCTTGACCCTGCCTCTTCTCTCATCTAACACCTACTCATACTTGGCATCTGAGATTATACTTTGTTTTTACAGGGAGGCCATCCCTAACCATGCACCATCCCCAAACCAGGTCCCCCCACTGTGATATGCTTCTCGTAACACTTTTCTTCCGGTTTGTAACGCCCATCACACTCGTGCTTAATTGGTTCATGACTGCCACCCTCCTAAATGGTGAGATCCATGAAGGCAAGGGCCATGCCCATCTCCTCTACCCAGTTTCTGGCATATTGTAAGCCTTGATGTGCATACATTATTGAATGACCAGTGGCAATTTACCATTGTGCTGATGCCATCTTGGGAACGGGAGCTTTCAACAGTTCAGAGGCACATATGAAAAACAGATTCATGATAAATCATAAGCATGGGAAAAGTATTAAGAACGGTTTTAATGACTGGGATGTATCTTTTACAATTTAGACACCAAGGGAGGATAAGTGTCCTTCCCCGACATGCTCCATGATCCTTACAACTCAGTTTAGAGAACAGGCTAAGTATTCAGATAGCCTGGGACTTGTATCATAGCTTTGTTTCTTGGAAGCTGTGTGATTTGACCTAAATCCCTTAGCCCCACTAAGCCTCAGTTTCCTCATCTGTAAAATGGGGGTAATGACATAGCCTTTCCAGTAGGGGGTTACGAGGATTAAATGATAATGCATGTGAAGCCTTCAGCCTGGCGTTTGCCACAAAGTGAGCGCCCAATGAATGTTTGTGGGGGTTCTTTGTTTTTCTGGCCATCATTACCAAAGACAGAATATAAATCAGACTAGATCATTGGACTGGAAGAGCTTAATAAATGTTAGATAATATTTTCGTGGATGTTGTTGCTATTGTTATTGCCATTTGTGGCAGAAAACACTGGTGCTCACCTGAGCACACAGCTTCCTTGCAGTTAGGTGGGTCCATGTTTGTCTTGCTCACTGCTCTGGTCTGGTGCCCAGCACAGGGCTTGACACATAATGTGTATGCAATAAACACTTTCAGAATGAATAATGAATCAAAGGTCTAAACCAGTGTGACCATTCAGACCTTCTTACAAGCAAATGGAGTAGCAGTGTTCAGCAGAGGAAGAGACGGAAAAGAAGAACAGGATTGATGTTACTTTAAAAAATAAAAGCATATAACAATACGATTAGAAGTTCAATTTTAACAGCGCAAAATAAAGAACTTGTAGAGAATTTTGCGGTGACATGGTCAAAGCCGAGGCTGATCACCAAGGCGGCAGCATCCGGAACCATCACTTCTATGGCTAGCTTTCAGACCCCAAGAAGTCAGTTAGAGCATTCCAGTAAGCAACTGCAGTTTAATTCTAAAGGAACTCTGAACTCTGTTCACATCTCTGGCCATTCATATTGCTTTGTCTACTCGTGTGGCCTTGATCAGGTGAGGGCTTCTGTTCTCTCTTCTACCTTGCTCCATGACAACAAAGCCCAAAGCATATTCCACCCCTAAAAGGGAGCTTTGGTGAGTGCCTTATTATAACTATTACATGTGACACAAGGCCCACCACTAAAACGAAGCAGATGAGAATAAATTACCCAAATAGGACAGAAATAGCCATTCCCTTCAAGAAAGGCCCACTTTCTTGAAACTCTGTAGCGCTGAAGCCATTTAGAGTTTGCTGTCAGGATTCCTAGCAGTGCCCATTACCTCGGCCAGCAGTCCCTCTGAACCACTGAAGAGTTGTTTGAAGTATAGATAACCACGGGCCGCAGTGCCTAAGTGCGACGGGATGATTTAAAAGCACCATGACGGCTTTCACCCACGATATTTTCTCTTCCTGTCTATTCATTTGTGACCCAGACGAAAACCTGGAATGCAATCTGTATACCGAGAGTCCCTAAAAAGGGTTTCAACAGCTCTTTAGGAAGGATTGTTTTAGCAGTTTTAGAGGCTTACAACATTCTGTGTTTATGGCATTTATGGGTAGAACGTCTATTTTGTAAAAATAAAGCCCCACTGTGTTAGCTTCCTAGGGATGCCATAATAAAGCACCACAAGCTGGGTGGCTCATAAGGACAGAGATGTATTGTCTGGCAGTTCTGGAGGCTAGGAGTCTGACTTCAGTGTGCAAGCAGGGCCGTGCTGTCTCCGTAGGCTATAGGAGAACTTTTCTTGTCTCTCCCACCTTCCGATATCTCCAGGCATTCCTTGGTCTGCAGCTGTAGCATCACTGCCCCTCCGTCTCCGTCTTCACGTGGCTGTCTTCCTTCCGTGTGTCTGTCTGTCTCTTCTCCTCATTTATAAGGACACCATTCATCCTGCATCAGAACCCACCCTACTTTAGTATAACCTCTTGTTAACCTAACTGACAACATCTTCAAAAACTCTAATTCCAAACAAGGCCGTGTTCATAGGTACCAGGAGTTAGGACTTCAACATATATTTTTGGAGGACACAATTCAATCCATAACATCAGTAGGAGCAGTATTAAATTCCTGTCCCAACTAGAATAGAGAATAGTGGTTTAGTGAAGATGTTTTGGAATGTGATAAACCTGGGTTCACCTCTGGGCTCCCCATAGACCTCTGCGTGATCTTGGACAAGGTATTCAACCTTTTCTTGCCTCAGCTACATCACCAGGTAATGCAGCAAAGCACTTACACAGTGCCTGACATGGAAGAGCTTAATAAATGTCAGATGCTATTGGTATGATGTTGTTGCTGCTGATGCCGTCACTGTTTCTGGCAGAGATGACTAGCATTCACCCAAGTACACAGCTAGACCGTGTTCCCCAGCTCCTGTGCAGTTAGGTGGGTCCAAGTGACTGAGTTCTGCTCCCCGAAATGTGAGCAGAAGGGATGAACACCTCTTCCTGGTCGGGACCACAGAAATCTTTCAGACTCCATCCCGAATGCTCCTTACCCTCTCAAAAACCCTGGGGCTACTCGTTGAGGAAGTTAGAGCTACATGATGGAAGGAACCTGCATTGCACCCGAGAACGTCCCAGGAGAGGCAATGGGAGGTTCAAAACCTTCAGAAATATGTGCAATGGATTCTGAATAAGTGAGAAATAAACTTTTTTTTTTTTTTTCTGTTAAGCTACTGAGATTTCATGCTGCTCATTACAGCAGTTAGCCTACCCCAGAGTTCCTCAATCTAGGCACTACTGACAGTTTGGACCACATCATTCTTTGTTATGGGACTGACCTGTGTATTGGAGGATGTTTAGCAGCACCCCTGGCCTTTACCCACTAGATGCCAGTAGCACCCTCCACCTTAGTCGTACAGCCAAAAATGTCTTCGGACATTGTCAAACATCTTCTGGGGGTTAAAAAAATCACTACTGGTTCAGACCCATTGGTCTACCCCGACCGAAAAATCATCATCGTCATTGTCGTCATCGTCACCATTACTGACGGTCTAGTTCTTCTTGACTCCCGGGATATCACAGCCAAAGACCTCAAAGTTCCAAATATAGCTCTAGCAGATTTTCTAGGAGAAAAAGTTAAATGGCACCAAAACTTAGACAAAGATAGAGTTCACTGGTAAATTCAGAGTTACAAAGGACCAAAGAGCAACATCCAAACCACAACAGACATATAATTACTCAAAAAAAAAAAAAAAAAAAAGCTGGTTTGATCATTTTGGTAAAACAAGATCAAAATGATTTTGAAAGAAACCTAAATATCTAGTTCAGGAGATCAATCTATTTAACAAATACTTGTATAATCCCCACTATGCAATAGGTACTGTGTTTAACATTAACTAGTAAATAAAACTTCATACATTCCAGGTTCTGATTATTAATGGAATGTATGAAGTTTGATTTACTAATGTTGAGCACAGCGCCTACTGCACCTGGAATGTGCGAAGTATGAATCTAGGAAAATTGGAAATCGTCAAAAATGAAATGGAATGCATAAGCATGGATATCCTAGGCATTAGTGAGCTGAAATGGACTGGTATTGGTCATTTTGAATCGAACAATCATATGGTCCACTATGCCGGGAATGGCAGCTTGAAGCGGAATGGCGTTGCATTCATCATCAAACAGATCATTTCATGATCCATCCTGAAGTACTACGCTATCAGTGATAGGATAATATCCATACACCTACAACAAAGACCAGTTAATACAACTATTATTCAAATTTACACACCAACCACTAAGGTCAAAGATGAAGAAATTGAAGACTTTTACCAACTTCTGCAGTCTGAAATTGATCAAACATGCAATCAGGATGCACTGATAATTAACGGTGATTGGAATGCGAAACTTGGAAACAAAGAAGAAGGATCGGGTAATTGGAAAATATGGCCTAGGTGACAGAAACGATACCAGAGTTACAAGGAGTTACAAGTTCAATATCATCAGTCAGAACAAGGCCAGGGGCCAACTGTGGAGCAGACCATCAATTACTCATGTGCAAGTTTAAGCTAAAACTGAAGAAAATTAGAATAAGTCCACGAGAGCCAAAGTACAACCTTGAGTGTATTCCACCTGAATTTAGAGGCCATCTCAAGAACCGATTTGATGCTTTGAACACTAATGACCGAAGACCAGACAAGATGTGGAAAGACATCAAGGACATCATACATGAAGAAAGCAAGAGGTCATTAAAAAGACAGAAGAGAAAGAAAAGACCAAAATGGATGTCAGAAGAGACTCTGAAACTTGCTCTTGAACATCAAGCAGCTAAAGCAAAAGGAAAAAATGATGAAGTAAAAGAGCTGAACAGAAGTTTTCAAAGGATGGCTAGAGAAGACAAAGTAAAGTATTATGATGACATGTGCAAACACCTGGAGATAGAAAACCAAAAGGGAAGAACATGCTCAGTATTTCTCAAGCTGAAAGAAGTGCAAAAAAATTCCAGCCTTGAGTTGCGATACTGAAGGATTCTATGGGGAAAATATTAAATGATGCAGGAAATATCAAAAGAAGATGGAAGGAATACACAGAGTCATTATACCAAAAAGAACTGGTCGATGTTCAACCATTTCAGAAGGTAGCATATGATCAGGAACTGACGGTACTGAAGGAAGAAATCCAAGCTGCACTGAAGGCATTGGCAAAAAAAAAGCTCCCAGGAATTGACGGAATACCAATAGAGATGTTTCAGCAAATGGATGCAGTGCTGGAAGTGCCCACTTGTCTATGCCAAGAAATTTGGAAGACAGCTATCTGGCCAACAGACTGGAAGTGATCCATATTTATGCCTATTCCCAAGAAAGGTGACCCAACCGAATGTGGAAATTATTGAACAACATCATTAATATCACATGCAAGTAAAATTTTGCTGAAGATCATTCAAAAACTGTTGCAGCAGTGCATCGACAGGGAGATGCCAGAAGTTCAGGCCAGAGTCAGAAGAGGATGTGGAACCAGGGATATCATTGCTGATGTCAGATGGAACCTGGCTGAAAGCAGAGAATACCAGAAAGATGTTTACCAGTGTTTTATTGACTATGCTAAGGCATTATAGACTGTGTGGATCATAATAAATTACGGATAACGTTGCAGAGAATGGGAATTCCGGAATACTTAATTGTGCTTGTGAGGAATCTGCACATGGATCAAGAGGCAGTCGTTCAAACACAACAAGGGGATACTGTGTAGTTTAAAGTCAGGAAAGGTGTGCGTCAGGGTTGCATCCTTTCACCATACTTATTTAATCTATATGCTGAGCAAATAATCTGAGAAACTGGACTATATGAAGAACAGGGCATCAGAATTGGAGGAAGACTCCTCAAAAACCTGCATTATGCAAAGACATAACCTTGCTTGCTAAAAGTGAAGAGGAATTGAAGCATTTACTGATGAAAATCAAAGAATACAGTCTTCAGTACGGATTACACCTCAACATAAAGAAAACAAAAATCCTCACAACTGGACCAATAAGCAACATCATGAGAAACAGAAAAAAGAATGAGGTTGTCAAGGATTTCATTTTACTTGTATCCACAATCAACAAACATGGAAGCAGCAGTCAAGAAATCCAACGATGCATTGCATGGGGCAAGTTGGCTGCAAGAGATCTCTTTAAAGTGTTAAAAAGCAAAGATGTCAACTTGAGGACTAAGGTGCACCAGACCCAAGCCATGGTGTTTTCAATCGCCTCATACGCATGCGAAAGCTGGTCAATGAATATGGAAGACCGAAGAAGAAGTGATGCCTTTGAATTATGGCGTTGGCGAAGAATATTGAATATACCATGGACTGCCAGAGGAATGAACAAATCTGTCTTGAAAGAAGAACAACCAGAATGTTACTTTTGCAGCAGATTTGCCCAGTGAGTGAAAATGATACTATCCTTTGCCTCTAACTGCTCATAATGTAAATGAGGAACAGAAGCATGTACACCCAATGATAATGCAGTAATAAGGGCCTTAACACTACCTTAAAACAAGTACAAATACAACCATGATAAAGTGCCAAGGGAGCAAAGGAAAACAGTAACATCCAACATTTACCGATTCCTTGTCCGCTCATCTTCACAACAAGCCTAACAGGTAGGAATGTGATCCTCCCCATTCTGCAGATAGGGAAGCTGATGCGCGGGCAGGTGAAGAAACCAGCCCAAAGTCACAGTCAGTAAGTGGTGGAGCTGGGATTTAACCCAGACAGTCTGTCTCCAGGGTGATACTAATGGTTAATGTGCTCAGCTGCTAACTGAAAGGTTAGAGGTTCAAGTCTATCCAGGGATGCCTCAGAAGAAAGGCCTGGTGATCTACTTCTGAAAAATCAACATTAAAAACCCAGTGGAGCACAGTTCTACTGTGACACACATGGGGCCACCATTAGTCAGAGCCGACTTGACAGCAGCTCGTTTTTGGTCTACCTCCAGAGCCCATGCTTTTATACACTTCAGTGTGCTATATCCCATCACAGCGGAATGGGGAGGCCTCACACAAGTGCTGATATTTGGTCTGGATACCTTAATCAAAGAGAGAAATAGGATCCAGCAGAAGCAAGAGCTTCAGCGAGCCAGAGTCAGGAAAAAGTTTCCTGGTTTGGCATACTCAGGAAACAGCAGAGGACCCTGTGTTGGGATGATGGACTGATGGCAGATAAGCTTGAAGCAGTAAGTAGTCCAGACTCGTAGGCCTTGGAACACCTAGTAGATTGGATTTTATTGTGAAGCTATTAAAAAAACATATTCAAGAACATGCTAAGGCAAATAATTTCAAGCAATTTATATATATATATATATATTTTTTTTTTTTAAATACTGTGTCAGGGGACATTAGTGGTCACACTTGGGTACCCAATACATAGCCCTCAAGTATAATGATACTTATTACTACAACTTGTTACAATCCTTTGAAAATAAAGCAAAACCCTAAAAGATTCTATTGACTCTAAGGAAAGTACAGACGCATGTAAAAACGCCAGTAGCATCACTACGGGGGTGCAGGGGGTACAGGGGGTGTGGACCACACCGGGTGACACTGTCAGAGGAGGTGACACCAAAATGACTGTCTATAAAAGTATCCCCGTAGTTAGTTATAACAACATTTTTGTAAGTCCAACTTACATGTATCAATATTTCTGCAAGGCTAAAACCCTAGGCTAGTTTACTTTTTGAACTTTCTAAGGTACTCTGTCCAGAGCTGTCATTAGTCACTGATTTTGTCAAATTTCCTGATGTTATAGCTACAATACTGTAGTAATCAGTACCTGTGAACCTGTATCTATAATTTTTTTGAGAATGAAGTAGTATGTAAAGGAAAAGAAGGAGTATATACGGGAATTACAATGTACAAGTAACAGTACAAAAAACATTCCTAAAGATTCTGTATGGTCTGATACAGGCGGAGGTCCATGGGGGGGAAGAGGTGACACCATGAGTTACCACTCTAGGTGACACCAACTCTAATACTCCACTGAAGAACCCTGCTCTATCTTCCCTCTGTAAAACTCTTCATATCTATGTCCACACAGATCTTGCTCAAATTCTGAATCATCTTCTTAGTTTACAATAAAATAGGTGGTAAATCTATACGTTGGCTTTGAGAACATTTCTCCATTGCAACAAATAAACTGCTCAAATCAGTACCCAGTAAATAAGTAAATAAACACGGCACACAGAAGGAAGTACATTGTGTTGACTAAACCACCAAAAAACTCATCATTTCCTTTAATTTTGCCTCATGTAGAAAAACAATCATCATATGCATTTGGTAGTCTAGTATAAACTGTTCAATATGGTAGCCACTAATCACATGTAGCTATTTAAATTTAAATTAACTAAAATTAAAAATTCCATTCCTCAGTTGCACTATAGCCACATTTCAAGTGGTCCATAGCCACATGAGGTTAGTGGCCACTGTACTGGACAGAATATATATGAAACACAGAGTACATATAAAGCGTCCATCATTGCAGACATTTCTACAGGAAAAAAAATAACAACGTACTTATTTAGATAAAAGTAGTGACTCATTAAGGAGCTCTGGTGGTACAGTGGTTAAGCTTTTGATTGCTAACCAAAAGGTTGATGGTTCGAACCCACCAGCTGCTCCAAGGGAGAAAGAGGTGGCAGTCTGCTTCCATAAAAACTACAGGCTTGGAAATCCTAAGGGGCAGTTCTACTCTGTCCTTTAGGGTCACAATGAGTCAGAATCGACTCCAGGGCGATGGGTTCCGTGATTTATTAGACATGCCTAATATGACTCAGTTTATTTTAAATTTGTATAATTAAACTCACCTACTGTGGCATCTTACGAAGTTCTGAATTTTTGTTTTAATCATTCATATGCATCCTGTTCCTTTTAATATCAAGAGAGGCTATATGAAGACACTCTATGGAGACAGACTCTAGCATTTGTTAAGCATGAGCTGTTTTCCACGCTCTGTGCTAGGCATTTTCCTGTCTATCGCGTTACCTGAGTCTGATGACCCCCATTTTACAGACGAGGAGGCTGAGGCAGAGACGGCACCACATCTTCTCAGGAGCAAAACCTAACAAGTATTCATTTCTCCCAAGGTGCTCTCCTGCCACTGGGAGAAGCAGAGTGCAGGGACTGAACAGCCAAGTTTTCCGCAGATGAGATTTACTCAGAGGGCGATCAGAGTTCTTTCTATACAATTATAGGTTCTTTTTTTTTAATTGTCAAAATCACCATGTTCTGGCAGTGGCTAAGAAGTGACTCAGGGAACCATTCAGCAAGGAGGGAAGAGGAAGCCTGCCCAGCTGGAAGCATTGAGTCAGATATGCATACCAGCAGCCCCTTCCCCTCCTCCCCTGAGGTGTCCATCTCCCTGCCACAAATATGCCAAGGGCTACTTTTTTATAGCAACCATCTATCTTCTTTAAATATGTCTATCGGTTTGTCGTACTGTGGTTGCTTGCAAGTTACTATAATTCTGGAAGCTATGCCATCAGTATTTCGAATACCAGCAGGGTCCCCCAAGGTGGACAGGCTTCAGTGGAGCTTCCAGACTAAGACAGACAAAAAAGAAAGGCCTGGTTATCTACTTCTGAAAATTACCAGTGAAAACCTAAGGATCACAACAGATTATTGTCCAATATAGTGCTTAAGTTGGAAGGTGCTCAAAATACACAGTGGCTGCAACAATGAACTTGAGCATACCCACCAACGATCATGAAAATCGCTCAGGATCAGGCAATATTTCGTTCTTTTATACACAAAGTCGCCATGAGTTGGAGCTGTTTCAACAGCAACTGAGAATAATAACTTTTTTATAACTGCATCTCCTCTGCAACCTCAGGAAGGAATGGACTTCATGTGCATTTTTAATCTGAGTTTTTCCACAAATATATGAACGATATGGTAGCCAGCCTCTAAGATGGCCCCTAGTTTTTTGCCCCCTGATTCACACCCAGACTGTCATCCTCCGCAAGGAACAGCACTGATGTGTCAGGATATTGCAGAAACAACAGCATATGGTTCTGAGTCTAGGTTGTGAGAGACATTAAAGCTTCGCGTAGTTCTCTCCTTTTATGCGCCCTCTGGGGGAAGCCAGTTACCATATCAGGAAGACACTCAGGCAGCCTCTGGAGAGGCCCACGTGGGGAGGAACCGAGGCTTCCTGCCAACAACCACAACTCGCCAAGCATGTGAATAAAACCCTCTCCCTATATTTGTTCATTTTATTTGGCTCCTATGATTTCCCTCTTCCCCATTTGAAAGTTGAAATTATTCTCTTCAACTATTTCGTCGCTTCTCCTTAGATTTCCTCCTTTTTCTTACTCCTAGCTGGGCAGAAGCCAGAAAACTGGAAGTGTTCTACCACAAAGTGAGCATGCCTTCAGCCACAGGGCTCTCAGTAGTCTTTTCAGTGACCAGAGAAGAAGACCGCAAGGACTTTCGATTTATTTGTTAGGAACATCCCCTCCCATAAGGGAGCTGATAGGCATTGTGGGATAAAGTAAATAAGATTTGCGAATTTGCTCATTCTGTATTTCCTACCCTTTGAACCCATGGTCCACCCATAGACTGAATCATTCCACAGATAATTAGCGAAAGACAGTATTTTGGTGATGCAAAAGAACCTACATTGTCTGCTTTCAAGATACTCACAACTTAATACAGATTTGTCATAAAGAGGCAAATGTTTATTCATATTCACATATATGCATATTGGTACATTTACATATCAAAGACAGGGAAAGCTAAGGACCAAATGAGTGTTAACAAGTGTTACAGATCTTCAAAGGAAGAGGTTATCACTGTAAGCTGAATTGATCAGGGCAGTGTTTACAGAGGAACAAAGCCTTAAGAAAATTTAACCATGGCAGATACTATTGTAGACTTTGCTAGTTTCATCCATAGCTAGCTTTCCTTTGGCCCTGGGCATAGAAAAGCTTGCATATCTCAGCCTCTTGTGGTTGGGCAGGACCATGTAACTAGTTCTAGCCAATGGGATGTGAGAAAAAGTAACAATTCATTTCAGAGTTAAGTCAGTGAAAAAAACTATGTTTAATACTCCAGCCTCTCTTCTGGAAGGAGCAGAAATGCAGAGACCAGGACAGGAAGCTTTCAAATCATGTGTTATGTTACATGACCTTTTTCAATGACAAATCTATGTGCATACCAGGACCTAGCTTGTTATGATACATTTTAATAGAATTGAAGGTTTTTAAACAAAAACACTGAGAGGCTTGGAAACGCAGCCGAAGAATAAGTTACTGCCCTTGGGTGATCATTACAGATCTTAGAGTAACGGGATTATTGATGCTTTGGCCAACAGCATTCCTTTCTCTTGACTTTCTTTTTCTTTGAGATTACAAACCATGTATTTCCATTTGGAAAACTGTATTTCCTAACCTCTAAACTTAAGAGGAATCCTGTGAAACCCTAGCCTACAGTTGGCTGGCCAAAAACAAAGACCTGGAATTCCTTCAGAGGAATTCCATTTTACCCAAGCAATGCTGTCCTCTTTCTACCAAGGAAGTGTTTCTGCTTGATGGATTCCCCTCTCTCACAGTACATTACACTTACTGCTCTAGGCCTGTCTCTCCCTATTCTCTTCCTAGTTGTGTGTGCCTTATTAAATTCAACACTTGGAAACAACCAATAAGAAGCAGCAGAACTCCAGAAGCCCTTCTTCTTACAATCAGAGCTGGCTTTCCTGGAGGAATAAATGACATTTTCCATACAAGGTTGGGATTCATTGATAATTTACTTTCTTTGTAATGCCTTGTTTCTAAATGGGTAGCAAAGGGTCTTAGGTGAGGATACAGTGATAAATTTTAGCTAAACCTTTTCATACACAAATTATCTCCCCTGTTAACTCCTCAATCAAACCTCTTTGAAATTGATCTACAAATAGAATTTAAGGGTCTAAAAAGATAAATAATCTTCTCTGCCTAGTATTGTTAAAGCAAAGCTCCAGGCCAATAATCTCAGGCTATGCATTAAAACATCAAGTAAACATTCAAAGTCCCAGCTCAGCTTCAAATATCTTCGAGTATTTGTGTGTTTGGGGGCAGGGTGGGGTAACAGGGAGGAGAAGAGGGAGCTCTTGAGAAACTTATTATTCACATTTTAGGGTATCTTGAGTCTATGACCTTTAAACACAAGACATTGGTCCAGCTTCTACCATTTGAAAGAGATTTCCCAGGTTAACCAATTCCCAAATCACTGGCCTCAATTGGTCCCTTACGTAAGGAAAGGTTCTGGCAACTCAACAAGAAGTTTTTGCATTTTTAACAGTTTTAATAGTACCCTTTAAAACACTAACTTTGAAGATAACACCTGTTTCAGCTATGTCACCTGTGGAATGTCAATTCTTCTTCTAACTTTTGAGGAATATTGAACTTGTGCCATTGATCTTCAAATGATAATGTATTCGTTAAGGCTCTTTGATTCTAAGTAACAGAAACTAAGTCAGGATAGGTTAAACATAGAAGGGAGATTGATGAGAGAGCACAAGAGGGTCTCAAGGACCCAGAGGCAGAGTTGCATCCAATTCCCCCAGTGCCAGGAAATGGAAACCAGGCAGGGACCCAGGAAATACAGTCTCCTTTCTCTGCTTCTCCATCTTCATCTGGCTGCCCCCAGAGATCTCAGGCTTACCTGTAATCGCTCCAGCCACACACAGAGAACGATTGCCTATCTCTAAATTCCAAATTGCAAGAAAAGAGATTTTAGCAGGCTAATCTTGGATCAGGTGTCCACCTCTAATCCAAGTAACTTTTGCCAGGGAGTTGGGGGCCATCTGGTGACTAACTATGGCTGTTAAGACCCAGGGGGCCACTCTAATAGAGAAAGAAGAGAGTTCTCTGCAAAAAAGAGATGGTTTGTAGACTCCACAGCCACCTCAGAGGTGCCACTATAATTGAAAGGGAGCCAGGGATTAAGCAAGGGCCACCATTACTGCAAGTCATCCCTCCTATTGTCTCTTACTACAGGAAGTGACACAACTTCAAATACTCAGATCTGACACCAACATGGAGGGATGGCCTTTGCTTGATATCTTCCCTTCAGCTTCCAATAGGCCTCCAATAGTTTGTTTTACCATTCAGCCTGGGTTCTGACAAAAGAACCACAGAGCAGCTTTGATTTGCTTCTTTATTGATTTATTTTTTTCTAATAAGGATTTATAGTAAATATCATGGGCACCTGGATATAATCCATCACCATGCACACAATCCCTGTTGGCTTATGTCAGTCCCCATTTCCTCTTTGATCTGATACTTAAATTCACCTTGCTCCTCAACTTTGTCACCTGCTGTTTTCGGTACAAATGAGAAACAGTAAAGTGCATCCCCATAAGAACTTATAAATGAGAAAACCACGTTGCTCTGTTAGATGCATACTGGATCAATACAGAGATATTTAATCACCTGGAAGAAAAGAAGTCAGCAGGACTTGCCTTTCAACTGAAAGAAGATATCACATATTTAAAGGGGAATAAAAAGTGGTCAGCCATGGAAAAATAGACAAAAAAGAGCTATAAGGAGAGACGTTGGCAGTAGCCATTTAAGCATTGTCCAGGGGAAGACGTCTTTAGCTAACGGCCTTTGAATATTCTATGTAGGGACAAGGGCACACAGAACGTAGAGAGATGAGGAGGTTGTAGGTAGCCGAGACCTTAGAGTCTTGGTTGCACCAGTGAGGCCGAGGCCACCCTCATCATGAGGTCCCTGCCCCAGGCTATCATAGCCTGAAGCCATTGAACAGTCAAGTTACTCAACTCCTTTTGTTTTCTTGTCACACAAAACAGGCAACTTTCTGATTCTGTGGCTTCCCATGGAAGAGAGGACACACTGCTCGTACTAACCCAGTACTCTGGGCAGTGGGTCATCTGCTCACTGTAAAACTGAACAGGGGCATTCTGGGTTAGTACTCAGTCTCACAAGGTTGAGTAATCTGAGTCCACCCGAAGAAATCTTCCATGGGCCAGACCACAGGCCAGACCACGGGCCACAGTAAGTGAGTGCCACCCATGAAAGCCTCTTGGAAAACAGCCATTAGCCTTCTCTGATGGTGATGCCCTGAACGTGTCAACACGGCCCCACTAGAGCATTTTCTTATTAATGCGTACATCTGCCAGCTTGTTCGTGTATAAATTTTCTTAAAAGATGGCACAACAGCAGCATTAAATAATATAGTTTAAAAAAAAAGTCACATGTAAACCTGCTTCTATTTGCCTTCCAGACCATACCCATATGTCCAGGTATTCTGACACATATGCAAATCTTGTATAGCTGCCATCTGTAGCTTCTTTTTCCACATTGTATTAGAACTTGTATTATATTGGAACTATTTTGGCGTATTTCAACATGGCCTTCACAATGAAACTATAGATCACGTTATAATGACAACATAATCAATATTTGGTTCTACTTCTGTCAAATTACTACCTTAGGAAAAATCCCCTAGAGTTCCTATCTCAGATGATCATGGGTCCAGATCAGACTCTGTACTACCAAAGTGCTGAACAAAAGGAATTTGTCAGCTCACAACACCAACAGCAGTTTAACAGCATGACGGGTCCACCACAACTTTCTCAGCACTCAATATTATCTTTTTTTTTAAAATAGTGAATGTATTAGAAGCACAAAGATACGGTAATAGGGTAGTGGCAGAAGTTCTCTAACTTCAGGGTGAGACATGAGAATCACCACCAGGATCAGCCCAAAGCTGACCCCTATGAGGTGGAGGTGAGACACATCTCAAATCCTCACACTTTTTACCAATTCTGACACCAGCCATCCCTCCCAGAGCCCTCTCTACTTCTCTGCTGGGTTTGATAATTCATTACAATGGCCACACAGAACTCACAGACCACACGCATGATTATGGGGTTTATTAGGGAAGTAACAGGTTATAATTCAGGATCAGGATCAACTTCGAAGTAACAGGAACAACTCAGGAGACAGGATAGAGTTCGTCATTCGGGACAACTTCCAATCTCTCAGCTCTTTCTCCACCGAGCCTGCAGGCAAGGCAGGTCTCAGTCTTGGTCTTGCCCGCTGTCCCTTGCTCTCAGCCTCTGTCTTGCATGGGCAAGTGTTACACACCTTCAGCTATGCCAGCAAGCTCCCAGAGGCACCCCGCTCTGCCAGAAAGCCTCCTGCCCAAAGACACTGGGCGCTCTTTCCATGGGTTGGCAAACCCACTGCAGCCATCTGCCGGTCCCATGTCACCACTGGTCCTGAACCGCTGCCATCTCACGCAGCCTCCAGTGTTACAGCTCTCTCTCTGTCTCCTGGGTCTAGGAAGGTCTCAGCGCAGGCATCCTGGGTCCAAAGGACACACTCCACTCCTGGCTCTTCTTGATGGTAATGAAGTCCTCCTCAATCTCTGTGGGATTTGCTCTTAAGCCTAGCAAGATGTCAAAACTGACCAATCCCCTCAGCGGACCACAGTAACCTATGTTCAGAGTCACTGTCCAATCCCAGCAAGAGTTTTACACACTTTATTTGCAAAGTCCCACCCAATCATTTTGTGGGAGTTACAAAACCATGACTGGTCAGGCTGTATAAAAAGAGAAACCCATGGCCCTGCAGATCCTTTCAAAATGCCATCCTGGTTTTAAAAGGCTCTGTATAAATTAGTGGAGCCCTGGTAATGCACTGGTTAAGAGATTGGCTGCTAACCAAAAGCTCGGCAGTTCGAATCCACAAGCCACTCCTTGGAAATCCTATGGGGTAGTTCTACTCTGTCCTATAGGGTCACTACGAGTTGGAATCGACTAGATGTCAACTGGTTTGGTTTGGGTTTTACATAACTTAGCTAGGAGCCCTTGTGGAACAGTGGTTAAGCACTTGGCTGCTAACCAAAATGTTAGAGGTTTGAACCCACTAGCCACGCCATGGGAGAAAGAGGTGGCAATCTGCTTCTGTAAAGATTACAGTGCTAAAAACCTTATGGGGCATTTCTACTCTGTCTGTAGGGTTGCTATGCATTGGAATTGACTCGATGACAATGGGTTATATAAATTAGAAGGAGTCCCTGATTGGGGTTGGTGCAAAAGGTTAAGGAACTCTACTGTGAAGGAGTTCACCAGGGGTGCCTTGGAAGAAAGTCCTGGCGATCTACTTCTAAAAAATTAGCCATTAAAAACCCTAGGGAGTACAGTTCCACTCGACACACGTGAGGGCATCATGATTCAGAATCAGCTGGATGGCAACTGGTTTATATAAATTAGGAAGGCATGTAATTGCTTAGCATGTAATTCAGGACCTTAAATATCTTATTGTATTTTTAAAAAGGACTATACTGAGGCAAATAAAAATGGAGTTCAATTGATTAAAGAAAACCTCTTTCATGATACAAGCAAGCGAACACATTTTGCAGAATCATGCTGAAAGGGACTGTATGTTTTGCCTGCTGTGAGTCCCTAAGGGTGACACACACCTGAAAGGGCCCCTACTGTCCCATAACTGCCCGCTTTATTTTGTTGGAGGAACTCCCTGCCAGGAGGAGAGGCTTTTAGTGGTTCTGCTATCTCATGAGCACTTGTTGCAAAAAACATTTGTAGGCAAAAAACAACTCCACACATATTAAAAACGCATAGCAGGAAGGCAGGAAGCTAATTTTCTCTAACATGAATTGTCCAGCTCAGGGGTTTATAATCCTGTAATTCAGTGTAATACCACTTCACTTTGGCTCCAATAAACACAAACTTTCTGTGAGACATATCCAGGAAAGGGTAATTAGGCAGGTCAAATCGGTGGGGTACCTTTCTCCTCTTGTTTCCTTTTCTCTGTAATTCTTCTACCCAGACAGATTCTCAAGGAGCAAAATAATACATCCCTCTCAGCATTTTGATAAGGTGGCCAGTTTTGCTTCCAGGTTTCTGAGGTTTTTGGACACAGAAAATTATACCTCAAAAATAATCCCATGTTATTGCCAAAATTCATTTTCCTCAGTCATTAGCCCTTAACACCAATTTGCCTTTTGAAAACATAACAAAGAAATGATCATTATTTTTGGAGACAAACCCTCACTCAGAATGATTCAGAATCCAAAACCAAACCGACTGCTGTCAAGTCAATTCCAACTCCTAGCAACACTGTAGGACAGAGTACAACTACTTTATAGCGTTTCTGAGGCTGAAATCTTTACAGAAGCAGACTACCACATTTTTCTCCCATGGAGGGGCTCTTGGGTTCAAACTGCCAATCTTTCAGTTCGCAGCTGAGCTCTTAACCACTGAGCCACCAGGGCTCCTTAAAGAATACGGCATACCAAAAAACGAAAACCAAACTCACTGCCATCGAGTCGATTCCGACTCATAGCAACCTTACAGGACAGAGTAGAACTGCCTCACAGGGTTTCCAAGGCTGTAGTCTTTACGGGAGCAGACTATCACATCTTTCTCCCCCAGAGTGGCTGGTGGGTTTGAACCACCAACCTTTCAGTTAGTGGCCGAGCCCTTTAACCACGGTGCCAGCAAGGCTCCTTAGAATGATCCAGAGAGAGTACAAATTTAATGATCACCCTAAGAGCCCAAGTAATACATCCCAAGAAACAATGAAATTTATGATGGTCTTAAAATTGTTTAACTCCTTTCAGGCATCTCTGAATTATAGGGCTGTAACATAACCAAGGACTGGCAACAACTCACAAAAGTCCAGAAGAGTTTTGCCTTTGAGTTTGTAGGCAAAGATGCTTAAATTGTCCCTTCTTTGAAAAATAAAGATGATTTATGATTTACCTTTCTGTGCATTGGACACTCCTGCAACATGCCTCTAACTCCTGCGTTCCTAGGTTTGAGCGCCAAGGTCTCGGAATGCATGGAAAAACTTGTAAGTGAACCAACTTTTTTGTGTTGTTATTCTGATGAACGGAGGGAGAGAAAGAGAGAGACTATGCTTCCCAACTATGAAGCAGAACCGAGCGGATGCAGCAGAAAGCAAAAACATACAATTTTTCCCTCCAGATGATTTTACTAGGAGGGAGAAAGATTTGAAACCATTGAATGTTTCTTCTGATAACCACCTATGGCTCTCTCCAAAGAGACACACGTGAAGTTGGGCAAATTGTTTTCTGTCCCGTCAGGAAAATATTTAGTAACAGCCTTGTACAAGTAAGCACTCGCAGATGCTCCCTTTGTGGCTTTGTGTTTTGCCAGAGATGGGTTTACCATTCTGTCACACGAAGACTGTCTGGAAGTGCACAAACCACCCAGGCTAGCTATCTGATGGTCCTAGTACTGATCCACAAGATGACAACAGGAAAACACACACTGACCGACCTCACAAGGGGGTGGTGAAGATTAATCGGCTAGTACCCCAGAAGTCCTTTGAAGTGAAAAGCACTCTTTAAAATGCTACGTAGTAATACTACAATTTGCTAATGGAAGGAAGTACTACCTGGCTAATGTGTACTTCCCATTTCAGAAAGCATTTTTCAAGGGCAAAGCCCTTTACAAAAGTTAAATCAACTTCCACGATGCATAGAAAGTCCAACAGAAAGCTAAAATAGCAAGGCTCGCTGCTGAGAAATTTGAAAATACGGCGGGTGAAATTTCTTACCCCAATCAAGTGCCTATAATGAAAGTCTAATGTCATTGCTTATTTGTTATGTGTTAAACACTGTCCCCACTCCCCAGCTACACCAGAGCAAGAAGTCACATATGTTTTAAGTTATGAAATTATTGAACTGTATTGGGCACACCCCCACTTGCTAGCTCTGTAAGCTTGGACATGTTATTGAACCTCTTGGAAACATTTCCTTGTCTATATACAAGGCTAAAGTTGTTGTAGGGTTGTTGTGGGAACTAAAAAGAAATTAAATAAAAGGGTGGCTGGTATTTATTAGGCTCTAAATAAATGTTGGAGCCCTGGTGGCGGCATAGTTAAGAGCTATGGCTGCTAACCAGAAGGTTGGCAGTTCGAATTCATCACGTGCTCCTTGGAAACCCTATGGGGCAGTTCAGCTCTGTCCTAAAGGCCGCTATGAGTCGGAATCGACTCGACGGCGGTGGTTTTTTGGTAAATAAACGTTTGCCGCCATCAGCAGCAGCAGAAACTTGCAACAGTGCTGGCACTCCTTTAAGGAAACACTTCCCAGAAGGTCCACATCCTGGGTCTAAAGATTCTCCTGGGCTAGTGACCACACCCTTGGTCAGTTTCAAGGCTCTGTAAACCCTCTGAAACTGAATGTGGAATAGCATGACTGTGGGGCTACGTGCGTTTTCCCAGGAAACCCACAGGCAGCCTTGAAGAATCACTGCCATAAGTCATTGAGTTGAACTTTCTCTTCTCCTTCCCATGGAGAACCAGAGTCTTGTGGGCAGAGGAAAAAGCCCATGCACCTGTCATTCCTGCTGCTTAGCCTCCGTCCTCCTCAGCCTTACCAGACCTCCTCTCCCCACAGCTGGGATCCTAGTCCTCACCCCCTTCTGCAGCTTCACCTCACCCTCATCTCAGGACCGATCATGACATGTGGCAGGAGATATTTAAGGATATCTAGGCCAATTCTCTGGGTTCCACAGCAAGACACCCTTGAGGCACTGCCCTGTCATGAAAAGATCATGACCTTTAACTAGGAAGACGTGCATTTCAATTCTGTTCCACTGCTTACTAGATCTATGACCTTGGAAATGTTTACTTAACCGTTCCTTTGTCATTTATAAAATAGACAGTAAGATTTATTTCGTGAGTCTATCAGTGAAGAAGTGAGACAGTGTATTAGTGAATATAAAAGATGGGAGCACAATGCTGGTATACAGTAGGTGCTCAACAATGTTCTCTTCTCATACCAGTTGCCGTCAAGTTGATTCTCACTTATGACGACCCCATGTGTGTCAGAGTAGAACTGTGCTCCATAGGGTTCTCAGTGGCTGATTTTTCTGGAAGTAGATCACCAGGTCTTTCTTCTGGGGGCACCTCTGGGTGGACTTCAATCTCCAATCCTGTTACCAGCTGAGTGCATTAACCATGTGTACCACTGAGGGACACTCTGACCCTTACTGGCATCTTTGCCCATCTTCCCACCTACACACCTGGACCTCCTCAGGGTCTAAGGCCCTCTACCTTGGAAACCTTCCCCAGCCTTACTACTTGCCTGACAAGAAGCTTTCTGTACCACGTGTGGGGGTCCTGGATTCCCTGCTCTGTAATCCAACCCACCCCTTGGGCCACCTTCCTCCAGTGTGTTAGACTGACCACACCACTCCCAACGTCCCCACTGACCACTTATTTTAGCTGCTGCCAATCAGCGCACTCTTGAAATACCATGTTAGCGCCACCAGACTCAGGCTGCAGACTCCTTAATCCTCAGTCCCAGTCACCTTCCCCACAGTGCTGACCGCTCTCTACAATAGTGCAGACCGCTCCCTACGACAGTGCTCACTGCTCCCTACAACAGTGCTCACTGCTCCCTACGACAGTGCTCACTGCTCCCTATGACAGTGTTCACTGCTCCCTATGGCAGTGCTGACCACTCCCCACCACAGTGCCGACCACTCTCCACCACGGTGCCCACCGCTCTCCACCATGGTGACCACCGCTCTCTACCATAATGCTGACCAGTTCAACCGTGCTTTGTAAGCATTAAGGGACCTTAAAGTTAATGGTCCTCTGCCATTTTTCACATATAATGAAATTTTTCAAATCTAAGTTAATTGATTCTACTAGGCTCGTGGTTATTTGAGGGTAAACTTGAACACAACATAATAATAAGCTAAAAATAAGAATTTTGAGCTCTTAGTATATGCCTGGCAGTGTTCTAAGCACTTTATTTTTTTGCATGTGATCCTCCTAAGAACCATATGCAGTAGATGTGATCGTTATACCCATTTAACAGGTACGGAAACTGAGTCTTAGATCTCATGTACCAATCTGAGATTTCTGAAGAAGTTGCCATATTGTGGTCACAAATTGTTGACTGTAAACTTATATGAGAAGATCACCTCAGGTAATGGGGGAACCTAACCTTCACCCACCTGAGATGATATCATTATTCTCTTAGCAGATGAGGGATTTTTCAGCTCTGGGACAGATGAGAATTAAATGGCGAGATCATACACTCAATGAAACCCATAGTAATCATACTTTTTGGTTAAATTTAGACACTGGGACAATCTTGGTGTTAAGTATAATGTTTAGGAGAATTTATTACGTTTAAGAAACTGACAGATTAGCTCCACTATTTCAGAATTAGGAATATATTTGATTTTTGACTTCTGATTTTAGGTAGAAAGGTTTAAGAGAATTAGACTGTTGTAAATGGTACTGGGATGTTTAGGGTAACTGGATTCAGTATGTTCATGAGGTTAGTACATTTGATTCAAAACATGATTTAAGAGCTTGGAAAGGTTTTGCCCACTAAGTTTGTGAGCTTGTCCTGCTAAGCATATGAAGTGTTTACATGAAAAGTAAAAATGTTAGATTTTTAAATATCTTTCATAATGATGATGGACAAATTTAAGTAAGTAAGTAAATGCAAAAGACTGTATAGGTCAAGTTTAGTCTATTTGTTTATGACATTCATAAATTGTGCAACAAGATTTCTGAGTTAATCTAAATACTTAAATTTAAAGTTGAAAATATACAACTTTAATAAATTAAACATTAATTAAAAACCCAAATTATAGTAAACAGACCTTTCTGCACACACAAGTGGTCCTCTAGCCACTAAAAAACTCCTACTGATAGACCCAGAAGCAAGAGTTAAGTATTCTGAAATAAAAATCTCATCATGTGTCCCCACCTAAAACCCTCCTTTAGCTTGCCATTACACCTAGGAAAAATCCAAACACCGAACCAAGGTCCAAGGGGCTGCATGATCTGACCCCTGCCCAGCTCTCCTGCCTCATCCACAGTTACTCCTCCTCTGCTCATTGAGGACTTCTGGTCACACTATTCTTTTTCTCTCTCCCTGGTACCCGTGGCGCAGTGGGTAAGAGCTTGGCTGCTAACCAAAACGTTTGCAGTTCAAATCCACCAGCCGGTCCTTTGAAACCATATGGGGCTTTTCTTCTCTGTCCTATAGGGTCATTATGAGTCGGAATCAACTCGATGGCAATGGCTTTTTTTTTATTTTTAAACAGGTACATCCTAAGTTCATGACCGCAGCAAAGCCTTCACATTTGCTGTTCCCTCTGCCTAGAATCCTTTTCCCCCAAGAATGGATGGCTCCAATTCCAGCTGAAATGTTACCTCCTCCAGAGGCCTCCCCTAATTGTTCCCTTCTCCATCATTTTCTGACACATTTGTCTGTTACATAGTTTTAAATTACCCTCAATGCCTGAATTATCTTGCTCATTTATTGGTTCACATACTTATTCTTCCTCCCCGCAACTAACAAAAAAGCTCAGTAAGAGCAAGGATCTTATTTGCCTGTCCTGAAACACTGCCTGGCACGTACTTGGTGCTCCATAAATATCTGTTGCATGAGTGAATAAATTTAAATAAATAAAATCTGCCTTTGTCTTAATAAAATATTATTTATACAATGTATTCCTATGTAGCATTGAGTCTATAAGACCCAATTATCTGGGGTTTATCTGACAAATTTGATTATCTTATTGTGGAGTTAATATCCATGAATTGTTGAAAAGAGGCCAAATGCTAAGTAGAGCATACAAGCAAATATGATCCCTCCCCAGGACACTTGCCATCCAAATTACAAGCACTCAAAAATCTTGGCAAGATGCCTATGTTAATAAGAAAGTGATCCAATATTCATGAGAATAACTTGAAAAGCCATTATTTTTGCCTGAAATCTTTTTGGCTTTTCCATAATTAATATGTCATTATCATCAGGAAGCTAAGAGATCAAGAATGGTAAAAGCACTGTTTCATATGATGACACTCAGAGGGACAATGGTTTGTTTTTTAAAGTTCTGTTGTTGTTGTTGAGAATATACACAGCAAAAGATACACCGATTGAATTGTTTTTACATGTACCATTTAGTGACATTGAGTACATTCTTCAAGTTGTGCAACTATTCTCACCCTCCTTTCCCGAGTTGTTCCTCCTTCATTGATATAAACTCCCTACCCCTTAAGGTTCTGATCTAATCTTTTGAGTTGCTGTTGTCATTTTGATCCCATATAGATAGTTCTTAAAAGATCATAATGCCCAAGGAAGACTTTTTTTTAACTAGTTAAGCTAAACCATTATTCAGTTTTAAGATGACTTCAGGGGATATTTTTGGTTTACGGTTTAAAGATTTTCTCAGGGCAACCATTTCAGGGGTTCATCCACTCTCCATGGCTCTAGAAAGTCTAGAGTCCATGAGGATTTGAAATTATGTTCTGCATTTTCCCCCTTTTGATCTGGATTCTTCTATACAATCTTTGATCAAAATGTTCACTAATGACAGCTGGGCACCATCCAGTTCTGCTGGTCTCATGGCAAAGGAGGCAGTTGTTCATGGAGGCAATTACCCACATATTCCATATCCTCCTCCTCCTCCTGCTCTCCTTTTTCCTCAGGTGAATAGAGACCAATTGTTCTGGCTTGGATGGCCACTTGCAAGCTTTTAAGACCCCAGATACTATGCAACAAACTAGAAGGTAGAATAGAAGCTCTAAACACGTTATTAGGCCAGTTAACTGGGATGTTCCATAAAACCCTGACCCTAAACCTCCAAACCAAGGAACCAAACCCCATGAGGTGTTTGGTTGTACATAAGCAGGCTCAGCAGCTACTCGTCTTCTTTTTTTTTGTTTCTTTGTATTTTGCAATGGTATTTAGCAAAATATCACAGTGTCTTCTGATAAAAGAATCCAGAATGTGAGGCTAAGAAGTGCTAGAAACCTACTAAACAGGAAGAAGATAGGAGTAGTTGGTATAAAGACAGAGAAAAACCAGAAAAACAAACCCGTTGCTGTTGAGTTGATTGTAACTCATAGCAACCCTATAGGACAGAGGAGAACTGCCCCACAGGGTATCCAAGGAGCAGCTGGTGGATTCGAATTGCCGACCTTTTTGTTAGCAGCCAAGCTCTTAGCCACTGCACCACCAAGACAGAAAGGCAGGGTGTTAAACCTAGTCTGGAAATGGAAAACATGTTCTAGAGATACCTGGGAAGAGACAAATTCCAAGTACCTATTGAGCCATGGGAAAAAATATGATGAGATCCTCCCTTCTGTTCCTAGTCTTCCTTCTTTAAAGCTCTTCCTCATTACGTCAAAAAGAAACTGGTCTTGAATTCTTTCTAATCCATTCCTCCACTTTCTCAACGTTCCATCCCTATATTAAATTAGCACACTAGAAAGGCAGGTATCGAGGCTGCAATACATTAGCAATCTGTAGAAATGTCTTTTCAGAATTCCAGTTTACAACATGCTTTAGTTTCTTATCCAGGGTGACTAAAAAGGAATCCAATCTATAATATCACAGCATCTTTTGTTAGACTACATTTACAAACATTATAAATTATGTATTTTTTAACTTCTTGTATATACTGATCTATAGGAAAAGTTTTTTCCTATAACTAGGAAACAGTTTGTCCCTCCTGACAAAGTGGTATGCTTCCTTTTGCTAGCTAATGGGAGTTATGTAATTCTCTTCTCTTGGCCATCCAAAAGCTTAGCACTCAGATAAGGACTAGCCTTAGCCTAGGTTGTCTAGAACAACGTACCCACCTTCATCCTTCTTTTCCCCTTTACCTTGCTGTACATATATATATATATATGTATATGAAATATTGCCGTAGAGTCAATTCTGACTTATAGTGACCCTATGGGACAGAGTAGAACTGCCCCATAGGGTTTCCAAGGAGCGGCTGGTGGATTCAAACTGCTGACCTTTTGGATAGCCGCCAAGTTCTTAACCACTGCACCACCAGGGCTCCTTGCTGTATAACCTGTAAACCTGTCGCCAACAAGTCGATTCTGACTCCTAGAGACCCTATAGGACAGAGTAGAATTGCCCAGTAGAGTTTCCAAGGAGCACCTGGTGGATTCGAACTGCTGACCTTTTTGTTAGCAGCTGGAGCACTTAACCACTATGCCACTAGGGTTTCTCCTTGCTGTATAGTTCTGTTTAAATATAGATTTTTTTGTATATGTGTCTTTTCTCTGACTTGATTAAAATTTGCTTTTGAAGTATGTGGGATAAAAACAATGAATAATTTAGTGAAATTTTAAAACTCCCTTTTACCAAAAAAAGATATGTCTTGGTTTGGGCTAGATTGCAGGAAACACCCAGAAATAGGTCAGAGCTGAGGTAGGACCAAATAATTGGGGGACAATGAATATTTAAAAACAAGGACTTTCAGCCTACTTATAAGTACTGTTTTCTAAAAAAGCATAAAAGGAAATTGTCCATGTAAAGGTTGACTGACATACATGGAGTGCTATACAGAAAAATACCTGAATATCTGAGCTAAAGGGACTCTTAGAGATCTTGTTGATTTGGACATAATGAAAGTGTGGCCTAGAGATTAAATGATTTTTCCAGGTAAAAGAAAGTTGGTAACTGAGTTGTGCCTGGAATCTGGCTGTCCTGCTTCCCAGGCCACTGAGTTTCCTTAAAACCCCAGGAAATAGGAACACTGGAGGGAAGAGCTCGCAGTCTGACCCTTGACTCCTGAGGACCCATTGCTGCACTCTACAGAGCCCAGGGATATTTGGATTACATATTGTTACAGATTGAATTGTGTTCGCAACAAATGTGTGTCAACTTGGCTAGGCCATGATTCCCAGTATTGTATGGTTGTTCACCATTTTGTGATCTGATGTGATTATCCTACGTGTTGTAAATCCTAACCTCTATGATGTTAATGAGACAGGATTGGAGGCAGTTATGTTAATGATGCAGGACTCAATCTACAGGATTAGGTTGTATCCTGAGTCAACCTCTTTTGAGATACAAAAGAGAGAATCGAGTAGAGAGGAGAAGGGCCTCATTACCACCAAGCAAGAAGAGTCAGGAGCGGAGCACATACTTTGGACCCAAGGTCCCTCTGCTGAGAAGCTCCTAGACCAGGGGAAGACTGATTACAAGGACCCTCCTCCAGAGCCAACAGAGACAGAAAGCCTTCCCCTAGCAATGGCACCCTGAATTTGAACTTCTAGCCCCCTAAACTGTCAGAAAATACATTTCTGTTTTTTAAAGCCATCCACATGTGGTATTTCTGTCATAGCAGCACTAGATAACTAAGACACAAAATGACAGTGAAAATATGTTAAATCACCTTAATTTTCTCCAACTCCATTCAATGTGCAGGTTTTGTTGTTTGTTAACTGAACTACATTTCCTGAATGTTTCAAATAGAAGCCAGGAGATGAGGGTACAAGGGAGCCTGCTTCACATTCATTATAGGAATGCAAAGATAATAATCAAATTTCCATAGGTCAAATTCCAATCCTACTGAATATCTTCTGGGATCAGCATAAGCATCTCCCAGTTCCTTTGAAAACATCCTGAGCTGAAGAATCTTTATTTTAAGGAAATATGTATAAGTCTACTGATCTCTTTTCAATGTTACCTTTAAAATAACAAGTTAATTTTATTTCCCTTTCTTGACTTATTCTCAGCCAAGAAAACAAAACAGTTGAGTACGTGAGGAAGCTGCAGAAGAAAAGTTCAAAGCTAGCAGAAGTTGCTTCATGAGGTTTAAGAAGCTGTCTTCATAACATAAAAGTGCAAGGCGAAGCAGCAAGTGCTGATGTAGAAGCTGCAGCAAGTTATCCAGAAAATCTAGCTAAGATAATTGACAAAGGCGGCTACACTAAACAACAGATTTTCAATGTAGATGAAACAGCCTTATAGTGGAAGAAGATGCCATCTAGGACTTTCATAGCTAGAGGGAAGTCAATGCTTGGCTTCAGAGCCTCAAAGTACAGGCTGATTTCTCTTGCTAGGGGTTAATGCAGCTTGTGACTTTAAGTTGAAGCCAATGCTCATTTACCATTCTGAAAATCCTAAGGCTCTTAAGAATTATGCAAACTCTACTCTGCTTGTGCTATATAAATTGAACAACAAAGCCTGGATAATAGCACATCTGTTTACAACATGGTTTACTGAATATTTTAAGCCCACTGTTGAGACCTACTACTCAGAAAAAAGATTCCTTTCAAAATATTACTGCTCATTGACAATGCACTTGGTCACCCAAGAGCTCTGATGGAGATGTACAAGGAGATTAATGCTCTTTTCATGCCTGCTAACACAACATCCATTCTATAGTGCATGGATCAAGGAGTAATTTCCACTTTCAAGTCTTATTATTTAAGAAATACATTTTGAAAGGCTATCACTGCCATAGACAGCGATTCCTCTAAGGTTCTCATTGATATGCAGAGAAAGTGGTTTCTTGATATGGAATCTACTCCTGGTGAAGATGCTGTGAACATTGTTGAAATGACAACAAAAGATTTAAAATATTACATAAACTTAGTAAACAAAGCAGTGGCAGGGATTGAGACGTTTGACTCCAATTTCGAAAGAAGTTCTACTATGGGTAAAATGCTATCAAACAGCATCGCATGCTACAGAGAAATCACTGCGGGAAACTTCACTGTTGTCTTATTTTAAGAAATTGCCACACCCACTCTAACCTTCAGTAACCACCAGTCTGATCAGTCATCATCCATCAACATCTTGCTGGCAAGACCCTCCACCAGCAAAAAAGATTATGACTCACTGAAGGCTTAGATGATGGTTAGCATTTTTGAGCAATAAAGGTATATATATATATATTTTGAGATATAATGCTTTTGTACATTTAATAGACTACAGTATAGTGTAAACATAACTTTTACATGCACTGGGAAACCCAAAAAATCCTGTGATTTGCTTTATTGCGATATTTGCTTTATTGTAGTGGTCTGGAACTGAACCCGCAGTATCTCTGAGGTATGCCTGTATATAAATATAAACAGAAAGATTTCTTTCAAGGAAATGGCTCATGCAGTTGTGGAGGCTGGCAAATCCCAAACCTGTGGGTCAGGCATCAGGCTGGAGGTTTCTCCTGACATGCGGTTGCAGGAGCTAATCCAAAATCTACAGGTCAGGCAGCAGGCTGTTCGCTCGTGTCCCAAGAACCAGAAGTCAAAGGATGACAAGACAGATGTGGGATTGAGAGAGAGAGCGAGCTTTGCTGGAATGTCCATATATACTGGATGCAGGCCACGCCCCCAAGGAAACTCTCCTTTCAACTGATTGGCTGCTTATATCAGATCACAAAATGGAGGATGATTACATAATATCTGCCAAACCACTGAGAATCACGGCCTAGCCAAGTTGACACATAACCTTAACCATCACAAGTATAATGCCCATATGAAGAAAGAACAATGATTTTGTTTGGCTAGCATACAGAAACAATAATCCTGTAAGATTTATTTAACTTTTTATTTTCAAATAACTGTAGAGTCACGTAGACTTGTACCCTTCGCCCTGTTTTTCCTGGTGGCAACATCTTGCACAACTATAGGGCCATATCACAACCAGAAATTTGATGTTGAGGTAATCCGCCAACCTCATTCCGATTTCACATTGAGTTTTACACACGCTCATTTGTGTGTGAAGGTCCATTTTTAATAGCTACAATTTACTGAGCATCTCTATATATGCCAGGTCCACTGAGGAGTGATGAAAACGTTTGCACCCAGTTCATTCTTACAAAAGGCATTTTACCAATAGGGAAAGTGACATGAAGAGGTAATAATGAGAATTTGAACCTCTGTCCATTGAACTCTGAAGGCTGAGCGCTTAGCTCTGCACTACACTGTAGATGTGAGAAATCTGAATGTGTGTTTGGCTAATTTTTAAAATTTTATATATAGCTATTCCTAAAAAGGGTCAAAGTAAATACCAAAGACACAAACAGATAAGTAAACCAGAAGTAGAATATCAAAATGAATTGAAAGAAGAGGCAAATATGCTGACAATGTGGGCAAATTGGGTTAATGTGATTTAGCTCTGAGCTTATTGGTTATTGTTGTTAGGTGCTGTCGAATTAGTTCTGACTCATAGTGCCCCTATGTACAACAGAACGAAATGCTGCCCGGTCCTGCGCCATCCTCACAATTGTTGTTATGCTTGAACTCATTGTTGTAGTCACCGTGTCTGTCCATCTTGCTGAGGGTTTTTCTCTTTTTGGCTAACCCGTTACTTTGCCAAGCGTGATGTCCTTCTCCAGGGACTGGTCCCTCCTGATAATATGCCCAAAATAACGTGCAACGAAGTCTCACCATCCTCGCTTGCAAGGAGCACTCTGGCTGTACTTCTTCCAAGACAGATTTGTTTGTTCTTTTGGCAGTCCATGTTTTATTCAATATTCTTCGCCAACACCACGATTCAAAGGCATTAATTCTTCTTCGGTCTTCCTTATTCATTGTCCAGTTTTCAATGCATATGAGGCGATTGAAAATATCATGACTTAGGTCAGACACACCTTAGTCCACAAAGTGACGTCTTTGCTTTTCAACACCCTAAAGAGATCTTTTGCAGAAGATTCGCCCAATGCAATACGTCATTTAATTTCTTGGCCGCTGCTTCCACAGGTGTTGATTGTGGATCCAAGTAAAATGAAATCCTTGACAACTTCAATCTTTTCTCCATTTATCATGATGTTGCTTATTGGTCCAGATGTGAGGATTTTTGTTTTCTTTATGTTGAGGTGTAATCCATACTGAAGGCTGTGGCCTTTGATCTTCATCAGTAAGTGCTTGAAGTCCTCTTCACTTTCAGCAAGCAAGGTTGTGTCATCTGCGTATCACAAGTTGTTAACCAGTCTTCCTTCAATCCTGATGCCCCCTTCTTCTTCATACAGTCCGGCTTCTCAGATTATTTGCTCAGCATACAGACTGGATAAGTGTGGTGAAAGGATACGACCCTGACACACACCTTTCCTGACTTGAAACCCTGCAGTGTCTCCTTGTTCTGCTGTAACGACCGTCTCTCAGTCCAAGTACAGGTTTCACATGAGCACAGTTAAGTGTTCTGAATTCCCATTCTTTGAAATGTCATCCATAATTTGTTATGATCCAGACAGTTGAATGCCTTAGCATAGTCAATAAAACACAGGTCAACGTCTTTCTAGTATTCTCTGCTTTCAGCCAAGATCTATGTGACTTCAGCAATGATATCCCTCATTCCACGTCCTCTTCTGACTCTGGCCTGAACTTCTGGCAGCTCCCTGTCAATGTATTGCTGCAACTGTTTTTGAATGATCTTCAGCAAAATTTTACTTGTGTGTGATATTAATGATACTGTTTGATAATTTCTGCATTCTGTTGGATCACCTTTCTTTGCAATGGACACAAATATGGATCTCTTTCAGTTGGTTGGCCAGGAGCTGTCTTCCAAATTTCTTGACATAGATAAGTGAGTGCTTCCAGTGCTGCATCCATTTGTTGAAACATCTCAGTTATTGGTAGATAGGGCAAAAAGGTAAACACAATGAGCTTTGTAATTTCAGTTTGCAAAGAGGAACAAGCACACTTGTTAGTCGAGATACTGAAAATTTAAAAATATATATGCATTCATAAACATATATTGAGTCAGCATTCATGAACATCCAAAATAAAGCTTTTCCAAGGCAGATTTAATACTATTATCAGCAGAGACCACAAAACTGTTTTAAAAAAAAGCACCCCAGTAAGTTTTATAATTAGTAGTTTCCAAGGATGGCTACTGCCAACATTTGCCCTGTAAGCACATGCTGCTCCTCCTTCAACGGGTGGTATCTATTTCCTCTCTCCTTGAATAAGGGCTGGTCTTTCAGCTTACTCTAGCCAGTAGGATGTGGTGAGAGTGACAATACTCTTGTTCCAGATGTAGACTGCAGCTTCCACTATTGAGCTCTCTGGCGAAACCAGACACAATGTTGTAAAGAAGCTCAAGCTATGCTAACCACTTACTACTGAGTCAATTCTGACTCATGGCAACCCGTGTCTGACCGCTCGTGTGTCAGAGTAGAACCGTGCCCTACAGGGTTTTCAATGGCTGATATTTCAAAAGTAGATCGCCAGGCATTTCTTCTGAGATATCTCTGGGTAGACTCAAACATCTGACCTCTTGGTTAGCAGCTAAGCACATTAACCATTTGCAGCAACCAGGGACTCCCAGGCTAAACTACCAAGTGATAAAAACACCCCATGGAGAAACTGAGGTCTTGTGGAGGAAAACGAAGATGTCAGACATGTGAATGAATCCTTCTCTGATATTCCAGGTCAGCCCACTCACAGGCTGAATACAGCCTAGTGAGCGACCCTACTTCACACCACGTGGAGCAGAAAACCTCCCAGCTGAACCATGCCACAATTCCTGACTTACAGAGCCTTGAGAAATCATAGATCATTGTTCATTTAAGCCACAAAGTTTTGGGGTAATTTGCTACACAGCAACAGATAACTGAAACTAAACCAGAACTGATAATACCAAAATTCCTTCTGAGAATGTTTAAATTTGCTTGGACAATAATTAGACTTTTTCCAAACAAGCAGTTCTTATATGACCTAGAATGTGTGGAATGCTTGGAAGCAGCTTTTCCAAATGAGTTTATCAATAAGAATAAAACATAGAATGAATTGTCCTAGTTTTCCCAGAGACCCTTCCCAGAGACAGACTGTCCTAGGAGAGATGAGTAAGTTAGTTTGGGGCCAATTCAGGACTACATAACATAGAGGTATGTCTTGGGCTATGTCCCTTCAGGCAACCTGGAGCCTTTTAGGGTCAAGGAAGTTCTGCCAAAACTCAAAATCAATAGGGTCATTTAAATGATGACATTCCCAGTGTGTAAAGATATTTGATTCCACACATCAGCGCAATGAGTTACACTCCTGAGCATTCATCAATAGATTGAAGAACCCATTAAAGCTTTTTAATTCCTGCTCAGTGATTTTAGGATTTAACTGATGTCAAAGACATTGCCTGCCACTAAACAATGATGTAGCAGTCAGCAGAGACTGTCTTATACACTGGCCTGAAACACCTTCCCAGACAGGCCAGGAACTAAATGCTGTCCGGTTCTATGCCACCCCCATGGTTGGTTGGGGATTGGATCGTTGCGATCCATAGGGTTTTTATTTGCTGCTTTTTGGAAGTAGATCATCAGGCCTTTCTTCCTAGTCTGTCTTAGTCTGGGAGCTCCACTGAAACCTGTTCAGCATCATAGCAACATGCAAGCCCCCACTGGTAGATGGTGGCTGTTCATCAGGTGCATTAGCTGGGAACCAAACCGAGGTCTCCTGCATGGAAGGGGAGAATTCTACAACTAAACCACCACTGCCCCCCTTGGGAAACTATTCCATTCCTATTCTTAGTCCATGCTATTCAGAAGGGACTGATTCTACTCATAGCTTCAGGACGGACACATAACTCAGTCCTGTTCCATCATCCTAGATATGTAACCTAAGACAGTGCCAATGAGACTGAAAGTTTGAACTTTCACTAGAATGATTGGAAATGTGAAACTCACTTGTTCACCCCTGAGATTTCTAAATTGACGGGATGGAATGGGTATATATTACTGGAAGCTGTTTTGCCATTAGAGGGGAGATACTGCCTGAGAACAAATAATGAATAGGCCATTTGATCATCTGGATCCAGCAGTTCTAGAGCTATGTGTCTATACTTTTCAATACACAAACCAATAAAATATCTTTCTCATTTAGGTAATTTTCAGTTGTATTTCCTATGTCTTGCAATCATTCTCAGAAACTTCAAAAAAAAATGATGGGTTCTTGCACAGAATATGGGTTGATGGAATGCCATTTATTTTCTGGGATAGTGTAATTTATGACACTAATTTTCCAAGCCTTAGAGCAGGAAGTGCCCAGGCATTAAGAAAACAGCACTTCTACAAGCACTATCATACTTGATCTTCATAAAATTAAATGAGCAAATAAAGAAACTGAGACACCTATGGAGCATGTTGCTCAAAAGTCATCCTTCAAGTCAAATATGGCGCCAAGATTGGAATGCAGCTCTTCACTAAACGCAAGGCTTCTTCAGCCTGAATCAACGGACTTTAAAGATCATTGGATCCCTGTGGTGCAATTAATTACTTTTGGGTGTGGCCTTTCTAGCCATGGTCTTGTAATTCCCACCCAGGTGATTGTATGAAACAGTAATGTGGCCTACCAAGGGGATTGGTCAGTTTTGCCTTAAAAGAGAGCCAACCAGCGCAGACATGATTCTACCATCACCAAGGAAGGAGCGGCCCAGCCGCAGGAGAAGGCTCAGTGGGCTTCTCTGCCCATGGAGAGAGAAAGCTGAGTGCCTCTGGGCAGAGACTGAGGACCGGGGAGAGGCATGCCTGGAAGCACAGCTGGGAAGAGACTGTACTGATGGAAGAACTGTATCCTGAGTGTTCTGAGCCTGAATTGTAACTGTTACTTCCCTAATACCCTCCAGAATTGTGAGTATGGTCTGTGAGTTCTGTGTAGCCATTGCAATGAATTAGTGAACCCAGTAGAGTGCTGTGGGAGGGGCGGTGGGTGTCAGAATTGGTAAAGATGGCAGAGAGAGGAGGCTTATGTGACCCCCGCCTCACTTGGGCTGTTGATCTTGATTCTCCTTCTCCCTCGTGAAGCTGGTGGAGGTCAGACACTGCCCCCAAGCTGTTTTTTACAACCCCAAAAGCCAGTCCATCACAAAGTCATCAGCAGTCCACAGAGTAATTAAAAAAAAAAAAAAAAAAAGATATTCTAAGAGGTTTTAACGGAGCTATTTCATTTCACTTTTAAACTCTGAGATTTCATCCCTCCAGGTGTCTTGGTGTTAACATGTCCTCTTAGGTGAAGTGATGGCAAGAGTAGATGTAAATCATCTGTTTTGGCAAAATATAAACTAGACAAGCCCAGAGCTCCCCTGGCAGCCCCAGCTCCTCCCAGTACTCCAGCTTTAACACTGACAGCCACACTCGCCTTCCGCCCCTTCCCAGGTCACCTCTATGGACTGCCCCCCACCCCTAGACTTTTCCCTCGTTAGTTCCCTTGCCCTTTCTAACATGGACTCGAGTGGCCTGTCTCAGGCTTCCCCACGGCTGCATCTCTCACTATCACTCTGCTGAGCACACCACCTCCTTTAAAAACAAGTATTTGTTGATCTCAAACAAGTAAATTTATAAGTATTGATATCAATATTACATAAAGCATCAAAGCATTAGAAAGACACTCAGTGCCCCACGATAGAAGGATGATTAAATAAGTTATGCCGAGCCCTTGTGGCTTAGTAGTTAAGAGCTTGTCTACTAACCAAGAGGTCAGCGGTTCGAATCCACCAGCCACTCCTTGGAAACCCTATGGGGCAGTTCTACTCTGTCGTATAGGGTCGCTATGAGTCAGAATTGACTCAACGGCAATGGGTCTGGTGTTTTGTTTTGTTTTGTTTTATATGAGAGTATAATATGCAGCCATTAAAATTATGGCTATAAAGACTGTAGTGATACGGAAAAATATGATATAAGGTTAAGTGAAAATACAACATAACTGTGAAAATGTAGCTGTGTTAAAATATACATGCAAGTTTATTTAACATAACATTGACCATACAGATTTAACTGCATAATGAGATATGAGTAATATCTATTTTTATACTTTATGCTTTTGTCTTTATAACATCTATCTATTATCCAGATTTTCTGTAACAGGTATATATTACTTTTCTATGCAGAAAAATGTATTTATTAAGCTTAGTTTCACTATTTATGCAGCCAATATTTATGAATTACCCGCTCCGTGCAGTCCCAAGAAATGACACCCTCTTCTGGGAATTTTCTTTGTGAGACAAGATTTGCCGTAGATCCAGGCAATGCTGGCATTGTTGTTTTCTCGCCAGCCAGGGTAACTTGTACTAAGCCAGGAAGCCACCTCTCTCAAAGCCATCCTCAATGTCAAAAGGCCACCGCAGCACCTCAACTAGCTCCCGGGCTGACCACTCCTCGCTCCTCTGCGCCCAAACTGAACACATGGTTTATTTTAGCAGCGATCCTCTCTTTCCAAAGCAAGGGTCCCCGATGCTGCCACAGGGAAGCAAACATTCACGGCTTCTGCAGGAGGGAGGGGGGCATGAATTCAGAGGGCCCTCACGGCCCATGCTGCCAGCAACAGGTGAAAGAGGTGTTTTAGTCAAGAGATAATGGAGATGCACGTCCGAGAGACATTTGGCTGAGAGTTAAAAGAGAATGAAGTGAGCGTCTTCTGAGCTGCCCTTGAAACGGGGACTAAGTGTCGTCACTGCGTCTGGCAGCTGAGGCTCCTGGGTATTCGAAGCCTCACAGCCTAGAGAAAATTTCAAGAGTAATGGCTTTGGGGCTTTTATTCTTTTTTTAAAAGTTTTTTATTAAAAAAAAAAAATTACGGAAAACTTGTAAGAATCGTATCATGAACTCTCATCTACCCTTCCTTAGATTCATCAGTTGTTCACATTTTGCATATTCTCCTCTCTCCACAGACACGTATTTGTTATTTTCGTGGGATGTAATTTTGCTACAGCATTGGAGTAAACTGCAGACACCGCACCTTTAAGAAGAAGGACAGTCCCTCACATAACCACAGTACAATTATCAAATGCAGGGACCTTAACATAGATACAATACTGTCTTGCATACAGTCTATATTCACATTTATTCAATCCCCACAATGCCCTGGGTAGCCATTTTTCGTGAATTCAGATCAACCCAGGATCACACATTGCTTTTATTTGCCATGTCTCTTTTGTCTCCTTGAATCTGGATCGGTTCCTCAGCTTCTCTTTGCCTATCACGTCATTAACACTGGTGAAGAGAACAGGCCTATGTCTTTGCAGACTATTACAAAGGGAAGTCCTATGCCTTTGTAGAGCGTGTTTCCTCATGAAAAGACATGCTACATAAGTGATAGTGTGTCTTTCTCAGAGCATTCTATCGGGGGGCACTTGATGAAAGTTGGGTATTGATGATGTTAGCTTTAATCCCGTGCTTAAGGTTTAAGGTTTGCCAGATTACTCTACTATATATATATGTACACACCAATTGCCATTGAGTCAGTTCTGACTCATACTGACCCTGCAGGACAGAAGAGAACTTCCCCGTAGGGTTTCCAAGGCTATAATCTTTACGGAAGCAGACTGCCACATCTTTCTACCACAGAGTGGCTGGTGGGTACCAACCGTCAACCTTTCGGTAAGCAGCCGAGTGCTTAACCACTGTGTCACTAGGGCTCCTACTATGTATATAGGTGCCTATTTTTCTCTTTTATGATCAATAAATAGTATGTGGGAAGATATTTGGAGACAATGTAAATAAATTGTTCCCCAAACCACCTTCACTCAGGGGTTTTAGCAGCTATTGATGATTCTATTCCGAATCACTTCTTACTATGATGGTTGTAAAACAGTGATTTTCTAACTCCTTCATTCCTTCCACATTTGTTGGTTGGTATTCTACTGTAAGGGGGTCTGGTGATACGGTGGTTAAAGTGTTCGACTGCTAACCGAAAGGTGGGCGTTTGAACTGACCAGCCGCTCCCTGAGAGAAAGATGTGGCAGGCAATCTGTTTCCGTAAAGATCACAGCTTAGGAAATTGTACAGGGGGTGGGGGTGGAATTACCCAGTAAGCAAGGTAAGTAAGCACAGGTTTAGTTGTACTTATTTACTAACCTGCAGTGAAGAATTTCACATGGGTTTCATGTGAAATTTTTTACTACAGATTAGTTAAGTACAAGTAAGCCTGTGCTTGCCTTGCTTACTGAGTCATCCACCCCTGTCAGGGATTGTAAACTTGAAAACAGGCTTTGATTCTGTAGGAAGGTACTGTAGGGTTAAGAGAAAGACAGATGCCAGCCATACCTAGAAGCATAATCTTTGATGTGCTGAAAAAATGTGAAATTCTTCACTACAGATGATTTGGTAAGCAAGGTAAGCACCATGCTTACCTTGCCTATTGGATAATCCAGCCCTGCCTATAGGGCAGTTCTACTCTATCCTACAGGGTCTCTATGAGCTGGAATCAACTCGACAGCAATGGATTTGGTTTTTTGGTTTATTCTACTGTAAGGAAGAGCTTTCAGTGGTTAAGAGCTCAGCTGGTAACCAAAAGGTCGGCAGTTCAAATCCATCAGCTGCTCCTTAGAAACCCTACGGGGCAGTTCTACTCTGTCCTATAGCGTTGCTATGAGTTGGAATCGACTCAGTGGCAACGGGTCTTATTTATTTATTTTTACTATAAGTATACTTTATTCATTTTGATGCTTAAGTGTCCCATTTAAAGCTGGCACTTGTGTCACATCAATTTTTACTTTATTTTTTTAGCATTTTCCTATTTGCCAGCACACAGCATAACGAGGTGTTCCAGGCTTTTCTTATACTTTCCCTGCCCCCGACCTGGAATTAACCATTTCCCTAAGAGGCCCTGGTTCCTTTTAGTGGGGAATGCTATTTAGAAACCAAACACCTAACACTAAGTGTGCTCATTGCTGTGACAGGTGTCACTGCTTGTAGGCCCTTTCAGAGGACAGAGCTACAATTTACAAAGATACACACACACACATATATATTTAAATCACGTATTCATACGGATACTTCTAATCACAATCCAGTCCCTCTGGGTTAGTCCTTGCCTTCCCCAATTCCATATTTGTAACACCCTTCTTCCACAGTGACAACTCTGGCTCCTCCCAAAAATCAGTACGTTAACTCAATCTTACAATAGATACAAAATACATTCAGAATTGTTCCATCAATATCACTAGCAACAACAACTGAATACAGTAAAGGTCAAGATTTCTTTGCAGTTCTTTTGTCTTTAGACTGAAGGTATACAGTTAAGGTACTATGTTTAAAGTCATTTAAATTAGGTTGGTTTTTTTCCTTGTGTTCATTTACTTCTGTTTATATTCAGTATTTCCCTTTCTTGTCATTTAATTTTCTTTTTTAAATATGTAAAACATTAATATGATTTCAAAGTCAAAACTACATAAAAAGGTATATTCAGAGAAGTAGTACTCCTTCCCTAACACTTCCAATTCCATCCCCACCCTATAGATTACCTATTTCTTTCCTTCCAGTTTATCCTTCATGTGTTTCCTTTTGAGAAAATAATCAGATAGGCAAGATATTGATACTCTTATTTCCGCTTCTTCCTTATACAAAATGTAGCATCATATATATACTTTTTTTGCACTTTGCTTTTTCGCACTTAACAGTATCTCTTGGCAATCACTCCATATTGGTTCATACGGATCTTCTTCATTCTATCTTATAGCACTCTACTGTATGTCTATACCATGGGCCATTCAAAGAATCTCATATATACAGGCATTTAGGATGTTTCCAATATTTCATAATAACAAATAATGATGCACATGTCATATACGAGTGAAGCTGATAATACTTTTTCATATGTTTAAGAACCATTTTTATATCAATCTTGGTGAAATGTCCAGGAGTTTTGCCTACTTTTCTATTAGAATTTTGGGCTCTTTTCCCCCTCAATTTGTAAGAACTCTTCATATTATTAGGTATATTATCTCTTTATCAGTAATATATCTTAAAAATATTTTCTCCCAGTTTATCACTTACGGGTTGACTTTGTTTTTTGCCATGCAAAATAAGGTTGTCCTTTTTTTAGTTTTAATTTTACAAGATCAGATTTCATTGCATCTGAATTTTGAATCATTTGAATCATAGTTAGAAAGTCTTTCCTTGTGCCCAGGTTATAAAGGAATTCCCTTTACTGGCTAGTTTGAAGTGCCCCCACTATACTATGTGTAAGGGTATGTGTAAGAATGAAATTCCATTTGCCTATTGACCTATTTCAAAGATGCATGAATTCTATTTCTGCAGGCCCTTCATCTCCTAATAGGGTACCTTTCATTTTCCTAAACCCAGGTTTCCTTGGCAGGCCAATCTCACTAGAGAGCTGTAAACTAAACCTAAATTACTAAAGAAGACACTGCTCACTCATCAGAACCAGAGCAATCTTTTTATAGAACAAATAATGGGTGTAGTGCAGATCTATTTTGTAATAATGTCATGGATTGAATTGTGTCCCCCAAAATGCGTGTCATTTCATTGATTTCATTTTACTTGATCCAATCAATGTCCATGGAAGCAGCACTCAGGAATTGAATTGTGTCCCCCAAAATGTGTGTCATTTCAAAGATTTCATTTTACTTGGATCCACAATCAACACCCATGGAAGCAGTGGTCAAGAAATCAAAAGACACATTACATTGAGCAAATCTGCGGCAAAAGACCTCTTTAAAATGCTGTGAAGCAAAAATGTCACCTTGAATACTAAGGTGGGCCTCACCCAAGCCATGGTATTTTCAGTTGCATCATATGCATGCAAAAGCTGGACGATGAATAAGGAAGGGACCAAAGAAGACCTGATGACTCTGAATTGTGGTGCTGGTGAAGAGAATTGAATATACCGTGGACTGCCAAAAGAACGAACAAATCTGTCTTGGAAGAAGTACAACCAGAATGCTCCTTAGAAGCAAGGATGGCAAGACTTCGTCTCATGTACTTTGGACATATTGTCAGGAGGGATCAGTCCCTGAAGAAGGACGTCATGCTTGGTAACGTACAGGGTCAGCGAGAAAGAGGAAGAAGACCCTCAATAAGATGGATTGACACAGTGGCTGCAACAATGGGCCCAAGCATAACAACGATTGTGAGCATAGTGCAGGACTGCGTAGTGTTTTGTTCTATAGTGTATAGGGTCACTATGAGTGGCAACCAACTCAACGGCACCTAACAACAACAACAACAACAAATATGCGTCAACTTGGCTAGGCTATGATTCCCAGAATTGTGTGGTTGCCCTCCATTTTGTGACCTGATGTCATTATTGTATGTGTTGTAAATCCTAACCTCTAAGATGTTAATGAGGCAGGGTAAGAGGCAGTTATGTTAATGAGGCAGGACACAATCTACAGGATTATGTTGTATCCTGAGTCAATGTTTTTTGAGATAAAAAAGAGAGACTCGAGCAGAGAGGAGAAGTACCTCATACTACCAAGAAAGAAGAGTCAGGAGCAGAACGTGTCCTTTGGACTCAAGGTCCCTGCACTGAGAAACTCCTGGACCCAGGGGAAGATTGATAACAAGGACCTTGCCCAAAGCTGACAGAGAAAGCCTTCTGCTAGAGCTGGCAACCTGAATTCAGACTTCTAGCCTCCTAGACTGTGAGAGAGTAAATTTCTATTCGTTAAAGCCATCCAAGTGTGGTATTTCTGTTACAGCAGGCCTATAAAACTAAGACAAATTGCATACTTTCTTACAGCAGTGATCACCTACATTGTGTTTTATTTCTCTCACTGATGAGTACATTTCCTCTTTATTATTTTTATTACCAAGTAATCCATGTTTATTTTAGAAAAAAATAAAAATACAGCTGAGTAAAAATAAAGAAAATGTTTGCAACTGTTAATATTTTAGGAAATACCACTACATAAACATATATCTATAAAATATTCTCTTTTCAATGGGACTACGCTTACTATACTCTCTGTTTTGCAATGTAATGTTTTCATTTTTTACTTAATATCATATAAATAACTTTCCATATTAGCAGTCTGCAACATCATTTAAAAGGACTACATGGTGTTCCACTGAAAGAAGATATAAAATATTTAACCAAGTATTATGAGATTAGGATATTCTGATTTTTTAAATATCAAACAATTCTGAGATAAAACTGCTTATACACACACCTTTGAGAACTTGTCCAAACATTTCTTTAATATAAAACCTAGGCATAAAATGGTTGGATAGGATGGTATACAAGATTTTCAGGGTTTTTATATACATGGCCAGGTGCCACCAGCAATGTACGAAAATAACTGCTCCCTTCACCCACACCCCACACATGGTTCGCATTATCTTTGTAACCCTTTCTTATCTTGATTTCTTAAGACTAAACAATAGTGTAATCCTCTGCAAAAGCACCAGACAGGCAAATTTAGAACAAAACAATACTGACATGTGCCTAAAAACTGTGTGAAACTGCTCCCAGGCTCTAAATAATCTCTTAAAAAGTCCTGGGAAACAACTTCATTCAAAGATGAAGATTTTTTTACTCTGCTCGTACTCTTGAAGTCCTTAAAATCTGGTGCAACTTTCTAATAGCCCTTCCCATTTAGCAGGACCCCAAGCTTGGTTCTGGTTATAAATGAAAAGGAAGGTTCCATTATAGGAAACAGAGACCTAAGGACGTTGTGGGAAGAAACTTCTGAGAAATCTTCTCCCACCAGGTCTGCCTGTACTAATTAAAAATCCATGAATAATTCTCCCTTGTCACTTACTGGATAAACACATTTGCCTTCGAAATTTTTACTTCAGGTTCTAGTCTAATGGCCCACACGTCTAAATTACACTTTTAATTGAAAAACAACAACATGGAATTATTTTTTCAGAACCATCTGTGCTTTCCCAAGAACATGTGACTGCTACAGATAAATCCACTACTTTGCACACCCCAATCTTCCGGTTTAGGGTTCAAAAAACTTAGGAAAATAATGCCGTTCCTCAAAAACAGTACGTGATCAGAAACACTTGCTTTGAAATTCTGTATTTGGTGTGGGAAGCATCTTAAGTGTTTATTAAACTGCATAATTTCAAAGCCTGGAGTGCTATATTGCAATGTTTTCCTGGGAGTTGATCACATTTGCATATTCTTTTATACTTCCTGTGAAATTAACATTGCTTTTTGTATCGTGAACTTGGCTAATATAACTTGCCATTCTTACTTCTCATTGCAATGAGTAATATAGAGTGAACCCCAAAGGAACCCCTACTATGACTACATAAGCTTTATTCTCTTGCTGTTACATTTTTTCATATGAATACATTAAATCAAGATTAATAAACCTTTGCAGAATCCACTAGTCTTGCAAAAAGGCAAGATTCAGTGGTAAAGTTGGCCCAGTAAAGAAAGGAAACCTGTTCCTAAAACTGGAGTCAAAGGCCAGAGTTCATGGAACTCTTGTTACGTCCAAAAGCATGCCAGAGTTCTTTAATCACCCAGGAAACATTTCCACAATCACTCTCCACATATGCAAGAGCAGCTTAACCACCAGCATACCCAAACCCAGCTGGTGACGATTAAATGGCTTTCTCTCAGGGATGCATCTTTGTTAGATGTTGAAAACTGACCGTAATTTCAGCATTTTTTAAATTCCTGCTGGGGCGCACGGGGGTGGAATGGGATGATAATCAAAGAAACAGGATGGTAGGGGCTGACGAACAGAGGAATGTCACGAGTAGCTGAGAAGCTCCAAATCAAATGCAGAAAAATCTCTTGGAATACCACATACCACACCGGACAAAGGATACTGGAGGCCTCAAGAGAACATCTCCCACTCACTGGCCTCCAGCACCTGCTCTGCTTAATTCAAGGTCTGGTCAAAGCCAAGGAAACTCAGAAAGACAATTCAAAGGAAGGGTTGGGGCCAACTTCAACATACCAGATTAAAACCAGTTGCTATCAAGTTGGTTCACACTCACGGCAACCCATGTGTGTCAGAGTACAACTCTGCTCCAAAGGGTTTTCAGTGGCTCATTTTTCAGAAGTAGATCATTAGGCCTTTCTTCTGAGGTGCCTCTGCGTGGGCTGCGACCTCCAACCTGTTGGTCAGCAGGTGAATGTGTTAACCATAGGTACCACCCAGATCCCAGACATCAGGTATAAATATCCCGCACCAGGTCAGAAAGCACTCACTACCATGCCTTGAACGCCTGTAATGTATTGTCCTACTCCAAGCACATCTCCAATTGGGAAAACAAGCAGGGTAATGGGGGTTCAGGATTAGGATTAGAGTGAGGCAAATGATGTACTAGTCTCAGGTGTAAAATTGAAAGGGGCACTAAAAAAACTTCAGTAATCAAGATCAGTAAATAATGTGATTTTTTAGAAATCAAGATTACTTAATGCAAAAAACCCATGGTGAACAAATATTAAAATTTTAAATAAAAACCAACGTCATGCTAAGTCATACTACAGCCCGCATGGGTGTATCTACATACATATTTTTTAAAAGTTAATTTTTCCACACTTGCGGCAAAATGGTGCTCTAGGCAGAAGCACCACGCCGTCCCTGCACAGGAAAGATCTGAAAAACTAAGCCGAACAGAGAAAACAACAATCCTGAAACCCTAAAATATCAAATGAAGAGATAAAGAACTCAGCAAGCACCAAGTAGAGTGAGAAAACTGACAGAGAATGGACAGCGAGGAGAGATTCCTGCAGAGGTCCCCTACCAGCTAACGCAGTGCAGATCTGCCAACGTGGACTCCTATCGGAGACCAGCAAACGGGGGGTACGAGAAAGCAGCTTCACGGAGCTTCCAGCGGGAGACAAACCAACCAGTAATTTGCGACATACGCCTTCCCACCCCCCACCCTTCTTTACCCCCACTCGGCCTCCTCTGCTTCCTGTGGCCACAATCTCTTGTCCGGGAAGCACCAGCTGCTTCGATTCCACCAGCTCGCACTAGCTGGCTCTCTGAGTGCCATTTGCTGGCTGCTGGTGTTACTTTTTTCTGCTTCTTTTGATTTCTCCCTTACCTCTCACCACCTCCCACTCTTTTCACTCAAATACCTGGCTCCATGCACCATCTTTGCTTCTTCTTGAGGGGCTGCGGAGCTTGGTTGGAGTGTGGAACTGCTTCCCGGTCTGGGCTACCACACTGGTGGGATCCTCGGGCTTCTGTTTGTTTGTTTGTTTTGAATTGTTTCTTTTCTTTTCCTTTTCTTGAGTTGGGAGCCCGTTCTGGCCAGGGGATGTTGCGTGTATTGGACCCTACCCCCTTGGCTTGCACAGACATGCAGAGGGATCCTTGAGAGCATTTCTTTTTTTGTTGGTTTTTCTTTTTTCTGTTTTTTTGGGGGTTTTTCTTGTTCTTGGTTTTTTTTTTTTTTTTTTTAATTGGTTTTGTTTTCTTTTCCATCTTTTACCCTTTTAGTCTTTCTTCATTACTCAGTTTCTCGTCTCTCTATGTCTTCCTTCTCTTTCTGTTCCCTGAATACCTGGCATTGTACACCTCTATGACTTCCAGCCAGGCGGTACTGCAACACCTGAGAACAACTTCCCAAGACCTCATAGCCACACTGGTGGGATCGGTGGGAACTTTGCTGTTCTTTTTCCTTTCAGATTTTTATTTATTCAATCTTTCTTTTCCCTCCTTTTACCCTTTTTGTTTTTCTCCATTTCATAGTCTCTCATCTCTCCACTCCAACGGTAAGCTCCCCTAGCATTTTTTTAATTTGTTTGTATGTTTTTGGCTCCTGTTCCTCTCTCCTCTCTCCCATATCCATCTTAGCTCCACACATAACAATCTCCTTGCTACATCCTGCCTACCTACACCGTGCACTTAACATCACACCACCAAGCAGCACAGGCACGGCCTACTGGAACCTGCCCTGCACTGATTACCGACCTGCCCTGGTGGCTGTAGTAAGTGCCACAAACAACTCGCTCCAATAACTCCTCTTCAGCTAGACCTGCCCTGCTGTACCATATCTGAGTGACTGACCCTGCCAACTGGAGGAGGCAAAAAGTATTGTGCCCACAGATGAGCAAACAACAAAGAACACACAGCCCACCTGCTCAGACATAGCAAAATTTAAAAAAAAAAAGGGACAAAAGCAACAAATCTACAATCAATAAACGAGAAAAATAACTACTGAATGCCCCAAAGACAGCAGACAATATCAAAATAATTACAAAAACAGGACAGGATGGTTCCAGGAGGCATCCAAAATAAAACACCAGATGACTTTTCAGTGGAAAAAAAGGCACTAGAACTAGCTGATAGGAAATTCAAATCTCTAATACTCAGAATTCTCCAAGAGCTGAAGCAAAAATCTGACAAAAATGCAGAAAAAATATACCAATTCATGGAAAAGACAGACAAAAAATTGGAAGAATTCAGGAAAATAATGCAGGAACAAAATGCCAAAATAAATTCACAACTAGAAATTATAGAAAGACAACAATTAGAAATCCAAAAGATACACAACAAGATTTCAGAAATGGATGGTGTCATAGAAGGGCTGAGAAGCAGATTTGAAACCGTGGAAGACAGGATCAGCGGATTTGAAGACAAACACTTGGATACAAATCTGTTTGAGGAAAACTCAGAAAAAAGAACAAAGAAAAATGAAGCGACCCTCAGAGTTATGTGGGATACAATCAAAAGCAAAAATCTGCAAGTGATTGAAGTTCCAGAAGAGGGGGAGAAAACAGAAAACACAGACAGGATCATTGAAGAACTGCTGACAGAAAACTTCCACAATATCATGAAAGATGAAAAGCTGGTCATCCAAGAAGCTCAACGAACCCCATATAGGAGAGACCCCAAAAGAAAATCACCAAAGCATATCATAGTCACACTCACCAAAACCAAAACAATCAAAGAATCCTGAGAGAAGCACATGAAAAACAGGGAGTCACATACAGAGGAGAAGCCATAAGACTAAGCTCAGATTATTCAGCAGAAACCATGCAGGCAAGAAGGCAATGGGATGACATATATAAAATCTTGAAAGAAAAAAATTGTCAGCCAAGAATAATACATCCTGCAAAACTCTCGTTCAGATATGATCGTGAAATTATGTCATTTCCAGATAAACAGAAATTAAGGGAATATGTAAAAGCCAAACCAAACTTATAAGAATTATTAAAGGGAGTTCTTCAATCTGAGAACAAACAACTTCAGCTCACAAGCAGAAGCTAGGATGCAGTATCATACCAGCCAGATACCAGTCTAGGAAATGAACTCTCGAGAACTATCCAAAACCAAAAGAAATACAACAGGGAATCAGAGCAGGTAATCAGTAAATGACAACAACATCAAAACAATAAAAGAGGGAATAAATGGCATAGGTATAGAACCTTCTAATAGAGAGGAAGGCAAGGCGATACCAAGTAATGGTAGACTGCTTCAAACTTAGAAAGATAAGGGTAAAATTCATGGTAACCAAAAAGAAAGTTAACATACTCATAAATATAAAGAGAAAAACATAAAGTCTCAGCAAAAACAAAACCTACAAAAACAAAAGAAATGAAAAAAAAATCCACAAACAAAAGTAACTCAGCACAAGAGAGTAGGCAGAACAAAGAAAACGTCGGCACCACAAAAACAGCACTGCAAAATGACAGCAACAAACTCAAATCTATCAATAATTACACTGAATGTAAATGGATTCAATGCACCCATAAAGAGATGGAGAGTGACAGAATGGATAAGAAAACAGGATCCATCAATATGCTGTCTACAAGAGACACACCTTAGAAACAAAGATGTGAATTTATTAAAAGTCAAAGGCTGGAAAAAAATATATCAAGATAACAATGAACAAAAAAGAGGAGGAGTGGCAATTCTAATCTCAGATAAAATAGACTTTAAAACAAAATCCACCATAAAAGACAAAGAAGTACACTCTTTCATGATTAAGGGGACGATCCATCATGAAGACATAACCATAATAAACATCTACGCACCAAATGACAGGGCTCCAAAATACATAAAACAAACTCTAACAGCACTGAAAAGAGAAATTGACAGTTCCACAATAATAGTAGGAGATTTCAACACACCACTCTCAGTAAAGGACAGAACAACTAAGAACAAACTCAGCAAAGATACAGAAGACCTAAAGGGCACAATCAGCCAACTTGACCTCATAGACATATATAGAACACTCCATCCAACTACTGCAAAGTACACATTGTTTTCCAATGCACATAGAACGTTCTCCAGAATAGACCACATCTTAGGCCACAGAGCAATCCTCAACAAGATCCAAAATACTGAGATAATTCAAAGTATCTACTCTGACCACAATGCCATCAAGGTAGAAATTAACAACAGAAAGAGCAAGGAAAAAAATCAATTCCATGGAAACTGAATAATACCCTGCTTACACATCAGTGGGTAATAGAAGAAATCAGAGATGGAATCAAAAAATTCCTAGAATGAAATGAGAATGAAAACACATCATACCAAAACCTTTGGGACACAGCAAATGTAGTCCTCAGAGGACAATTTCTAGCAATAGATGCACATATCAAAAAAGAAGAAAGGGACAAAATCAAAACATTAACTACAGAACTCAAACAAATAGAAAGAGAACAGCAAAAAAAGCCCAAAACCACCAGAAGAAAGGAAACAGTACAGATCAGAGCAGAAATAAATGAAATAGAGAACAGAAAAACAACAGAAAGAATCAACAAAACCAAAAGTTGGTTCTTTGAAAGAATCAACAAAATTGACAAACCACTGGCCAGACTGACCAAAGAAAAAACAGGAGAGGACACAAATAACCCAAATAAGAAATGAAATGGGGGACATTACAACAGACCCAACTGAAATAAAAAGGATTATACCAGAGTATTATGAAAAACTATACTCCAACAAATTTGAAAACCTAGAGGAAATGGATAAATTTCTAGAAACACACGGCCTACCCAAACTACAACAAAGTGATGTTGAAAATCTGAACAGACCCATAACAAGAGAAGAGATTGAAAAGGTAATAAAAAAAACTCCAAACCAAAAAAATCCCTGGCTCAGATGGCTTCACTGGAGAATTCTACAAAACATTTACAGAAGAGCTTGTACCACTACTACTCAAGCTGTTTCAGAGCATAGAAAAGGCAGCAACGCCTCCAAATTCATTCTATGAAGCCAGCATAACGCTGATACCAAAACCAGGCAAAGACATCACAAAAAAAAATTACAGACCTATATCTCTCATAAATATAGATGCAAAAATTCTCAACAAAATTCTAGCCAATAGAATTCAGCACCATATCAGAAAAATAATACACCAAGACCAAGTAGGATTTATACCAGGTATGCAAGGATGGTTCAACATGAGAAAATCAATCAACATAATCCACCACATAAATAAAAGGAAAGAAAAGAATCACATGATCCTCTCAATTGATGCAGAAAAGGCATTTGACAAAGTCCAACACCATTCCTGATAAAAACTCTCAATAAAATAGGCATAGAAGGGAAATTTCTCAAGATAATAAAGAGCATCTATGGAAAACTAATGGCCAACATCACTCTTAATGGAGAGAGGCTGAAAACATTCCCCTTGAAAACAGGAACAAGACAAGGATGCCTTTTATCACCACTCCTATTTAACACTGTGCTGGAAGTTCTAGCTAGAGCAATAAGGCAAGAAAAAGAAATAAAGGGCATCCAAATTGGTAACAAAGAAGTTAAACTGTCTCTGTTTGCAGATGATATAATACTATGCATAAGAAAACCCTAAGCACTCCAGAAAAAATCTACTGGAACTAATAGAAGATTCAGCAGAATAACCGGATACAAGATAAACATACAAAAATCAGTTGGATTCCTATACACCAATAAGGAGAACAAAGAAAAGGAAATCAGGAAAACAATCACATTTTCAATAGCCCCTAAAAAGATAAAATACTTAGGAATAAATCTAACCAGGGAGGAAAAAGACCTATACAAAGAAAACTACAAAACACTACTGCAAGAAACCCAAAGGGATCTACCAAAATGGAAAAGCGCACCATGCTCATGGATAGGTAGACTCAATATTGTGAAAATGACAATTCTACTCAAAGCAATTTACAAATACAACGCAATCCCGATCCAAATACCAACAACATTCTTCAAAGAGATGGAAAAACTAATCATTCACTTTATATGGAAAGGGAAGAAGCCCCGAGTAAGTGAAGCACTACGGAAGAAGAAGAATAAAGTTGGAGGACTCACACTACCTGACCTCAGAACCTAGTATACAGCTACAGTAGTCAAAACAGCCTGGTACTGGTACAACAACAGATACATTGACCAACGGAATAGAATTGAGAACCCAGATGTACATCCATCCACCTCTGGGCACCTGATCTTCAACAAGGGCCCAAAGTCCATCAAATGGGGAAAAGACAGTCTTTTTAACAAACGGTGCTGCAAAACTGCATATCCACATGCAAAAAAATGAAACAGGACCGATATCTCACGCTGTATACAAAAACTACTTCAAAATGGATCAAAGACCTCAATATAAAGCCTAATACTATAAAGTTCATAGAAGAAAAAATTAGGACCAACACTACAGGTCTAATACATGGCATTAACAAGATACAAACCATAACCATCAATGCACAAACCCCAAAAGATAAGGTAGATAACTGGGATCTTCTAAAAATCAAACACCTTTGCTCTTCAAAAGACTTCACCAAAAGAGTAAAAAGAGAACCTACAGACTGGGAAAAAATTTTTGGACAGTACAAGTCAGACAAAGGTCTAACCTGCATAATCTACAAGAAAATCCAACACCTCTACAACAAAAAGACAAATAATCCTATTAAAAAATGGGCAAAGGAAATGAACAGGCACTTCACCAAAGAAGACATCCAAATGGCCAACAGATATATGAGGAAATGCTCGCGATCACTAGCCATTAGAGAAATGCAAATTTAAACCACAATGAGATACCATCTCACCCCGGCATTTCTGGCACGAATCAAAAACACTGAAATTAACAGCTGTTGGAGGGGATGCGGGGGGATCGGAACTCTTATGCACTGCTGGTGGGAATGCAAAATGATACAACCATTTTGGAAGACGATAATGGCACTTCCTCAGAAAGTTAGAAATAGACATACCATTCGATCCAGGAATCCCACTCCTAGGAATATATCCTAGAGAAATAAGAGTCGTCACTCGAATAGACACACGCCCACCTATGTTCATGGCAGCATTGTTCACAATAGCAAAAAGATGGAAACAACCTAGATGCCCATCAACAGATGAATGGATAAACAAACTATGGTACATACACACAATGGAGTACTATGCAACAAGATAGAATAATGATGAATCTGTGAAGCATCTCATAACATGGATGAAACTGGAGGACATTATGCTGAGTGAAATAATTCAATCACAGAAGGACAAATATTGTATGAGACCTCTATTGTAAAAACCCATGAAAATGTTCACACACAAAATGTAACAATCTTTGTTGGTTACCACGGATGGGAGGGGTGGAGGGGAAATACTAAATAGGCAATAGATAAGTTGTATCTTGGGTGGAGGATGAGACAGTACACAATACAGGGGAAACCAGCACAACTTGTACATGGAAAGGTCATGGAAGCTCCATAGACACATCCAAACTCCCTGAGGGACTGAATTGCTGGGTGGAGGGCTGTGGGGACCGTGGTCTTTGGGAACATCTAGCTCAATTGGCATAACACAGTTTATAAAGACAATGTTCTACATTCTACCGTGGTGAGTAGCGTCTGGGGTCTTAAAAGCCTGTGAGTGGCCATCTAAGATACTCCACTGGTCTCATCCCTTTGGGAGCAAGGGAGAATGAAGAGAACAGGATACAAGGAAAAGATTAGTCTCAAGGACCAATAGACCACAGCTACCAAGGCCTCCACCAGACTGAGTCCAGTACAGCTAGATGGTGCCCGGCTACCACCACTGACTGCTCTGACCGGGATCACAACAGAGGGTTCTGGACAGAGCTGGAGAAGGATATAGAACAAAATTCTAACTCACAAAAAAAAAAAAAAAAGACCAGATTTACTGGCCTAAAGGAGACTGGAGAAACCCCGAGAGTATGGCCCCCAGACACCCTTTTAGCTCAGTGGTGAAGTTACTTTCGAGGTTCACCGTTCAGCCGGGGAGTGGACAGCCCCATAAACCCCAATGGGACTAATGAGGCACAGCAGTCCAGGGACAAGGACTAGAAGGCAGAAGGGGACAAGGAAGCTGGTGATAGGGAACCCAAGGCTTACTAAGGATAGTGTTGATGTGTTATGAGGTTGTTAACCATTGTCATATGGCAACATGTGTACTAACTGTTAAATGAGAAACTATTTTGTTCTGTAAGCCTTCATCTAAAGTGAGAATAGCAGCACAGTTGGAAGAGTGTAGTCGACGTCACTGAACTGTGCATGTAGAAATTTTTGAAATGGTGTATATTTGGCTATGTATATTTTCACCAAAAAAAAAAAAAAAAAGGTCTAGAAGGGAGAGGGTTGACATGTTGTGGAGTTGTTAACCAATGTCATAAAACAATATGAGAAACTATTTTTTCTGAAAGCCTTCATCTGAAGTACAATTAAAAAAAAAAAGTTAATTTTTATAGACATTAAAGTAGTTGAAAGGAAAACAAAATACTGAAAAGTAGGTATATGAAAACTCAGAACATTATTTTAAGTATAAATATTTATTTATCCAAAACCAGAATTCATCATAAATTTAGCTTCTTGTGTAAATATTTTAATTATTTACTTCTTTATCTTATTTTCAATGTGGACAATTCTATGACAGTTTCTCTTTTTTTTTTATTGTTGTAGTTTAAATGAAGTTTACATTTCAAGTTAGTCTCCCATACAAGAATTTACACATGCATTGCTGTGTGACCCCAATTGCTCTCCCCTTACTGTGACAGCACACTCCTCCTTTCCACCCCTGATTCCCCATGTCCATTCAGCCAGGTCCTAACCCTCTTTGTCTTCCCATCTCACCTCTGGACAGAAGCTGCCCATTTAGTCTCTTGTATCTACTTGAGCTAAGAGGCACACTCCTCACGAGTGTCACTTTATGTCCCGCTGTCCAGTCCAATTCTTGTCTGAAGAGTTGGCCTCGGAAATTGTTTTAGTTCTGGGCTGGTAGAGAATCCAGGAACCATGCTTTCTGGGGTTCCTCCAGTCTCAGAACATTAAGTCTGGTCTTCTTACTAGAATTTGAGTTCTCCACCCCACCTTTCTCCTGCTCCATCAGGGACTCTCTGTTGTGTTCCCTGTCAGGACAGTCATTGGTGTTAGACAGACACCATCTCGTTCTTCGGGTCTCAGGCTGATGAAGTCTCTGGTTTATGTGGCCCTTTCTATCTCTTGGGTAATACTTTCCCTGTGTCTTTGGTGTTCTTCATTCTCCTTTACTCCAGGTGGTTGGGACCAAGTGATGCATCTTACACGGTTGCTCACTATCTTTTAAGACCCCAGACACCACTCACCAAAGTGGAATGCAGAACATTTTCTTAATAAACTTCGTTATGCCAATTGACCTAGAAGTCCCCTGAAAGCATGGTCCCCAGACCCCTACCCTTGCTACTCTGTCCCACAAAGAGTTGGATTGTATTCAGGAAACTTCTTAACTTTGGTTTAGTCCAGTTGTGCTGACTTCCCCTGTAATGTGTGCTGTCCTTCCCTTCACCTAAGATAATTCTTATCTACTATCTAGTTAGTAAATAACCCTCACCCTCCCTCCCCACCCTCATAATCATCAAAGAATGTTTTCTTCTGTGTTTAAATCTTTTCTTGAGTTCTTATAATAGTGGACTTATACAATATTTGTCCTTCTGTGACTGACTAAACTCGCTTAGCATAATGCCCTCCAGATTCCTCCATGTTAGAAGGTGTTTCACAGCTTCATCGTTGTTCTTTATCATTGCATAGTATTCCATTGTGTGGATATACCATAATTTGTTTATCCATTTGTCTGTTGATGGGCACCTAGGTTGTTTCCATCTTTTTGCTATTGTGAACAGTGCTGCAATGAACATGGGTGTGCATATATCTATTCGTGTGACCGCTCTTATTTCTCTAGGATATATTCCAAGGAGCAGGATAGCTGAATCATATGGTACTTCTATTTCTAGCTTTTTAAGGAAGCACCAAATTGATTTCCAAAGTGGTTGTACCATTTTACTTTCCCACCAACAATGTATAAGTGTTCCAGTCTCTCCACAACCTCTCCAGCATTTATTCTTTTGTGTTTTTTGGATTAACGCTAGCCTTGTTGGGGTGAGATGATATCTCATTGTAGTTTTGATCTGCATTTCTCTAACGGCTAAAGATCGTGAGCATTTCTTCATGTGTCTGTTAGCCGCCTGAATATCTTCTTTGGTGAACTGCCTGTTCATATCCTTTACCCATTTTTTTAATTGGGTTATTTACCTTTTTGTCATTGAGGTTTTGCAGTATCTTGTAGATTTTAGAGATTAGATGCTGATCAGATTTGTCATAGCCAAAAATTTTTTCCCAGCCTATAGGTTGTCTCTTTACTCTTTTGGTGAAGTCTTTTGATGAGCATAAGTGTTTGACTTTTAGGAGCTCCAATTTATCTAGTCCCTCTTCTGGTGCTTGTGCATTGTTACTTACGGTTCGTATTGTGTTTATGCCATGTATTAGGGCTCTTAGCGTTGTCCCTATTTTTTCTTCCATGATCTTTATTGTTTTCAATTTTATATTTAAGTTTTTGATCTATTTTGAGTTAGTTTTTGTGCATGGTGTGAGGTATGGGTCTTGTTTCAGTTTTTTGCAGATGGATATCCAGTTATGCCAGCACTATTTGTTAAAGAGACAGTCTTTTCCGCAAATAATGGACTTTGGGCCTTTGTCAAATATCAGCTGCTCATAGGTGGATGAATTTATGTCTGGATTCTCAATTCTGTTCCATTGGTCTATGTATCTGTTGTTGTACCAGTATCAGTCTGTTTTGACTACCGTGGAGGTATAATCAGTTCTAAAATCAGGTAGTGTGAGGTCTCCCACTTTGTTCGTCTTCTTGAGTAATTCTTTATTTATCTGGTGCCTCTTCCCTTTCCATATGAAGTTGGTGATTTGCTTCTCCATTCATTAAAATATGCCATTGGAGTTTGGATTGGGATTGCATTGTATCTATAGATCACTTGGGGTAGAAGTGACATTTTCACAGTGTTGAGTCTTCCTATCCATGAGCAAGGTATGTTTTTCCACTTATGCAGGTCTCTTTTGGTTTCTTGCAGTAGTGTCTTGTACTTTTCATTGCATAGGTCTTTTTATGTCTCTGGTTAGATTTATTCCTTAGTATTTCATCTTCTTGGGGGCTATTGTAAATGGTATTGATTTGGTGATTTCCTCTTCAAAGTTCTCTTTGTTGGTGTAAAGGAATCCAACTGACTTTTGTATGTTTATCTTGTATCCTGAAATTTTGCTTAAATCTTCAATTAGTTCCACTAGTTTTCTTGTGGATTCTTTGGGGGTTTTCTGTGTATAAGATCATATCATCTGCAAATAGAGATACTTTGACTTCTTCCCTACCAATTTGGATGCCCTTTATTTCTTTTTCTAGCCTAAAAGCTCTGGCTAGGACCTGCAGCACAATGTTGAATAAGACTGGTGATAAAGGTCATCCTTGTCTGGTTCCCGTACCCAGGGGGAATGCTTTCAAAGTCTCTCCATTTAGGATGATGTTGGGTGTTGACTTTGTATAAATGCCCGTAATTATACTGAGGAATTTCCCTTCTATTCCTATTTTGTTTAGAGTTTTTATCACAAATGGGTGTTGGACTTTGACAAATGCCTTTTCTGCATCTATTGATAAAATCATGTGGTTCTTTTCTTTTGTTTTATTTATGTGATAGATTACATTGAGTGTTTTTCTAATGTTGAACCATCTCTGCATACCTGATATGAATCCCACTTGATCATGGTGAACTAGTTTTTTGATATGTTGCTGAATTCTATTGGCTAGAATTTTGTTGAGGATTTTTGCGTCAATGTTCATGAGGGATATAGGTCTGTAATTTTCTTTTTTTGTGGTGTCTTTACCTGGTTTTGGTATCAGGGTTATGCTGGCTTCATAGAATGAGTTTGGGAGTATTCCATCCTTTTCTATGCTCTCAAATACCTTTAGTAGTAGAGGTGTTAACTCTTCTCTGAACGTTTGGTAGAATTCTCCAGTGAAGCCATCCGGGCCAGGGCTTTTTATTTTGTTGGGAGTTTTTAAATTACCTTTTCAATCTCTTCTTTTGTTATGGGTTTATTTAGCTGTTCTACCTCTGTTTGTGTTAGTTTAGGTAGGTAGTGAGTTTCTAGAAATGTGTCCATTTCCTTTAGGTTTTCAAATTTGTTACAGTACAATTTTTCACAGTATTCTGTTATGATTCTTTTAATTTCAGTTGGGTCTGTTGTGATATCACCCATCTCATTTCTTTTATGGGTTATCTGCTTCCTCTCCTGTTTTTCCTTTGTCAGTTTTGCCAATGATTTATCAGTTTTGTTGATCTTTTCAAAGAACGAGCCTTTGGTGTGTTAACTCTTTGAATTGTTTTTCTATTCTCTATTTCATTTAACTCTGCTCTAATTCGTATTATTTCCTTTCTTCTGGCACCTGAGGGCTTCTTTTGCTGCTCTTTTCTACTTGTTCCAGTTGTAGGGTTAATGTTTTGATTATGGCCCTTTCTTCTTATTGGATGTGTGCATTTATTGCTATAAACTGACCTCTGAGCACTGCTTTTGCTGTGTCCCAAAGGTTCTGTTACGATGTGTTTTCATTCTCATTTGATTCTATGAATTCCTTTATTTCATCCTTAATTTCTTCTATAACCCAGTAGTTTTTGAGCAAGGTGTTGTTCAGTTTCATGTGTTTGATTTTTTTCCTTGCTTTTTCTCTTATTTGTTTCTACTTTTAAGGCTTTATGGTCAGAAAAGATTCTTTGTAAATAGTTCGATGCTTTGGATTTTGTTAAGGTTTGCTTTATGGCCTAATACACGGTCTATTCTGGAGAATGTTCCATGTGCGTTGGAAAAGAAAGTATATATGGCTATCATTGGGTGGAGTGTTCAGTATATGTCTATGAGATCATGTTGGTTGATTGTAGCATTTAGATCTTTCATGTCTTTGTTGAGCTTATTTCTGGATGTTCTGTCCTTCACTGAAAGTGGTGTGTTGAAGTCTCCTACTACTATTGTGGAGCTACCTATCTCTCTTTTCAGTGTTGTTAGAGTTTGTTTTATGTATTTTGGAGCCCTGTCATTGGATGTGTAAATATTTATTATAGTTATGTCCTCCTGGTTTATTCATCCTTTAATCATTATATAGTGTCCTTCCTTATCCTTTGTGGTAGATTTTATTTGAAAGTTTGTCAGAGATTAATAGTGCCACTCCTGCTCTTTTTTGAGTGTTGTTTGCTTGATATATTTTTTTTCCATCCTTCGAGTTCTAGTTTGTTTTTGTCTTTAAGTCTAAGTTGTGTCTCTTGTAGGCAGCATATAGATGGATCGTGTTTTTTTAATCCAATCTGCCACTCTCTGTCTCTTTATTGGTGCATTTAGTCCATTTACATTCAGCATAATTATTGATAGCTATGAGTTAAGTGCTGCCATTTAGATGTCTTTTTTTGTGTGTTGTTCACGGTTTCTTTGTTACACTTAATTTTCTGTGCTGAGTCTTTTTTATTTATGTATTTTCTTTTCATCTTTTTCATGCTTGTTGATTTTGTATTTGCTGAGTCTTTATATTTTTCTAGTTTTTATTTTGACTTGTAGGATTGTTAGTTTCCTTTGTGGTTACCTTTCTAAGTTTATACCAGTCTTTTATTTTTTTATACCAATCTTGACTTCCTCTCCATATGAAAAGTCTATGTCTACATTTTTTAAGTCCCTCTTTTTTGTTTCATTGTTGGCATCTTTTACATATTGACATCTGTTTCTCTATTTTCAGTGTTTTAGCTTTGATTTATTTTTGTGACTTCCTTATCTGGGTTGATATCTGGTTGCTCTGTCCTGTGTTCTAGTCTTGGGTTGTTACCTGATGTTACTGGTTTTCTAACCGGGGGACTTCCTTTAGTATTTCTTGTAATTTTGGTTTGTTTTTTGCAAATTCCCTAAACCTCTGTTTATCTAGCAATGCCCTAATTTTGCCATCATATTTGAGAGACAGTTTTGCTTGATATATAATTCTTGGCTGGCAATTTTTTTCCTTCAGGGCTTGATACATGTCATCCCATTGCCTTCTGCCTGCATGGTTTCTTCTGAGTAGTCTGAGCTTATTCTTATTGACTCTCCTTTGTACATGACTTATCCTTTATCCCTAGCTGCTCTTAAAATTCTCTTTATCTTTGGTTTTGGCAAGTTTGATTAAATGTGTATTGGTGACTTTCTTTTGGCATCTACCTTATGTGGGGTTCGATGAGCATCTTGGATAGGTATCTTGTCTCTTTCACGATAACAGGGAAGTTTTCTGCCAACAAATATTCAACAATTCTCTGTATTTTCTGTTATCCCCCCACCCTCCACCCTCATTCTGGTACTCCAGTTACTCGTAGGTTGTTCCTCTTGATAGAATCCCATGTAATTCTTAGGGTTTCTTCATTTTTTTTAAATCCTTTTATCTGACTTTTCCTCATATAAGTTGGTGTCAAGTGCTTTATCTTTAATCTCACTAATTCTGACTTGCATTGCCTCAATTCTGCTCCTATGACTTTCTATTGAGTTGTCTAATTCTGAAATTTTATTGTTAATCTTCTCAATTTCTGACTATGACAGTTGCTCTTAACTAAGTTACTATCTTAAATAATTTTAAATTAACTTATGGAAGTTTATTAATTAATTTCATTTTTCCTTTTGCCACAGGCTCTAATATGGCTTGGCCCTGCACTGGTCTTTGTTGAAAATTTTAACACTTATCGTGAGTTTTTTGCATCTATTTGATTTTTTAAAAATATATTATGCTAAAATACTCTTTCTCTTGCCTTTTTAGTATTTTCGCACCCCCCTTGAATTTGCACTGCCTGTTCTATCCAAGGAGCCCTGATGATGCAGTAGTTAAGAGATTGGCTGTTAACCAAGAGGTTGGCAGTTGAAATCTACCAGCTGCTCCTTGGAAACCCTATTGGGCAGTTCTACTCTGTCCTATAGGGTGGCTATGAGCCAGAATCAACTTGACGGCAGTGGTTCCATCCAAGCCACAGTTGAGGTTATAGCCATTTCAGACATAAACATAAAACAGAAATGATTCCAATCATTATACATCAAACATACGTGGATGGTAAAGGAAAATAATATAGTCACGGACAGGAGATTCACAATCATGGTGATACAAAATAATACGTTATATGCCCAAGTAACACGTTACTAATAATAACTAATGTTTGATGTTTTTGAAAGATTATTCCTATAATAATGCGTGGGTTTTTTTTATATGATTGTCCCTACTATAATGTGATTCTCATTCACTTGTCACTATATGTGTGTGTGTGTATACATATATATTATATATATGTATATTATTTTGAGAGAAAGAGGTTAGGGTACAGTATGCATACGGGTAATTCAAGCAACCATCGATAGTTCCAAGGGAGTCTGTGGGCATCTAAACAATGATATGTATCGTGGTGAAAAACATATGGAGAATCTCTTATTTAGCCACTAATAAATCCCTATTACATGAGCCAAGGGTATGTAAGGAACACTGCTTTTTGTTTCTGTTTTTGTTTTTTGTACCTGCTCAGTATTGCCCTTCTTTCAGTAATAGCAAATTTTTGGGTTTTTTTAGCCAGGTGTATAGATGTAGAATTTGGAAACAATAAAATTATCCTTTTTAGCGTACATTTCTATGAATTTTGACAGACACATATAGTTAGATAACCAACATCACTATCAAGATATAGGATATTTCCATCACCCCAAAACGTTCTTCACACATTGTTGTAGTCAGCCCTTTCGCCTATCCTCAAGCCCCTGGCAACCACTAATCTGGTTTCTGTCAATTTTGCTTTTTCTAGAATATCATATGAATAGAATCATAAGCCTTTTGTGTCTAACTTCTTTCAGATAGTGTAAAGTATTTGAGATTTATCCATTTGTTGCATACATGAGTAGTTCATTCCTTTTTATTGATGAGTAGCATTCTATTGCCGGGATACACCATGGTAAGAGAATTTTAGTTTTGATTTACCCATTCTCCAATCTCAGTTCATGTGGTTTTTAAAGGGCTGACCCAATCCTACTGTCATGGATTGAATTGTGTCCCCCCAAAATGTGTGTCAACTTGGCTGGTTCATGATTTCCAGTATTGTGTGACTGTCCACCATTTTGTCATCTGATGTGATTTTCCTATGTGTTGTAAATCTTACCTCTATGATGTTAACGAGGTGGGATTAGCAGCTGTTATGTTAATGGGTGGACTCAATCTACAATATTAGCTTGTGTCTTAAGTCAATCTCTTTTGAGATATAAAAGAGAGAAGTGAGCAGAGAGACCCAGGGACCTCATACCATGAAGGAACAAGAGCCAGGAGAATAGCATGTCTTTTGGGCCCGAGGTGCCTGCACTGAGAAGCTCCTCAACCAGGGAAGATTGATGACAAAGACCTTCCCCCAGAGTCGACAGAGAGAGAAAGCCTTCCCCTGGAGCTGGTGCCCTGAATTCGGACTTCTAGCCTCCTAGGCTGTGAGAGAATACATTTCTCTTTGTTAAAGTCAGCCATTTGTGGTATTTCTGTTATAGCAGAACTAGATAACTAAGACACCTAGTATACAGGCCTGATCAACTGGTATATTCCATCACCTTGACCACTATGATGGATTCACAGGTGGACATATGACCCAATTTAATATAATGATGCTCGATCCAAGACAACTGACAGAACTATAGGCAACAAAAAGTTACTGAGCTGGTATCATGGAAGAAGATATTGAACTGGGGTAGCTATTGTGCCCCCACAAGGAAGTCCTAGCTGGAAGGTAAGCCTAACAGAAAGAAAAGTATAACCAAGAGGGTGAAAAAAAATTCCTAACCTAGTTTGAGCACCTGGATTCAGTGATGCCTAAAGATCTACAAGCCAATAAAATCCCTTTGAGCTTAGGCCCATTTAGTCTAGATTCCTGGCTGAGTCAAGAGAATCTACAGCCTACAAAGAAATTTTTCATATTCCATCTATCCAGGAACTTACAAAAGTTCTGGAAATAAGACATGTAAAGGGAACTGGACTTTACCACTTCCAATGTCTATGGCCTCAAGGATTCTGTTTACGCCTATGAATCTATATTTCATTTTTTCCAAAATGGAAGGAATAATTTCTTACTCATTCTATAATATTATTTTGAAGATCAAAGGAAACTTGGTTGGTTGAAATCCTTTATTAGGTTATAAAATTAAAGAAAAATAAGTTATTACGATTATCATACAAACAAAACAAATTGCACACGTAAATGAGGTACTAAATAATGATGATAATAAGAGGAACAAAACCAGAAAGCATTATGAGATCAGAGAACAATAATTACTACTGACATTTATTGAATGCACACTTTGCGCTAGGCATTGTGTTATGTACTTGATATACATTATCACATTTAATACTTACAATAACCCTAAGGTAACTCTTTTTAAACCCATTTTTAGATGAAGCTTAGATAACATAAAACACTTTTGAAGGTCAAGCAGCAACTGGCACGGGCAAAATAAGAACCCGGATCTGGGCACCAAAGCTAGTGCACACTTCTAAGTAAGATGGTAGGCAAGACGCAAACACTCTAAGAGGGCAGAATTCAGTCATAAAAACCATCACCATACAATTACTTTAGCAACTCCAGTCCTCTATACATAACAGTGCATAATGTATCTAATCCATTAAGACATAAAAAGTCTACAGAGTCATGTAATCACATAGTAATGGATGAACTCTCACTATATTTCTAAACATCTGGACTACTGAAGCAATTTTACACATTTATTTCAGCTAATTGGTGTGATAAACACATAGGAAAAATCCATGGGAAAAAAATGATTAACATCTGGCATGAAGACGACTCTAAGAATAGAACCTATAATGAGAAAGTCGGGTGTTTCTATCCTATATCCTCTAGAGGATAAATACCCCAAGTAGCATTGTTTCCAAAATAACAAAGAGCAGTGTGATGGTTAAGATTCTGTGTCCACTTGGCTGGACCTTGATTCTCAGTGTTTATATGCGATCACTCCCATGATTGAATATACTGTGAGTAGCCAATCAGATGAAAGGGAGTCTCCTTGGGGGTGTGGCCTGCATCTGAATATAAGCAGACATTCTGGCTGTTTGCTCACTCTAGATCCTGTGGCTACCTCCTGTCATCTCAACTCCAGTTCTTGGGACTTGAGCTGTCAGCTTATCTGCTGAACTTGCGATTCGTCAATCTTCACAGCCTGTGAGCGGAGCCCTGCTCACTGACCTGCCGATCTTGGGTTCACCAGCCCCTGAAGCTACGTGAATCAGGAGAAACCTTGCGTCTTGCCTGCCAATCTTGGAATTTGTCAACATTCACAGCCCATGAGTGGGAGCCCTGCTCTCCCACCTGCCGATCTTGGGCTCACCAGCTTCTGTGGCTCCGTGAATTGGTAGAGGCCTCTACCCTGATCAACAGACTCCAGATGTTCTAGCCTCTACAATCGTGTGGGCTGTTTCCTTGATATAAATCTCTCTATGTACATATTTATATGCTTTACTGGTTTTGCTTCTCTAGAGAACCCAGCCTAAGACAACAAGGAAAGGAGACACCACAGAGGAAACAAGAACATGCTCAGCCTTTTTCAAAGGCAGAGCCATCAGCCTCAGGGTCCAAGGAACTGAGGTTCCTTACACCTGAGAACCTGGCCCGTAAACCAGGAAGAATGTCCTTCGTTTGTTCTTCCATTTCTTGTTTTCTGGCTTTGGTGCTCATCAAATTACCCAGAAATAGCCCAATTTTTAAGCTTCCACTCATTGTTTCTATCCGGAACTTCACTCAGTCATTCATTCTTTCAGTTACTCAGTGATGCCTTCTGTTGGCTGAGGCCTGAGTTAGAGACCCAAAGCTCCCTAAGCTGCTCATGGCTAGTTGAGAAAGCATATTTGTGAGCTGAACATCGCAAAGCCAGGCAAAAGTGTGAAGTTTATAGTGGATTATAGGAACAAAAAGGAAGAGGAGACTGATAATACCTGTGGAGGTTGGGAAGACTTCAGATGGGAAGACTTCATACAGGAAGTGATGTGTGAGCTAAATCTTGAAGGATGAACTAAAGTCACCTGGAGAGAGAAGGAGCCCATTACAGGTACCAGGAGCTTGCTGTGTTTGAAGAACTGTGAATTCAGTGTGGCTGGGGTTTAGGATGATTTAAGATTGGTGGAAGCTGAGAACGGAAAGATGGTGGAGGGCAGGTTATAAAGAACACTGTAGCTTAAATTGCTTGAACTCAGACTTCTGGATGGTATGATTTAAAATCTTAGGTTTGGAATATAGACGTGATCCTTACCTTCTGCATGCACACCCTAGGCTAATCATCAATTCTCCTCCAAAGACAATGGTTCTTAATTTTTTGAAGCTATAGATATGAGTTTATGATTTCTATGGGTCCCCTCCCCTGAAAAACATACATACATACCTAACTTGACATGCAATTTTATAAGACCACTGGAAACCCATTCCATACCCCTAGAAGTCTATGAATATAGATTAAGAATTTGTGCTCTAAGAAGACCACAGTTCCCAGATCTTCTGCCCACCTGGGAGATGTCCCTGCCAGGGAGACTAGGAGAGCTCTGGAGTCTGGCCTCTCCATCTTCCCTCTTTCCTCTAGCTACCAGCTTCTGATGAAATTATTTCTTGAGTTCTGGAGGCCCCTTAAGGTACAACATGATTAGTTTTAAAGTCAAGGGCTACTATTAATGTAAAAAAATGAGATAATGTAACTATTAGAAGAAAATATGTATAAATCCTTTTACAACCTAGATGTGGGGAAGTCTTTGTAACCATTACTCAATTCCAAATGTTTTATATATATACAGTCACATGTCACTTGACAACCAGGATGCAGTCTGTGAAACAGGACATCATGTGATTCGGACATTGCACAAATGCCATATTATATATCGCTCCTGCCTACAAGTTGAAGCATACACTGTTGTATGGTAAACTTTTTATTTCTAAGTAGGGAAAGTTCACATTGAAATCATGATAGAAAGTACAGTACAGTACATACATAAGCCAGTAACGTAGGCCTTTAAGACATATGCATTATAGGTTATATATGTTCTGTGACATTGTATGCCTTGCAGCACACTTTGTATACAAGAGACTTGAGATACGTGTGTTGGGTACAGAAAGCTATTGCGTTTATTACATCTGGTTAAGTCCACTATATCCAGTTCTCTGATCAGGATTTCTGAACTCTATTGTAACCTCATGGGACCTTGGACATATGTGCGGTCAGACATTGCCCAAATGGACATTATGTAGCATGAATATATATATATATATATATATATATATTCAACTATTAATTTTTAAAAAGTATTTTGCATGGCAAAAAACTCCTTAAAGTCAAAAGAGAAATTCATGCTAAGAGAAAACATTTCCAATATATAGCAATGATTAAATGCCAAATACCCTAATACTGTGTGTGGGTATGTGTGTGTGTGTATATATACATTTAATTCTTAGAACTTGGGAGAAAAATGATCAAAAACCCATTTTTCAAATGAGCAAAAAGGAGGAACAAGCAGTTCACAGAAAAGGATATAGAAATTGTCCTTAAACATATGGAAATATGTCTAACTTCACTTATAATGAGAGGAAAGTAAATTAAAACTACACTGGGCATTGTGGCAAACGCACCACAGCAATGAAAGAAGGTAGCAACAGGGGAAACTGGGTGTGGGGTACGTGGGAAGGTTCTGTATGCTGTTCCCAACTTTTTGGAAAATCTAAAACAATTCTAAAATAAATGTCTATAAAAAACAAAATAAACTCCACTAAGATATTATTTCTCACCTACCAGACTGCCAAGAGTTCAAAAGCTTGACAATATCCTCTGCTGGCCAGGCTGTGGAGAAACAGTCACTCCCCATGCATTACTGGTGAAAGTGCAAAAGCTTACCTGTATGGAGAAAAGCTTGGTAATAGCTCACAAAACTATATACCTATTTACCTTTACATCTATCTACCTACCCTATAACTGAGGTATAATCCTATAACTGAAATTACTGGTAATAGATATCAAGATAATGATTTCAGTTATAGGAATTCACCCTGAAGATACACCCTTAACCAGACTAAAAAATGCAGGTACGAAGTTATTCACTGTGGTATTATTTATAGTGACAACAAAATACTGGGGAAAAATAAAACACTAACCCCAAGAATGACCCTGTATAGCCACACAAAGCAGTACCATTCAACTGTAATAGAGAATGAAGAGGATCTTTATAAACTGATATGAAATGACTTCCAGGATAAAAAGCAAGATTAAAAAAGAGTACATGTAGTATACTAACTTCTCCATAAGAAGTAATGGGAAGTAAGTGTATATATAAATATATGTATTTGCTTATTTTTGTAAAGAAACACATAACAGATAAACCAGATACTAATGAAAATGTTTACTATAAAGGGTGGGTAAGAACGGGTTAGAAGGGACAGGGATAAAGTGGGACTTCCCTGACAACAACTTATTATCTAGTTCTGACTTTTGAACCATAGAAATATTTTACATATTCAAAATATAAGAGTAAATTTTAAAAAAGTAGACTTTCCTACAAAACAGAAAATAAGTGAAACAGTATATCATATTGATAAAAATAACCACAGGGGAAAAAAATCAAATCAAACAACTTTTGAATACAGTACTCAGAATGTATGCCCTCCGTGGACTATAAGGATGAAAAGCAGTGCAAATCAATCCTAAACTTTACTAGTAGATTGATTGTCGGGAGTGATATTGATATAGTAATTCTGAAACTATATCCTGTATATTATAGGTCAGAGCAAATGAATCAATTCATTAGGCTCTCCCTGTGGGATAAAGGAGATGTAAATATAGAATGGGTGAAGATGAGGAAGAATCTTGTGAGGCTGGATTTGAACTGGAGATATCAATATTAATATATGTATGCGTATGTACATACATATACATATATATACACATACACATATACTTAAAGCAATGACACCCCAGTAGCAACAGGAGCCCACCTAGTGGCCAAATCTTTGTTTCTAAATTCCATTCTCTACTAAAGGGAGCCAGAACTCTGAAAAAAATGACTGATTCTTGATCAGAGGTAAGGAAAATACAAGTTGAGCCTGACGTATCTTGTTGTGTTCGAGGGAGTACTCAAATACTGAGGGAGACATATCCAAAAGATACATGAACTAGCTTCCAGGGGCTCCTACTGGCTAAATTAGGGACAATTGAGCCTCACAAAAGAGTAAAGAACTGTTTATACAGGTATATTCATTTTGTGGAAATTCATTAAACTATATTCTTATGATTTGTGCATTTTTCTGTAGGTATGCTATACTTAAATAAAAATTTATAGTGACTTAAAAAAAAAAAAAAAAAGCTATGATACCAGCAGGAAATGAAACAGATTTTATTTTTGCAAAAAGAAGGACCATGCTCTACAAATAAATTGTTCTGGTTCTAATGGATAATAATGGAATCCTAGTATGGATTCAATGGAAAGTCTTCAGTGTTAAAAAAGCAAAGGTGTCACCTTGAGGACTAAGATGCACCTGACCCAAGCCATGGTATTTTAAGTTGCCTCACATGCATGTGAAAGCTGGACAATGAAAAAGGAAGACCGAAGAAGAATTGATGCCTTTGAATTACGGTGTTGGCGAAGAATATTGATATACCATGGACTTCTTCATCTGTCTTGGAAGAAGTATAGCCAGAATGCTCCTCTGAAGGGAAGATGGTGAGACTTCGTCTCATGTACATTGGACATGTTATCAGGAGGGACCAGTCCCTAGAGAAGGACATTATGCTTAGTAAAGTAGGGGGTCAGGGAAAGAGAGGAAGATCCTCAATGGCATGGATTGACACAGTGGCTGCAACAATGAGCTCAGGCATAGCAATGATTGTGAGGATGGCACAGGACCAGGCAGTGTTTTGTTCTGTTGTATGTAGGGTCCCTGTGAGCCCAAAAGGACATGACAACACCCAACAACAACAACAACTATGGATAGAATAGAGCAGGGGGAAGATTTTCTTCTTACCAAAGACTTTCAGCTAATAAATATACAAGGATAACAGAATTAGAAAAACACCTTAAGGCAAGAATAATTAATGGATGGTAAAACCCATGTTTGAAAGGTTCTTGGGAAACAGGATATACACCTGGTCTCAACACATTACCTCCACAAAATACTTAATATCAAAGCAAAAACCAAACTTGAAAAATAGAGCAGTCTGGAGAATATCACCTTAATCAAGTGATCAAACAGCATCGCCAATAATAACACAAACAAATGTGCCACTGATATGCAGTGTGAAGCATGCAACACCACCTCTGTAGTATTTTGGTTAAAAATATTTAAACTGAATTAAATTATGAGAAAACAACCAGACAAATCCACATTATGGGACATTCCACAAAACACAACATCATGAAAGACAAAAGAGAGGGGAACTCACCATAGAGGATATACAAATGGCCAACAAGCACATGCAACGATGCTCAGCATCATTAGTCATTGTTGTTAGGTACAGCAGAGTCGATCTCAACTCATAGCAATTCCATGGGACAGAATAGAACTGCCCCATAGGCTTTTCTTAGCTGCAACCTTTACAGAAGCAGATCACCAGGTCTTTCTCCAACAGAGACACTGGGTGAGTTTATACCACCAACCTTTCAGTTAACAGCTGAATATTTAACCGTTTGTGCCACCAGGGCTCCTTTGTTAGTCATTAGGGAAATAGAAATCAAAACCACAATAAGATACCACTTTACCCCCACTAGAATGACTATGATCAAAAAAAGGAAAGTAACAGGTGTTGGTGAGGATGTGGGAAAATTGGAACCCTCATCCATTGCTGATGGGAATGCAAAATTGTAGAGCCACTGTGGGAAACACTTTTGTGGTTCCTCAAAAAGTTAAACATAGAACTACCATATGATCCAGCAATCTCAGTCCTAGGTATACATCCACAAAATCCAAGAATTGGAAGCAGGAATGTAAACAGAAACCCGTACACCAATGTTCTCTGCAGCACTATTGACAATAGCCAAAGGTGGAAACAATCTAAAATGCCCATCAACAGAGGAATGGAGAAACAAACTGTGGTACATCCATACAATGGAACATTACTTAACCATAAAGAGAAATAAAGTTCTGACACCCGCCAAGACGGGAATGAATCCTGATAACACTATGCTGAGTGAAATAAGTCAGTCACAAAAGGAAAGTACTGTATGAGCCCACTTATATGAAATAGGCAAATGTTTAGAGACCAAAGCTCATCGGTGGTTACCAGGCCTGGGAGGGAGGGGGCGAGGGGAAGTTATTGCTAGGGGCGCTATGTTTTTATTGATGGTGGTGGAAAAATCTGGAAAAGGATAGTGGTAATTGTTGTACAACATGATGAACTTAATCAGTGTCAGTGAATTGTATATGTAAAAATTGTTGAATTGGCAAACGTTTTGTATATATATTTTTACCACATTAAAAAAAAGATGGAAACTAGTCTAGACTGAAAGAGTCTGAAGAGATGCAACAACTAAATGAAATGCATAATCCTTGAATGCATTTAAAAATAGTAATAAAGAAAAGCATCTAAAAGATACATTAATGAGTACACGTGAATATATTAGCTAACGTGTTAAATTACTTGATAATAGTATTATGGTTACATATTGATTTTAGGAGATACATGCTTAAGTGTCAGAGGGAATTATCATATTTGCAATTGAATTGCAAATGGTTTTAAAAAGTGCATAAATAAGAAAAAGAAAGTAAATGAACAACTGTGACCAATGAATAACTGAACCCTCATGAATAGTACTTGGTATTTATTGTTCTCTCAACTTTTCAAATATTTCAACATAAAAAGCTAAGGCAAAAGGAATAGGGATAGACTGCAAAAAAAGACAATTAGCACTTATTACGTGTCCACTGGAGCCCTGGTGACGCAGAGGCTAAGAGCTCGGCTGCTAACCAAAAGGTCGGCAGTTCGAATCTACCAGCTACTCCTTGGAAACCCAGTAGGGCATTTCTACTGTGTCCTATAGGGTTGCTGTGAGTTGGAATTGACTCGAAGGCAGTAGGTGTTGTTTTTTTTTAAGTGTCCACTATGTGTCAGTCCCTGTTCAAAGGGCTTTGCAATATTAACTCATTTAATCCTCATGATTCTCTACAAGAGTGAGATTAATATTATCTCCATTTTACAGACAAGGAAATAAAGACCAATAGAGGTAAAATAACTTGTCTAAGCTATTAAGTGGAAGAGAGGGGACTAGAATCTAAGAAATTTAGATGCAGAGTTCATTACCACGGCCACAATATTATCCTGCCTCTAATATAGAAAATAAACCTGATTAGTGAAGCAAACTTATTGAATAATATGAAATAATAAATCCGATTAGTAGAGAAAACATATTAATCACATCAGCCCAATGATTATATGCTTCCAATGTCTCTTACATGCCCAGTGCAGAAATCTGGAAGGTTCAATTGGTTCTGATTAGTTCTCTTTCCTGTGCAGGAAAATCAGATTGGCAACAATTGGAGGCCAAAGAATAGTCTGGGGCGAGGAGAGGGGGGTTGATTCTTATAAACATAGCACCTAAAAATAGTATGTTCAGTTATGGGTATTCTTTTTAAAACAGAGAATATAGGGAAGGTCAGAGAATCAACATTCATATCTGCTTGGTTAAATAAATTGAAGGAAAAGAAACAAAAGTACAGGTGCTTTGAGAATTGGATTATGTTGAAAACGCCATTATAAAATGGTCAGTCTCCTCAGTTGGTAGCCCAGAAAGACTGCTGACACAGTAGAAATTACATCATTAGTCAATTAATCAGTGTTCTTTCACAATGACACAATGGGGTGCCCTCTTTAATTCAACAGAATAACCAGCTCACCAACAGCATCTGAAAAAGAGGAAAGTCACAGACCGGAAAAGAGACATGAAAAGCTATGGAGAAAAGAGAAGCAGACAAAGGCAACTGTACTATAAAAGAAAGTGAGAATTGGAAAGGGAAGTCAGAGATCAAAGGTTAAAAGAGAAAAGATCAGGATTTTAAAAAAAAGATTTAGAAGTCTCTGATGAAAGAAAAGAGACCAGTGAAGAGATATATTATCATGACCAGAGATGAAGCTTAAAAACACGAGGTAACAGACCAAGAGAAGCTGTAATAGCAAAAATCAGTCAGTACTACAGCTAATGGCAGCTGTAGTACTGAAGGAGTAAGTTTGCCGTGGAATGGAGATGTGTTTACATTTTGGATACACTGATACAAAGCAGAATCATTAAGTGGTGCTATGTATAGATACTCTCAACTTCATATGCAGCATGCTTAATGTCGTCTCAATATTTTTCATCATCCCATTCCAGAGAAGAGGTGAACATTAGCAAGGAATAAAGAAATCTAAAGGAACTGGAAAGGCAGGTAAAGAGTTTAAGGGTCAACCCAATCAAAAACTGAGAAAAGGACATGAACAGACACTTCACCAAAGAGGATATTCAAATGGCCATCAGACACACGAAAAGATGGTCAACATCATCAGCCATCAGAGAAATGCAAATCAAAACATCAATGAGATACCATTTTACTCCCATTAGAATGGCTAAGATTAAAAAAAGGAAAACAACAAATGTTGGAGGGGATGTGGAGAACCCTCATCCATTGTCGGTGGGAAAGCAAAATGGTATAGCCCTTGTGAAAAACAGTCTGGGGGTTCCTCCAAATACTAGAGGCAGAGCTACCATGTGACCCAGCAATTCCACTCCCAGGTATACACCCTAGGGATCTAATCGAAGTGACACGAACAGACATATGCACACCTATGTTCATTGCAGCACTGTTCACAATAGCAAAAAGATGGAAACAACCTAAGTGCCCATCAACAGATAAATGTATGTATGTGGTACATACATACAATGGAATGCTACTCAGTGATAAAGAAAAATGAGTTCCTGAAACATCTTACAATGTAGATGAACCTGGAGAACATTATGTTGAGTAAAATAGGTCAATCACAAAAAACAAATATTGTATGTTCTCACTTTTATGAAATGACATGAGTAGGTAAATATACAGAAACTCATGTTCATTAGTGGTTACCAGGGATGAGGGGTGGGGAAGAAGGAGAAGTACTGCTTAGTCACTTTTTCTTTAAGGGAATGGGAAAGGAAGCACCGAGTATAGGTGAAGTTTGCACAGCATGACTGATGTAACTGGTGTCAATAAGCTATACACAGGGAACAAGGATGAATGGCCAAATGCTAGGTTGTGTATGGTTTTGCAACAATAACAACAACAAAAAAAGGGGGGGGAAGAAGGCTACAGACGCTGAAACTAATCACCTTATGTGATTGGTTCTCTTGGTTCAGGTGTCTTAGGGCCATGGTCTCATGGGACAATCCAGTCAACTGGCATAATACGATTCTTAAAGTTAATGTTCTGCTTCCCAGTATGGTGAGTAGTTTCTGGGGTCTTAAAAGCTCATGAGTGGTCATCTAAGATACAACCATTGGTCTGCATTCATCTGGAACAAAACACAAAGAATAAAACCCAATAATCAAAGAAGAAACTGGACTACAGGACTATCTACATGAACCACTGCCGCCTCCACCTCAAGACCGGAAGAACTAGATGGTGCCTGTCTACCATTACTGAACGTTCTCATCAGGAATATAATAGGGAAATCCTGATAAAAAGGAAGAAAAATGTGGAACAGAACTTCAAATTCTTAAAGAATCCAGATTTACTGAACCGATTGAGTCTGGCAGAGTCCCTGAGACCATGGCCCTGAGTAGCTCTTCAAACCTTAAACTGAAACTATCCCCTGACATTACCTTTAAACCAAGCAACAGTTTAGCCCAAAGAGTAAAGATAGTCACCCTTGAGTATTGCGTTACTTTAAAATTATCTATACAGACCAAGGGGTCAACAGTTGTTTTAAAGCATAGATGAAAATGTTGTGGGGCAGGGCGATTAACTAAACGGAAGTGAAACAACCAGGACAGAATAATGAGAACACTGACGCAGTGTGAAGAATTTAACCTATGCCACTGATCATTACGTCTAGAAACTGCAATAGGAGTGGGTTTTGCTCTGTATATTTTCACCAAAAAAAAAAAAAAAGAGTTTGAGGGTCCAGGTTTTCATTTCCTTTGCCACTCCCACAGGACTTCTGTGACAACAAAAAAAGTACTGACCAATGGAATTTGTCATACAGTATCTGAGACTAAGTTCTGGGGAAAGGGAGATACAACAAGGGAGACACTCCCAACCAAATATACCAGCCTAGGGGCTCACATTCCAAAGATATCGTTGTTAGCTGCCATCAAGTGGGTGACCTCACGCACAACAGAATGAAAAGCTGCCCAGACCTCGTCCATACGCACAATCAGTTGCGGATTGGACTGTTGTAATCTAAAGGGTTTTCACTGGCTGATTTTCAGAAGTACATCACCAGGCCTCTCTTCCTAGTCCATGTTAGTCTGGAAGCTCCACTGAAATCTGTTCAACATCATAGCAACACACAAGCCTCCACTGACAGAGGGGTGGTGGCTGCTCATGAGGTGCATTAGCTGGAATTAAACCCACATCTCCCACACGAAGTTGAGAATTCTACCACTGAATTACCATTCAAAACCATTCAAAACCATTCAAAAGATACTTAAGTGACATGTGACTTGGGAAAACCAGAAATGCCCTCCTAGCATGCCTCTATATATGGTTTCTGCTCTCACTGAGGTCAGTTTGTCCCTTGAATAGAGCTGAACATTCAAGTAAGAATGGTTGTTTCATATACCTAATTTAGATCCCGCCCCTCTACCCCACCCAGATCTATCAGAAGGAGTAAAGGGCATGGCAGTGAACACTTGTTATTTTGAATGTTCCACATTTGATTTCTTTAGGGCACTGCCCCCCCACCGACTCATTGTGGTTTTTTGGGGGTCTCAATCTGGGGCCCCATCTCCCCCACCAGAGGTAGGAATGTGACTCAACCTACCCAGTCAGATTTCTTTTTCAGGGATTTGTATGAATTAGCTGAAAGAGAGAGCGGGGCATTCTGAGATTTGGGCACAACCATGTAAGTCTGAAGCTGGTAGGGACCATTTTTCCCACTATAGGAGGGTCACTAAGGAAAAAAACGGACCACGTGGAGAAGAGACAAGAGGGCTGTCAGCCGGGGAAACAGCAAAGGTGGATATTCACCGTGAAGCTAACAAAACCTGAGCTCACAGATCTCTTTCTAGCAATGTGTGCACATGGTCATCTGTAATCTTTTTTTCTAAAGAAGACTCTCCAAATTGCATAAGCTTCAGGCCCCACAAAACCTACATCTAGCCCGGGAGAGACAGTTCTGAAAATACAATCAGGCACTCAGAGCTGCCCATTATAGAAGCCAGTTCCATCCCATTGGGCTCTGCAATTCCGAGAACCAAATCTACCCTCTTCTTCTCTCTCGGGATAGTCTGAGTTCAGTTTTACCTACTTACGACCAAGAGAATCTGAGGATTTTAAGACAGAAATAAAATCATGGTTCTTAACTTCCTGACAGGAACGGATGTGCTATTTTCACTTTACAGAACAACTTTTATAATCTTTTGTTTCTGTCCACATTTCATGATGTGGTTTACAGTAAGTTTCAACATCAGAACTGTCATCCATTTTAAGAAACAAACCACAAAACAGCCTAAATACAGTTTTTCAAGGCAATTTTTTCCTTTAATCAGCTACAAATGATAAAAAGGGCTGACGCCACAAAAAGTCAGACTTGATACTTTTGTCAGTGTTACCAAACATGTATTGTTATGTCTCCATTTCTTAGAATACTTCCTTACTCTCTACTAAAAGCTCCAGTGAAACGCTCCACTTTCTGCCAGTCCACATAATGGCTAAGGAATAGTCTCAATACTACGTCCTGTCAAACCCCAGCAGCGTCCTTGGACACTTACTGTCTCCTGACAAATTACACAAGACACCTGAGATTCTTAGAAATCTGCAAGAGAAGCATCTTCAGAAATGTTTTATTTAACTAAGATTCTGCTTTCTTGGGATTTCTTACTAAGGAAGTCAACCAAAAAAGTGAAAAAATTTACTAAAGATAATCGAAGCTTTTCTGATGAAAAACATGAAAACAAATAAAGGTCCAGAAATTTTTTTTCCTGTAGTTATACACACACATACCCATGTATGGATGCCCCAACAACGCAAGGAAAAAAAACTGGTTATTATTAAATATCCCTAACAAAGTATTTACGGTATTACATTTGTTAGAAAAAGTTAGATATTTATCCCAAACAAAACATAGACTATTTCATGTCCAGAAGATCAGAAAATCAATCAAAGCAAACATTTGTTTGGTAAATGATTCATTCCGAATGACAAAGGAAACCACTGTTTACCAGAAAGTGACTAGCTTTTATTTTGAAGAACAGCAGGCAGTGGGAGAAAAAATGAATTATGTGGTTTTGAAAAGTCTCTCTTAGCTCTGAGCAATGATTCAAGTTCTATTCAAACCCTGTCACCATCCCCCTTGCTCCCTTGCCCAAAGGAAAAAAACAATAAAATCTGTACACCAAAAGGAATGAATCAAATGAGCTTGTCTTGAAGAACTTACTGCACACACACACACGCACACGCACACACACACACACACACACAACCCACTATCACCACTATCATCATCATGATGCTCATTTCCAGAGAACTGTCACGTTTGCTATAATGAGATCTGAGCGCCAAATAAAGCCTCCTGGTCAGAGGTCCCGTGTCTTCATTTAGACCCAGGTCGCTCATTGCGTGGGTTCTCTGTAGGGTGCTGGCTTTGGCCCCAAAGAGCGCTGCCACTTCCAGCACTGTCGATTTCTTTAACCTCCAAGAGAACACAGAAGAGTCATTCAAAGCCGGCAAGTGAAGAGATGTCCTAGCAGTCTAATTTCAAAGTAGGCTTCATATCAGAGTCTTTTTTATGGTTTTTAAGTATTTCATACTGCTCTGATGGAAACTTCCAAAGGTAGTAGCTTCTATTTGACAAATGGCACACAGAGTGAAGCAATGAGTCTGAAACAAAGGAGGAGGGGTGATTTTTTTTTCCCCCACAATAAGCGGCACACAATGAAAACAAGAGACGAGTGAAGTTTAAAGGAATAATCTGTATTTATTCTGGTGGAGACTTTCCTCACGTCAGCACTCTGAATACCACTGTAAAATGCCGACAATAATCATGTGAATGTTGCTATAAACAATTACATCTCCCGACTAATGGATTTCAAAGGTGTTTCTGCTTCTGCCTTACACACACGCATGCACACACAGACACACGCATGCACACACAATTCAGGTACCCATCTTTGGATCTCCCAAGATCAACTCCACTGCAGGGAGGGAAAATATCTAGCCTAACAATGATACTGGAATAAGAATAAACACGCATAAAGAACAGAATGAGAGCTGCAGTACACTTAACCTGAAGGCCTGAAGCTCAGGTGCTCTGGGTTTCTAACTGGGCAGCAGCATGGCAGAGTAGGTATTAACCTAGACTGTGGAGTAAGATCCAATCTGGGCTGGAATCCCAGCTTACTTGTTGGATGACCAGGCACAGTAACTGAACCCTCCTGAGCTCCAGTTTCCCCGCCTGTAAAATGGCAGCAGTCATGCCCAGCTCACGGAATGGTACAGAGATTAAAGAAGGAAATATACCTACAGTGCTGGTACAGAGTCTGGTGCACAGCACATCACTCAGTATGTGGAAGTAATTGCTCTTATTACCACTATTACTATTGCTTCTCAAAGAGCATCCACCTTGGTTAAACAGACACCATGCCTGCAGCATTAAGTTGCTCGGGGAAAGTCAGATTTAAAGAAAATACAGCTTGCCCAACCAAGCACCTTGCTCAAAACACATATTTGTTTGGTTCTATCTTGTTGGAAAGGAGGCCTGGTGGTGCAGTCGTAAAAGCGATCGACTACTAACCAAAAAATCAGCGGTTTGAAACTACCAGTGGCTCTGTGGGAGAAAGATGTGACAGTCTGCTTCCATAGAGATTTCCAGCCTTGGAAACCCTACGGGGTTGCTATGAGTTAGAATCGTCTCAATGGCAGGGTGGTTATGTTATCTTGTTGGAATTGGAATGCCAGTACAAAGGGAAAAAAAACAAAAACCCTACCCTGTTGCCATCGAGTCATGGTGACCCTATGTGTTAACGAGTAGAACTGCTCCGTAGGATTTTTTTGGCTGTGATCTTTATCAAAGCAGATTGCCAGGCCTTTCTCCCACAGCACTGCTGGGTGGCTTTGAACTGCCAACCTTTAGTTTAGCAGCCAATGGCAAACCACTTGTGCCATTCAGAGACCCCTAGGGCTGGTACAGGATTTGGAATTTGAACTGAAAGGTAAGGATATCCTGCCTGGATGTAATAAGCAACTTTTTAATCTTTGGATGGATATTCTTCCCTGTTTGGCCCTTGCTGCTCAAAATGTGGTGCATAGACCAGAATATCAGCATTACCTGGGAATTTCTTAGAAATTCATCATTTCAGGTCGTGGCCCTGACCAACTAAATCAGAATTGTAACAAGATCCCCAGGTTATCTGCATGCATATTAAAGTTTGAAAGAACTCCTGTAGACCACAAAATTTAATGTACAGTTGATCACATTTTATGCGTGTTTCTGGGATCTTTTGCTGCATAATAAGCCACCCCAAAACTGAATGACTTAAAACAACAACAACTATTTATTTGCCCTACTTCTTCAATTTGGGCAGGGTTCAGCAGGGTGGTTCATCTCTGTTCCAGGTAATGTTGACTGGGGCAGTTCACCTGGGACTATAAGATCTAAGTTGGCTTTCCTTTACTCACATGCCCTTGGTTTGCATGGCTGAACGCTAGCGACTGGCTAGGCTTCTCCCTGTGTCTTTGCAGTCCTCTAGGACCTCTCTCCAAGTGGCCTTTCTCCTGCAGACACTTCTTTACTTGATGACACGGGGCTTCCAGAGAGTAAAATCAGTAATTGCCAGTGATCTTAAGGCCTGAACCCAGAACTAGCCCAGTGTCACTTCTGCCACATTCTACTGGCAAAGCAAGTCCAACAGCCAACCATGATTCAAGGGGAAATAAAAAGGACTTCACCTCTGGATGGAAGAAGAGGCACGCACAGGAATGGAAGAATTTGTTGGCAACCATTATTGCATACAAGCTACCAGAGAAGGCCTGTTACTTTTTTACTTTCTTCCTTTTTGTTCTCTTGCTTGATAAAACAGCCACTTCCTTTCAATCACACGGCTATATACAAGTCCCCACTGGGAGCATAAGGGATTTTAAGGCATGGTGTCTCCCCTTAAGGAGCTTGCTATAATACAATTGGTGAAACAAGACATACATATCTTGACATTTCAACAGCAATAAAATAGTTTAATAATAAAATATTTAAGTAGCAGTGCAAAGTAATGATAGAAGTGATGCCATAAGGCTATGCGCTACTCATTTCATTAACCGTGCACACAATAACCGCTCTGGGTCTTCAGAGAAGATGAGGAGACATCCATGGAAGAGAACAAAGGTACAGCATGAGTTAAGACTTGCATGGGAAGAAGAGTAAGATGGATTTCAAAAGAGAAGACCCAGTAGAATACACGTGTATGAAGGCTACAATAGAATCCAGGAGCCCAGGGAACCCGGTCGTGGGGACTGAGGCCATAAATGAATCTCTCTGCATCTTCTTCAGTGATGATTACAAATTCAATGCTCCTGAGAGAACTTCCTGCCTCATAATGCCCACCTTTACATCTCCCTTTAGATATGTTCACAAACCATTTGTGGAATCCTCACCATCAATATAACCCTATATTAATAATGAAGGCCTTTTACTAACCTTATAAATTTTACTGTACCTTGTAGAGAGGACAAACAAACAGAAATGTAGGCATTGTCAGATGGCAACTTGTAAACCTCACTATTCATTGTACAGGAACTAGCACTTTTGGTATTGTTAAGCAAAAACTTATAAATTTCACTCTCCCTTAGAAAATAAAAATGGAATGAAAGGTGCTGCTTACACGAAACTTATAAATTTCAATCTCCACTGCAGGAAAATAAGCTCTGATTACACTACATTGCTCATACACCTCAATGTGCCAAACGCCTGTTTTATTACACATTCATGTATAATGAGTTGGTTTTCCAGCAACGGAGAATGAAATTTACAAGTTGCTATTTAACATTTTTGAATGTACTTTCTTCCTTTCTTTTTTTTTGAAACATAATATGAGCATAATATGAAACTTAATATGATCCCAAGAAATATAATATGAGCATTGGATTTCTGAATAGTACCATTCATTAGTTCTTTCTATAACAATGATTGAAACAATTTTAAACAGTGTTCTCAGGACCTCACGAGGCCACATATAATAATAGGGAATGACATAGCTTTTTGCCATACATTTCAAACAACTGCTCCTTAACTTGTTGGGGGGATGGTTTTTAAAAAGTCGATAACAAGCATCATTTCTAGTCCGGGATTTCTATTTGTTGATGAACAGGAACATGCCGACAACTCCAGAAGCTACCTAGCATTTTCACACACGTACTTATTACGAACTCAAAACCAGTGGGTTTGAATGGAAAACAAGATTTTGCCATTCATTCGAATACATTTCTAAATAGTTATCCTGAAGGAAGGACAGGAACTCTGGAGGAAAATAGCAGTACTATATCCCATAGAGTCATAGAACTAAATAAACAAAGAAGGAGAGTCACCACCTCATTACTCAACGTATAAGCACGATAATATCCTAATCCAAGGTGTTCTAGCAGAAGCTGTAAAATCCCACCACAAGAAACACACTCAAAACAAAAGTCCAGAGCAACGTAGTCCAAAGTGAACCCAAGACATCTTTATGTCACGAAGAAAAAGATACCGAATCCCATCTCTAAAGTTTTTTAAATTTATAGTTTTTGAATAGGTAACATGTACACGAGATAATGAATTGAAACAATACTAAAGTATCAAAGTACAGTAAAAAATAAGCCTTACCACCCATGCTGTTAACAATCTCCAATACATGCAATATAGACATATACACACAATTTCTCCTACTACAGATAATGAAACCCATTGCTATCCCATTGATTCTGGCTCATGGTGACTTCATATGTTACAGAGTAAAACTGCTCCATAGGGTTTTCTCAGCTGTAATCTTTACACAAGCAGATCACTTGGCCTTTCTTCCATGGAGCCACTGGGTGGCTTAAAACTGCCAACCTTTAGGTAAGCAGCTGATCGCAAACTGCTCACGGAAAGGGTTAGAGTATTATTAATAATACAAATAATAGCATACTCTAACCCTTTTGCCACTTAACAATATCCTAGAACTGGTTCTGTATAGGTACTTTCTATTAGATGGCTTAATTGTATTACATAGCATCGATAGTCCATAATTTATTTACCCAATCCCCTATTGCTTGGGCATTTAAGTTGTTTTTAATCATTTGTTATTAAATGCAATGCCTTAATGGATACATTTGTACATAGATTTTTTTTGGTGCACATGCATGACTATAATTCTAAGATCAATTACCAGAAATGGAATTGCTAGTATGTGTACATTTTAGTTATGGCCAAATAGTTTTCTAAAGACGATGTACATATTTATACTTGCATTCATGCTACCAGTATATCGTACATTGCAGGAATTCCAAAATAACCCAAAGTTCATCACCATTTTCTTCTCCCAACTGATCCTTTCTCTCTTAAACAGCAGGTGGGAATAAAATCATCTACTTTTGCTTATAAGTACAGGCAGGTTATAATTATTATTGCCCAAGATTCAAAGCCATTTCATTACCCAATATACCACTCTGTCCTCACGGGCTACAATTCTAACTAGGCAGATAGATATTTAATTTGCATACCTTCTGAGAATACAGATTATCTGCATTCTGCAGACATCTGCAAAAAGCCATCCGCAAGTGCGTATTTCATGGCTGAATATTTTACGTAACATCAGCTGGAGCCCATTGTCCCAGCATTCTCGCAAAGTGTCACAACCTGCTCTATTATGTCAATAAGCAGCTTCAATTACTAGTCATTTTCTCCCCACGGTGACGACAGCTATAGTGGCGTGCACTGGTCTGATGAAGTTTGTCATACAAAGTGGAGTTGAGGGTATTAAAGGGAAGAGCACACAGAATTAGAATAGCATAAAAAAAATATTTAAAAAATTCCACCTGCCAAACAGACATTTGGGGGAAATGACAACATTTCTCAAACAGTATCCAAGAATGAATACAAAAATGCAATTACTTTTGAAAAAGAGGGACAAATAAATTCACCATGGGAATACATTTTCACCCCAAGATAGAACCCTGGTTTTTATTGACTAATTAGTCATTAAGTGTCATCTCGAAAACCACTATAAATAAAAGCATATTCGGTAAATATAAAAAAAGTTTTGTCTTAGATAGTACTGTAAAATAAAAATAGATGCCAGCAGAGAATGCTACTGTGAATGCCTTGTCCAGCAGTAAACAGATGAGAAAGCACGCCACTGTCGGCTCTACCTTCAAAATGTTTTACTAATCCTCCCACCTCTCACCTCTTCCTCCACCTTCACTGGGCTCCAAGCTACTCTCCCCGACGCGGGTCTGCAGCCAAGCCTCCTTACTGACTACCTAACTCTTCTTGTCCCCTTCAGCCTCTTCTATACACAGCAGCTGAAACAATCGTGTAAAAACATAAATCAGGTAATATCTCATTTCCTTCCTTTAGCCTTCCAGTGGCTTCTCTCACAATTAAAACCTAAACCATTTCCCACGGCCGACAAGGCCCTAGGTAAGCCAGCTCTGCCACCTCTCCAACGGCATTCCCCATCGTTCCTGTCTCCCCACACTGACCTCCATCAAGCTCACTCCCCACTCAGAGCTTCAAGGCCTGGTGTTGCTTCGAGCTAGAATGTTCACCCCCCATCTATTAACATGTTTCCCTCCTTTATTTCATTCAGGTGTATCCTCAAATGTCCCCTCATCAGAGAGAGACTGTTTGACTACTTAATCCAAAAAGAAGCCCCAAATTCTTTATCAATGCATACTAATTTACTTTCTGCATACCACTTAACTCTATTTGGCATTCTGTTATGTAGTTACATGTGTATCAGCGTATTATCTATCTCCTCTGTTAGAATGTAATTTTCATGAGGACAAGAAGAAGAAGGAAGATATAAGCTATGCATTCCCAACCAGACACCACATCCTAAAATGTTTGTGAAATATACCTATAATTGAGGAAACCCCATCTCACTTACTTTGAGTCAGATTCATTCAACTCAGCAAACGTTTAATGAACTCTCCTTTACATTTGGGGTTCCAGAAGGATAAGTCGCCGTCTCTAACCCGAAGAGACTTACACATAGTTTGACGGATAAGATGTAAAATACGAGCTATTGAAACAACACATGGAACATTAGCAGTCAGAGGCCAAGGAGAGGAGAGCTGGAAATAAAGAATCAGATGAGGTCTGAGAAGAAGACACTTGTGAAGGCTCGGGGGTGAAGGAAAGTAGCAAGAAGAAAGATGGAGAGCATCTGGGAAGGGAGACCAGGAAGGAAGGCATTCTGGGTGAGGGCACAGCATGGGCAAACAGATTATGCTTGGGCTTCCCAAACTTCAGGGAATGGAGCCCTAGTGCTATCCAGTCCATTGACAGGGCAAACCAAAAAAGAACAAAGTTATGTCCCTTTCAATTCTTTTTTTTTTTTTTTTTTATTTTATTGTACTTCAGGTGAAGGCTTACAGAACAAATAGTTTCCCATGAAACAATAGTACACATATTGTTTTATAACATTGGTTAACAACCGCACATGTCAACCGTCTAACTTCTCAACCTTTTTATTTTTTTGGTGAAAATACACATAGCCAAAGATACACCATTTCAAAAATTTCTACATGTACAGTTCAGTGACATTGACTACAATCTTCCAATTGTGCTGTTATTCTCACTTAAGATGAAGGCTTACAGAACAAAATAGTTTCTCATTTAACATTTACTACACATGTTGCCCTATAACAATGGTTAACAAGCTCACAACACATCAACAATATCCTTACTCAACCTTGGGTTCCCTACCACCAGCTTCCTTGTCCCCTTCTGCCTTCTGGCCCCTGTCTACAGACTACTGTAACTCATTAGTCCCATTTGGTTTTATGGGGCTGTCCACTCCCAGGCTGAATGGTGAACCTCAGAGATAACTTCACCACTGAGCTAAAAGGGTGTCTGGGGGCCATACTCTCGGGGTTTCTCCAGTCTCCTTTAGGCCAGTAAATCTGGTCTTTATTTTTGTGAGTTAGAATTATGTTCTACATCCTTCTCCAGCTCTGTCCAGAACCCTCTGTTGTGATCCTGGTCAGAGTAGTCAGTGGTGGTAGCTGGGCACCATCTAGCTGTACTGGACTCAGTCCAGTGGAGGCCTTGGTACCTGTGGTCCATTAGTCCTTCGGACTAATCTTTTCCTTGTATCCTGTTCTCTTCATTCTCCCTTGCTCCTGAAGGGATGAGACCAGTGGAGTATCTTAGATGGCCACTCACAGGCTTTTAAGGCCCCAGACACCACTCACCAAGGTGGAATGTAGAAGACTGTCTTTATAAACTGTGTTATGCCAATTGAGCTAGATGTTCCCAGAGACCATGGTCCACACAACCCTCCACCCAGCAATTCAGTCACTCAGGGAGTTTGGATGTGTCTATGGGGCTTCCATGACCTTTCCTTTTACAAGTTGTGCTAGTTTGCCCTGTATTGCATACTGTCTCACCCTTCACCCAAGATACCACTTAACTATTGCCTATTGAGTATCTCCCCCACAACACTCCCATCCCTGGTAACCAGCAAAGATTGTTACATTTTGTGTGTGAACTTTTCCATGGGTTTTTACAATAGATGACTCATACAATATTTATCCTTTTGTGATTTACTTATTTCACTCAGCATAATGTCCTCCAGTTTCATCCATGTTATGAGATCCTTCACAGATTCATCATTGTTCTTTCTCTTTGCATAGTACTCCATTGTGTGTGTGTACCATAGTTTGTTTATCCATTCATCTGTTGATGGGCATCTAGGTGGTTTTCATCATTTTGCTATTGTGAACAATGCTGCCATAAACATAGGTGTGCATATGTCTATTCGAGTGACGACTCTTATTTGTCTAGGATATATTCCTAGGAGGGGGATTGCTGGATCAAATGGTATGTCTATTTCAAGCTTTCTGAGGAAGCGCCACATCATATTCCAAAATGGTTGTATCATTTTGCATTCCCACCAGCAGTGCATAATAGTTCCCATCTCCCCACAGTCCCTCCAACATTCGTTATTTCCAGTGTTTTTGATTCGTGCCAGTAATGCCGGGGTGAGATGGTATCTCATTGTGGTTTTAGTTTGCATTTCTCTAATGGCTAGTGATCGCAAGCATTTCCTCATGTGTCTGTTGGCCATTTGAATGTCTTCTTTGGTGAAGTGTCTGTTCATTTCCTTTGCCCATTTTTTAATAGGATTATTTGTCTTTTTGTTGTAGAGGTGTTGGATTTTCTTGTAGATTATCCAGATTAGACCTTTGTCTGACTTGTACTGCCCCAAAATTTTTTCCCAGTCTGTAGGTTCTCTTTTTACCGTTTTGGTAAAGTCTTTTGAAGAGCATAGGTGTTTGATTTTTAGAAGATCCCAGTTATTTAGCTTATCTATTGGGGTTTGTGCATTGATGGTTATGGTTTGTATCCTGTTAATGCCATGTATTGAGGCCTGTAGTGTTGGTCCTATTTTTTCTTCTAAAACTTTATAGTTTTAGGCTTTATATTCAGGTCTTTGATCCATTTTGAAGTAGTTTTTGTATACACTGTGAGGTATGGGCCCTGTTTCATTTTTTTGCGGATGGATATCCAGTTTTGCCAGCACCATTTGTTAAAAAGACTGTCTTTTCCCCATTTGATGGATTTTGGGCCCTTGTCGAAGATCAGGTGACCATAGGTGGATGGATTTACATCTGGGTTCTCAATTCTGTTCCAATGGTCAATGTATCTGTTGTTGTACCAGTATCAGGCTGTTTTGACTACTGTAGCTGTATAGTAGGTTCTGAAGTCAGGTAGTGTGAGTCCTCCACCTGTATTCTTCTTCTTCAGTAGTGCTTTACTTATTCAGGGCTTCTTCCCTTTCCATATAAAGTGAATGATTAGTTTTTCCATCTCTTTGAAGAATGTTGTCGGTATTTGGATCGGGATTGCAGTGTATTTGTAAATTGCTTTGGGTAGAATTGTCATTTTCACAATGTTGAGTCTGCCTATCCATGAGCATGCTATGTTTTTCCATTTATGTAGATCCCTTTGGGTTTCATGCAGTAGTGTTTTATAGTTTTCTTCGTATAGGTCTTGTACATCCCTGGTTTGATTTATTCCTAAGTATTTTTATCTTTTTAGGGGCTATTGAAAATGGTATTGTTTTCCTGGATTTCCTTTTCATCATTCTCCTTATTGGTGTATAGGAATCCAACTGATTTTTGAATGTTTATCTTGTATCCTGCTACTCTGCTGAATCTTTCTATTAGTTCCAGTAGATTTCTCATGGAGTCTTTAGGGTTTTCTACATATAGTATCATATCAACTGCAAACAGGGACAGTTTAACTTCTTTATTACCAATTTAGATGCCCTTTATTTCTTTTTCTTGCCTTATTGCTCTAGCTAGAACTTCCAGCACAATGTTAAATAGGAGTGGTGATAAAGGGCATCGTTGTCTTGTTCCTGTTTTCAAGGGGAATGTTTTCAGCCTCTCTCCATTAAGAATGATGTTGGCCATTGGTTTTGCATAGATGCCGTTTATTATGTTGAGAAATTTCCCTTCTATACCTATTTTATTGAGAGTTTTTATCAGGAATGGGTGTTGGACTTTGTCGAATGCCTTTCTGCATCAATTGAGATGATCATGTCATGCTTTTTTTTTCCTTTTATTTATGTGGTGGATTACATTGATTGATTTTCTAATGTTGAACCATCCTTGCATACCTGGTATGAATCCTACTTGGTCTTGGTGCGTTATTTTTTTGATATGATACTACATTCTATTGGCTAGAATTTTGTTCAGAATTTTTGCATCTATATTCATGAGAGATATTGGTCTACAATTTTCTTTTTTTGTGATGTCTTAGCCTGGTTTTGGTATCAGCATTATGCTGGCTTCATAGAATGAATTTAGAAGTGTTGCTTCCTCTTCTATGCTCTGAAATAGCTTGAGTAGTACTGGTACAAGCTCTTCTGTAGATGTTTTGTGGAATTCTCCAGTGAAGCCAACTGGGACAGGACTTTTTTTGGTTGGGAGTATTTTTATTACCTTTTCAATCTCTTCTCTTGTTATGGGTCTGTTCAGATTTTCAACATCACTTTGTTGTCGTTTGGGTAGGCCGTGTGTTTCTAGAAATTTATCCATTTCCTCTAGGTTTTCAAATTTGTTGGAGTATAGTTTTTCATAATATTCTGTTATAATCCTTGTTATTTCCGTTGGGTCTGTTGTAATGTCCCCCATTTCATTTCTTATTTGGGTTATTTATGTCGTCTCCTATTTTTCTTTTGTCAGTCTGGCCAGTGGTTTGTCGATTTTGTTGATTCTTTCCAAGAAACAACTTTTGGTTTTGTTGATTCTTTCTATTGTTTTTCTGTTCTCTATTTCATTGATTTCTGCTCTGATCTTCACTATCTCTTTTCTTCCAGTGGTTGTGGGCTTTTTTTTCTGTTCTCTTTCTATTTGTTTGAGTTCTGTAGTTAATGTTTTGATTTTGTCCCTTTCTTCTTTTTTGATGTGTGCATCTATTGCTAGAAATTTTCCTTTGAGAACTGCCTTTGCTGTGTCCCAAAGGTTTTGGTATGATGTGTTTTCATTCTCATTTGATTCTTGGAATTTTTTGATTCCATCTCTGATTTCTCGTATTACCCAGTGATGTATAAGCAGGGTATTATTCAGTTTCCATGCAATTGATTTTTTTTCCTTGCTTTTTCTGTTGTTAATTTCTATCTTGATGGCATTCTGGTCACAGAAGATACTTTGAATTATCTCAGCATTTTAGATCTTGTTGAGGATTGCTCTGTGGCCTAATATGTGGTCTGTTCTGGAGAACTTTCCATGTGCATCGGAAAAGAATGTGTACTTTGCAATGGTTGGATGGAGTGTTCTGTATATGTCTATGAGGTCAAGTTGGCTGATTGTGCCCTTTAGGTCTTCTGTATCTTTGCTGAGTTTCTTCTTAGTTGTTCTGTCCTTTACTGAGAGTGGTGTATTGAAGTCTCCTATTATTATTGTGGAACTGCCAATTTCTCTTTTCAGTGTTGTTAGAGTTTGTTTTATGTATTTTGGAGCCCTGTCATTGGGTGCTTAGATGTTTATTATGGTTATGTCTTCATGATGGATTGTCCCCTTAATCATTATATAGTGTCCTTCTTTGTCTGTTATGGTAGATTTTGTTTTAAAGTCTATTTTATCTGAGATTAGAATTGCCACTCCTGGTCTTTTTTGGTAGTTTTTAGCTTGATATATTTTTTTTCAACCTTTGAGTTTAATAAATTCACATCTTTGTTTCTAAGGTGTGTCTCTTGTAGACAGCATATTGATGGATCTGGTTTTCTTATCCATTCTGTCACTCTCCATCTCTTTATGGGTGCATTGAGTCCATTTACATTCATTGTAATTATTGATACATGTGAGTTTGTTGCTGTCATTTTGTAGTGCTTTTTTCTGTGGTGCTGACGTTTTCTTTGTTCTTCTTACTCTCTTGTACTGAGTTACTTTTGTTTGTGCATTTTTTTTCATTTTTTTTTTTTGTAGGTTTTGTTTTTGCTGAGACTTTATGTTTTTCCTCTTTTTTTATGAGTATGTTTGTTAACTTTCTTTGTGGTTACCATGAATTTTACCCTTATCTTTCTAAGTTTGAAGCTGTCTACCATTACTTGGTATCGCCTTGCCTTCCTCTCCATTATAAGGTTCTATACCTACGCCGTTTATTCCCCCTTTTATTGTTTTGATGTTGTTGTCATTTACTGATTAACTGCTCTGATTCCCTGTTGTATTTCTTTTGGTTTTGGATAGTCCTTGAGAGTTCATTTCCTAGATTGGTATCTGGCTGGTAATATCCTGCATCCTAGATTTTGCCTGTGAGCTGAAGTTGTTTGTTCTCAGATCGAAGAACTCCCTTTAATAATTCTTGCAAGTTTTGTTTGACTTTTACATATTCCCTTAATTTCTGTTTATCTGGAAACGACCTAATTTCACCATCAAATTTGAACGAGAGTTTTGCAGGATATATTATTCTTGGCTGGTAACTTTTTTCTTTCAAGATTTTATATATGTTATCCCATTGCCTTCTTGCCTCCATGGTTTCTGCCAAATAATCTGAGCTGAGTCTTCTTATTGTTTCTCCTCTGAATGTGAATTCTTGTTTTTCACGAGCTGCTCTCAGGATTCTTTGTTTGTCTTTGGTTTTGGAGGGTGTGATTATGATATGCCTTGGTGATTTTCTTTTGGGGTCTCTCCTATACGGGGTTCGTTGAGATTCTTGGATGGCCAGCTTTTCATCTTTCATGATATTGGGGAAGTTTTCTGTAAGCAGTTCTTCAAGGATCCTCTCTGTGTTTTCTGTTTTCTCCCCCTGTTCTGGAATTTCAATCACTTGAAAATTTTTGCTTTTGATTGTATCCCACATAACTCTGAGGGTCTCTTCATTATTCTTTGTTGTTTTTTCTGAGTTTTCCTGAGACAGAGTTGTATCCATGTGTTTGTCTTGAATCCCACTGATCCTGTCTTCCACCGTTTCAAATCTGCTTCTTAGCCCTTCTATGACACCGTCCATTTCTGAAATCTTGTTGTTTATCTTTTGGATTTCTAATTGTTGTTTTTGTATAATTTCTAGTTGTGAATTTATTGTGGCATTTTGTTCCTGCATTATTTTCCTGAATTCTTCCAATTTTTGATCTGTATTTTCCATGAATTTGTCAATTATTTCCTCATGTTTGTCAGATTTTTGCCTCAGCTCTTGGAGAATTCTGAGTATTAGAGATTTGAATTCCCTATCAGGTACTTCTAGTGCATTTTCGTCTGCTGGAAAGTCATCTGGTGTTTTATTTTGGATGCCTACTGGAACCATCCTGTCCTGTTTTTGTAAATGTTTTGATATTGTCTGCTATCTTCGGGGCATTCAGTAGTTATTTTTCTCGTTTATTGACTGTAGATTTGTTTGTTTCGTCCCTTTTTTTTTTTTTAAATTTGATTATGTCTGAGCAGGCGGACTGTGTGTTCTTTGTTTGCTCATCTGTGGGCAGAATACTTTTCACCTCCTTCTCCAATTGGCAGGGACAGTCACTCAGATATTGTATGACAGGGCAGGTCTAACTGAAGAGGAGTTACCGGATGGGTTGTTTGTGGCACTTACTACAGTCACCAGGGCAGGTCGGTAATCAGTGCAGGGCAGGTTTCGGTATGCCGTGCCTGTGCTGCTTGGTGGTGTGATGTGAAGCGCACAGTGCAGGTAGGCAGGATGCAGCGGGGAGATTGTTATGTGTGGAGCTAAGATGGATATGGGAGAGAGGAGAGAGGAACAGGGGCCAAAAACATACAAACAAACAAAAAGGAATCCTAGGGGAGCTTGCCGTTGGAATGGAGAGATGAGAGACTATGAAATGTAGAAAAACAGAAAGGGGAAGAGGAAGAAAAGAAAAGAATGAATAAATAAAAATTGGAAAGGTTAAAGAACCATGAAGTTCCCAGGTATCCCATCAGTCCAGCTATGAGGTCTGGCGAAGTCGCTCTCAGGTATTGCAGTACAGCCTGGGTGGAAGGCGTAGAGGTATACAACACCAGGTATTCAGGGAACAGAAAGAGAAGGAAGATAGAGACAGATGAGAAACTGAGTAATGAAGAAAGAGAAAAAGAGGGAATACAAAGCAAATTGGAAAAAAAAAAAAGAACAAGAAAAGCCCCCCAAAAAACAGAAAAAAAGAAAAGAAAAGAAAAACCAACAGAAAAAGAAATGCTCTCAGGGATCCTTCTGGACATCTGTGCCAGCCAATGTGGTAGGTTTTAAGCCACGCAGCACCACCTGGCCAGAACGGGCTCCCAACTCAAGAAAAGGAAAAGAAAACAAACAAACAATTCAAAACAAACAAACGAACAAAAGCCCCAGGATCCCACCAGCGCGGCAGCCCAGACCGGAATGCAGCTCCACACTTGAACAGAGCTCCATAGCCCCTCAGGAAGAAGCAAAGATGGTGCACGGAGCCAGGTATTTACGCAAAAGGAGGGGGAAGTGGTGAGAGGTAAGGAAGAAATCAAAAGAAGTGGAAAAAAAGCAACACCAACAGCCAACAAATGGCACTCAGAGAGCCAGCTAGTGCGGGCTGGTGGAATCCAAGCAGCCGGTGTTTCTCAGACAAAAGACTGTGTCCGCGGGAAGCAGAGGGGACCGAGTGTGGATGAAGAAGGGTAGGGAGTGGGAAAGTGCATATCACAAATTACTGAACCTCTGCAGCCCCTCAGGAAGAAGCAAAGATGGCGCACGGAGCCAGGTATTTGAGCGAAAGGAGGAGGAGGTGGTGAGAGGTAAGGAAGAAATCAAAAGAAGCAGAAAAAAGCAACACCAGCAGCCAACAAATGGCACTCAGAGAGCTGGCCCGTTTTGGTGTGTGGAATCCAAGCAGCTGGTGTTTCCCAGACAAGAGATTGTGGCTGCGGGAAGCAGAGGAGGCCGAGTTGGGGTGAAGAAGGGTGGGTGGTGGGAAAGCGTATATGGCAAATTACTGGTTGTTTTGTCTCCAGCTGGAAGCTCTGTGAAGCTGCTTTCTCGTACCCCCTGTTTGCTGGTCTCTGATAGGAGTCCATGTTGGCAGATCCGCGCTGCGTTAGCCGGTAGGGGACCTCTGCATGAATCTCTCCTTGCTCTCCGTTCTCTGTCAGTTATCTCACTCCATTTGGTGCTTGGCTGAGTTCTTTATCTCCTCATTTGATGTTTTAGGGTTTCAGGATTGTTGTTTTCTCTGTTCGGCTTAGTTTTTCAGATATTTGCTGTGGAGGGACTGCGTGGTGCTTCTGCCTAGAGCGCCATTTTGCCAGAAGTCCTCAATTCTCTTTTAATCCTTCTGATTCATTCCATGAGAAAGTGTTAATTTAATGATAATATGTCAAAACACCTTTCTAACGCTTGCTAATCTGAATAGCATCATTTTGTTTTTGTTGTTATTTCTCCTCAAGGTTTTGTTGTTGTTATTATTGTTAGGTGTCAAGTCAATTTTCAATTCATAGTGACCCCATGTGACAGAGTAGAACTGCCCCAGAGGGTTTTCTAGGCTGTAATATTTAGGGGAGCAGATCGCCAGATCTTTCTCCCCAGAGCCGCTGGGTGAGTTCAAACCGCCAACCTTATGGTTAGCAGCCCAGCACTTAACTGTTGTGCCACAAGGGCTCTTCCCCAAGGTTTTACTCCCCTATTTATGGTAACTGATACTTATTTTCCGTTTATGGAATAACAGATGATTTCCTTTATATAATAAACTTATTTAAGTAAATAAAATGAACTGTTTTAAAGACAGATATGAAATCAATCACAGACTGGGTGGATGGAACACTGTCTGCCCAGACACAAGCAGAAGACACCTTTAAATTAAACAGAGAAGGCTCAGCGGGAACAGTGGAAAGACAGACACTGGTCAGACTCACGAGGCCTCATGTCAGGCTAAGGATTTTGGAAAGTACTCTGTAGGCTTGTGGTTCTCCAACCTGTTAGAAGTCAAGTTCCTGGAAACATCCCCTTTGAATGTGAGTGTGTTCTGCCTGTTACTTTCAAGACAGCATGAAATACGGCCATTTTTATTTCCAATATATAAACGTAAAGGCAAAGTTAAAAGAAACAAATGCAGCTTCATAACGTAAGTGGAATGTAAAATCACACCCATAGTTCTAGGTAAAAAAAGGAACAAGAGCTCTCTATATCAATGAGATCTTTTATCAGTTAGGATCTGGGCAAGAAACAGAGGACACAACACGCTCAGATGGGGTAGTCCGCAGAAATACTGACAGGCGTCATAAGGGTGTGGGAAACCAAGGGCTAATGCAGTACCAGAGACAAAGGCACCATTCATGAAGTCCACAGAGGGGGTCGTCCCAGGGCACAGAGCAGAGTGAAGCATGGATATGGATGGCAAATGGAAGTTACCCAGCACACAAATGAGGCTCTTTTTAATTATTTTCTAATACTTGCTTGATATTTATTTACCACCATCTAATCACTAGCTAAGGAGGCCTGGTGGGCCAATGGTTAAGCACTCTGCTGCTAACCGAAGGGTCCTCAGTTTGAACCCACCAGTAGCTCTGTTAGGGGAAAAGACTTGACGATCTGCTTCTGTAAAGATTACAGCATAGGAAACCCAATAGGGTAGTTTTATGCCATCCTATAGGGTCACTATGAGTTGGAATCAACTGCACGGCACCCAACAAGCACAGCGATCACTAGCTATACGTTTGGCTTTAGGTACCGAGAATGAGAGCACAGGTAATCTGGACTTAACCTGCAGCTTGCCATTTACCAGCTGGGTGGGTTTCTTTCCCTCCCTGAGCTTAGTCTTTGTAATAAAATGGGAGATACTAAGAGCATCCACTATGAAGTTTATAAAAGAAGCAAATGAGTTAATGCAAGCAAAGCATTTAGCACAGTGAATGTATGTGTTCATGCTAGCCATCAAAACGTTTCAGAGAAATTTCTGGGAGAAAAGCTTAAAAATGAGTAAATTCTCAATTTCACTTGGATTAACTTAACACTTCATATGGCTTGACTGAAATATCTTAAATTATTGAGACTGGCAGAGGCAGGTGCGGGCGGTGGTGGTGGTGATGCACAATGGTGGCAGCGGCAGGGAGTGGGCAGTAAAATCCTCCTTGAGAAGGTAATATTTAAAATTATACCAACCTGAACCATGAAAGGAGTTAGTTAGGAAAGATGTGGACGAAAAATGTCCCAAGCAGAGGGAACAGAATGCGCTAAGATGCTGGAAAAGAGGAAGCATCACAAGTTCAGTAAACTGTAAGATCAGGAAGTGGGGGACTAAAGGGGCCTGGGGAGAACTGTAGCTGGAGACGGAGACCTTGCAGCCAATTGGATTGACACAGTGGCTGCAACAATGGCCTCAAGCATAATAACAATCAAGAGGATGGCGCAGGACCAGGCAGTGTTTCCTTCTGTTGTACATAGGGTCACTATGAGTCAGAACCAACGACAACAATTGCATTTATCCTCAGGGCACGGGAAAGTCCTTGAAGAGTGTGAAGCAGGGAAAAGACATGGTGCCATAATCAGATCATCATAATTTTAAAAACCACCGATAAAGGCGATGGGGAGCCATTGACGAGTTTTGAGTGAAAGAATGGCAAGAAAAATGTGTTTCAAAACTTAATTTTTATCATTTTACTGAATGCGTAAAACCGGAGTTGTTATAAAAATTGTTTATAAAACGTCACACGTAATTTTTTCTCGGGTTAACTGTATATGTGTGTTAATTTGATAATTTATCCATTTATTAAGACATTTGTTGAGTACCTAACACATACTGGGAACTTCCCTTAGAGTGGATTAGGAGGGGAAGACTTACAAATAAGCAAAGTAAAAAGGGGTAAGATTTGAGAGGCAAAGTGCATTTCTGAGAAATGGGCAAAATTTCAAAGGTGTGACCAAGCAGAGGATATCTGACAAAACATACTTTAGCATGTCTAGAGAATACAGCACACGGGAAGTGCTGAAACACTCATTCAACAAAATCTACTGAGCCCCTACTAGGTGTTAACATTGTGTAGGCATTGGTGATATTGTAGTGAACAAACACACAGATTTTCTCTGCTGTCAGAAAGTTTACTTTCTGGTACAGAAGACAAACATTGAACTAGGAAATAAATACTCAAAATAACTGCATACAGTGTTAAGTGTAATGAATATACTCGAACTACGTGATGTGATAGTCGCCAGGCAGGTGGGATAGGGATTACTGTAAGGGGACTAGTCTGAAGACGTGGCATCTGAGCTGAGATCTGAATGGCAAGAAGGAAGAAGCCATTTAAAGATCAGGGTAAAGAAAACATGCCCTGCATGACAGCAGGTACAAAGGTCCTAAGGTGGAATAAGGTGGGCATGCAAGCAAAAAAAGATGGGTCCAGGTGGCCAAGCATGGGGAGAGATGGTAAGAGAGAAGGACGGAGACAGGATGAAGAGAAAAGAGCTGTCAAGGATGACTTCTGGATTTCCAGTGCGGTAACTGGGTCAATGGTCTGCCACTGGCTGACGTGGGGAAGGCTGGAGCGGTGCAGTTTAGGAGGAAGGGAACTGAGATTTCTGATCTGAGCAGGTTAAAGTTTGAGATGAGACCCCAGAGGAGAACAGGGGCATGTTATGAAAAGCTTTGTAAGCCAAGCAAAACAGTCTGTGCTAAGTTATGATATATACACCCAAAGTTCCACACATACAGAGAGGCTCCATTTCAAGGGCCGCGCATCAGCTTTTCCTAAATGGCAATGCACTGCCCCAGTAGCTGACTCTGCTCATTGTTCAGGAAACCAAAGCATGTCTGCAAACACTGGTGTGGCGGTGTTCTTACTGGTTTCTGATAATAAGATACAGCCACCCCCAGCCCACCCAGGGAAAGCTGGAACACCAGCTCTTCTCCTTGGTCCCAGTGTTTCCTGGAGCTCTTAGCTGAGGTTTAAGAGCGTGGCCTTTGGCTTCAGAGGACCTGGAGTGAATCTCATCTCCACCATGGGGTCTTCAGCAACTAGCTGACTCTCTGAGCCGCCCTTCCTCATGGGTCAATTGGGAATAGTAAGGCAGCTACCTCGCAGGGCTGGTGTGAGGACTAAGGGAAATGATAGAGGGACACACTTAGAAAAGTGCTTTCCCTCCGAGTGGAAACTTAAAAACACAGCAGTAACTTTCACCGTTGCAGACAGCGTTAGGTTGATTATCATGAGTGGATGAGGAAGAAAAATAGAAGTGAAGAGCAGAACCTTAATTGAAGGGGGCTTGGAGTGGCAATAAAATACTTTTAATTAAAACTTCTCTGCTGAGAATAGACAGCCTTCGAAAGCTTGTGTAAATTGTAAATGAACCTCATGCAAATATATTTGCGACATTATAGCTTTTAAAATGGCATTATGACTTCTAAAATGTCAAATAGCTTTGAATGTCAAATCCCACCCCCAAAACAATGCAGTTAGGAATTGCCCAGCTGATTCCAAATCAGAGCAACCTAACTGAAAAGGGAAAGGTCCATTCCTTACATCTGGTACAAAAAATGCCTCTGATGTAGTCAGATCTTTCCTTTGTCTTGACAGCATCCTAGTGCTGATATAGACCCAACAAGTCAGCCAGGTCCACTTGGGACAGCTCTAGAAGGGTGAGAACACGTTCTCTGCCTAACACTAACTTTTCCAACTCAGCCCCAGATCATGCCAACACATCACAGTATAAATAATGGTACTTCAGTAATGTAGTCGGCCGGGCTCTGCCCAGAGTAGAAGCACCAGGAAAATAAATGAGGCTTGCAAGCCACACAGAGGGAAGCTTCTCCAGCCAGCACCTGCAGCAGGGAGATACCTGGTAATGAAATACCCACTCGTCTCCATTCATTATGCAGGAGGTAAGCCTTAGAAGGAAGTCCAGAAAGGTGAACCTCTCAAAGGGAAATAAATAAATAAGCTCAGCAGCCACGTTGGGTTCTCTGAAAAGGATTCGGAAGGGCTGCCCATAGGTTATCTATGGTGATACGGTGAAGTTCAGTCAGATGTCAAGGAAGGTAATTATTCCTGCTTGCATGGGCACGTTTGCTGGATAAACTGTCCCCTTTACCTTCCTCTTCCCGGGTGGTTACCAAACACAGAAACTGTGTTTAAACTCCGCAGTGTTCTCTCTGGCTTTTACAATAAAAAGAAATAAAAATGTGTCCTGGGCACTTAGCAAATCAGTTCAGTGTTAGATGGGGACCCATTATCTTTGACCTTCACCGTTCGCTGCCTCTTCTGACTCACAGGAAATCCTCAGAAACTCAGGAAAAGATACACGATGTCTAGGAGATGCTCACTTTCAGGAAAAAGATACTGCTTTTGCAAGAGAATAATTATATTTGAAGCTAGCAATGTCTTAATTTTTATTTCAATCATTTGTCATCTGCTCAAAATTCTAAATTTACCTGCAAATGACCGAAGCTTGGTTTGCCCGGTCATGTTATTAACACGTTCCACTAACAGGCATTTCCCTCCTCTCCCTGCCTGTCCTCCCCAGTTACCCAGACAACACTAACACTTCTCCATCTCAGCTTCTTCTCCAAAGAATTCTGACAGGTGACTCTCTGCCCCCCATCACTTCTGGAACCAGTAATGAAATGTCAGAGGCGGAACAGTTAATTAAATCGTAGAATCCATTTTGCATCCTCTTGCAGTCAAAAAATGTACAATTAAAGATACTTTCCAAGTTCCAGGGATGGATTACCCAGTAAGAAAGGTACCCACGGGCTTAACTGCACTTATTCACAAATCTGTAGCGCACAATTTCACATGAGTTTGTGCACTACAGATTTGTAAGTAAACACAATTAAGCCCATGCGTACCTTGCTTACTAGTTAACCCGCCCCTGCTTGCAACACATGATGTGATTAATGTAAGATACATTTTAAATAACATTTGGTTGTTAAAAATAAAAAATCATTAATGTTAGCTGAACATTCAGTAAACACCTTACTTCATCAGCCATAAAATTCTGTTAGCTCAACTAGTGTGGTAGATTGGATATTCAGATCCATGAAGAAGGTGCTCTCTAGTAATAAACCAAGGAACGTGTCTATAATCTGAAAGTAATTTATATGAATAAAAACTGTGCCTGAATGTCCTACACAGGCTTGTTTGAGTTATATCATCTTTAACAAAGCTTCCTCACGCTCTCAAGTCACTCCATAAACATTTAAGAAAGAAACAGTGTAAAACAGCACGTACGCGTTTGCGCTCTGGAGTCAAACGCTGTGTGATTAAACCCTACTTCTGTAACTTACTATGAGACTGTAGTCGCTTGCTTCATTTCTCTGAGCCCCAATTTCCTCATCTACAAAATGAAGAAAACACCATCCACTCACAGGACTGTTGTGAGGATTAAAAGAGATAATATATGTAAAGCATTTTGAACAGTGAAATGTTCTATAGATGTCAACTGTTTTTCTTATTTGATACTCTATTCGTTCAACAATTATACTCTCCAAAATGTTCTGCTAATTTAAGAACATGCATATATTTGAAATATGTTCACTTATCTTACATTATTAACTTGCTCTTCCTTTTCCTACATATGAATTAGAGAGATGACATTTCAGGGTCCCTTAGTTCCAAACGCTGCCACTCATTTTAGAACAGATGTGCTTTGAGCAAAGGAAAATGAATGGGTCAAACTGCCTCAGAAGCTGCCAGCTCCCCCCACCCCTTTCTTGTTAACTAACTCCATATGAGTCAAACTTCACTACCCAGGGAACACTTGTGAAAGTCCCCAGTTTATAGAAGTGTTTACTTTGGGGTTTGGGGTTTGTTTTTCACGTTTATCCCTGGGAGAGCTTGCTAAAGCTGACAGTCCAGCAATTGTATTAAACTCTGTTCAATTTCGGCATTTTTAAAGAGCATATAGAAAGCACACTGGAAATGGACATTTAATTTCCCAGTAGATGCCAAACATAATAAAGGGTTACTTAAATGACCATTTTTGAGCAGAGCCAACAGCATGTGGCCTAATTATCCAACTACGTGATAAATTCTACGGATTTTTCCCAGAGCACAAGGGTTTGATATGCACAAATTAGAATGCGAAATGGCCACTTCAGTAGCATCTGCAGAACTTCTCAAGTACAGTCATGAGTCATACAATGTCATTTGGGGCATGGCTGGACCATATATACGTCCATGGTCCCCATAAGGTTATAATAGAGTTCAGAAATCCTGACTGGAGTAATACAGTAATAATAATAATAATAATAATGTTTTCATGTGCATCACAAAGTAGCGCCCATTTGTTATTATGAACCATTGTATATACCTCGGATTTTTAATATAATAGGCTTTACAGGGTTGGTGTGTAACTACAAGTTGTTCTTAAATCGGACATTCGTAACCCGGGGACTGCCTGTGTATGATATGGTGTTCACACAATGTCTACATCACATAACGTCCTATTTCACAGGACATATCATGGACGTTGTGATGCACAACTGTAGTCTAAGAACCAGGCTGATCAGGGTAAATTTCTCCTTTCCTTTCCCTTCAGATTAACTTAAAAGAAGCAGCAAATAGACAACATGGTAAGAAGTTGATATGGCCAAGCCACTGATGAACACAAGAAAATGCCAATGTGGTAAGTGCTCTCCTTCATTTCTTCCCATTACAACCTTCAGAGGTAGGCATTATTATCCCTCTTTACAGATGAGAAAACCAAAGCTCAGAAAGGGTAAGGGTCTCGCCACCCTTCCTTGGCCTGCTGGTCACCTCCCCTCAGACGTCTACAGACTGCACTGCTCAGCTCCCATGCCCTCTGGACAATGGCAGGCAGCATCAGGGGATCAAACGGTGGCCAGGAGGAGTTTGGGGTACTTATTCCCCACTCCCCCATGACTGCACAGTTGTGGCTTTTGACAGGTACCCATGTTCCTGAACCTATGCCTATAGTTGCTATTGGGGGGCCCCAGGTCCACAGCCAGGGTTCTTGCTGGGTTCCGGGGCCTCTGCTCTCTCCCTTTGCTCCTTCAGACCTATGAGAGGTACTAGCTTTCCACAGTTGCTTCACTGTCTTTTTTGGTTCCCTTAAATCTACCCAGAAGTCCTGGTGGCACAGTGGTTACAGCGCTCAGCTGCCAACCGAAAGGTCGATGGTTCAAACCCACCAGCCACACTCCACAGGAGAAAGATGAGGCAGTCTGCTTCCACAGAGATTTACAGCTTTGGAAATGCTATGAGGTGGTTCTACTCTGTCCTACAGGGTCACTATGAGTCGGAATCAACTCGACAGCGGTGCTTCTTTTGTGTGTGTGTGTAACTCAGCCCACGGGGATGGTGGTGGTTCAGTGGTAGAATTCTCGAGGAGACCTGGGTTTGATTCCTGGCTAATGCATCTGATGTGCAGGCACCACCCATCCGTCAGTGTCGTTGTGCATGATGCTATGATACTGAACAGGTTTCAGCAGAGCTTTGAGACTAAGACAGACTAGAAAGAAAGGCCTGGTGATCTACCTCCAAAAATCACCCAATAAAAACCATATGGATCACAACAGACTGATCCACAATCGATCATAGGGATAGCACAGGACAGGCAGTGTTTTGTTCCATTGTACATGGGGCCCATGTACAACTCGATGGCAGCGAAGAACAACCTCGTCAATATTCCCTTCATTAAACTCTCCTTCAGTCCCTCAGTCTGAGTGTCACCCATTTCCTGGTGGAGAAAGGAGAGTGGCCTCCAGCAGTTGATGCCCCCCTCCTCTAGTTTCCCCCTCTAACATCCGCCTGCCATCAGCCACCGCCCCCCCCCCGCCCCACATAGCCATCTCCCCTTGTGAGATGTCACACAATAATCCCCTCCACCAAGAACACACACACAAGCAGACTCAAGCCAGATCAGGCTACCATTCCTCCTACTAGGCTTCCTCACCTCCAAGCCCACGCCGTCTACTCAAACAATGATAATATTTCTGACTCTGTTCTGCCCTCCTCCGCCACTTCCTTGCTGCTGTTTTCTTAGAGGTCTCGCTGAAGGCTGGCCTACTACAAACAGCCGTCCTTGACTGGCCCCACCTTGAAATCACAGCTCCTTTATTCTGTTTTCTCCATCACTTATGTAGACATTTTCATACACTTATGAGGTATTAGAATATATTATGAAGTTATTTATTGAGAGCCTACCGCATGCCAGGAACGCTGTCTAGGTGCTGGGAAGATGGTAGGAAGTAAGACTCACATGCTCCACGCTCTACTTATTTTCTCTTCTTTTCTTCCCCAACTTAAATATTAGATATAAGAGGTTTCCCAAAATCAGGGACTGTGACCTCTATAAATCTTTGGGCAGTGCTGGGTACACTACAGGGCCCTGGTAGTGCAGTGGTCAAGAGCTCAGCTGCTAACCAAAAGGTTGGCAGTTCAAATCCACCAGCCACTCCTTGGAAATCCTATGTGGCACTTCTACTCTGTCCTACATGGTCGCTACGGGTCGGAATTGAGTGGTTGGCAACGGGTTTGTTTTTTGGTTTGGTTTGGTTTGGTTTGGATACATTGTGGAGGCTCAGTAATTGACGCATAAAGGAGCGTGATGCAACTAAGCCATTTAAAGCCTCTTCTGGCCCAGAACAGAAGCTACTAAGCCTAGGGCTTTCGCAATAACTTGCTGAGCACCCCCTAACAATGTCGCTCATTAAATTCAGAATAAGCACAGTGATGATATCTGGTGTTGATAAAGGTGAGGTGAAAGCAGCGGTCTCGTAAACCGCTGGTGTGAACAGTGCCAACTTCCTGGGTAACAGTTTGGTCGACGCTACAAGCAAGTCTGTGGCACAGCTGTTTGGTTTCCAGAAACAAATCCTAGGAGCGTAATTAAGAATGAGCCCAAAGATACAGTGGCAAGTATGTTCATGGGTAACTTGTAATTAAAAAAAAAAAAAACAGATAATAACTTAAATATACAACAATAGGAGATTCGTTTAATCAATTAAGGCATATCCATAAAATGAAATATTATATGCCAATTAAAAATACTATCATATTAAATATTTTACAACATGAACATATTCACAATATATTATTAACTAAAAAGAAAGATGCAAAGTTGTACATACAATAACCCAAGCTTTTCTTTTAAAAATTTTTTAAATATATGGCAAGAAAAAAGTGTAAGACAATGCTGTACAACAGAAATATAATATGAGGCCCACGTAATTTTGAAGTTTTCAGTAGCCACATGAAAAAAAGTAAAAAAGGAATAGGTGAAAATTATTTAATGATATGTTTTATTTAACCCAACATATTCAAAATGTTGACTTCTAACATATACAAAATTAATAATGAGATATTTTAGACTCTTTTCTTCATACTAAAATGTCTTTGAAATCCAGTGTGTATTTTACACTTACAAAGTCATACAGTTGCCATCAAGTTGATTCTGACTCATGGCAACTGTACTACTGTGTTGCAGAGTAGAACTGTGCTCCAGAGGGTTTTTAAGGCTGTGATGTTTTAGAACTAGATGGCCAGGCCTTTCTTCCGAGGTGCCTCTGGGTGAGTTCAAACTGCCAACTTTTCGGTTAGAAGTTGAGGGCTTAACCCTTTACACCATCCAGGGATTTTACATTCATAGCACATCTCAATTCAGACTCATCACATTTTAAACGCTCAAGAGCCACACGTGACTAGGGTCTACCAGATGGGACGGCACAGGTAAGCTTTAAAAGCAGGTATGTAAAACAGGAATTTGGATGACTTCTACTTTTTTTTTCTTTTTTATAATAACAATTTATAATTTTACTACTGACTTACACTACTTGTGTAATAATAAAAAGTTATTTTTAAATATTAAGGACAGATTTTTTTTTCTGTCTCTGGAATACTTTTAGGCTCACAGTCTCCGCAGTTCACAGAGGACATCCTTCGGAGAACTAGAAGAATGCTCTCCTTTCTCCCGTTCCCTTTATGTCTCCTTTGGCTAGCTCCCAGCTTCAGCCCTCGGGCATTTGAGAACAAGTCTGACACAGGTAGTGCTCTTCTTCAGGGCGGTGCTAACCCGTGCCTGCTCTCTGTGTCACCAGCCGGAATCTACCAGGATTCATGGCGCCATTTTAGCAGCTCTCGCAGGCATGCGACAGGGCATGGAATGGGGCCAGAAACAGCTTAATTTGTGGTTAATTAAATATACATGGTAGTGATGACAAGCATTAATCTCCAACTTGTCGGGAGACCGTAAACAGTGACTGCAGCTGGGGCAATCTGCAATAACCCTATTGAGAGAGATCTTGACCAGAATGAAATGAGTATGTCGGTTATCTGGGCAATGCTGGGAGAGTTGAGATGGGGGAAATTTACTCCCTTGTAATACCAGGAGAAACAGAGACCCAAAAGGAGAGAAATTAAAGGCAGAATATGTCCAATCTGACTCCTGTACAGTCCTACCAAGAAAGAAAAAAAAAACCACCACTGGGTCACATGCGTCAGGAGGCTGAAAGAAACAAGGGGGCAGACAGAAAGCCATCAGACTGAGGACTTGGAAGAACTGAACTGACGCCACCTCTATTAACCACTGATGGGGTGTCTGTGTGTGTGCTGGGGCCCACAGCCGATGGTTATGCAACCGGAAGTGAGCTGCAGCAGGCATTTATGGGAGGGGTGGCAAGGGTAATAGCTACAGTGTGTTAGCTACCTACTATGTGTCACACACTTCACATGTAATTTATCTGATACTCCTCACGATTACTTTGTAACATAGGCATTATTATTTTCTCCACTTTAAAGATGAGAATGCTGAATCTCAAAGAAGTATCCTACCTCACCTAAGGTCATGCAAAAAAAAAACAAAACTGGTTTAACCCAGATTTGGACACAGACAGACGCTCTGATGCAAGCTCTAGACCGCACGTTACTCTGCCTCTAGCTTCGAAGCAATGTTCACCAGGTGGTAACCGTGAAAGAAAAGAGTAAAAAAATTCCCAAGGTGTGTGTGGGGCGGGGCGAGGGTCCCTAACTAAAAGTGTGGCTGGCCTAGCAGAAACCCGAGAGGTGGGGGAACGTGTTGCCGGTGCTGTTCTCAGCGTAACTCTGACCCACTTGCATGAACAACACTTTCCTGTTCTCCAAGCCCCAGCGGAGGGTCGGTTTTCACCTCCTCTCGGAAGCCTTCCCAAAACCTTCTGGTGGTACTTTTTAAAATATGTGTGTTAACAAAGTGGGACACACAGGGAGGGAGATGACTTCAGTGTGACCTGAGTTTCCGTTTGAAGGGTGGACACCATGTCACATGCAGAGAAAGTTAAAGAAACGAGGATCCTACCCCAAGGATAAGAAGAAGCAGGGTAAACAAAGAACCAGGACAGCAGTGGGGAGGTGCAGGGCTGTGGACAGTCAGACAGGGGGACGCCAAACGACTGTCCCTAACATGTTTGTACAGTGCTTCAGCAGAGACTTATTATTTTTAATAAAAAATCCCTTCTAGTTAGTTATGGAGCCCTGGTGGCGTGGTGGTTAAGAACTCGGGCCGCTAACCCAAAGGTCGGAGGTTCGAATCCCCAGCCACTCCTTGGAAACCCTATGGGGCAGTTATACTCTGTCCTATAGGGTCATTATGAATCAGAATTGACTCAACGGCAATGGGCATAGTTAGTTACAACAACAAAAACATTCTTCTGTCAGCCCAGCTTGTATCAATATACCTAAAAGGCTAAAACTCTAGGCTAGTTTACTTTTTGAACCTTCTAATGTGCTCCAGTCAGAGCTGTCATTGGTACCCTATCACAGTGACACTTCGAATCACGCGGTTTCACCTCCTGCGCCACAAGCACACGCTGCTGTTCTTGTTGTTGCAGGTGCTTTTATAGTCGCTGACTTTGTCAAATTTTCCAGCGTTTCGGCTACAATATGTGCTAATTAGGATTCGTGAAGCTCTATCAATAACTATTTTGAGAATGAATTAATAAAGGAAAAGGAGAAAAATCAAAAAGGCTACCACTCAGTTACTAGTAATGTTAGAACTAATAATGTTGTGATTCAATGTAGAAAGATTTTACAAAACAATTTTATTTAGTATTCATATAATCTAAGAAATATTACATTTAAGCAATCTACAACTATATCACATATTATTCTATGATTAAAATTGATAATAAACTTACATGTATATCCAGGGTGGTGGTGGGGTGACACCATGAGCTATACCACGCTCTGAGTGAGGCCAACCCTAGCGACGCCACTGCAGGACGGCTGCCATAAAATAGTGACAGAACTAGTCTGTAAGGGGTTAATCTACGTATTCTTCCCTGAAGTCTTTTTGGTACAAGAGAAAACATCTGTACATTCATTCGCTCCCTAGTGCTGTGATAATGTTAGGAAAATAACAGTGAGAAAAACAAACACAATTCTGCTGTCATGGTGTATACATCTAACAGGGATGGCATAATGATAAAAAATAAAACAAAATACAAAAAAATCACAAATCAATGTAAAACTGTGATGTGTTCCAAATAATAGGTAAACGGGATGTTATGATTTTATCCAAGATACAGACATGGAACTGATAAGAGAAATATACCAGGTACTAAACTTCACTATTTGAAAGGGCTATCAAACAATCCACACGGCCCAGAAATGACCCCGCAAATGAGCACACACTCTTCTGAGCATTGGACTTGCCCGGGCTGAGACTGAGGATCACAAGGGTGCATCTCCTACGACTTCTCAAGTGTCTTCCAGCTCTAAGACACACTGACTTCATCATTTTAAGTAAAATATTTGCTCAGGTGTCACTTAGAATTTGTTGGACTGAATTTCCAGGAAACTTGGGAAATCAGTGTGGAGAAGAAAGAATCATTTTCTGCATATAGAAGGAAGGCCAGCAAACGTGAGAGTCCCGACGTGCCCAACAGCACTCTGTACTTCTCTTCACAGCACTGACACATCTCCTTCACCCTGCAAGCTCTCTGAGGACGTGGGCTGCAGGGTTGCTCACTGCTGAATCCTCAGGGCATGGCACACAGTACGTAATAAATATCTGTTAAATGAGCAAATGAATACAGTACCAAAATGTACCACTGCAAACAGGCTAGTGCATACAAACTTCCTTCTACTGTTGTGGGCCTTTTAATCGAACTTTCTTGAATAATTCATGAACGTGAAAGTCAGTCAATCACCTATTCCTGATTAATAGTCAGGGTATTTTGTCCAAGCAGCCACTTAGCTCCACCAAATATTAATAATTTTCCATAGAATAAAATATACACCATACATAGCACAAGGAGCCCTGGTGGCACAGTGGTTAAGTTTTCAGCTGCTAACCGAAAGGTTGGCAGTTTGAGAAAGATGTGGCAGTCTGCTTCCATAAAGATTTATAGCCTTGGAATAGGAATAGAAGGGAAATTCCTCAGTATAATTAAGGGCATTTATACAAAGCCAACAGCCAACATCATCCTAAATGGAGAAACTTTGAAAACATTCCCCTTGAGAATGGGAACCAGAAAAGGAAGCCCTCTAACACTACTCCTATTCAACATTGTGCTGGAGGTCCTAGCCAGAATAATCAGGCTAGAAAAAGAAATAAAGGGCATCCAAATTGGTAAAGAAGAAGTCAAAGTATCCCTATTTTCAGATGATATGATCTTATACACAGGAAACCCAAAAGAATCCACAAGAAAACTACTAAAACTAATAGAAGATTTCAGCAAAGATTCAGGATACAAGATAAACATACAAAAATCAGTTGGATTCCTTTACACCAACAAAGAGAACCTCAAAGAGGAAATCACCAAATCAATACCATTTATAATAGTCCCCAAGAAGATAAAATACTTAGGAATAAATCTAACCAGAGCCATAAAAGATGTATACAGAGAAAACTACAAGACACTACTGCAAGAAACTAAGAGACCCACATAAGTGGAAAAACATCTTGCTCATGGATACATAGACTCTACATAGTGAAAGTGTCAATTCTACCCAAAGCGATCTACAGATACAACGCAATCCTGATCCAAATTCCACCGGCATTTTTTAATGAGATGGAGAAACAAATCACCGACTTCATATGGAAAGGGAAGAGGCCTCCAATAAATAAAGCATTACTCAAGAAGAAGACCAAAGTGGGAGGCCTTATACTACCTGATTTTAGAACCTATTATACCGCCATGGTAGTCAAAACAGCCTAGTATTGGTACAACAACAGACACACAGACCATTGGAACAGAGTTGAGAATCCAGTCATAAATTCACCCACCTATGAGCAGCTGATATTTGACAAAGGACCAAAGTCTGTTAATTGGGGAAAAGACAGTCTCTTTAACAAATGGTGCTGGCATAACTGGATATCCATCTGCAAAAAACTGAAACAAGACCCATACCTCACACCATGCACAAAAACTAACTCAAAATGGATCAAAGACGGAGTTCCGGCAAAATGGCGCTCTACGCAGAAGCACCATGCCATCCCTCCACAGCAAAGATCTGAAAAACTAAGCCGAACAGAGAATACAACAATCCTTAAACCCTAAAACATCAAATAAAGAGATAAAGAACTCAGCCAAACACCAAATGGAGTGAGAAAACTGACAGAGAACAGAGAGCGAGGAGAGATTCATGCAGAGGTCCCCTACCAGCTGATGCAGCGCGAATCCACCATCTTGGACTCCTGTCAGAGACCAGCAAATGGGGGTACGAGAAAGCAGCCTCACGGAGCATCCAGCGGGAGACAAAACAACCGGCAATTTGCGGTGTGCGCTTTCTGACCCCTCAGACCTCTTAGCCCCAGCTCGGCCTCCTCTGCTTCCCGCGGCCACGGTCTCTTGACAGGGAAGCGCCGGCTGCTTGGATTACATACACCTAAGCGGGCGGCTCTCTGGGTGCCATTTGTTGGCTGCTGGTGTTGCTTTTTTTTTTTTTTCCGGCTTCTTTTGATTTCTTGCTTGACTCTCACCACCTCCCCCTGCTTTTTCTCAAGTGCCTGACTCTGTGCACCATCTTTGCTTCTTCCTGAGGGGCTGTGGAGCTCCATTCAAGTGTGGAGCTGCTTCCCGGTCTGGGCTACTGCACTGGTGGGATCCCGGGGCTTTTGTTCATTTGTTCATTTTGAATTATTTGTTTTCTTATCATTTTCTTGAGTTGGGAGCCCTTTCTGGCCAGGCGGAGCTGCGTGGCAAGAAACTCCCCGTCAGCTTACACAGACGTGCAGAGGGAACAATGAGAGCATTTTTTTTTTTTTGGTTTTTTTTTTCTGTATTTTTGGGGGGCCTTTCATGTTCTATTTTTTTTTTTAATCTGTTTTGTTTTCTTTTCCCTCTTTTTCCCTTTTTGTCTTTCTTCATGGCTCAGTTTCTTGTCTCTCTAATCTTCCTTCTCTATCTGTTCCCTGAATACCTGGCATTGTATACCTCTAGGTCTTCTAGCCAGGCGGTACTGTAACACCTGAGAGCAACTTCCCCAGACCTCACAGCTGCATCGGTGGGATCCCTAGGAACTTTGCAGTTCTTTAACCTTTTTTATTTTTATTTATTCATTCTTTTCTTTTCTTCTCTTTTCTACCTCTTCCCCTTTCTATTTTTCTCCATTTCATAGTCTCTCATCTTTCCATTCCAACGGCAACCTCCCCTAGCATTCTTTTTTATTTTTTTGTATGTTTTTGGCTCCTGTTCCACTCTCCTCTCTCCCATATCCATCTTAGCTCCACACATAACAATCTCCCCGCTGCATCCTGCCTATCTGCACCGTGCGCTTGACATCACACCACCAAGCAGCACAGGCACGGCCTACTGGAACCTTCCCTGCACTGATTACCAACCCACTCTGGTGGCTGTAGTAAATGCCACAAACAACCCATCCCAGTAACTCCTCTTCAGCTCGACTTGCCCTACTATACCATATCTGAGTCACTGACCCTGCCAGTTGGAGAAGGAGGCAAAAAGTATTGAGCGCACAGACGAGCAAACAACAAAGAACACACAGTCTGCCTGCTCAGACATAGTCAAATTTTTTTTCAAAAAAGGGACAAAACAAACAAATATACAATCAATAAATGAGAAAAGTAACTACTGAATGCCCCGAAAACAGCAGACAATATCAAAACATTTACAAAAACAGGACAGGATGGTTCCAGTAGGCATCCAAAATAAAACAACTGATAACTCACTCTCCTCTGGAGGAAAATGCACTAGAACTACCTGATAAGGAATTCAAACCTCTAATACTCAGAATTCTCCAAGAACTGAGGCAAAAAGCTGACAAATATGAGGACAAAATACACAAATTCATGGAAAATACAGACAAAAAATTGAAAGAATTAAGGAAGATGATGCAGGAAAAAAATGCCAAAATAAATTCACAACTAGAAATTATAAAAAGACAACAATTAGAAATCCTAAAGATAAACAACAAGATTTCAGAAATGGATAATGTCATAGAAGGGCTGAGAAGCAGATATGAAACGGTGGAAGACAGGATCAGTGGAATCTTCAATTCAAACACTTGGATACAACTCTGTTTCAGGAAAAAGAACAAAGAAAAATGAAGAGACACTGAGAGTTATGTGGGACACAATTAAAAGCAAAAATTTACGAGTGACTGCAATTCCAGAACAGGGGGAGAAAACAGAAAACACAGAGAGGATTATTGAGGAACTGCTGACAGAAAACTTCCCCAATATCATGAAAGATGAAAAGCTGGTAATCCAAGAAGCTCAAAGAACCCCATATAGAAGAGACCCCAAAAGAAAATCACCAAGGCATACCATATTTACACTTGCCAAAACCAAAGACAAACGAAGAATCCTGAGAGCAGCTCATGAAAAACAAGAAGTCACATACAGAGGAGAAACAATACGACCAAGCTCAGACTATTTGGCAGAAACCATACAGGCAAGAAGGCAATGGGATGACATATATAAAATCTTGAAAGAAAAAAATTGTCAGCCAAGAAAAATATATCCTGCAAAACTCTGGTTCAAATTTGATGGTAAAATTAGGTCATTTCCAGATAAACAGAAATTAAGGGAATATGTAAAAGTCAAACCAAACTTACAAGAATTATTAAAGGGAGTTCTTTGATCTGAGGACAAACAGCTTCAGCTCAAAGGCAGAACCTAGGATGCAGGATCATACGAGCCAGGTACCAATCTAGGAAATGAACTCTCGAGGACTATCCAAAACCAAAAGAAATACAACAGGGAATCAGAGCAGTTAATCAATAAATGACAACAACATCAAAACAATAAAAGAGGGAATAAACAGCATAGGTATAGAACCTTCTAATGGAGAGGAAGGCAAGGCCATACCAAGTAATGGTAGACTGCTTCAAACTTAGAAAGATAAGGGTAAAAGTCATGGTAACCACAAAGAAAGTTAACAAACCAACTCATAAAAATAAAGAGGAAAAACATAAAGTCTCAGCAAAAACAAAACATACAAAAAAAAAAGAAATGAAAAAAACAATCCACAAACAAAAGTAACTCAGCACAAGAGAGTAAGCAGAACAAAGAAAACTTCAGTACCACAAAAAAAAGCACTACTAAATGACAGCAACAAACACACATGTATCAATAATTACACTAAATGTAAATGGACTCAATGCACCCATAAAGAGACGGAGAGTAACAGAATGGATAAGAAAACAGGATTCATAAATATGCCATCTACAAGAGACACACCTTAGAAACAAAGATGTAAATTTATTAAAAGTCAAAGGTTGGAAAAAAATATATCAAGCTAACAACGAACAAAAAAGAGCAGGAGTGGCAAATCTAATCTCAGATAAAATAGACATTAAAACAAAATCTACAATAAAAGACAAAGAAGGACACTAGATAATGATTAAGGGGACGATCCACCATGAAGACATAACCATAATAAATATCTAAGCACCCAATGACAGGGCTCCAAAATACATAAAACAAACTCTAACAACACTGAAAAGAGAAATTGACAGTTCCACAATAATAGTAGGAGATTTCAACACACCACTCTCAGTAAAGGACAGAACAACTAAGAAGAAACTCAGCAAAGATACAGAAGACCTAAAGGGCACAATCAGCCAACTGGACCTCATAGAAATATATAGAACACTCCATCCAACTGCTGCAAAGTACACATTCTTTTCCAATGCACATGGAACGTTCTCCAGAATAGACAACATCTTAGGCCACAGAGAAATCCTCAACAAGATCCAAAACGTTGAGATAATTCAAAGTATCTTCTCTGACCACAATGCCATCAAGGTAGAAATTAACAGAAAGAGCAAGGAAAAAAAATCAGCTACATGGAAACTGAATAATACCCTGCTTACACATCACTGGGTAATAGAAGAAATCAGAGATGGAATCAAAACATTCCTAGAATCAAATGAGAATGAAAACACATCATACCAAAACCTTTGGGACACAGCAAAGGCAGTCCTCAGAGGACAATTTATACCAATAGATGCACATATCAAAAACGAACAAAGGGACAAAATCAAAACCTTAACTAAGGAACTCAAACAAATAGAAAGAGAACAGCAAAAAAAGCCCACAACGACCAGAAGAAAGGAAATAGTAAAGATCAGAGCAGAAATAAATGAAATAGAGAACAGAAAAACAATAGAAAGAATCAACAAAACCAAAAGTTGGTTCTTTGAAAGAATCAACAAAATCGACAAACCACTGGCCAGACTAACCAAAGAAAAACAGCAGAGGACACAAATAACCCAAATAAAAAATGAAATGGGGGACATTACAACAAACCCAATGGAAATAAGAAAGATTATAACAGAATATTATGAAAAACTATACTCCAACAAATTTGAAAACCTAGAAGAAATGGATAAATTTCTAGAAACACATGGCCTATCCAAACTACAACAAAGCGATGTTGAAAATCTGAACAGACCCATAACAGGAGAAGAGATTGAAAAGGTAATAAAAAAACTCCCAACCAAAAAAAGCCCTGGCCCAGATGGCTTCACTGGAGAATTCTACAAAACATTTACAGAAGAGCTTGTACCAGTACTACTCAAGCTATTTCAGAGCATAGAAGAGGAAGCAACACTTCCAAATTCATTCTATGAAGCCAGCATAACGCTGATACCAAAACCAGGCAAAGATGTCACAAAAAAAGAAAATTACAGACCAATATCTCTCATGAATATAGATGCAAAATTCTCAACAAAATTCTAGCTAATAGAATTCAGCATCATATCAAAAAAATGATACACCACGACCAAGTAGGATTCATACCAGGTATGCAAGGATGCTTCGACATTAGAAAATCAATTAACGTAATCCACCACATAAATAAAAGGAAAGAAAAGAATCACACGATCATCTCAATTGACACAGAAAAGGCATTTGACAAAGTCCAACACCCATTCCTGATAAAAACTCTCAATAAAATAGGTATAGAAGGAAAATTTCTCAATATAATAAAGAGCATCTATTCAAAACCAACGGCCAAAATCATTCTTAATGGAGAGAGGCTGAAAACATTCCCCTTGATAACAGGAACAAGACAAAGATGCCCTTTATCACCACTCCTGTTCAACACTGTGCTGGAAGTTCTAGTTAGAGCAATAAGGCAAGAAAAAGAAATAAAGGGCATCCAAATTCGTAATAAAGAAGTTAAACTGTCCCTGTTTGCAGATGATATGATACTATACATAGAAAACCCTAAAGACTCCACGAGAAATCTACTGGAACTAATAGAAAGATTCAGCAGAGTAGCAGGATACAAGATAAACATTCAAAAATCAGTTGGATTCCTATACACCAGTAAGGAGAATGATGAAAAGGAAATCAGGAAAACGATACCATTTTCAATAGCCCCTAAAAAGATAAAATACTTAGGAATAAATCTGACCAGGGATGCAAAAGACCTATACAGAAAAACTACAAAACACTACTGCATGAAACCCAAAGGGACCTACATAAATGGAAAAACATACCATGCTCATGGATAGGCAGACTCAACATTGTGAAAATGGCAATTCTACCCAAAGCAATTTACAACTACAACGCAATCCCGATCCAAATACCAACAACATTCTTCAAAGAGATGGAAAAACTAATCATTAACTTTATATGGAAAGGGAAGAAGCCCCGAATGAGTGAAGCACTACTGAAGAAGAAGAATAAAGTTGGAGGACACACACTACCTGAGTTCAGAACCTACTATAAAGCTACAGTAGTCAAAACAGCCTGATACTGTTACAAAGACAGATACATTGACCAACTGAACAGAATTGAGAACCCAGATGTAAATCCATTCAACTACGGTCACCTGATCTTCGACAAGGGAAAAAGTCCATCAAATGGGGAAAAGACAGTCTTTTTAACAAATGGTGGTGGCAAAACTGGATATCCATTTGAAAAAAAATGAAACAGGACCCATACCTCACACCGTATAAAAAAACTATTTCAAAATGAATCAAAGACCTGAAAATAAAGCCTAAAACTATAAAGTTCATAGAAGAAAAAATAGGACCAACACTTCAGGCCTTAATAGATGGCATTAACAGGATACAAACCATAACCATCAACACACAAACCCCAACAGATAAGCTAGATAACTGGGATCTTCTAAAAATCATATACCTATGCTCTTCAAAAGACTTCACCAAAAGAGTAAAAAGAGAACCTACAGACTGGGAAAAAATTTTTGGACAGCACAAGTCAGACAAAGGTCTATATCCATAATCTACAATAAAATCCAACACCTTTACAACAAAAAGACAAATAAGCCTATTAAAAAATGGGCAAAGGAAATGAACAGACACTTCACCAAAGAAGAGATTCAAATGGCCAACAGACACATGAGGAAATGCTCACGATCACTAGCCATTAGAGAAATGCAAATTAAAAACACAATGAGATACCATCTCATCCCGGCATTACTGGCATGAATCAAAAACACTGGAAATAACAAATGTTGGAGGGGCTGTGGGGAGATGGGAACTGTTATGCACTGCTGGTGGGAATGCAAAATGATACAACCATTTTGAAAATGATATGGTGCTTCCTCAGAAAGCTAGAAATAGACATACCATTCGATCCAGCAATCCCCCTCCTAGGAATATGTCCTAGACAAATAAGAGTCGTCACTCGAATAGACATATGCACACCTATGTTCATAGCAGCATTGTTCACAATAGCAAAAAGATGGAAACAACCTAAATGCCCATCAACAGATGAATGGATAAACAAACTATGGTACATACACACAATGGAGTACTATGCAACGAGAAAGAACAACGATGGATCTGTGAAGCATCTCATAACATGGATGAAACTGGAGGACATTATGCTGAGTGAAATAAGTCAATCACAAAAGGACAAATATTGTACGAGACCTCTATTGTAAAAACCCATGAAAAAGTTCACACACAAAATGTAAAAATCTCTGTTGGTTACCACGGATGGGAGGGGTCGTGGGGGGGAATACTAAATAAGCAATAGATAAGTGGTATCTAGGGTGAAGGGTGAGACAGTACACAATACAGGGGAAACTAACACAACCTGTACAAGGAAAGGTCATGGAAGCCCCATAGACCCATCCAAACTCCCTGAGGGACTGAATTGCTGGGTGGAGGGCTGTGGGGACCATGGTCTTGGGGAACATCTAGCTCAATTGGCATGACACAGCTTATAAAGTCAATGTTCTACATTCTACCTTGGTGAGTAGTGTCTGGGGTCTTAGAAGCCTGTGAGTGGCCATCTAAGATACTCCACTGGTCTCATCCCTTCGGGAGCAAGGGAGAATGAAGAGAACAGGATACAAGGAAAAGATTAGTCCGAAGGACTAATTGTCCACAGCTACCAAGGCCTGCACCAGACTGGGTCCAGTACAGCTAGATGGTGCCCAGCTACCACCACTGACTGCTCTGACCAGGATCACAACAGAGGGTTCTGGACGGAACTGGAGAAGGATGTAGAGCATAATTCTAACTCACAAAAAAAAGACCAGATTTACTGGCCCAAAGTAGACTGGAGAAACCTCGAGAGTATGGCCCCCAGACACGCTTTTAGCTCAGTGGTGAAGTTACCTCCGAGGTTCACTGTTCAGCCTGGGAGTGGACAGCCCTGTAAAACCAAATGAGACTAACGAGGTACAGGAGTCCAGTGACAAGGGCCAGAAGGCAGAAGGGTACAAGGAAGCTGGTGATAGGGATCCCAAGATTGAGTAAGGATATTGTTGATGTGTTGTGAGATTGTTAACCATTATCATAGGGCAACATTTGTAGTAACTGTTAAATGTGAAACTGTTTTGTTCCGTAAGCCTTCATCTTAAGTGAGAATAACAGTACAACTGGAAGAGCTTTGTCAATGTCACTGAACTGTGCATGTAGAAATTTTTGAAACAGTGTATCTTTGGCTATGTGTATTTTCACCAAAAAAAAAAAAAAAAAAAGGGTTGAGAAGTTAGAGGTTAATATGTTGTGGGGTTGTTAACCAATGCCATAAAACAACATGTGTACTACTGTTTCATGAGAAACTATTTGTTCTGTAAGCCTTCACCTGAAGTACAATAAAATATTTTAAAAAAATGGATCAAAGACTTAAATATAAAATCAAAAATGATAAAGATCATAGAAGAAAAAATAGGGATAACACTAGGAGCCCTAATACATGGCATAAACACAATATGAACCATAAGTAACAATGCACAAGCACCAGAAGAGACTAGATAAATGGGAGCTCCTAAAAATCAAACACTTATGCTCATCAAAAGACTTCACCAAAAGAGTGAAAACACAACCTACAGACTGGGAAAAAAAATTTGGCTACCACAAATCCGATCAGCGTCTAATCTCTAAAATCTATAAGATATGGCAAAACTTCAACAACAAAAAGACAAATAACCAAATTAAAAAATGGGAAAAGGATATGAACAGGCACTTCACCAAAGAAGATATTCAGGCGGCTAACAGACACATGAAGAAATGCTCACCATCATTAGCCATTAGAGAAATGCAGATCAAAACTACAATGAGATATCATCTCACCCCAACAAGGCTAGCGTTAATCCAAAAAACACAAAATAATAAATGCTGGAGAGGTTGTGGAGAGACTGGAACACTTATACACTGTTGGTGGGAAAGTAAAATGGTACAACCACTTTGGAAATCAATTTGGTGCTTCCTTAAAAAGCTAGAAATAGAAGTACCATATGATCCAGCTATCCCGCTCCATGGAATATATCCTAGAGAAATAAGAGCCATCACACAGATATATGCACACCCATGTTCACTGCAGCACTGTTCACAATACCTAAAAGATGGAAACAACCTAGATGCCCATCAGCGGATGAATGGATAAACAAATTGTGGTATATCCACACAATGGAATACTATGCAACAATAAAGAACAACGATGAAGCTGTGAAACATTGTATAACATGGAGGAAGATGGAACTTATTATGCTGAGTGAATTTAGTCAGTCACAGAAGGACAAATACTGTATAAGACCACTATTATAAGAACTCAAGAAAAGGTTTAAACACAGAAGAAAACATTCTTTGATGGTTACAAGTGTGGGAAGGGAGGGTGAGGGTTATTTACTAACTAGATAGTAGATAAGAATCATCTTAGGCGAAGGGAAGGACAGCACATACTACAGGGGAAGTCAGCACAACTGGACTAAACCAAAGCTAAGAAGTTTCCTCAATACAATCAAATACTTTGAGAAACAGAGTAGCAGGGGTAGGGGTCTGGGGACCATGTTTTCAGGGGACATCTAGGTCAACTGGCATAAGAAAGCTTATTAAGAAAATGTTCTGCATCCTACTTTGGTGAGTGGTGTCTGGGGTCTTAAAAGCTAGTGAGTGGCCATCTAAGATGCATCAGTTGGTCCCAACCACCTGGAGTAAAGGAGAATGAAGAACACCAAAGACACAAGGAAAGTATTAGGTCAAGAGACAGAAAGGGCCACATAAACCAGAGACTTCATCAGCCTGAGACGAGAAGAACTAGATGGTGCCTGGCTACCACCAATGACTGCCCTGACAGGGAACACAACAGACAGCCCCTGATAGAGCAGCAGAAAGATGGGCTGCAGAACTCAAATTCTAGTAAGAAGACCAGACTTAACGGTCTGACTGAGACTGGAGGTATCCCGGAAAGCAAGGCCCCTGGATTCTCTATCAGCCCTGAACTAAAACAATTTCCAAGGCCAACTCTTCACACAGGGATTGGACTGGACTGTGGAACATAAAGTGATACTCGTGAAGAATGTACCTCTTAGTCAAATAGATACAAGAGACCAAAGGGGCAGCTTCTGTCCAGAGGTGAGATGGGAAGGCAGAGAGTGTTAGGAGCTGGTTGAATGGACATGGGGAATCAGGGGCGGAAAAGAGGAGTATGCTGTCACAGAATGGGGTAAGCAGTTAGGGTCACATAACGATGTATGTATAAAATTTTGTATGGGAGACTAACTTGAAATGTAAACTGCATTTAAATTACAACAATTAAAAAAAAAAAGATTTATAGCCTTGGAAACCCTACGGCACAGTTCTACACTGTCCAATAGGGCCACTATGAGTCAGTATCAACTTAATAGCAACGGGTTTGGTTTTGGTTTTGGTTTGGGATACAGAGCGCATCAAGTGTTCCACTTTTAATAAGCAGTCAAGTAATGCAGAAAGACTAAGAATCTATTCACTAAGAGAGAACTCCTACCGTCTAAGTCATCATTCACTTACTACCTATTTCTCTTCAAAATTTTTAAATTATTTAGCCAGGAGAAAAGCAGTTCTTAAGACAGAGTAAATGACTTTAATAAGCTGCCATATTTTGGTTAACATTTGCAGTCCGATACAATGTGTTTTTATCAAAGATTTGAGATATGGCTTTCCTTCCGTGAAATGAAGAATACATTAGGGCAGATCAATAAAACACTGAGGTACTATGTGTAAAATGTTAAGGGTCTATTTATCAAAAAATTATGAACCATGCTATAGAATTTAGCCAGGTCAGAGATAAATTAAATTACTGATCTACATTCATTTTTCCCCTTTCTGTATGATTATCTTTTGATTTTTTATAACATACATTACTGCCTATATAGAAGATTAATCATTTTATTCCAGGCCCAGCATGTCTGCTGACTGACGATTTTCTAAAATATATTGTCTTGCTGGTAGCATTCACATTTATAAATTAAGCTCCCTTTACATAAACATCTAAATATTCAACACAAAATTCTACAAACTTCTGTAGCGTGAACTCAAAGGGAAAGGGGGTCATTTTCTTTCTTTTTTTCTAATACAAAGGATGCAAAGATAAAATGAAATTTTTTTTTCTTAACATCATTCCACAACTTTATGGTTCTTGATACTTGTCCTTGATGAAGCCAAAATATATTCTATTGACTTTTTAAAAAATGACTTAACTCTATTGCTAAGCGAAGTGATGCAATAAACACTTTCTAAATTGAAAGGTTTTAAATTTTCAGACCTAAATCTTCCTCAAGATGTGTGACCTCAAATTCTGTAAGCAATTTACCAATTGCTTTGGGGATTTCTCTAAACACAATGAACTTTCATTCCCCAAATCAACAACCCTCAAAGTGGAAAAATAATGTGTCTAGAATTAGGATTTTCTCTCACCTGCTAAGAAAGGAAAATGCACAAATATTTTGGAGGAAATGTGAATTCCACAGGCCCAGGTTAACTCACGAAAAAGGAAGCTAACACAAGAGTTCTTGGTAGGAATGATCTTTGATTTGGGGTTGTATTTAGTAACTTTTGCCGACCGGGAAAATATTTTCTCTTTAACGAAGTACTGTTAGACAGAGGCCTTTTCATTTTCTTTAATGGAGACATGATCGTTCAGACTTGTGCTTCAAACGAGGCAGAAATTATCCCTAATGTGCAGTGTGAACATTTCTATCAAGATACAGTGAAATGCCATTTTGGAGTCTGATGAGAAAAATATGGGAGCTCATAAAATGTCTGCCACTTTCAGGTGCAGACACGGTCTGCTGCATTTCTTCACACTGATTGTCACTGAGAGAAGCACGGACATGAGGGGCATGTCCCACAGTCTCACACAAATGCCAACCCCTGTCACTGGGACAAGAAGTTTCCAGCCTCACAGCAGGCCTGAGGGACACTTTCTCTACAGGTCTGCTCCAAAGCGGAGCGCCCTTTCGCACTAGAAATCAATGTCACCAAACAAAAACTCCAGGAGAAAGTTAAATACCAGCAGCAGAAATGTCTCTTGTGTAGCAGTCCCTCCCCACTGTGTTTCTGCCAGTTGACAAGAAGCAGTGGGGAAAACAGAGCCTGCAAGGGCTGAGAAGAGAAAAATCACCACAGAACTTCAGAGCTGGAAAGGACAAAGTTTCAGACAGCAAAAGACTCAAGCCGCCTACTGTGCAGAAATGAAGAAAGTTGTCTGGGAAAGCCAGTAGGCCTAACTGAAGATCCTCAACCCAATTACCAACCTCCGACTTAGGGACAAGCCACAACTCCTAATTGCCCTTTAATGTTATGTAAATTTGCCCTCACTACTTGGAACAAATTCTTCATCACTATCACCTTTACTTGCTGCTTGTGCAGGTTTTATACCACTGAAAAGGCTTCGAGCCTTTTTTGGCACTAAAAAGCCCATTGCCATTGTGTCGATTCTGATTCATACTGACCTTACTAAAGTAAGGCTAAGTAAGAATCGTATGGACGTGTGCTAACTTACCTACAAATTCCACTGAAAGACACAGGAACAGATCTCATTTGCAACCCATGCCCAAGTCTGTCTTTAGGTAGGTAGGTAAGTCGAAACAGGTCCATACGGTTCTTATTTAGCGTCAGTCAAATGTTTGTCTTAGTATACGGTGTATAGTTTACCTTTCTGTGCAGATGAATCACTTAAGAAACACTTCTAAACCACACAATATTTTCATGAGTGCCACAAAGTGGTGCGTGCGTTCATTATTAGGAATCATTATTTTTAACTCAAAATTTTAATATAATAGGACCTATGGAGTCCATTCTTAAGTATGAGTTGTCCTTAAGTCAGACCTTCCTAACCCATGGACTCCCTTTACCTTAATGAGTTCTTTCACCAGGGTGTGGCTGCCTTGGCTTTGGTTTTGTCTGCACACAGAGTATGGGATCCATTTCTCACGAGGTGGACTTCATTGAACAAGCTCACAAAACCAGCAGATAAGACCAGAACGTCAAAGTAGCAATCTACAGTTTGCAGTATAACTGCACAGAGATGTCAGAATGACTAGTACATTCCCTTCCTATAGATGTCCTCCATGCAAAGCCAAATCCTAATCACATAGTAATTTGACGTGCGGAATCAGAGCAAGGGGAGCTCATTTGAACGTTAACCATTGGGAAGAGAGTACACAGCATGCATTGCCTACAGTTCCCTGAATCCATTGCCACAAAGAAATGGCCTTGCCAATGGAACAGCACTCCAATTCTACACAGAAGGGGACTTGTCTGCTCCAAAGAGGACTGCATCTGAACCCCTTCTTCTACATTTGTATGAAATTTATATATGAACCCCTTCCACTACATTTCCATTATTGAAGAACCACAATGTGAAGGGCAAAATTTAACTCTCTTTGTTCTCAATAATCTGCATCATTTTTCACACTGTGAATTAAAATATGTTCATTGTAAGAAATAAACATGTGAAAAAAATAAAATGAAATTATTCTATTTCTTATACCTAGAAAATTATAGGTGGATAACTTTTCCATGGATACATGTTAGGTTGAACCACATAAAATTTCCATTTTGTAGATAAAAAACAGTTGAATATTGGTAGTTTTATTTGGCCCAACTTTACATACACAGAGGAGTCCTGGTGGCACAGTGGTTAAAGCACTCGGCTGCTAATTGAAATGTCGGTGTTTCAAACCCACCAGCTGCTTTGTGAGAGAAAGCTGTGGCAGTCTGCTTCCGTAAAGACTACAGCTTTGGAAACCCTATGAGGCAGTTCTACTCTGACCTATAGGTTTGCCAAGAGTCGGAATCGACTTGACAACAATAGATAACAGAGTTAATATATATACACACATTATATAGTATTAAAGTAGGATTACACTTAAAATTATTATTTTTTCTTAAATCAGAGCTGATAAAGAGCTTTCCCTGTCATTAATTCTATGACAGATACCCTAGTACACATTTTTTTTTTTTTTTTGCCAAAATCTCTGATTATTTCCTTGGGGAATATTGCTAAATGTAGAATTAACCAAAAAAAACCAAACTCATTGCCATCGAGTCGATTCCGACCCACAGCGGCCCTATCGGACAGAGTAGAACTGCCCCACAGGGTTTCCAAGGAGCAGCTAGTAGATTAGAACTGCCAACCTTTTGGTTAACAGCTGAGCTCTTAACCAGGATGCCACCAGGGCTCCAAATGTAGAACTGCTAGGTCAAAAGGTATGCACACACCCACTCATTTACATACAGCTGTTTTAACCCACAACAGGAGAGTTGAATAGTTGTGACAGAGACGTACAACCAACAAGCCTACTAGATTTACTCTCAGGCGCTTTAGGGAGAGAGGGCCAATCCCTGGTCTAGAGTCTATAATTAGCTAGGGACAGAATCCAGCCATCTAGTCCACAATAGAAAGCTGACTCCCCATTCTGTAAAATTCACCATCACTACGAGCAAATCCCTTCCATTTCAGTTATTTTTCCCCTTTAATGTTTTTAATCCGTCAAAAGATTCTATGTGATATAACTCCACTATCACTAGAATACTATTAAAGAAATGTACCTTCATTATTTTTCACTACAGAAATTATTATAGCCTACGTTATAAAAGGGAACCAAATCAAAAAAAAAAAAGAAAACTTATAAAAATTACTTTTCAGCAATATTGTGTAATAATATATAATATGCATAAATACAAATGTTCTTAATCATTCAATGTAAAAATTGGCTATTAAATAAAAAGGCTGAAAGAGATTTCATTTATTTTCCTTTCATCCGAAACAGCTAAGAATTTTATATTGGATTCCCTTTATTCATGACTCAGAAACTTGGCTAATGAAAAAACACATTAAATTTTTTATTGAAAAAGAATTCATGTCTGAATTATTATAAATTCTTCATTAATGAGGTTTTAATCTACATGACTCTACCATATGCTAGAAAACCACCCATACACAAACTCTATGGGACAGCTTTACTGCCATTACGTTAACAGCCATTTAAAAGATTTTCTATGGGATAAAGATTAGGTGATTTATCATGGTTTTATGCCCCTTTAATCTGCTCCATCTTCCCATTGTAAAATAAATATTGGTTTTAAAATAAATGGTTCTGCCCAGGTTTTGATGAGAAAAGTTGCCCTGTAAATCACAAACTCACACGTGCCAAACTCTAAGTCCTGTGTTAACTAGCCCATTCTGAGGAAAAATAAGTCCATTTTACAGAACAAAACCCAAGGAAGACAATTACTGAAGTATTTTATCAATGCTGCAATGTAACTAATGTGAGATATAAGCGTCCCCACCCACCCACTTTTCCTAGTCTCAGGATAAAACTAGTGTATGCCAACCTGTCCTTCAATTGGACTTTAAAAGTGTGTTCTTTACTGTAGTTTTATTATATTGTCTCCAACTCCTATACGCAAGCTATGTACTCAAAATATTTACCAGTGTGATGTGAGGGTTATCTGAAGACATCACTACCAACCACTTTTTCATACACAGAGGGCCAAATCGATTTCATAGTCCTTTCTTATAATATTTCACAGAACTCTGAGAAATCTACAATGCATATTTTCCTACAAAAAGCACAGTGGCTAAAACACTCTGGAAGATATAAATGGTTTAAGGCAGTGCTTCACAAATTATCTGTGGTATAATACGAATCGATTTTATTTTTCATTTCTAGTCTGTTGTGGGCGGATGATACACTTGTAAAACACACACACACACAAATACACCTGGATATTGTGGCAATGCCAAGTTGCTATAAAAAGTTTCTAAACAAACATTGCCCAAAAGAAATATAATGCAAGCCACATATGTAATTTTAAACTTTCTAGTAGCCTCACTAAAAAAAAAAATGTTAAAAGAAATAGGTGAAATTAAATTTAATGTTTTATGTAACCCAATTAGCCATAATCTTATTGTTTCAACATGTAACCAATATACAAATATTACTGAGATAACTTAAGTTCCTTCTTTCATTTTGTTTTTTTAAGTCTTCAAAATCCAGCATGTATCTTACACTTACAGCACTTCCCATTTCAAAGTACTCACATTTCAAGTGCTCAGTAGCCACATGTCAACAATAACAACAACCCACTGCCTTTCAGTCAATTCTGACTCGAGGTTACTGCGTTGGACAGTACTCTTAATTTTTGCATTTCTCTCTTTGTGAACGGGTTTATAGATCACACTTTGAGTTGTTGTTGTCAGGTGCCATGGAGTCAGTTCTGACTCATAGCGACCCTATGTACAATAAGAACAAAACACTGCCCAGTCCTGCGCCATCCTCACAATCCTTGTTATGTTTGAGCCCACTGTGGAAGAAACTGCTTCAATCCATCTCTCTGAGGATCTTTGTCTTTTTTGCTGACCCTCTACTTTACCAAGCATAATGTCCTTCTCCAGGGACTGGTCCATCATGATAACATGTCCAAAGTATGTGAGATGAAGTCTCATCATCCTTGCTTCTAAGGAGCATTCTGCTGTACTTCTTCCAAGACAGATTTGTTTGTTCTTCTGGCAGTCCAGGTATATTCAATATTCTTCACCAACACCATAATTCAAAAGCATCAATTCTTCTTCAGTCTTTCTTATTCATTGTCCAGCCCTTATATGCATACAAAGCAACTGAAAATACCATGCTTTGGCTCAGGCGCACCTTAGTCCTCAAAATGACATCTTCATTTTTTAACACTTTAAAGAGGTCTTTTGCAGCAGATTTGCCCAATGCAATACAGTGTTTAATTTCTTGACTGCTGCTTCCATGGGCATTGATTGTGCATCCAAGTAAAATGAAATCCTTGACAACTTCAGTCTTTATCATGATGTTGCTTGTTGGTCCATCCTGAAGTCTGTGGTCTTTGATGTTCATCAGTAAGTGCTTCAAGTCCTCTTCACTTTCAGCAAGCAAAGTGTCATCTGCATATCACAGGATGTTAATGAGTCTTCCTCCAATCCTGAAGCCGAATGCGTCTTCATACAGTCCAGCTTCTCAGATCATTTGCTCAGTATACAGATTGAGTAAGTATGGTAAAAGGATACAATCCTGACACACACCTTTCCTGATTTTAAACCACACAGTATCCCCTTGTTCTGTTCAAACAACAGCCTCTTGGTCTAAATACAGTTTCTGCATGAGTACAATAAAGTGCTCTGGAATTCCCATTCCTCTCAATGTTATCTATTATTTGTTATGATCCACACAGTCGAATGTCTTTGCAGAGTCAACAAAACACAAGTAAACATCTTTCTGTATTCTCTGGGTTTAGCCAACATCCATCAGACGTCAGCAATGATAATTCCTCATTCCATGTCCTCTTCTGAATCCGGCTTGAATTTCTGGCAGTTACCTGTCAATGTACTGCTGCAACCATTTTTTAATTACATTCAGCAAAATTTTACTTGGGTATGATATTAATGATATCCTTCGATAATTTCCACATTCTGTGGGATCACCTTTCTTTGGAATGGGCACAATAGAGGTCTCTCTCTCTTTTTTTTTTTTGCAAGGGAATGGCCATTAATTAGGGAAGGATGCAAAGAGGAAGCCACCCCTGTTCTCCCTTTTTCTCTAGAAGTAACCACTATTCTGAATGAAGTTGGTGTTATTTCCTTCACATCCCTTTTTTTATACTTTTCCCACAGATTATATACTTAAACATTTACATAAAGCCATTAACAAGGGAAAATATGTTTGTGAGTTACAAAGATGTGTGAATGCAATGTGTTTGGCTTGTACAAACCCTTATTATATGACATAGCAATCACTGAAAACAAATCTCATACCTTTTTCTTCTCCCTCCCCACGACTCTTGGTCCTTCACTCTACACCACTTTGATATATGGTTTTGCTTTGCTCTAAACCTGCGGATGCTGTACCACCTTCCAACCTGGCTAAGTGATACTTATCATATAGGTCACGGCTTAAAATGTCATTTCTCCAGGAAATCTTTCCAAACCTGCGCTTTACCGAAATAAGACTAGGTTCCCTGTTAAACGTACTCACTTTTCCTATACTGCACTTACCACAATTGTAAATATATATTCTTATAATGGTTTGTTTAATGCCCATCATCCTCATGAAAATATGTTAGCACCAGCACAATTCCCAATACATAGCAGGTGTCAATAAGTATTTGTTGAATGAATGAATGAATTTCCATTTGAAGAAGACAAACTTAACCCAGACATCATGTTTCTCAGTCTCTAGTTGTGACACAAGATTAGCATGTATATATCACAGGTATGTTGGGCACCTCCAGTTATTACTATGCATGGTTTTCAAATATATTGCCATAAACTTATTCATAGTATTGTCTTATGATCTTTTATTATCTACTGTGTCTACACACAGGGCCCTTTTCATTTCTAAAACTTTTTGCATTCTCTGTGTTGCTCAAGGCTGCCAGATGTTTATGTATTTTGTTAGTCTTTCAAAGAGTTAGTTTGTGCTTTGTTGATATTCTCTACTATTTCTTTAAATTCCATCTCATTTATTTTTATAATATTTCTGTATTATTCATTCCCTCTGCTTTATTTGGGTTTACTTTGCTATTCTTTTCATACCTTCTGGTTGAATGTTTAGCTCATTACTAGTCAATCTTCCTTCAATTGTAATAGGTGCATTTAAGAAGCTATAAATTTCCCTCTATGTACCATTTTTATTGTGTACCACAATATTTGAAATAAAGTATTTACTATCAAGTAATTTCTATCATGACTTTTTCTTGGACTTAAGAATTATTTAGAAGTATGATTCTGAGTTCCCAAACGTATGGAGTTTTTGATGTCCACTGGTTTTTGGCCTCCTATTTTTTCTTCCTCTGAGATTAAGAAGGTATTCCATATAATTTTTATTCATTGGTGTTTGTTAATGCTTTGTATGTATGTATATTCTCTATTAGTAGCTATCTAATAAAGCTAACCACCTTTGTCCTTTCAATTTTCTTCACCCTTGCTAATTTTTTTAGTCTGTTTGATTTATCAGTGTCTGAGAGAAAAATGTTAAAAGCTCCTCAGTCATGATTGAGTATGTTCTCAATGCCTCCTGGTGATTCTGTCAATTTTTACTTTATGTATTTTTGAAGTGATATTATGAGGTAATGCCGTCTCTAAATTAATATATCTTCCTGGTGCATTTTTCCTTTTAATCATTAAATAATAACTCTCTTTATCCATCATAATACTTTTTGTTTTAAAGTATATTTTGTCTGATATTAACACTGTGTCATCAACTTTCTTTTAACTGGTATTTGCATGGAGTATTTTATCTATTTCTATCTATATTCTTTGAATCTTTCTGTGCCATTATCCTTTATAAAGGTGCCTTAGAAGAAAGGGCCTGGAGATCTACTTCCAATAAGATCTACTTCCAAAAAAACCAGCCATTGAAAACCCTTTGAACTTCTAGAGATAATAGATTAATTTAGCCAAGTTGCTGGGTACAAGGTCGACAAACAAAAATCAGTTGGGTTTCTATACATCAGAAATGAGAAATCTGAAAGAGAAAAGAGGAAAACAATTCCATTTACAGTAGTATCTAAGGAATAAAATACCTAGGAACAAATCTAATCAGAGACATGAAGGACTTATACAATGGAAACTATAAACCATTGCTGAAAGAGATTAAAGAAGACTTAAATAAATGGAAAGATGTCTCATGTTCATGGATTGTAAGACTTAATATTGTTAAGATGTCAATACTACCCAAAGCAATCTATATATTCAACACAATCCTGATCAAAATTCCAACAGTCTTCTTTACAGAAACACAAAAACCAATCCTCAGCTTTATAGGGACTAGCAAGAGGCCCCAAACAGACAAAGAGGAGAACAAATTAGGAGGGTTCACACTTCCTGATTTTAAAACACACTATACAGCTATAGTAATCAAAATAGCCTGCTTCTGGTATAACAATAGACACATAGACCAACGGAATACAGTTGAGAGTCTAGAAATAAACCCACATATCTATGGTCAACTGATTTTTGACAAGGGTGCCAAGTCAATTCAATGGAGAAAGAAAAGTCTCTGCAATAAATGGTGCTGGAAAAATTTGATTTCCACATGCAGAAAAATGAAACAGGATCCATGCCTCACACCATATACAAAAACAAATCCAAAATGGATTAAGGACCTAAATGCGCAAACTAAAACCATAAAATTCTTAGAAGAAAAAGCAGGGGCAATGCTGTCAGGCCTGGCTTTTAACAATGGATTATCTAATATAATAACAAAAGCACAAACAGCAAGAGACTAAATAAATAAATGGGACCTCATAAAAATAAAAACTTTTGTTCATCAAAAGATTTTACCAAAAAAGTGAAAAAAATAAGCTACTGACTAGGAGAAATCTTTGAAAATCATTTATCTGACAAGAATCTAATAACCAAAATATATCTAAAACTGCAACAACTTAATAACAAAAGGATAAATAACCCAATCATAAAATGGGCAAAGGACTTGAATAGACTTTTCACCCAAGAGGACATTTAAACGGCTATCAAACACATGAAAAGATGCTCAGCATCATTAGCCATCAGAGAGAAATCAAAACCACAGTGAGATACCCTTTCACTCCCACTAGGATGGCTAAGGAGCCTTGGCAGCGTAGTGGTTAAGAGCTTGACTGCTAGCCAAAAGGTTGTCAGTTCAAATCCAGCAGCCATTCCTTGGAAACCCTATGGGGCAGTTCTGCTCTGCCCTACAGGATCCTTATGAGTCAGAACCGACTCAATGGCACCTAACAACAACAACAGGAAGGCTAAGATTGAAAAAAAAACAGAAAATAACAAATGTCAGCAAGAGTGTAGGGAAATTGGAACCCTTACTCATTGCTGGTGGGAGTGCAAAATGGTACAGTAGTTATGGAAAACAGTGTGGGAGTTCCTCAAAAAACCAAAAATTTCTACCATATGACCTGGCAATTCCACTGCTAGGTGTATGCCCAAAAGACTTGAAAGCAGAGACTCAAAGACTTGTACACCAATGTTCACTGCAGCACTATTCACCATAGCCAAAAGGCGGAAATAATCTAAATGCCCATCAACAGATGAATGGATAAACAAAATGTGGTACAAAGGACTACTACTCAGCCAGTAGGAGAAGTAAAGTCTTGATACATGCTACAATATGGAGTTGGAGGACATTACACTGTGTGAAATAAGTCAATCACGGAAGGACAAATATTGTATGACCTCACTTACACAAAAAGACAAGAAAAGGGAAATATCTAGAGAACAAACTTTATTAGTAGTTACCAGAGGTGGGGGGGAAGGGGAAGGGGAGGTTAATAGTGATGGAAATATCAAGCTGATGAAGTGTAGGGTTGCACAGCTGATTATTGTAATTGCCGTCAATAAGTTCTATACCTGTAAAAAGCGGAAATGGCAAAAGCGGTGTGACAGACATATTTACAACAATGACCAAAAAAAAAAAAAAAAAGAGTAGCTCCTGAGGCTGCTTATGGACAACCAAAAACCTCATGGGATTTGGCTTCTTGGTTTGGAGGTTTAGGGTCATGGTTTCAGGGGACTTCCCAGTTAACTGGCCTAATAACATGTTTAGTGCTTCTGTTCTACCTTCTAGTTCAATGTACAGTGCCTGGGTCTTAAAAGCCTGTAAGCAGCCATCTAAGGAACACTTGGTCTCTATTTGCTTGCAAAAACAGAGGAAGAAGGAGAGTCAGGAACAGAAGGAGGATATGGAATGTGTGGCTAATTGGCTCCTTTGCTACCAGACTAGAAGCTGGTTGGTGCCCAGCTGCCATTACTGAACATTTTGATCGAAGATTCCATAGACAAATTCTGATCAAAAGTGGGGAAATACAGATCAGAATTTCAAATTCTCATGGACTGCTGACATCCTGCAGCCATGAACATTAGATGAACCCCTGAAACTATTGCCCTGAGACAATCTTTAAACCTTAAACCAAAAATATCCCCTGAAGTCTTCTTAAAACCAAACAAAAGTTTAGCTTAACTTGTAAAAACAAATGTCTTCCTTGAGCATTATGCTCTTTTAAGAACTATGTACATGCAATAAAATTGACAACAGCAACTAGAAACATTAGATAGACTTAGAGAGCAGTAAATTTATGTCAATGAAGGAGGAACAACTCAGAAAAGGAGAGTGAGAATGGTTATACAATTGGAGAAATGTAATCAATGTCACTGAATTGTACATGTAGAAACTGTTGAATTGTATGTTTTGCTATACGTATTCTCAACTATAACAACAAAATTTTTAAAAAAGGATTTCAATAAGCATTCACATATTGAAAAAAGAAAGAAAGAAAACGTTACGGAACACAGTTGTACTCTGATACACATGGGGTAACCATGAGTTGGAATCAACTCAATGGCAACTGGTTTGTCTTGTACAGTTTTTGAAAAGAATATAGCTGGGGTTTTATCCTCCCACCTAACTTAAGAATCTCTGTTTATTGGCAGGCAAGTTCAATCTCTTTTACATATTTTTGTGATTACTGATATATTTAGCCTTAATTCAGTCATCTAATTAAAGTTTCCCCAAAATGAGGGATTATGGCTTCTAAGCATACAAGTACTGCACACCACTGCTATATCTAACTTAGCCTCATGATTTAGCTAGTCTTAGTAAGTAATTTAGATGCATTAGCAAACTATATTCTCTTAAAGCTACAAAATAGTAAGTCCTTATACAAATAACGCAAAAAATACAAACTAAGGAGGCCAATCCACTGCTCTATTTCTTACCTGTCACACGGAAACAGGAGGATCCATTTGTTGGCTACCTCTGATGTTGCTGTACTTCCTCCCCACCACCTCTCATTTTATTTTTATTTCTACCAGAAGCATCTCTCATTCTGTCTTTTCCTCTCCCACATTTCTTCTTTCCTAGCTCAGTTTCTCATCATCTCTTGCATGGACAATTGCCTTGGTTGCTTTTCTTTCTGGGCCTTCCTCTTACTGCCTGCCATAGCAGTACCACCTCCAGTTAAATGAGGACCTCATAATATAAGCTAAGAAATTGCAAACTTACTCCGTAGGTCTGTGTCTCTTAAATCAAAATTGAAGTCCCATAGCTCCAAACATTCTGTGAGAATTTTGTTTTTTAATTATTATGGTTTTATTCCAATTAATGTTCTGAAGAATCTCAATGACAACCTGATAATTGAACTGTGCTATTCAATAGCAGTGCCTGTGTTCATCATTTCTTCCCATCAAGTCTGCTCTGTTCTCTGTGTCATTGGCACCAAACAATCACCTAAGGTGATAGCTTTTAACTTTCAATGTGTCGGTAAGCACATCTGGCTGTTCGGTCGGTATGTCCTCATGCTAAAATTGTCCCATGTCTGCTATTGTGCTCTTTGGTAGAGATAATTTGCAATTGAAAGATACTGTCATCAAATAAGGCTTTAATTTATTAAGTTATTTAATTAACGGAGACTTTGATATGACATCATAAAAACACAGAGTATGGCAAAGTAATGGTCTATTTTAATTGTTAAGGACTAATGAGAAAAGAACAAAGGCAGAATTAATATGTAAATGGTGTGCTTATATCAGATGAAAGCCAAATGATACAGGACACTGTACAGAGGAAGCTTTCCCAGTCTTCCATACAGAGAAAAGTGGTGAGAGAATTGAGTCATCATATGGCTCAGACCTCTTTAAAGTATTAAAAAGCAAAGATGTCATTTTGAGGACTAAGGTGCACCTGACTCAAGCCATGGTGTTTTCAATCGCCTCATATGCATGCAAAAGATGGACAATGAATAAGGAAGACCAAAGGAGAATTGATGCATTTGAATTATGGTGCTGGCAGAGAATATTGAATATACCATGGACTGCCAGAAGAATGAACAAATCTGTCTTGGAAGATGTATAGCCAGAATGCTCCTAAGAAGTGAAGATGGCGAGACTTCGTCTCACATACTTTGGACATGTTTCAGGAGGGACCAGTCCCTGGAGAAGGACATCATGTGTGGTAAAGCAGAGGGGCAGCAAAAAAGAGGAGACCCTCAATGAGATGGATTGACTTGGCTGTAAAAATGGGCTCAAACATAACGTTGTAGGCACTGAGGATACAGAAGTAAACAAGACAGGCAAAATGCCTACCCTCACAGAAGTTATATCTGAACAATAAAAAAATTGACCTGAATTTATAATATACTGCCAGATAGTGATAAATTGTATTGTTTTAGGTAGGTGGTCAGGGAAGGATTCTCTGAGGAGATGACATTTGAGCAGAAACATGAGTGCAAGCAGGAGGCAAGGTATACAAATCTCTCAGGAGAAAGACTTCCAGATAGAAGCAACAGAAAATACAAAGATATTGAGGTGGGAATAAACTTGACATACTTAAAGAACAACAAGAAAACCAGTGTGATCAGATCACAGGGAGAAAGACAAAGAGTAGTCTGTGATGAGGTAAGTACAAAAAGGAGGAGCCAAATCTTGAAAGGCCTTGAGGCTATGTCAGAGATACTGGATTTAACCCTCAGAATTATGGGGCGCTATCAACAGGGAACTGCCAAAAATTCAGGCTGGATTCAGAAGAGAATGTGGAACAAGGGATATCAATGCTGATGTCAGATGGATCTTGGCTGAAAGCAGAGAATACCAGGAAGATGTTTACCTGTGTTTTATTGACTATGCAAAGGCATTTGACTATGTGAATAATAAGAAATTATGTACAAGACTGCAAAGAAGGGGAATTCTAGAACACTTAATTGTGCCCATAAGGAACCTGTACATATACCAAAGGCAGTCGTTCAAGCAGAACAAGGGAATACTTCATGGTTTCAAATTAGGAAAGGTGTGTGTCAGGGCTGTATCCTTTCACCATACTGTATGGTGAGCAAATAATCTGCGAAGCTGGACTATATGAAGAAGAACAGGGTATCAGGATTGGAGGAAGACTCATTAACAACCTGCGTTATACAGATAACACAACCATCCTTGCTGAAAGTGAAGAAGACTTGAAGCACTTACTGATGAAGATCAAAGACCACAGACTTCAGTATGGATTACACTTCAATATAAAGAAAACAAAAATCCTCAAAACTTGACCAATAAGCAACATCAAGAAAAATGGAGAAAAGATTGAAGTTGTCAAGGATTTCATTTTACTTGGATCTACAATCAGCACCCATGGAAGCAGCAGAAAGAAATCAAATGACTTATTGTATTGGGCAAATCTGCTACAAAAGACCCCTTTAATGTGCTAAAAAGTAAAGATGTCAGTTTGAGGACTAAGGTGAACTTGACCCAAGCCATGTATTTTCAATCGCCTCATATGCATGTGAGGGCTGGACAATGAATAAGGAAGACTGACGAAAAACTGATGCCTTTGAATTACGGTGTTGGCGAAGAATCTTGAATATACCATGGACTGCCAAAAGAACAAGCAAATTTGCCTTGGAAGAAGTACAGCCAGATTGCTCCTTAGAAGCTAGAATGGCAAGATTTTGTCTCATGTACTTGGGACATATTATCAGGTGGGACCAGTCCCCGGAGAAGGACATCATGCTTAGTAAAGCAGAGGGTCAGCAAAAAAGAGGAAGACCCTCAACAAGATGGATTGACACAATGGCTGCAACAATAGGCTCAAACACAGCAATGACTGTGAGGATGGCGCAAGACCAGACAGTGTTTCCTTCTATTGTACCTAGGGTCGCTATGAGTCAGAACCAATTCGATGGCACCTAACAACAACATTATGGTGTTTTTATACAGGTTAGTGATATGATCTGATTTTTTAAATGTTTTTAAAAAGATTACTTGCCTATGATCTGTAACTCTGACTACAGTGGGGCAAAAATTAAAGAAGAGATACCAGTAAAAAGCCTATTGTGGTAGTCCAGGCAAGAGGTGACAGTGTCTTAGACAAGGATGAAAGTTGGATATGCCATTCTGGAACTCAGGCGACAAGGCAGAGCTGGAGATATAAGTTTTGAGGTTATAAACACAAAAATAGTCTTAAAACCATGGGACTGGAAGAGGTAATCTGGAGGGGGGTATAAATAAATAAGGAAAGAAATCCAGGATTTCCATTTCTAATTATGATAGAATAGCTTGTAGCAGATGATAGATCCTGCCAAAAACAACTAGAAAAGCCAGATTCAACAACAACAACAACATCAAAAAAAAAAACCCCATGTATTGGAAGATACTGGGTCACTGCCAAAGTAGTCATAACTTTAAGGACCAGATCTTAGAGAAAAGGGAAGTTCACTGTGATGAGTCCATCTTTCTGCGTGCTGCTTTTCTCTTGCATTTGCTGATTCTTGGTGTGGGAAAAGGAACAGAGAATCTGGACAAAGGGCAGCTACTAAGAGGAAGAAAAGTCAATGGCAATTTCACAGAGTTAGGGAGACAAAAATTGGAATTTGGGAACACTAAGGCAGTGAAGAGAAGGGAGATGCAGAGAAATTATACTGATGCCCTGTACCTTTATTTCGCCTCACAACATTTGCTAAACTCTTAAAAATTTTCTAAATTCTTAATAAGCCATTCACAAAGCGAATGAAGAGCAAAGTCAAATTTTCATCAGTCTCACAGTGCTGGGGAGACAAACATTGGTTTCAGGAACAACCATAGAGGAGGATCCTTAGGAAACACATGAGAAATTCAGCTGAGATCCTTGAAGAGCTATATTCTAGGCGTAAGGGTAACTCAGAAGAAGAACAAGCATTATAAAGACTGCAAACAAGGCTCAAGTCCCCTCGATCCCTGACTGGATGGAAATGATATGTCCTTCTGCTGCCTGCTACAGGATAGGACAAACTCTGGAGGAAGATAATATCATTCAAAGCCTCTGCACTTTTTCATACAAAATGTCCGATCTTCAGGAAAAAATGAGCAGACATGCCAAGAAACAGAATCAAGAGAAAAAACAGACAATAGAAACACACCCACAGGTAAACCATGATGTTGTAGTTATCAAACATAGACCTTAAAATACTGTGATTAATGTGTTCAATGAAATAAATGACAAGACAATGATTTTTTTCACTAGAAGACTGAAATTCCTTTTTACAAAAAATCAACTGGAAAATTTAGAATTGAAGAATACAATTGCTGAAATGAACAAAAGAGAGCCAAACTGGAACCCTGAGGCACTTCAGCATTAAGAGATTGTAAAAAAAAAAAAAAAGAAGAAGAAGAAGGAGACAGTAAAGGAGACCGAGAAGGAGAAATCAGTGGGAAAGGAAGAAAAGTCATAAAATTCAGCAAATAAAATATTTTAAGAAGATTTAGACCATGATTTCACTAGAGCAATGGAGGACAAAAGGCTGATTTGAGGAGAGAATGGCATATAAGCAGTGGGCAAAGCAATAGTACATAACTCAGATTTTTCTAGAAAGGGGAACATAGAAATGAGGTAACAGGAATGTATCTCAGATGAGCTTTTTTTTAAAAAATGGAAGAAATCACAGCATCTCTCTAAACTGAAATGGGATCAGTTGGAAAGGGAGAACCTGAGGCTGCAATAGGGAGAAGAGATAACTATGGAAGGAAAGTCTTTGAAGAAGTGAAAGATACTAGGGTCTACTTACGGCGATCATAACATTTATCATCCAAAGCAAAACACTTATAAGAGTGAAAAAGGTGTTATTAATGATTAAATAAGAACATCAGGCATAAACTGGAATTGTGCTGAGCAATGCAGGATGCAGTTACTCTAGTTCTAGTGCACAAGGAAGGGGGCTGGTCTTAAGTAGAGCATGGACAGTTTATGCAAATTACCAGAAGGGAGGTGGATTTGGTGGAGGAGATGAGTTAGGTTTTCTCTGATTATTTCTATTTTCCCAGTGAAATATAAAGTGAGGGAATCAGCTGAATGTGAGAACTGGGGATGAGAGCTGGAGGTTTAAAGATAGAGGTGAAGGTGAAAAACTGTTGCCTTAGAGAGGAGAAGTATTAGGTAAATGAAGTAGGAGTGCCAGGTAGAGCAGGGATCCACTTTAAACTTGTGGACATAAATGTAAAGTAAGGTAGTTGAGCATAGGTTCGTATTCTTCTCCACCCATCCACATTCAGACCCACAGCAGGCAGACAGCTATGTGAGGATCAGAGCTTTGCCAGATGAGGGCAATGGAGAGAAAGGGCAGACTGGTTTGAGTGTAGTTTGCGTGGATGGAGCAGGAAGGTGAGGGAATACAATTTAATTCACTCCAATGTCCCCCCAGACCAAATTCTGTACCATATTGTTATGGAAGATATTTGAGAATATCCCCTTCAAAAGTCTAAAATGTCACGCCATATAAGAACTAGACCTTCTCATAAGAACAGATAAGTTTAACATACCGTTGACGACTGCCTATTTTTCTCAGATCTAAGGCATTCTTTCCCAAAGATTGGCTTTCTGTCTCTAAGAAAGGAAGAGAAAAATGTAACTTCTGAAAATTCCCAGTTAAAAGATTATTTTGTGATTGTTGTTTAGAAATCATGTGTTTTAATTTTTGTGTTTCTATAAAATATATAAAGAAATTTTTTCTTTGGTATCCAAAATGAGATAGAGAGTATTCTGATTGGCTGAAGCCACAGGCCTATAATTTCTGCCTTAATAAATTTTTTTTTAAAAAAAGGTCAGAACATGTGTCCCTAACCCCCCTCCACCACCCACACAAACATCCAAAATGGTCTCCTGGTCATGTTCTCAGAAACTCAGCTGCAAAGTTTCAAGCAACAACTCTGTCATCTGCTCTCACCAACCTACACAGCAACACCAGTCTGGGGCTGAAAAACACTCATCCAAGTGAAGACTCCCAACTTCAGACAGGGGTCAGGCAAAGTGTAGGTAATGTCTGGATATTGCCTGACACTCTATTTGGGAATAAAGGGGCAGTGAAATACTTTTTGTTAGTTTCTGTCTGTTAGTGACCCCAATTTTCACATTATTTCAATCAAAATATCAAAATACTCTCCATCCCAGAGAGGGGACCAAGTCTCTAGTTTAATAGATCTTAAAACACAGTTTTTAGAAAAAGTCTTCATGGGGCTAATCAGCACAGCACTACGACCGGTCAGACTCCCTAGTAGACAAAGGGTAGTTTCCCTTGGTCCTGGAACCAGAATATTTTCCTTAGGTCTCCTTGCCTAGACCAGGTTCTGGGACATATCCACACAGCCCTAGGGGAATCTTCTATATTAACTATGCTTCTGAACTCTAGGGATTGGCCAAAGTCAAGCAGAAAGCTCAAGAACTGAAGAGCCTATAGATGTCTACAACATAAGTGTGGCTGGTTCAACCAGATTCCCAGTCTTGGATCCACTTTGGGTTCGGGAGACAGATTTATGCTTCTGCTCCAGTGAATTCCATAGTTTCTAGTATTTGACCCAGGGTTGAACTAACAGGTCATTCCTGCTTTCCTCTTCTGTTTCCCCTGATGAGAATTTTGATCAACATGGGAGTCAAAAAATATCCTAGTTCTAGATTTGCTCTGTTGTACATAGGGTCACTATGAGTCAGAACAACTCAGGTGCACCTATAAAGAACAACAAAAGACCATTAACACCAGTTAGCTATTCCATTCTGCGGCCACTGTTAAACATAGTCATCTTGTAACTGAAATTCCACTGGGAACAAAAAGAGGGAAAAGAGAGTTGGGGGATGAGTTCTTTAAAGTCCATTCCAACTACTTAGGAGAAACCTAACAAGTCGCAATGGAAAACAGCAGAAAGAGAAACTGAATTAGTAATTCCCACTGCCTCTCACTGTCCACAAGCCCCCTCTGCTGGAGGAACTATTAGGTAATGAAATAACTATAATAACAGTAAACAAAAAGAAAGAAGGAAAAGAAAAAAAGAAAAGAAGGCAATCCCCAGCAACAGGATCAGCCCCTGTAAAACTGAGAGTCAAATGCAGTGATTAGCAAATACGAGCTGCAACTGGAAAACCACTTACAGATGAAGCAGCATGATGAATGATTTACCAAAAGGTCAACATTGCTCCTTTATCTTCACCACCCATCAGTTTCCATTGCCTTCAATTTGTCTGGCACATAACAGAAAGCAGGCCATAATTCATTCATCATAAAGAGTAACCTTATTTTGCAACATTAAAAAAGGAACCCTATAGTTGGATATAGCTGGATATAGCTGAAGTGTATGGCCCAGCTTCTCAATTAGGACTCCTGGCATACATCTTAAACAGTGTTACATTTAAAACACAGTTGCAAAAGGGAACATACTCAGCAAGTTTCAGAACTCTTGGCCCTACCCTGGGTCCTACTGATGCACTGTTAGTTCTCACGCAAGGGGAGGCTTCTTTAATCCCCTGGCCAAACACCACAATGAGTGGGGTGGGATGTCAGCATTCCTCCTTTTGCTCCCTTAGAAGCCAAATTTCTCTGCAGCCCCTGCTTTTAGCCGGGTGTGGATGCCAGACTTTCCACCTCGACATGCCTATGCTATGCTCTGATACATGAGCCGTGAGATGAACTACCTTCACACTCTCATCTGACAACATCTGTACAAAAAGAACACCGGGTGAAAATGTATTTTCAGGCAGGAGGGATCTGAAAATTAACATGTCTGCAAACTTCAAGGCCTCCTTTACCAGATTCACAAAAGCCATTTTAACTGAACCAATTAAACTGATTCCATCAGAAAATGGCACGCTCTCCCCCTCCCCCGCTTTTTCTGTCTCAGAATTTACCAACTGCTTCTCTGATTCTGTCAGGTCAGCGAGATATTCTGCATCTTGTGGATGTAATTTAAATTATCTGAGTTATTAAAGAATTCGTCTTCTCAGACTCTGTTTAAAGATGGTACCTAAATCTCTGCTGTGCTCTTACCGATCATTGTATTTGCAAATTAAAGCAAAACAAAACAGAACCAGAATTAGAAGCAAAATGTCCAAAGAGTTCTGCAAAAACATAATAGCTATCAGTATGTTCATCAAGCACTATTTATAAAAATAAAACCTAGAACTACTAATGCCAAACGTTACAAAACTGTTCAAATTAATTATAGTACAGCTATAAAGTGAAATGCTATGCAGATATTGAAAATTATTTAATAACATAAAAAAAGATTCATAGTATTATCAAGGGTGAAAAGCACATTACAAAAACAGTAGGTACAATCTTATCACATTTATTGACAATGGTTATATTTGGATAAAAAATTGAAGGTTTGGCAAACATCGATTGGCCGACCCATCCTCCATTCACAGCTTGCCTCTCTAGTCCTCTTCACAGCTGGGATGGTTCTGTAAAATGAGATGGAAGCAGAAGTCTGCAGAGTGGGGTTTCTTAGAAAGCTTTTTGTTTTGTCCTGATTAGGCAGGGCAGATTCAGCTAATGGGTGCCTTCTTATCTTTAGCCTTTACCTTCCCAATGCAAACATGATGCCTGTAGCTTTATTGTGAATATGAAGACGAAAGCCACAAGCTAAGAGCAGGAGAGGAGAGAAACCAGGACACCAGCCCAGGCTGTCATCTGCAGACTTGGAGAAAATCACTTAGTTGGGTTTTCTGTAATTTACAGCTGAAAACATTTCCTAATACATAAGAAGTTTTTATTTTCTTCTTTTTGCTTACCTGTTGCCATTGAGTTTATTTCGACTCACAGCAACCCTACAGGACAGAGTAGAACTGCCCCATAGAGTTTCCAAGGCTGCAATCTTTACTGAAGCCGACTGCCGCATCTTTTCCCTGCGGAGGGGCTGGTGGGTTCGAACCATCCACCTTTCAGTTTGCAACTGAGAGTTTAACCACGATGCCACCAGAGCTCCTCTTTTTGCTTATCTATCATTTTTATATTTTCTACCATAAGCTTGTATTGTTTCTGTAACAAGAAAAGAATATCGGATACAAAAAAAAAGGAGATTTAGTGTCCTTCAAGAGAAACCTTCAGGAGGCTGTGAGTTGTAGACTCAACTCATGCAAGAAACACCAGCACAGGCAACGAGAACATACTAATAATAAAATTCTTGGAGCTGTTCAAGGATATAAATATTTTCATTTACTTCTACATATAATGCTTATTGTTATTCAGATTACTATTTTTCTAATCAAGGAATATTTATTAAGATCTACTATCATGCTAAATACTAAGGATCCAAAGCTGAAGACAGCCCCAGACCAAAAGGAACTCAAAAAATTAAATATAGAGACAAACCCAAAGAAGTAAAACATTTTGCCTAACATCACCCAATGGTGAATGTGAAACATGGCCTAGAATGCAGGCCTATTGATTCCTAATGACCTTTATCACCGTACCACGTGCCTCAAGTATTAATATCCGGCTAGAAAGTGGGAGAAAAACTCTGGTGGGTGGGTTTAAGAAGGGTGGGTTGGATAAGACCAAGAAATATGGGAGATAGAATGTGTTCTTTAACAAGCACTTAATAGATCTGCTTCCCCCAGTAAAGGGAATGCTCTCTTTGAATGGAGCAGAGAAGAATCCAGTTTTATCTATCTACACTGCATTGAAACAGCTGATCGATCCATGATCACCGATGGTAATCTCAGTCAACAATAACAGTGGGGGAGAAACACAACACAGTGCCATCAGCTGTCACATACCCCAAGGAACAATGGCAACTTGACTTATTTATTCCTCTTTTAACCATTTGTTTTGGCTTCAGTGTAGACACATCAAGGTAGCTTCCTTATAAAGGTATGGAGTTTCATTGCAAAGGCAGTAAGGCTTGGGATCATATGCAAATTAACAAGTACCATTCCAAGAGCGGGGCAGCCACATGGCCTCTATTTGCCAAAACATAGGGCAGCCATCTTGAAAGCTGAGAGTTCACTCAGAATATACGTTGAGAATAAGAATAATTTGGGTACGTTTCTCAGCCACATTCACTTAGAGTTCAAATAAATAAGTAAAGGATAATATGCTATAAATAAGTGCCAGAAATACCAGTACCACCTGGATTTACACATATCTCTTATTAGAGCAACTATCATTTTTTACTGTGGTAATTGTTTGCATATCTGTTTTCCCTCTAGACTGTAAGTTCCTTAAAGACAAGGGCCATTTCCTCTCAGCTTTGCTGAGGATGCCCAAGATTTCCTCCTTCTAACAACTCAGGGACAAACTTAGATTCCAACCACAGATGCCTACCAAAGATGACAGCAATTTTCACTGAAAGTCCTTCTTTATTCCAAGTCATCATACTTTAAAAAAACAAACAAAAAGTTAATGTTATAACATTTCCAAACTATCCTTAAGGGAGGGAAAAATCACACATTAAATTGTCAAGTAACATTTACCTCCTCAAGGCCTGACTAATAGGAAATGACTGAACTTGGCAGCTCCTTTTATCACTTGGTCTATAAGCTAAACTCAGCTTTTGTTGTGCCAGTTGGAGAATGCCAGCATCCCTTCCCATCTCACACAACATCCCCCCGCCCCCCGCCAGTCCTTCTAGAGCCCGGCAATCTGGTGTAACCACTCCCCTGTGGGGTTAAAGTAAAAATGATAAACCAGACTTACAGGGTCCAAGAAGAGCAATGGTGGAGTTAGGAGAGATTAGAAGGGTGCTAGATTCATTTCTACTGAGTCTCTGTTGGCTATTTCATGAGAAGACCTTCAGTGCAGTTATACAAAGAGCACCTGGCTCAGTTCCAACTCTTTTGTCTTTCAGTTCTTCCAAAAAAAAAAAAAAAAATCAGCTAGGAAGGATAAAAAACTAGAAATTGGTGGATGGAGCCCAAAGGTTTTCTCTAGGATGAGAAGCCTTCATCACTGCCCGCTAATTATGTAAATCTGCTCCTGCAGAGATGCCAGTACATTTATTTATTGAGCCTTACCACTGCCATCCTGGTAACCCAGAGGAGAAGCCAATCTATAACTACTCAAGCTGCATTTCACAATAGACTCCAAAGGACACATGATGTCATTTGCTAAAATGATTCAATCCAGATGGAAAGCATTCTGACCTATACATGATTGATTGACCTTTGCTATGCTCTCCCCGGTTATTTATATACTATTATATGCATGAATGTATATCAGTGGTATTTACACTTGGCAGCTACTTTTGAGAACACATTATTCAATTGGGATTTAAAGCTTTTTACAACCATTTCCTGACCATACATTCATAAATGAAGGACAAGAAAAGATGTTATCTTAAAAATAACTTTTAATAGGCTCTGGAGAGGCTTTGTTACTTTAGTTGTTTTAAGTTACAGTGGACAGATCTATCTATGTTAGGACTCAGTAATAATGGTGAAATGTGCTTTCCCAAAGGAATGGAATGTTTCAGATACTTTCGAGAAAAGCGTCCAGTGGTGAAGGTAATTAGACACCATAATAAATTACCAAAGAAAAGAGCACACCTATGTGATGTTCTCAGGCTTTATTTAACTATGAATTTGGTTTTCCAAAGGGAGTTACCTATAAATTATATAATATCCAAATGGTCGAGATGGTTTCAAAATTATCATAGAAGCAGAGGCAGATAAAGACACTAGATTAGGGAATGCAAATACGTAGCAAGTATGACCCAACTCTCCTGACCCATACCCAGGGAAGACATCAGTAATTGATCACTGAATTCTTAACCACAGAGCCTTGACATGGACTCAAAACATTTCTCAAACAGTACTTCAGAAAAACACAACCAACTGAATAGATGTGGACGTGAAGTATCCATATATTTCCCATTACTACTGTAGATAATCACAGAGTTCATTTTAGATTCCAATACATGTCAATATTACTCTTCAGAAATATTGATCGTGAAATCCTCATAATTCGGTACTCCTTGGTTTGCTTGCCTAAAGTAAATTTCCAATTATCTACAAGTAGACTCACTGGCAAATATTATGATCTTGTCCTAACAATGTAATTAAAGAAGGTTGTATCTTAGTTACTGATAAAATTAATTCTCTCTCATGTTGCCTTATACTCCAAGGTTCAATCTAAAACTAAACAGATTTTTACAAGCATAATTTTAAATCACCTTCAAATCCCAGGAAAACATCAAATCCAATTTAGCAGTTTTCAAGACGTCATGGTAGGCTGGTTTTTAAACATGTCTGCCCCTGAGGGATGTGATCCTTAGGGCAAATGAAAAGCAAAGAGGAGATCTAAACAGGACAATATGAAGATGCTCATTCATTGAGTACAATGGCTACGTCTCAGGGAAAAGCAGGTGGTGAGATAGAGAAGAAACACAAGATAGGTGGTAAAGTTATAGTTCTTAAGTTAAATCATGGGTTCACAGATGTTTAGTTTACTATGCTCCAAAGCACATAGCTTTATAAATGCAATATGTATAATATTAAAAAAAAAAAAAAAAAAAAAAACACCAAGGTTAAGAGTTCAGGCAATTTTTTAGCTGATTCTGAGACTACTTCACAGCAGAGATTCAATGTGTCAACTCAAGGATAGATATAGCTTAGATCCAGGATTTTCTAACAGTCAGCTAGAAAACTCTACTGAATGATGACATTTTGTTCTGCTAATTCAACTACAGTACTCATGAAAAAATATCAGAAATTTAAAGTTCCATTTCCCCATTCAAACAAAAATTTCACTAAAACCACACGTTAGCTCTTAATTGGGGTTCAGATAGCTACAAGAAACAAAAAACCACTTGAGCTCAACTTAAAGAGGATTCTAGATGAGAGATCAGAGGTATGCCATTGCACCTAGGACAGGAAGTACAGCCTTGCCTTACCAGGAACCAGAGCCAGGATGTGGGAAGCAATTCAGATGCAAGGTCAACACACACCTCTTCTCTGTGACTACATGGTCTCATGTATCTACTACCTCTTTCTGGAACCTTTACTCTACTGCCTCTGCCTCTAGATGTGCTTTTTCTGCTTTGGCATCAACATGACCAAATGTTTGCATCTCTTTGTAGCTCAAGGTGAAGCCAAGTAGTGTCCTGAGCATTACTTCAAAATTCCCAGAGAGAAAATCTAATTAATCCAACAATGGTCAAGTGTCCACACCTGGTCTGATCAGCTCCAACTGTATATTAGGAGTTACCAATTCAAACACCTACAGGGGCCAGGCACCTAATTAAAGGTGTGAAGCTAACCAGGTATGAAACAAGCAGGCATTGGAAGAAGGCCGCAACAAACAGAGCTCATGCTGTTTCTCAACTTTGGCTATGTAAGAACAGAAATCCATTTTTACTGAAATGTCGTCACTTTTCAAACATGCCTGCAGGCTATACTGGCCATGAGATCTGCTATCAGTGTCCTACAAAGAGTGAACTGTAAATATTCCAGATTCAGAGGGTCACACTGGGCAAACATGGTTGTAGTTACCAGCTGTTTAGAGGGGAAGAACAGCCCTCACAGAAGGGGTAATAGGTGGGGAAGTCACTCCAACGAGGCTGGGATTAGGCACTACGCTTCCATGCACCAACTCACACACAAAACACACTTCAGCTAAACTTCTAAAAATTATCTTGTTCAAGATCAGATACTAAGCTGGATGGGGATAATTCTCCTGTGGCTCTGTATGGGTTCATAGAAAAAGGCGGTAAAGAATAAGGAAAACACATAAAGCAAACTAGATCCAGAAGGAGACACCACAGCCTTCTCTCAGCCTATCCATAGCCACAAATGCTACCATAAAAAGACCACTCACTACAAAACAACTGTAGATTCTTTCTTCAATTAACTAAGGGTGACAAAGGTCCTCCTGAATGTTCTATCAACACAATGTTTTCATCACACAAGAACTGTCAGACACAGAGGGCTCCGCTTAGACGGCACTTCCTCTAGGAAGCCCATCCTGATTTCCTGATCTTGGGAGAGGCAGGTGCCCCCTCAAGTGCCCCCACAGCACTCTGCACCCCGCTCCCTTGTCATGGCACCTAGCCCCTGTGCTACACACACACAATTGTCTATTTGTCCCTGCCATGTAGGTGAGCCCCATGAAAGCAGGGACTATGTCTAGTGCCTCCTCATAGCCCCAATGCCTATTTCTTGAATAAATAAATGTAGTCAGACACACTGTAGAAGTTATTTCTATTTTTTAATCTTTTAACTCAGAAAAAAATGTTAAATTTGGACTAGATACCTCCTTATTCTCTGTATGAACGTTCAAGTTTTCTATAAAAACCCTTTAAAGTTTCCACTCAATAAGAACTACATATATTATACCATGGCTGAATTATTACAAACTCCAAGCCATGTGATTGTGGGGCTGTTTAAAATATTTTTTTATTATATTCAATCTAAAAATCCTTAAAGGCGCTTTCTGCCAGCTTGTAGATACGCACAGATTTTTCCAATATACCTATATTGATGTAGATATAAATATACCTGGTACAGAAGAACAGGGCATGGTAAAATTCTCTACCTACAGACATAAAATCCATATTTTTAAATTTATGAGAAATTTGGAGACGTACAGTATAGGCATGTCTTGCAAGACTTATGTTCCATTCTAAACAAATGAGTCTTGGCAAATTTCCCTAGTACTGAGAACTGTTTAGTAGGAATTAATTTTTTAATGAAATAAGCTAAAAAATGAAATAGATGTAGTATTATTTATAGGTAAGTCTTGTTCTTCAGTAATTACTGAAGGTGACACTAACAAGTTTTATCATTGGTAATTGGACTGAGTTTGACTAAATGCCTCCATTTTCTTATGAAAAATAGCTGCAGTGTTCCAATTTTTACTGCTATTCCAGATCTGGTGGCCCTTCATCATGTGCAATTTGGTAACTTGAATAATGTGGGGGGAACAGAGCATAATTTCAAGGCAATAAGTACATTTGAGGCAGAAAGAAGGTTAATAAGGTCCATGTCTCCAGACACTTGATCCTAATTTATGACAAATTAAAAGACCTAATGTTTTATCTTGAACGGGGGGATCTGGTCTTCTCATTCTAACACAATGGAAGTACTTAGTGAATGTGTTCCTTGGAAAGAATTATTTGGCAATGGAATTATAATCAGTGTCATCTGGGCAGATAAAGCAAACTGAAGGACAAATGGGTGAATGAAGAAATTTCAGCAGTATTTGCCAAGAGGTAACACCATTAATGGGTATTACAAAATGAAAAGGGTACTGCCTTAGACTAAGTTAACAGGTTTCTTTACTCCAGGAATTGTCCCCATGAAGTTTCAGCAGGAAGGTAGGGTTTATGCAGCATTTTCCACGCTTACATGTCCACAAAAAAGCTTTATATATGTAACTCTTTGCGGACCAGTAGTGCTATCAGATAAATCGAGGTTCAAATTCTAGCTGTTACTTAGTAACTGTGTTCTCATAACTAAGTTTCCTAACCCTTCTGAACCTCAGTTACCTCATCTGAAAGATCAGTCCTTTAATCTACATTTCATCAGAAATCTATGCCCCCTTAACCAACCATTGAAATTATTTCCTATAATTAGTTGTCATGGATTGAATTGTGTCCCCCAAAATATATGTCAACTTGGTAAGGCCATGATCCCCAGCATTGTGTGATTGTCCCCCATTTTGTGATTGTAATTTTATGTTAAAGAGGATTAGGGTGGAATTGTAACACGCTTCCTAAGGTCACATCCCTGATCCGATGTAAAGGAAGTTTCCATGGGGTGTAGCCTGCACTACCTTTTATCGTACAAGAAATAAAAGGAAGGGAAGCGAGCAGAGCGTGAGGACCTCATACCACTGAGAAAGTTGTGCCAGGAGCAGAGCGTGTCCTTTGGACCCGGGGTTCCTGCTCAGAGAAGCTCCTAGTCCAGGGTAAGATTGATGACAAGAGCCATCCCCCAGAGGCGACAGAGAGAGAAAGCCTTCCCTTGGAGCTGATGCCCTGAATTTGGACTTGTAGCCTACTGGACTGTGAGTGAATAAAATTCTGTTTGTTGAAGCCATCCACTTGCAGTATTTCTGTTATAGCAGCACTAGATAACTAAGACAGTTATAGATCATAACATCTTCAACTGCAATAATCCTGTCTCCTGTTTAATTTACAATTTTATACATATTCTTTTGGGTGTTCAACAAACAGTTGTTAAGCATTTAGCACACGCCAGGCTGAACTAGTACCTGGGTATGAACATGCATGGTTCCTGCACTCACACAGCTGACGGTCTTGCTGGGGAGACAAACAGTCATCAAATAGCAACACAGAAAAGCATCAGGTCCCAGGAAGAGAGGATATAACAAGGGCCTGACAGAGGTTGGGTAGGAGAAAACATTTGAGTTGAAATCTGAGGAATGTGAATTAACTCAGGGGACAAGAAGGAAACAAAATGTCAAGTGACAGAGGGAAGAAGAGTATGCAAAGGCCCTGTGGCAGGAGGGGGAGAGTGATTTTGAGGAACAGAAGGGCAGTCTAGCTGGGGCTCAGCAAGCAGGGGGAGCATGATATGGGAAGACTAGAGAGGAAGACAAGGGCCATGTGATGTTTTTGAATGGTTGGAGATGAATGGTTTCCTGCGGAGGAGAGGCATGATCAAACTAGCATTCTGAAAAATCTCTCTCAAGCTACAGTGTGGAAAATGGGTGGAGAGGCACAAAGGAAATGCGAGAGGATCCGTCAGGAAGCTATCTCATGAACGATGATAATCAGACTTTGATGGCAACAATACAGTAGAGCACAACAAATCTGGGTGATATTTAGGGATTGATAATGAATTAGGTACCTGGGTGGTGCAAACAGCACATTCAGGGGCTAACTGAAAGGTTGGAGGTTTGAGCCCACCAAAGGCACCTAGGAAGAAAGGCCTGGTGATCTATTTCTGAAAAAATCCAGCCACAGAAAACCCTTTACAGCATAGTTCTACTCTGATATACATGAGGCCCCACGAGTCAGAATCGACTCAACAGCAACTATTTGTTTGTTTTGCTTTTCAATGGACTAGGTAAGGGAGTTGCAGTACATTTTACCCATAAAATCCTAAACTGCAGAATTCGATCTGATTACGTCATATTTCCCAATCAGTTAATGGTTTTGATAAATCTCTGCAAGATTTATCTCAGGTGACATAATACTTGTCTTTAAAAAACTGTCATGATCCTAATTTATATTCCACAATGGTCAGTGTTAGGATGTTTATGTTTTATGGACTACAGGAACCAAAACTTAAAAACATGCTTTATGTTAAATATACATACACATGGTGTTTTTTTGTAAAAATAAATTCTCGTTACTCTTGGCTTGATACATTAGCAATTGCCTTTCTCACCTCCTTACCCATTTTCCAGCAGAATTAGTAGGTAGACTTTTTCTGCCAATAACTCACTCAAGATTAACGTTTATTTATTTGTGGCAATACGTACGAACGTCCTTCCGGGAGTCAAAGAAGGTGTTCCTGCATCGTACTGGTGGTTATCATTCTCTCCCTGCTGCTTAAGCCCTTTATCAGGCAAATAACAGAACATAACTCATAAGCACTGCACACACTTGAGAGAGAGGTGTATCAACTGCCTGTTTGTCAAATTTGACAGGAGAGATAAACTTAGGGTTCCATATATACATTTGAATTTTGAAAGATTAGATAGTGTCTTGGTCATCTAGAGCAGCTATAACAGAAATTCCACAAGTGGGCAGCTTTAACAAAGAGAAATTTATTCTCCCACAGTCTATTACGCTACAAGTCCAAATTCAGGGTGTCAGCTCCAGGGGAAGGCTTTCTCTCTCTGTCGGTTCTGGAGGAAGGTCCTTGTCATCAATCTTCCCTTGGTCTAGGAGCTTCTCCTCACAGGAAGCTCAGGTCCAAAGGACGTGATCTGCTACCGGCACTGCTTTCTTGGTGGTTTGAGGTCCCCAACTCTCTGCTCGCTTCCCTTTCCTTTTATCTCTTGAAAGATAAAAGGTGATGCAGGCCACATCCCAGGGAAACTCCCTTTACTTTGGGTCGGATGTGGCCTGAATAAAGGTGTTACATCCCACCCTAATCCTCTTTAACATAGTCTAATCTTGCCTCATTAACCACAGGCAGAGATTAGGATTTACAACATACAGGAAAATTATATCAATCACAAAATGGAGGACAACCACACAATACTGGGAATCATGGCCTAATCAAGTTAACACGTATTTTTGCGGGACACAATTCAATCCATGACAGATAGCAACTTGAAGATTATTTAAAAACAATATTCTAAAAGTATATATAAATACATAAATGAAAAGTGAAGTGACAAAAATGTTCACAGGAGTTACTTCTTAGGATGGGTTTAGGATGCAAGTGTAGGGAATTTTTACCTACTACTTTATATACTTAAGCATTGTTTGAATTTTTTTGAGCAGGTAATATGTTGTAAAAAAAAAAAAAAAAAAAAGAAGAAGAAGAAAAGAGCAAGTATGAAAACCAGAATCTTGGAAATGCCAAGATAGTGAGTGGCAACATTTATTGTAGACACTAAATACATTAATACATTACACTACATTTTTATGATACAATTCTTTTTCTAGGGCCGTGATCTGACTGACCCACGGTATATGTCTACACTCTAAGAACTGACTTGGTAAAAGGGCTCAGCTGGATTTGAATCCCATCTACACGAAGGAGTATTAAACATATTAAACCTCCATAACATTTAAAATCTAATTACAGGTAAACGGAAGTGGGTTGTTACAATATATACAAGAAGTTACTTGTTTCTGATCGGTTAAAAAATATACTAAATATTTAATGAACACCATAGCTGTAAGCAAAAACAATTTTTAAAGGAAAATGGAAAAATCTACATTCAATCTGTTGCAAAGTGCCGCCCAAACAGCAGTCCCAACCCACAGCAGAAAGAAGCTTCTCCTCACACCTTCCCTAATTTTGTACTTTGGCTGCTTAAGATAAAAAGCAAACCATTTTGGACCACCTAGTCATGTGGCTCCCCAAACTGACTGTGCATCAGAATCACCTTAACAGCTTGTTAAAAATGCAGATTCTTTCCTACCCCAAGATTATGAAGATATACTCTTACCTTATTCCACTGGCTACAGCCTCCAATACAATGAATGATGAATAAAAGTGCTAAACACACACACACACACTAGTATCTTTATCTTATTAACAATCTCAAAAAAGAAAGCTTTCAATATTTCAACATTAAGTCTGAGGTTGGCTATAGCTTTCTTTCTTTTCTTTTTTAAGATATCCTTTAACTGGTTAAGGACATTCTACTCCATTCCCAATTTGCTGAGTTTTTATCACAAATGAATGCTAAATTTTATCAATTTTTTTCCTCAGCTATTGTGATGATGATATGGTTTTTCACTTTTACTCTATGAATGTGGTAAATCACATTGATTGGTTTTCCAATAATCAGCTTATATTCCTGAAATAAACCCAAACTGGTAGTAATGTGTTATTCTTTTTATTTATCACTGGATACAATTTACTAATATTTTGACTAGGACTTTTGCGTTAGGTTCATTAGATATGCTGGCCTGTGGACTTTCTTCTAATACCCTTGTTGGCTGTGGGGTTAAGGTTGTGCTGGCCTTATAATGGAGTCTGTATAAGGTTGGTATTGTTTCCTACTCATGCTTGGAAGAACTTTGCTGGTGAATTGTTATCAGGAGTTTTCTTTGTGGAAAGATTTATAATTACAAAGTTAATTCAGTTAGGATGGTGCATATTTTGTAAAATGTACTATATCAATTTTAATTGTGTTTTTCAAGATATTTATCCATTTTGTTTAAATTTTAAAATTTATTGGCATAAAATCTTCCTAATATCCTTTTACTATCTTTTAATATCTATAGTTTAGTGTTATCCTTTCTTCATTTTTTATATTGGTAACTTATACCTTATCTTTATTCCAAATTATTCTTACCAGGGGTTTATATTCAAAGAACCAACTTTTGGCTCTATTTTTTTTTTTTTTTCCTGTTTCAATGATTTATGCTCTTATCTTTATTTTCATATATTTTTTTAGTTTATTTAATTGTTCTTTTCCCAGATTCTTGAGATTGATGTTTAGAGCACTGATTTTTAGCATTTTTTTCTAATATAATAATTTAAGGCTATAAATGTCCCTATTAGTACTGCTTTAGCTGCAACCCACAAAATTTGATATGTTGCATTTTCATTATCATTCAGTTAAAAATATTCCTAATTTTCATTGTGATTATTTTCTTTGACACATGGGGGAAAGAGTATTATGTAACTTCCAAATATTAGAGTTCCCTCATTATCATTTTGTTACTAATTTCCATCTTAATTCTACTAAGACCAGGCAATAAACTCTATGGTTTTAGTCCTTTGAAATTTGTTGAGAAGTGCTTTGGCTGAGCATATGGTCTATTTGCAAAACGTTCCTGTGAACTTTAAAAATGTATATTCTTCAGTGTTTCATGTAGTGTTCTATATAGTAAAATCAGGTCAAGTTTGTCAAATCTGTTATTTGAATCTCCTACATGTTTACTTACTTTTTTCTGGCATATTCTATCAATTACTGAAAGTGGTTTCATAAAATCCCAGCTAAGATTTACGATCTCTGCATGTCTCTTTTAGCACTGTTAGCTGCGTACTTTCTTCATATTTTGAGGCCATGCTATTGGTATGCATACACCTGCAGAATTCTTTTGGTTAAAGTATTTGCATGGTATTCCTTTTTTACATACATTTACTTTTCTCTTTACTTGACCTTATATTTAGAGTGTGTCTCATGTAATCAACATACAGTTGTCTTCTTTTTATAATAAGGTATAAACATATTTTTTAAAAAATTGAAGTATTTACTCCTTCCACATTGCAATGAGCCACGATGAGAAACAGGTTCCTAGGGGGCTGTAGCTGTCAGTAATTAATTGGCATTCTCCAGTGGTATTTTACAAGCTTTTATTTACTCATATAGCAGTTAGGACACAGATGAATGGGATAAGGTTCATCATGGGGCCGGCCCCCCTCAGACTCCGCCCAGGCTGAGATGGCACAGGAAAACTCTTCTGCACACATAAGACTCCAAGTTTACACTGCATGCAAAAGGCCCCTAGGCAAAGGAGTCTTGGGGTTTTATACTTAAAAGTGCATCTGAACAGGGAAAGGGGTAAGAGGAAGGGGCCTTTATTCAGCCACACCTGGCCTGACCATCCTGTTGCCGAGCTTTGTTCAAATTCAAACCAGCATGGCAGTCCTGTGACCATGGGTACATGGCCAGAAAGAACATTTCTTCCCCCACTAGCTACAAGACAAATTACTTCAGTACAATTAAGTAGTCATAGGTAGTCTTAGAGACAGACAAAATTACTGTGAGTTCAGAACAGGGAGGAAGGCTTCTCTGACAAGGAGAGGGGGCTGGGAGAGAGAGACCCAACCTCCACTCTCCCTGTCAGAGAATGCTCTGAGCCCAAGGCCTTGACTCAGGCAGTGTGGGTGGTAATCATAAAGGCAGACCACCTTCCCAGCATACCTTAATGTAGTTACTGTTGTTTTTGTGTTTAAACCACCATCTGAATATTTTTTCTGTATTTCTCACATCTGGTCTTTATTTCTTAATTCTCCTTTTTTGTTTTCAATACTCAATTTCTCTATCAGCTTGTTAGTTTTAGAAACTACATTCTTTCAGTAGTTACCCAGGAATTAAAATGCGTCCTTGACTTATTAGAATCGAACATACCTGATACTTTTACCACTCTCTGAACAATGGAAACACTTTACATCATTTTGACTTCATTTGCCCTGCTTCAACCTTATATATTCTCATTGCTTTTTATTGTAATTCAACATATATTTTACTTTTCAAGCATTTCATTATGGAAAATTTTAAACACATACAAAAGTAGACTTAATGTAATGAAACCCCTGTATCCATCACCCTGCTTGGACAATCATTACTTCACGGCCAATTTTATTCAATCTCTATTCCCATCTACTTGCCCCTCAACCATATTATTTTTTTTTAATTGTACTTCAGGTGAAGGTTAACAGAACAAATAGTTTCTCATTAAACAGTAGTACACACATTGTTTTATGACATTGGTTAACAACCCCACGACATGTCAACCCTCACCCTTCTTGACCTTTTTTTTTTTTTTTTTTGGTGAAAATACACATAGCCAAAGATACACCATTTCAAAAATTTCTGCATGCACAGTCAGTGACATTGACTACGCTCTTCCAATTGTGCTGCTATTCTCACTTTAGATGAAGGTTTACAGAACAAAATAGTTTCTCATTAAACAGTGTACATGTTGCCCTATGACAATGGTTAACAACCTCACAACACATCAACACTACCCTTACTCAGTCTTGGGTTCCCTATCACCAGCCTCCTTGTCCCCTTTTGCCTTCTAGTCCTTGTCCCTGGACTGCTGTGCCTCATTAGTCCCATTTGGTTTTATGGGGCTGTCCACTCTCCGGCTGAACGGTGAACCTTGGAAGTAACTTCACCACTGAGCTAAAAGGGTGTCTGGGGGCCATACTCTCAGGGTTTCTCCAGTCTCCTTTAGGCCAGTAAATCTGGTCTTTTTTTTTTTTGTGAGTTAGAATTTTGTTCTATATCCTTCTCCAGCTCTGTCCAGTACCCTCTGTTGTGATCCCGGTCAGAGCAGTCAGTGGTGGTAGCCGGGCACCATCTAGTTGTACTGGACTCAGTCCGGTGGAGGCCTTGGTAGCTGTGGTCCATTAGTCCTTTGGACTAATCTTTCCCTTGTATCCTGTTCTCTTCACTCTCCCTTGCTCCAGAAGGGATGAGACCAGTGCAGTATCTTAGATGGCTGCTCACAGGCTTTTAAGACCCCAGACACTACTCACCAAGGTAGAATGTAGAACATTGCGTTTATAAACTGTATTATGCCAATTGAGCTAGATGTTCCCAGAGACCATGGTCCCGACAGCCCTCCACCCAGCAATTCAGTCCCTCAGGGAGTTTGGATGTGTCTATGGGGCTTCCATGACCTTTCCTTGTACAAGTTGTGCTGGTTTCCCCAGTACGGTGTACTGTCTCACCCTCCACCCAAGATACCACTTATTTATTGCCTGTTTAATATTTCTCCGCCACCCCTCCCATCCCTGGTAACCAACAAAGATTGTTACTTCTTGTGTGTGAACTTTTTCATGGGTTTTTACAATAGAGGTCTCATACAATATTTGTCCGTTTGTGATTGACTTATTTCACTCAGCATAATGTCCTCCAGTTTCATCCATGTTATGAGATGCTCCAAAGATTCATCATTGTTTCTTGTTACATAGTACTCCATTGTGTGTATGTACCATAGTTTGTTTATCCATTCATCTGTTGATGGGCATCTAGGTTGTTTCCATTGTTTTGCTATTGTGAACAATGCTGCCATGAACATAGGCATGCATATGCCTATTCAAGTGATGACTCTTATTTCTCTAGGATATATTCCTAGGAGTGGGATTCCTGGATCATATGGTATGTCTATTTCTAGCTTTCTGAGGAAGCGCCACATCATATTCCAAAATGGTTGTATCATTTTGCATTCCCACCAGCAGTGCATAAGAGTTCCCATCTCCCTGCAGCCCCTCCAACATATGTTATTTCCAGTGTTTTTGATTTGTGCCAGTAATGCCAGGGTGAGATGGTATCTCATTGTGTTTTTAATTTGCATTTCTCTAATGGCTAGTGATTGTGAGCATTTCCTCATGTGTCTGTTGCCCATTTGAATGTCTTCTTTGGTGAAGTGTCTGTTCATTTCCTTTGCCCATTTTTTAATAGGATTATTTGTCTGTTTGTTGCAGAGGTGTTGGATTTCTTGTAGATTATGGAGATTAGGCCTTTGTCTGACTTGTACTGTCCAAAAATTTTTTCCCAGTCTGTAGGTTCTCTTTTTACTCTTTTGGTGAAGTCTTTTGAAGAGCATAGGTGTATGATTTTTAGAAGATCCCAGTTATCTAGCTTATCTTCTTGGAGTTTGTGTGTTGATTGTTATGGTTTGTATCCTGTTCATGCTGTGCAGTACGGCCTCTAGTGTTGATCCTATTTTTTCTTCTATCAACTTTATAATTTTTGGCTTTATTTTCAGGTCTTTGATCCATTTTGAATTAGTTTTTGTATATGGCTTGAGGTATGGGTCCTGTTTCATTATTTTGCAGATGGATATCCAGTTTTGCCAGCACCATTTGTTAAAAAGACTGTCTTTTCCCCATCTGATGAACTTTGGGCCCTTGTCGAAGATCAGGTGACCGTAGGTGGATGGATTTATGTCTGGGTTCTCAATTCTGTTCCATTGGTCAATGTATCTGTCATTGTACCAGTACCAGGTTGTTTTTACTACCATAGATGTATAGTAGGTTCTGAGGTCAGGTAGTGTGAGTCCTCCAACTTTATTCTTCTTCTTCATTAGTGCTTTACTTACTCGGGGCTTCTTCCCTTTCCATATAAAGTTAATGATTAGTTTTTCCATCTCTTTGAAGAATGTTGTTGGTATTTGGATCGGGACTGCATTGTATTTGTAAATTGCTTTAGGTAGAATTGTCATTTTCACAATGTTGAGTCTGCCTATCCATGAGCATGCTATGTTTTTCCATTTATGTAGATCCCTTTGGGTTTCTTGCAGTAGTGTTTTGTAGTTTTCTTTGTATAGGTCTTTTAAATCCCTGGTTAGATTTATTCCTAAGTATTTTATCTTTTTAGGGGCTATTATAAATGGTATTGTTTTCCTGATTTCCTTTTCATCTTTCTCCTTATTGGTGTATAGGAATCCAGCTGATTTTTGTATGTTTAGTTTGTATCCTGCTACTCTGCTGAATCTTTCTACTAGTTCCAGTAGATTTCTCGTGGAGTCTTTAGGGTTTTCTATGTATAGTATCATATCATCTGCAAACAGGGACAGTTTAACTTCTTCATTACCAATTTGGATGCCCTTTATTTCTTTTTCTTGCCTTATTGCTCTAGCTAGAACTTCCAGCACAGCAATAAACAGGAGTGGTGATAAAGGGCATCCTTGTCTTGTTCCTGTTCTCAAGGGGAATGTTTTCAGCCTCTCTCCATTAAGAATGATGTTGGCCGTTGGTTTTGCATAGATGCCGTTTATTATGTTGAGAAATTTCCCTTCTATACCTATTTTATTGAGAGTTTTTATCAGGAATGGGTGTTGGACTTTGTCGAATGCCTTTTCTGCGTCAATTGAGATGATCATGTGATTCTTTTCTTTCCTTTTATTTATGTGGTGGATTATGTTGACTGATTTTCTAAAGTTGAACCATCCTTGCATACCTGGTATGAATCCTACTTTGTCGTGGTGTATTATTTTTTTTGCTATGATGCTGAATTCTATTGGCTAGAATTTTGTTGAGAATTTTTGAACCTATATTCATAAGAGATATTGGTCTGTAATTTTCTTTTTTTGTGGCGTCTTTGCCTGGTTTTTGTATCAGCGTTATGCTGGCTTCATAGAATGAATTTGGAAGTGTTGCTTCCTTCAACCATATTTTTTTAAAGCAAATCTCAGGTCTTATCATATGTCTGTAAATATTTCAGTGTGTATCTCTAGAAAATAAGGATACCATTTAAAATCATAACCATAATATTATTATCAAACATAAAAATTTTACAATAATTCCTGAATATCATCAAATGTTCTGTAAGTGTTAAAATTTCCAAATGTCTCAAGTGTCATAATTATTTTTACAATCTTTTTTGTTTTAATTGAGATTTAAACAAGTTCTGCACATTGTGATTGGCTGCTATGTCTTCATGGTTCAATTAACCAACAGGATTTTCCTTGATCTTTTCTTTTTTTCCGCCTTGCTCTTTATTCACTGGAGAAACTAGCTTGTTTTAACTGAAGCATCCCACAAGCTAATATGTTTCATGATATTGCATTAAATAACATGCTTCAAATTATCTTTAATTTCTGTTTACTGGTAGTTAGAATTAGAGGCTTGATCAAAGTCAGGTTTATTTTGTTTTGTCTCGTTTCTGACAAGATTACCTCATGGCTGGTGGTGTCTTTTCTTCCCTAAAGAGCTACATTGTGTCTGTATTTTTATGTTATCAGTCACTAATGCTCAATGCCTGAATCCATTAATTTGTAAGGAGTGAAAAAATACAGATGTTCTTATTCTATTTTTTTAAATTATTATTAGCTGGAACACTATTATAAAGAGAACATTATCTTCATCTGTGTTAGTTTACCACTTGGTATAAGGAATGCAAGATAAATGCTTGATTCTTTACATTTATATACCATTTTTCAAAATAATAAATTGGTTCACTAACATTCCCCCATGGTAACCAGTTAGTTTATGATCACTAGTCTTATTATTATTAACATTATGAACTAATGAATTTCAACATATTTGATATATTTCAATCCACTTCGGTTACTATCCTGACGAATGCTTAAATTGTCCCATCTTTGGCTATAGGGAGTCAGATAAGTTGGCTCCTAAGTTCTTTCAACACAATTCTCATAGGCTTTGATAGATCCTTTGCTACCTATTATGTACATATATTTTAAATGCCATTGAACATTATTTTGATTGTTTTAAACAGTGTGTACTCATTCAGATAACTCACATCCTTTTTTAGTGTTCTTCATGCCTTCCTGCATTTCCATGATTCCATCTGGTACCATTTTCCTTCTGTCTAAAAAGTTTCCTTTAATAGTGTCAATGTAGATCTACCAGTAATTAATTATCTTAGTTTTTATTTTTCAAAAAATTTTTTTGAAAGATATTTTCATTGGGTATTGAATTCTAGCTGGCAGTTATTTTATGCTGGCATCTTAAAGAAGTCATTCCATTGTTTTCTAGCTTGCAATGTTTCTGTTTTAAATAAGCTCTAAGTCTAATTGGAGTTCCTCTGAAAAAGGTATCTTTTTTCCTTTGGATGCTTTTAAGATTTTTTATTTGTATTTTATTTTTCAGAAGTTTTACTATGTCTATATGTGGTGTTCTGTGCTCCTACAGATTCCTGAATCTATAGCTTAATATCTTTCATCAGTTTTAGAAAATTGTTGCCCAGTATCTCTTCTAATATTGCTTTGCCCCATTTTCCCTCTGATCTGTTTCTGGGCCACCAATTATCCAGCCCAAACCTTTGCACTGTCCAATATGACTCTTGTGGAATTTTATTTATTTTTACATCCTTTTTTCACCTTGTACTTTTACCTGGATATTTTCTACTGACTTACTTTCCAGGTCACTAACCTCTCTTCTGGTGTGTCTAATCTGTTGTTAGACCCATCTACTGAGTTCTTAATTACAGTTACTGTATTTTTAAGTTTGAAGTTGTCCATTTGATTCGTAGATTTCAGATTTCTGGTGAAATTCTCCAGTGTTTTGTTTTTTCTTTTCTTGAACATATTAATCAGTTATTTGAAAGCCTGAACCTAATAAATCTAATGTCTGGGTCACCTCCGGGTCTATTACTTTTGACTATTTTTCCCTCTTGATTTTTGGTCATTTGTTCCCATTTCCTGGCATGCCTACTAAATTCTTTACGAAAAATATTGTAAGTTTTGGATGATGTTATCTTCCCCCAAAGATAATTTGATTTTCTTCTGGCAGGCAGATAGAGTATGGACAGATTATCTTGACCCAGTGGAGGCTGGTCTATTTCCATTTTGCCCTTATCCTAAAATGTAGCACTTCATAGGTTTCGTTAAAAGCCTTGAGGGTCTTTCCTTCTTGGAAGCCCTGAATCCCAATTTTTGTCTAGGCAGTTCAATGAAACTGCCAAAATCTCTGCTTTGTCTATTAGTCCCTTATCCACTGTTTCCACCTTATTTATTGTTGTGTCTCCCTGGAGGTGTACAACAAACTTTAAAGGGAAAACTCCATGAAGCCTGTTGAAATTATTTGTCTATGGTTCTTTTTTTTTTTTGGTTATTCATGTCCTGGCACTCTTGGTAGCCCTTAATTCCGTTTTCTATCAGGAAAAAAATTAAGCTATTTCCATTTTAGAAAACAAAAATTTAAGTATGTTCCCTGTTAATGTGTTTATGCTTCTATTTTTCCTGATTTTTAATATTTTTAAAAACATTCTCATCATTCCAGTATGATCACAAAGGAACATGTACTAATGGAAATCAAAGAAGTGTTGACCTTCACTAGGCAGTCAACCCTCAGATAATGTCAAGAAATCTGGAGCCTTCTCAAGTAGGAATATGGAAGAGAAAAGGAGGGAGATGTGTTATTTATCACAGACAATACTCAGCACAATTTTATTACTCCTTGGGGATTTCAAAGCTTTTAAAGATGCTATTATTATTTGGAAGCCCTCCAGAGAGCACTAAGTATTAAAAATAGCACCTGTACTCTGCTAAGTCAAATCACCTGTTTATTGCCCAGAGTGATGAAAATCATTTAATATTACAGACACTTGGTAAAAATTGTGCATACAACTCATATGCTCAGAGAAGTTAAAGGAAAAATCTATGGCTGGCTCAATACATATTCATTTGGGAGGTAGAGATAATTTTGGTGGTTATTTAATTTAAAACACTGAAGTTTTTCAAATAATAAAAATAAGACCTCTATAGTAGCATCGCTTATTTTTGCTTGCCCAGCATTTACCAGCATCTACATAAAACCATATCTTTGTAATAGCAACCCATTTTTTTCTTTTGGAAAACCTCCTCCTACTCCTTCCTTTGGGATACAGATATAGGAATGTGACCCAGGCCTGGCTAATTACTGTGTTCTATCCCACTGGCCAAAATTATCGGTTCAGCTATGAGCATGTGATCCTAGTTACTCCAGTGACACTCAATACTTGGATTTTATAGAAACTACTGGAAGGAGAAAGGAAGTCTGGTGGCACAGTGGTTAAGTGCTTGACTGTTAACTGAAGGACTGGTGGTTCAAACTCACCTAGTGGCTCTGCAGGAGAAGGACCTGGTGATCTGCTTCCATAAAGATTACAGCCAAGAAAACCCCATGGGGAAGTTCTACTCTGTCACATGGGGTCACTATGAGTCAGAATAGACTCAATGGCACCCAACAGCAACAATGCTGGAGGGAGAAACACCAGCGGGATTGCTGAAACAGTAGGATGTCATCCTCAATATGGTGATGACCACATAAAGAAGGCCCTCCTAAGAGTGAGGCCAAAGCTACTCAGAACATTTCAGTTATATGAGTCACTAAACTAAGCTATATTAGTAAACCTAGTTTTCAGGACCTGCAACCAACAGTCCTTACTGATAGACCTAAATCAAAAATATTTGTAGTTGTAACCAAGTCTGTCAACAAGAGTAAATTCAGGTTTAAGAACAAAATTCTAGCTGCTAATTGAAATGACGCAGTAACATCAAGAATGTTTTTTATGTATGTGGTAAAATTTATTCAGGTCCACTAGTAATGATTTAATTTCTCACTTCCATTTACATGATGCCCAAGATATGAAACTCAAAAATCGATCAATAATATCAAATAAAATCGCTCCATTTTTGAAGTCCTAATGTTAGTTTATGACTGGAATATTAATCTATTCTTCACAGATGCTTAGTTATTTGGGGACTGGAACAATTTATAGAAGGTTTCAGAAAATAGGGACTTTTATGCATTGTATAATTTTAAAAGTTCATCTTCAGCTCTGGCTGGCTTAATACTATGGTTACTGATGGTAGCCACAAGTAATATTCCTAGGAAGAAGTCTACAAATAAACTGAGAATTCTGCAGCATCTTGTGTCTTTGAGTGGACACAGATCCAAGCCTGTGCACATACTGAGGATCACACATTTCTACTCATGACATTTAATTAGGAGTAAAGTAAAATGTGCAGGATTAGAATTTTAAATATTAGTTTAATAACCTTTATGCAACTAATCTCTCAATGAATCTCTTCCTCTCTGGATAGGAGTCTAATGTCAAACAGTGATATTAAGGTGAGTCATGGTAGCTGAAAAGGCACAAGGAAGGCATATGTCAGAATTATTAATTTAAAAAAATATGAAATACTCCCTTCCCTGAAAACACACCGTGCCAATACGTGCTGAACTTTGAAGAATGACTTTATTTCTCTCATTTGTAACTAATCGCTGCCTCCAGGAGGAAGAGGCTAAAGAGAGAAAAGTTTTAAGAGAAGTATGCTACTTCAAAACACCAAAATAAATCGGAAGGCAAAAGAAAAATGATGTTTGTTGGTTACTTAAAGTAGAATTGTCAGTGAGCCAATCATGGTTGATATCATATTACGACCATGACATAATTTACCAAAGCAGTGGTTTTCAAACTTTTTTTTTAATGTAAGCCACCATAAAAAAAAAAAAAAAAAAAGAAAGAAAGAAAGAAGAAAGTTTATGCTATGATCTCGTATAAAACCAAAAAACCAAACCCACTGCCACTGAGTCAATTCTGACTCATAGCAACCCGGTATGACAGAGTAGAACTGCCCCACGAGATTTCCAAGGCTGTAATCTTTGTGGAAGCAGATTATCACATCTTTCTCCTGCAGAGCTGCAACGGTTGCCACTGAATTGATTCCGACTCATAGCGACCCTATAAGACAGAGGAGAACTGGCCCATAGGGTTTCCAAGGAGCAGACGGTAGCTTTGAACTGCCAACCTTTTGGTTAGCAGCCGAGCCCTTAACCACTGCGCCAACAGGGCTCCTGACCTTGCATTAAAAAAAAAAGTCTCCAAACTCATTGCCATCAAGTTGATTCCAACTCATAGCAACCCTATAGGTCAGAGAAGAACTGCCCCACAGGGTTTCCAAGGAGCGGCTGTTGGATTTGAACTGCCAACCTTTTGGTTAGCAGCCGAGCCCTTAACCACTGTGCCAACAGGACTCCTGACCTTGAATTGAAAAAAATAAAAAGACTCCAACCTCATTGCCATCAAGTCGATTCCAACTCATAGCAACCCTATAGGTCAGAGAAGAACTGCCCCAACGGGTTTCCAAGGAGCAGCTGTTGGATTTGAACTGCCGACCTTCTGGTTAGCAGCCGTAGCACTTGATCACTACACCACCAGGGCTACGCGCACATAAATCAATACAAAGCTTTACCATATAAACAAAACTCTGATATTTTCTATTTTATTCTATTTCATTCCATTCCATTTCACTAAAAAATAAATGCTGATCACAAACTACCCACCAAAAGCTTACAAGCTGATATAAAGCATAAGATTTGGCATAACTGAAACATATTATCATCTTAGGCTAAGAAAACTAGACACACTAATTTCAGACTAAGACTTCTCTGAAATGAAATCAAACCAACTGTATCTACACAGTGGAAGTTTTTAGACTGCTCATTAACCTCATCATCAACTATTTTTATAAAGCATTTGAGGTAAGATGCAAAAACCCAAACCTGTCACCATCTCTCTGAACATATTTTGAAATAACCCAGCCCAAGCTCACCATCGAAAATCCTGATCCAAATACACTAATCCTTTTTTTTTTCAAACTATAAAAGTCAGTAAAACATAATGCCGTGGGGATAATATGTCAGTGTAACAAAAAGATAGTCCCTTTATCTGTCCTGTTTTACCTTGTAGTATCAACTGCTGTTTTGATTAGAGTTTCTGTAAAGAAAATGCTTTCCTAATGAACCCTGGAAGAGTAAAATAATTCAATGAATGAAAAGCGTGATATGTAAAACAAAATACTCTTTGTTCCACACTGGTGTGTGTAATGTCATTTGGCTCCCAGATTTTCTTAAAGCTTAAACCTCATGATGACGCCCTCCTCAATCTTTCCTTCCACCCTGGTACCTTCCAGGTACTAGAAAGGAAAATCTCCTTGCCAGATCCACTATTAACTTAAAATTCCAGTGCCCTGGATCCCTATTTTTCTGCTTTTTAAAAAGGGATCTGAATTTCTATTGAAAAGATTTCCTTTATTAACTCATGCCTAAGAATTTAGACGTTGGCATGTTTGAAAATAAACCCTCCGGGGAAGAAATCGGACCTGTTGCTCATGGTCGACCTGACAATCTGATGAGAGGTGTATGGGTTTCCTGTTGATTCCCCTGTCACATTTGCTAAATTACTGTTGAGACCACAAGGGTAGACCCAGCTTATGAAATGTTTTGTCTTCTTTCTGCTTCACAGATCATTCATAATCACACACAGAAAATAAGATGAGGGTGAGCAAATTGTGTACACCCACTCCCACTGGTGCTGAAGCAGAAGACAAAAGGCATACACCTTAGAGCTAAAAGGGAATCTGCATGGTGAAGGCAGCAAACACCATCGTAGTGTGGCTGGCTCAGCACTTTGACTAAAACAGAGCACTCTGAACCCGGGGATCAGACAATGGTGGTTTTCTCAAATTCGTCTTTAAAGGTTGAAATTTATCATACTTATGCCCACTTACCCTTAAGACGGTCGGATGTATGGGTGTTTGTATGTGTGAAATAGAAATAAAATCTACAGAGCTGTTTTCTGGATTGAATGAGCAGCAGTTGTGCACAGCCTTCAGAGTAATTGCAGGTGCTATAAAAATTCTTAAAGGGATGCTGGAAGGTTGGGATGCTAGCATCCTTCATTGAGGATGACATGGTTAGCCGCGTTGCTTAGCACAGTTTTGAAAGGACGCGTGACGCTGGCACAGAAAATCATGGGCAGAAATTCCTCTCCCTTAATCTTATGCTCTTTCTCTCATTCGCTGCCACACAGACAAGTGACAAAGACTGGAAAGACAAAAAGAGGACATCAAAGAAAGAAAAGTAAAGCGTGACCCTGTTGTTCGTGGATGTGTCTGTCTTGTCAGTCGGTACTTGGGCAATAACTCAGCCACAAGCCTTTCCTAAACCAGGTGCTTAAAGCACCCAGCATGGAGCAAGTAGAGAGAAGCAGCTATGGGGTGGTTAGGGCAGGGCTTTCTCAAATGTAAATGTATCTACAAATCACCTGGGGATCTTATTAAAATCTGGTTCTTATTCAGTAGATCTAAAGTGAGGCCTCGGTTTCTGCATTTCTGCTTTTAGGGGGAACCTCAGCTAAGCCAGCTTCTGTGCAAGGCTCTACTGTCACCTTTAAGGTCTGGGGCAGTGGCCTCCCCTGGGCCTTCCTTTGCAGGAATTTCACCTGCTTCATTTTCCTCTTTAAAGATGCCTCTAGTATAGAGAAACAGAGGACCTCAGAGAAAGGAAAAAAAAAACACTGGCCCTGGAGTCAGACAAAGTTGACTCTACAATTTATTTGCAATCTGTGTGACCATGCTGTAGTTGCCATGGAGTCAATTTCGACTCCCAGTGACCAATGTGACAGAGTAGAACTGCCCCATATGGTTTTCTAGGCTGTAATTTTTATGGGAGTAGATGTCCAGGACTTTCTCCTGTGGAGGCATGGGTGGGTTCAAACAGCCAAACTTTCCGTAGGCAGCCCAGCACTTAACCCTTGGACCACAGGGTTCCTCTGTGTGACCACAAGTGAGTTTTTAAAAACCCTCTGAGGTTCAGTTTCTTCATGGGTAAACTAGGCATGGCATCTTCCTAATTCTCACGGCTACTATAAGGAACAAATGAGATCATGTACATAACTGGGTAGGTACTCAATACACTTATGTAATGAATGAATAAAAAGTCAAAAGTACAATAACTACAGGAATAAAAAGAGGAGACAGGGTTCTGTAATGTTTGAATACACCTTAATCTTTCTTAATATTATGGTTTGGGCTCTTTCTTAGATGTACAAGTATGGATGTACAGATTTTTCAATATATTAAGCCAAGCATCTCTCTCCATTTTCAATACTTTTCTGATTCTAGAAAGATACTCTCTGATCATGCTTTTAGTAAAGACAGAATCCAAGGCAGGCTTGGAATTTAAAAATTATTTCTTGCTCTAGCTAACGGTAAAATACACTGAAAATTTTTCTTTTCCTCAACTGACTCTTCTGGCCTTCTCTGGGTCAATGACAGATCTTCCTTGCTCTCAAGCTGCCCATTCCAGGCTCTCTTCTCCAACCTGAGGTCAGGTTTCCCTTTGTTCTCCACGTGAATCTAGAAGATATCTCTGAGTTAGCCAGAAGAATTAAGGGGGAACCAGCTTACGCCACCCCTCCCTGACCCTCCCACATCAGGACTGAACCGAGCACTGAAAAGCCAGGTTTCAAACAGAGGAAAGGCAGATGGTATTGAGTGTAGTAGAAACAAAGGAGGAAGTAGAAGAAAACTGAAATAGTGACTTCAGCTGTCCATGCGTTGCCTCCCCGACTCCCTTTGGCCGTTCTCCAAGACAGATGGGCCTGGCAGCAGATGGGTGTTGTCATCTCATAGACCATGCCTTGACCCTACTGGGTCCCAGTCATGACTCCTGTTTAAGTGACACTCCAGGGTCTTGGGGCATCATCAGATGTAAACAATAGACGCCCCAGCTCATGACAAGACTCAATGACCCCTCAGGAGTGCTGCCCCTCTCATCTCTCATCTGTCCCAGGCCGGGCCCCGCTCTGGCCTCTCTTCCCCCAATCTGTTACAACAGAAGTCAGGCTACTTCCCATTAGCTCATTTCCATCTCAGACTGAACCAGAAGAAGGAATTATTTGTTTTATTAGATTGAACCACATGGCTTTGCCATATTTGTCACTCAGATATTGACAATTTCATATGATTCAACCTCAGATCCTGTTTAGAGAAACGAAGTTTGACTGTTACCAGAAAACCAAACCATTTCTGTGGCTGAGCTAGGCGGACCAGAACAAAGTTATCTCTAATTCATTCCCTCAGAGGCTGCATACTTTAAACTAAAACATACTCAGCGCGATCCTTACCTTTACTCTCCCCTTTTCTAAGGAAAGAAAAATCCAGCAACATTCTTTAGGAAACTTCCCATCTCAAGCAGCAACGATCAGTCAAACAACGCACAAATATTATGCATTTGCTCTGCCCAAGTCATGAGAAGAATACAACACTAAATGACACACTATTTCTGCCCCTAAGGAGTAGCTGATCTAGCTGGAGAAAGTAGAGGGAAAAATGCAGAAGGTAAAGGGGTAAAGCAACAGTATAAGAAACATCACAAGACAGGCGGCAATCATTTGCTAACTGAGTGGAATAGAAAATAAACATCGTGAGTTACAGTTGCGAGGCAGGAGCAATCACCCAGGATCTGATCTGAGCCACTTTCCAGCTTATGTGGCTCATCAGTCACTGCTCCCTCCCTCCCACCTACTTACTGAGGGATATTCTCTCAGAAGATGCAAATCACCTCTCTGCCTAGTTGGAACTCCCAGACAAGGGTCACCAGAGGTACAAGCAGTAGGTCTCAGGCCACTCCTCTCATTTAGGGGGTCCATCTCCAGAAAAGACGGAAGAATGGGGACATTTAAGATGGACACGTGTCTCCCCTCTAGATGACGACAGCACGCCACGGGGAGGGGGGGGAAGCGCAAGGTGGGCCACAACAAAAGCTGTGCCCCCCTAGCAGGCCAGCACAGCGGTTAAGCGTTTGGCCACTAACCAGAGGGTGACAGTTGAAATCCACCAGCTGCTCCTTGGAAACCTTACGGGGCAATTCTACCATGTCCTACAGGTTTGCCATGACGGGTTTGGGTTTTTATGACCCCTCTTAGTTCCGAATTTTAACCCTTCTGAGCAGTTACCAATATTCGAAAGTGGCTGTAGCGGCTCAGTAAATTAGAAATAGGTACAAACGCTGACACCTCTCGACTGCTGGTTATTTCAGGGGTTCTTGGTGCTCCCACTCACACCCGCCCATGATACCTTGCCTGCCTCCCTGCGGAGACCTCCCACTTGAGGACTTTATGCAGCCATGGACCCTGTCTCCAGCGTCCTCCAGGGTAAGGCCGCTCCCTTATTCAGGGAGCCAGGACTGCGGGCTCACAAGTGGCAAATGCTCAAGGCATCAGGTGGCTTCCTCAGTCTCCCTCCTTGAACGTCACACTGGGCTGTTCCACGCAGAAACACAGATAACATCTTTCTCCCCAACACTGTCAACCTCTGTCACCCAGGCCCAGTAAAGTTTTGCTCACACACCAGAACCATCTCTGATTAGGCCCTCTCCCACCTTCCACCACCCATCTGTCAGTTTGTCATACTGTGGTGGCTTCTGTGTTGCTGTGATGCTGGAAACTGTGCCACCAGTATTCCAAATGCCAGCTGGGTCACCCACGGTGGACAGGTTTCAGCAGAGCTTCCAGACTAAGACAGACTAGGAAGAAAGGCCTGGTGATCTACTTCTGAAAATTCGCCAATGCATACCGTATAGATCACCACAGAATATTGCCTCCTAGAGCGTTGGAAGACAAGCCCCCTAGGGTGGAAGGCACCACACAGTAACCACAACAGTGGATTCAAACATACCAGTGATCATCAAGATGGAAAAAACGAGCCATGTTTCTTTCTGTTTACATAAGGGTGCCAGGAGTCAGAGCCAACCCAAGGGCAGCAAACCACAACTCGCCTCCCACATCTAATCCATAAGGAAGACCTGTCAGCTTCACCAACCAAATATCCCTCACCTCCTCGCCTTCTCTGCATCTCAGCTGATGTCATGTCTGTGGAATATTAACTCCCATTCCCTCTTAGCTGGGCCTCTACCAGAGCCTCCTAATATCCTGTCTCTACTCTTGCCCCTCCAATCCATTCTGAACACAGAAGCAGAAGGAACCATCTGAAAACATTAAATGGACTGCATCTTCCTGGGCTTAAAACTCTTCAGTGGCTTCCTATTACACCCAGAATAAAATCTAAGCTCTTTGTCCCAGTCCACAAGGCCTTCTGGGACTTCTCAAGCCCGTCTCTGTAGGATGCCACCCAGTGGGGTCATATGGTAGGCCTGGCTTGAACTTCAGACTACACAGATTAGAATCCAAGGTCAGTGGCTCACCATGTGTAGTTTGCAGCCTGGGTCAGAATTCAAATGTATATACCGTGTAGTCTGTCAGTTTGTCATACTGCTGTGGCTAACATGTTGCTGTGATGCTGGAAGCTATACCACTGCTCTTTCAAATACCAGCAGGGTTACCCATGGTGGGCAGGTTCTGCCGTAGCTTCCAGACAAACTAGGAAGAAAAGCCTGGTGGTCTACTTCTGAAAATTAGCCAGTAAAAACCTTATGGAGCACAACAGAATACTTCCTAATCGTAGTGAACAATCTCACATGGGTCTCACCGCATCTGAAAAATGTGAAATTGTTCACTACAGGTTAGTAAGCACAAGTAAACCCATGCTTACCCTGCTCACTGGGTAATCCATCCCTGCCAAGGACTGTAAATTCGAAAAGAGGCTTTGATTCTGTAGGAAGGTGCTGTGGGGTTGGGAGAGACAGACGGATGCCAGCCATGCCGAGAAGCAGAATCTCTGATGCAGTGAACAAACGTGAAATTGTTCACACAGACGGTCTGGGTAACCCCACCCCTGGCCACAACGATGGGCTCAAGCATATCCACAATACTGAAGATGGCACATTTCATTGTGTTATGCATGACACTGTCACAAGTCAGAGCCGACTAGACAGCAACTGCCAACAACTTCTGGGGGCCAGTCACCCACCTTCCCTGTGCTTCAGGTTCCTCGTGTGCAGAGCTACGCCTCCCACTGGATTGTTATGAGAAGTGAAGTCAGATATTCCATGTGAAGTATAAGCACAGTGTCAGTCCATAGCAGACTGGTCTGCTTCTGCTTCCTCAAACACATCTTCCCCACCCCAGGGCCTTCCATCCACTGTCCCTCTGCCTGACACGCTGTCCTTCAACTCTTCACAGGCATCACCTCCTTCTCTCATACATCACCTCCGCTGAAAGGCCTCCCCGGACCGACAGACCTAAATGGGGGCTCACCCACGCTACTCTATTACTCTCTATCACAACCGTTCCTTTCCTTTATAGCACTTGTCATGCTTTGTAATTATTTCCTTCCCTTGCCTGTTCACTTGTTTACTGTCTTTCTCTTCCATGAGACCTTAATCTTCATAAGAACTTGGACCACGTTTATCTTGTTTGTCATTGAATCCCCAGCACCTAGAACATCCCTACACTCAGCTATCCTCCACTAGCTTCTGTCACTATTTAAACTGTTAACAGTGAGTGACTGGAGGAGTCTTGTTAAGTCCCTCCTGGTTATGTCTAAGTCCATTTGGCTTTTACTTCCTGCCTCCTCTCTCCCTGGAGCTCAGACAACCTTCTGGGGCTGGGCTGGAGGAGAGATACCATCACTGGCGTCTTCATGGCCCTTCCTCCTCCATCCCCCTTAAAGTACCTATAAGCTTACCCTCAAGCAGATGTTTAGCACACCAAACACTAAATGCTGCTTTGGGTTCAACCCAACTTGCCTTCTGTATGTATGCGCTTGTGTGCGTGTGCATGTGTGCACACCCGCCCACATAATACACACAATTATTTGTATGTTGAGGTGTTGGGTTAGCCCAGATTCCACAGAGAGCATAGCCTGAGGCAAAACCTTACATGCTGATGATTTATTAGGGCGTGCCATCCCAGGGAAGTAAGAGTGAGAGGAGAGGGGAACGAGGCAGGCAAGGAGGAAAAGCAGAGTTGAGGGTGCATGTCTAAGCTAACCACTGCTGCTGTCCAGCACATGACTGCCTACCTGTCTGGCCCATCCTCTGAGAGAGGCCACGTGAGCTACTGCTTCTCAGGACAGTAGGGCAGGGGGAGAGGGGAGACTCATAGTGTCCACCCAATGGCCGCTTATACTTCCAGGTTGCATATGCATACGGGCTAAGCCAGTCCAGTGCATCTCAGGACTCAGTGGCAATGGGGGAGCCCCAGGGTGGAGCTGAGAGGTTGATAGGCTAGACAGGAGACAGTCACTTGGCCCTTTGGCCATTCACAGCAGCAGCCGCAACAGTTACCTGGCTTGATAACCATAAGAGTTACAAAGCCAGGCAAGCTCACAGATCTGGAGTAGAGCCTCACGTGAGCCTGGTACAGATACATCACAAGGTGATGACTGTCCAAACGTACTGCTCAAGAATGCCTACGGATCTGGAGTAGAGTCTCATGTGAGCCTGGTACAGATACATCACGAGGTGATGACTGTCCAAACGTACTGCTCAAGAATGGCAAGAACAGGACTCATCGACTTGCCACTCCCCAAGCCTGCACTCGTGGCAGACATCACCAAGTTTTTAACAATTCTTTTTCTGAGGGAGCCCAGGTAGCACCTCTGAATCCTTCTCAACCACCACATTCACTAAGGCACGACATCCAATGAGACTTGATATATCTCCAGGAGAGAACATTACAATTAAAAAAAAAAAAAAATTATTTCCTATACATTAACTCATTTGGTCTCTGAAAATTTGCAAGATTAAGGGGAAAGGTATGCGTGATTCCTCTAGACAAGCAACTGAGCCTTGGAGAGGAGGTGATGGAGATGGTCACACGCTCGGTCGGAGCTAGGATGAGAACCCAGGTTTTCTGATTTCTGTCTGTGTGTAGAAACTTGGTATGCCCAAGCCTGTACACGTATACTGTAACCCAAGTGTCATGGATTGAATTATGTCCCCCAAAAAATGTGTGTATCAATTTGGCTAGGCCACGATTCCCAGTATTGTGTGGTTGTCCTCCATTTTGTGATTGTAATTTTATGTTAAAGAGAATTACGGTAGGATTGTAACACTACCCTTACCCAGGTCACATCCCTGATCCAATGTAAAGGGAGCTTCCCTGGGGTGTGGCCTGCACCACCTTTTATCTCTCAAGAGATAAAAAGGAAAAGGAAGCAAGCAGAGAGGGGGAACCTCATACCACAAAGAAAGCAGCACTGGGTTTCAGAGCACGTCCTCTGGACCTGAGGTTCCTGCGCTGAGATGCTCCCAGACCAAGGAAAGACTGATGACAAGGACCTCCCTCCAGAGCCAACAGAGAGAGAAAGCCTTCCCCTGGAGCTGACGCCCTGAATTTGGACTTGCAGCATAATAGGCTGTGGGAGAATAAATTTCTCTTTGTTAAAGCTATCCACTTGTGGTATTTCTGTTAGAGCAGCACTAGATAACCAAGACACCAAATGACTGATAATCATGTGATGATTTTGTTCATTTAATGAGAAGGGGATAAATAATACGTTTCTTAAACCCTGCTCTCCTCTTTTACCTTTTTTTTTTTTTAACATACTTTGGAACACAGAAACGAGACACTGGAAAGAAGGGGAATCACACAGTAATGCACTTATGATAATATAAGAAAGAATTTCTTAAAAAACATTACACCTGGCGTGATAAAAACATAATCTGAAACCAATGACGACGATCAATTTCAGACGACACCACAAAAGGGAAGTCCTTCCGAGGCATCTTCTGTCTCATCCAGGTCTACAGCTAGGGGGCCGGGGTCTGTGGCTCACCTTGACATTGCTGGAAGAGAGAACACCATTCAAACGACAGCCTTTCCAGAAACTGAGCTGTGTGCATGTTCCTGCACGACAGCTCCACTCATTCTGCACTGCGCACCAGTTCTGCGGATTTAGCATCTCCCAGTGATAAATACCTAATTCACGGGCGAAACTTATTTCACACAAAGCAGTTCTGACCCGGGGAAAACTGCTATCACGGCATGATGAGGAGTCAGTCTGCCCGTGTTCCACCGCGTTATTCTTCTTCAGCTCTGACATTCACTACAGGGAAGATGTGTCATTATTATATCTACCGACCCTTCTCCACCCACCAAATACACCCAAATGTTTGAACCTTTGTATATGCATCTTAATAATCTCCCACTCAGTACTTGGCAAGTAAAATGTACTATCATATGGCACCAAGAACGTCTGGAGCCTTAGCTTAAACATCATGGGTCTGATATTAAAAACCTTATTGAGGGTCTTCTACATGCAGAAGACCGTGCTAAGAACTGCTGGATACAGAAATGAATAAGATACTATTCTGTCCTTTAAAGCAATATGTTCCAAACTATGGGACGTAACTTATTAAACCCAAACCTGCGGCCATGGAGTTGATTCCAACTCATAACAACCCTGTAGGACAGAGGAGAACTGCCCCATAGGGTTTCCAAGGCTGTAATCTTTATGGAAGCAGACTGCCACAGCTTTCTCCCATGGAGTAGCTGGTGGGTTCAAATTGCCAACCTTTTGGTTAGCAGCCGAGCACTTCACAACTGCACCACGAGTGCTCCTTACATCCTATGAGTGGGCCATAAAATAAATTTAGAGAATTGTGAGCAGTATTTTAAAAAAGAAACTAAAATAGAACAGAACAGAGAATATCAGAATATACCTCACAGTATGGCTGTGTCTGTGCGTGTATTGGGTCATGATGTAAAACTGTAGTTCTTACTGTGGGTGAACTAAAAGTTTGAAAGCCAAAGTTTCCCAAGGGGAGGAGGCCATCATCTGACCACATAATGATACAAAATTCATGCATGGAGAGTCCCTAGAGTGATATATAAATAACATTCAATACGTATACACGGTGGGACAGATCAGCACTAATGGGAAGGAGACATGATGTGGAGGTAATGGTGAGAACCAGACTTTGCTTTCCAAAGCCCGTAATAATCATATATCTCCCTGCTCAAAAGCCAGTGAATGTGCCCCATCCCCACAGAATACAATCCGAGCTCACAGTATGACATTCAAGGACCTCCAAGTTTAACTCCCACTGCTTGTCACCTCACCACTCTCTCTACGCCAGAGTGCTGCTGCAATCCTTTCCAACATTTCCTAAATACGCCCCACATTTGCCTACTGCTGGGCCCTTGCACAGACTCTTCTCCATCCCAGAATGCTTTCCTTCCATTTCTGACTACTACAGTCATAAATTTAGAGTGGCGAGCTTTTGTTTTGTCTCTCCAGCAAACTACCCATCCTCCTCTGATAACACTGTTCTCTTTCCTTTGAGGAACTTCCCAAAGATTCATGTGTTCCTGGTGGGGTTGTCAATCATAATCCCCCCATGGCTTGTGGTCAGAGGGGAAGCCACGTGACAAACATAGAGTGAGTGGTTGACAAAATAGACATGTGACCTAAAGCAGACAATTGTCCTTCCATGTGCAGCAGACAGGTGCAGTACCTGTTTTGTGTTACACCAGTAGTCCTCCAAGTTTAGCACCACCTGGAGCACTTGCTAAAACATAGATTGTTGGGCTCCACCCCCAGAGCAGCTGATTCAGTAGGTCTGAGGCAGAGCCTGAGATTCTGCATGTCTACTAGTTCCCAGGTATATCTGTTTCCTATTGCTTCTCTAACAAACGATCACAAACTTAGTGGCTTAAAACAACAGGTATTTGCTCTCTTACCGTTCTGGAAGTCCGAATTTCAAAATGGGTCTTAAGGAGCTAAAGTCAAGGTGAGGGCAGGGCTGGTTCCTCCTGGAGGCTCAAGGGGAGGACCATTTCTTGACTCTTCCAGCTTCTAGAGGCTGTCGGCATTCCTGGGCGCGTGGCTTCTGCCCCGCATTATTTCAATCTCTTGCTGCTGTCGTCATAACTCCTACTACTAACTCTGGTCACCTGCTTCCCTTTTCTAAGGACACTTGTGATTATATTGGGCCGCCACTGGGTAAGTCAAGACAATCTCCTCATTTCCGAGATCCTTGACTTAATCACATCTGCAAAGCCCCTTTTTCTATATGAGCTAACATTCCAGGAATTAGCATGTGGACATCTTAGGGAGCTTTCTTTAGCCTACAACACCACGTGATGCTGATCCTGCGGGTCTGTGGCCCACACTTCGAGAACCACTGCACTTCTATCCTTAGCAAAACCAGCCTTGTATTTTAAGTATTTTTCAGTCTGTCTGCCTCTGCTCTATCCCATTAGATTCAGAACATACTGAGGGTTGGGCTGGATTTTGACTTTCTTTTTTAATTGATTTAATTTTATTTACGTCTTTACTTCTAACTACTGGTATATACATCTTCCAGTTAAATTTAAGAAATGTGCAACAAACTGAAATACTAAAAGGAAAAATAATTGTGGAGCTAACACCCTGAAGTGGACTATTGAAAAAGATTCGTTAGGAGGCCGGCAAGATGGCACTCTAGGCAGAAGAACCACGCCGTCCCTCCACAGCAAAGATCCGAAAAACTAAGCCTAACAGAGAATCAACAATCCTGAAACCCTAGAACATCAAATGAAGAGATAAAGAACTCAGCCAAACACCAAATGGAGTCAGAATACTGAAAGAGAACGGAGAGCAAGGACAGACTCATGCAGAGATTGCCTACCAGCTAACGCAGCACAGATCCACCATCTTGGACTCCTATCGGAGACCAGCAAACGGGAGAACGGGAGAGCAGCCTCGCGGAGCGTCCAGTGGGAGACAGAACGACCGGTAAACTGCGGTGTGCGCTTTCCCACCCCCAACCCCTCTCCGCCTTGGCTGGGGCTCCCCTGCTTCCCGTGGCCAGGGTCCCTGGGCCGGGGGGTGCCGGTGCTTGGATTCCACGCACCCAGGCCGGCGGCTCTCTGAGAGCCGTTTGTTGGCTGCTGGCGTAGCTTTCTCTGCCACCTCCCCCTACTTTTGCTCGGGTGCCTGGTTCCGAGCGCCGTCTTTGCTCTCTCCTGCGGGGCTGTGGGGCTGCGTTCGGGCGTGTGGCTGCTTCCAGGTCTGGCCTGCCGCGCTGGTGAGATCCTGGGGCTTTTGTTCGTTTGCTCCTCTGCTTCCCGTGGCCGCAGTCTCTTCACCGGGGTCCGCCGGCTGCTTGGATTCTGCGTGCCGGGGCACGCGGCTCTCTACCTGCCATTTGTTGGCTGCTGGTGCTGCCTTTTTTTTTTTTTTCCTCTTTTTTTTCTTTTTTTTCCTCCTGCTTCTTTTGGTTTCTCGCTTGCCTCTCGCCACCTCCCCCTCCTTTCACTCGGGTGCCTGGCTCCTTGCACCCTCTTAGCTCCTTTCTGAGGGTCCCCAGAGTGCAGGCAATTTGTGATATATGCTTTCCCTCTCCACCCTTCTTCACTCACACTCGGCCTCCTCTGTTTCCCATGGACACAGTCTCTTGTCCAGAAACACCAGCCCGCACTGGCTGGCTCTCTGAGTGCCATTCATTGACTGCTGGTGTTGCTTTTTTTTTTTTTAATTTTCTTTTTTTTCTTTTTTGATTAGTTTTGTTTACTTTTCCCTCTTTTTCCCTTTTATCTTAATTCATTACTCAATTTCTCGTCTCTCTCTCTCTTCCTTCTCTTTCTGATCCCTGAATACCAGGCGATGTATGCCTCTGCACCTTCTGGCCAGGCTGTGCTGTGAAACCTGAGACCAACTCCCCCAGACCTCATAGCTGCATCGGTGGGATCACTGGGAACTTTGCAGTTCTTTAACTTTTCTGATTTTTATTTGGTCATTCTTTCCTTTTCTTTCTCTTCCCCCTTCTGGTTTTCTCCATCCCATAGTCTTTCATCTGTCCATTCCAACAAAAAGCTCCCCTAGCATTCTTTTATGCTTGTATGCTTTTCTCTCCTCTCTCCCATATCCAGCTTAGCTTGACACATAACCATCTCCCCGCTGCATCCTGCCTACCTGCACTGTACACTTGACATCACACCACCAAGCTGTGCAGGCACGCCCTATTGGAACCTGCCCAGCACTGACTACCGACCGTCCTGGTGGCTGCGGTGAGTGTCACAAACAACCCGTCCCAGTGGCTCCTCTTCAGCTAGACCTGCCCAGCTATACCACAAGGACAAAACAAAAAAAATCTACAATCAATAAACGAGATAAATATCTACTGAAAGCCCCGAAAACAGCAAACAATATCAAAACATTTACAAAAACAAGACAAGATGGCTCCAATAGGCATCCAAATTAAAACACCAGATTACTCTCCTGCGGAAGAAAATGCACTAGAAGTACCTGATAGGGAACTCAAATCACTAATACTCGGAATTTTCCAAGAACTGAGGCAAAAAGCTGACAAACATGAGGAAAAAATAGACAAATTTATGGAAAATACAGACAAAAAATTGGAAGAATTCAGGAAGATGATGCAGGAAAAAATGCCAAAATAAATTCACAACTTGAAATTATACAAAAACAACAATTAGAAATCCAAAAGATAAACAACAAGATTTCAGAAATGGACGGTGTCATAGAAGGGCTGAGAAGTAGATTTGAAACCGTGGAAGACAGGATCAGCGGAACTGAAGACAAACACTTGGATACAACTCTGTTTCAGGAAAACTCAGAAAAAAGAACAAAGAAAAATGAAGAGACCCTGAGAGTTATGTGGGACACAATTAAAAGCAGAAACTTACGAGTGATTGGCATCCCAGAACAGCGGGAGAAAACAGAAAACACAGAGAGGATCATTGAGGAACTGCTGACAGAAAACTTTCCCAATATCATGAAAGATGAAAAGCTGGCCATCCAAGAAGCTCAACGAACCCCATATAGAAGAGACCCCAAAAGAAAATCACCAAGACATATCATAGTCACACTCGGCAAAACTAAAGACAAACAAAGAATCCTGAGAGCAGCTCGTGAAAAACAAGAAGTCACAGACAGAGGAGAAACAATAAGACTAAGCTCAGATTATTCGGCAGAAACCACGCAGGCAAGAAGGCAGTGGGATGACATATATAAAATCTTGAAAGAAAATAATTGTCAGCCAAGAATAACATATCCTGCAAAACTCTCGTTCAAATTTGATGGTGAAATTAGGTCATTTCCAGATAAACAGAAACTAACGGAATATGCAAAAGTCAAACCAAACTTACAAGAATTATTAAAGGGAGTTCTTAGATCTGAGGACAAACAGCTTCAGCCCTCAGGCAGGACCTAGGACCTAGGACGCAGGTTCATATGAACCAGATACCATTCTAGGAAATGAACTATTGAGGACTATCCAAAACCAAAAGAAATACAACAGGGAATCAGAGCAATCAATCAAAGGATGACAACAACATCAAAACAATGAAAGAGGGAACAAACGGCATAGGTATAGAACCTTCTAATGGAGAGGAAGGCAAGGCGATACCAAGTAAGGGTAGATGCTTCAAACTTATAAAGATAAGGGTAAAATTCATAGTAACCACAAAGAAAGTTAACAAACCAACTCATAAAAATAAAGATGAAAAACATAAAGTCTCAGCAAAAACAAAACCTACAACAACAACAAAAAAAATGAACACAAAATCCACAAACAAAAGTAACTCACCACAAGAGAGTAAGAAGAACAAAGAAAACTTCAGCACCACAAAAAAAAGCACTACAAAATGACAGCAACAAACTTCCATCTATCAATAATTACACTGAATGTAAATGGACTCAATGCACCCATAAAGAGACGGAGAGTGGCAGAATGGATAAGAAAACGGGATCCATCAATATGCTGTCTACAAGAGACACACCTTAGAAACAAAGATGTGAATTTATTAAAAATCAAAGGTTGGAAAAAAATATATCAAGCTAACAACTACCAAAAAAGAGCAGGAGTGGCAATTCTAATATCAGACAAAATAGACTTTAAAAAAAAATCTACCATAAAAGACAAAGAAGGACACTATATAATGATTAAGGGGATGATCCATCATGAAGACATAACCATAATAAACATCTATGCACCCAATCACAGGGCTCCAAAATACATAAAACAAACTCTAACAACACTGAAAAGAGAAATTGACAGTTCCACAATAATAGTAGGAGACTTCAACACACCACTCTCAGTAAAGGACTGAACAACTAAAAAGAAACTCAGCAAAGATACAGAAGACCTAAAGGACACAATCAGCCAACTTGACCTTATAGACATATATAGAACAATCCATCCAACCGCTGCAAAGTACACATTTTCTTCCAATGCACATGGAACATTCTCCAGAATAGACCAAATCTTAGGCCACAGAGAAATCCTCAACAAGATCCAAAACGCTGAGATAATTCACAGTATCTTCTCTGACCACAATGCCATCAAGGTAGAAATTAACACTAGAAAGAAAAAGGAAAAAAAATCAAACACATGGAAACTGAATAATACTCTGCTTACACATCAATGGGTAATAGAAGAAATCAGAGATGGAATTAAAAAATTCCTAGAATCAAATGAAAATGAAAACACATCACACCAAAACCTTTGGGACACAGCAAAGGCAGTCCTCAGAGGACAATTTATAGCAATAGATGCACATATCAAAAAAGAAGAAAGGGACAAAATCAAAACATTAACTATAGAACTCAAACAAATAGAAAGAGAACAGCAAAAAAAGCCTACAACCACCAGAAGAAAGTAGACAGTAAAGATCAGAGCAGAAATAAATGAAATAGAGAACAGAAAAACAATAGGAAGAATCAACAAAACCAAAAGTTGGTTCTTTGAAAGAATCAACAAAATCGACAAACCATTGGCCAGACTGACAAAAGAAAAACAGCAGAGGGCACAAATAACCCAAATAAGAAATGAAATGGGGGACATTACAACAGGCTCAACTGAAATAAAAAGGATTATAACACAATATTATGAAAAACTATACTCCAACAAATTTGAAAACCTAGAGAAAATGGATAAATTTCTAGAAACACACGGCCTGCCCAAACGACAACAAAGTGATATTGAAAATCTGAACAGACCCATAACAAGAGAAGAGATTGAAAAGGTAATAAAAAAACTCCCAACCAAAAAAAGCCCTGGCCCAGATGGCTTCACTGGAGAATTCTACAAAACATTTACAGAAGAGCTTGTACTAGTTCTACTCAAGCTATTTCAGAGCATAGAAGAGGAAGCAACACTTCCAAATTCATTCTATGAAGCCAGCATAACGCTGATACCAAAACCAGGCAAAGACATCACAAAAAAAGAAAATTACAGACCAATATCTCTCATGAATATAGATGCAAAAATTCTCAACAAAATTCTAGCCAATAGAATTCAGTATCATATCAAAAAAATAATACACCACGACCAAGTAGGATTCATACCAGGTTTGCAAGGATGGTTTCACATTAGAAAATCCATCAACGTAATTCACCACATAAATAAAAGGAAAGAAAAAAATCACATGATCATCTCAATTGACGCAGAAAAGGCATTTGACAAAGTCCAACACCCATTCCTGATAAAAGCTCTCAATAAAATAGGTATAGAAGGGAAATTTCTCAACATAATAAAGGGCATCTATGCAAAACCAACAGCCAACATCATTCTTAATGGAAAGAGGCTGAAAACATTCCCCTTGAAAACAGGAACAAGACAAGGATGCCCTTTATCACCACTCCTATTTAACAGTGTGCTGGAAGTTCTAGCTAGAGCAATAAGGCAAGAAAAAGAAATCAAGGGCATCCAAATTGGTAATGAAGAAGTTAAACTCCCCCTGTTTGCAGATGATATCATACTATACATAGAAAACCGTAAAGACTCCATGAGAAATCTACTGGAACTAGTAGAAAGATTCAGCAGAGTAGCAGGATACAAGATAAACATTCAAAAATCAGTTGGATTCCTACACACCAATAAGCAGAACGATGAAAAGGAAATCAGGAGAACAATACCATTTTCAATAGCCCCTAAAAAGATAAAATACTTAGGAATAAATCTGACCAGGGATGTAAAAGACCTATACAAAGAAAACTACAAAACACTGCTGCATGAAACCCAAAGGGATCTACATAAATGGAAAAACATACCATGCTCATGGATAGGCAGAGTCAACATTGTGAAAATGGCAATTCTACCTAAAGCAATTTACAAATACAATGCAATCCCGATCCAAATACCAACAACATTCTCCAAAGAGATGGAAAAACTAATCATTAACTTTATATGGAAAGGGAAGAAGCCCTGAATAAGTAAAGCACTAATGAAGAAGAAGAATAAAGTTGGAGGACTCACACTACCTGACCTCAGAACCTACTATACATCTATGGCAGTAAAAACAAGCTGGTACTCGTACAATGACAGATACATTGACCAATGGAACGGAATTGAGAACCCAGATGTAAATCCATCCACCTACAGTCACCTGATCTTCAACAAGGGCCCAAAGTTCATCAGACGGGGAAAAGACAGTCTTTTTAACAAATGGTGCTGGCAAAACTGGACATACATTTGCAGAAAAATGAAACAGGACCCATACCTCACACCATATACAAAAACTACTTCAAAATGGATCAAAGACCTGAATATAAAGCCTAAAACTATAAAGTTCATAGAAGAAAAAATAGGACCAACACTTCAGGCCTTAATACATGGCATTAACAGGATACAAACCATAAACATCAACACACAAAACCCAACAGATAAACTAGATAACTGGGATCTTCTAAAAATCAACACCTATGCTCTTCAAAAGACTTCACCAAAAGAGTCAAAAGAGAACCTACAGACTGGGAAAAAATTTTTGGACAGCACAAGTCAGACAAAGGTCTAATCTCCATAATCTACAAGAAAATCCAACACCTCTACAACAAAAAGACAAACAATCCTTTCAAAAAATGGCAAAGGAAATGAATAGACACTTCACCAAAGAAGACATTCAAATGGCCAACAGACACATGAGGAAATGCTCGTGTTCACTAGCCATTAGAGAAATGCAAATTAAAACCACAATGAGATACCATCTCACCCCGGCATTACTGGCACGAATCAAAAATACTGGAAATAACAATTGTTGGAGGGGCTGTGGGGAGATGGGAACTCTTATACACTGCTGGTGGGAATGCAAAATGATACAACCATTTTGGAAAATGATATGGCGTTTCCTCAGAAAGCTAGAAATAGACATACCATTCGATCCAGCAATCCCACTCCTAGGAATATATCCTAGAGAAATACGAGTTGTCGCTCGAATAGACATATGCACACCTATGTTCATGGCAGCATTGTTCACAATAGCAAAACGATGGAAACAACGGAGGTGCCCATCAACAGATGAATGGATACACAAACTATGGTACATACACACAATGGAGTACTATGCAACGAGATAGAACAACAATGAATCTGTGAAGCATCTCATAACATGGATGAAACTGGAGGACATTAGGCTGAGTGAAATAAGTCAATCAAAGAAGGACAAATATTGTAGGAGACCTCTATTGTAAAAACCCATGAAAAAATTCACATGCAAAATGTAACAATCCTTGTTGGTTACCAGGGATGGAAGGTGAGGGGGGGGAAATACTAAATAGGCAATAGATAAGTGGTATCTTGGGTGAGAGGTGAGACAGTACACAGTACAAGGGAAACTAACACAACCTGCACAAGGTAAGGTTATGGAGGCCCCATAGACACATCCAAACTCCCCGAGGGACTGAGTTGTTGGACGGAGGGCTCTGGGGACCATGGTCTCGGGGAACATCTAGCTCAATTGGCATGACACTGCTTATAAAGATAATGCTCTACATTCTACCTTGGTGAGTAGTGTCTGGGGTCTTAAAAGCCTGTGAGCGGCCATCTAAGATAATACACTGGTCTCATCCCTTCGGGAGCAAGGGAGAATGAAGAGAACAGGATACAACGAAAAGATTAGTCCAAAGGACTAATTGACCACAGCTACCAAGACCTCCACCGGACTGAGTCCAGTACAGCTAGATGGTGCCAGGCTACCACCTCTGACTGCTCTGACCAGGATCACAACAGAGGGTTCTGGACAGAGCCGGAGAAGGATGTAGAGCATAATTCTAACTCACAAAAAAAAAAAAAAAGACCAGATTTACTGGCCTAAAGGAGACTGGAGAAACCTCAAGAGTATGGCCCCCAGGCACCCTTTCAGCTCAGAGGTGAAGTTACGTTCAAGGTTCACTGTTCAGCCTGGGATTGGACAGCCCAGTAAAACCAAATGAGACTAACGAGGTACAGGAGTCCAGTGACAAGGGCCAGAAGGCAGAGGGGGAGTAGGAAGCTGATGATAGGGAACACAAAGTTGAGTAAGGATACTGTTGATGTGTTGTGAGATTGTTAACCATTGTTATAGGGCAACATTTGTAGTAACTGTTAAATGGGAGGCTATTTTGTCTTGTAAGCCTTCATCTTGGGTGAGAATGGCAGCACAATTGGAAGAGCGTAGTCAATGTCACTTAAATGCGTACGTAAAAAGTTTTGAAATGGTGTATCTTTGGCTATGTGTATTTTCACCAAAAAAATAAAAATTAAAAAGCTGAGAATTCAGAGGGTTAAAATGTTGTGGGGTTGTTAACCAAAGTCAAAACAGCATGTGTACTAGTGTTACATGAGAAACTGTTTGTTGTGTAAGCCTTCACCTGAAGTACAACAAAATATTTAAAAAAAAATAAAATAAAAAAATAAAACTATAATGGATGAAAAAAAAAAAAGGTTCGTTAGTAAGATCGTCTGGATTCCTAACTGTTCAACACAGGGCTTCAAACTGGTTTGTTCTGGCTCAAACTCCCGCTGAGAATTTGTATTTCTAACAAGCTCCCAGTCAAAGCTAATGCTGCTGGTTAAGGACCAATTCTGAGAACCACTAGCAGAGGATTGGTTCTCAAAATTTATTATACATAAGAATCACCTGGGGATCTTGTTAAAATGTAGATTCTGATTCAGTATATCTGGGGTGGAAATGCAAATTCTCAGAAGCGGTTCAAATGGGAATGAACTGGTTCGAAGCCCTGATCTAACAATAGAAATTTCTGCCTAATTATTGTCTTGAATTTCAAATTTCTCTTTTGCTGACTATTAGATATTACCATTTTGATGTCTCCCAGGTATTTCAAATATTTCTCAGACCAAATCTGTACACAGCACTCTGGCCCATCTTCAGCTCCATACCACGGGCTCTACATCTTAAAGATGGTTCCACCACACTCTGGGTACTCAAGACAGAACTTTCACCTGCATCAGAGAAATAGCAGCTGAGATTTATTGCACCACTGATACGTGCCTGGCAATGTTCTAAGTTCTCTACAGACACTTATTCCTTAATTCTTAAAGGTGTTGTTCATTTTTATATCTCCCACAGTGCCTTGCATATAGTATACACTCAATAAGTCCACATCATTATTGTCTGATTCATTCAGTAGACCATAAGCTCCTTGAGGGTAGGGACTAGGTCTTATTCATCATTTTGTTGCTAGCATGAAACAAAGTGACTGGTACCTCACATGGTATTTGTGGGAAAATGTTAGGAGACCAGCCTCTATGTGAATAGTAGAAAATGTGTTAGCAGGCTGGAGTGGGGCCTGATATCAGATTGCCTTGAAAAGCAGGCAGAATTTAAACATAACATAGTAGGCAGTTAAGAGCAATTGCAAAATCCTAAGTGAGGGCATAAAACTAAAATCGTTTTACAGAGCCATATCGGTAAGTCCACAGCTTCGCTTAGAAGCAATCAGACAAGGACCAAAGGTTTTCCAGGAGGTGTGATACTTCAAAGAGCAAAGGGGATCAAAATCAGGTCCTTCAAGCTCCCTCCCAGCCTCCTGATTCTAGGTATCAAGATATCTGTCCTTTGTTCTTGGTGATTTACTATATCTGACTGTGACTGTTAGAGTTCAAACATTAGGCTCTGCCACCTTTTCCATCAGGATTCTAAAATCAATATCTCTACCAAGACACTAATTCCCAAGATTAATTTATGAAATTGTGTGACGTGCTTTGGAGACAGAAGGCATCTTAGAGAGAGAAAATGTCACCTTGTACTATTGAACCTCTGTAGTAAACAATGACTTCTTTAAAAATCAAAAGCTTGTTGGTTGAGCTGCTATTAAATTCTAACCTATAAAAGCAACACATGATCATTTCAGTGACACAAAAAGCAAACTTTAAATATAGTGGATAAGAACTGTTACAGTATAAGTGAAGAATGTTAACCTAATTTCTTGACAATGTAGTTACCTGCAACATGAAAAAAACAATTCTCACGAAGAATACGTTTTAGCACTTGCCATATCTGACAGATAAAGCGGCTAGCATGTGCCAAGCATCATGCAGTAGACTGGGGCTAGCAATCTAGTGGGAGGACAGGCATTAGGTAAATAATTATAAATAATTTTAAAAGGACAAAGTGCAATGAAGGTGAGCCAGGATCAACAGAAGCACAGAACCAAGAACTGAATGGATCTAGGGAACCATGAGACTCTCCAGAGATGACATTCCAGCTGAGATCCTAAGGATGAGTGAGACTGACTAGCAGCACAGAAGGGGAAAGGGTCTGCCAGCAAGTGATCAAAATACGTGGAGTGGGAGGGGGCAGGGGGAAGGTTGGCAACACTGAGGCCTGTACAAGAATGTTCCACCTTGTCAAAGAGCATGGGGGAGAGCTGACACATTTGTTTGAGCTCAATCCTTCAGCATTGAGCATTTTTAAGCCTCCTGGTTCCAAGATAACTTTCTGGAGAGGAGCCTGCACTGTATAAAACTCAATATACTGAAGAGAACCTCGAAGATCTTAAGTTCAATGCATTGTTTAGAATATAATCATGATCCTAAGTGATACCTGATAAAAATTGCTTCAAATGGGCATGACTTTCTTAAAGTAATTTAAGGTGATTTGGTGACTAAATGGAGCCCTGGTGGTGCACGGGTTAAGAGCTCGGCTGACAACTGAAAGGTCGGCAGCTTGAATCCACCAGCCAGTCCCTAGAAACCCTGTGGGGCAGTTCTACTCTGTCCTATAGGGTCACTATGAGTCGGAATCGACTCAATGGCAATGGCTTTGGTTTTGGTTTTGGATTTGGTGATTGAATAGACATGACATAGGTTTCTCTGCTGATGTCTTTGGTTTCCAGATCCACCAGCAGCATTGGAAGGAACCATTTGGATTTCTGATGTACTTACTGGGTTTGGTCAAACAACCTGGGCAGCAAGCCACATGCAGGTGACAATACAGTTCTCATGAAGAGGTCTTATTGCAGAGACCTTTAATCAAGCTCACCACGAATGAGACACTCTGCTGAGGACTCTTAAGATATCACTCATTTTATCCCCACGACAAACTCTAAGAGGCAGATACAGTTAGTATTACCAGCTTATCCATGTACCATCTGAAGTTCAGAGGAGTGGAACAACTCCCCAAAGATCCCGCAGGAACTCAGCAGTGGAGGCAGATTTCTAAGTGGCTCTGAGCCCCTCCCTGCTGCTGCCCAGGACAGCTCTGCCTTTGTTAAATTACAAGCATTTTTGCTGAGAAGGGGGAGGGATGCTTTTCAACTCCCCACCACCACCACCCTTTGAATTACACGCTAATGGTTATTGCTACAGTGTTTAATAAGCGATGCATTATCCCTGGGCCCTGGAATTAATATCATTACTCAGAGATGGTAAATAGGAGTTTGCCTTTGTGCACTGCCTGGAGGTGGAAGCATCGATAAAAGCCTGAGGTAGGCGGAAGAGATGAATGTGCAGACTTGAATCAGAGGCAAGGGATGCAATTTGATGTAGGGTAATAGGAAATTCTGCCTAGGCTAGCAGAGAAACACAATCCTTCACCACTCCCAGCCTCAGCCACGTGGCCACGTTTCTCCCAAAGCAGCTTTTCTTTCCCCGACAGGGCATAAAAGCCCCAACCCTGTCCATCACACCACGACTCTTGTGCGCACCCTAGGGTGCCTGGAATGCAATATTCTAGGAGCAATGGGCTGCAAGCCCCTTTGACAAAGTTTGCTCGGGGCCCAGGAATTTTAATCTACATCCATGCACTGAAGACATTTAAATTAAAAACTTCCTACCAATTCAGGAATAGCTAAGAGAGTGGCGAATGTGAATTTACAAAAATTGGCCTGCAGCCTTCCAAGTGCCAAAGCAGCAGCTGAAGATAAGGAGACGCTTGTTACTAGAGGTTACCCTGTTAGTCTCATGCGTTGTGTAGAACAAAGGACCATTAATGATTCCAATGCTTGTCACATTAGAACGGAGTGACAGTGATTACAGAGCATCTAGACATACCTTCCTTGTGATGTTTCTTATTTTTAAATCCCAGTATAAAAATGTGTTCATTTTGATGATTGGCGTTGCGTGCTGTCCTCTGGGCTGGACACATGAGGCAGTTTCCCAGTTCTAGCATTTCACAATGAGCAATAAGCAAGCAATAAACAACGACAGCAAGAGAAGAACCACTTTCCAGGATCGTATGATTAGTTCTGACACTGGAAAATTACTTCATTGCCAGAAGTCAATTCCTGTGATTGTGAGCATCTTCCCATACATAAAATTAATAATGTACCCAGCTCTCCTCCCTGCTTCGCTTTATCATACGCAGACTGGAACTCTCAGCTTGTAAAGTCACATTTTTTAAGTAAGATTTTCTTTCTTTATAAAATATGCAAGGAAATAGCCTAGAGAGTTAAAGAGGTCTTTGGAAACATACCTTTCCCCTTCATCTATTTATTCAACCAACACTGGCTGAACACATACTAAGTGTCAGGCACTTTTCTAGAAGCTAAGGGCCTCTCAGTGAACACGACAAACAAGCTCCCTGATTGAAAGGAGCTTACACACCAGTTGGGCAAAACAGGCAGTAAATAAGTAATCCATTCAGTAGGTTTGGGGAGTGGTCAGTGTTAGGCAGGAAGTAAAGGTAGGCAACGGGTGGTCTGAGAAGCACTCTCTAGGATATGGCATCTGAGCTGAGAGCTGAATGACAAAGAGCCAGCCAGGCAAAGGTGGGGAGGAGAGCAATCTGGCAGAGGGAACAGCAAGGGCAAAGGTCCAACAGCAGGAACAGCCTGGCTTGCTCAGGGACAGATGAAGTTCAATGTGACTGAAGGGCGTTAAGTTGGGGCCAGTGGATGGGTGATGAGGTTCAGTAGGGAGGAGAAGCAGACTGGGTGAGACTTTGCAAGCCATGGTGAGGACTTAGAATGTTATAGTAAGGACAAGGAGAGGCCATCGAAGGCTTAAAGCCAGGGAATAATGGGTTCTAGCTGACATTTTAAAAATACAGCTGTTTGGGGGCCATGAGGGAAGGGTGTGGACAAAATTGTGTTCCACTCTACAATTTCATTTCCCTACAGATGCTAAAGCCCTGTCCTTGTTGCATGTGTAGTGATTAAGAACACAGCGCTAGTCAGAAAATCTAGGTCTGAATCCTTGCTCCATCATTCATGAACTTAGGGATTCTACTTGTGTGTGATTTTAGGGATTCTATTTACCTAAAAAAGTCTTAGTTTCTCCAAGTAAAAAATGTGGTACTAATACCTTGGTGAGAATTAAATGAGATGCTCTACATTACACAGGGTGGTGACTTGGGCCTTGCTGAGGGAATAATCGTGGCTACTAGGATTATTATGATGATGATGAAGAAGGAAGGGGTGGGGGAGGAAGGAGAAGAACGTGGTGAAGGGCTAAGCAACGGCCCAGCGCATTTAAGCCAGATACAAACCTACTGGAGACCAGGTGAAGGTGCCTGTCCATGTAGACTATCTCCAGACTCTAATGTCCTGAGCATGAATGACACTTCTTGAATGTCCTGAGCATGGAGGAATCTGGACCAAAATTAAAAAAAAAAAAACTAGAACTAATCCAAATGCTCATCAATAGGAGCCTGGACCAATAAGACGTGGTATATTCATGCAGTTGAATACTCCTTGGAAACAAAAAAGGAATGAACTCCTGGAACTCACAATAACATGAATGAATCTCACAGTTGTGTTCAATGAAAGAACAGGAGAGACCACATGCTGTGTGACTCCACTTACATGAAATTCAAGAATAGGAAAAACTAATGGTGACAGACATCAACATAGTAGTTACCTTCTGAGGGAATGTATTTGGAGAACATTTGGAAGGGGCACAAGAGAGCCAGCAGGAGTGCTGAAAATGTTCTATATCTTGATCTAGATGGTGGTTACATAAAATAAAAAATTTTAAAAAAGTTGTCATCAAGTGGACTGACTCATGTCAACCCTGTGTGTGTTGGAGTAAACTCTGCTCCTCTGGGTTTTCATGGGTGTGTTGTTGTTAGGTGCTGTCGAGTTGGTTCCCACTCACAGCAACCCTGTGTACAACAGAAAGAAACACCGCCTGGTCCTGCGCCACCCTCACAATTGTAGTTATGCTTGAGCCCATTGTTGCAGCCACTGTGTCAATCCATCTCATTGAAGGTCTTTCTCTTTTTAACTGATCCTCTACTTTACCAAGCATTATGTCCTTCTCCAGGGACTGGTCCCTCCTGATAACATGTCCAAAGTATGTGAGACAAAGTCTCACTACCCTTGCTTCTAAGGAGCTCATATGTTAAAAAAAAAAAAAAAAAAAAAAAAATCAAACTGTAATACTTAAGGTTAGCATACATTGTAAACTTTTACTGTATGTATGTTATGTTAATTTAAAAAATTACAGTGTATCATTTCAGGGATCAGTTAGCAAAAGAAACAAATGAATGGTGACTGATTGCTGCAGGAGAACTGCAACGTCATGACCATTCGGGAGCCCACTAATCTACAGGATGTTTCCCCTCTGTATTAAACAGCTCTACCCCCACTGCTAGCCACAGGCAAGGCAAGTAACCATGAGGAACAGATGCAGAAAAGCTCAGCTTAGTAGCAGGACAACTGGGAAGCACGTCAAACTCTAGCCATGACCAACTTCTCAAAGATCATTCCAAGGACCGCCAGCGGCTGCTTAGCGTCTAACCTCTCATTGGTGTGGAATTTGTCTGCATTAAATAAAAACTCACGGGAGGCAGGATCACTTCTTTTCTACCTTGAAATATACCTCAAGGACCTAGGTGCTCTATAAAGAATACAAAAACTAACAGGAGGCAGTGGAACAGCTGAAGTGTGGATCATATGTTTAAACAGCATTTTCTAGCATTTCAATGAGGGAGACTCAGTGGGATTCCAGCACAGGAAAAGAATCCAATGAAATTACTTCATTTTCCTGATAGAACACCGCAACCCACCATGCAGAAGTCAGTAAGTCCCATCGTGTGGCATTAAAAAATGCTTTTAGGTTAAGATCAGCCAAAAATGAGCCTAGGGCAGGTTTTTATGATTATATCACCACTGCCTGAAATTTAAAACAGTGGGTGAGCTGTAGAAATAGATGCTCACTAGAACAGTTCGGAGTTTTTCTGCATCTATCTCAGTGAAAAATGGTAGCAAAAGAAACCCTATTTTCTTGGAAAAACACTATCAAATAATAAAACAATTCAGGACCAGTTTTCACAAAGTAATAACAAGCCCTACATAATTGATTGCCTTTAGTCTGTGTCTCTGGGTATTACAAATCACACTTAGTAGTGCTTCAGCCAAACAAACTTTCATTCCGGATTCAGGCTGTCCATTCTGGTGCTGCCGGCAACTACTTTAGCGCTTTTATTGCACACTTACCGCGCTGTTCTTCAGATTCTTCTGCAATGAAGTCTCATATTCACAACAATAATGTTTCCCCCCTTCTTTCTCTGTGTACACTCGCCATACCTAATGGTAGGCAAAAGGTAAATTCTTTCAGAAGTGAATTGATTTGGACTTAGGATCTTACCTCAGGCTGGCAAGGGAATATGAACTACCCGGGGAGATAAAACACTTCTCTGTGAAATCACATCTTAACTCCCTCAGTTAAAACCCTCGAATCTCCCTAAAAGCAGGAGAGAAATACAAAAATTACACCAATTCTTTAGTTTACCAAACATCAAGCAGCTGTATCCATAAAAAAGGAATAAATAATTCATTCCCAAACTCTTTGCACATCCCAAGGCTCATGGCATCAGGTTGTAGGAGGTCTGAGACAGGGCTTAGGGATTCCGAGTTAGTCCTCCACAGCCACAGAACCACCTCCCTCTCGGTAATCTCCCTCGGGGATCCTGAGTCAGTGCTCCCACCACAGAACCACTGCCCTCTGTACTTCAGGCTGACATCCAGGGCCTGTGCTGTCCATCACGGCAGCCAGGAGCCACGTGTGTCTATGGAGAAGCCCATATGTGGCTAGTCTGAATTCAGGTTTGTGGACAGTGTAAAATATACACAGGATTTCAAACACTACAAAACAAGAACATAACATATATTTCATTAATAATTTTTTAATATTGATCCCATGATGATAATATTTTGGATATATTGGGTTATATAAAATATATTATTAAAATTATTTTTACCTCTTTTTACTTTTTTAATGTGGCTACTACGTGGCTACTTTTTTCTTTTTTTTGAAATTGCACGGGTGGCTCACAGTATATTTCATTTGGACGGCACTCATCTAGACCTTTCTGGATTGCTGTGAGGGCTCAGATTCTCTTCTTGTGGAAAGGGGGAATTACAGTCTTTTATTATTATTGTACTTTAGGTGAAGGTTTACAGAACAAATAGTTTCTCATTAAATAGTCAGTACACATATTGTTTTATGACATTGGTTAACAACCCTACGACATATCAGCCCTTTCCCTTCTCGACCTTTTTTGTTTGTTTGTTTGGTGAAAATATACATAGCCAAAGATACACCATTTCAAAAATTTCTACATGCACGGAATTACAATCTTAACAGGGCCTATAGACATGTTTTGTATGTCTTCAAGGATGGAGAATGTAGGGTCAGAGGCAGCAATATAATCACCAAGTATACTATACATTTCATTAAACTTCCGATTTCCTAAGCACATCACAAAAAGAAAGAAAATAAAAGGAAGAGAAAAAGCATGACCTGGTCTCTTATCCTCCTAAGAGAGAAATGAGGCTGAACATGGATTCTGAAATCAAGCCATCTTAAATTTAAATCCTGCCTCAGTTTCCCCGTTTGTAAAATGGAGAATAAATATGCTCATCTTTTAGCAAATTAAATGAGATAATGTAGATCAAGTAACCAAAGCATCATCAGGCCCTAAGGAAATGGGAGAAAACTTTGGTATTGGATATAGTGAGTACAAGCCAGAGGGACATTAAAGATAGAAATGTCCATTGGGCATCTGGGAATCTAAGCCTGGAGATCAAGAAAGGGAAGAGTAGATGAAATCATCCCAGCAAGCTTTCACAACAGAAATCACAAACTCAGAAATCCTCCAGAGCTAGACAGGTGAGAAATCATGTGTGTGTGTGTGTGTGTGTGTGTGTGTGTGTGTGTGTATGAAGGCATCAAGTGGTGAGCCATACCCCATCTAAACTGCACAGCTCCTGCTCAGCTCCACCCCTGTGGCTACCATGAAGGAATAATGGCACAGTGTTGTCAGATTTTCCATTTTTACAAGAGAATCTAAAAATCCAGATTTTAAATATTTGTAACTAAAAAAAAAATTGTTTTTGAAAAAGCACTCATTATTCCAGATACAGCCCATGGGAAAATAGTTGAATACATCTGCTGCCTCAAAGGTCAAGAAGATAGCTTGTTAGACTCCAACCACATGAAAGCTAACAGGGATCTCAGAATTCCCACCAGCCCCAAAACATCTAGGCTGCCGAGGCTGGAGAGGAGGATTTACCTTCCCTCCTCTCATCTCCTCATGCAGCAAGAACACAGCTGCTGTGGCTACAGTTTGTCCCCATGGGCTCTCTCTTTCCCCAGACCCTGACCTGGATGTTACGTAGAGTATGTCCCAGAGGGCTGCAAAAGCACTCAACTCTTTGCAGGAGACAGGCAACATAACGCAAGGTGCTACTCTGCTTATTGCTCACTGCCTACTTGAGGTCTGTCTGGAATAAGTCTGCTTCAGTTTCTGGCATTCTTGGCCACCCACTTTGGTTAATAAATTAGCGTATTGTGTAAATGTGTACGATCGGTAAACCTAGAAGAGCTGACTTGAAGAATAATTTTTAAAATATCACACTTTTTGAAAAATAAGTACTAGTGGTCTCTCTGTATCTATTGCAGGGATATAATTGAAATTACAGCACCTACTCCTCCCTCGAGCAAGGGGTTCTTAGGAAATGCATTTTAAAGAGGATGACTTTCTAGCGAACACTCTAGTTTTAATTTAACCTTCCCAGAAAATGAAGTGCTTTGTGTAGATTCTGTCGGTTTTATTTAAGGCATAAGAATTAGTTCTGAACTGTGATAATTGTGGGCTTAGGAATGTAATCATTCTAAGCACCACTTCTGACTTGCTTATAAGCTCTACAAATCTTGAGTTGCTTGTTTATTGCTAATTCAAAGTTGGCAAGTTATTTAATTGTGATGCTGAACTTGAAGTCAGAATGTGGCAGGATGGTTGGAGGTAAATTGTTATGTTTTGTTTTCAACAGGCCTCTGAAACCCTGGATGGTGTGGTGCAGGGCAGGTTTCCGGGCTTGTGTTTCTCCATTTGTGATTTTTCTTAATTCCAGTGGGAGGGATCACATGTTCTAAGGGTGGATTAAAGTATTACATTAAACTGCATCTCTATCTATTGAAACCAAACACATATAGGATATCAGGTTCTGATTCTCCACATTTACAGATTTTGTTGTTGTTATTGCAGGATCCAACCTAGCTATCATTGCTTACATTATTTTTATTGCTTAAAGGAAAATATGGAGGCCAAGACCTTGGCCATAAAAAATCTCAGTGCCCGTAATATAGTAGGTAGAGTATTTCTAAACATTTTTAAACATTTTAGAATTGTATGTTGGAATTAATGACAACACATATGTAATCATCATCAACCAAAGTGCCATACGGCATCCTTTTCTTTCCTTTATAATAAGAGATCCTTGAAACACATTAAGATAAATAAATTCATGCTTAAGTATGGATGCATCTGAATGGGACTCCCTTAAATACAGTTACCATTTTCACACATCACTACGCCTGAAAGTCATGGGCATTCAGGTACTAACATTCTTGACAGATCGCTTAATGTAAATATGTCTGGCATATGCTGTATTTGTTGTGGTTGTCAGGTGCAGTGGAGTTGGTTCCAACTCATAGCAACCCTGTGTATTACAGAACGGAACACTGCCTGGTCCTGCGCCATCCTCACAATCATTGTTATGCTTGAGCCCATTGTTGCAGCCACTGTGTTAATCCATCTTGTTGAGGGTCTTCCTCTTTTCTGAGGACCCTGTACTTTACCAACCATGATGTCCTTCTCCAGGGACTGGTGTAATTTATACTGTTCCATAATTCAAAAAACAGATTAAAAAATCACTCTTATCTTACCTATCCTAAAATTTCCATTTGGAAAACAATAATAGTAATTAGTAAGTACTTGAGTATTTATAACAGGCTTCTCAGTGTTTGGGAGTAGAACAGACTGCACATAGTCAACCTGTGTGCTGACTTAGGTCCCAAGACGTGTTGTGTGGAAACCTTGTTTGGTAGGAACCCTTTGGTCTATTGCTATTGTTCTTTATTGTTCTATTCAAAACTATTTAGTAGTAAGCTGTGTTATGCTTTGGGGACGCATCAAGCACCTTACAATCTCCTTCATTCAGGGTCTGAATATTGTTGTAATTATATTTTCAGCATAAGTGTACAGAAGACCAGAAATAACAGTTTATATATCTGAACATCACTGTACAGATCACAAAGTACTCTCAAGTGAATTCAATCTCCCAAGACCTTTATGACATAAATGTCACTTTACCCATTTTGGAGATGAAGACACAGAGGCATAAAAGGATCAAAGGGTATGCCCCACTCTAAAATGTTTACATTTTCTTAAAAACTAAACTTGGAAGACTGTTCCTGTAATTTTAATACCTGAGAAGAGTCTGTGCCAACTGACACCACTTGATGAAAATAACCAGTAGGGTGAGCCATCATTTTCAGGGACATACTCGGGATGAAGAGGAACACAGTTTTTGAAGACGAACGCTTTTTAAAGGGCATAACATGTTGTAATATCAGGGAAATATATTCAACTAATATTTGTAATATTAGTTATTACATGTGAACTTTTAATACAGCGGAAGGGTTAAAGATTCTGAAGGGGCACTCTGTCATTAAGTGTTTCTCAGCTTAGCATTATTTTCTTAGAGTCTGTCATCAGCAAGAAGGTATTCTGTAGTGTCTATGAGAAGTAAATGTTCTTGATTTTATTAAAGTCTACTTTTATTAATCCTCTCCCCAACCCCTTTTATAGCCCACTTGAACTATACTACTGTTCAGAAAGAATACGAGAAACGACTTGTTTTTTAAGAACAACCAGAAAGAGTAAAAAGTTTGATTTACCTTTAAGAAAAGACTCTCCATAAGAACAGCAAGCACTTCTAGCGCATTTATGTTATTAAGCTTACAAAAATTCAATTTACTGGTGTCTTTAGGTACACGTTTACTAAATAAAGTCAAATATATAATATCCTTATGACAATTTTTTTAAAGATGCAGTGGACTTATTTAAGTTTCTTCCATGGCTCCCCATAATTCAGTAGAGAAAATTCTAAATGAACAAGCAGAGGAGTGACTTCAAGCATGCAGGAGATATTCATGGAGTTCATTTAGAGGCACTGTGGGTAATAAGCACGAAGGTATGTGAAAAAGTAACCAGTTCTTGGTGGGAGGTGTATATGACTGAGTAATGTGCAAACTACTGTTGACACACGGCAACCAGCTTGTGGCCAAGAAAAAAGTGTAAAGATAATGCATGGCCCTGGGCACTGACACTACCATGTTTCTGTTATAAACCTCCAAATTAAGCAAAGAAACCCAGACTAGAGTACCACATGGAAAACAATGTCAGGAACCATACATTTAGAACGCAGGGACTAAAAAGTAACAGCAACTGCAGAAAACGTGACTGCAGACTTGAACAAACTTCCCAAAACAGTAATCTACAAAACCACCTGGGTTTGGTGATATGTCTTCATAAAAACAGGTGGTCCCAAGAAATCTAAAAGAACTCTAAGCCACAGTTCTCAAGTTATAGATTTCAAAAACTGGGGAGAATGGCATAAGGTCCCAGTTTTTTATTCTGTAACTGAGGGTTTTGAAAACAAGTATGATTACCATCTAGTATGGCCATCATCTCATAAAAGGGAAGGCACTGTAATTCCAGAAAAAGTAGGAAGAACAGGATCTTGCCACAATGAACAATTCCATACAGGAAAGTACAGTAGAAAATCTACAAATGACTTGGGTCACCCAAGAAACAGACCCTTCACATTGTTTGGGTTGAAGGAGGTTTTTAAAGGAGTGCTTTTGGGATCAATAGCTGTGGAAGGAAAGGGAGGGAAAGAAAGAAAACAGAACTGGAGCTGGAGAAATTCCAAGGGCAGCTTGTGAAGACGATGAAGGTAGGGCGTCTGGAGTTGCAGTGAGAGGTCAGGGTCTTTATACCCTTCAATGATCAGATGCTGGAGGCAGGCCACCTCAAGAAGGAAGTGTGACTTCAGGAAAGGGCTATCCGTAGGCAGCAAGCCCAGCGGGTGGGAAAGTAAGTCAATTTCTGAAGGAGGATCTGGGCAATGCATCACATATTTCAAATTGAAACCAGATCAGTATATACTACTGAAAAGTTACAATTGCCCAGTTATCTACAACACTTTTGCACCAGACTGGTGAACGTATTTTTAAGCACTGGTATTTAAGGGGGGTGCTCTGGTCGCACGGTGGTTAAGTGTTTGGCTGCTAACCGAAAGGTCGGCAGTTCAAATCCACTAGCCATTCTTTGGAAACCCTATGGGGCAGTTCTACTCTGTCCTATAGGGTTGCTATGAGTCAGAATCAACTTGATGGCAATGGGTTTGATTTTGGCATTTTAGGAGAGTAACCTTTAAGATTTTAATCTTAAAGAGTCACCACAATGAAAAGACCACTTAAGACACAAGGGCCAGACCATTAATAGGTAAAAGCTTACAGCAAGAGCATCTCTCTGTCCTTCAAGTAACATGTCCAGGAAACTCAGTCTTATTGCTATTTGATACAAAATGGCTTCTTAAAAATCAGACTTACTAGGCAGCTCTGGAAAAAGATGTTGTTGTTGTTGGGCATCGTTGAGTCCGTTCCGACTCATAGCGACCCTATGTACAACAGAATGAAACACTGCCACGTCCTGCGTCATGCCCACAATCACTGTTATGCTTGAGCCATTGTTGCAGCCACTGTGTCGATCCAACTCATTGAGGGCTTTCCTCTTTTTCACTGACCCTCTGCTTTACCAAGCATGATGTCCTTCTCCAGGGACCAATCCCTCCCGACAACATGTCCAAAGTATGTAAGACATAGTCTCACCACCCCTGCTTCTAAGGAACATTCTGGTTGTACTCCTTCCCAGGCAGATTTGTTCATTCTTTTGGCAGTCCATGGTATAGTCAATATTCTTCGCCTATACCACAATTCGAAGGCGTCAATTCTTCTTCAGTCTTCCTTATTCATCGATGGTGTAGATTTACTTTTCTCTGCTCTTTTCCTCTACATATAACTAAATAACCTGGAAATTATTCAACAGAAAATTATAAAAGGAGTCTGAAAGCGGGAAAGAAGAAGGCACACTGGCTAGGGAGCACAGAACTTGAGGAACAACAATGTTGGAAGTTCCCTGGGTTACTGTTTAATCTCCTATATACCCTGGACTGGGCTCCAAGAGGCCTGCAACTCAAAACCACCAACAGGGATAGTCTGCTCCCTCTGCCCAAAGGACTGGGAAAGGAGAAGTCCAACAAAAACATAGCGGGAGCTCAAACCCCCATTCCACAGCCAGGGCACCGATGGGCAGCAGGGGCAACATGAAGTCCTTAGCTGTCCCAGCCGTATAGCCAACAAAGGAATAGTATCTAGAATATATAAAGAATTCCCAAAACTCAACAGCAAAAAAACACAATCCAGTTAGAAAATGGGCAAAAGACATGAAGATACACTTCATCAAAGAGGATATACAGATGGCAAGCACTTGAGAAGTTGTTCAACATTATTAGCCATTAGAAAAATACAATTGAAAACCACAATTGAGATATCACTACACACTTATCAGAATGGCTAAAATAAAAATATAGTGAGAACATTAAATGCTTGTGAGGATGCAGTAAAACTGGATCACTCATACATCGCCGGTGAGAATGTAAAATGGTACAGTCATTCTGAAAAATAGGCAGTTTATTTTAAAATGAAGAATGGACTTACCATATGACTCAGCAATTGCACTCTCAAACATTTCTCCCAGAGAAATAAAAACTTACTTTCACATAGTAACTCATATATGAATGAATGTTCATAGCAGCTATATTTGTGATAGCAAAGCTAGAAACTAAACAAACACTCTGCAGTGAGTAAATGGTTAACCAATTGTACTAAATCCACAGAATGGAATATTATTCAGCAGTAAAAAGGAACAAACTATTGATGCACACTTAGATGAACATCAAGAAAATTATGCTGAATTTAGCCAATCTTAAAAATAGACATACTGTATGATTTCTCTTATATAACGTTCACGATACATAATTATAGAGATTAAGAACATAAGTTGTTGCTGGGAGTTAGGGACGGGGGAAGTCATGGGTGTCTGGAAAGGGACAGCGTAAGGGAGTCTTGTGGTGATGATATGGTTAATATCTTGATTATGTAGCAGTTTCATGAATGTGCCAGTATCAGTATGCTAGTTTTCATACTGTACTATAGTTATGCAAGATGTTAACACTGAGGGAGGTTGGCTGGAGGGTGTGCAGGACCTCCCTGTACATTTCTTTACAACTTCTAGTAAATGCATATTTATTTCAAAAGTAGAAGTTTAAAAAAAAAAATCAGACTAACCGATTGCTCCGGTAAGAATTCCTAATCCAGGCATAGCTTCCTTTGAGATTTGCCCTGCATCTCCATCGATCTTCAGAAGCAGATCATAAACCCATCTCAGAAGCCCAGACCTCCAATAACCTCTCCATTTCAGCAGGCCTGATTCTCTCCTCCCTTCCTCTTCTTACAGGTGTTTGACTGGAATACCCTCAACGGCTTAGCAAACCTCTGGGCCAGTTCCTAGGCTGCCCTTCAACTCTTCCTTGGCCTTTGCCCACCTTTGCTGCCATCCTTGTCTCCCAGGCATGGTGCTTGCGATGCTGCTGAAAGGGGCCTTGTTGTAGTCCTTCCTCCCTCCCTCCTCAAGCATGGACTGATTTTGATTTCTCATGGCATTTGGCAGTGATATAAGAAAATGAAAGCATGGCAGAAGGGCCTTGGCTTTTTATATAAATAAATTATTGTATATAAATTCTCCCAAGAGAAATCCATGTCAGTCTACAGACAGTGTTGCTCTCGGGGGACTCAAACCAGTTATCTATAAATTGAGCACTCTGATAGCCATTTGCAATCTGCAAAGAAAAAAATAAATCTACCTGAAGGGGGAAATCACACTGTCAGTCCTTTGTAAGATTAATTTAAAAGTTAAGTGAGTTCTTACTCTTTTACAAACTAGACTTTAAAACACAACCATCGCACTGACCAAGCACTACCAGTTTTTATCCTTATGATACTTAAATGTATCAGAACAGTAGTGATGAAAACCTTCATTTCAATACTCTGATCGTTCTAATATTCAATTATGATATGCGTTTCACTCCCACACTGTATTTATGCTCCTTAAATACCAAAGCTAAGACTGTTCTCGTTCTGATTTTTCCAGTGCTTATCGTTAATTAAAAGGTAAAAAACTATTACCAGGGTATCTGCAATCAGGCTTTCCAGGTAAGAAACATCAATATCCAGTAATTGAGAACATTTGGGGACAAATTTTAAGAAGCAAAACAGAAGGAAAAAAATGTTCTTCTGTATTTTTTCAAATTGAAACCAGATCAGTATATACTACTGAAAAGTTACAATTGCCCATGCCTTCCAGGCCTCCGTCCAATTTTTTCTCCTATAGCAGATGCTCAAGGAAAAAATTACAGGAGGGCATGTCCATGTATATAATGTTTGGAGATATAACACATCAACAATATATTGTTTGGGGTTTCACGGGAGCTAACATTATGAGGCAAAATGTGTTCTGCCAATGGACTCTTGTATGTTAGTTAATCCTCACCCTTGGGGGTAAGCAAATGGATCACTAAACAACGAGGGTACTGAGGGCCTAGTAAAGCATAGCAGTGTGCTTCTGTTGAGGGTCCAGAGATGGATAACATAGTTCCTACCCTAAAAAGGTACAAAACCTAGGACTGAAGCCACATGAATAGCCTGAAAAGAAAACAAACTCAAACACAGAGCACGTCCACAGTGAAGCCCGTAACATGAGCTGAGACAGGATCAGCCAGTGGTGATGTCAGGAGCGGCCCGACCAACTCCACCAGCACTCACCCAAGTCACTACGGAAAAAACACTATGTCTGATATATAAATGCAGCTTCAAAAAGGTTCCCTAGCTTCTCCTTTTTTATCAGTCAGGATCCCAACAAGCCACAGAAGGCCCATTCAAATTAGGATAATCTGTTGTTGTTGTTGTTGTTAGCTCCTGTCAAGTTGATCTCCAACTCAACGGTGACCCCATGCACAACAGAATAAAACGCTGCCTGGTCCTGTGCCATCCCCATGACCAGCTGTGGATCAGATTTCTATGATCCACAGGGTTTTCACTGACTGATTTTCAGAAGTAGATCGCTTTTCAGAAGTAGATCGCAAGGCCTTTTCTCCTAGTCTGTCTTAGTCTAGAAGCTCCACTGAAACCTATTCAACGCCATCGCAACACGCAAGCCTCCACTGACAGATGTGTTGTGCGTAAGGTACATTGGAAGGCAAGAATTCTACCACTGAACCATCTTTGCTTGGCTTGGGATAATCTGAGGAAAGTTTAATAAAGGGACTATTCACAAAGCTTTGAGTAGTATATAGGGAAACCACAAGGGATACCCAGTACCCTGGAGCTCTTATCATACCAATGCGTAACAGTTAAGCTCTCAGCTGCTAAACAAAAGGTGGCAGTTCACACCCACCCAGAAGCTCCATAGGAGAAAGATCTGGCAATCTGCCTCCATAAAAATTACAGCCAAAAAAACCCTATGGGGCAGTTCTACTCTGTCACATGGGGTCGCTAGGAGTTGGAATTGGCTCCATGGCACACAGCAACAACAAGAGATGTAAAGGGAGAAGGGGAGGGGACAGTGACCAGAATCTCAAAGGAGAAAGTCTGGTAGAGAAGTCTACCATAGAAGAGCTACCATCTTCAATAGAGGGGCACAGCCAGCCCAAGGTGGCACTCCAGGAAGGAAGTTAGGACACCCGATACCCCAAACATAACTCTTCTCCCTTCTTCCAATATCTTGCTTAGGTATCCCATGGGCCAGGGCGAACTGGAAGCCAGAAGGCAAAAATATCCATTGATGAAATCCATATAGGTCAGCAGGTGGAAATGGATAGAGTCCTTGAGTCCCTACTGTTCAGAAAATCAGAAGTCACCAACTGGCTACCTCAGAGAGTTAGTGTGAAAATTAAATGGTATAAGCACATTATGTACTCAGACATAGTACGTGAACAAGGAATCTAAGTTATTAAATACATAATAAGGTTTTTTCATTACACAATCCAATTTAACAGTTATCTATACCTCATCTCATTTTCTCCCCCACGTGAGAGGTAAAGAGGAGGGAGACAGTAACCAATACCTCTTGCGTGTCTACTATGACTGCAGCATACTACTAAGCACGTAATATATATGCCATCTCATTTAATTCTCCCTAGAAACTACAAGATAGAGATTATTAAGCCTATGTGAAATGTGAAGAAAGTAAAGCTCAGATACATTACAGAACTTGCTTATGATTATAATCAGGAACTCAGATCTGTTCAACCCCTAAGCCCATGATCTCTATTTTATGTGATTAGTTGTAGATAGGCTACTTGCCCACATCGAAGAATTTTTCATCAAATTGCAGGAATTAGAGGACAAACTTGTTAAAAGTAAAGCAACCACCTTTTTTCTTATGGTCTTCCATACAAGAGATGGTTAATAAATGGTAGATATGATGATGAGAAGGAGGAGGATAATGACGGTGGTGACGATGGCGGTAATGACTAATCATGATGATGATGAAAAGCTTGTCTTATCAAAGGGCTAAAGAACTTCCATAACTGACACCAAGATTTCCTTATATATGATGTCAGTATGTAGTTGTAGACCAAAGAAGAACTGATGCTTTTCAATTACGGTGTTGGCAAAGAATAATGAACATACCAACGAATGAGTCTATCCTGGAAGAAATACAGCCAGAGTGCTCCTCGGAAGCAAGGATGGCGAGACTTCCTCTCGCATACTTTGGACATGTTATCAGGAGGGACCAGTCCCTGGAGAAGGACATCATGCTTGGTAAGGTAGAGGTCAGAGAAAAAGAGGAAGACCCTCAACAAGATGGATTGCCATAGTAGTGCAACAATGAACTCAAACACAGTGACGATTGTACCGATGGTGCAGGACCAGGCAGTGTTTCCTTCTGTTGTACATAGGGTCGATGCAAGTCAGAATCGACTCAATGGCAACTAAAAACAACAACATGTAGGTGAAGTAGTCAAACTGGTGCCAGTTTGTTAATACTAGTCTCTCGGTCACAAGAAGCAGTGGTTTGATCTCTCTGAGTTTCAGTTTCCCTGCCTATGAAATGTAGTAATACTATATGTATCTCCTAGAGTTTATGCGAAGAATTAATGAAAGAATGTGCTTCTAGCACTTGGAAGAAGGCCTGGAACACAGTGAGTGCTAAGTGAAGTTGTCGCTGTTAGTTGCCATCAAGTCTGTTCTGACTCACAGCAATCCCATGTGTGCAGAGCAGAACCGCTCCATGTGGTTTTCTAGGCCGGGGCCTTTCAGAAGCAGATTACCAGGCCTTACTTTCAAGGCACATCTGTATGGGTCTGAACCGCCCCTCTTTTGGTTAGTAGTCTAGTGTTTAACCATCTGCACCACTCACAGACTCCTAGTCATTTATTATTGTTGGGGACGCTGGTTAAACCATATGTGGGTTCTTTGCAAGTCTTCCTTCACGTAAAGGACCAAGAAGTGGGAAGAGCCCTCTCCTTCTTCCCAACCGTGTCTGTACGCACTGCCCTCACCCACATAGTTCAGAGTCTGAGGGTGTGAAGGAGAAGAGCTGGCGAGTCGGACAGAGCCAGACAACTCGTGGACAGAGAAAGTACAGAGCAGAAAGAGCAAGTGTCTCTCTGCTTCTAACAAAGCTTTTTTTGTAAATAATAAAAATGGCCCCAAGTCATATTTGACAATAAAGAGCTTGGTAAATATTCTGATGGCAAACAAGGTTTGTAAGATGGTTTCACTTGAAGAAGGCTACGGTTAATGGTATCATTTTGGTTTTGAGCCTCCCTGCAGTATGGATTCCTGTCTCCAGATAAGGAATTAGATTTTAATGTACCAAAATAAAAAATAGAAGACAACCTCAACCACTACTTTTAGGAAAATTTTCTCTTTTATCATTTCAGCGACAATTGAACGAGAGTGTTTCAAAATTATTCTACCATGGAAACAGCACTGTCAGTGACCATAACAAATGATAAACAACAAAATTCTTCATGAAGCTCGAAAAATGTTATGAACCCAAGGTTGTAAATATTTTAGGGGGTGACACTTTAGATTTATGTAGTAAATTTAGATTTATGTAATGTGTAGATTGATGTAGTACATAGTATATAGACTTACGTAGTATTTACGTAGTATGTAGATTTCTGTAAGTACAAACTCTGGTATTTAAATTTTCCTTTTTGAAAAAAAAATTGTATGAAAGATTCAAAGCAGGCACCAAAGAAACATCAACTGATTAGAGGAAAAAAGTCCTAATTTTTTTTGTTAGCATTAACTGCATTTGAAGGAATGCACTGCAGTTTTCAGTAAGATATACACCACCAATTTCTCTTTAGATTGGATCTTTCAGTGATAATTCAGCAAACTTGAAGCTTTACCAAAAATTATGTGGCTTTAGTAAAAATTATGTATCATACAGAAGTGAATAAAGTGTCTTTACTCCACCCTCCAGAAAATTTCTAGGTATCCACATTTATTCACAGCTAAATTCAGAAACCTATACAGTAGAAAAATTTAATAACTGACTTGTTAAGCTATCGACATTTTTGACAGTAAAGAAGGAAAAATAAATCTCATAATATATTCTTTGCAATTTGAAATATAAAATGCTTTATGATTTACATTTATATATTTAATATCTTAATATTAAATGTTGTTTCTTTTATCTTCCTGTCTTATTTTTTTTTAAACTTATCATAGAAAAGTTAAGTGTATATAACATGGTTCAGCCAAACATAGAAAGTCCGAGTTATAACTCAGTCGACGGAAGCTTGTTCTATTGTTGCTTTGGCTGTTTCTTTAGTAACCATCTTTGCAGTCTGTCTAAACAATTCTCTGCGCACTGACTTTTGCAATAACGTGTTCGTATCACAAAGGTAGGCCCTGTCATCAGAGGCGTCACTAGGCCTGGTGTCACCCAGGGCAGTAACTCATGGTGCCACTCCCCCCAATGGAGCTCCTCCCCATACTAGACCATACGGAACCCTCAGTCATGTTTCTGTACTAATGTTCCTCGTAAATCGTAATTCTCAGGTGTCACTGAATCTAATGGCAATAGCAGTAACATAAACAACTAGCAAAATTAAAATTACACCTTAAATTAAAATGTCATATGCACAGCCTAAATGTATTTCCATTTACATACTTTCATGAGGTTAATGTGGCGGAGGGGCGGAGGCCAGTTCTGCAGAAGGCGGGGCTGGCCCGCCAGGATGGCCACATCCCACTGTAGGGCTGGCAGAGCAGTCACGCTGCCTCCTGCACCTGTGACCCAGGCCAGCAGCCCGGGCAACGCCCCTGCTCAGGGACATCCTGCATGGCCCATCCCAGCTCCGGGGCTCAACAGACCCCCGGCCAGTGTCTGCTGCAGCCTCGCTGGGCAGCTAGGATGAAATAGGGGTGATGGGCCATCCTCTGGGAACCGAGCAGCCCCCGAGGCCTGACAGACCGGGAGGACTGGCGAGGTGGGTGTAGGCAGGGCAAAGCCGCGCACTGGGGGGCACTGGTGTCACCCCCTCTGATGGTGTCACCTGGTGCGGTCCACACCCGCAACCCCCTACTGATTTCACTGCCTGTCATCTGAAGTAACAAGAGGCTGTATTTTGCAGCACCCAGACACCCAAAGCACACTTCTTCTTTGGTTTAAGAATGCACTGGTTTCTCCATCTGTCATCTTTAATTATATTCACAGGCATTAACAACTGATTACTAACAATCCATGGAGAGGTCACAGATTAGTCAGGTTAAGTGGGGTTAAGAAGTGTCACATTCTTTTTCTCAGGTGAAGATCTACTTGAAAAATACAACTTAATCTTCCATAAAGCTAAAAAATATACTATTTGATTTTCATCCTTTTATTGGTTCTTCGTCCCCTATCAAAGACTGAATTACAGCACAGAATTAACAGCCAGTAGTTACAAGGCCTTCTGACTCCACCACAGAATTTTTTAGCTTGAAGAGAACTTGCGTTAGCATATTCCCCATAAACACTGGGCATTTTCCTACTAACTTCCACGTTCAACTATTCCAGCCCTCGGCTTTGAAGAGTGCACGCAAGTGCCCTACACTACCGAGTGTGTTCCCTATACCTCGCAGAAGCTGCTCATGCCTGACCCGATACCTGTGGGGTCCCTTTTGTTGTGGTGGTTAGCTGCCCTCCAGTTGACCCCCACTCATGGCAACCTTACAGATAACAGAAGAAAATGCTGCCCACTCCTATGCCATCTTCATGATTGTTGGCATGTCTGAGCCCACTGTTAATGGCTATTGTGTTAATCTATCCCATTGAAGAGTTCCCTCATGTTTGCTGACCTTCTGCCAACCATGATTTTCTTTTCTAGCAACTGGTCTTTGCTGATGAAGTTTCCAAAAGCAAGCAAGACCAAGTTTCACCATTTTCACTTCGAAGAAACGTTCTGGTTGTATTTCTTTTAAGACTGATTTGTTCGTTCTTCTGGCAGTCCATATTCAATATTCTTCGCTAACACCACAGTTTAAGCACATCAGTTCTTCTGTCTTCCTTTTTCACTAACTTTTGCATTCACATGAGACGACAGAAAAGACCATGGCTTGGGTGAGACCCCCTCGGTCATCAAGGCATCCCTTTAATCAGTTTGGAGCCCTGGTGGTGCAGTGGTTAAGAGCTTGGCTGCCAACAAAAACGTCAGCAGTTTCAATCTACCAGCTGCTCCTTGGAAACCCTATAGGGCACTTTTACTTTGTCCTATAGGGTGGCTATGAGTTGGAGCTGACTTGAGGGCAATGGGTTTGGTTTGGGTTTTGTTTTCCTTATTGACTGTCACCCTCCTCTCCCGCCTTCCAGGTGTTATGGCCCATCTTCTCCAAAGGACTGCCCTTGGACAACTAGGGCCACCCACCCAGAGGTGCTGGGAGATACACGGCCATACTCAGCCCACCCAAGGACCAGGTTAATGACCGACTGGAGGGAAAGGGGGGTAGAAAAAGCCCCCTCCCTTGCCTCGAGGCAGGACTGACACTGTGGTATGACTTACGCTCCAGAGCTCCCCACGTGATCAGGCTGAGGCTAGATTTCATTTGAAACCATACCCTTGCTTATCTTCTTCCCCTTCCCTATCCTAATTACTTCATTCCCTTCCCAGTTTCTCCTGAGAGCCCTCCCACACACAAATCCCCACCTCAGTCTCTGCTTCCGGGGAACCCACCCCAAGACTCTACCCAAGGAAACACTGAAGAAAGACAAGGCCTGCAAACAGGCTTCTCGTTCTTGCAGAGAGTTAGCAATATCTCAGTCATTTAAAGAGGCCCTTTCCACAGTGGTTTACATGCCCAGTTTGGGGTAAAAATCACATGCTAGTTATGTAGCTGTGTGAAGGGAAGTTCCTAAGATCTAAAAACTCACCTCGTTTGCACAAGTCACTAAATGGTCCCACTCTGAGGAAGGCAAGTTGGAAGGGCTGTCCTCTGTGGCAGGTGGCAGGTGGAGCCCTGCACCTCAATTCCCCATGCAATGAGAGAACAAAGGAGTCTGGGGCTAGTGGGGGGAAATATGACAAGGTGAGCATCAAACTACAAGAAGCTCTTTGAAGCCTTCCTGATAGAGGTGGTTGTGTTTGTGCCGTAGCTGTTGGGTTGAGGCTAATAATGAAAGGACAGATCACCACTTAGACTGTGCTGTCAGTAATGAAAGCTATCAAAACTGAGCCCGAATTGGGCCTCACTGTCGCCCTGTAAATCTAACGTGGACAGCTTAATGAGGGAGGAACATTATCTTTTCTCACACTCCAATTTTACTCACGTAAGAAATGTGGCCCAAATTAGCAATTAACTTGAGAGATTAATTAAATCCAATAGCAGGTTCAGCTCCTTCCATGGAGGAATAGGATAGCATATGAAGGGACCAACATGCTGTGGGAACTTACCACATGTTAAATAATAATTACTAAAGTAACCCAACTAATTTGGCCTTTTTATTTTTTTGCAGAAGACTGGCAGCGAACCTCCTAAGTAAATTAATTCCACAATCTGGAACAGCTATCACTATTTCACACAGTCTTAGTCTGAATTCAGCTTTATTACTCCTGAAATTCCCAGTGAATACAGTACAGTGGGTTTGTTTCTCTCACCAGTTGTACTGAATGTATTTTATTGGGCCCTCTAAAGAGTGAGGAGGCAGCCCAGCAGACAAGAATGTATAGAACTGATCGAGTCCCATTGTGTCTCCTTCCAACAGTGGCTGCTTTTGAAATGAGGTGAGAACTGCCCAGCGAGCAGCACGGCCTTCATGTGCTGTTAGAAGGCTGTATGCTCTGGTTCCTTTTCCTACAGGGTCCCCAAATTCACCTTTAGTTCTTACTGTTGTGGTTTCTTCTCTGAAATGCTGAAGTGCTTTCTTCTACTGGCATATGTAAAATCGCTTAAGAAAGAGAAGTCTTCAAATGTGACCAATTGACAAAGTGGTATTTGAATTCTTGCCTTGGTGAAAGTCAATGAAACTTTTTTAGTTTATTGTGGTAGAAGCATGTGCCTATACTATAGATTAAATTAATATAATAGAATGATTATATAGATACTATATATGAATTAAAGAAGCCCTAGTGGTGCAGTGGTTAAAGCGCTTGGCTGCTAACCAAAAGGTTGGTGGTTCGAACCCACCAGCTGCTCTGCGGGAGAAAGATTACAGCCTTGGAAACCCTATGGGGCAGTTCTACCCTGTCCCATAGGGTCGCTATGAGTTGAAATTGACCTGATGGCAATGTTTTTTTTTTTTTTTTTTGTTTATATATGAATTATGGAATCCCTGGGTGGTGCAAATGGTTAACACGCTCAGCTGCTAATCGAAAGTCCACCCAGAGGTGCCTCATAAAAAAGGCTTGGTGATCTACTTCCGGAAAATCAGCCACCAAAAACCCTATGGAGCGCAGTTCTACTCTAACACACGTGGGGTTGCCATGAGTCAGATTCAACACAGCAGCAACTGGTTTTCTACATATGAGTAATAATGCCTGCTTTCCCAACCCTGTACCAAATCCACCTACCCAAAGCAGTGCTTCCTAACAATCTCACTACCAAAGACTCCTTTTATTATTATTTAAGAATGGAATACATGTTTTCAAATATGTTATATATCCAAGATTAGTAATTAATTTCTTATTTGAAATTAAGACTAAAAATAAATTAAGAAAAATATATACCCTGCCTGATTGAACTTCTAATCAGCAAATCACCAATGTTAAGACACAGAATTAATATAATTCTCGGCAAAATAGGAAAATGTGATATTTGGGCAGCCTTTTCATAGTCAGTGGGGTTACTGATATCCTTTCACAAATAATGACAAGATCTACATGCTATTTTGGGTGACATTCTATTACAAAGTGACATTCTAGACCTATCCTATGAGCCATTAGTGCAGAAAATTTACATTAACAATCTTTTATACTTCGAGAAGCTTCAGCTACCTATGTGGCATCTTAAAACCGAAAGACATGGTGATTAACATCCAGTCCCACAGTTCCAAGAATAATCACATCACCTGAAGCATATTATCGCTGGGCATATCTTCAATTATTTAAATAAAAAAAAATTATACTGTTAATACACTTAAATCAACCCTATACTTGATGACAAAAGAAAGAAGTAAATGGTAAACAAATGATTGAGTTTGTTAGATTTGGGGTGACCTTAAACTTGCATCTAACTGAAACATTTTATTCACCTGATCCAATATTAGCTTCTATTTTTCACTCAGGCTATTATTTAAGGCCTACTAATAATCATAAAGGCCACCAAAGTGGAACAAATGGTTAAGCACTCAGCTACTAACCAAAAGGCTGGAGGTTCAAATCTATCCAGAGGTACCTCAGAAGAAAGTCCTGGGTGATCTACTTCCCCCCCAAAAAAGTAACCATTGAAAACCCTATGGAGTGCAGTTCTAGTCTGATACACATGGGGTTGCCATGACTCAGAACCAATTTGAAACCAACTGGTTGGTTTTTTCAAATAATCACAATGGCTAATATTACTAAGTTCTTGCAAAGTGTTTTACATGCCTTCAGTCATTTATTTGACTCAACAATCCTATGCAGTGAGTACTATTACTATCCCCATTTTGCAGATGAAGAAACTAAAGTAGCAAGGTTAAGTATCATGCACAGTCACGCAGCATCTGTGCCTACCTGCAGCGTGTTCAGTCTGGACCAAACAACCAAGGCAGGGGGATGCAGTCAAGCTCGATATTCCATTCCGTCTAACGGTCAAGGAAGACAAACACCTGCACGATAACTTGCCATAAGGCCGCAAGATTTCCTTCAGTACTCCCACTACCGACACTGTCGGCAAGAAGCATATCTAATATCCTCCCTTTTGATATTTCTTATATCATCAATTTAATTGCATATAAAATAAATTGGTCCTAAGAGCTATTTGAATGTTTCTCATGGTAGAAGGATTGTGCAGAGGGTGGGGGTGGGAGGGTAGATAACATAGGGAGCTGAGATCTCTCTGTTTTACAGAAAGTTAGAAAAATTATAATCTGTATAATTCCACTGAACTCTCAGTATATGTAGGAGTAATGGTATAATGATACGCTATTGGAACTATAAAATAATTTTCATGCACATTCTCTAATATGAAGAATTTCAATCTACTTTAGGTGACTGTCTAATGCATCCTTCCTTTCCACAAGGTACAGATCTTCAATAGGCTGAACAGCTGGATAATTACATGCACTGGCTTATTTATTAGTTCTTGGATTTGTATTGTCAGCTCTTTGGAATTACAAGTTTCTTATACTAGCTTAGAGAATTTTCCAAATCCTTTACAACCATGGCTATAAAATTCCACAAAACTGATCCTGAAGGGTTCCTATTTATAACAAGATACAAAATATTTCATCATGGTAACTAGGTGCAAGACATGAATTCCAAGGATTTATGCCTTTTGGGATCAAGGAATTTACCTTTTATTTTTATCTTACTCATGTTGCATGAAAATTGATCAGAAAAGTCTTTTTAGAAAATTAGTCTTCATGATTAAACTTTTCCTGATAAATCCAGATCATCAATAAGAACATCAATTATTAAAATACTCAGAAGTTATTAGCCTGTTGCCATAGAGTCAATTCTGACTCATAGTCACCCTACAGGACAGAGTGGAACTGCCCCATAGGGTTTCCAAGGAGCAGCTGGTGAATTTGAACTGCCGATCTTTTGGTTAGCAGCTGCGCTCTTAACCACTACACTACCAGGGCTCCCAGAACTTATTAGGGGGTAAAACTAATCATCCATACATTAAATGGTCCCAGGCTGGATGTATTTCCATTCTTCTGCTTTTTATAGACTTTATAATAGTGATCTTCCAACTGAAGTGCTCAGATTCAGATATTTTTAGGAGAATCAGTGTTCAGATCTTCAACTTCCTTCCTAAAATTGATCTGCCCGAGAATGCACCGGCAGTCGTGAGCAGGACAATTTCTGCTTAAAGACCTTGCCTTTTCATCTGCCAGCAGTTGTCAAAGAGAACACTGCTCCTGAGAAAGAGTCCCATGAGAACAAAGCAAAAAGGGAATCGATAAGAAATACCAACAACGGTGGTCCCTTATTTCTTCCAGCCTCCCTGTAAGCTTCCTTGCTATATCTAGCAATCCATTTTAGATTGAGAATTCAGAACTGAAATGGTTGTCATGGGGAGGCCCATGAGGAAGTTTCTTTGAACAGAAAAATTCAAACTGAATGAAAGTAAGCCTGATCTGGCTGATAGACTCAGCAAATAGGTTTTTCAAAATAGGTTATATGGTGGACATGTTCCATAAACTTAATGGGTTAAATCTGTAGCTCCAAGGTTTTGATGAAAATCTATTTAAAGCACAAGATAAGATAAAAGCATATTGTCCAAAAAAAAAAAAAAATCATATTGGCAGAGATGTACCGAAATTTAGAATATTTCAATTTTCCCAACTCTGAGTATATCAAGTTCAACATGGTGACTCTAAGAGAAAGAGCAATAGGTATAATTAATGGACATTTAATAAGTTTTGGCAAGCCTTTTGGTATAGCTCCCAAGAACAGAAGAAGCAAATGGGTCTAAGAACTGAGTAAAAAATCCTTTTGAAAGTCAGTTTCTCCTTAAACAAAACTGAAGGAGAACTAATTGAGTTGTCAGAGGACTAATCATGAACAAATGATTAGATGAGCGATCACTAGGTGATTTTTGGCATAAAACTGGCTACCATAAAATCTCATCTACTTATTTATGGAAGAAAATCTTCTCAATGCTTACAAATATGAAAAATGTATACAAATGAAAACAGGAATGTTGCTGTTGTTGTGTGCTGTCAAGTTGATCCCAACCCATAGAGACCCTACAGGATAGAGTAGGACTCCATAGGGCTTCCTAGGCGGTAATCTTTACAGAAGCTGAGCGCCAGCTCTCTTCTCCCCTGGAGCCACTGGTGGATTCAAACTGCAGACCCTTTGGTGAGCAGCTGGGCACATAACCATTGCACCACCATGGCTTCGAAAACAGTAGTAGTCTGTGCTAAAATATTTATGTCAGGAATGAAATTTTTATGTCAGAAAATAGAAATAGCCTGTACTAAATCCTGTCTCATTCCTGAAATAAATATTTGACTTTATACAGAAACACAAATTTCTTTAAAAAAAAAAAAAAATCCCTCTCATTAACAGATGAAGTTCCAATAAATTTAACTATTTTGATTGTTTATCACTATTTGTTATATATTTTTGGTTATGATCACATTTGTAGTAATAACAATAGAAAAGAAAACTCGATAAAGGTATAATTTTAGAAACTTATAGATTCAGGAATTTTTTCTTAATTTTAATGTTCTGAGACTGTAAGTATATTACATTGATAAAATTCTGTACAGTAAGTACAATGAAAATATGAATTAGAAAAGGAATGATGTACAAGTTTCAACCTATTAAAAATTTCTTTTGAATTTTTAGAAATTGACAATTCTTCCTTTTTTTTACTTTTATTTCTTTTTTATTGTATTTTAGATGAAGGTTTACAGAGCAAATTATTTTCTCATTAAACAATTAACACACATATTGTTTTGTGACATTGGTTGCCAACCCCATGATATGTCATCACTCTCCACTTCCAGACCTTGGGTTCCTCATTACCAGCTTTCTTGTCTCCTCCTGCCTTCTTGTCCTTGCCCCTGGGCTGGTATGCCCATTTAGTCTCGTTTTGTTTTATGGGCCTGTCTAATCTTTGCCTGAAGGGTGAACCTCGGGAGTGACTTCAGTACTGAGTTAAAAGGGTGTCCGGGGGCCATACTCTCAGGGTTTCTCCAATCTCTGTCAGGCCAGTAAGTCTGGTCTTTTTTTGTGAGTTAGAATTCTGTAATACATTGGCCCCCAGCTCTGTCCAGGACCCTCTATTGTGATCCCTGTCAGAGCAGTCGGTGGTGGTAGCCGGGCATCATCTAGTTGTGCTAGACTGAGTCTGGTGGAGGCTGTGGTACTTGAGGTCCATTATTCCTTTGGACTAATCTTTCCTTTGTGTCTTTGGTTTTCTTTATTCTCCCTTGCTCCAGATGGGATGGAAACAGTGGAGTATCTTAGATGGCCACTCACAAGCTTTTAAGACCCCAGACACTACACACCAAAGTAGGATGTAGAATATTTTCTTTATAAACTGTTATGCCAATTGAGCTACATGTCCCCCGAGACGATGGTCCCAGCCCTCAGCCTAGTAATTCGGTCCCTCAGGAACTTTGGATGTCTCTATGAAGCTTCCATGACCTTACTTTCGTCAAGTTGTGCTGGCTTCCCCAGTATTGTGTATTTTCTTACCCGTTAACCAAAACTACCACTTGTCTATTGTCTAGTTAGGATTTTTCCCTCCCCACCCCCTCTGTTGTAATCATCAAAGATTGTTCCCTTCTGTGTGTAAACTTTTTCATGACTTTTTATAGTAGTTGTCTCATACAATATTTGTCCATTTGTGATTGACTTATTTCACTCAGCATGATGCCCTCCAGATTCATCCATGTCGTGTGATATTTTGCAGATTCATCATTGTTCTTTATCATTGTGTAGTATTCCATTGCGTGTATATACTATAGTTAGTTTCCATTCATCTGTTGATGGGCACTTAGGTTGTTTCCATCTTTTTGCTATTGTGAATAATGCTGCCATGAACATAGGTGTGCGTATGTCTATTCATCTGTTGGCTCTTATTTCTCTAGGATATATTCCTAGGAGTGGGATAGCTGGATCGCATGGTATTTCTATTTCTAGCTTTTTAAGGAAGTGCCATACCGTTTTCCAAAATGGTTGTACCATTTTGTATTCCCACTAGCAGTGCATAAGAGTTCCAATCTCCTTCTAGCCTCTATAACATTTGTTATTTTGTTTTTTTGTTTTTTTTGATTTGTACTAGTAATGTCAGGGTGACATGGTATCTCATTGTAGTTTTGATTTGCATTTCTCTAATGGCTAGTGTTCGTGGGCATTTCCTCATGTGTCTCTTAGCCGCCTAAATGTCTTCTTTGGTAAAGTATCTGTTCATATCCTTCGCCCATTTTTTAACTGGATTTTTGTTGTAGAAGTGTTGGATTTTCCTACAGATTTTAGAGATTAGATCTTTGTCGGATTTGTCATAGCCAAAAAATTTTTCCCAGTCTATAGGTTCTCTTTCTACTCTTTTGATAAGCATTAAGTGTTTAATTTTTAGAAGATCCCAGTTATCTAGCTCATCTTCCGGTCTTTGTGTATTGTTAGTTTTGGTTTGTATCCTATTTATTCCATGTATTAGGGCCTCTAGCGTTTACCCTATTTTTTTCTTCTATGTTAAAATAGACAATTGTTATTAGCTGCCAACAAGTTGGCCCCTGACTCATGATGACCTCATGCACAATGGAACAAAACACTGCCCAGTCCTGTGCCATCCCCATGATCAGCTGCAGATTAGGCCATTGTGGTCCACAGGGTTTTCACTGGCTGATTTTCAGAAGTAGATCACCTGGCCTTTCTTCCTTGTCGGTTTTAGTCTGGAAGCTTTGCTGTAACCTATTCGGCACCATAGCAACATGCAGCCTTCACTTGCAAATGAATGGTAGCTGCATATGAGGTGTATTAGCTGATAATCGATCCCATGTCTCCCACACAGAAGGCGAGAATTCTACCATTGAACCACTGCACCAAACCAAACCAAACTCGTTGCCATCGAGTCGATTCCAACTCATAGCAACCCTATAGGACAGAGTAGAACTGCTCCATAGGGTTTCTAAGAAGCAGCTGATGGATGTGAACTGCTAACCTTTTGGTTAACAGCCATAGCTCTTAACCACTGCACCACCAGGGCTCCACTGAACCACTACTGCCCCCTAAATAGACAATATTGTATATTAAATCATTATCATATTTAGATTCTAAATGGATATACTTAAAAAATGATTTAACCATTTTAAAATGTCAATATTTACAGTACACCAGAAATTGTGTTCTTGCTACTCTTAATATTTATGATGGAATATTTACGTATAGTTAGCTGCCCTCTAGTTGACTCTAAATCATAGTGACCCCATGAACAACAGAATGAAATGCCGTCTGGTCCTGCCTGATCCTCACAGTCACCAACATGTTCAAATCCATTATTGTGGCCACTGTGCCAATCTATATCACCAAGGGTCTCCCTTTCACCCGCTGGCCCTCTCCTTCACCGAACGTGATATCCTCCTCCATCAATTAATCCCTCCTGATGATGTGTCCAAAGCAAGCGAGTCAATGTTCTGCTGTGATCCGTAAGGTTCTCATTGTCTAATTTTTGGAAGTAGGTCACCAGGCCATTCTTCCTAGTCTGTCTTGGTCTAGAAGCTCTACTGAAACCTGTCCACTGTCCTGCTAGTATCTGAAATACTGATGGCTTAGCTTCCAGCATCACAGCAACATGCAAGTCACCATGGCATGATAAACTGACAGACAGGTGATGGATTTGAGGTATAGTTTTCCCAAAATCTTTCCAGGATAAAGGAGTCAATATTTGGAGCTTTCTGCTTTTTCTCTCCTGGCCTGCTGTTTCTGGAATTAGAAGGCATGCTTCCATGGGCCCAGTTTCAGATTTACCCTTTGATCTAGTCTCCCCTTAGAAACTGAGTTTCTGAATAACTATGATCTCCAAATCACTGATTTGTGGATATGATGAATTTTCCGAACAAATGTGATAGTAACTATTTGCTTTACCTTAAGACTTAAGGTTCTTTCAAATAACAATCTCCTCTAGTGCTTTTGAAATGTGATTCTATGATTATAATATCCACCATTGCATTCCATTTGCAGTCTTTTTACTTTTTAAGTCTCAAACACAAATATGTTGCTTTGATTCTGTGGCAGATTTTCAGGAATAATCCCTTTTTTGAGGGCCTTCACAAATATGTTATGGGGTTCACCATGTACAAAAAAGAAAACAGAAAAGAAGAAAGAATAAAAAAAGAGGAAGAAATGAAATGGTATCGTAAGATCAGAGAAGGAGGTGGGCAACTTAAAACGGCAAGACCTTTTCAAGTGTGGGATGGCTAAATTTTATCACTAACTCACAATCGGATTAAAACATGAATTATTTTTCATTTGAGAACAAAGATACCTGTTGTTTAATATTGCTCTTGTCCTAACAGCAATACCAGCCTGATTTCTTATACAGTTTTCTTTCAGAGACAAGAAATGCCTATAAGACAAAGAAAAAGTATCTAGAAGTCTGATGATCTTTCTAAGTCCCCTGGCCTCTCCATGGACCTTAGTTTTCTTGTTTGTAAACTAAGGTTAGCGTAATCCAATGATCTGACAACAGGCAGGAAAGGAGACAGAGGGGGGCAGATGAGAAGGGCCATGATGCAAGGGATGGATTTTTCAACAGGACGCCCACACTCAGCACGACCTTCCAGATTGTGACTTAGACTCCATCGCTAGCCCGCACCCTACCAACACTGAGTGCTCTTGTTTTGAGAATTTATCTTCTCTCCTTCAAGGTGGACAAAAGGCCAAGAAACGTATGTACAATTTTTAAGGTCCCTTCCAGCAATGAGTTTCCATGGTTCTTCAGCTATGACTAGAAAGCTTATTGCTATTCCCTTATTTCCCTTCTCTCCTATCCTTTGTTTCCAGCAAGCACAGCTACTTACTCCTTCCTGCCTAGAAGAGGCCGAGGTGTGTGTACACCTGAGGGTGAGACAAGAGTTGGAGGCAGGGACGTGTTTCCAGCAGCTCAGGAGCCTAAGCGCTGCATTAGCCTGTAGCTCCCTCCTTTCCCAACTTCACAACTCTGTCAGCTTAAAAAATTATGAGAAATTTAAAAAGATCTTCTCTTCTCTCATCTTGAAACCTATTAAGGGATTTATTTTAAAAAAAAGATCTACAAAAGATAAGGTTGCCAGATAAGGTACTTTTCCTGAATCAAAGAAGCTCCCAGCAAAATGGGGCCTGACTTGGTGCTCAGCTGTCAGAGTGCAATTTAATTTAGCGGTAACAATAGACAAAGTATGTCAGACTAAGTGCTTGATCAAGAATCTGAAATTTCAATAAAACAGCCTTGATGTCAGTTATATTCATAGTAGCAATCAAAAGCAGACCACCCCAGGTATGGAAAGACTATCCTGCAGACTCTAAGGGAAAAATAAAGTGTTATCCCCCCAGCTTGCCTTCCCTCGGTAACGGTCATCAGTTCTTGTTTTCCAGGCAGAATGATGGGCTTATGGAGATGTCTGTCCCGAGACCCAGTGACTTCTTGTCATGGCTCCGCCGCCAACAGTCACTAACAGACTCCCCAGTTAGAAAATCTCCTTTATCCCTCTGGATTACACTTGATCTCTTCTTAGCTAATTAATTACATCTCAGGAACCAAGAAGTAATTACATTAAGAGCTTGGAGGGGTGCCTTCAGGAATGTCACGATGGCTGTTTGTTTGCTTTAAAGAAAACTAGCACTCTGGACTTGGTTCAGACTAGCGATTCGTGCATTTGGTTGGATACAATGCAATGGTTGTATGCACGGTTATTAGACTAAGAAATCAGGCGAAGGACATAAAGGAATGTGGTGTGCGCTCTCTCTCTCTCTCCTTTCTATCCTACTTTGGTGCACTGTCTCTCTCTCTCTCTCCTTTCTATCCTACTTTGGTGCAGTGACCTTAGGCCTCCAGCTTTGAGTTAGGAGTGCAGTGACTATCAGCAAAGGTGAGTCAAGTGGGATGAAGAAGCAGAAACAGAAGACAGAACTTTCCAAGAGCTAACTCTGGTCAAAGCACAAATGAACAACACAGACCTTCACAGGGAGATGTTTGGGGTTTTTTGTTTGTTTGTTTTTCTTTTTTTAAAACAAAAACCTGTCAGTCTAATAAATATTGAAGATGATTTGCTAAGCTGTTCAGAACCAACTATTCTGAGATATCGCCTGTGCTTGTGTACTGCTGTAGATCTCTGTGAACACCTGTGCCATGTGCACAGGCCTCTTTCAAAGAGAAGGAAGCAGGTCCAAAGAGGATGTGCTCTCATAAAAGCTGTAAACGCATTTAAGAAATTCTCTGAAAGCTCATAAGTCCCCTGATTTCCTACGCAAGGCCTCTCACCATATGAACCAAGACTTCAGTGAGGAGCACGTGGGCGGAACAAAGCCAGAGGGAGGAGAAGGCCAGGAAACTGGAAGGGCAGGTGGTGAGTGATTAATGGAAACTGGGTGATTAATGGAACACAGACTTAAAAAAAGAGAGAGAGTTTATCCCTAGGGTGGAAAACAAGAAATAACAAAAGTAAGAGCCAAATTGCCAAAACAGTCAAATGAGAGACCCAGACAAAGGAACAGAGCGGGACAAAGAAATGCAAATTTCAGCAGAAGCTCTACTGAAAAGACATAGCAGATCTGAGAATTTACCATTCAGGAGCTATTTGTTTAAACAAAAATAAATTTATATTGCTTGGTTTCTTAAAGGAGCCCTGGTGGCTCAGGGGTTAAGAGCTCGGTTGCTAACCAAAAGGTCAGCAGTTTGAATCCACCTTGGAAACCCTATGCAGCAGTTCTACTCTGTCCTCTAGGGTCACTAAGAGTCCGAATCAATCCAAAGGTAACGGGGAGCTTTCCTAAAAGTTACTGATAATGGGTCCTCTATGGATAAGAGCCTGCAGCTACCCAGGTATTTTGAAGCCAGACTTTGTGTCTATACAACATTTCCTTCTCTGGAAAATCTGATTTACAGCAACAAAACACAGAAGAACTCTCGGTCCACCAAGCTAACACCAATGAAATGAGCGGCTCGCTTTTCATGGGCAGAGTAAACTTACCTCCCAGGGGAATGCTCTATGTCTGAATTATCTACACGTGTGCGCACACTAAAGGCAAATTCACGCGGGACGCACATGCACTGTATAAACACGATCTGTTCTAAAAGTCTGTACGTTGATAGCAACAAACACAGAAACAAATCACAGATGGACACAGATGCCGAGCTTCTTCCACAAAAGCTGATGTGTATACACACAAGGGCAAAATATCACAAAAACAACGCATTTGCAATCCTTGTCATAAGAAGAGGAGCAGTAACATAGGAGGCCGTGACTATGTGGGTGTGTTTTAACTACTTTGAAGTTAGTGCTCGAAGGAAAAGAAATGTAATTAGAAGATGAGCTGGTAGAAACATCGCGGAGATTTTTAAGGAAATTGCTGGGCATATTCAAGAATGGCGGAGGCTGGTGACCCAGTTTTGAAAAAATTAGGCCTTATTCACCATGATAATTTTGCTTTTTCCTTTCCTATGAATTAGATCTATCACTGGTACAACTTGGACCTCTGTCAGCCATGATTAGGTTCATACCTGGGCTCACTTCAGACTCCCTGAGCCAGGGTCCATGACTGATTCATTGTTGTCCCTTTGGTGTCTAATATGCTCCACAAATGTCCAGGAAGTGAATGAATGAGTGAACGAATAAATGATTTGCTAAAATACCATTGTGAAGAATTTGGTAACTGAGGAGGGGAGGCATTATTTTACATATTACATAGTACAAAATAAAGACATTTATTTACACTATTGATCAGACTCACAAGAAACAATCAAAAGAAACACTAGCCTCCTGCAGAAGTTATTAAATATTGGGGAAGACGGTAACAAAGCAAATTTTTAAATTTGGGTAGCTCTACCAAAAAGGGAAAAAGAAGGAGTGGGAGGAGCCAGTGGCAACAGCTCTACTAGAAGTCAACAATAAGCCTTAAGCTCAATAATAAAACAATAATAAAAATAACAGCAATTATCTACTCAACACTTCCTACGTGCTGTAGGAGTCCTGGTGGCGCAGTGGTCGACAGCTACGGCTGCTAACCAAAAGGCAGCAGTTCGAATCCACCAGCCACTCCTTGGAAACCCTGTGGGGAAGTTTTACTCTGTCCTACAGGGTCACTATGAGTCGGAATCGACTCAACGGCAACGGGTTTGGTTTTGGTTTTACTGTGTGCCAGGCAATATACATGCATCATCTGATTTAATCTTCATAACAATTCTCTTAGCTCAGTACTTTTATCATCCTCGTTTTAAAGACGGTAAAACTGAGGCTGAAAAAGGGTAAGAAAATTTCCCAGTCGCCCAGCAAGTATAAGTGATGGATCCAGGACTTAAACACAGATCTGTCTGATGCCAGACGAGGCAATAAATACACCACTGAGACACATGTGACTAATCATGGAAAAAGAAAGGGAACTTTTTTTTTCAAGTTGAGAAAAGAGGAGAATTCTAGAGCCTTTAACTTACTTGTGGCCAAATGGCAAACCAACATAACACTAAGGAATATAAACACCATGTACTTTCCCATTTACATTAGCTTAAGGAGAAGTAAAAAGTCTAAATTTTAGTTTCCCTAAATAGTTAGTTAATTCTGCTTTCCCTCAGTTTAGCCACAGAGGAGACTTGACTGTGAAATAAACTTCTCCTAAATCTCAAGAGATTTTTGGCCAGTCAGCTGTGCAAAGGGAACAGTCTGTGAAGTCCATCAACGTAACATAACATTCCAGCAATGAAAGTTCAGAGCAAAGATTTTTAAAGCTATTGAGAGGAAGTATACTAGAACCTTTCTAATAGTCTTCCCTTTGCTCTCAAGCCAAAAATGGCAAAAACTAAAAATAAACTATAAATCACAGCATGTCTAATTTAATCACTTATCTATAAGCTGAGCCCCGGTGGTGCTGTGGTTAAAGAGCTTGGCTGCTAACCCAAAAATCGAAGATTCGAACCCACCAGCCCTTCGGTGAGAGAAAAACGTGGCAGTCGGCTTCCGTAAAGATTTACAGCCTTGGGCACCCTATGGGGCAGATCTACTCTGTCCTACAGGGTCGCTGTGGGTCGGGATTGTCTCGACAGTGACGTGTTTGTTTTTTGGTTTTATCTAAAAGTTTGGCGCTTCTTTTTTTGAGGGGGGAGGTCCTTTTGTGTTTCTCTCACACATGGGACAAATACACTTTCTCATTTAAACCTCTGTTATGACTATTTCCATTCTCCGCCAGTCCTCAATCTTTTTCAGTTTGTCTATCTTCAGTAAAACTCAAACAGTTCTGCTCCATCGCACAGCTGATAAACCTTAAAGATAATAAACTGGACAGAGCAGCACTGAGATTCTAAATTAGGTAAAGCAGCGGTCATCCTCCCAGTAATGTAATAAATAAAGCATGAACAATTAAATTACAATTTCTGACTTGAAGCTCAGTTTTCCTCTTTTTATACAGTAGAAGAATTAGGCTGGACTGGCCGTCCTTACAGTGAGGGTATGTGTGTGCCTATTTTTCAATCGATATTAATATCTGAAGCATTGGTTACAATGCACCAGTATCTACCTCATAATTAACTAACTGTATGTATTGTCTGGGTATTATATGCAACATACTATAAAATACATTGGAGATAAAATCAAACAGTTGAGATTGACTATAAAGAACTCTTTTTTATTAGTTGGATTTTAAACTATCTGGCAAGTCCCCAGTATAAGATGGTACAATCATGTTATTTTCTTTCTTACTCCTATTGTGTAAGGCACCATTCTATGGTGGGAGGGAGGTGAGAATAAGCAAGCCAGTAATACATTTTGAAAATAAGACCAATCAGTAGGTATATTGTGAGACTCTTTAACATACTGACGAGTAAGTATATCTCATATATTATATGTGGACCAGAAACTGCTGTTTAGCAGCCTCTAATGAGAGTCCAGAATTTAGTGACTGTAGGTTCTTTGCCACTTATATTCCGTGTGATGTGACGTTATGCAGCACATTAAGCTCTCTTTATACCTTGGTGTTCTAAGGCAAAAGGAGATTCTTTTCTGTATAGCTTTAAACATTACCCAGGAGCCCCCGCCCATCAATCTTTTTCACATTCTACTCAGAACTCTCTGAGAAAAGCTGTCATTTCTTGTTCTAGTCAAGTCAGACTACCTAGTCTCCAGGCACCAAAGTGAAAGGAGTGTCTCAGGTAACATCTCATTTAGTCCTGTGATTTTCACCTTGGACAGGATTATAAAAGCCAATCATCAACCGGGAAAATAGTGGAAAAATATGACATTTTAAGTTTCTGATGCAAACGGAACAAAGCAGACAGTACTCGACACGAGGGTTGTATTCTTGCCATTTGCAAGCATCTTTGCAGAGTGTTCTACACCGAGCAAGTCTTTATAAATCTGCTGCTGAGGGGGAGAAAGAAGGCAGAAGGCTAAACTCCAAAAGGCTAACTTTAGAAAAAAATTATAATGCCAAGCATTTTTATATGAAATTCAACCCTGTTCTCCCTAAAAGAAAATCTAATGAAACAGCAGGGAGGCAAACTCTAAATAACAACGTTCTTCTGCTCAACACTAGAAGACTGAGATGTTTAAGGCTTCAAAGAGACTCAGCTAAGACTTCTCTTAAGCTTTCAATTCTCTGGTGAGTTTTATTTTTGGAGGTAAGAGCTTCTGTTTGGCTTTTCTGTTTCTTTTTAAGGAAAAAACTCTATATAATTATAGGTTTATGGTTACACTGATGAGCAAAGTATGGATAAAGTAAGAATAACAGATCATCAGGAAGCTAGTCATCACTAAATATATAAAGGTTAAATATTCTAGTAATGTCAACTGAATATATATATACTGTAACAAAACAGTAATTTAAATCAAGCTATCAAAATATTTCAAAGGAGAATACATGTTATGATTTTTAAAATTTGTCTTTAAAATGAAATATGATCCTTGCTATTAACAATATGCTATAAAATAAAATATACTGCATACTGCTTCTGTTAGTAACTGCTACAGTTTGTTGGGAAACCATCTTTACAGAATCACTCTGATTAATGTACACGAGACAGCTTTTCTTCTTTCAGTCCTAACCGAACCATATGTCGTTGCTTTTGAGACAGTGTTTTCAAAGCTGTGAAGATTATGTTTTAAACATCACCTTGTCATTATCTATCAGTTATCAATATGAAATACCCCTTCCTGTCCTTCTCTTCAATCTCCATCTCCCAGGTGGACATTATTTTTCAATCTTTATGTTGCTTGGCTATCTTAAACAGTCAAATGACCAACATATTCAAATGCAAAATCTGAATTTCAGGGTAGTAGGACCTGTTAGACATCTGAAGATCAAGACAGGGATAAGGGTTTATTAGGCCAAACCACACAAGACTTCTATATCACGGACTGCAGGACAGAGCTAATTAAATGATTTCGATGGTCCCATAACTGGATGTAAAAGGGAAAGCGTGGCAATAGACTAGTGGTATCTTGGGTGAAGGGTGAGACAGTACACAATACAGGGGAAACTAGCACAACTTGTACAAGGAAAGCTCATGGAAGCCCCATAGACACATCCAAACTCCCTGAGGGACTGAATTGCTGGGCAGAGGGCTGTCGGGACCATGGTCTCAGGGAACATCTAGCTCAATTGGCATAACACAGTTTATAAAGACAATGTTCTACATTCTACCTTGGTGAGTAGCGTCTGGGGTCTTAAAAGCCTGTGAGCAGCCATCTAAGATACTCCACTGGTCTTACCCCTTTGGGAGCAAGCGAGAATGAAGAGAACAGGATACAAGGGAAAGATCAGTCCAAAGGACTAATTGTCCACAGCTACCAAGGCCTCCACCAGACTAAGTCCAGTACAGTTAGATGGTGCCTGGCTACTACCACTGACTGCTCTGACCAGGATCACAACAGAGGGTTCTGGACAGAGCTGGAGAAGCATGTAGAACAAAATTCTAACTCACAAAAAAAAAAAGACCAGATTTACTGGCCTAAAGGAGACTGGGGAAACCCCGAGAGTATGGCCCCCAGACACACTTTTAGCTCAGTGGTGAAGTCACTTCCAAGGTTCACTGCTCAGCTGGGGAGTGGACAGCATAAAACCAAACGGGACTAATGAGGCACAGCAGTCCAGGGACAAGGGCTAGAAGGCAGAAGGGGACAGGAAAGTTGGTGATAGGGAACCCAAGGTTGAGTAAGGATAGTGTTGATGTGTTGTGAGGTTGTTAACCATTGTCATAGGGCAACATGTGTACTAACTGTTTAATGAGAAACTATTTTGTTCTGTAAACCTTCATCTAAAGTGAGAATAGCAGTACAATTGGAAGAGCGTAGTGGATGTTGCTGAACTGTGCATGTAGAAATTCTTGAAATGGTGTATCTTTGGCTACGTATATTTTCACCAAAAAAAAAAAACCAAAAAAGGTCGAGAAGGGAGAGGGTTGACATGTCATGGGGCTGTTAACCAATGTCATAAAACAATATGTGTACTACTGTTTAGTGAGAAACTATTTGTTCTGTAAACCTTCACCTGAAGTACAATAAAAAAAATAAATTAAAAGAAAAGGGAAAGCTTTTCACTGACTGTGGTCAAATGTGATTGTTGCCGAAGCAGATTAAAGGCCCCAGAAGTGTGCTTACTGAAGTCAGTGACCAAATGTCACTCTATATGATTTTGTTCTTCAAGGGCATTGTCTCTAAAGTGCCAGATGTGTGAAAATCGAGTTTGAAACCAGTTACAAACTTTAGTTTGTTTCCCCCTTTTGCATGGACAAACATTTTCGACAAGAAAATCTGATCTTTCCTCCTTATCAATAAGGAACTATCTAAATTCAGATTTATAGATCAAGTGTGGAAATATGGAAAGTATCCTTAATGTTAGACCAAATATCAGATTATCCAGGATGTGGATATTGAGTTTATGGATTAGCCGAAATATGATTCTCCTCTTACTTGCCATCTATCAAAGGCAGAGAAAAGTTTGAAATGGAATTTAAGCTCAAATAACCTGTGTAATGCTTGTTAACATATCTGGTGACTATCTTATCTGGGAAAGGATTGTAAGAAATAGGTAGGACAAGATGTGGTGATTATATGTAGCTTCTATATCCGTAGTTCCAAACCAAAACCAACCAAGCCTATTGCTGTTGATTCGATTTTGACTCATGGCAACCCCATGTGTTACACAGTAGAACTTCCCCATAGGATTTTCTTGGCTGTAATCCTTATGGAAGCAGATCACCAGGCCTTTCTTCCACGGGACCGCTGAGTGGGTTCAAACCACCAACTTTTAGATTACCAGTTGAGTGCAAACTGTACCATCCAGGGACCTTCTGTCCCAAGTTGTACTTGGTAGGAAAGAGACGTCCTTTCCAAATAGCTAAGGACTGTAGAAACCCTGATGGCGTAATGGTTAAGAGCTACGTCTTCTAACCAAAAGGCTGGCAGTTGGAATCCACCAGGTGCTCCTTGGAAACTCTTAGGGGGCAGTTCTACTCTGTCCTATAGTGTCGCTATGAGTTGGAATCGACCTGACGGCAACGGATTTGGTATATCTCAAAAGAGTTACTCTTTCCGTATCAGGAGGTATCAATGGAAGGAAAAAAACTGTCGTTAAATAAATAAAAGTATACGTTGATATTTAACATATTATATATTATTTATATTTTATATGCTACATACACAAAATTTAGTAGAATAGACCCCTAACTGTTAAAATCTTGGTTAACTCTGGATGATAAGATCAGAAGTTCTCTTTATTTTTCTCTCTATACTTTCATGAGTTTTCTGCTGTTTTGTAACATACATGGAATGATTTTATACTTGGGGTGGGGTGGGGGGATAGGGCATTCTCCCACCACCACACCCACTTCAAGAAGAACAAGGAAGAAGACAAAAGAGAAGCATGATAAAGGACCTGCTCTATATCCTTTATCTGCCATTTTTCACTTCCTACCATCTCTGCTTTCTTCAACAGAGGCCACCAATGTTTCCGGTGTCTGAGTGTGAGTCCCATCTCAACCCCTAACCAGTGTGCCTCCAATCCTCTCCAAGTCTTGGTTTCCCTCTCTGCAGAATGAGGGTAAAAATAGTACTTATCTCATAAAAAGTCAAGATGAGAAGAGATAATGCATGTAAAGTATTTAGCACAGGGCCTGGCTCAAAGAGAGTGCCCAACAGTGTTAGCTGCACATTTTTCACCAGTGTTGCCAATCTTGGAGATCTTAAGACTTACAAAATACATTATAGCTTATAATATGCTTTCCCAAACATTAGACAGATAAATAGATAGTGGATGGATGGATAGACAGACACACAGATACATAGTTAGCAGCCATTGAGTTGACTCTGACTCATGGTGACCTTATGTGCAAAGAATGAAACATTGCCCCACCCTGTGTCAGTCACCCTCATAATCACTGGCAGGTTTGAGTCAATTGTTGTGGCTGGAAGTCAAGCCTCATCCCCTCCCCTAGTCTGATAACCAGACACCACTTCTGTGTTGGACTGGACCAGCAGTGTGCTAGAGCTGCCTCTTATAGGCTTATGAGAGCCAGTTGTTAAATTTCAGGAATTTTTCAAGTGAGTTCTTAAACACAGCAATTATAAAAAATTAAATGATATAATTAATTTGTGTAAATTATACATATAAAACTTACAATTAAATGTATTTCAGGAAGGTAATAAATACTGAAAACTCATCACTTCCTAATTATTTTGCTAGTATATATGTCCTTAAGGTTAATGACATCTATTGCAGCTATATGGTAGAAATGCTATATAACGGTGTGCTACTGTGCAGCTCTTCTCAGTTCCACTTTCAGTCAAGTCATGTCGATAGCCTGAAATCTGCCCAATCAGAAAACGCTACAAATGAAGACTTGATATTATTTTGTTGCTTTAAGAGAGCGATAGAGCATATGCATCCTAAACTTACAGTGTGCTGTGTCTGAAGCTATTATATCGTGAATAGCACACAAAAACTGAGGACATACTCTCCTAGTACTCAAAACTATTAGTTAACACTTAAGTGAGAACTGCACTTGTTCATCAATTGCAAACATAGACTACCTACAGATACAAGAGTTTGGCAAAGTCAACAAAAGCATTCTGTGAGAATCAACTGGCTATACAGAATTCACAACAGCGTAGTGTCTTAGCTGTCTAGTGCTGCTCTAACAGAAATACCACACATGGATGGCTTCAACAAACAGAAGTTTATTCACTCCCAGTCCGGTAGGCTACAAGTCCAAATTCAGGGCATCAGCACCAAGGGAAGGCTTTCTCCCTCTGTCGGCTCTGGAGGAAGGTCCTTGTCATCAATCTTCCCCTGGACTAGGAGCTCCTCTGCACAGGAACACTGGGTCCAAAGGACGTGCTCTGCTCCCGGTGCTTCTTTCTTGGTGGTTTGAGGTCCCCAGCTCTCTGCTTGCTTCCCTTTTATTTTATCTCTTGTAAGATAAAAGGTGGTGCAGGCCACACTCCAGGGAAACTCCCTTTACATTGGATCAGGGATGTGACTTAAGTAAGGGTGTTACGATCCCACCCAAATCCTCTTTAACATAAAATTACAATCACAAAATGGGGACAACTACACAATACTGGGGATCATGGCCTAACAAAGGTGACACATATTTTTGAGGGACACCATTCAATCCATGACAGTAGTGTATACTATTTGTAAGTTATGTGCTACATATCCTCTATATCAGAAAAGTTTATCATAAACACACATGCATACATTTTTTTTCCCTGGAGAGCTAGTTGTTAAACACTTCCCAGTGCATCACTAGGCCAACCCATTGTTTTAAATCAGGAAGCCTAGAAGCTCTTAGCAGAGCGCCAGGCTCATCTTCAAAGAACTCAAGGCTATTAGGTTGTAAAAGGTTTCAGCTTCAGTTGGGTCTCTACCCAATTGGATTATTACATTCAAATACTGTACACGGGGTGTTCTCCTCCTGCGTGCTAATAAAGTAAGCTCATAGCTTCAAGCTGTTGTTATTACAGAAAAGTTATTACATAGAAACACAAGTAAGGGAAAGTCAAGACAGCTTTCTACAATTCATGAAAACACTGAGGATACAAAGAGAAGATCTGACCTCTCCCTCCCCTAAGACAGGTGAAGAGGGAGGACAACCACATAAGCCTGTAATACAAAGGGAGTGGACTGTGATATAGACGGGTGCAAAGCTCTATGTAAAGGTTTGGAAGAGTAAGGGGTTCTGACTCAAGGCCCCTGTTTATGTCACCAGTATCATTTGCCTCAAAGCCAGCACGAGAAAGTTCCTAGAAGATGGAGGAAGCTAAGCAGTGTGGCATTATTTTAGAACTAGACAGCCTGGATCATACTCAGGCTCCCCACTCACGAGCTGTGTGAGCTTGGGCAATTACTTGGCCTCTCTAAGCCTCTGTTTCCTAACCTGTGAAAGGAGGATAACAACTTCCGGCTCAGGGCATTGTCGTGAGGATGCAATGAGACTACATCTGTAAAGTGCTTACCATCAAAAGTGCTCAACAGATGTTAGCTAGCACTACCGCTGTTGCTGTTAGTCTTGAATGCTGAAAAGGTTATCGCTAGGGGACGGGGCAGGGGAATAGGGTACAAGAATCAGCTAGAGGACATTCCAGCAGAGGGAAGAGAATAAATAAAACCACAGAGGCCCAAGTGCACAGCATATGCTAGAGGCCAGTTAGTAGCCCTGAAGTACCAGAACATTCACCAGGCCCAGGCTGGACACAGCAGATAATGCTGGACTAGACCACAGCCCTGCCAATGCATGCCATTCCTCATTCTCTTCCAAGAGAACAAAACAAAACAAAATAGAGTTTTTAAAATGATCTTATCCTTTTTCTTCTGGCAGAACTGTAAATTGTGCCTCCGATATAGTCATGAAAAGCCTATAAGGGAAAGATAAATCAGGTGATATTACATATATTCATCAGTACCTTAATTGTTGTTTAAATACTATCAACACCTAAAATTGATCTGCACCAAGATTTAGCACTCTGACAAAAATCCACCTGGAAAATGGTAGATGACAATTAAGAAGAACGACCACGGATTTGCGGCAATGCAAGGCACAGAAATAAGATTTAAACTCTTCCCCGAGGGAATAACTGCGTGATGTTTATTCTGTAGATGAACAATGCGATTATAACAATGGGAGAGATTGATGAGATTTCTTTCCTGCAGGAGTCTGACTTTGCCAGCTATCTCGGATAATAGAAGGTTGCAGAACTAAATAGTCCAGCTCCACTCTAAGATCTTTTGTGAGGGATAACTATCGCACATCTTCCTTAACCTCGAAAAATGGATTGCAAGTCAAGCAGGACCATTAGACGGCTTCAAACTGGCAGATAAGCAACCAAAATGGAACCAAAAAAAAAAAAATTTTTTTTTTTTAATTAGCAACAACTGAATTCAACCAAACTAGAGAGAAAAGGTACACAGAGAATCATATTCTTATCACAGATAAGAGAACACGTTGTTCTCTTTCTTTAGTCTTCTGGGTCCATAGGCTGTTATTTGGGTTTAACAGGCAGGTAACTTTTAGTCATCTTTCTTGTCTACGAAACAAAGCATCATGTGGCCTGACTCAGTAAGTGTACAAACTACAAGAAAGGCAGTATTAGTCTTCTAGAACCAGGCTACTTAGAGTGTGAGGAGGTCTCACCTAGATACTTGTTAGAAACACAGAATCTTGGGCTCCACCATGGACCTCCTGAATCAGAATCTGCATCTTTAACAAGATCCCCAGCTGATTCCTTTGCCTGTAAACTTTAAGAAGCACTGCTCTAGAAAGATACACACTCATTCACTCAACAACTAAACTTCCTAGATCTGCATTATTCAACACAGTAGCCACTAGCCTCATGTGGTTATTTACATTTTAACTAATTGCAATTTTAAAATAAAATAAAATTCAGGTCCTCATTTGCACTAAGCGCATGTTAAATGCTCAGTTACCACATCTGGCTCCTGTCGTCACAGAAAGGTCTTTGACAGCACTGGTCTAGATGCTGGGGGCACATCGCTAACAATGGAGATAGAGCTTCTTGTTCTCATGAAGCTTAGAGCCTAGTGGCAGAAGGCAGACAATAAATGATATGTTGGATGGTCAAATGCTAAGGGCCAAAAGAAAAAGCAACAGCCTTAGAGGGAGCAGGAAGATGGAGGGACAGCTGGAAGCTTAAATAGGGTGGTTCTAATGGGCTTTTCTCAAGCTGAAAGAACTGAAGAAAAAATTCAAGCCACAAGTTGCAATAGTGAAGGATTCCATGGGGAAAATATTAATGCAGGAAGTATCAAAAGAAGATGGAAGGAATACACAGAGTCATTATACCAAAAAGAATTGGTTGACGTTCAACCATTTCAAGAGGTAGCATATGATCAGGAACCGATGATACTGAAGGAAGAAGTCCAAGTTGCACTGAAGGCACTGGCGAAAAACAAGGCTCCAAAAATTTGCGGAATATCAATTAAGATATTTCAACAAACAGATGCAGCGCTGGAAGTGCTCACTCATCTACGCCAAGAAATTTGGAAGACAGCTGTAAAGGACTTGGGCTTTTACTTAGAGTGAAATGGGGAGCCTTTCAAGGTTCTGAAAAGTGACACATTCTAATACCATCTCTAAGTAATTTCAGTTCAGCAGAAAAGAACTATAAGCAAAAGTTATTATTTTGTTTTGTTTTGATTCAAGGTCATATTTGGGTGCAGAAAGACGTTATCAGCACTGGTAAAATGATTTTGCTCATAAGTTTTGGTAACTACCAGAAGTTTGTTAATGATACACAAACAGAAGTCATTAAAATTTATCACTGTTAAAGTCAGACTCCTTTTCAGACTCCATTAATATGCAGAGTCACAAAGTCTTACAGGTTGCCACCCAGAAACTGAAGCCATTCTTGTTATAAACATTTTTAGCAACTCTTGAGGAATGCAAATCAGAGTTGCCCAATTGCCCTGAAGGTGGAACTCCACCTAAGTGTCTCATCCTCAAAATTTGTTGATTACCTTGTTATAAATATATGTACATTTCTTGAAGACATGGAAATCTGTTAAATAGTTTCACATTTTTCTTTCTTGGTAACCTCATGTAAATTGATTTTACCTACTCAATTTATCACCCCAATTAAATGCCAAAGCTTTGGAAATCAGGCTATGGGGTTTGGTTTAGGTTTGATTTTCCAGCATTCCCAGAAACAGTGATACACTTTACCCATAAATGAGATGCTGTTATTTTGCAGGTAATCCAACTACTGTTCCAAGAATTCAAGGTCACTGTACCCCGTCTACAAAATGCCACCACCAGCCTCAAGGCCCATGTTCACTACAACAGCCACATGAACGTTGTATTGAACAGGCAGTCCTGATATGACTGAGAGCCGTCGCCTGCAATGTAGTCCCTGGGGACCGCCACCAACTGTCATCCAGCCAGAGTTCTGGCAGGAAAACAGAGTAAGGTCACCTTCAGTAAACTGGATCAAATGAACGCTAAATCAAGGCACGCTGAGCCATTGGGAACTAACTGCTCCGATGCTCATGGCGGCTGAGTGAATCACGGAGCGCACTTTTCTGTATCTGGGTATCACACTTTTGAGATACGAAACATAAGAGGAGATTTTAGCACCCAATTATTACCACTGTGAGTGATAGGAATCCAGAACTGGAGCTGCTTTTGTATTACTTTATTCATTCAACGAATATACATTGTCTATATTACTTCATATAGGCAAGGACTATGCTAAATGCTGAAGGCAGAGTCCCTTGTCCACATGGAGGTTACAGTTTCATAGGGAACAGAAGTGTCACCCTTTGAATTTTAATCTCCTTGTGGCACAATGGTTAAGCGCTCGGATGCTAACCAAAAGCTTGGCAGTTTGAACCTACTCAGTGGCTCTGATGGAGAAAAGACCTGGCCACCTGCTCCTGTAAAGATGACGGCATAGAAAACCTCCTAGGACAGCTTTACTCTGTGCCATGGGATCACTATGAGTTGAAATCGACTTGACAGCACCGAACAACAGCATGGCACTTGTAAGCATCTAATTGCTGGTCTTTGACAAGGGACGGTTTAGAACAGGGGTCAGGAAATGTCAGCCTGCAGGCCAAATATGGCTTGCTACCTATTTTTGTAAATAAAGTTTTATTGGAACACTGTCACGCCCATTAGTCTACATATTGTCTACGGTTGTTTTTTTCTACAAAAGCAGAGTTGAGTGAATAGTTGCTACAGAGACTGCAAGGCTTACTGGCAGAAAATATTTACTCTCTGGACCTTTGAAGAAAAAGTCTGCCTATCCCTGGTCTAGGACCTGGTGGCACAGTGGTTAAGAGTTTGAATGCTAACCAAAAGGCCAGCAGTTCACATCCACCAGGCGCTCCTTGGAAACTCTATGGGGCAGTTCTACTCTGTCTTATAGGGTCTCTATGAGTCGGAATCTACTTGACGGCAACAGGTTTTGGATCCCTGGTCTAAGGGGGCTATGGTGGTTCAGTGGTAGAATTCTTGCTTTTCATACGGGAGACTCGGGTTTGCTTACAGCCAATGCACTCATGCGCTGCCACCCCGTCTGTCATGGAGGCTTCTGTGTTGCTATGATGCTGAATAGGTTTCACTGGAGCTTCCAGACTAAGACAGACTAGAAAGAAAGGCCTGGTAATCTACTTCTGAAAATCAGCCATTGAAAACCCCATGGTGATCCTAACAGTTCAGTCCGCAATTGATCATGGGGATGTGACAGGACCAGGCAGCTTTTTGTTCCATTGAACATGGGGTCACCATGAATCGAAGGTCACCTGGACAGCAGCTAACCATAAGAACATAGCCTGATTTCCAAAGCTTTGGCATTTAATTGGGGTGATAAATTGAGTAGGTAAAATCAATTTACATGAGGTTACCAAGAAAGAAAAATGTGAAACTATTTAACAGATTTCCATGTCTTCAAGAAATGTACGTATATTTATAACAAGGTAATCAACAAATTTTGAGGATGAGACACTTAGGTGGAGTTCCACCTTCGGGGCAATTGGGCAACATACAGACTAGCACCAAAATATTATAGTAAAATTAACACTATATTTTTGTAAGCTACCCAAAATTCATTCTATATGTCACGCTCCTGCTCAAGTTAGGATCATTTTCTGTTGCTTACAACCACAGACCCCTAAGGAATATACCTTAGTATGTCAGTGACAAAGCCAGAGCTCCAATCCAGGTCTGTCACTAATTAACTTAATCAAGGTTTTAAAATTTCATAAGTGACATAAAACAACTAACATGTTTCAATCTCCTTTCTCAGTAATATCCAGGAAGAGGTCATTGTTATACAGTGGTGGTTTGGTATTTTCCCAGTAAAAATTAAATTTGCAAGGTAGTTTCTTCTTTTGCTCCAACCGGTCCCGCCATCTTACTCCACTGACTTCTCAATAATAGATAAAATTCCTCCAAGGTCTTCAGTATAAACCTTTTTTTAAAAATTGTAATATGGATATATACATATATATACACACACACATATATACATATTAAAACATTTGCCAATTTAACAATTTTTACATGCATAATTCAATGGCATTGATTATGTTCATCGTGTAGAACCATTACCATTTAGCGTGAACTTTTTTGTCTTACTGATATGAAAAGGCAAATCAAAAAAATGGTCAGCAACAATGCTCAAAATTTAAAGTCGCATCTAATTTTCCCAGCCAACTGTTTGGATTGTGGTCTAGAGACTGCTCAAGGGTACTTCAAAAGTTCCTCTTGTGACTCAAAGGGCTAGGCAATAATATGCCTGAAGAAAGCTTAGCTTTCTGCCTTGACTAGAACGGTCTGTGTGACAGCCTTAAAAAAAAATAGTAATAATGGTTTCTGTCTGTTGGGTTATAAAAACAAGCTTTAAATTATTAAAAATAATAAAATGACAAACAAAAAAAAAAAAGAAAGAGAGAGAGAAAGACATGTGATCCAGAAGCTACAAAAGCATAGTGTTGGGCAAGTCTGAGAAGTTTATTAGGTCAATGCAGGCTCTGATATACTCAGATTATTGACTTAAACCTGTACACACAATAAATCACGCTGCTCACGGAAGGGACACCAGTTGAAAGTGAGAACACAGATCAATTATCTGAGAGTCCTGGGCTTTCTCACTGGCTTGCTATTATAAGACCACTTTCTTGGTATCACCTCAAAAATCAGCATAGATAGTTGATAGATAGATACATAGACAGGCAGACAGACAGACAGACAGTCTATACAATGTCTTGACCATCCAGAAAGTGCTATGAGACCTCAGCTCAGGCTCTGATGTCAGAGGACTTCTGTTCTAGCCCAAGATGGCCCCAGGGAATGTTACTTGGCCTCACTATGCCTCAGATTCCTCATCTGTAAAGCAGAGAACATAGTAGTGTTTCCCAAAGCCTGCCACAAATACAAGATGAAATTAACTGGTACATGAGTGGTTTTCTTCTCTCTGTTCCTTTATTTATTTTACTTACAGTTTTATTATAGCAAAAAGGATACAAATGAAGAGACACATAGGGTGAGGTCTGGGAGGGTCTCCAATGAGACGCTTCCACGTCCCGAAGGACGTCCTACCCTCCCAAGCATTGATATCTTTCACCACCTAAGAAGTTCCAGTAGTTTTATTTTAATAATCAGCGTTTACTTCCAGATATATTAACGTATACATAACTAGCACATCAATGTAGCAATATCAATAAATAACATTATTGCTTAGGAAAAATCTTAAGGAAAAGAAAAAGTGAGCTCCAAAGAGTCATAATTGACGAGGGAAAGTTCTTTAGAGAAAAAGTCTAGTTAGTAAACTAAAACAAATAACAGAATCAAAAATCATGATTTTTTATAATCACTTAATGAAATAATCGATTTAAGTAACAATCATCAGTACAGAGATCATTACATTAAATATTATTGGGGAACTTTATAATGGAATGATCAGGCTGCCACCTGTCAACCCCACTGACGAATCTTAGCATCACTAAAAGTGGTTCAGACAGGGGTTGCCTCCTGACGAACGCAGTATGAAGCAGAGCTCATCTACGAAGCATTCTTGCCGAGAACACATGACATCGAATCTAGAGCTAACTTCCATTACAGGAAATAGGAGGCATGGAGGCACACGTGAAATACCACCACAGGACGCCAGAATTTGGGACCTTCTGCAGGACAACTGACCCAGTTACTGTAACAAGTCCACAGAATGAACAGAGGCAGGATTTCTCTAGATTAAGAGATTTAAGGAACATGGGTAATGTACTGTACAGACCTTGTTTGAATTGGAAAAAAACAGAAAAACAATAAAAGGACGTTTTCAAATCAATTGAGGAAGTTTGATGATGAAGCAGGATTAGATAATACCAAATAATCACTATTTTATTGGACATGATAATAGCATCATGGTTAAGTACAAAAATGTCCATATTTTTTAGAGCTGCTTACTCAGTTATATCACAGTAAAGTAAGGCAGTATCTGGGATATACTTTAAAATACTTCACAAGGAAAAAAAGCATGAGACACAGGGGGGAAAAAGGGGGAAAGAAAAAGGGAACAGATGAAGCAAAGGTAGCAAACGTCCTGATAATCACTGAATTAGGTGCAGGAAAAAGCTACATAATTTGCAGAGCCCAGGGCAAAATAAAAATCTGAGGCCTCATTCATAAATTACAGTAAAACCTGGGAAACCAGAACCTGTGTAAGGCAGAAACCTGTCAGAGGAGGAAAATGTGAATATCTCCCATAGAAGCGAACGTTAGAGAAGTGGTAAACATATAGTGAAATCTTACTGGGAGAGCTACCTATATACAGAAACCAATCAAACCTTCAACTTAATTCTTAGCAATTTTTCTTATTCTATTTTGCTCCCTTGGAGCCTACACTCTCTCAAATTTGTTGGGAGGGATTTTCGACTGTGCGTCACTACAGCGCTTAGAAGAAAAGATCATTATCGAGCTGAAGACTCTTCTGAAGGCCAGGGACGTGAGAGTGCAAGGCGTCCCTGTGGGGTGGCATCTTGGCGAATAACGCTTTGGTTCTTCTTGGGTGGGAAAAGCCATTTGCAAGCCTCAAAGGGGTATACTGGAGCTTGACTTTTCCCTCTAAATGTCCAATTTAAGCCCTTCGTTTTATGACCATACCAACAAAACGCATTGCCGTCAAGTCCGACTCATAGTGACCCCATAGGACAAAGCAGAAGTGTCCCCAAGGGTTTCCAAGGCTGTAATCTTTATGGAAGCAGACTGTCACATCTTTCTCCTGCAGAGAGGCTGGTGGGTTTGAACCGTCAACCTTTCAGATAGCAGTCAGCGCTTAACCACTGCGCCACCAGAGCTCCTTTATGATAGATAGTACTTCATATTTATTATAAACAATCAATGCGAGAAGTTCTCAAAAATGTGATGTTATAGGAAAGGCAGTTTTTTGCTTTGGATTAGAACCTTCTCAAAAGAAGCAGAATGTACAACACTATTCTGTATGACCTAAAACATATATTGAATCACAGTGAAAACATTCATCACCTCACAAAGCTCAGAGACATGATGACTTTGCCAGTGTTCACCATAGCTTGTTACCTAAGTCAGGTTTCACAGACTCAATTTCTTAGCCTTTTTTTTTTAAATAAACTTTGAGCTGGAAGTACTCTTGAGGATCAGCAGGGTCAGTGCAAACCTTATTTTGCAGAAAGAGCAATTTAGGAAAAATGTAAAAGTTTATGAACCACCAATCTTTGTCCGTTCAAAATGATAATCGTTTTTATCAAGTCTCATAGGGAAAGGTATATTCTTACGAGTTAGACTATCTACTTAGTTAAATAGCACATCAATGAGAAAATTGTCACTGCTTTTTGGAGCCCTAGTGGCACAGTGGTTAAGAGCTTGGTTGCTACCCAAAAGGTCAGCAGTTCAAATCCACCAGCTGCTCCCTGGAAACCCTGGGGGGCAGTTCTACTCTGTCCTATAGGGTCGCTATGAGTAAGAATCAACTCGATGGTAACGGGTTTGGTTTTTTTTATAATGTTACTATCTTGTTATGTTTCAAATGAAGCATCACAGAGGCAGTTTTTCAATAGTTAATCTTTAACTAGATTAAGGGGTTTAAAGAGAAGCTCAGTAGACTCCATGTGGCCCAAAGGCCACAGGTAGTGTAGATGTGTGTGGTATCAGTTACTGCTCTTAAACATTCATTCATGAAGTATGGGTGTATACTATCAGAAAGACTGTTTCATAGGCATCCCATTCCTGTTCAACCATCTTCTGGCAAAATCCGATGTAACAACATGGGAGGAGCTACTTATACTTTATTCCTCCTGGAGGAAGAGTCTCTACCTCCCCAGAGAACCCACAATCAGCTGCAGCCTGGTTCGAGTGCCGCTTGGTGACCCAGTGCGGAGGGAGCATGTAGATAATCTGTGATAGAATGTAGAGATATGGTTTCCTCTCCTTGCCAGCCTTTCCCTGCCTCCGCTCCCTCCCCCCAGGGCTTCACTTATCTGCCCCAGCATGTGTCCTGGTCATTGGATGCCAAAAATCAGCTTAAAATTTACTAAAATAAGCCTCAATACCCTCATGTAAAGATTGAAGGAACATTCAGAATCTTCATCTCCCAGAAGATGAGGATGAAGCCTGTGAAGTCAGCGTTGTTTCTATGTCTCTTGACTTATCACCAACAAGCAACACTATTGGACCCTCTTCTACCTATGTATGACCAAGGATGTCAACCAGCCCTGTTTATTCTTGGTACAACTCCTAGTTTTTCAGATATCTGACAAACTCACAATTGCTGATACCCATTCTTCCTCCTCACAATGATACAAACACCTCTCTATAACGTATAGACAGATATGATCCCATAATAAAAAAATTTAAAAAAACACTCAATCCAAGGGTCATTCATCATTTACCTCCTCAATACCTTTGTTTGGAAAACATTAGTTCTTTTGAGCCAGTAAAATGTATTTAATGAGCTAGAACAATACCTTAAAGATATAACAAAGGCAATTCTGAGGATGATAATGACAAAAATGAGAATTTTAGAAATATTTGTATAGTGCAATGTCGGAGAAACTGAAAGCTCTTCACCAAAAGACCATATACTCTTCTCCCCAGACACTGATTGTTATTCTTGGGACAACACTGCTCAGATCCACCATGTGACTGCAGCCATGTGAGCGAGCTCTAACCAATGGAACTTGTGCTAACTCTGGGTTAAAATTTTAAAGAAATGGGTATACTTTCTTGCCGTTTCTTCTCCTTCCACTATCTGGATGCAGACAGCACCACAGACCTAGAGGAAGACAGAAATCCAAGATGGCAGAAGCACAGATTCCTGAATCATCCCTGGAGGAAAATTCCTTCATCAGGAACATCAATACCAGATTGTCATGAGAGTGAAAAATAAACTTCTATTTTGATTAAGCTGTATTACATTTTTGGAGTCTGTGTGTTTAAGCAGCTGCTGTCACCCTAATTAATTAATGCAGTAAGTTAAGTGGTTAAAAGCACATGTTCTACCTGGGACATCTTGCTGTGGCAGAAGGATGCAAATTAACAAAAGCTGATGGGATTGTGTCAATACTGAAATATTTAAAGATAAAACCATATAAGAAATACGGAAGGGGTATAAACCATGTAAGAAACGGAAGGGGTATAAACCATCTAAGAAACACGGGAGGGGTATAAACCATCTAAGAAACACGGGAGGGGTATAAACCTAAAAGAAGTGAAGGCAGAAATGTAAGCAGAAACCTGTATGCCAATTTTCATTGCAGCACTTTTCACAACAGCCAAAAGATGAAAACAACCAATGTGTCCATCAGCAGATGAACGGATAACAAAATGTGCTACACACACACAATGGAATATTACTCAGCCATCAAGAGAAATGAAGTCTTGATACATGCTACAATACGGATGAATCTTGAAAACATCATGCTGAGGAAAATACATTCATTACAAAAGGACAAATACTACATGATCTTAATTACATGATATAAGCAAATACACAGAAGTCAAAGAGAAGGGTGGTTACCAGGAGTGTGAAGGAGGAAGAAGGAGGGAAGACAGCATTGAGTTTATGTTAACGGTAGTGGAAAGATTTGGAAAAGGATCCCCAGAATGGCTGCACAACTGGAAGAACGTAATCAACGTCAGTGAATTCTACACACAGAAACTGTTGAGTTGTTATGTGTATTTTCACCACAATTTTTTAAAAAAAGATCTCCCACTAGAAAAAAAAGAAATATGGGAGGGCGAAGATGAGTCGGGGTAGGAAAGAAACAAAATTAGCCATGTGTTGAGTACTTTTGAAGCAGGGTTATAGGTAAACAGGGATTGATTACACTCGTCTGTCTAGTTTTGTATATGTTTGACCTTATCCACAATAAAAAAGTTAAACAAAACAATAAGGACATTGAAAACAACAGAAAGGATACGCCTGAAGTAGTCCCCACTGGCCTAGGGTGGGAAACTTTAAAAGACAATGACTAAAATGAATCGAAACATATCAAGTATATCTGAACAACCCAAAAGTTCATAATGATAATTAAAAAAAAAAAAAACTTACTGACTTTCAATTAGAGGTAACTAGAGTTCATTGATTATTCTAAAAATTGAAATACTGTAAAGAAATATTTTCCTGGCTATATGAACTGTATTTCTGGGTAAGCAAATGGTTAACGAGAAAAAGTTCTTTCTAGAAGAATTCCATGAAATAAATCCAGGCAGAATGATAAAATTTAACAGTTGCCGTTTTGCAACGCCTAATGAAATAAGGCCTATATCCATATATAAGCAGCTATAATCAGTGAACACTAAAACTATTGAGTGAAAGCATGATGGGGAACTTGTTAATAGAGGAACAGGCTGACAAGCCCTGAACCCACTGATCAATCTTAGCTTCACTAAAAGAAGGCCAATCCATCATTATCTACCTCATGCTGTGATGCAATAGGACATACACAGCACCACTTATGAAGAATGCTTCCCTAAAGAAATTTACCTGAATCTAGTCAAGATTCTAGAAGAAATAACAAGCTATGGAGGAATAAGTTAAATACCTCCACAAGGAAGCAATCAGACAAGTTCACAAAATGGACTCTACAGAGCAAATGACCCAGTTTCTCCAACAAAATCAAGGACACTGGGGAAGAAGGGGAGGGAATAAGAGGATGTTAGAATCATAACAACTCAATACAGTATGTGGACCACATTTGGATTCTGATTCAAACAAAACCAACTACAAAAGGAAAATTAGAGAAAAAGGATATTAGAAGACATTAAGGAATTAACTGTCAGTTCATTGTGTATAATGATGGCATGGCATTTAAGCAAAGGAGGAAACGTCCTTATCATTTGGAGATACATACTGAAGACGTTTTGGGTAAAATGATGCAATATCCAGGAAGTGCTTTAAAATACTCAAGAAAAAAAAAAAAAGGAAAGAAAAAGAAAATGGAGACCAATGAAATAAAACTAGCAAAATGTTGATATGACTACATCGGTGTACATTATGCTATTAGTTCTACTTTTATGTATTTTTGTAATTTTTCACAATAAAAAAATTTTAAGGCTCAAAATCAGGAAACATTGGTTGACTCAGCTCTGCCACTTCCAGCTGTGAGGACTTGGGGAGATCATTAGAATGTGCAAAGCCTCATCTCTGTCATTTGTATCATGAGGATGAAGATGATGGTGACAATGTCAAAAGCTAAGTCCTACGTGGCACCTACCTTACGCCATCAATCTTAAGATAGGACCTTTTTTTTTTTTCAACTCCTAAGAAAGGAAAAAAGAAATTGCTAATTAAAGTATGACATAATGTTTTCTTTTACTCACAATTTTATATGATACTTACTGACAGCTCTTTTAGACTTATTTGAATGCATATGTTTATCATCTATCACTCTCGTGAATATCTAAAACTTAAAAGTAGAATGACCTAACGTGGTTAAGGTGTTGCTAAAAACAACCTCCAGTTCCAGGTCTGGCTCCTCTAATCCGTTCTCCACTGGGGTCAGTGATGCCCATGCTTGCCCACACACTGCCATCCTCTGTGCCATCAAGAGCCCAGGCATTTCTCCCAACAGTGTTCCAACACAGTTTCAGGAATTTTCTCCCAAGCCACCAACACCATTCGGAGAGTTCTGAGGCTGACTTCTTTAGTGTTGACTTGTGTGGACCACAACAATTACATCCCAGCTAGCACCTACCTGGAGCCCTGGTGGCGCAATGAGTAAGCAATCAGCTGCTAACTGAAAGGCTGGTGGTTCAAACCCACCCAGCAGCTGCGTGAGGAAAAGACCTGGCCATCTGCTCCTGTAAAGATTATAGCCTAGAAAACCCTAAGGGGGAGTTCTGCTTTGTCACATGGAGTCACTATGAGTCAAAAATCGATTCAACGGCACCTATCAACAACAACAGCACCTACCTATAGAGTGATTATAAATCACCATCAACTGAGAGATATAATCTGATTTTAGAGATTTAAACGTGGGGAAAAAATGATGCACATTAAAAATTCTCTGAGATACGGTGCAGGTGAGGAAACAGCCATGGAGGTGTTATGATAATAAAAACGTTGGGGACAATGACATCTTGAAAATGCCTAAAAGGATCCCCTTCTCTGGCTTCACAAGTACCTTTACCCTATCTCCTGTCATTCTTGGGTCATTTTTAGTTTATACATCTAACTGTCTAAAACTCCTCCATTTTTCTAGAAGCTATAGCAGCTGCCACTGGGTTAGCAAATGGCAGGCCCTCAAAATATTTTTGATGGATATTTGTTGAATGAATAATAAATATGCAAATTTTACATAAACAAAGAAATACAACACAGGCAAAAAGTGGTGGCGGGGGGGGAGCCTAACGTTCTTCTGAACACAGTTCTGGAAGCTAATTTGAGACAATCTACCAAGGAGTTATGTGTGACCATTTTTGCCGAGTAGAGTCAAAATTCATGAGGCAGCGTGAAAGTCACATTGCATCTAATGGTGAGTAAAAATGGGCATCTGTTCAATGGAGAAACTCACCACACACGAGTTCCGGCAATTTCCATATACCATCAGAGCACATGAGATGAGCAAACCAGTAAGGGTGTAAACTTTGAGAGAAGACTCAGACTTCTGTTAGAACACAGACATAAAGTTTCCCTCCAAGTCCATGTCCTCAGAGAGCTTTGTAAACATTTACTTCCTAACACATTTCAGGCGGAGTCCTGGTGGTGCAGTGGTTAAGAGTTCAGCTGCTAACCAAAAGGTCAACAGTTCAAATACACCAGCCGCTCCCTGGAAACCCTACGGGCCAGTTCTACTCTGTGCTATAGGGTCACTATGAGTCGGAATCGACTTGACGGCAATGGGCTAGTCTTCAGATAGGATACAAGGGATATACAAATTCTCCTTAATAATAACTCAGGATAAAAACATATATTTATTGCGTTTCACCACTGAATGAGCACAGCACTCAAGTTCTTTGCAGGGCTGCTGATGCGGACTATACCCTGGCATGCAGTGGCCCTGGAGTTTTTACCTATAGTACCTCAATTAATCCTAACATCAACCCTGCAAGGCAAGGACAGTACCACAATACCCACATTTTAAGAATGATGCATACGAGGCTTAAAGATACTCGGTAATGGGCTCAGGTCCAACAGCTCAGTAAACAAACAGCATATCCAAGTCTCACACTCACATTCTTCTTCTGTCCTAAAAATAGTCATCCATGTACCAGGTACCTATGAAAGACCAATGCTTGCGATTTTAACCTAAATACACCACTGTTTCACAAATGATCTGTGATGAAGTATCGGGTTTTCTTCCAATCTGACATAGATAAATACTTTTACAAAATACAATGAAAATGAATTACTAGAAAAATGAAATGAAAGATAAAGGCATTTGAAATAAAAGCCCAAATTTTTCATTATTAGATTCAATAGACAAATTTACTCTGCTAAATTGCATGCAAGTTTCTAAATCCTTCTTCTCAATTTTGATGCCTATTTTGTCATAAAATGATAAGTCCGTGTACTGGCACCAGAACAAGGCTCCCGGCCCGAGTAGCGTTGCACTACACTAGATTGTTATACCTATGTTTAGAAAGAACACTCTTTATATACTAAGGTTCCAGGCTTCCTCCAGAGTTCCTGGGTGGTACAAACAGTTAATGTGCTCAGCTGCTAAACGAAACGTTGGAGGCTGAAGCCCACCCATAGGCATCTGGGAAGAAAGACCTTGGCAATCTATCTTTGAAAAATCAGCCATTGAAAAGCCAGTGGAGTACAATTCTACTCTGACATAGATGGGGTCATCAGGAGTTTATGTCGATTCAATTAAAAAATAAAAACAACCAAGCCTGTCACCGTCAAGTTGATTCTGACTCATAGCAACCCTACGGTACAGAGTAGAATTGCCCCATAGCGTTTCCAAGGCGATAATATTTACAGAAGTAGACTGCCACATCTTTCTCCCGAGGGGCAGCTGGTGAGTTCAAATCACCAACCTTTCAGTTAGCAGCTGAGTGCTTAACCACTGCACCAGCAGGGCTCCTTGTCAACGCAACAGTAGAATTTTTTTAATGTTTCCTCCATCTCTTGAGAAGCTGATAATTCCTTTGTTGTTGCTCTCAGGTGCCGTAGTTACTTCTGACTCATCGCGACCCTATGTACCACAGAAAGAAACGCTGCCCAGTCCTGCGCCATCCTCACAATTCCCTTAGATGCTAATTAATTTAATTTGTTTTTAATTTGAAATGATTGTGAGCTTTTTCTTCTGTGCTAAAAATATTTGTCTAAGGACCAGATATAGGATACCAAGTAAACAAAAACAGAGAACTTTTGAAATTTTGTGCTGCTTATGATATAACTGTCAGAGTATTTTGATGAATGTTAAAGGGAAAACGTGAAAATATGAAATACATTTCCTTGCTAAGAGAACACTGAATAATAGTGAAGACAGACAGAGAAAGGGGATCAAAAGAACCAGATGCTTCCCTTCCATCCTCCACAGGGAAGGACTCCCTTTAAAATCCATTCTGAAAAGTGAGTGGCTGCTGGGAACCTGAAAAATAAGTACATAAGAAATCTCAAGCTTATGTCCTTGCTTGCTAAAGATCAAAGACTACAGCCTTCAGTATGGATTACACCTCAACATAAAGAAGACAAAGGTCCTCACAACTGGACCAATAAGCAACATCATGATAAATGGAAAAAAGATTGAAGTTGTCAAGATTTCATTTTACTTGGATCCATAATCAACTCCCATGGAAGCAGTAGTCAAGAAATCAAACGATGTATTGCATTGGTCAAATCTGCTGCAAAAGACCTCTTGTCACTCTGATGTCACTCTGAGAACTAAGGTGCACCTGACCCAAGCCATGGTGTTTTCAATCACCTCATATGCATGCAAAAGCTGGACAGTGAATTCTGCTTCAGCAGAATTGATGCCTTTGAATTACGGTGTTGGCAAAGAATACTGAAACTACCATGGACTGCCAAAAGAATGAACAAATGTCTTGGAAGAAGTACAGCCAGAAGGCTATACAGCGAGGATGGCAAGACTTCATCTCACATACTTTGGACATGTTATCAGGAAGGCTCAGTGCCTGGAGAAGGACATCATGCTTGTGCTTGGTTAAGGAGAGGGTCAGTGAAAAAGAGGAAGACCCTCAGTGGGATGGACTGACACAGTGGCTGCAACAATGGGCTCAAACATAGCAACGATTGTGAGGATGGCATAGGACTGGGCAGTGTTTCATTCTGTTGTATATAGGGTCACTATGAGTCAGAACCAACCTGACAGCACCTAGCAACAACAAGAAGAGATCTCAAATATAAGGTGACACATAAAATCCTGCAACCTCCCAGGCTTCTTAAGCAGCTCTCAGTTAAATAGCAAGAATGATACCCACCATACAGGCACACACAAAAGTATTTCCTGGGAGGGAAGCTTGTGTGGCCCTGGTATGAGTCAATGGGTCAAACCCACAGCTTCTCTGGCTACTCAAGAAATTAGCGAGAGAGGGCAAGGAAGTGCACGATATGGAGGGGAGAAATGACTAGACAAGAGTCAGCAGTCCACAGCAAACCCAATCTGAAGAAAACATTTAGAATCTGGCACAGGTCCCAAATCAGTAAGCGGAGGTGGCTGTGGACAGCGAGTATAATGGCTGGTAATGAAAACTAAAGTGTGGGTAACCCAGCCCCAGGAATGGAGCAGCTCTTTGGTGTCTCTCTGGCTGAGGAAAGGGTCACCTATCCCAAGGCTGGAAAAGCCAAGTCTGAACAGGTTCTCACTGCAGGCTGTCCCTGATGTCACAGCCGGTGTAAATAAACTGTATTGCTGGGGATTCCCCAAACGCTTGGAGAAACAGTTCTCATAGCTCACCTAGTCAAGCTCCAGGGACAGTCCCAACAGGAAAAATACTCCTGACAGAATATTCAAAGAGCTGGGAACTGCACTTCCCATTAGCTCTGATGGAGGCTGTGCTAATAAATTCCACAGCTCTGGGCTGCACAGGCGCAATTCAGTAATGCAGCTGTAACTGAGTGATGTCAACTCAATGTAATTTGTAATGTTTATCTAACAAATTATCTCATGGAGGGGCGGGGGTGATATCTGTGATTCCTTGTGATAAGTTGCTTTAAAAAGCTAATGATAAAGATCTTTAATTGATAGAAATGTTAATAGTAGCATGGGCTAAGAGTTATCTTAGCTGATTCTTTACATGCGGTTAGACTTTCAAGCACAACAAGCTTTAATTTTCAAAGGACAAATGTTTTGGATTTGTGACTCGTGGTCCACAGGTATTTCTGTATTTCATCACCATGATTACTCTCCCAGAGAGGCTCTCTATAAACCCAGTACTTTAGCCAATGCTTTCTCTGCACAGTTCCCCAAGTTTGACCTCCACATTGTGGCCTCTGTTCCTATGATAAGGCTGCGCTGGGCGTCTGGGCTGCCTGCTCCTCCCCCGCCATGTTCCCTACAACGGCCTGCAGATGCTGCCTAGTCGCACAGCAAAGTCGGCTGGCCACCCACGGGGCACGACTTCGTGTGCTTTATGAGGTCCCAGGTGTACGCATGGCATTGTGCCATTTGACACTTCTCGCTGTGACTGAGGTTTTCTAAAGGCAGGGTGTGGAGGAGGTGGGGTGCCCTGCTGCAGGCCTCCGGGGGGGATCAGAGGTGTGCGGCTGGCCAGAACTACTGTCAGAATTAATCTCTGGAACTCCATACTCCTAGAACATTCTGGGGTCCCTGGGTGGCATAAATCATTAAGCACTCGGCTACTAAAAGGTCAGTGGTTCAAATTCACCCAGAGGCACTTTGGAAGAAAGTCCTGGTGATCTACTTCTAAAAGATCAAAGCCATTGAAAACCTTACGGAGTGCAGTTCCACTCTGAAACGCATGGAGTCTCCATGAGTATAAATCAACTCAATGGCAGCTGGTTTGGCTCTGGCTTTCTATTACAGTGTTCCACTTCAGGTCCCCCTGCATGTGCTACTCCCCTGCTACCGCCCCTGTTAAGACCCACTAATCCTTGGGGTTTCAGTTCAATGTTCTGCCTCAAAGAGACGCGTCCGACCTCAGGTTAGGGCACATTACACTTGCATTTTCACATGACTGCACTAACCACAGCTGTCATCTGCATTCTCTGTCCTCTCTCTTGGTTAGGTTATAGGCAGGGCCTCGGTCACGTTTCTCTTCAACCCAGTAGCAAGCACACAGGACTCCATATCTGACGAAAGAATACAGGGGTGAATGGATGAGTGAAAAAACATTATCTCTGCCTTTCTCTCCTTCTGTCTTCTCCACCAGATTGTGAATCAAAGGTAACACATTCCTCACTGTTGCCGTTTGTTGTTAGGTGCTGCCAAGTCGGTTCCAACTCATAGTGACCCACGAACAACAGGACGAAACACTGCCTAGTCCTACGCTGTCCTCACAAGTGTTGCTGTGTTTGAGCCCACTGTTTCGGCCATTGCGTCAATCCATCTTGTTGAAGGTCTTCCTCTGTTTCGCTGACCCTCTACTTTACCAAGCACGATATAGCTACCATAGTATCTCACTAGGGTCTTACACATAATGGAGCTTAGCAAAACCCAGTCAAACTAACCGGATTTCTTCTATTGTAGTAATAACATCAGGTGTGTCACAGAGAATTTAGTCCCCAAAGTTTATACTACCTACTATCCACTGACCCTCATGAAGCTCCTACCACATGCCTTCAAGTCTGCAGGACACTGTGGAAACAGAAGTGAATGATATTTAGAACTGAGTACCCTACAGGTTCAGGAAAGTGATTCCTATTTATAGTGATGTTTCTGCATTCGGGTCAGATCCTGTGAGAATTATAGAGGCCACTCAGTCACAGACACTGCCCTCAAGGAGGTCAGGGTGTTCTGGGGGGATAAAAATGAAGAAAACAGTATCAGGAGGGAAAACTTGGGTTCCAGCAAAAACTCTAGGTGTTCCAATGAAGAACAGGGGCAGATAGGCTTAAGTGGGACTGGTCTTTCAAATGATTCTTACCGATATGGAGACTGGGATTGGAGACACACACACACAAAAAAAAAAAAAAACCCAAAGAGTTAGAGAGCAATGTCACTGATTCCTTGGTTCAGCAGATCTTTATTGAGCACCTACTGTGTTCCAGGCACTATCTGAGGCATTAGGAATACAGTGGCAAGTAAACCAAAGTGAGTTCTCTGATGGAGCTTACATTCTAATAGGGAAGACACATACAACCAGACAAACAACAAGGTCAAATGATGGTGAGCACTCTGAAGAGAGACGGGCAGAGGAAGGGGCAGAGCTGAGGGGCGTGCTATAGGGGGCGGTCAGGGAAGGCCTTCCCAAGGCAATGACACTGAACAAAGACCTGAATGACGTGAGGGAGTGAGCCATGCACTTTTGGAAGGGGAGAGAATTCCCCTCAAAGGGAACAGCATTCCTGTCTGTAGAGGAGACAGCACAGGAAGACATTTTTTCAAACTAGGGTCTTTGGACATGTTCTCAGGGGTCTGAGAGTTCTTGGTGAGAATTAAAAAACAAAACAAAAAATATATATATTTTTTAAATTTAGATAACACTCGTCTAGAATGTTCCAGATGTATCAGCTAGCTACATAACACCTAAAAACAGGGGCACTAGCGCAAACTTGCTGTGCCTGAGTTAGCATCTGTGGTTATAATTGTGGTGATATCAGGTAGCACAGGTTTAATTGTCACAAAATAATAGAGGCTGACTTACTGCTGAAATAATGTGTGGCCTAAGAGTTCAGACTGGAGATACGAAAGAATTGTCTTGTTGTAGAAGCTGAAAGTGTTAGGGAACTGAGTCATCACACAATGCTGGCTAATACAAGCATGACAAGCTGTGTACATCTACTGACATTACAGACATCCCATGTTGATATTTCCAGAGATGCTTCTGTTTAAACAAAACAACATAATCCATTATGTTAAATTAATGTTGCTAATTTGATTTGCTTTTGTCATTTTGATGACATTTAATTTGTAAATGTGTTGATCTCATATTTGTATAAGAACTATACACATAGAGGTTTATACCTTTGTGTGAATTATAGAAGTATAGAAGTTTGACATTGCTACATATTTAAGTGACCCAATAATAAAAAAATAGTAAGTCAACATTGGGGTTTCATAAGAATATTTAATGGCATTCATACATTAACTCAAGTTTGACAACAGTGAAAGATGGTATTAAGAACAATCTGTCTCTTAAAAAAAGAATCTGTCTCTCAGAACCACCACCAGGTAGTAGCTCTTGGTGGTTTCCAAGGGATCCAAGTAAGTACATGAAAGAAAGGAGGTGAATATGTTTGATAGGAAAAAAATATCAGAAATCAGATATACCTCACGACTGTAACTTTTCTTCTCTTTACACCAAGGAGCACAAAGGCCATAATTTATGTAGCATATAGGTTAAGACTCCTTCATTCAGAACATCTAGCCCATTAGAACCCTGAACGTGGAAAACTATGTTGGGGGAAGAAAGAGAGAGTGAAGAGGCTATAATTAAAGGTTCACTGCTCTCCAGCGGCAGCAGATTAATCCCAGAGCCAGAAGAAGAGTCAAGGGTCACTAAAAACGCAAAATAAATCCAGCTAAACATATTTCACCTGCAAGGGAAAGTTCGTCTCACCACACAAGGCTGTTCTGTGCCAAGAAAAGTGATTGAGAGCTAAGACAACTGTGTGGCAAGCTCCTCGGGTCACAGAGCCTTGTAACCTTAGTAGCTGAGAGCTGGCACCTGAAATCAGGTTGACCGGAGTTCAAACATCACGTGCAGCAGAGAGCAGCTCTGAGATCTGCCCAGGTTCTTTAACACTGCAGAAAAAATAAAGATAAAAATAATATCCACCTTATAAGGTTGTTGAAAGGATTTGATGAGATAATCTACACAGACCACTTAGAATGCTGCCTGGCACATAGGCAGTGCGCCATAAATGTGAGCCATGATTTTTATGATGATCTAGGTCTGTGATTCTGTAAGCACACGTCTCCAGCGATGACCCAGTAGGCTGCTTTACTCAACTGTACAGCCTAGGAACAATGCTTCCATATTTTACATATGCCACAATGGTTGCCGATGATTAATCATATCCACATGTGTGAAGTAGATTTACGATTATCCTTAAAATAACATGGTTCTCAATTTCTCCCCTCCCCAACAAAGTTCCTAAGGTGGAAAGATATGGGTGGGTCTACAGAAAGCAAAACCCAACAACCTCTATTATTAGTGGCTGTCGAGTCAGCTCCAACCCATGGCGACTCTATACACACAGAAGGAATCACTGCCCAGCCCTGTACCATCTTCACAATCTTGGTATGCTCAAGTCCATTATTTCAGCCACTATGTATTTTGAGTGCCCCCAACCTAAGGGGCTCATCTTCCAGCACTATATCAGACAATATTCTGTTGTGATCCATAGGGCTTCCATTAGCTAATTTTCAGAAGTAGATCACCAGGTCTTTCTTGCTAGTTTCCTAGTCTGGTAGCATTGCTGAAATCTGTCCACCATGGGCGACTCTACCGGTATTTGAAATACTGATGGCATAGCTTCCATACACAACAACACGCAAGCCACCACAGTAAGACAAACTGACAGCGGGTAGTGGCCTTATGGAATAGGTATCATTATTATCCTTCTTTTTCAGATAAACAACCAAGGTCCTAAGAAGAGAGTGGACTTGTTTAGGGACTTAGAGCTCATAAATGATGCAGCCAGGATTCGAATCCAGGCAGCCTGGTTCCAGAATCCACGTTCATAATCACCATACGACATTCTTCCTCTAGGCACATGTCTGTTCTCTGAGTTCAGTAAAGAGAAATATGGGAACTGCTGGTCACAGGGACATAACTGCCTATTCATCTGGATTCTCCAAGGTCTAGCCCTTGAAAGCTTGGGGGTCTCATTCCCCAGCTAAGCATTTCTCTAAGTTACAATTTATTGTCATGCTGTTAGCTAATACAGAGAGTCAATTAAAAACAAAAAAAAAAGCATCCAATTGAATAGTACTGCAGTAACTTTTGTGAACGAAACTGAATTTGAAAATACCGTATAACATTTTACACAATGTCATATCGACCACAGCTAACTAAATCAATTCATACTTGATGTTAGTTCCAAAAAAAGAGGATGCTTTGCATTTGTAAGAAAATGAAAGTCATTTAATTCAACATGGGTTTTTCTTTTCTCTTTTTTTGGTCAGGAAGTACTGAGACAAAATGAATACATATGCACAGACAAGAACAGCAGTTAATTTTGGGTGCCTGGTTACACCACTTCCTGGGCTTGCTTTCTTTAAGATGGTTTTTGTTGTAGTTTATCCTTTTCTCAACTTACCCTATTTTCTGAGTAATATGTTCACGTGTAAACGGCCACACATTCTCTTTGAAGTAGGAGGAAACAGGGACCCTAAATGTTTCAAGGAAACTTTGGGTCTCCTAAACCTACTTCAAATGAAACCACTGATGATTGTCTCTTGGAAGCATCTAGAAACTGGCCATCAGAGCACTGTAAGCAGGAATAACTGGGCAGCTTTCTACTATCGCTGGACAGGCCCCTGCCAGACACCTTAATGAGCTGCAGTGGAGACAGTTAAGTAAAAGACATAGCCATGGCCCAGAAGAGCCAGCGGCAGAGGGGAAGCTGCCTTAAGCTGGAGCTGTTCCCAGCAGCAACCTGCTCCTACAGATGACCCCATCATTTGTGTGCGCTCCTCATTAGGAACCACATTATGGGCCATCATATTTTCTCCAGCTGCAAGCAAAGGTGGCACCCTGGAATTGCCCGGTGGCCCGGATGTGTCACTGATGCCTAGAACTCCAGCTTCTTGTTTGATTCTTGGCCTTCAGGATACATGAACCTGCTCTGAAAGACACACCACTGTCACAGATGCATGGCGACATATAAAGCTCCAGATGGAAGCTCATCAATGTCAGTCAGTCACTGTTCTTACAGCACGGCTGGCTTTTCACCTAAGCAACAACAGAGGATGATTTTGGCCCTTAGTTCTTTAGCTCCATTAGCCTCAGGCCTGGAGGTCAAGATATCCTGGTTTCCTAAGCATTGTCTGCCAGATGCTTGTTTTGGCACCACTCCTGCCAATTCATTTATAGGCACTTTTTTGATACCATTCATCCCTGAACATGTTTTTCCATTTCCATGTGACTGTTTCACTATTCTTCAGAATGTTCCAGTTCTTCAGCAAACTATATACATTATTGTCACACCCCATAGAGATAAAATCTGGATCAAATACAGAACTTGTTGTCGGGGGAGAAAAAGATAAGGCAAAGAATTAGTAGAGTTGCTGGGAAGAAGAGATGATGGAAGTTTATGAAACATTTAGGAGGCCGCCCAACACCTTCTCTCTTTTTTTTCCTCCTTTGACTTTCTGGATCTGCCAGTTTAGGCCAGTTTGTTTTCTGTTCACATCGTGATACACGTTTAGTTCGAGGCTGTTGACTTGACTGCTCCTCGGTTACACGTAAGGGCCTCTGTGCTTTCCAGCCTTATCTATCCAGTCACTCGTCTCCTCTCACAGCTTCAATTTTTTTAAATACATATAAAGTTATTTCATATAAAAGGAACTTCATTGCATTTCATAAATTTCTAAAATGGACTCTAGATGCCTTGTTGTTGTTGTTGTTAGTCGGATTGGCTCCGACTCATGGTGGCCTTATGTATAACAGCCTCACGATCGCTGGTATACTTGAGTCCATTGTTGCAGCCACTGTATCAGTCCATGTCATAGAGGGTTTCCCTCCTTTTTGCTGACCCTCCATTTTACCAAATGTGACTTTCTAGGATAACTTTTTGATTCATTTCAGCCATTTCTGCACTTTTGCTTTAAACTTGCAATAATAATAATAGCAGCTAACACGTTTCTAAATGTCGTTATTGTGTGCTGTTGAGTCAATTCCAACTCATAGCGATCCTCTATGACAGAGAAGAACCACCCCAGAGGGTTTCCCAGACTGTAATCTTTGTGCGAGCAGATCACCAGGCCTTTTCTTCCACAGAGCCTCTGGTGGGTTCAGACTGCTGACTTTTTGGTTAGCAGACAAGCACTGAACCATTGCGCCACCAGGGCTCCCTTCTAAATTCTGTACATATATTAATCCATTTCATCTTCACAACAGCCTTCTCTTTCAGAAATGAAACCACCAAGGCCTAGAGAAGCTCACGGACTTGCTTGTGGACATCCAGCACGCCAATGATGCAGCCAGGATTCAGTCCAGGCAGACTCGCTCTAGAACCCATGTTCTTAACCTCCACACAAGTCTGTCTCTCAGAAGCAGCATTACCACTTCTTAAGTTTCTGTTCCAAACTCTAAGATGTAAAATACTAATTATAAACACTGTTGTTATTGCTGTTATGTGCTGTCGAGTCAATATTTGATTCGTAACGACCCCATGTGACACAGCAGAACTGCCCTGAAAGGTTTTCTAGGATGTAATATTTAACGGGAGCAGATCACCAAGTTTTTCTCCTGTGAAGCCTCTGGGTCTGTTCAAACTGCCAACCTTTTTCAGTTAGCAGCCAGACGCTTGACCATTCTGCCACCAGGGCATGTGACACGTGATTGCAAAAAAAAATTTGTTATTTGTTGTTATTTGCCATTGAGTCGATTCCAACTCATGGCAACCCCATGTGTGCAGAGTAGAATTGCTCCACAGAGTTTTTAAGGCTGTGACGTTTCAAAAGCAGATCACTGGGCCTGTCTCCTAAGGCTCCTCTGGGTGAGTTCAAACCACCAACCTTTCAGCTAGTAGTCAAGCACTTAAACATATGCACCACCCAGGGACTATCCCCTCACCAAAAAAAAAAAAGTATACAAGTACATCAATTAAGAACTAAACTTTGCCTTCTCCTCTACCTCCTGCCTCCCCGCCCTCATACCCTCACCGTTTCTTCCCCAGAGGGAGCCAATATTAACAATTTGGCATGTATCTCTGCTTTTGCACACAGACATGCATTTTTTTTACACATATTTATATTATACATACTGTTCTGCCACATTCTTGGCTTCTTCTCATGTCAACTCATAGAAATCTACTCCACGCTTTTTTTTAAAGGATACAGAATAATTTCAATACCGTATTTAACAAATTCCTCTTGATGGATATTTAATTTGCTTTCAAATTCTCATTATTATTAATAATGCAGCAAAGATCTTCTCTGTATACTTTGTCAAATATCTGTAGAGTACACTGCTAGAAATTCTAAAGGATTTCAAGGTTAAAACAATTCAAATTATGGCTGATAGTTCTAAATTTCCAGTCCCAAAGATTACTGTATTGATTTATACCTACATGGGCTACATATGCCTGTATTCCCCACATTTTTGCCAACAGTGGTTATTATCCCAACCAAGTGACTTGAATTCAATTATGAAGAATTGGGGTTATAACGAGATCCCTAAGATTTCCTTTTGGACTCCTAATTTACTAGGCTCTATTTAGCCTGTCTTCAGAATGAAATAAAGCAACTACCAGACCTCCAAATATCCTGTTTGCCTTCCCAAACAACTGTTCTAGTCTGACCTCAATTACATGGCAACCTCTAAGTCTTTCCAGATGAGGTTACAGATGGACGAACCTCATGGAACCCATACCAAAAAATAACAATAGAATAAAAAGGTGTATTTTTTGGTGGGGGAAATGACTGTCCAAGGTCACTAGACAAGTGGGGTAGCTAGAATTGTCTCCCATGCCCCCAGGCACAAACTAAAGTATCCTCTGCTTTTTGACAGCATAAATGCAGAATGTGCCCCTGTCTGAATAGAAATGAGCAAATCTTATGCGCAGAACTGAATTTCTGGGAGCTATGCAGGTTACCTAGAGGCATGGATTAGGTAGATCTGATTCTCTCTTGAAAAGAATTTTTAAAAATTACTCCAGGTGCCTATTGCCCTTCAAGCACGGTCACGCGAAGAGCCCTCTTCAGCTCTACAGGACATACAGTCGTCATCGATCAACTCTACTCACCGAAGATGCCCTGTTCTGCTTTCCAAAGTGGCACCTCGAAGAACGGACTGATATAATTAACTTACAGGGACGTCATCATCTTTATAATTACCTTCATCATAATTAGCACTATTTGAGCTGAGCACAACGCTAATTCTCAAGTCAACCACACGAGGTAGGTACCATTATTACCCGATCTTCCAGACACAGACACGAGGTCACAAATGGATAAGTGATATTGGCAGGGCTCAAACGTATTTCTAGATTATGTCAAAACCCATGCTCTTGACCATTACACTAGACTCCTTTCCATAGGCATAAAACAAAGAAACAAACATCAGAAGAGCAAGAGAACTCCAAACATGGGAAGGATGAAATAGAACGGTGGCAGTTGGCGTACTGGGTGTACAGTGGGTATACTGGTGTACAACAAGTCTGATTGTCTTTTGTTTCAAAATGGCTGCATATAATTGAAAAAAATCTAGACCAAGGTTCACAAACACAAACGCCTATGACGGCCATGAAGGTACGTGCATGAGGAAAGAGAGGAAAGAGAGGGGTGAAGAGAGCGGAGAACGGAAGCACGTGCTCTGAAGAGCGCAATCCCTTCAGCCGATTATTTCCATTAAGTATGCAACTTGAATATGGCCACGTCACTTAATTTTTTTAAGAGAAGTGGAAAATACAGTTTTTAATGTAAAATGTCCCTATTGCTAAGATGTTGGCAACTAATTTCAGTGTTTTAAAAACATTTTGAGGGTGAGTTTGTAACGTCTAACCTCGTGGCGCAAGCAGTGTTATGGAGGAGCTTGTGAGACTCCGAACTATGAGATGCTTTCCTAGCAGCCATCTCTCCTTCCTCCTTACTAACACAGTGTGAGAGCGAATGCGTCAGCTTGGCTAGGCCATGATTCTCAGCATGATGTAATTACTCTCCGTTTTGTGATCTGCTGTAATTATCCTCCATTTTGTGATATAATGTAATCACCTCCATGATGTGATCTGATGTGATCAGCTAATCAGTTGTAAGGGTAGTTTCCTCAGGGGTGTGGCCTGCCTGCACCTAAGATATACGTGGAGGTTGCTTGCTCTGGATCCTGTTTCTGGCTTATCATCATCTGACCTCTGGTTTTTGGGACTTCAGCCAGCAGCTTGTCAGCTGACCTGACAACTTTGGGATTTGCCAGCTCTACAGCCCTGTGAACCAGCAGCCTGCCTTCTGACCTGCTGATTCTGGGTTCATCAGCCCCTGCAACCACAAGAGTCAAGAGAAGCCTCTAGCTGATGCCTGACCTATGGACTTTGGGAGTTGCCAGCCTCTACAACCGCATGAGCCATTTCCTTCAGATAAGTCTCTCTCTCTCTGTATATATAGATAGATAGATAGATAGCATATATATGTGTATAAATATATGTATATATATATACGCTTCACTAGTTTTCCTTCTCTGGAGAACCCAGCTAAGACACACACCTTGATCTTTCTCAAGTATCCAGAAGGTAGTAATGTACTCAGGGAAGACAGGCCCTGCTGCCAGCCCAAGGGGCTGAATTATGATTGTCCTAAGCCAGTGATGGTAACTGAATTCCCCTTTGCCATGGACTAGTCTGAGTGGGCAAACATATGTGACCCAGTGCTAGCTAAAGACAAATTAGAAGACATTTGCTAGAAGACTCTAAGGAAACCTGGAACTGAAGCCACTCCCGGAGCTCACCTTTCAGTCAAATAATAGATCAGCCTATAAAATAAACAATAACACCCATGAGGAATGTGCTCCTTTAAACGATCAACTGTACGAGACCAAACAGTCAACAATTACACAAAAGCAAAGATGAGAAGACAAGGAGCAGCAGGGAAACTGGATGGATGGAAACGGGGCAGGCGGGGTGGAGATGGTGAGAGCGCTGACACATTACAGGGATTGTAACCGATGTCACGGAACAATTTGTGTCTAAATCGTTGAACAGGAATCTAATTTGCTGTGTAAGCATTCACCTAAAACACAGTAAAACATTAAAATTTAAAAAAAAACAAAAAGACTCTAAAGAAAGATTTCCTTCCCTAAAGAAAAACCAAGAGAAGCCCACCATAAGAAGCTCTTTTTGCCCCTTTCCTTCCTATCCTGTGTTGGATGCTAATGTGGGACATTGTGGTGTTGAAAGCTCTGGCAGCCATCTTGTGAGCATGAGGCAACAAGCCTTAGTATGCAGACCAACACAGCACCGATGGTGGACGGAAGCATGGAAGGGGCTCAGATCCTTGTTGAGCAGCTAAATCAACCTGAAGGCTGTTTATCCCGAGGCTTCTTGTTCAGAAAACTGTAAATGTCCTTGTGTTTTAGGCCACCATTAGGTGGACGTTCTGTTACTTGTTTCTAAATACACGGCGATGAAGGATCTCTCTTTCAACCTCACTTCAGAGCTCCAGCCTTTTGTTTACAACATCCCCAGTGCAGGAAAACTCCAGCAACACCAAGTTAATGAAGTTAGAGTCTGCAACTAGATGTGAGAGAAGGCTCTGCCACTTGAAAACACCCACACCCTGCTTTGAAAATTGAGATTATGCTGTTAGCTTTTCAAGATGGATGAAATCTTTTACAGCATCATATAGCAAGGATTTAACTGTTCTCATGGTTACCAGGCAACTGCGTATATGCTGCCTAGGAACAAATTCCTGACCCTTGACTCCCCAAAGGAGGGTCCTTATCCACAACTGATATGCATGTGCCCAAGTCTGACACCTTCCATCCAGCAAAGGTCATGGTGTACGATCCAACAATCCCAAGATCATTACGCTGCCAACTTATATCATTCGTGATCACATCATAAATTGTAGTTTCTGCATGCAAAGCCAAACGACAGAGCAAAGACTGTCCTGGGGCATAATTCCCTGTCCTTTGGCCTGTCTCATTAGCTAGACTGATTGGGTACCATCCAGGCAAAGGGAAAGAACATGTGAAGGTTCCCATCAGCCTGAAAAATTGCTGTCAGGTGAACAGAGTTTTGTAAATATCTTGCACCATCCAAGGAAAGTTAGAGTCTTCACGGTGAAAGATGTGATCAACTTTAATAATGCCTCAGGGGGCTTCTAACTTATGACTGATTTTTAAAAACATGCAGGCTAAGATGTGCTCATCATTCTATTAGTAAGGAAATCTCAAAATGCAAATATAAATGGTGTCCCTGCATTTACATTTCATAATGATTCAAGTGTTTTGTTTCTGCAAGCGTATTTTCTAACTTTAAATTCATAGAATCACAGTATGTAAAAACCGTGAGAGATCCTGAGATCACGCAGTCCAACCCAGGAGAATTTAAAATGCACGGCTCCTTTAGGGTAAAGATGGAACCCAAGTTGCCTGACTCCCAGTCCACTGCTCTTTCTCAGGCACAATGTGCTTGTCTCTCTTGCAATTCACCCTTAATCACTGTGATGATGAAGGTCAGGGACAATTTAATTTCAGACTGACCGTAAACCAAAGTCTCCATTTAGACATTACTTGGGGTATTATGAGTTCTAATCAACTCGATGGCAATGGATTTGGGTTTTTTTGGTTTCGGTGGGGTATTAGTCAGAATTCAACTATGTTGCATATGAGCTTCCCGCACCCCCAAAAACATAAACAGTGTCTTAAACACACAGGCTTTTTTTTCTCTCATTTAACAAATTTGGAGGTAAACAGTCCAGCGCTGGTATGGCAGTTCTACAAATTCATTAGGAACCCAGATGTCTTCTAACTTATCACTTCTCTATCCCTAGAGTACGGCCTTCCATAACATGGTCTAAAGTGGTTAATGAGACTCCAGTCATTACGTCTGTATCCCAGCTGATACTCTGTCTCTTTAAGGACTCTCTTGGTTCGGTTCCCCACAAGGACCAAGGGCAGGGGTTCAGGTAGGTTAATTTGGAAAGTGATCTCAGGAAACTAGACTGAGAGAGAGGAAAGTAAGAACAGGAAGGCAGGGGGAAAACATCCAATAAAGTATATATTATCAAAACTGTAATCAAACCATTGCCATCGAGTCAATTCTGACTCATAGCGACACTATAGGACAGAGTAGAGCTGCCCCATAGGGTTTCCAAGGCTGTAATCTTTATGGAAGCTGACTGCCACATCTTTCTCCCACAGAGCAGCTGGTGGGTTCGAACGCCAACCTTTCAGTTAGCAGCTGAGCACTTAACCACTGTGCCACCAGGACTCCTAAACTGGTTGTACCTGTTGGCAAATGAAGTTCTGTGCCTCTGGGGAACATATGACTAACTGTGTAGAACATACCTAACAACTGTCCACCTAACTGATGGGTGGCTGCCTAATTATCTACCAACTCCTATCCCTACTGGTTAAAGGTTTGCCCTGGAAGCATTACTTCCCTGGCTACACCTGTGCATAGAGTAGGAGACCCTTTTAAGCCTTAGAGTAGGACCTGAAACATAAAAGTAAAGACAACACAGCAGGACCTGAGGACCCTAGCAGCACACAGACCCATCTGCCACAGCTGCATTGAAATCAGGGGGGATATGGCATGGACAAACAAATCTTGCTTGGAAGAAGTACAGCCAGAGTGCTCCTTGGAAGTGAGGATGGCAAGACTTCTTCTCCCATACTTTGGACGTGTTATCAGGAGGGACCAGTCCCCGGAGAAGGACATCACGCTTGGTAAAGTACAGGGTCAGCGAAAAAGATGAAGACCTTCAATGAGATGGATCAACACAGTGGCAGCAACAATGGGCTCAAGCATAACAATGATTGTGAGCGTGGCGCAGGACGGGGCAGTGTTTCGTTCTGTTGTAGGAGGGGTCGCTCCGAATCAGAACCGACTAGGTGGCACCTGACAACAATGGCATGGATCACCGGCTACAAGAACCTAGCAGGGAAGCTGCTCATTCAGCATCTGCTCACACCTGTTTGGCCGAGTGGCCGCACCCACCTGCAATAAAACTGGGAAATGAAGTCTTTGTTCTGGGCCATGTGCCTAGCTGACATTTGGAAATTCTGTGACTGTATAACAGTGGTTCTCAAACTCCAGCATGTCAGAATCACCTGGAGAGCTTGTTAATGCAAACTGCAGGGAAGGCCCCACTCCCGGAGTTTCTGATTCAGCAGGTTTGGGGTGAGGCCTGAGAATTTTCACTTCAGCTAGTTCCCAGGCACATTTGTTGTCTGTTGCTGCTACAGAGTTGGAGCTTAAAGCAACACAGATTCATTATCGTCCAGTTCTGTGGGTCAGAAGTCTGGCACAGGGCTCATCAGGCTACAGTCAAGGAGTGGGCAGGATGGTGTTCCTTTCTGGAGACACAAAGGGAGATCTGTTTCCTTGTTCTTTTAGGGTCTTGGCAGAATTCACTTCTGAGGTCCCAGTTCCCTGCTGGCTGTCAGCTGAGTGTCATTCTCAGCTTTTAGAGGCCACTCACATTCCCTGGTTTATGGACCCCCTTTTCTTTGTATTTTAGCCAGTAATGCTAGGGTAAGTCCCTTTCATGTATCGTTGACTCTCTCTGCCTGCCTCCGGGAAGGCTTAAAAGCTCTTCTGATCAGCTTGGGCCCTTTTGGATTATTCAAAATAATCTCCCTATCTCAAGGTTCATAATGTTAATCACATCTGCAAAATTACTTTTGCCATGTAAGGTAATATCTTCCTATGTTCTAGGTATTAGGGTGTGGACATCTTTCCTGTGTTGTTGTTGTTATCAGCCGCCTTTGAGTCAGCCCTCGACTCATGGTTACCCCGGGCTCAACGGAATGAAAGGCCTCCTGTCCTGCGACATCCCCATGATCATTTGAGGATCAGATCATTGTGATCCACAGGGTTTTCACTGGCTGATTTTTGGAAGTCGATCGCCAGGCCTTTCTTCCTAGTCTGTCTTAGCAGGAAGCTCAGCTGTTCAGCATCATAGCAACATGCAAGCCTCCACTGACAAAATAAGTGGTGGCTGCAAAAGAGATGTATTGCCCAGGAATTGAGCCCAGGTCTTTCCCCTCTCTCCCCCTCCATGGAAGGCAAGAATTCTGTCACTGAACCCCCACTGCCCCTGTGCGGACATCTTTGGGGGAGCATTAGTTTGCATACCACGCCAGTTCGTGCTGATGCTGCTCGTTCGGGGACCACACTTTGAGGACCACCAGTAGAGAAAAGGGGAGTCTACCAGTCTCTTCCACAGCACAGCCTTATTTTTCAATGTTTGAAGGTCTTGATAAAAGTTTGTAACAAACTAATTGACTGCTGTTTTACCTCTTCACTGGGCCCATGCATACTCAAAAAGTAATGAAAAAAGGGCAAAAATAAGGATGCAAAACTAGAAGAAAGGAACTAAAATCATCCCCAGACCAGATAATCAGCTCTTGCATAATTAGCCTCTTCCCTGAATATACTCAATAAAATTCTTAATTAACAGAGAAATGGGAGAGAGAGAGAGAGAAAAGGAGACAGAGAGAATGCAAGCAAGCCAATCCTGGGTCAAAAATAACTGGGGACGCCACTAAAATTCAACAGGCTTCTCTATGGCAAGACTCTGCAGTGCGTTTAAATGCCAGTGTACACTGTGAAATCTCCAAGAAGGAGGACAGAGTTCCTCAAAACGATCTGGCCGTGGACCCTTTTTTTCATGATATGTATCATGGAATTGGGCTTCCTGGAAAAATTCTGTCATGAAGGTTGCTCCACGAGGTGAAAGGTGGTAACTCAATGCACCTTCACGTCTCACTTTGTCTACATATTGGAATCATCCCGGGAGCTTTAAAAAATTCTGATGCCTGGTCAGAACCCCCAGTGATTCTGATGTAATTGGTCTGGAGCATGGCATAGGCATCACAATTTTTTTTTCAAACTCACCAGGTGATTCTAACAGGCAGCTAGATTAAGGACCACTGCTATATAGGCAAGGACTCTGTTTTCCCGAATTCTTTAGGGTGCACAGAGCCCGGGGGTGCAGTGGTTAACAGCTCAGCTGCTAACCAAAAGGTCGGCAGTTCGAATCCACCAGCCACTCCTTGGAAACCTATGGGGCAGTTCTACTCTGTCCCACAGGGCAGCTGTGAGCCGGAATGGACTCCACGGCAACGGGTGTTTGCTTGTTTGTTTATTTTTAGGGTGCAGAGTACTACACAAGGTGAGAAAACCATTATTATTCTGTATCGTTTAATTTCTGCCCAACTAAATTAAGGGAGTGGTTTCAAGGATTAAAGAAGGACCTGGCCTGGAGTAGCAGGGTGTACAAAATCACTCCACACTCAGCAATATCATCCCTTTCTACCATCACGGCAAGCCCAGATGACTTTAATCTCTTTGTATCCCTAGAATTTAGCACAATGTCCTACACTCGGTAGATATTCAGTAAGTGGCATGGTAAATGATGAAGAAATATGAACAAAGTCCTCTTTCAAAATGCAGGTCCTGGAAGAATCAAGCTTCGGTCCAACCCAAGTACACACTCCTCTAGTCTGATAAGTCGATGAGATGAGCAAATGCAGGGAATGGGCAGTTTGATCGGCTGTTACCAGGAACACAGCTCTCAGCCAATAAATACTTGATGTGTAAGTGAATGAATAAATGAATTTGGCATAAAAGGGCAGACTTAAGCATGTCAAAGCATGAGGTAATTGGGTGAAGACCAGAGGATGAAGGTCAGAACAGGAAGTGAAATTCAGAGAGGAGGTAGCTATTCAGCATACTGTGTTTCCTCCTCCAAGTTTTGTGTAGGCCACCAATAGCATATGCACACCAGTGAAAATCACTCTAAGAACCCCACTAAAATGTAAAGGCTCCTTGGGAAGTTTGCAGATCTCAGCTGCCTCTAATTCATCTCTGTCTTCCTAACCTATCATGGTCCGGTGCAGTCCCTCCAGCTCTGCTCAGGATGATGGGAGAAGGCAGTGTGCACAGAAGCCTCTTGCCTTCTCCTGCTCCTTCCCTTTGTTATCAACATGGTGCTGCGTGGCACTTCCACTTGCCCCTTTCCTGGGTATGTTTTGAGAACACTTCCCCTTGGAATACCTAGAGTAGACAGCACAGATTCTTTGTCCTGTCTTACAGATACAGGTACCCTTAGTGGGTGCCCAGTCTTAAGATGATTCAGTCTGTCACTCAATGTTCTGTCATTTAATTCACAATGCTGTTTATCTTGGCTGCAAGGGAATGAATTATCGGCATATTCAGAAAGTCTCATACCCCCTTTCTTCCTCTCCATTATCATAAAAGTTAAAATTGTTTATTTATGAACCAAATCATTTACCTGCACATTTTAACAATGCACTTGCACTCATGGAGGTTTTTGTTTCAATTTTGGTGGAGATACAAAGTCAAATATCACTTTGGCACTAGTTGTTACAGTTTTTCTCAATAACTTATAATATATAGGGTTCCATTTTGGCCTCACACAATCAATACAAAAAGCAAAACTGACTCTCAGCAATCCTCTTGAGAAAATAACAAATAAGTATCTGTAGTAGTTCATCTGTGGGATGCACGGCCTCAATACAGGACTCCCAAAACTAAAGAGAGAGAGAGGGAGAGATAGAGAGAGGGAGAAGGAGTTGGGGGGAAGGAAGGAGGGAAGGAGGGAGGGAGGGAGGGAGGAAGGAAGGAAGGAAGGAAATAAATCGTTAACCAAGAGCCATCAAGAAAGAGCCAAAACTGTCTCACACACTACTGCTGGGAATGTAGACTGTACAGCATTTCAGGATTGCAACCTGGCGATATGCATCAAATGTTTACAGATTTAAAATGCTCATTCCTTGACTCACTATTTCAAGGACTGTATCGTGAAGAAATAATAAAAGATGTACCCAAAGATATATAAGGATGCTCATGCGCATTGTTACTTCCCATAAAAAGAAATAGGGAGAAACTGAAAGTCCCAACTTAGGGGATTTGTTTAATATATTTTGTTATCTACGAAATGGATCACTATGCAGCCATAAAAAAATGATGTTCTTGAAGAATTATAGTTTGTAGGAAAATGTACAAAAATATACATGACAGAAAGTTAAACGGAATAGCACATTTTCAATATGTTTATAATGCACATCTATATAGTGGCATATATTTTTTAACATTTTCATTTTATACTACAGAAAAAGTGATCAATAAATATTTTGGGACTTGTAAATCATGTGTGTGTGTGTGTGTGTGTGTGTGTGTGTGTGTGTGTGTAAAGACAAAAATGATATACCACAAAATGATAATACTAGTTATGCTAGATAGGGGAATTACAGGAGGATGTTTATTTTCTTCCTTACACTCTTCGATGTTTTTTTTAATTGCCTAAATGCACATGTTATTTTTTTAATCCAAAAATTGTATATTATTACTGATTTGTGGGCTTAAGAAACCCATTGCCATTCTCCCTGGAGTATTCTAGTCAATAGAACACTTCACTGGTTTCTTTCAAGATCCAGGGCTTTGGAATCAGAATCGTTTGGATTCGGTCCCTACTTTCCATCTCTATGACCTTGGGTAAGATCATTCACCCCTCTGGATGTTCTGTCCCTATGGTATATAGTTGTTGGGAGAATTAAATGAGATGTCTTAAGTGTCAATCCAACAGTCCTTCCTTCCTCCTCTTCCTTTCTATAGAATCTGACTTCGTGATTTTGTTCAGGAATTGGCTGCCCATACCTCATACCTGAGGACAGGAGGCTTGAAGCTTGACTGGACTTGGACAATCATGGTAACTTCATTTCCCTTGCAAGGGATTGTTTTAGGGCTGTGATGGTTAAGGTTGTGTGTCAACTTGGCTAGGCCATGATTCTCAGTGGTTGGGCAGTCATATGATGTTGTGATCGCTTCCATGATGAGATTTGACATAATGTGATCACCTCCATAATGGGATCTGCATGAGTAGACAATCAGTTGGAAGGGATTTTCCTCGGGGGTGTGGCCTGCATCCAGTATAGGTGGACTTTCTGGCAGGGCTCACAGGTTTTTGCTCGCTTTAGATCCTGCAGCTGGCTCCTGTTCGTCTGACCTCAGGTTCTTGGGACTTGAGCTTACTTGCGGTCTTGCCTGCCGATCTTGGGATAAGTCAGTCTTCACAGCCTGTGAGCAAGAGCCCTGCTCTCTGACCAGCTGATCTTGGGTTCGCCAGCCCTGGTGGCTACATGACTCAGGAGACACCTCTATCCTGATCCATAGACTTGGGACATTCCAGCCTCTACAACCGAGTGAGCCATTCCCTTGATATAAATCTCTCTATATAGTTATACACTTTCCTGGTTTTACTTCTCTAGAGAACCCAGCCTAAGACAAGGGCATATGATGAAATTCTGGCCAATCAGCTGAGAGGAAGAATTGTTGGAGGACTTCAGGGAAGTCTTCCTCACTGCTAAAAAAACAAGGGATACATGGAAGAGTGAGTCTTCTCCATTTATGGCCTTCCGACAGCAAGGAAGTGATGTCCGGAAGCACGCTAGCTAACCCGGGAACCCAGAGGACATGCCTATTAAGAAGAGTAACACACACAAGAGGGCAGAAATTAAAAATAGAAAGAATCTTGGTTCTGGATGACGTTGCTGATTCTGGAAAGGCTCTGTTTTTAAATCTAAGTTTCAACACTTTTAAATCAGTTGAACTGGGATTTCTATTACTTCCATCTGAAAGTATTCTAGGCTATACAGTAAGCAAAAGAGCCATGCCCAGGACACAGAGCAGAGTTCAACAAATGGAAGTTTTACCTTCTTTCTGTCCTCCTCCAAAAATATATATAATATGCAAAATATATAGTGTTTTATGGTTTGTACACGTAGTTTATAGGGAAAGTGGTAACAATGAAAAGCCTAAATAGACCTTCTCTTGCCTCCTATAAAATGCACACAGGATTCAATTTCTTTTATTATAATATAAAGTCTCCAAGAAACGCTGGACAAAGTTTTCCAAGGAAAGATATGTGCTACAATAAAACCAAAACCTACCGCCATCAAGTTGATTCTGACTCATAGCAACCCCATAGGGCTTCGAAGGCTGTAAATCTTTATGGAAGCAGACTGCCACATCTTTCTCCCACTGAGCTACCAATGGTTTCGAACCACCGACTTTTCGGTTAGCAGTAGGTTGCTATAACCACTGTTACAATACCCGTTGCCGTTGAGTCAATTTTGACTCATAGCAACCCTATAGGACAGAGGAGAGTGCCAAGGAGTGCCTGGTGGATTCGAACTGCCAACCATTTGGTTAGCAGCCATTGCTCTTAACCACTATGCCACCAGTGTTTCCAACTGCTACAACAGATTACCAAAAATCCAAAAACCCATTGCAGTTGAGCTGATTCTGATTCATAGCGACCCTCTAGGGCAGAGCAGAACTGCCCTAGAGGGTAGTTCAAAGCTATAATCTTTACAGAAGCAGACTGCCACATCTTTCTCCCATGGAGCAGCAGGTGGGTTCGAACCACCGACCTTTCAGCTAGCAGCCAAGTGCTTAACCACTGCACCACTAGGGCTCTTGCTACAATTGATTATATCCTGCTAAAAGGGGACTGTACATCTTCTCAAAAAATCTTCACTAACAAAGACCTCCTCCCATCCCTCCCTCCTTGTAGGTCCTAGACAACTGGCCAGAGGCCATGCTTTGGTAAGAGGCTCCCTAGATAGGTCGGGATGAATGCAGTTTCTCTACTAGATCAAAAGAAAGCATTTTCTATTTGAATATTCATGGACTGCATTAACAGTGAGTCGTAATCAAGTAATGAGGACGGACAGGCTCCCTGGCCTATGAGGGCTCTGCAGTAATAAAGCATGCACTTTTCTAAAAATGACATTGATAAGAATCAAGAGACTGGGCAATTACTCTATTCAGTTCCAGATCCTAGACTGAACAACCTCCTTTTTCTCATATCCATTTGCATCTGATCCTGATGAGAAAGAATAACCAGTCTGAGATATTCTTTAAAAAAAGTTGCTTTCCAGTCAGTTCCAGTTCATGGTGACCCCATGTGTGTCAGAGCAGACCTGTTCTCCATAGGGTTGTCAAGTACTGATTTTTCAGAAGTCGATCACCAAGACTTTCTTCCAAGGCACCTCATGGTGGACTCAAACCAAAAACCTTTCAGTTAGCAGCCAAGTGTGTTAACCATTTGTCCCACCCAGGGACTCTGAAATATGCTTACTTTCTATTTCAGTGGAAAACAAAGTATTCAATGTGTAACACCTGGAACATCATCTGTGGTTTTGGTCCAATGTCCAAAAACTGTGTACAGCTGGGAACTCAAAACCCCCCTCCCAACACTGTAAAGAATTCCGAGTGTTCAGGTCCTAGGAGGCTGGTTAGTGCACTTCCTCTGTATGACCACTGCTCCTCATCCCAGAATGTGGCACTCAACAAGAAGGACTAAGAGTGTCCTGCTGGCCCTGTTCCTACGTGTCATCTTGCTGCGCTCAGTCAATGGCACGATGGTAATGACTAGCAATTTAAATAATGGAGGCCGACGCAGAGGCAGCAGTGAGGACACAATGCAGAAATTGCCACCGTTTATTAACATCACTGGCACCCAGCTCTTCATTACCTCATTGAATCCGGTCCGAGTAGCTAAAGTGATGCTGTAGATACTGACTAAAACAAAGCAGTTGTTTACTCTTGATTTGGCATTGGGTATTTATAACAAACACGCTGCCTTTCCCAGGCACGGGTGATCAGACCCGAGAACCTAATTGATATTAACCAACTTTCAGCTCCACTAACTTTTTCTCACTGAATGTCAATTTAATTTTTTTAAAGCATAAGTAGTGCGTGCCAAATGGAAACCAAGGGGAAGAACACACAAAACCCCTTAAGCCTTCAGTACTAAGTGAAAAACAACTAACCCATTTCTTTATCTTATGGAATCCTTCGGAGGTTTGCTGTAAACTCGCAAGAGGACACCACAGAGGTCTTCCATTCCTGAAAGAGTGATTTTTGGAAATGAGACAGTTCCGGCTGTAACCTTGTGTGTGTTCAGAATGAGATCAGTAGGCAGAGAGGGGCTGGATGTACTAACCGTGAGCGACCATCTCACAGCAGAGACTGGATGTTGGTGACCCACAGGCCCAATGTGGCCCAGTGCTCTGTTGTGTCTGAACCACACAGCGATGTCCGACCTAGTGTTTTAACACCGTCTAGTTTTCAACATTTGTAAATTAAGAGATTTCACGTAAAATGCTGGAAGCTCTGACTCCATGGGCGCCACACACGCTAATACGCACTGCCCGGAGTTGCGGCTGCTCCCTGTGGTGGGGAGAACGCACGCAGCAGTTTACCTCAATCCCACACCCTCTCCTGTGTCCGTGTCACAGAGGCCACAAGTCAATTGCCTCCCTTCTTCTTAATTGTAGTGTCACTGTCCTTACAGTAAAGAGCAGGACAAATGTTTCACGTCGGTGTGTCTTAACCACAAGTGGGAAAACCGAAGATGGTGTAAGGGGACCAGGTTTCTCAAGCAACATGAAGTGGCTATAGAAGTAAAGAATTTCAGACCTAAGCTCCTTTGCTCTATAACTGAATATCCCCAGCTGGCTACCAAGGCCATCTGAGTGTGTGCCCTCCTGTGAAAAGCGTCAAGCTAGGACTTCTATGGAAGGGAAAGCAGACATGTGGAAGAGTTAGTTCAGTCTCTCCCAGGCAGAGAAAAGGAAATGCAAGCTCTTCACTTGTAAGAAACACTAAGCAAACAGCAAGCACGCTATCAATGGCTAGGAAGGGCAACGCAGCTCCCAGTGTTCTACCAAAAATGTCTTTAGCCCTTGGCTAAGCTCCTCTCAGGGAACGGGGTAGGCCCTAGAGGAAGCTGCCTTCGCTCTTTGAAGGCATCAGGATGTCCTTGGTGTGAGCTGCTCCATCAGCCTCCTACCCTGTCCAGGAGCTTTGAACTCTCGCTGCTGGCCGTCTGGTTTTATGATCTCTCACTACCTGCAAGGAAGGTGACAGGTACTGTAAGGCATGTTTGTTTTTAATAAAAGGAATTCACACACACACACTCAGAACACATTATTTCATGGCATCCACGTCCACAGGGAATTCCATTCAGAAACAGTTTTCTAGTAACCCAAAGAACTAAAAGTATTTGTTGTTGTTGTTAAGTGCCATCGAGTCAGTTCCGACTCATAGCAACCCTTTGTACAACAGAATTAAACACTGCCCGATCCCGCACCATCCTCACAAATCACTGTTACGCTTGAGCCCATTGCTGTAGCCACTGTGTCAATCCATCTCGTTGAGGGTCTTCCTCTTTTGTCGCTGACCCTCAGTTTTACCAAGCATGATATCCTCCTCCGGGGACTGATCTCTCCTGATAACATAACCAAAGTATGTGAGACATAGTCTTGCCATCATTGCTTCTAAGGAGCATTCTTGTTGTACTTCTTCAAGACAGATTTGTTTGTTCTTTTGGCAGTCCATGGTATATTCAAAACTCTTTGCCAACACCACAATTCAAAGGCGTGAATTCTTCTTTGGTCTTCTTTATTCATTGTCCAGCTTTCACATGCATGTGAGGCGATTGAAAACACCATGGCTTGGGTCAGGCACACCTTAGTCTTCAAGGTGACATCTTAGCTTTTCAACACTTTAAAGAGGTTTTTTTGCAGGAGATTTGCCCAGTGCAATGCATCTTTTGATTTCTCGACTGCTGCTTCCATGGGTGTTGATTGTGGATCCAAGTAAAATGAAATCCTTGACAACTTCAATCTTTTCTTCTGTTTCATGATGTTGCTTATTGGTCTAGTTGTGAGGATTTCTGTCTTCTTTATGTTGAGGTGTAATCCATACTGAAGGCTGTGGTCTTTGATCTTCATCAGTAAGGGCTTCAAGTTGTGTTCACTTTCAGCAAGCAAGGTTGTCTCATCTGCATAACATGCAGGTTGTTAATGCATCTTCTTCCAATCTTGATGCCCCGTTCTTCTTCATACAGTCCAGCTTCTCAGATTACTTGCTCAGCATACAGATTGAATAGATATGGTAAAATGATACAACCCTGACGCACACCTTTCCTGACTTTAAACCACGCAGTATCCCCTTGTTCTGTTCAAAGGACTGCCTCTTGATCTGTGTACAGGTTCCTCATGAGCACAATTAAGTGTTCTGGAATTCCTATTCTTCGCAATGTTATCCATAATTTATTATGATCCACACAGTCGAATGCCTTTGCATAGTCAACAAAATACAGGTAAACATCTTTCTGGTATTCTCTGCTTTAAGCCAGGATACATCAGACATCAGCAATGATATCTCTGGTTCCACATCCTCTTCTGAATCCCGCTTGAATTTCCAGCAGTTCCCTGTCAATGTACTGCAGCCGCTTTTGAATGATCTTCAGCAAAATTTTACTTGGATGTGATATTAATGATATGGTTGCAATAGTGAAGGATTCTACGGGGAAAATATTGATATTGTTCGATACTTTCTGCATTCAGTTGGATTACCTTTCTTGAAAATAGGCATAAATATGGAGCTCTTCCACCTTGAGAATGTCGAGTGTGTTCTTCCCTTTTGGTTTACTATCTCCAGCTCTTTACATATATCATTATAATACTTTGTCTTCTCGAGCTGACCTTTGAAATCTTCTGTTCAGTTCTTTTACTTCATCATTCTTCCTTTGCTTTAGGTACTCGACGTTCAAGAGCAAGTTTCAGAGTCTCTTCTGACATCCATTTTGGTCTTTTCTTTCTTTCCTGTCTTTTTAATGACCTCTTGCTTTCTTCATGTATGATGTCCTTGATGTCGTCCCACAACTCGTCCGGTTTTCGGTCATTAGTATTCAACGCGTCAAATCTATTCTTGAGAGGGTCTCTAAATTCAGGTGGGATATACTCAAGGTTGTACTCCAGTTCTCGTGGACTTGTTCTAATTTTCTTCAGTTTCAACTTGAACTTGCATATGATCAATTGATGGCCTGTTCTGCAGTCAGCCCCTGGCCTTGTTCTGACTGATGATATTCAGCTTTTCCTTTGTCTCTTTCCACAGATGTAGTCAATTAGATTCCTGTGTATTCCATCTGGCGAGGTCCATGTGTATAGTCACTGTTTATGTTGGTGAAAAAAGGTATTTGCAGTGAAGAAGTCATTGGTCTTGCAAAATTCTATCACGTGATCTCTGGCATCGTTTCTATCACCAAGGCCGTACTTTGCAACTGCCAATCCTTCTTCCTTGTTTCCAACTTTCGCATTCCAATCACCAGTAATTATCAATGCGTCCTAATTGCACGTTCAATCAATTTCAAACTGCAGAAGTTGGTAAAAATTTTCAATTTCTTCATCTTTGGCCTTTGTGGTTGGTGTGTAAATTTGAGTAATAGTGGTATTAACTGGTCTTCCTTGTAGGCGTACGGACATTATCCTGTCACCGACAGTGTTGTACTTGGGGATAGATTTTCAAATGTTCTTTTTGACGATGAATGCAACGCCATTCCTCTTCAAGTTGTCAATCCCGGCATATTGGACCATATGATTGTTCCATTCAAAATGGCCAATACCAGTCCATTTCAGCTCACTAATGCCTAGGATATCTATGTTTATGCATTGCATTTCATTTTTGACGATTTCCAATTTTCCTAGATTCATACTTCGCACATTCCACATTCATATTATTAATGGATGTTTGCAGCTGTTTCTTCTCATTTTGAGTCATGCCACATTAGCAACAAATGAAGGTCCCGAGAGCTTGACTCCATCCACATCATTAAGGTCGACTCTATTTTGAAGAGGCAGCTCTTCCCCAGTAGTCTTTTGAGTGCCTTCCAACCTAAGGGGCTCATCTTCCGGCACTATATCAGACAATGTTCCACTGCTATTCATAAGGTTTTCACCGGCTAATTCTTTTCAGAAGTAGACCGCCGGGCCCTTCTTACTAGTCTGTCTTTAGCTCAGCTGAAACCTGTCCACCATGGGTGACCCTGCTGGTATCTAAATACCAGTGGCATAGCTTCCAGCATCACAGCAGTACATAAGCCCCCACAGTAAGACAAACTGACAGACATGTGGCGGGAGCAAGAAGAGGAGAATTAACATTTCTTGAATGTTGTTCATAGATCATTTTCATATCTTTTGGGGAAACTATCATCTTCCCCATTTTCAGATGAGAAAAAAGGTTTTTGTAGAGAAGGTAACTGACTTGTCCCAAGTCACACAGCTAGTAAATGGCAGAACATGGATTAAATCCCAAGTCTGTATAATTCCACAGTTTATAGTCTTTCTTGTACACCATGCTAGATGGTCTAGTAGTGACCTGCATTCAACATCATGGAACTTCATAACTAGCAAAGCATTTGAATAGTGGTGGCATAGCTTCCAACATCACAGCAGCACGCATGCCCCCACAGTACAACAAACTAACACACATGTGGTGGGTCTCTGGACCCAACAAATCTGAAATGATGAAATGCTAGGATGACCACTTCATAGAATCACGCTAAAAAAGACTAAACCCTTCAGAGAATCAGAAAAGGTGAGGAGGATACAGTCTTATTCACTAAATCCCATACTGAAGAACCCAAGGAAAACTTTTCAATGTAAGTGAGGGAAGTTAAGACGAGTTGGGTAAGGAATGAGTATGTATTAATTTCCTACTATGTACTAAGTAGGCCTGGTGGTGCAGTGGTGAAAGTGCTGAACTGCTAACCAAAAGGTTGGCAGTTCGCAATTGCCCGCAGCTCCACAGGAGAAAGACGTAAGAATCTGCTTCCGTAGAGATCTACAGCCTCGGAAGCCCTATGGGGTTGCTATCGGTCGAAATCGACTTGAGAGGAGTGGGTTTGGTTTGGGATATGTACCAAGCACTGTATACATGTTTTAGCACATTTTGGTAAAAAATAATACTTTATATTTTTTGTTCACGTGTTCATTAAATAAGTATTCTTTCACTGCCTCCTATGTGCCAAGCATCTCTAGGGATATAGAAATGTAAAGACACAGTGTTCCTATGCTCAAGCTTTAAGTCTAATAGGAAAACAGACACTCTGATGAAAATAATAATGATTATAAAAATGACAGCAATGACATAAAGAGTTAATAGTTGCTGTCATGTATTGAGTGCTTACTATGTAACGGTGTCTAACAGAGTTCCTGGGTGGTGCAAATGGTTAATGCATTCAGCTACTAACTTAAAGGTTGTAAGTTCAAGTCTACCCGGAGGCACCTTAGAAGAAAAGCCTGGTGATCTACTTCCAAAAAACCAGCCATTGAAAACCCTATGGAGAGCAGTTATACTCTGACACACATGGGGTCACCATGAGTCAAAGATGACTCAACGGCACTGGCTATTTTTACTATGTGACAGGCATTGTGCTAAGCACCGTTTATTACTTTTCATTCAGTCCTCCATAACTGCCCTATGACCAAGATACTAATATCACCTTTATTTTACAAAGGAGGAAAGGGAGCATAAAGAGCCTAAATAGCTCACCTCGAGTGATACAGTCAACAAGCGAAAAAGATCTGATATCTAAACACAGATTGTTGTCTACACTGGACCAACACATAATCTGCTATATCAACCAAAACTGGCTATAGTGGAGGCGTGGCAATGAGAAAGAAAGGAGGGTGGAGAGCCTAAGTGCTTTATAATTCAAAAGCACTTTTCCTTATATAGATAATAAGCTTCCAGAATTCATTAGCTCCAAGAGATGGTACTGATAGAAAATATAAAAAGCTTTCAAAAGGGCTTAGGCCAAGGTGTGACAGGCAGGGCTATAAATAGCTGGTAAGAGACCTGGATGGACCAAGCCTTTTAGATCCATGGGCAAAAAGAAAAGTGAGGTCCTCCCATGATATGGCTCTTTGGAGCTCTTCTGAGACCAGGATGGACCACAAATAATTCAGCTTGTCAATTTCTACGCTTCTAAGGACCCACAGGCTACAGAACTTTCGCTCCACTTTTATACCTAAAGAAACAGCTGTTGAAAATAATATAATACATAAAAGACTGATGACTTATCAAGTGTTTAATACGTGCCTGGCACAGCACTAGATATCTTGCGTATATTGTTTCTAATCTTCACAACACCTTATAGAATAGAACACTGGGTTCAGAGAATTGAAGTTCTTTATCCAGGCCATGCAGCGAATAAATGGTAGGGGCATGATTTGAACCCAAAACAACGTGACCCCAAAGCCAGTACTCTCTTCTTTACGTCGAAGTACAAAGTACCAGGCCAAATGTCTCTGCAAACAGTCACCATGCTTCTTTTAATTCTTTATTCATTCATGCAAAACCAATTTATTGTACATGTACAGAGAGCATAGTATGTACCCTCATACAAGCAAATCAAGGAGACAGATGTATAAAATACTTAGCCACTCTTAAAGGGATAAATAAGGCTAAATGTGTTATTGTTCAAAGAAACTCCCTAACGGCAGGTGCTCTGGTTTGGTGATCTCTGTCACCTGACTGGCAACAGCCTGAAACCAGTAAGTATTCATTTAATGGAAGAATAAATAAACATAACCACACTTACGGAAGTACAAACTTAAGGCGGGACTGATTTTGACTGGGGTAAATCAAAAAGTCTCCCAGAAAGGCGGCATTGAATTGGATCTGGGAGAATGTATGAGGTATGGACAAACGAGAAATGAGGTGACTGGAACTGGAGGTCGATGACACAGGGAGAAGACAGGTCCACAAACAGTGAAGTGCACGAAACATCTGAGTAATGACATTCAGGCCTGCCGAGAGCACAGGATAGGGAAGGAGTGGGAATGGGAACTAAGGTCAAAAAAATAATATGGCGCCATTTTGCACAGAGCTTTAAAGTCCAGGATAATGAACATGGGCAGCCAACACAGATGGAATGCAGAGATCGGGTGCTTTTGGCAACAGTGGGAAGGATAGCTTCCTCACTCAAATCCCTCTGTGGCTGCCAAGCCCTTAGAAGAAACTTAAGTGTTTAACCTGGTTTGCAAGGTGCTGCTTAGTCCTCCAGTCTCATCACTCACCACTGTCCCCTCCCAAACTCTACAGAGAACCTAGCTCTGTCATCCCCTGGCCTTTGCCTGGACTGTTCCCTTTGCCTGGAAGACCGTCCATCAGTCCTCACCTCCCTTCAGTGTGCTAACTCCTACCACTCAGCTCAGAAGCCTCAATTCAGAGGATACTGATCCCTGGGATGCCTTCCCCAAGGCCCCTACATCTGGGTTCCTTATATCCTATCCTTCACCCACCTCACAATGCATGTTAATTATCGATTTCTTTTTTTAATCTCTCTCCCCCATTACTGCCCTCTGCCAGGGTAGGTACTATCTCTGCTAGATTCCCAGCACCTTGCCAACAGCCTGACACATAGCAGATACCCAGTAAATATCACGGAAATAATTGGTACGTTAGTGAATTGAATGATTGATGGATTCATTGATTATTGTTGAGAAAATAGAGTCAACGAGAGTCACAGGAGGCTGCTGCCATAGGCCAGGGGAAAACATCTCCTCTTCATAAAGCCCAGAAGCATTTATTAAAGTAGGCTCTTTGCTAAGTGCAGAGTGTGGAAAAACTAGTTGGTCTGGGCAAAAGTAAGCCAGAGAAAAGCAGAGCCAGCGGGCAGTTGCTGGGCAGACCACAATTCCACGGGACTGTGAGCCATTAGCATGCAACACCGGGTAATCTGATTTTCATGACAGACAGATTTATTATGACTTCTAAATATATAAATCCCAGGTTATGCTTTACAGTTAACCTAACAACTTGATATATGTGTCTGACATCCCATCTTAAAATCAGATTCCAGCTTCTAATTAATTTTTATTCACCCATCGCTGTAACAAGAGAGGCAGAAAATCTCAGTGGGGTAAACAATAGACAGGGTATTAGTTTGTTCATACTTTGTGGTGCATTTCCCAACAAAACAATGAGATTCCTTTTTCTTAGCTACAAAAAAAGGGGCAATACTCAATTCTCCCCCAAGGTTTCTATGAGGGATGAGTGGGGAACATCATGCAGAAACCTGACGGTTGTTATTTCTGTTAAGTAACACGGCCCCCTCTTCTCTGCCGCCCCCTCCCCATTAGAGAGACATCATGGTCTGGTTCTAGTTGGTTTACACCGTATTTCTCTAAAACTGATCATTGCTGGGTGTCACCCTACATTACTCCACTTTCACCCATAATAATCATTTTTATCAGACAACTCTTGAAGCTGAGTTGCAAATTCCACAAACGCCTGACTTTAAACCACTAATGATGTTAGTAAAAGCTGAAAATGCCATCAACAGCTTTATATGTAATCTCAACACCGATTCATAACTCACTCCCATCCAGATGCTTTGTTAACAGTGCAAAGTGGTGCAATAGGAGCTGGGCAAGTTCTGTAATCGGCTGACTTCTTCAAAGTGAACCTTCTACAGTAAGTCTGCCTTTTTTATATATAAGCTACGGTGGCATAAGAGTTAAATGCTCGGCTGTTAACTAAAAGGTCGGTGGTTCGAACCCCCCACCCCAATAGGCTCCACAGGAGAAAGGCCTGGCGATCAGCTCCCATAAAGACTACAGCCTAGAAAACCCTCTCCCATGGGGTCGCTGTGAGTTGACATCAATGGGACAGCACCCAACAACAACAACATAAAAATATATGCATGCAATTTTTAAAACACTTTCTGCCATCTCCTCTCCTCCAAATAAGAAATTCAATGTGGCCACCACAGACTAGGTTAGAAATAAAAAGCAGGTCACCAAAGGTTATTAGTGGTTACCAGGGGCAGGCAGAGGGGAGGAGGAAGGGGGGCTCATTGCTTAGTCCACACTGAGCTTCTGTTAAGGGTGATGGAAAAATCTGGAAACAGATAGTGGTTATAGTTGAACAACATAGTGAACATAACTAATGTCACTAAATTATACATGTCAAAAATGCTGGTATGAAAAATGTTGTGTTTTTTTCTAATTTTTAAATTCTGAGTTCTTACTATGTGCCAAACACCGTTCTCTATATTTTAAACTCATTAAATCCTCACAACAGCTCTGTAAGGTGTCATAATTTTCTCCACATGACATATGAGGAAACTTAAGGCACACCAAGGTTAAGTTGCCTTTGGTTACAAAAATCAGTAAGTGATAGAGCTGAAATATCAACCGAAGCTGACAGATTCTACCATCTTGATCTTCACCAATACACCATGTTGCCTCAGGGAGATTTAAGAGAGACCTTACTAAATGTACAATATTATAAACAGCCAGTTGTGTTTGCCAACATGATAAACCCAAACTACACAATCAACCTCGTCTTGAGAACGCTATAGGGTTTCTGGATTTTTGCAAACAGATTTAAATAAACTTGAATACCAGGCCCATTCTCTTGTCACGGTATGCGATCTGGACCAGCAGGAGGAATACACTCAGCAAAGGATTTTGCCTGATGGACATCCTGAATCACAAAAGCTGCGATAATTTTGTTCACGATAAATAATGAAAATAGGGAAATACGAAAAACATCTGAAAAACTTCTCTTTCCTTTTTTGTTATAAGTATGTGGTTTCTAAATCTCTAGTGAGTGCCTACCTAATTTATTTGCTAGTGTGAAAGATACATTTTTCTAAACACATGCAAACATATACAAGCACACACACACACCAGGATTACCCTGTGGTTAATTTGTCTTCAGCGGAGCTCTGAAGACATTTAAAAAAAAAAAAAACATGGATTCACAAGATGGCAAAAAGAAGTTCATTCACTTGTCGTCAGGATGTATAATATTCTATTTACATAAACAAAAGAGTATATTCTCCCTCACAAAATCTCTTAAAATCGCTTTCAAAACATGTATGCTATACTAAGTTTACAATTTAAAGTTTTTGTCTCAAAAAGAGGTTTTATTTGCAAAGATGAAGGTTTTATTTGTGTCCTATATAGCAGTAAATACAAAAACCATTTCAAATAATTTTTAATTAAAATTGTCATAAAAATCTTAATATATTTTCTTTATTTCTTAAATGAATACACACTGGAGTGTAAATCAAACATTTAAGAGAACACACAGAGCATTCATATCATGACTAATCCATATGGCTGATTTGTAAGTGCCTTTTAATAAAACCATATTTTGACTCCAGCACTATTTATTTAGTGCTTTCTCAAAACATTAAATTACAACATAAGATCTATGACATTCAGATGAAAGCATACACAATATAATCAAATCCTTAGCATGAAGCCATGCAATTTGTCATTCTGAGGTCCATTTTCTGGACCCATTCTAATTTAAAATACTGTCTCCAGGAAAGCCACATCTGCCCTTCCTCCCCTTTGCCCTCAGAATTATTAGAGCATAATGCGATTCTTTTCCAAGCCTTAGGAAAATATTCTTGGAATCCATGGGCAAAATGCAGAGATGAAATGGAACTGGGGGAAAAAAAAACTCAAGTTTTTAAAAAATGGAAAATCAATTACTGTTTTTAATAAGTAGTAATAGCTTTTGGACTAAGAAAAGAAAAACTACCCAGAGACAAAATAGCTGTTCGATATTGCAGTGTACTAATGAGTACATTTACATACAATTTTCTGAAATTAATGTCCAAGGCTAACTGCAAGTAGAATTTAGTATCAATAAGAGTTTATAAAATCCATTCATTTTTCCTCTGATCATATTGAATATTTAAGGTGCTTGATTAGACTGAATTATTTTTCTCCTGGAGCCAACAAAGAGCCCTGAAGGCTTTGAACGTGATGGATTAAAGGGGCATTTCAAACCGATGGGGAAACATACCGGTTCTCACAACTGGAAGAAAAACAATGAGAAAGTTTGTTTTAATTCACAGCTGAATGAAATCCGCAGAGAACACGGAGAAGGCCAACCTTGTCAAAGGACCACTGCAAGAGGAACAAGCAGAGACCCCTACTGAGTAAGACCTTGCTGGCCCCAGTTCACAGGCCTGCCTCTTCACTCAACGCGGCCTGCAGAGAAATATCTGACAGATCCATCACCCCGTAAAAGAGAGCAAACCCTAGCAAATCTCCTTGTACTCCGAACTGAGAGATGGAAAGGGAAATATAGCTAATTTGTAGTAACCCTGCTTCCTTGTTTATACTGTACACAGCAGAATAAAATAGGGAGGCTCTGTCTCCAGGGCTCCACTTCCAACTGTGCCCACGAGTTGGAAAAAACAAGAAGGGACATGTTAACTACTCTCACCAACCTGCCAGTCCTGCTGCCATTCTTCCAAATAATTCAAGGCAAGGTGTGAGATGGTCTCTGAAATTCCTTAAGAATAAGATACATTCTTGACTGGTGAAGTAGATACAGGTGAATTCCTGGCTGAAAGCAGAATGAGGCACGAAACGCTCTCTCGAAGTGCCCAGTACTTGGTGCATTATGTCCTACTGTCTGCTAAAAGCATCATCTTACTCATAATTAAGTCTTCAAATTCTGGTTTGACAGTCCACATAAAATTCAATTTGGTCCGTGTGGTGCACCATCCATCCAGGTGTTGAAAACTGGTAGTCATCGTTACATATGACCTCACTGTATTGCCCGTATTGAATCCATCACCAAGTCATTCATGTCCACATTGCCTCCTAACTACCTCTCAAATCCATTCACTTCTATTCCCACGGCTACCCTGAGTCCAACCACCATCATCTCTTCTCACCTGGATATCACAGAAACTTCCTAAATCCATCTCTCATCATCTCACCTGGATATCACAGAAACTTCCTAAATCCATCTCTCATCATCTCACCTGGATATCGCAGAAACTTCCTAAAACCATCTCTCATCATCTCACCTGGATATCACAGAAACTTCCTAAATCCATCTCTCATCATCTCACCTGGATATCACAGAAACGTCCTAAATCCATCTCTCATCATCTCACCTGGATATCGCAGAAACTTCCTAAAACCATCTCTCATCATCTCACCTGGATATTGCAGAAACTTCCTAAATCCATCTCTCATCATCTCACCTGGGTATCACAGAAACGTCCTAAATCCATCTCTCATCATCTCACCTAGATATCACAGAAACTACCCAAATCCACCTCTCATTTTTGTACTGCTTCAATGTGTTCCACAAAAAGTATTTATTGAAGTATAATGTACATAGAAAAAAGTCCATAAAGCATTAATGAATTTTCAGAGTGAACATACCCATGTAACCACCACCCAAATCATGAAATACACTATTACCAGCACCCTAGAAGCACATTTTATACTGTCTCCCAATTAATTCCCTCCTCCTCCATCTCAAAGGTAACCATCCTCTTGACCTCTACCAGCATGGATTGGTTTTACATGGTTTTGGATTTTGTGTGAATGGTATCATACGGTATATACTACTTTGTATCTGGCTTCTTCTATTAGTAAGACTCATCTTTGATACTGCAAGTAGAAGTAACTGATTTTCATTGCTCTACAAATATTTTGGTGTATATGAATATACCATTTATTTATTTATTCTACTGTTGATGACCATTTAGATTGAGTTCTACTTTGGGGGCTAAAAATAATGAAGCTGTGAACATTCTCATGGTTTTTGGCATATATCTATTAGTGGAATTGTAAGGTCATAGGGCATATAATTGTTCAGTGCTAGTAGATACTGCTAGTTTTCCAAAATGATTGCATTAATTTTCAGCCCCACAGCAGTGCATGAGAGTTCTAGTTGCTTCATATCCTTGTCAACCCTTGATATCAGTTTTGTTTTGTTTTTTATTTTCATTTAGACATTCTGGTGGGTGTCTCATTGTCATTTAATTTTGTATTTCCGTGATGACTAATTATGATAAACACATTTTCGTATGCTTATTAGCCATATGGATATGTTCTTTTGTGAAGAGCTTGTTCATATTCTTTGCCCACTTTCTATTAGGTTATCTGTCTTTCTCTTATTGATTTGTAGAAGATATTTATATAGTCTGGATACTAGTCCATTGTCAGGAGCTAAGTCAATTGAGTATCCATGTGGGAAAAAAATGAAACATTATCACCTCCCATCCTGTGGCTTGCCTTTTCTTCCCCTTAGTGGTATCTTTGGTACAAAAATTATTAATTTTAATGTAGTCTAATATATTTATCTCTTCATTTTTGGTTACTGCTTTTTTAATAGTTTTACTGAAATGTAATTCACATACCATACAACTCACCCATGTAAAATGTACCATTCAAAGTTTTTTAGTATATTCACAGGATTGTGCAACAATCACCATAATCTTATTTTAGAACATTCTAATAACCCCAAAAAGAAACCCCATACTCACCAACTGTCACTCTCCATTCCTTCACCCTCATGCTTACCAAGCCCTAAGCAACTACTAATCCACTTTCTATCTCTAGTGATTTGCCACTATGGACATTTCATATAAGTGAAATCATATAATACATACATAGTCTTTTGTGACTGGCTTCTTTCACCTAGCATGAATGTTTCATGGTTCATCCATGTTACAGTATGTATCAGTACTTCATTTCTTTTTCTTGCTGATTATTACCGCTGGTGGTACAGTGGTTAAAGTGCTCAGCTTCTAACTGAAACGTAAGCAATTTGAACCCATTAGCCACTATGCAGGAGAAAAATGTCACAGACTAATTCCATAAAGATTACAGCCTTGGAAACCATGTGGGGCAGTTCTACTCTGTCCTACTGGGTCACTATGAGTTAGAATTGATTCGATGACAACGAGTTTGGTTTTTTGGTTTGGTGTGGACATACCACATTTATTTATCTATTCATTAGTTGACAGACCTTTGGGCTGTTTCCACTTTCTGGCTATTATAAATAATGCTGCTTGGTTAGTGTTGTGTCCTGTTTAAGAAATATTTGGCTACCCCCAAATCATAAAGTATTCTACTATGTTATCTTGTAGATGCTTTGTTGTTCTACCTCTCACATGCAGATCAGCAATTCAACTGGAATTTAGTTTTGCTTATGATGTGAGGAAGGGGTTGTAGTTTCATTTTTTTTCCACACATACTCAATTGACTCAGCACCACTGAATGAAATGATCATCCTTTCCTTACTGCTCTGCAGTGTCATTTTCCTGAAAAATCAAGTGTCCCTATGCAAGTGGCTCTATGTCTGTAATCTCTGTTCTGTTCCACTGATCTATTTGTTTATCTTTGTAACCATACCACACTATCCTAATTACTGTAGCTTTATAATAAGACTGGGTATCTGATAATCTAAGTCCTCCATCTTTGTTCTGATTATTTTTTAGAATTGTCTTTCCTGCTCTTGACCATTTGCATTCTGGGATTTTGATTGGGGTTGCACTGAATCCAGAGATCAATTTGGAAAAAACCAAACTATTGACCACACTGAACTGTCCAATCCATGCATATATTATGTCCTTCCATTTATTTAGGTTGTGCACCCTTTCATTCCAGTAATAAATACAACTTGCTCATGATGCATTATCCTTTTTATACGTTGCTTGGTCTGCTATTTAAAATTTTTGCATTCTAGGACTACCAAAACATCTGCTCAACTTCCCTGCCTCATAAATGCTGCTTTCTATTGGGCTTTTTAGCCTCTTAGGGCTTTATCATTTACAAATGAGCAAATGATTCAAAGAGAAAAAGAATAAGAATGTCAAGGTCACTTCGGTGCACATTTCTCTCTCCAGGATTCTGGTTCCTCAAGTCCTGGTGGCTTTGGTAGCTCAATGCTTTCAAACAAATATTTTCTTTTTATTTTGTCTCGCTTTCCTAGTTGATCTGTGGAAGGATTGTTGACTAGTCTACCATTACCAGAAGCAGACTCTATCTTTTACAGTATAAACCAGGTCATATTACTCCTCTCCTTTGAGTTTCCCAGTGGCTTCCCAATGTGCTTATAATAAAATCCACGTTCCCTACTATGGCCTATAAGACCCTAAATAATCCAGCCCTTGCCTTCCTCTCCACCATCTCTTACCACTCACTCCCTCACTGTCTCCTCTGCAGCCATATGTATTTACCTTCCATTGTCTGAACACACTGTATTCATCCCTAAACCAGTGCTTCTGCATTCGTTCTTCCCTCTCCTGGAGCACCCTCTCCCTGACCTTTGCATGACTGCCTCATTTTTGTTATTCTGTCTCAGTTTCAATGCTACCTCCTCAAAGAGGCCTTATCAGGACACTTCATCTAATGTTGTGCCCTACTTGTCTGATCCCCACCCTCCTCAAACAACATAATCTGCATAAAAGGGAGGATAATGAAATTAAGACAACAAAAATAGAGTACCAAATTTCCAAAAAGTACAATACTTTCTCCATTCCATTTCCACATTTAACATGAAGAAAACAATAAACCCAGAATGTAGCATCCTTGGGGTAGAACCACATCTATATACCGCAATGCAGAGATTAAGAGTGTAGTATTTCTTTGAAGTTGTCAAGGATTTCATTTTACTTGGATCCACAATCAAGACCCATGGAAGCAGCAGTCAAGAAATCAAACAACGCACTGCACTGGGCAAAGCTGCCGCTAAAGACCTCTTTAAAGTGTTCAAAAGCAAAGATGTCACTTTGAGGACTAAGGTGCGCCTGACGCAAGCCGTGGTGTTTTCAACTGCCTCATATGCATAAGAAAGCTGGACAATGAATAAAGAAGGCCTTACGTGAGTTGTAGGGTTGGCAAAAAATATTGAATATACCATGGATTGCCAAGAGAACAAACAAGTCTGTCTTGGAAGACGTACAGCCAGAATGCTCCTTACAAGTGAGGATGACAAAAGATCATCTCACATACTTTGGACATGTTATCAGGAGGAATCAGTCCCTGGAGAAAGACATCATGCTTGGTAAAGTGGATGGTCAGTGAAAAAGAGGAAGACTCTCAATGAGATGGATTGACACAGCGCCTGCAACAATGGGCTCAAGAATAACAATGATCATGAGGATGGTGCAAGACTGGGCAGTGCCTCCTTCTGTTGTACACAGGGTCACTATGAGTCAGAACTGACTCAATGGCACCTAACAACAACATTTCTTTGCAGTGCGACAAATATGGGTTCAAATCATTGCTACATCACTTTCCAGAACCTGTCAGCAAGGTTCTCAGCCTCTGCTTCCCAAACTATAAAATGGGAGTAATAATGGTATTCACTTGATGGTATTATTATAATCATGTAATAATTGTTATTTTGTAGGCAAACTGCTTAAGACAGAGGCTGAGTCTAGAACATTCTTCACAAACAAGAGCTGTTATGATGATAATGCTGACGAAAATAGTAAGTCTCTATAACATCTGGTAAAATACTAAATCATTCAATCACACACAGATATACATATACACACCCAAAATTAAATATAATAAGAATTCCAACCATGTGGATGTAGCCTTTATCACATGCGTCAACAAATTTTGCTAAGTCTTCATTTCTTTTATTTCTGTGTTAGCTAACTTTGGTGGCAAAAAAAATATAGACTAATCCTAGCAAGTCTACTCAAAAACAACTTACTGGAAGATTACTGCAGTATGTCATCAAATTGAGAAAAGAATAACTAAGCTTGTAGAACAGAAGGCAAGGAAGCTCTACAGAGCTGGGAGGTGGGAGCTTAGAATCCCTAGAGCATTACCATTTAAAGGACTCAAATACCATAAATATCTACCTTTTGCTCTCAGTTCAAAATTCCAGATTTTAAGAAAGAAACTCTGATTGGCATGAGCCAGGTCAGATGCCACCCTTAGACCAATCAGCTTTATCCTGAGTAGCAGAGTCAAACATTACAGACTTAGCTCTGGGACCCTATTTCTATGGATCAGTGAGCAGTTCCCAGAGAAGGGTTTTGTTTTGGAGCCAGAAAGCCACCCCAATCCCAGGGACCTTGTTTAAGATAAGCTTTCTCTAACGGGAGCCATTTTGTTCTACTCTTTGCCCATCCAACACAGTAGTGTCCAGGTTATGCACCATTAGCTGCTTGGGAGGGAGTTAATTACAGATTAAATATAATTGAATCGCTGAATCTGCTTTCAAGTCCTCTAAATAGAATAACAACGTGCTACCTTGTAGAGCCAATTTTGCAAATCAGATCTGAGTCCCTTACTTCCAACAATGACGGAAAGCCTTTGTGAACTTTGGAGTCCATCCCCCAGCTCAGCTACTTACTATGTGACCTTTGGAGGTTACTTCATCTTTTTAGGCCTCAGTTTCCTCATCTGAAATGCAGACAGTAGTTTTATGTATACTTCCTTTAGGCTGCTGTGAGGATAACATGAGCTACAACTAGAAGAGGCTTATTAGCATGGTGCTGCTCCATAGTAAGCACTTTGTGAACATGTGTTGTTGCTGTTGCTACGCCGCTTCATTTATCCTTTAATAGATATTTGCTAAAATCATGGTTTCTAGACTTTTCCCTTTTACACACTAGAAAAACTACATTAAAAACAAAGGGAGAGAGGAAAAAAAAAGTTTTCATTTAAAAATTTAATAAAAAATAACAGACATCAACATGAGTGACCAGGTTATTATTTTGCCAATTAGGACATTAAAACCAAACAAAACCATCATTTATTATCCTCATCCTTCTAAATTAAGGCAAGGCAATTTTCATCCCCCCAAATGAGAAAAAGCACATAATCTCAGGCGAAGGGAGAGCTCACTGTGCTACAGACAGGTGGAGACGCAGGGTCCCGTGGATGGGCACTAGGGCACCATTACACCAGACAACCTACGTTGACAGTTGCCTTCAAGTTGGCTCTGACTCAGGGCGACTCCGTGAACAATGAAATGAACCCCACCAGTCCCACGCCATCTTCACAATCACTGGTATGCCTGAGTCCATTGCAGTGGCCAATGCGTATTCTGAGGGTCTTCCAAACCAGGGAGAACAGCTTCCGGCACTATATTGGACAATAATCTGTTGTGCTCCATAGGATTTTCACTGGCTAATTTCCAGAAGCAGAACGCCAGACCCTTCTTCCTAAAGCAACCTATATGACAGCCTAAAGCCAATAAATAAGGCAACAATATGGAAGATGCCCTGCACTTGCACACTCCGCTCTGGCTCATGCCATTTTGTCTATTAGGAGTGCTCTCCCTCCATTGTGATATGTCCACTCTATTTTTGTGAGGTCCAGTGCCACAACTCCCAGGATAGCTACCTGATCCTCTCAAAGGAAGCATTCGGTGCTTCCTGCTAATCCTCCCATCGAGTCCGTCTCCAGTTCTCTGATGGTGTACTCCACCATCTACTTTGCGATTTAGAAATGTGTATCTTATCCCTCCACTAAATTTGAGGACTAAACTGAGGACTGGATCCAGAGCTGACTCGTTCCAGCAGCTCTCCCAGGACCTAGTGGAGCTATACACATAACAGGCAGTTGACACAGGCCTGCAGAATGACTCCAAATGTAAGATATGCTGCCTTGAGCCTGCAAACCACTCCTGCGACAATGTGTACAGCTCTAAGCCCAGCACTGTGAAATGGATTTCAACAGGATGACTGTGCATATTCAAATGCACATAATCAGATCAACTGAAATAAGATGATTTAGAGAAGACTTGAGCTGTAGAGCAACGAGAGAGAGATGAGAAGGGGGGCTATGACGGCAATCATAAATTCATGGAGCCATTATGCACGAAGAGGCTCAGTCTTTGTCTATTCAGCTCCAAATTATCCCCCATCTAAACAATGAGTAGAAGCTGCAAGGAGAGAGATTTCAATTTGACATAAGAAAGAACTTTCTAAGAGCACTGTCCAAAGATACAATTGGTTGTTTATATAAAAAATGAGTTCCCCTTCACTGAAGTATTCAAGCATAAATGGAATATTCCCGTGGCAGAAATCTTTACAGAAGAAGCAAGCATCAGATAAAGGTTGGACTAAATCAGGGGTTCCTAAAAGCCAGTTAAAAGGCTGATGCCAATCCACAAAGAAGTCTTCATTCATTGGTGGTGAAATGGCACAAAGACAAAACTGTCAGCTTTTCATAATGCCTAATATATTCAATCATCTGAATTCTAAGATTATGCCTTCTATTCTTTCAGTGTTTAAATGGCCAATCTCTTCTGAAAAAAAAAAAAAAAAAAAAAAAAAACAACAGTGAATGATAGTTTTTTTAACCACGTCCTTTTTTATGGCAAAACTAAAAGCCGACAAAGTTAAGTCGGCCCTTAATTTTAATGGAAAAAATTTTACTCGTTGTAAAAACAATGTGGGGATGGTATCTGACCTCCTCTAACTTTACAAGAGGAAAGGAGAATCAAGACCAACAGTCCCAGGATGATTCTCCTGAGGCAGAGGTCCGACATGCCTCCTCTGTCCTCCATCTTCACCAACTCTGACACCAACTGTCCCTCCCACGGCACTCTCTACCTCTCTTCTGGGTTCAATAATTCATTGCAGTGGCCCCCCAGAACTCACAGGTCATACAGTTATGGGATTTATTAGGGAAGTAACAGGTTACAAGTCAGGCTCAGGAACACTCAAGGATGCAGTTCTTGCATCAGGACAGCCTCTTCTTAGCTGTGCATGGAGGCACATCTCTCCCTGGCCCTAGGCCTCCGTCCAAAGGCACTCCACTTTCTCTCTTTGTGAGCTGGGAAGTCCCCCATGCTGTCTCCTGCTGCCAGGTCTCTGCTGCCGCTTCTTGCTGCCTTTAGTGTTACAGTTCTCTCTGTCTCCTGGTTCCAGGAGCTTCTCAGCACAGGGATCCCAGGTCCAAAGGATGTGCTGGCTCTTTTTCTTTGGTGGTGGTTGTATCTTCTCTCTCCTGCCTCTGGGATGGCTCACTTCAAGCCCAGGAGGATGGCAAAACCAACCAATCCCTTTGGTGGGCCATAATTACTATAGCACACAGTCCTGCCTAATTACTTGGGTGGGAGTTACATGAGCATGGCTAGAAAGGCCGCACAAAAGTGATCCATGGCTCCGCATTGGTCTAAAAGTCTAACTACTTGGACAGGTAACTCTTAACACCCTTTCAAAAGTCCAAGAATCCATGTTCATGACCAAGGGTTGTTATCAAAGCTGCTTTCACTGTTCACTTTAACCACATTTCAACTCTCTGGGCAAGGAGCGAGGCCCCAGGGGTGGGGTAGGGTGGGGGCAAGGCTGGTGTTTCCTTACGATGGTCTACAATGATATAAACCAAAGGAGAGAGAGAGGACCCCCAGTCTCTCAGGGATCTCCATTACATGAAAAAAGAGACAGCTTGGCTTTGGAGATGATTATCCAAATTCACCACAGAGTCAATGGGCCAAATACCAAATGGTATTGCCCTTTCCCTGGACAAGTACACTTTACTGTGCAGATGTGCTCAGAAGAGAAAGTATCTGTGCATGTGTGGGTGTGAGTGTGTAGGTGGGAGTGTGGGTGTGAAAAGAGATAAAGACAAGGGGAATATGAAGGAATGGGTGTGGCACCAACAATCATAAGACAGAAGAGAATAATATATATTTAGAATTACATCCAAGATCTATCTATGTAACGATAAAAATAGGGTTTGGAGGCCATTACTATTGGAATCTACCGTCAGTAACAATGGTTTGTTTATTTCTTTTTTCTTTGCTTCTTCTCCTCTCTTTTCTTTTTTCTTTTTTGTCACTCATTTTTAAATCAACAGGGAAAATGTGGAGGTACCAACTTATTTTATTGCCAGGATGCAAAAGAGTAAAGCTGCACTGATGACATCAGTCGACATCAAACCCTCAGAGCTTTTTATTCCCTAAACTATTGATGCTTTCTCCTGCAACATCTCCATTTGGATCCTGCTGTAAACACTTCTCTTCATGTCACTCACAATCTGTCAAGAGCATTATCTTCTGTGGTTTAAAACAGAGATTCCATTTAACTTGGTGGTTGATAAAGACATTTCATTCATATCCCTTAACTAACAATAATTATTCTAATTTACCACATGAAGACAAGAAAAAAGCACTTCCATTCTGCAGCTTATTTTGTATCATGAAACATATGGAAGAGAAACGATTCCACTCTGGAGATAAAAAATCGCTTAATAAGTCGAAAAACGGACTAAAATAAATGTACGCTTTTGATACATCTTCTCCACATTTTTAATCAGCGTAATGGTTAGGAGTTCAGGCTCCCAAATCACCCTTGGGTTCAAATCCTGGCTTCGCCACTTGTTTAACTATGGGAAAGGCATGTAACTTCTTTAAGTCTCAGATTCTTCATCTGTAAAATGGAGACATGTATCAATATCTACCTCATAAGGTTGTTGTGCAGATTCAATTAGCTAAAGAATCAATGTTAGCTGCCAGTACTATTACTACTACTACCATCATCATCATTAGATCAGCCAATGTATCAGTTAGGGTTCTCTGGTGACAAGCAATACAAAGCCACCGTGTCTAACATCAGCAGAATAGAAAAGAAAATCACAGGAAGTGTATACGACAGCTTCCAGGGTCAAAGTAAAATCAAATCAGGATTAGAAACAATAGGAACCAGGACCCCAGGAACTAATGGGCAGCTCTTAAGGTCACAGTTATCAGAACGAATCAGAGACACATGGCCACCCCTTGGCTAGAGGACGGCAAGGTGTTTGACTGACAGTCCCATTAGTACTATATACAGGCGGGAAGGCTTTGTTCCCCAAGGGAAAATCCAAGCATTGTAGCCCAAAGAGGAGGGTAATGATACTAAGCAGGTCCAAATACAAAATATCCACTTCATCCCAAGAACCTACTAAGACAAAATCAATTAAGGTTGCACTTGCTTCTCTCTTTATCATCCTCTCTATTTGTTAATTATTATTTTAATACATAAGTTATTAATTTTTAAAGTTGCTGTTGAAACTCTTTTTGAGATAAATAACAATTCCCCAGCACTCTAAAGACTACATCTTCCTTTTTTTTTTTTTTTTTTTAATATACTGCTTGCTGAAAGAAACTATTCTGTTGAAAATTTTCCTATTAGAATTTCCAGGAATTCATTGCCTGTCTGGTCAAGTTATTTAGCAATAATTTGTGCTGTTAAGAAGAACCTAAGGCACCCATTGAAAAATGTCCAAAGTTGACTTAGAGTTGTTCTCTTACACAGAAATCTATTTTATATTTTATGTCCAATAAAACGAAATTTATGCTCGGAGATTAGGGTCAGAAGCAAGATTTTTGTTTTAATAATGTTTCTGTTGACAATGACGTTTTAGCAAGGGAGGATTAACACTAAAAAGCAATGGTGTAAAGACAATAATAAAATAATAAAAAAATGTGTGACTTACAATTCCATTAAACTTTTCTTCCAGCTTACTAGCTGAACAAACCCCAAGCAATGAAAATACAGAGAGTCTGATTAATCTGGAGCCCACAACAACTATGTGGTTCAGTGAAAACATTTCTCATAAAGCCAAAGGCGCTGCAGGCGTATAGAATTGAGACAAATCCCAGCTCCACCCTTAGGAACTGTGAGACTGGGTGAGTTACTAATTCCTTGAAACTTTGTGGCCTTGCCTCATCTGTTAAATGAAGTCAATAGGATGATGGGGATGTTCTGAGGACCTATTGAGATTACAACAGGAAAGGTGCCAGTCACTTTATCTGGCATATAGTAAGCACTCAATGTAAAATGTGCCTAGCCAAGTTGGACACATAACCTTAACTATGACACTGTCTAACATAGATATTATGAGGAATAAAACGAGACATTCCTTGTACAGTATTTACTACAGCGCCCAGTACCTGCTCACTAAGAATTAGCTATCTGGATGATGGTTTTTCATAGATTGGTGCATGTCCAGATTGTGGTAGATGGCTTGCTTGTGCCAACCCTGACTCCATATGATGTACACTACTGGAAAAACTGCAGGAATGATATCATCCACCTACTACCAGCCCAGTCACATGTTTCACTGACTCTAACGTGTCCCCTGAATAATAATATCTATACTACTTCAGAAAGGGGACAGCAGTAGTAGCTATGAATCTGCCACAAAAACCTACTTTTTATATATGAAAGCCTCATTCAACATTCTCTCCTCTGACAAGACTCCTGAGAGTCCCCTTGGACGTCCATAAACACGATGCTGTGCCCGATCATTACTGTGGGACAATGCTAAGCTTGTCTCACATACATGTAGTATACACACTCCTCAAGGACTTATTTCTATATCTTTCATTCCTCATGGTACCAGTGCAAACAAGATTTTTATGCACAGGTAACCACCATCTGTCTGTCAGTTTGTCATATGGTAGTGGCTTGCATGTTGCTATGATGCTGGAAGCTATGCCACCAGTATTTCAAATACCAGCAGGGTTATACATGGTGGACAGGCTTCAGTGGAGCTTCCAGACTAAGACAGACTAGGAAGAAAGGCCTAGTGATAGACTTCCAAACATTAGTCAATGAAAACCCTATAGATCATAGAATATTGCCCAAGACTTCAACTCATTTTTTTGGACATGTCATCAGGAGGAACCATCGCTGGAGAAGGACATCATGTTTGGTACAGTGAAGGGCCAGCAAAGTAAAGGGAAACCCTTAATGAGATGGATTGACACACCGGCCACAATAATGGACTCAAACATACCAATGACCATGAAGATGACATAGGACTGGGCAACATTCGGTTCTTGTGCGTGAGGTCACCATGAGTCAGAGCTGACTCGAAAGCAACTAAGAACAACCCATATCTGAATCAAGCTGGACTGCCTTGAGACCTGCCTCTGCCCAACAACATATCCACAAAGAATGACTGGATATGGACTTGCCAGTGCATTACACAGCAAGTCACTCTAAAATTCTTCATCAAATAGTCATTTCCCCAAACCTTCAAACAGCTTCTTAAAAATTAAAAAAAAAAAAAAAAAAAGCTCACCTATCCTGCATCTCATTCTACACCATGCCCACCCCAGAACCCCCTCACTGCCATCCTGCTTTCTCCCTGCCACAACATTTACTCAGCTCAGGACACCAGACCCCTCTCTTCAGTGTATGACCACGGCATAGCAGAGTCTGGCCTGAACACTTTTCTCTCTTTTGAAGCAGCCCACTGGATTTCTTGTTAATAAAATTCTCCATCTTGTGCCACCGGAAGCCCACCACAAGGAATGCCTCTATCCCTGGCTCAGTACCCACTTAACCTCCTTCCAGGGAGATAACCCTCCAAGGTTCTCACACTCAGAATAGTGCTGAAGAAACCAAGACCTTATCCACTCTCAGCCTGACTTGCAGGGCAAAGCCAGTATTAATCAGTGGTGTCCTTTTTGCTACTGACAGACAGAGTGGTTGTGTTCATCACCAAGAGCTTCTCATCAAACCCTCAGGGTTTTAAATCTTTTCCAAATAAACGGCAATTTGTAAAGAAACCCCCTAAATGATGTTGTGCAAGGAAGTTAATGCAGGCACAGAAGGATGGAGTCACATTTCACCATCTGCCTGTGACAATAATAATGCCTCCGCCTTGCAAAATGTCTAATTGATTGTGCAACAGAGGCACAAATATCCACTGTAATCTAACAATCAAAGATTATTTCTAAATTGTACCTTTGCAGAGGAGGGGCGCTAAGGTCAGTGTTCCTCAGGACCAATTGTGAGTGCATGAACTTTCTGGTGGCAGGATGGCAGGAGTCTTAGGTCTCTGTTGGACAAGATGGAGCTGACTAACTTTATTAAACTTGCCTTGGAGCAATAAGGTCAAGCTGGGTCTACAAAAATAGCAGAAAGGTAGGTAATTAGTTTAGGACAGTGTTTCCCATTGCTTGGAATGGAAAATGGCTTAACGTGGGGTGGATGGACATCAGTCTGGGTTTCCTATTGAGGATCTCAAGCCAGAAACCTTTACTCCAGAGAATTCATGTCATACATAGAGCCCAGGCCTGAACATAAAGGGCTTAGGAGGAAAGAGCTAGAAAGGAGAGAAGCTACTTTGACGTCACAGGTTTCTTGAAACTTCGTTTTCCTGCAGGGAGGACCCAGTCAAGAATTCCTAGACCAAGCCAAATGGAAATTGGTGACTTAGCTTAATGCCTCTTGCCCTGTTTGCCATGACCAAAGGGTCACTGACCACTATTAAAAAGTTAAATTACAATCTGGCTTAAAAAAAAAAAAAATTAGTATATATATTTTTCCTATATATACAATATATTTTATGTATATTCTATATATATATTTATTCAGGATCAACTTGACAGCAATGGCTGTGTGTGTGTATGTATACACACAAACATACACACACACATATATGTTGAGGTTCTTGGTGCTAATTAATACTAAAACTGAAAAAAAATCTTTTCATCTTTTTCTTCCTAAAAATAAAAAAAAGCTGTCAAGTCGGTTCCGAATTGTTGAAACCATGTAGATAACAGAACAAAACGTTGGCCAGTCCTGCACCATCCTCACAATCATTGCTATGTTTGAGTTCATCGTTACATCCATTGAGTCAATCTATCTCAATGAGAGTCTTCCTCTTCTTCGCTGACCCTCTACTTTACCAAGCATGATGTCCTTCTCCAGGGATTGGTCCCTCCTGATAACATGTCTATAGGGTCAATATAAGTCGCAGTCAACTCAATGCCAACAGATTAAAGTAAAGGACAAGAAACTAAATACTCTTTTATTGCTAGCTGATCATAAACAGTTCCATTCTTCTCACAGGGAAGCTTATATTCAGTATGTATTTCTGTAAAATAAATTATATTTATACTTCATTATTTATTTTTATGTTTTAATTTTTAAAACATGTTAATAACATCACTTTTTTTCACTATAAATTATTACTTTCTATTCATGGAAAATAATACTGGTTTTTCATTCATGGTCAAGGTTGACAAATTCTGTTTTAAAGAAATGAATTTAAATAAGTAAACACAAGCCCATTTAAAGACAAGCATTAAAATAATAAGAATAGCAGCAAAATGGCACTCTAGGCAGAAGCACCACGCCGTCCCTCCACAGCAAAGATCCGAAAAACTAAGCCGAACAGAGAATACAACAATCCTGAAACACTAAAACATCAAATGAAGAGATAAAGAACTCAGCCAGGCACCAAATGGAGTGAGAAAACTGACAGAGAATGGACAGCAAGGAGAGATTCATGCAGAGGTCCCCTACCAGCTAACGCAGCGTGGATCCACCATCTTGGACTCCTATCAGAGACCAGCAAACGGGGGTACGAGAAAGCAGCTTCACGGAGCGTCCAGCGGGAGACAAAACAACTGATAATTTGCGGTGTGCACTTTCCCACCCCTCACCCCTCTTCACCCTAGCTCGGCCTCTTCTGCTTCCCGCGACCACAGTCTATTGACTGGGAAGCACCGGCTGCTTGGATTCCACACACCCAAGTGGGCGGCTCTCTGTGTGCCATTTGTTGGCTGCTGGTGTTGCTTTTTCTTTTTCTTCTGCTTCATTTGATTACTTGCTTGCCTCTCGCCACCTCCCCCTCCTTTCGCTCAAGTGCCTGGCTCCATGCGCCATCTTTGCTTCTTCCTGACGGGCTGCGGGGCTCCATACGAGTGTGCAGCTGCTTCCTGGTCTGAGCTGCCGTGCTGGTGGGATCCTGGGGCTTTTGTTCATTTGTTCCTCTGCTTCCCACAGCCACGGTCTGAACCGGGAGGCGCCGGCTGCTTTGATTCCACACACCCAAGCGGGCAGCTCTCTGGGTGCCATTTGTTGCCTGCTAGTGTTGCTTTTTTTTTCTGTTTCTTTTGATTTCTCACTTACCTCTCGCCACCTCCCCCTCCTTTCACTCAAGTGCCTGTCTCTGTGTGCCATCTTTGCTTCTTCCACAGGGGCTCCAGAGAGCTGGCAATTTGTGATATACGCTTTCCCACTCTCTACACTTCTTAACCCACACTTGGCCTCCTCTGCTTCCCGCGGACAGTCTCTTGTCCAGAAACACCAGCCCGCACTAGCTGACTCTCTGAGGGCCATTTGTTGGCTGCTGGTGTTGCTTTTTTTTTTCCTTTTTCTGCTTCTTTGGATTTCTTCCTTGCCTCTCGCCAACTCCCCCTCCTTTCGCTAGAGTGCCTGGCTCCGTGCGCCATCTTTGCTTCTTCCTGAGGGGCTGCGGAGCTCCATTTGAGTGTGGAACTGCCTCCTGGTCTGGGTTACCGCACTGGTGGGATCCTGGGCTTTTGTTCCTTTGTTCGTTTTGAATTGTTTGTTTGTTTTCTTTTCCTTTTCTTGAGCTGGGAGCCCTTTCTGGCCAGGCGGAGCTCTGTGGCAAGGAACTCCCCTTCAGCTTCCACAGACATGCAGAGAGATCCCTGAGGACATTTCTTTTTTCATTGGTTTTTTTTTTCTTTCTATTTTTTTGGGGGGCCATTCTTGTTCTTTTTTTTTTAATTTGTTTTGTTTTCTTTTCCCTCTTTTTCCCTTTTTGTCTTTCCTCATTGCTCAGTTTCTCATCTCTCTATTTCTTCCTTCTCTTTCTGATCCCTAAATACCAGGTGTTGTATACGTCTATGCCTTCTAGCCAGGCTGTACTGCGACACCGGACAGCGGCTTCCCCAGACCTCATAGCTGCATTGGTGGGATACCTGGGAACTTTGTGGTTCTTTAACCTTTCTGATTCTTATTTATTCATTCTTTTCTTTTCTTCCTCTTCCCCTTTCTGTTTTTCTCCATTTCATACTTTATCATCTCTCCATTCCAATGGCAAGCTCCCCTAGTATTCTTTTTTTTTTTTTTGTATGTTTTTTGGCTCCTGTTCCTCTCTCCTCTCTCCCATATCCATCTTAGCTCCACATATAACAATCTCCCTGCTGCATCCTGCCTATGTGCACTGTGCGCTTCACATCACACAGCCTAGTGGAACCTCCCCAGCACTGATTACCGCCTCGCCCTGGTGGCTGTAGTGAGTGCCACAAACAACCCATCCCAGTAACTCCTCTTCAGCTAGACCTGCCTTGCTGTACCAAATCTGAGTGACAGACCCTGCAAGTTGGAGAAGGAGGGCAAAAAGTATTGATCACACAGACAAGCAAACAATAAAGAACACACAGTCCACCTGCTGAAACATAGTCAAACTTTTTTTTAAAAAAAGGGACGAAACAAACAAATCTACAATCAATAAACGAGCAAAATAACTACTGAATGCCCCGAAAACAGCAGACAATATCAAAACTTTTACAAAAACAGGACAGGATGGTTAGAGTAGGCATCCAAATTAAAATGCCAGATGGCTCTCCTGTGGAAGAAAATGCACTAGAACTACCGGATAGGGATTTCAAATCTCTAATACTCGGAATTCTCCAAGAACTGAGGCAAAAAGCTGACAACCATGAGGAAAAAATAGACAAATTCATGGAAAATACAGACAAAAAATTGGAAAAATTCAGGAAGATGATGCAGGAACAAAATGCCAAAATAAATTCACAGCTAGAAATTATACAAAAACAACAATCAGAAATCCAAAAGATAAACAACAAGATTTCAGAAATGGATGATGTCATAGAAGGGCTGAGAAGCAGATCTGAAACCGTGGAAGACAGGATCACTGGAACTGAAGACAAACACTTGGATACAACTCTGTTTCAGGAAAACTCAGAAAAAAGAACAAAGAAAAATGAAGAGACCCTGAGAGTTATGTGGGACACAATTAAAAGCAAAAATTTACGAGTGATTGGCATTCCAGAACAGGGGGAGAAAACAGAAAACACAGAGAGGATCATTGAGGAACTGCTGACAGAAAACTTCCCCAGTATCATGAAAGATGAAAAGCTGGCCATCCAAGAAGCTCAACGAAACCGATAGAGAAGGGACCCCAAAAGAAAATCACCAATGCATATCACATTCACACTTGCCAAAACCAAGACAAACAAAGAATCCTGAGAGCAGCTTGTGAAAAACAGGAAGTCACATACAGAGGAGAAACAATAAGACTAAGCTCAGATTATTTGGCAGAAACCATGCAGGCAAGAAGGCAATGGGATGACATATATAAAATCTTGAAAGAAAAAAATTGTCAGCCAAGAATAATATATCCTGCAAAACTATCAGTCAAATTTGATGGTGAAATTAGGTCATTTCCAGATAAACAGAAATTAAGGGAATATGTAAAAGTCAAAACAAACTTACAAGAATTATTAAAAGGAGTTCTTCAATCTGAGGACAAACAGCTTCAGCTCACAGGCAGAACCTAGGACGCAGGATCATACCAGCCAGATACCAATCTAGGAAATGAACTCTTGAGGACCACACAAAACAAAAAGAAATACAACAGTGAATAGTTAATTGATGGATGACAACAACATCAAAACAATGAAAGAGGGAATAAACGGCATAGGTATAGAACCTTCTAACAGAGAGGAAGGCAAGGCGATACCAAGTAATGGTAGACTGCTTCAAACTTAGAAAGATAAGGGTAAAATTCATGGTAACCAAAAAGAAAGGTAACAAACAAACTCATAAAAATAAACACGAAAAACATAAAGTCTCAGCAAAAACAAAACCTATAAAAACAAAAGAAATGAAAAAAAAATCCACAAACAGAAGTAACTCAGCACAAGAGAGTAAGAAGAACAAAGAAAACTTTAGCACCACAAAAAAAAAGCATTACAAAATGACAGCAACAAACTCACATTTATCATTAATTACACTGAATGTTAATGGACTCAATGCATCCATAAAGAGACAGAGAGTCACAGAATGGATAAGAAAACAGGATCCATCAATATGCTGTCTACAAGAGACACACCTTAGAAACAAAGACGTGAATTTATTAAAACTCAAAGGTTGGAAAAAAATATATCAAGCTAACAACTACCAAAAAAGAGCAGGAGTGGCAATTCTAACCTCAGATACAATAGACTTTAAAACAAAATCTACCATAAAAGAGAGAGAAGGACACTATATAACGATTAAGGGGACGATCCATCATGAAGACATAACCATAATAAACATCTACGCACCCAATGACAGGGCTCCAAAATACATAAAACAAACTCTCACAACACTGAAGAGAGAGATTGACAGTTCCACAATAATAGTAGGAGATTTCAACACCCACTCTCAGTAAAGGACAGAACAACTAAGAAGAAACTCAGCAAAGATACAGAAGACCTAAAGGGTACAAACAGCCAACTGGACCTCATAGACGTATATAGAACACTGCATCCAACCACTGCAAAGTACAGATTCTTTTCCAATGCACATGAAACGTTCTCCAGAATAGAGCACATCTTAGGCCACAGAGCAATCCTCAACAAGATCCAAAACGCTGAGATAATTCAAAGTATCTTCTCTGACCACAATGCCATCAAGGTAGAAATTAACAACAGAAAGAGCAGGGAAAAAAAATCAACTACATGGAAACTGAATAATACCCTGCTTACACATCAGTGGATAATAGAAGAATTCAGAGATGGAATCAAAAAATTCCTAGAATCAAATGAGAATGAAAACATATCATACCAAAACCTTTCGGAACAGCAAAGGCAGTCGTCAGAGGACAATTTATAGCAATAGATTCACATATCAAAAAAGAAGAAAGGGACATAATCAAAACATTAACTACAGAACTCAAACAAATAGAAAGAGAACACCAGAAAAGCCCACAACCACTGGAAGAAAGGAAATAGTAAAGATCAGAGCAGAAATAAATGAAATAGAGAACAGAAAAACAATAGAAAGAATCAACAAAACCAAAAGTTGGTTCTTTGAAACAATCAACAAAATCAACAAACCACTGGCCAGACTGACAAAAGAAAAACAGGAGAGGACACAAAAAACCCAAATAAGAAATGAAATGGGGGACATTACAACAGACCCAAATGAAATAAAAAGGATTATAACAGAATATTATGAAAAACTATACCCCAACAAATTTGAAAACCTAGACGAAATGGATAAATTTCTAGAATCACACGGCCTACCCAAACTACAACAAAGTGATGTTGAAAATCTGAACAGACCCATGACAGGAGAAGAGATTGAAAAGGTAATTAAAAAAACTCCCAACCAAAAAAAGCCCTGGCCCAGATTGCTTCACTGGAGAATTCTACAAAACATTTATAGAAGAGCTTGTACCACTACTACTCAAGCTATTTCAGAGCATAGAAAAGGAAGCAACACTTCCAAATTCATTCTATGAAGCCAGCATAACGCTGATAACAAAACCAGGCAAAGACATCACAAAAAAAGAAAATTACAGACCGATATCTCTCATGAATATAGATGAAAACATTCTCAACAAAATTCTAGCCAATAGAATTCAGCATGATATCAAAAAAATAATCCACCACAACCAAGTAGGATTCATACCAGGTATGCAAGGATGGTTCAACTTTAGAAAATCAATCAACATAATCCACCACATAAATAAAAGGAAAGAAAAGAATCACATGATTATCTCAATTGATGCAGAAAAGGCATTTGACAAAGTCCAACACCAATTCCTGATAAAATCTCTCAATAAAATAGGTATAGAAGGGAAATTTCTCAACATAATAAAGGGCATCTAGGTGAAACCAACGGCCAACGTCATTCTTAATGGGGAGACGCTGAAAACATTCCCCTTGAAAACAGGAACAAGACAACGATGCCCTTTATCACCACTCCTATTTAACATTGTGCTGGAAGTTCTAGCTAGAGCAATAAGGCAAGAAAAAGAAATAAAGGGCATCCAAATTGGTAATGAAGAAGTTAAACTCTCCCTGTTTGCAGATGATATGATACTATACATAGAAAACCCTAAAGACTCCATGAGAAATCTACTGGAACTAATAGAAAGATTCAGCAGAGTAGCAGAATACAAGATAAACATTCAAAAATCAGTTGGATTCCTATACACCAGTAAGGAGAACGATGAAAAGGAAATCAGGAAACAATACCATTTATAATGGCACCTAAAAAGATAAAATACTTAGGAATAAATCTGACCAGGGATGTAAAAGACCTATACAAAGAAAACTATAAAACACTACTGCATGAAACCCAAAGGGATCTACATAAATGGAAAAACATACCATGCTCATGGATAGGCAGACTCAACATTGTGAAAATGACAATTCTACCCAAAGCAATTTACAAATACTATGCAATCCCGATCCAAATACCAACAACATTCTTCAAACAGATGGAAAAAATAATCATTAACTTTATACGGAAAGGGAAGAAGCCCCGAATAAGTAAAGCACTACTGAAGAAGAAGAATAAAGTTGGAGGACTCACACTACCTGACTTCAGAACCTACTATACAGCTACAGTAGTCAAAACATCCTGGTACTTGTACAACGACAAATACATTGACCAATGGAACAGAATTGAGAACCCAGATGGAAATCCATCCACCTACGGTCACCTGATCTTCGACAAGGGCCAAAAGTCCATCAAATGGAGAAAAGACAGTCTTTTTAACAAATGGTGCTGGTAAAACTGGATATCTATTTGCAAAAAAATGAAACAGAACTCATACCTCACACTGTATAAAAAAACTACTTCAAAATGGATCAAAGACCTGAATATAAAGCCTAAAACTATAAAGTTCATAGAAGAAAAAATAGGAACAACACTACAGGCCTCAATACATGGCATTAACAGGATACAAACCATAACCATCAACGCACAAAACCCAAACCCAAGAGATAAGCTAGATAACTGGGATCTTCTAAAAATCTAACACCTATGCTCTTCAAAAGACTTCACCAAAAGAGTCAAAAGAGAACCTACAGACTGGGAAAAATTTTTTGGTCAGTACAAGTCAGACAAAGGTCTAATCTCCATAATCTAACACCTCTACAACAAAAAGACAAATAATCCTATTAAAAAATGGGCAAAGGAAATGAACAGACACTTCACCCAAGAAGATATTCAAATGGTCAACAGACACATGAGGAAATGCTCGCGATCACTAGCCATTAGAGAAATGGAAATTAAAACCACAATGAGATACCATCTCACCTCAGCATTACTGGCACGAATCAAAAACACTGGAAACAACAAATGTTGCAGGGGCTGCAGGGAGATAGGAACTCTTATGCACTGCTGGTGGGAATGCAAAATGATACAACCATTTTGGAAAATGATATGGTGCTTCCTCAGAAAGCTAGAAATAGACATACCATTCGATCCGGCAATCCCACTCCTAGGAATATATCCTAGAGAAATAAGAGTCGTCACTCGAATAGACATTTGCACACCTACGTTCATGGCAGCATTGTTCACAATAGCAAAATGATGGAAACAACCTAGACGCCTATCAACATATGAATGGATAAACAAACTATGGTACATACACACAGTGGAGCACTATGCAACAAGAAAGAACAACAATGAATCTGTGAACCATCTCATAATATGGATGAAACTGGAGGACATTATGCTGAGTGAAATAAGTCAATCACAAAAGGACAAATACTGTATGAGACCTCTATTGTAAAAACCCATGAAAAAGTTCACACACAAAATGTGACAATCTTTGTTGGTTACCAGGGATGGGAGGGGTGGGGGGTAATACTAAATAGGCAATAGATAAGTGGTATCTTGGGTGAAGGGTGAGACAGTACACAATACAGGGGAAACTAGCACAACCTCTACAAGGAAAGGTCATGGAAGCCCCATAGACACATCCAAACTCCCTGAGGGACTGAATTGCTGGGCGGAGGGCTGTGGGGACCATGGTCTCGGGGAACATCTAGTTCAGTTGGCATGACACAGCTTATAAAGACAATGCGCTGCATTGTAGCTTGGTGAGTAGCGTCTGGGGTCTTAAAAGCCTGTGAGCGGCCATCTAAGATACTCCACTGGTCTCATCCTTAGGGAGCAAGGGAGAATGAAGAGAACAGGATACAAGGAAAAGATTAGTCCAAAGGACTAATTGTCCACAGCTACCAAGGCCTCCACCAGACTGAGTCCAGTACAGCTAGATGGTTCCTGGCTACCACCACTGACTGCTCTGACCAGGATCACAACAGAGGGTTCTGGACAGAGCAGGAGAAGGATGTAGACTATAATTCTAACTCATAAAAAAAAGACCTGATTTACTGGCCTAAAGGAGACTGGAGAAACCTCGAGAGTATGGCCCCCAGACACCCTTTTAGCTCAGTGGTGAAGTTACATCCGAGGTTTACTGTTCAGCCTGGGAGTGGACAGCCCCGTAAAACCACATGAGACTAATGAGGTACAGGAGTCCAGTGACAAGGGCCAGAAGGCAGAAGGGGACAAGGAAGCTGGTGATAGGGAACACAAGGTTGAGTAAGGATATTGCTGATGTGTTGTGAGATTGTTAACCATTGTCATAGGGCAACATGTGTAGTAACTGTTAAATGAGAAACTATTTTGTTCTGTAAGCCTTCATCTTAAGTGAGAATAACAGCACAATTGGAAGAGTGTAGTCATTGTCACTGAACTGTGTATGTAGAAGTTTTTGAAACGGTGTATCTTTGGCTATGTGTATTTTCACCAAAAAAAAAAAAAAGGTTGAGAATTTAGAGGGTTAATATGTTGTGGGGTTGTTAACCAATGTCATAAAACAACATGTGTACTACTGTTTCTTGAGAAACTATTTGTTCTGTAAGTCTTCACCTGAAGTACAATAAAATTTAAAAAAAATAAGAAGAAGAAGAAGAAAGGTGGTCTGCAGACATTGTCCAAAGCAACAAAGTTTGTGGTGAGCTCTTCCTTAACCCAGCTCCTCCCACTTCACCACCATCCAGTTTTCCTCAAAAGCATGTGTTTAGAGGTGTGAAGGTTCTGAGACTCTCTTTTTCTCTTTACCCTGACACTCACTTGGGATCTTTCACAACCAGCTTGTCAACATATTTGGGAAAAGGTTATCTATGTAGAAAAGGTCAGGTTCTCTCTTACTGGAGATAAGCAGTATAAATAAAACAATGAACCAGGCAGAGGGCCTTTCAGACTCCAACAACTTTTGGTTTTTAACAGTAGCAAAGGTAGCCAAACTTCCCATTTGCCTAGGAATTTGGTCTTTCTGCTTTTTCCAGTGGTCTTGAATGGCTCTATGAGAGAATGAACCAACTTAGCAGATAGAAGGTCAGATTTTTTTGTATCAGGAAGTTTTAGTTTTTAGCTTTGGAACCCTATCTTCATTAGCATTGTATCCTTGGACAAATCACCCTAAGCCTGAATTTCTTCACCAAACAAATGAAGATCTATTTCAAAAGGGAGCTAATGAACATCAGGTATTTAGCCTAGGGTCAAGCACACAGAAGTGCTCAACAAGAACTATTATCATTATTATTCTAATTACTAATAAAGGAGCCCTGGTTGTACAATGGTTAAGCACTTGGCTGCTAACTGAAAGGCTGGTGGTTCAAACCTACCCAGTGGCTCCACGGGAGAAAGACCTGGCCATCTGCTGTCGTAAAGACTGCAGCCAAGAAAACCCTATGGGGCAGTTCTACATGGGGTGGTCATGAGTCAAAATTGACTTTACGGCACATAACAACAACAACAACAATTATAAACAATGTTCATTAAACCACTCAGCTACAGTGATTTTTATTATGACAGGAGCCTTCTGCTTTCAAAAAAGTGCTATTGTCTTCTAATCATTCACATGATTCTGGCTACAACTTAAGGCCTCTTCAGGAATCTCTTTACATGCGTTCAATGCATACTAGAGCCCACTATGTGACAAGTCCTGTTCTGGACACTGAGGAAACAGCACCAAACAAAGCAGACCAAAGTTCTTGCTATACAGCCTCACATTCTAGTAAAAGAGAGAAGCAGTATATATAATAAACAAATGTTCTGTTAGGCAGTGTGAATGCTAGAGAAAAAACAAAGCCAGGATGTATCTCTCTCTCTCCAAATGGATATTGACCTGTCAAAGGCCTTGACAATTAAGATAAAGGATCTATATCCTGGAGCACTTGGGTTTTGAATCATGTAACTCATCAAGACCTTTAGATGTTACAGCCTGATCTTTGAGCCAATGATCTCCTTGGTGTGATTTCAGAAATAAAGGAAACCCACATCTATTGGTCTTTACTCATTTGGAGCAAAAGAGAAAGAAGGAGACCAAAAACTCTAAGAAGAAACTAGTCTACAGGACTAATAGCTCACATGAACCATGGCCTCATCTATCCTGAGACCAGAACTAGATGGTCCCCAGCTATCATTACCTACCTTTCTGACCAGGGACAAAATAGATGGTCCCAGATAGAACAGGAGAAAATTGCAGAACAAAACGCAAATTCTTAAAAAATGGCCAGACTTACTGCACTGCTAGAGACTAGAGGAACCCCCAAGACTATCACCCTAAGATACCCTTTAAACTTTGAAATGAACCCATTCCTGGAGGTCACCTTTCATCTAAATAACAGATTGGCTCATAAAATAAACAATATCGCCGATGAGTACTGTACTCCTTTAATTAAAAAAAAAAAAATTATACAGGACTAAACAGTCAACATTTACCCTAAAGCAAAGATGAGAAGGTTGTGGGGAGGGGGGACTGGGCAGGGAAACTGAACACCCAGAGCAGAAAAAAATGAGAATATTCACACAATGTGGAAAATGTAACTAAAGTCACTAAACAATATTATAGAAATTATTAAATAAGAACCTAATTTGCTGTGTAAAATTTCACCAAAACCATAATAAAAATTAAAAAGAGAACAAAAGAAATAAGAGAACTTCAGAAAGTTAAAAAAAAAAAAAAAACTATATTCCCCCTGCCTACTTGCTCATACCTAAAATCCACGAAAGAAGTAAGGGATGGGACAAAAAGGTATTTTTGTGTGCGTGGCACCCAAAGCTAGGCTATCAAATATTAGACACAGATGGTATAGCACTCCTAGTCCTTGTTGTGGCAGGTATTATCAAGTTTTCCCCATTCTTGTTGAGCTCAGAACTAGCTTCCCAAACATTCTCAGCACAACTCTCTAGACAAAAACTGCCAGTGATTAAAGTTAGCATAAGAGATAATATCTATAGGTCATCACAGGGTTTGAAGTAAGGTTTAAATGTAAACACATTTAGGAAAGGTATCATACTGACTTAAAATCACACTAAGTCCTAAAAGTACATTGTTATCAGGGGAGGAAGATGGCTAAGGAGAAATGCCATAAGTACATGAGGGGGCGGGGGGGAGGAGGGTGAACACAGGGAAGGGTAGGGACATATTTGCAATTCCACCCACAGTCACATCGCAACACGTGTCACAGGATCTTCCACACTCCCTCTGATTCAAAGGAACCACCTCCATTAGTGTCCCTCATGTCTTTTACACAGACACATCGCTGAGCCCACAAATTATAGTGCCCACAAATGGCAACTCCATTCTTCCACTTGTTCAGGCCAAACACCTTTTGAGTCTATCAGCAAATCCTTTCAGCCCAAGCATCAGAAGTTTAGCAGAATTCAACCATTTCTCATTACCACCACCACTACCTCCCAAACATAGCCACGACCATGTCTTGCCTAGATAAATGCAATAATTCCCTAACAATCGTAGCTTCTGCTCTTGCTCACACACTTACTATATGCTATGGGCTGAATTGAGCCCTCCAAAAATATATGTTGAAGTTCTAAATCCCGGTACCTGTGAATGTGGCCTTCTTTAGAAATAACATCTTTGCATATGTAACCTGTTAATGTGAGGTCATACTGAAGAGAGTGGGCCCGAATCTAACAGGACTGATGTCCCCATGAAAAGAGAAGAGACAAAGCCACAGAGACACAGAGGGGGAAGAAGGCCACGTGAAGACAGAGGCAGAGATTGGAGTTAGCTGCCAAAAGCCTAGGAACGCCTGGTGCTACCAGGAGCTATAGGGACAAGGAAGAATCTTGCCCTAGAGCCTGTGGAGACAGCAAGGCCCTGTGGACACCCTGAATTTGGATTTCTAGACGCCAGGACTGTGAGGGAATAAATTTCTGTCATTTTAAGACCCGCCCCCCCAGTTTGTGGTAGTTAAGGCAGCCCTAGGAAACCAATATACTCTATTCTCATTCAAAAACTTTCTAAAATCTAAATTAGACCATGTCCCTCCTCTGGTCAAAACCCCCCAGGGTCTTCCCATGTCATTCACAGTAACATCCTACAAGGTCCTGCACACTCTTGTCCTCAACCATCTAGCTGACCTCTTCTCCCTCGTTTGTACTCTGTCCTCCAGCCACACAGGCCTTCTTGCTTTCCTCCAACACTCCTGACGTGCTTCCACATCAAGACCTCTGAATGTGCTGTTCCCTGTGCCTGGGATACCTTTCTTATGGGGAGCAATATGGCTGCTCCCTCACTCCAGTCGGGTCTCTGACCAAATGCCCCCTGTTCTAAGAGGTACTCCTACATCGCCCAACCTAAAATGGCACATACACAAGCCCTCATCTCCACTCCTTCACTTTATTTCACCTTATCCTGCTGGATTATCCATCATGACACTTATCACTGCCTGATACTCCTTCCTCCTGTCCTTCCTTCTTTCCGCCATTTCCTATCTCCCCAAGAGAATGCAAGGTCCATCAGAATAAGGGCAAGGTCTGTTCTGCTCTTTCTTGTGCCTAGAATAGTATCTGGCCCAGAGCAGGCTTACAAACTGCTTTTGATTAAACCTCACCCCACAGAGAACTGCCACCATAACACAGAGGGAAGAAACCACTACATCAACAGAGCTGCTTTGCTTGACTGGCTTCCACTTGATCTCCTGAAACAGTGGACGATCAAGGTCTAAACACATAATGATAGTGCTCGGGTGACAGGAAGTGAAAGTCCTTTACTCTTGCAGGAAATCTAGATGCTATCAAATGTCGGATTTGCTCAGTGGCATTTAGGTTTTGAAACACTGGTGGCATAGCTTCCAGCATCACAGCATGTAAGCCATCACAGTACAACAAACTGACAGACAAGTGGTGGTACCAGCAGGATCACCCATGGTGAACAGGTTTCAGCAAAACTGACAGATTAAGACAGATTAGGAAGAAGGATTTGGCAGTCTACTTCTGAAAAAGACTGGCCAGTGAAAAGCTTATGGATAGCAACAGAACATTGTCTGATACAGTGCCAGAAGATGAGCACCTCCAGTTGGAAGGCACTCAAAATACAACTGGGGAGGAGCTGCCTCCTCAAAGTAGAGTAGACCTTATTTCAGGGCCTTCATTTGCTGATGTAGCATGACTCAAAATGAGAATAAACAGCTGCATACATCCATTAACAATATGAACATGGAATGTACGAAGTATGAATCTAGGAAAACTGGAAGTCATCAAAATGAAGTGGAAAACATAAAGATTGATATCCAAGGCATTACTTAGCTGAAATGGACTGGTATTAGCCATTCTGAATCAGACAATCACATGGTCTACTATGCTGGGAATGACACATTCAAGTGGAATGGAGTTGCATTCATCGTCAAAAAGAACATTTCAAGATCCATCCTGAAATACAACACTGTCAATGACAGGACAATATCCATATGACTACAAGGAAGACCGATTAATACAACTATTATTCAAATTTACACACCAAACACTAAGGCCAAAGATGAGGAAATTGAAGATTTTTACTAACTTCTACAGTTTGGGACAGATCAAATACACAATCAAGATGCATTGATAATTACTAGTGATTGGAATGCAAAAGTTGGAAATGAAGAAGGATCAGCAGTTGCAAAATATGACCTTAGTGATAGATGTCAAGGATGGCATTATAGAATTTTGCAAGACAAACGACTTATTCATCGGAAATACCATTTTCAACAACATAAACAATGACTATAAACGTGGACCAAGCTTGATGGAATACACAGGAATCAAATCAACTATATCTGTGGAAAAAGACAATGGAGAAGCTCAATATCATCAGTCGAACAAGGCCAGAGGCCGACTGCAGAACAGACCATCAATTGCTCACATGCAAGTTCAAGCTGAAACTGAAGAAAATTAAAACAAGTCCACGAGAGCCGAAGTATGATCTTGAGTACATCCCACCTGAATTTAGAGACCATCTCAGGAATAGATTTGACACATTGAACACTAATGACCAAAGACCAGATGAGCTGAGGGACGACATCAAGGACAACATACATGAAAAAAGCAAAAGGTCATCAAAAAGACAGGAAATAAAGAAAAGACCAAAACGGATGTCAGAAAACACTTTTAAACTTGCTCTTAAACATAGAGCAGCTAAAGCGAAAGGAAGAAACGAGGAAGTAAAAGAGCTGAACAGAAGATCTCAAAGGGTGGCTCAAGAAGACAAACCCCAAAGTATTATAATAAAATGTGCAAAGATCTGGAGATAGAAAAGAAAAAGGGAAGAATTCCCTCGATATTTCTCAAGCTGAAAGAATTAAAGAAGAAATTCAAGCCCTGAGTTGCAATATTGAAGGATTTATAGGTTAAAAATTGAATGATGCAGGAAGCATTAAAAGAAGATGGAAAGAATACACAAAGTCACAGTACCAAAAGGAATTGATTGACGTTTAACCATTTCAGGAAATAGCATATGATCAAGAACTGACAGTACTGAAGGAAGAGGTCCAAGCTGCACTGACACGACTGGCAAAAAACAAGTCTCCAAGGAACTGACGGAATACCAATTGAGGTGTTTCAACAAATGGATGCAGCACTGAAAGTGCTCACTTTTCCATGCCAAAAAATTTGGAAGACAGCTACGTGGCCAACCAACTGGGAGAGATTCATATTTATGCTTATTCCAAAGAAAAGTAATCCAACAGAATACGAAAATTACCGAATAATATCATTACTATCACACACAAGTAAAATTTTGCAGAAGATAATTCAAAAATGGTTACAGCAATGCATCAACAGGGAACTTCCACAAACTCAAGCTGGATTCAGAAGAGGATGTAAAATGAGGGTTATCGCTCCAGCTGTCAGACGGATCTTGGCTGAAAGCAGAGATACCCAAAAGATGTTTGCCTGTGCTTCATTGTCTGTGTAAAAGAATTCGACCATGTTGGATCATAACAAATTATGGACAACATTGCGAAGAATACTTAATTGTGCTCATAACGAACCTGTACACAGACCAAGAGGCAGTCATTCGAACAGAACAAGGGGATTCTGCACGGTTTAAAATCAGGAATGGTGTGCATCAGGGTTGTATCCTTTCACTATACTTATTCAATCTGTGTGCTGAGCAAATAAACCGAGAAGCTGGACTATATGAAGAAGAAGGCAGCAACAGAATTGGAGGAAGACTAGACTCATTAACAACCTGCCTTATGCAGATGACACAACCTTGCTTGCTGAAAGTGAAGAGGACTTGAAGCACTCACTAATGAAGATTAAAGACTACAGCCTTAAGTATGGATTATACCTCAACATAAAGGAAACGAAAATCCTCACAAGTGGACCAATGAACGACATCATGATAAATGGAGAAAAGACTGAACTTGTCAAGGATTTCATTTTACTTCAATCCATAGTCAACACCCATGGAAGCAGCAGTCAAGAAAGCAAACAACACAGAGCATTGGGCAAATACGCTGGAAAAGATGTCTTTAAGGTGTTAAAAAGCAATGATGTCACTTTGAGGACTAAGGTGAGCCTGACCTAAGCTATAGTATTTTCAATCCCCTCATATGCATGCGAAAGCTGGACAATGACTAAGGAAGACAGAAGAATAATTAATGCCATTTGAGTTATTGTGTTGGTGAAGAATATTGAATATAACATGGACTGCCAGAAGAATGAATAAATCTGTCTTGGAAGAAATATAGCCAGAACGCTCCTTAGAAGCGAAGATGGTTAAGACTTCATCTCACTCTGGACATGTTATCAGGAGGGAGAGTCCCTGGAGAAGGACATCGTGCTTGGCAAAGAAGAGGGTCAGTGAAAAAGAGGAAGACCCTCAATGAGATGGATTGACACTTTGGCTGCAACAACAAGCTTAAACATGGCAATGATTGTGAGGATGGCACAGGACCGGGCAGTGTTTTGTTCTGTTGTACATAAGGTCACTATGAGTCAGAACTGACTTGACAGCACCTGACAACAACAACAACATTTAGGTTTTGGAGCTATAAAACAATATTCTTATTTCCTAAGTTTTTGCTAGGGAAAAAAAGATTCAATTTGCCAGTGTAACTTACTAGCACATTCAGAAAAAGGGATGAAAATCAGGATCAGCCAAAAGGTGATTCCTATGAGATGGAGGTCAGACATACCTCTACTCTCCAACTTTTTCACCATTTCTAATACCAGTCAACTCCTCCCACCATACCCCACAGCATTCTCTACTTCTCTGCTGGGTTTGATAACTCATTGCAATGTCCACACAGAACTCACAGACCATACTTACGATTATGTGGTTTATTAGGGAAATAACAGTCTACAACTCAAGATCACCTTAGGAGGAACAGGATACAACTCAGGAGAGAGGGTACAGCTCATCAGTCAGGACAGCTTCCAAGGACGGCTCTCAGCTCCTTCTCAGCCATTCCTGCAGGCAGGCCCTTCCCTTGGCCTCACCAGCTGATGACCCCTCTCTCAGCCGTGCCAGCCTGCAAGCCTTCTCTAGGCCTCTGCCCCGATCTGACAAGTGTTAGAGCTCTTTAGCTCCACTGACAAGTGCCCAGAGGCACCCTACTTTGCCAGCAAGCCTCCCACCCAAAGGCGCACAGATCTCTCTTGCTCCAGGGGCCAGCATGTCCACTGCAGCCTCCTCATGCTGTCTTCAGTGTTACAACTCTCTCTCTCTTCTGAGTCTAGGAGGTTCTCAACACAGGGACCTCAGGTTAAAGGACGTGCTCTGCTCCAGCTCTTTTTTGATGATAATGAGTTCTCCCTCAACTTCTGTGGGATTGACCCTTATATTCAATTTCACAGCATGGCCCTGACCAATTCCCTTGGTAGACCACAATCACTCAATTTCCATAGTAATCAACCAATTCCTGAAAGGTCACTTAATCCTATTGGGTGGTTTTATGCACCCTATTTGCATAGTATACTGACCAATCTCTTGCAAGATTGTGGCCCAGCTAATCATTTTGGCAGAATCATAAACCCAAGGCCAGAAAGGCCACATTAAGAAAAAACCATTGCGCTTCAGCTAATCTGAAACTCTCTAGTGTCCCTTAACCATGCCCCTGAAACAAACATTTTACACCCAATTTTTGATAACACAGGTTTATTACAATGCAGCTATCATGTTACTGCAGAATAAGCTGTATATATCCAAAATCTAACATCGTGTCAAAAGGTTTCTTCACTGGAACTGACGGTTACTTCTAAAGTAGGAGATGGTCTTGAGCATGTCACTTACCCAGCCACTTTAAGGCACCCTTAATCTCTAAAATGAATGGCTGCACCAGGAATGAAGCAGGCAGTAGGATCCAGTGGAAAGGACTTGGGATTTGGAGTTTGATATCTGGCTCTACCACTTATCAGCCTGACTGAATCTCAGTTTTGTCTTCTGTAAAGCATCCAAACCAGAAAAACCAAATCTGTTGTAGCCGAGTCGATTGTGTTTCATAGCAACCCTATCAGACAGAGTAGAACTGCCCCATAGGGTTTCCAAGAAGAAGCTGGTGGATTTGAACTGCCAACCTTTTGGTTAGCAGCCGAGCTCTTAACCACTGTACCACCAGGGCTCCATAAAGCATCAATTGCAATCAGTGGAAATACCTATCTTGCCTATTTAACTCTTTAGTATTTTAAGGTATAGATTTTGAGTATTACCCAACACAAGACTGCGTGGACAGGGATCTCATCTATCTGGTTCACCAGGATGAGTAGAGTACCAGACACATCACAGATAGGCATTTACTCTTGTTGAATGAAGGAAAGAATACATGGACAAACAGAGACAAAAAAAAAATTTCCCTTCCTCCTGATTAAATTCAATAATGTATGTTGTAAGGACTAACTGAAGCAATGTATATTGAAAGAGCTTTTAAAATTCTAAAGTAATATAAATGTTAATTATTACCATCTTGGATCCACTTCACATTTGCCTAGTTCCACCCTGGTTGTCCTATTAATTTAACGCCAACATGAGCGGAATTGGAAGGAAACTAATATTTATTGAGGCCTGACTATGCCCTGTTGTTGTTGTTAGTTGTCATCAAGTCAATTCCAACTCATGGCGACCCCATGTGTGCAGAGCAGAACTGCTCCATAGGGCTTTCAAGGCTGTGACCTTTTAGAAACAGATAGCCATGCTTGTCTTCCAAGGCACCTCTGGGTGAGTTCCAACCACCAACTTTTTAGCTAGTAGTTGAGAGTTTAACCATTTGGCCACCCATGGACTCCTTACTGTGTACTAAGGATAGGTACAGACTTCGAGTCTTCAAACTTTGAACCAACTCTACTGTGTCAATTTAGTCTTAACTTCTAGCCAGCAAAAATCAGACTGAGTCAAATACTGAACTCACAAATCAGCCAATAGTGACTCAGCACTTACCAAAAAACCAAACTCGTTGCCATCAAGTCGATTCCGACTCAGAGTAGAACTGCCCCGTAGGGTAGAACTGCCCCATAGGGTTTCCAAGGAGTGCCTGGTGGATTTGAACTCCTGACCTTTTGTTTAGCAGCAGAACCCTTAACCACTATGCCAACAGGGTTTGCCTTTATAAATGGTGATTTGCAGGCATAGCTCGCTTCATTTTCAAATAGCCTTTGCGGTAGCTACCTCTCTATCTTTCATTTTACAGACGATGGAACAGAGACTCAGAGAAGTGAACTTGCTCCAAGTCCACGCTTAGCAGGAGGCTGAGTCAAGATTTGACTGTCTGACTTCAAAGTCCATGCTCTTAACAGTAGATAATATGCAATACATTTGTGTAAACTTATCACTGAACGTGTCATTTGGGTAATGTTGATGCTTTTATTTTCGTTGTAGGAAGAGCTGCTTCAGCACTCTGTCAGGCCTGCCTTAATATTTTGTTTTCCCCAAAGTGAAATTCTGTGCCTGGGAGTAAAGGAAAGACTAACACAGAGACACGTGCAGGTAGGCAGGCCCCGTCTCCAGTTCTCCTTCCTCGCACTGTTATTCCTGGGGTGTCACGACCACTAAAGCAGCTCTGTCATCGGGAGGGCCAGCGAGAACACTTGCCACCCTCACCCTCGGGCCCCCTTCCTACTTACCCAGGGAACACCGAAATTGCATTTCTCTGCCTTTTCAAGCAAACTGACCCACTTCGGTCATTATGACCATCAGCTGGCCTGATACACAAGCAGTTCCTAATTAAGTAGGACTATTGAATGCTGTGAGATATGAAATATCTTGCTGCTAAATTGCGCACAGGCTGAAAGCAATAAGAGTCTGTTTAAATAGGCATAGTACTCTGTATCTGGGGACCAGCAGTTACGGAGACGCTGAAACCAATCATCATTAGGACAACCCTGCCTTGTCTGAAGGAGAATGAAGCTCCCACACGGAGCTACCTGCCCAGACTAATGGTCAAGAGGCTGATAAGGCGTTAACGAGATCATGAATCAAAATTTGCCAAACAAACAATAACCCCAAAGGGGGTTGACTTTCTCTTAGAAGTAACTATGGAACCAGATGACTGTGTTCAGATGTCTTCATTAGGGGCCTGTCCTTGAACAACTCCCAAGCAACCATCCTGACCTCATTTCTTTCTAGGAAAATAAACAGAGGGTCTGAGGATTATATTATAAAACAGAAAATCCAGGTACTGACAAAGATCAACCTAATTTGTCACTTTCCGGTAAATATATTTGTGTTTATGGTTCTTTCTCTGGGAAAATTAACCAAATATGAAACTCTGAGCCAGAATCGACTCGACGGCACACAACAACACAACACCATTGACTGAACGCTTATTATGCTTTTTATGTAATAGGCATTGTGCTGGGGGTAGTGGTGGCTCAGAGGTAAAATGCTTACCTTTCATGCAGAAGACCCAGGTTCAATTCCCGCTAATGCACCTCATTACAAACCACCACCTTATCTGTCGCGGAGGCTTGTATGTTGTTGCTTGTATGTTGTTGTATGTTGTATGTTGTTGCATTAGAGAAAAATGTTAGCAGCACAATGCCATCATGCCCAGTCTTTCCTCAGGGCCCCTCTCCATTCTCTATTCATACTGTTTCAAGTTGATTTTGTAACTGAACATTTAGGACTCAAAGGACGCAGGGTGTGGAACATACAAGACATCTCAGTCCTCCAAGAAACTTATCAATAAATATTTTCTTACCTTCTCAAAGGAGTAAAAGGAGACAATAAATGTGCATCACTGAGCTGGTGCCTGGCACGTAATAAAGATGCTACTATTAATAATAACATTTATCCTCATTGATATTTGTCCTCCTGTAATTATTGGTATCCAGAAGCATGAGCTTTGGGGTCAGTCACACCTGGATTCTAATCCCAGCTTGGCCTCCTAGTTTCTGTGAGGAGTTGGCCACATTGTATAATCTCAACCTGTCTCCTATAAAATAGGGATACTACTACTACCTACTTCCTGTAAGTGCTTGACCTAGAATCTGGTACAGAGGGAAAATCAATCAATAGTGCCTGTCATAGTTACCTAGTGCTGCTATAATAGAAACACCACAAGTGGATGTCTTTAACAAAGAGAAGTTTATTCGCTCACAGTCTAGGAGGCTACAAGTCCAAATTAAGCATGCCAGCTCTAGGTGAAGGCTTTCTCTCTGTCAGCTCTAGGGGAAGATCCTTGTCTCTTAAGCTTCTGTTTCCTGGTTCCTTGGAGATCTCCATGTGGCTTGGCATCAGTCTTCCCCCATCTCTCTTCTGCTAGCTTGTTTAATCTTTTTTGTATCTCAAAAGAGATTGACTCAAAATACACCCTACACTCGTCCTGCCTCATTAACATAACAAAGACAACCCATTCCCAAATGGGATTATAACCACAGGCACAGAGGTTAGGATTTACAATGATGTTAGGATTACACATATTTGGGGGGATACAATTCAATCCATAACAGTGCTTATTAACATCATCTTCCTCCTCCTCATTATTTAGTCATCTGAGAGTGGAAAGAGTTTTGTATGGGAAGCTCCAAGGCCCATCCCACCAACGCATGAGGAGCAGGTTTCGTTTTCAGGTGTTTTCCACTCTCCAGCAGTCCTACCTTGTCTCGGGAAGACAGTGGTCTTTCTGGTCTCAGGACATTGAACACATAGTGTATCCAAGTCTACACTGCCAGTATAAGTCCAGGCTTGAGACCATTAGGCCAGTGACTCCCCATCAACAGTAGATTTCCAATGCTTATATAATACAAGGTCTAAACTCCTTAGCCTGCCTTCAAGGCCCAACATCATTTGGTCCAAACAACTTTATAGCTGATACCAGGGCCAGAAGATGCTTTTTCCCTTAAGAACAGAATTACAGTGCAGTAGACTCATGAGGGAATATGTCAACATTCCCATCCACATGTGCAATTGTCAAGGCTGTGTGCGTCAAATCATCTCGTTCATTCACAAATATGCATTGAGCCCTTGTACTAGGTGCTGGAGATAACAACTGTGAAAAAGAATGTTTGACTTCATGTAACCCACAGTCTAGTGGGAGAGATAAAGCTATTGTGTATAATAAATATATAATCACATCAGAAATGAGTTGAAAACAAGATAACCATACTCAGACTGGGAGAGAGGAAGCTGAATCTTAGAGGATGACTTGGAGTGAACCAGATAATGGGGAGGTACTGTGTCGGGGAGACAGCCTGGCACTTTCATGGAACTGGAAGCCAGACAGGGAGGCTCGAGTGCAGCGAGTACAGAGGAGAATGGAATACAGCGAAGTTGGTGAAGCAGGCACAGACCAGTTATTTGCCTACCACAGTAGTCCAAAAAAAGATAATGGTAGCTGAACAAGGAGAGGAAACAGTAGAAAGGAAGGAAAATGAAAGGATCCCAGAGATATTCAGAAGATAAAACAGAAACAACTTGATGACAGAATGGATTGGGTGGTGGTGGGCAGCACGGGAGGGGTGAGACAGGTAGCCAGGAAGACTCCCAGGTTTGTGGCATGAGCAAATAGGAGGTACCATGAATTCACTCTTCAAAATAGCTTGAGACAGCTGCTACGGATTGAATCATATCCCCTAAAAAATATCTATTGAAGTCCTAACCTCTGTACCTGTAAATATGACCCTGCTTGGAAATAGAGGTTTTCTAATATGCTAATGAGGTCATACCACAATACGGCGAGTCCTAAACCTAATCACTTCTAAGTGGTGTCTTATAAAAAGAGCAGAATGAACACAGGGACCCACACATAAGAAAAAGACACAGGCCAAGGAACTTTCAAGGATACCAACAGGGAAGGACCCTCCCCTAGAGTCAATGCCTTGATTTGGACTTCTGGTCTCCAAAACCATAAGGCAATAGATTTCTGTTCTTTAAAGTCACCCACTAATAGTACTTGTGTTACAGCAGCACTAAGAAACTAAGACAACCAAGAGGAGATGCTGAGGAGGCAACTACACGTAAGTGTCTACAATTCAGAGAAAAGCTGTGAGCTGGTCATTGCAGCTTGTGAAAGAGCATAGAGCCTGGTAAGAAGAGGGCCTGGGAGCACTGAATAAAGGGAAAGGCAATGTGTGATTAACGGGAAAAATGCATAAGCAAGAGCAGAATTCCACTAGCCAGAAGTCAGGCATTTTTTCTCCAGGACCAAGATGGCCTCCCCAACAGTCAACTGACCCTGCCCCTCAAATCAACTGAAAGTCACTTTGCAGAATCATATCTGCTGAACAAAATCAGCTTAGTAATATCCTTAACTCTCTCCATTAGCAAAGATAAAAAAGATAACTGAGGAGCATGTCCTGGAATTTCCTTATAGAAACAACATTTGCAACAGAAATGGCCCATCAATTTTTACAGTGTTTCTCAAACATTTCCACTGAAGTCCTCAGAATAACAGAAGAGAACGATCCTAGATGGCTTTGTGTGGACTCTAATCTCCAACCTTTTCGTTAGCAGTCAAGCAAGTTAACCATTTGTACAACCGAGGGACTCCCAACAGATACACACACTTTTAATTCTCCCAAATATTGAAGCAAAAATTATGTGCCAAAAACATGCTTCAATTACCCTGTGACTTTGAAGCTGCCCTCGTCCACAGCTTGGGATGCAGGGTAGAATTCATTATCTAACTTGAGAAGCATGAAATTAATCAGAGATGGACCGTAGGACTTTCCCTGGGAGCAGGGGACTAGAGCCATGACGTCTGGAAGCCACTCTTTGTTCCTCCAAATTTTATAATAATAATATAGCACAAAGTAATTTTTAAATTCATTCTCTCACATAATTTTCCCTTATGAGATAGGTACTATTATGTCACCATTTTAAAGACAAGGGAATGGAGATACAGAGAGGTGAAACACCTTTCCCAAAGCCCAAGAGCCCATGAGTAATGGGAACCCAGATAGTCCTGAACCACCACTTGCTCTCGAGTCAATTGTAACTCATAGTGACTCCCTGTGCATTAGCGCAGAACTGTGCTCCACAAGGTTTTCAATGGCTGATTTGTTTCAGAAGTAGATCACCAGACCTTTCTTCCAAGGTGCCTCTGGCTAGACCTGAACCAGATGATGAGACCTTTCCTCCTAGGTGCCTCTGGCTGGACCTGAACCAGATCACGAGACCTTTCTTCCGAGGTGCCTCTGGCTGGACCTGAACCTCCAACCTTTCGGTTAGCAGCCAAGCGCATCAAACCATTAACCGTTTGCGTCACCCATTGACTCCCAGATTGCCCCAGTCATGCCAAAGTATTAATGTCTTCTCTGTTATACATTAAGCAGCATACTCATCTTGCTACTCCCACCAAAAACCAGAAGCAAACCCACTGCTGTTGAGTCAATCCCGACTCATAGCAACACTATAGGACAGAGTAGAACTGCCCCACAGGGTTTCCAAAGAGTGCCTAGTGGATCTGAACTGCGGACCTTTTCGTTAGCAGCCGTAGGTCTTAACTGCTATACCACCAGGGTTTCTGCCACTCCCACAGGTGGCTTATATTTGGTGCTAATCAAGAACAAAAACTAAAAGGTATGTTTCAAAAATAGAAAAAAGCTTTGTCTTCCCAAAACATAGTTTTATTTAACTGAAAAAACATCAGTGTGCAAACTGGACATTTTGGGTACGTAAAGTCAAGTGTTACTCGTTAAGTAAATGAGTAATGAATTCCAATATCAACAGTAGTCATTAAACAAAATTGCGTTTAGATTTACCAGATAGTTTACAGTACAGAAAACATAATGAGCCAACTGTAAAGAAAGCTTCCAATACTTCTGTTCTTAAAGCCTATATTATAAAGGATTCTCTTGTGTCATTTTAAAAGAGGAACAAAAATAGAAAACGGGAGAGTAAACTCCGTGATGTTCTTCTGTCCCTCTGAACATTTCTCCAGAACCAGAGCATCTTTTAAGCCACATGAGACATGATTTAATTCACCCAAGAGAGGTCACCTTGCTTGAGGGTCCGGTGCCTTCTGCTGAAATTCAGTTTACTCAATCAAATGTACCACAGAAGGGAAAATGGGGCATATTCCTGTCCTGAAATTCTTCTTATGTTAACTAAAATCACCTTACTTGTGTAGCAAATGAGCCATGATATCCAATGCTAGAAATTGATTTTGAAAAGTGAGTACATAGTTCTGAAAAAGAGTGTCTGTATATTTTGTAATAAAAAGCCTCTGAACGGCCCTAGATACTACAGAGAGGATGCAAGAGGGCAAATGAAGACAGAACTCTACAAACAGCCTGAACACATCGCCACTAAAGGAGACGCTTTACTCTTCTACAAACATACACATTAACTGATTGTTAATTTTACTAGAGGGGAGGGTTTGAGGTGGCCTCAGGGAAATGTCATCTCCCCTGAGCCTGTGTCCCTGACATAACTAGAGTAGGTCACTCTTCTTGACAGCAAGTCGACTCCGACTCATGGAGACCCCATGGGTGTCAGGGTAGAACTGTGCTCCGTAGGGTTTTCAATGGCTGTTTTTCCATTTGCTAATTGTCACCTGGTTATCTGCCATGTTCTTCCCAGTATCGCCGGTGTCTCACTTGGTACCTGGCTCACAGTAGAACGTGCTAAAAATTATTTGTTGAATGAATGAACAAAGTTATAGGTAAACCGGCTGCAGCACTTCTCTGAGTCCCTTTCTACAAATCAGATTCTATTTCATTTCATTCAATACTTTTATTTACATCTCTTGAAATTACTACAAGTTCTCATTGATAAGGAGAAACTGATTCTATCTTCAGGGAGGAGAGGGGAAAAAAAACTTTCAATCACTTGTTCCAAAGGTCTTTCAAAATAATGTTGTAGTATAATTTGCTTTGAAAGCAAAGTCCAACATTTCATTACCTCCAAATTTATTCAGAAAAGCTGAAGGCCTGTGATAAGGCTCATGAAGTCACTGAACGGCCTATCTCCACATGCCTTTCACACAAAAGGTCTCAACTTAATGCCAGGTAATTACTGTTCATTTTCCCCTGGTTATTTCTATTTCCTGAAGATTCCCAGGAAGGTTAGCCTCGGTGGACACCACCTGCAGTCTGAGGCGTAAGCACACCAAAAAAGGCCCAGGTTTGCTGAAGGATCTTGTTGAGCACAGCTAAGGAAAGACAATTCTGACTCTGGGGCCTAAGATTTAAACTCAGAACATCTGCCAGCCACCACCTGTCCGAGTCAAGGCCAAGAGAGAAAAGTTTCCGGCATACAAACTGGTTGCCACCTACCTCTTAAATACATCATTTTTCATGGCACCTGAAACCTGTTCCATACCTGTGGGATTACGGATGTGGGCTTGGGCTCCAGATCACCTGGATTCAATCCTCACCTTCCAGATTGTGACTCTGGGCAAGTAAATTATCTGTGTATCAGTTCCCTTATTCATAAAATAGGAATAATACTCACTCTGTAAATACTCCGTAAGCTTGTTGTGAAAAATGTAAAGTACATGGATCTGTATCGTGTACAAAGTGCCCAGTCATGTTGATTTGTTTATTAGTATTAATTGTTGTTATCATCAGCATCATAGTCTCTGATATTCCATTCACAAACGGGATTTATCCCTACTTTTTGTGATAAATTTGATCCTAGTCCCACCAGGTATTTCTACCTAACTCCATCCCTGGGAGGTGCAAACGGTTAACACACTCGGCTGCTAACCAAAAGGCTGGAGGCTCAGTCCACCCAGAGATGCCTTAGGAGAAAGGCCTGGTGTTCTACTCCTGAAAAATCAGTCACTGAAAACTCAGCGGAGCACAGTTCTAGTCTGACATGCATGAGATTACCGTGAGTCAGAATCGACTAGGCAGCAACTGGTTTTAATTAAGGCACATACCCAGTACTGTGCTAGCCGAGGTTAACAGCTGACCTAAGGGGAGGTAGTGCTACTCTTATCTGAAGTTCTACCAACGTCCACAGTGTAAATACTCTCACCTTGGCTGGTTTCAAACTACCAACATAGTATCTCTGAACAGAGAGATGCTCACAATCAGCTCTTGGAAGCCAACATGATGAGCCAGCTCAAGCAATGCCTACCATGTATGTTCAGGAAATGAAAACCTCACTGACAAATATCCTTCCAAGGTGTACATGGCTGACGTAAAAGGAGCTTTTATATGCCTAATTTTGAGAGTGCAAATATGACTTCCTTTTAAGCATTAGAAACAGAAATACAGTCTCCAATGCCCTTTCCATCTGAACGAAATGTTAACGTCTATCATCCATCTGTGCAGTCCTCTTCGAGTAAATGCGATTTTTCAAACTTTATTTTTCCTTTTCAGTCCCACATCTGCTAGTGTTTTCCATTTGCCAGCTCCCAACATGTCACCAATTACTTCTTTTTTATTTTGTCACCTCATGCTGATGTTTCATCAGTGACAACCACTGGGTTCTGCTGAGAATTAACAGTCTGCAGTACCTCTAGGAGGGCACCTAATTCACTAAGTACACCAAACCTTTTCTTCTCCAAAGAAGATTGTTTAATAGAAAGACAGCGTGAGGTTAATGTTGTACAAAGCATGGTTTTTCCCTTGGAATCATCAAAAAACTGGGGAAAAAAAAAAAAAAAACCTGATTCACGAAGAGCGGTTTTTACACAGGAACAAGAAATCACTTACATTTCAGAAGTATTATTTCAACTGGCATTTTTTTTTTGCTGAACACAAAGCAAAACATTAATACATTTGAGTCTGAACGAGCTTGCATGGTAAACTATTCCATCAAAATGGTTTTACATTTAAAAGCAGGTCACTGAAAGGACTTCAGGTCAGGCACACGAACACTTGAGAACGTCTAAGACACAAGAGGCCCCCAAAATTATGTTAGTCAAAAACAAAGTAAGTTTCAAGAAAAGAGTTTTTTGTTTGCTTTTTAACCAATTTGTCTTATAAATACATCATCATCCTCCATAAAGAGTTCCTGAATAACGTGATGAATTATCTCTAAATTTCTGAGCAGGCAGTAGGTACCCAGAAGTAAACACACCAAAAACACTGAAAATCAAACCAGTGAACTCTAATGAGGTGCCTTAAAACCAGGTACTGTTTTCCAAAGTTTTATAAAACTCAACCTAGCCAACAACCTTTTTTTCAAGATTCGAACAATGTAACAAGCCATGTTGATACTGCTTAACACTGTGCGGTCAAATGGTCCCTGCTTCAGACCAGAGTTGTGTGTGAAAGGGGGGGACGGTGGAGCATTCAAGTTTCCTGACATGGGGCAGAGGAGGCAGGTAAAGACAGAGGGGAGAAGGGGTAATCTTTTAAAACAGTAGTCCGTAAAACCAAACCCCTTCCCCTCTAGTCAATTCTGACTCACAGCTACACTACAGGACAGAGTAGAACTGTCCCATAGGGTTTCCAAGGCTGTAATCTTTACAGAAGCACATTGCCACATCTTTCCCTTGCAGAGCAGCTGGCAGGTTCAAACCGCTGACTTTTCGGTTAGCAACCAAGTGCTTTAATCACTGTACCACCAGGAATATCTAATATCTTTGGAGTATCAAGCCTAAAAGAAAGCCCTCAGCATATATAATCTTCTCCAGTCTCTACAAAACTGTGAAGCCGGTATTACTATTCTGATTTTACAGATAAGATAACTGGATTGACAGCTACTACTTAGTACAGTCGGCCATCCGTATCTGCAGGTTCTGCATCTGTGGATTCCACTGCAGATGAAAAATATTAAGAAAAACAAGAAGTGATGTGCAGGCATCCCCTGCTGTAGCCCCCCGCCATCTCACAGATCCTCGGTCTCTCTCCAACACTCGTTGTTTAAACATTGTTCACCTCGCATCTTATCCCTGGTCCCTAAGTAGTACTGTATAACAACTATTTACATAGCATTTACATTGCATTAGATAATCAAAGGAATCTAGAGATAATTTAAGGAATACTGGAGGACGCACATAGGTTACACGCACATTTTATATAAGGGACTTGAGCATCCGCGGATTTGGGTATCTGCAGTGGGGGCAGGGGGTCCTGGAACCAATCCCCCCTTACACCAAAGGATAGCTGTACTGTGTAAATGACCAAGATGCAGATGCTCAGCCAAGTCTCCTCTTCAGTGGATAGAGTTGAGGGTGGGGCCTGTGTATTGAAGGCACCCACCACTTGCCTTCATGCTGCAGCTTCTCATTTCTAATCATCCTCTTAAAAACCACCATTTCAATACACAGTAAAACATGCAAAAGCCAGAACCTGTATAAGGCAGAAACCTGTCAGAAGGAAAACTCAAATATTTTCCACTAAAATGAGTCACAGAAAAGTGGTAAGACCGCACCCTGTCCAAGTCAGAAAACTCATAAGACCTGGAAAAACAAGGCATCCTGTCAAGTTCCGGCTCTCACAGTTCTCACTATATCACTTTTTAAAACGTTGAAAGGGTGCCACTTGCGCACAATAGGTTCCAGAGCAGAACTGCTGCTCCCCCACTACCAGTTCACCCCAGCTATTCTTCTGCTACAGATCCACAATGCGTAAGTGGCAGAGCTAGAATTCCAACCCAGCTGTGTCTGACTCCAGACGAGCAAAAAAAAAAAAATTATCTTTTAATTGTTGTGCTTTAAGTGAAAGTTTACAATTCAAGTTAGTCTCTCATAAAAAAATTTATACGTACATTATTATGTGGCCCTAGTTGCTCTCCCTATACTGTGACAGCACACTCCTCCTTTCCACCCCAGATTTCCTGTCCATTCAACCAGCTCCTGACCCCCTCTGCCTTCTCATCTCGCCTCCAGACAGCAGCTGCCCATTTAGTCTCATGTATCTACTTGAGCTAAGAAGCACACTCTTCACGAGTATCATTTCATCTCCCATAGTCCAATCTAATCTTTGTCTGAAGAGTTGGCCTTGGGAATGGTTTTAGTTTTCAGCTAACAGAGTCTGGGGGCTATGTCTTCTGGGCTCCCTCCAGTCTCAAACCATTAAGTCTGGTCTTTGTACTAGAATTTGAGTTCTGCACCCTACTCTTCTCCTGCTCTGTCAGGGACTCTCTATTGTGTTCCTTGTCAGGGCGGTCATTGGTGGTAGCCGGCCACCATCTAGTTCTCCTAGTCTCAGGCTGATGAAGTCTCTGGTTTATGTGGCCCTTTCTGTCTCTTGGGCTAATACTTTCCTTGTGTCTATGGTGTTCTTCATTCTCCTCTACTCCAGGTGGGTTGGGACCAATTGATGCATCTTAGATGGCCGCTCACTAGATTTTAAGACCCCAGACACTACTCACCAAAGTGGGATGCAGAACATTTTCTTAATAAACTGTTATGCCAACTGACCTGGATGTCCCCTGAAAGCATGGTCCCTAGACACCAGCCCTTCTACTCTGTCCCTTGAAGTGTTTGGCGGTATTCAAGAAACTTCTTAGCTTTGGGTTAGTCCAGTTGTGATGAATTCCCCTGTAGTGCATGCTGTCCTTCCCTTCTACCTAATTCTTGTCTACTTTCTAGTTAGTGAATACCCTTCTCCCTCCCTCCCCACTCTCGTAACCATCAAAGAATGTTTTCTTCTGTGTTTCAACGTTTTCTTGAGTTCTTATAATAGTGGTCTTATACAACCTTTGTCCTTTCGTGACTGACTAAATTCACTTAGCACAATATCTTCCAAATTCCTCCATGCTATGTTTCACGGATTCGTCCTTGTTCTTTATCGTTGTGTAGTATTCCATTCTGTGAATATACCATAATTTGTTTATCCATTCATCTGTTGATGGGCAGCTAGGTTGTTTCCATCTTTTTGCTAACATAAACAGTGCTTCAATAAGCATATATCTATTTGTATGACGGCTCTTAATTCTCTAGGATATATTCCAAGGAGTGGGATTGCTGGATCATATGGTACTTCTATTTCTAGCTTTTTAAGGAAGTGATAAATCAATTTCCAAAGTGGTTGTACCATTTTACATTCCCACCAACAGTGTGTAAGTGTTCCAGCCTCTTCACAACCTCTCCAACATTTATTATTTTGTGTTTTTTGGATTAAGGCTAGCCTTGTTGGGGTGAGATGGTATCTCATTGTAGTTTTGATTTGCATTTCTCTAATGGCTAATGATCGTGAGCATTTCCTCATGTATCTGTTAGCCGCCTGAATGTCTTCTTTGGCGAAGGGCCCATTCATATCTTTTGCCCATTTTTTAATTGCGTTGTTTGTCTTTCTGTTGTTGCGGTTTTGCAGTATCTTGTAGATTTTAGAGATTAGATGCTGATCAGGTTTGTCATAGCCAAAAAATTTTTCCCAGTCTGTAGGCTGTCTTTTTACTCTTTTGGTGAAGGCTTTTGATGAGCATAAGTGTTTGATTTTTAGGAGTTCCCAGTTATCTAGTTTCTCTTCTGGTGTTTGTGCATTGTTACTTATGGTTTGTATTCTGTTTATGCCATGTATTAGGGCTCCTAGCATTGTCCCTATTTTTTCTTCCACAATCTTTATTGTTTTCAATTTTATTTTTAGGTCTTTGATCCATTTTGAGTTAGTTTTTGTGCATGGTGTGAGGTATGGGTCTTGTTTCAGTTTTTTGCAGATGGATATCCAGTTATGCCAGCACCATTTGTTAAAGAGACTGTCTTTTCCCCAGTTAACAGACTTTGGGCCTTTGTCAAATATCAGCTGCTCATAGGTGGATGAATTTACGTCTGGATTCTCAATTCTGTTCCATTGGTCTATGTATCTGTCGTTGTACCAGTGCCAGGCTGTTCTGACTACCGTGGCGGTATAAGAGGTTCTAAAATCAGGGAGTGTGAGGCCTCTCACTTTGTTCTTCTTCTTGAGTTTACTTCACTTATTCGGGGCCTCTTCCCTTTCCATATAAAGATAGTAATTTTTTTCTCCATCTCATTAAAAAATGCCAGTGGAATTTGGATCGGGGTTGCATGGTATCTGTAGATTGCTTTGGGTAGAACCGACCTTTTCACAATGTTGAGTCTGCCTATCCATGAGCAAGGTATGTTTTTCCACTTAGGCAGGTCTCTTTTGGTTTCTTGCAGTAGTGTCTTCTAGTTTTCATTGTATAGGTCTTTTACATCTCTGGTTAGATTTATTCCTAAGTATTTTATCTTCTTGGGGGCTATTGTAAATGGTATTGATTTGGTGATTTCCTCTTGGAAGTTCTCTTTGTTGGTGTAGAGGAATTCAACTGATTTTTGTATGTTTATCTTGCATCCTGATACTTAGCTGAAATCTTCTGTTAGTTCCAGTAGTTTTTTTGTGAATTCTTTGGGGTTTTCTGTGTATTAGATCATATCATATGCACACAGAGATACTTTGACTTCTTCCTTACCAATTTGGATGCCCTTTATTTCTTTTTCTAGCCTAACTGCTCTGACTAGGACCTCTAGCACAATGTTGAATAAGAGTGGTGGTAAGGGCATCCTTGTCTGGTTCCCATTCTCAAGGGGAATGCTTTCAAACTCTCTCCATTTAGGATGATGTTGGCTGTTGGCTTTGTATAAATGCCCTTAACTATGTTGAGGAATTTCCCTTCTATTCCTATTTTGCTGAGAGTTTTTATCATGAATTGGTGCTGGACTTTGTCAAATGCCTTTTCTGCATTGATTGATAAGATCATGTGGTTCCTGTCTTTTATTACTGTGATGGATTACACTGATTGTTCTTCTAATGTTGAACCATCCCTGCATACCTGGTATAAATCCTACTTGATCATGATGAATTATTTTTTTGATATGTTGCTGAATTCTATTGGCTAGGATTTTGTTGAAGATTTTTGCGTCAATGTTCATGAGGGATATTGGTCTGTAATTTTCTTTTTTTGTGGTCTCTTTCCCTGGTTTTGGTATCAGGGTTATGCTGGCTTCATAGAATGAGTTTGGGAGTATTCCATCATTTTCTATGCTCTGAAATACCTTTAATAGTAGTGGTATTAATTCTTCTCTGAAAGTTTGGTAGAATTCTCCAGTGAAACCATCCAGGCCAGGGCTTTTTTCTGCTGGGAGTTTTTATATTATTTTTTCAATTTCTTCTTTTGTTACAGGTTTATTTATTTGCTCCACCTCTGATGGTGTTAGTTTAGGTAGGTAGTGAGTTTCTAGAAATTTATCCATTTTCTCTAGGTTTTCAAATTTGTTAGAGTAAAATTTTTCACAGTATTCTGTTATGATTCTTTTAATTTCAGTTGGGTCTGTTGTGATATCACCCATCTCATTTCTTTTACAGGTTATCTGCTTCCTCTACTGTTTTTCTTTTGTAAGTTTGGCCAATGGTTTATCAATTTTGTTGATCTTTTCAAAGAACCAACTTTTGGACTTGTTAACTCTTTCGGTCGTTTTTCTATTCTTTATTTCATTTAATTCTGCTCTAATTCTTATTATTTCCTTTCTTCTGGCACCTGAGGGCTTCTTTTGCTGCTCTCTTTCTACTTGTTCCAGATGTAGGGTTAATGTTTTGATTTTGGCCCTTTCTCCTTTTTGGACGTGTGCATTTATTGCTATAAACTGACTTCTGAGCACTGCTTTTGCTGTGTCCCAAAGGTTCTGGTAGGATGTGTTTTCATTCTCGTTCGATTCTATGGATTTCTTTATTCCATTCTTAATTTCTTCTATAACCCAGTAGTTTTTGAGCAAGGTGTTGTTCAGTTTCCACGTGTTTGGTTTTTTTCCCTTGCTTTTTCTGTTATTGATTTCTACTTTTATGACTTTATGGCCAAAAAAGATGCAGATAAGCAAAAATCTTAATGCTGCACACCAAATGTATTTTGCCTCTCATAAGGAAAACAATGGTAGTGATTATATCAAGCTTTCAAATCTATGGATGTACTCAGAGAAAAAATAAAGGCATCATCTCCAGTTCTTTCTCTGCCAACCCTACGTTTTCAGCAACTATAAGTAATGCCAAGTTCCTTTCAGGTGGCCCTTTCTCCAAGATGAGAAGACTTCCTGGAGCCTTGCTCAGAATAAACCTCCCCACGCTGGGTGTGGTCATGCCAGACACATCCAAAAATTCAATGGTTCTCAAAGTCCCCAGACCAGCAGCATCAGTATCAACTCAGAACTTACTAGAAATGCACATGCTCAGGTCCCACGCCAGACCTGCTGAATCAGAAATTCTGGAAACAAGACCCAGAAATCTATGTTTTAGCAAGCCTTCCATGTGTTCTGATGCCACTCAAGTTGGAAAACCCAAGTGACCTGAGAAAGCTGTGCCAAAGTTTCCCGGAGCCTGTGAAAATATCAGCCTTGCAGTTTTACCTTCACCCCCGCTCATAGCTAAGCTCACAAAACAAGGCTGGACAAGTATTCTTTGGGGACACCTCTCTGCTCCCAACCCCAGACTAAGTCAGGTATCCTTGCTCCCTGAGTTCAAGTGTAGCCAAAACAAAAACCAAACCCGCTGACGTTGAGTCAATTCCGACTCATAGAGACCCCAAAGGACAGAGTAGAACTGCCCCATAGGGTTTCCAAGGAGCAGCTGGTTGATTTGAACTGCTGACCTTTTGGTTAGCAGCCAAGCTCTTAACCCCTGCGCCACCAGAACTCCTGAGTTCAAGTGTAGCACTGCATAACTACACCTTTATCTAGGATGAATATTAGTCTTTCTAACTGAACAGTGAGCTCCAAAAGGGCTGAACATATGTTGGTTTCTGCTCACCATTGTATCTTCAGGGCACAGTTTGTGGTCTGGCATACAGTGAGGGTTCAATGAGTACTCACTGAAGTTTATGATGCTCAAAGAGTTGGATGTGGCATTTGTGGCATGTCTGAGTCTCACAGCTACATTCTGAGTCAAATATTTATCAAGCATCTGCCACAGCAGACACCATTCTAGGCACTAGAGCTCAGCACTGTACAAAGCAGAAAACAACACCCCAGTCCCCCAAGGGAAAAAAAATCTTGTGTTCGTGCCTTCTGAATCTTATTTTCTAGCTGGGAGAGACAGATAATAAATCAAAATAAACTAGTAAAAAAAAATAGCAAGTTAGACAGTGATAAGTACTGTAGAGAAAAACAAAGTTGGAAAGGGATATGGGGAGTCCAAGGGTGGGCAGTGAGGAAGGCACAGCTTGAACAGGATAGTCAATGTAGACCTCAGAGGAGTCTGTCAGCAAATGTCTTACAGAGGTGAAGGAGCAACCCATGAAAGTACCTGGGAATAAGGCGTATTAGGCTGAGGGAGCACAAGGGCAAAGCTCACCTGGAAGGCTAGAAGACCAGCAGAGAGGCTGGAGTGGGTGACCAAGAAGACAGTACGAGCAGATGAGCTCAGAGAAGCACAAGGGTGGGCAAAGATCACATGGGACCTTGCAGGCCGCTGTCGCGACTGCAGTCTCTTCTCAGACTGAAAGGAGAGGGATGAGCAGAGGAGTAAAGTTATCCCACTTCCCCTGTAAACAAATCAGTTGGCTTCTGTGTTAAGACTAAACTGAAGGGGCAAGGGAGGAAACAGGAAGAGCGGTTAGGAGCCTACCACAACCATCTAAGTAAGAGGTACTGGTGGCTTGGTCTTGGGTAGTAGCAATGGAGGGGTAAGGAGTGGTTGGATGCTGGCTCTAAGACGAGACACCAGATGCCATGGGTTTGCAGATTTTGTTCTGTCACTTAACTTTGCTCAGGGTGACAAAATTAGACTCCCAGAAAGAATATTTTATATGAAATATCTTTATAGGCAAGATAAGCATCTCACATTCTTAAGTAGCAAATAGAGAAAGTTAATAGGCAAATGATATGCCAGGAAAATATACTTGCAATAATCATGATAGGCAAAGGATTGGTTACCTAAAAATACGAAAAAAGACAAATCCTCTAACAGAAAAAAAAAAAAAATGGGCAAGAGCATAAAGATAATGGATGACAAATAAGTACATGAAAAAATACTCAACATCATCCATCACTATAAAAATATACATTGAAAGCACAATAAGCTACTACCATACACTTATTAAAATGGCTAAAATAAAACACACTGACAAAACCAAGTGTGGACAAGAATGCAGAGCAACTAGAACTCTCATGCATTTCTGTGAGAATACAAAATGATACAGCCATTTTGCTAAACAAATTTGGCTGTTTCTTAAAAAGGTAAACACACAGTTACCGTACAATCCAGCAGTCCCACCCCTAGGTATTTATCCATGTGAAATTAAAACCTATGTTTACGTAAAAAGTTGTACTTGAATGTTCACAGTAACTTTACTCATAATTGTCAAAAACTGGAAACAATCCTCAACTGGAAATGGGTGAACAAACTCTGGTCCATCTATATAATGAAATAAAAGGCAACAAACTACTGATACACTCAACAAATGAATGAATCTCAAATACATTACACTAAGTTTAAAAAGCCAGACACAAAAAGCTACTTTCCATATGATTCATTTATATGAGCTAAGGAAGAAGGGAAGTTTTGCCTAAAAACAGTGGCATAAGGAAATTTTTAGCAGATTGATGGAACTGTTTTGGATCTTAATTGTGGTGACAGTTATACTACTCTATTGCTTTCTCAAAACACCATAAAAGAAGAATGTTACCATATGTAATTGAAAAAATGAATTTAATAATTTTTTTAAAAGACAGAATCGGGGTCATCTGATTTCAAAATCTCTAAGCCACCTCAACTGGTTGTCCCTTCACAGAAATCCCTCTAAATTAAATGCCTGCAAAAAATAGAAAGAAAAAAAAATTGAATCCCCATTCAATCCCCTTGCCTCAACTGTCTCCCTTTAGCTATTTCCATCCTCTTCAAGGTCACCTCCTCTAAAAAGTTAGCTCTGATTAGTTCAGATTGTTGGATTATTACTTTCTTTGACTGCCTACCCCATACACATGAGTTCTTAATGGTAAGTCACATTAGGGGGAGGGCGATGAAGGTTATAATAAAAAAAAAGAAAGGTACTTCTCTCTTTCCTCTCCTAAATTCTGAACCAACTTAAGAAAAGTGACAAAGATTTAGAATGATGGGTATCAAGATAGAGAATGTGGCTAAACGACGCAGCTACAAATGTCTTAATAATCCAACCCCCTGTCTAGACCTTAGTCGGTAGGTCTGCAGAATGGGGACACTTAGCCAAATCACTGCATGTGGGTGGTAATCCACTGGGGACAGTGAAACAGAGAGGGGAACAGACAGACCCCAAAGACAGGGCTCAAAGGCAGTGGCCACACATACTCAGCTGCTCCCCGTCTCATCAATCAGACAAGGGAGCAGAGCCTCTTCTCTCCTAGGGAGCACAGTAGATGTTTCCTCATTGAAGAGCCAAAGAAGAATGCTGGCAGAAGTAGAAAATGGATCCCCCAACAACTTATTCTCTCACAATTAAATGTTAAGCTTTCTTAAGAATAACTCTCTATATCTCCTACTTTTCTGTATTCTAAATGCCTATGGTTGGTTGATTGTAAAAGAGACTTTGTTGACAAGAAAGTATTAACAATGTGTAAAACATGGAACATAAAGGTTGGATGACCATATACAGTAACTTAAATTCACTTATTCAAGTATTTATTGGGTACTTACTATGGACAAGTTGCTACAGCAAACATTAGGGATTTGCAAAAGTTCTCATGGTTAATTTTTTAGAATCTGAAGAAAAAATCAGTAAACAAAATTATTTAATACAAGGACATTATGGGGAAGTCAGCAAAATAAACAATAAAGATAAAGGAATAAATTCTAGCTGAAAAATGAAGCCTATACGGGACCTATTGGTTAAATATTCACAGAAAACTGTGAGGCCAGGGAATAAATGAAAAACCTACAACTTTGAGGAGAAACAGTCATGGGTTCTAGTCCTGGCTCCACCAGTTACCTGCTGTATGACTGGGCATGTTATTTAACATCCTCAGACCTCAATTTCCTCAATTATAATGAAAGATAAAAGTAGATAATCTGTTAAACTTGTCAGAACGATTGAATTATATAATTTGGTATAACTCAAGGCAGATAGTAGGGATTCAGTAAATGCTAGTATTCTTCCCTATTTTTTTTTTTTTTTAAATCTAACCACAATTACACATAGGCAATACTTCCCCAGGGCTAAAAGGAACTTCTAATTATTTCATCAGCAACACATGTTTCGTGCTTCGTGACGTTGCCCCATTCACATGGGTTATAAGTGGGCCTGTCCTAATTGAATGTGTTCTTTGTGTATCAAAGACATGGTTATCCCAAAACAGCAGCAGCCCTCATTTGAGACTTCTTTAGTTTGTTGACTTCAAAGCTCTGTACTACTGGGATTGTAACCAACATTTTAAGATTGAAAAGAATAATAATTCTGCAGGCTCTCAGAAGGGTAACACTTATCTTATGAAAAACGAGTTTTGTTTGTTTTTTAATTGTCAGTGTTTATTCTTGGAGATTTAACGTTATCTACTACCTGTTTTTCTTCCTCTCCAATGCTCAACTTGAAAGTCATTCAAAAGATTTACTGGCATCTCTAAGTATGGGCCCTATACGTACTTCCTACCTGAAATGTGCTCTTACTTAGGAAAAATGCCGAGCTCCAATAATTGTGACCTGTGTAAATTCGAAGGTGCAAATACAAGGAGATCAAGTGAAGTGTTGCTGAATTGTTATATGTCACACTACTCAAGATGATCTGCAATTCCCTCAAAGCCTCGTGGTCCTCAACAATTGTGAATAAACAATGTCCTGGAATCCAGAAGGACTATGACACCTGCATTCGAAGTATTGATCTTGCCTCCTGTGCATTTTCTAGAAATGCTCTGTGTGTTCATCGATGACACAACAGTACCAATCTAAGACAGAGACATAGGGACAAACATTCAAACCACGTGATCCTCTGGTAAGAGGCTGCCAGTACTGAATTCATTCTCATTGTCAACAAGAAAATTAGAAGGTGACTTGTAGCATCTAGACTAAGGCATGCTCTTTTCCAGCCTGGTTTGTGTTCTGGCCCTGTGCAACCTGGAATAATGAGAACGTGTGCCTGCTTGGCAATGAGACTGTGTGGGGATGAGAGACCTCGAATAGATGAGAACTTTGGAGCATGTTTGGGCCCAGGAATGAACGAGCCAGATTCCCTCAGTGCAATGGCTCCTCTCAGAAGATGGAGCCCAAGAGAAATGCTGCATTTACCTTCTTACACCACAGAGATCAAATTAGTTAATACCCTCTCCACTGCCTTAAAATCATTTGAGAACACCTGAGCAAAAAATAAACCAAAAAGTAAAGTCTTGGGAGCTCAGAAAAACTGCATAGAATCAGTTATGAAGGTTTTGAACTTTGGGTATCCCAACTGCTATGCGATTATACCCCTCCATCTCATCAAGATGCTACCAAAGTAATTAGGGTAATAAGTATGAAGAATGTTATACTTCTTGGAAAACCAGTGCTTTAGATGTTCAGTAAATGGTATCTTCCTTCCAAATTGCCTTAGCAGCCTTGAATTCTTAATCATTCACTTATCCATTTAATCAATCAAAAAAATTTTATCTCTTCACTTTTTTCTTCTAACTGCACGGTAATACATGCTTACTGTAAGATATTCAAATGAAACAGTATTGCATAAAGGAAAACGTACAAGTCCCTGGAAATCCCAGCAAATGTGTATTTACTTGTTACTCACTTTATTCTAGGCTCTGCGTTAGAGATGCCGTGGAGTTATCAAACCAAATCAGAAAACACTCCTACCCACAAAAAGACCACAACTTAGTGAGAGAGTAACTATTAAAATAACTAAGTACAAGATGAAAAGCAATGCAAACATAAGGAAAATACAAAGAACTGCTACAGGAACTCAGAAAAGAAAGAAATTGCTTCTAGCTCAGTATGACCAGGGAAAACTTCTTCCTTTGCAAAAACAGCCCATTTCTATCACTTCTGTGGTCATAGGATTCCGCCTGTCACGTCACTCATGAGTCCTGCCACTCGGTATTGGAAAGGCTTCCCTAAACTAAGATCTAGGGGTTCAATTCCACTTTCTTACCATTTTCCCAAGCATTCAGCAGTTCTGAATCTGCAGCATATCTCCAAACAAGGCAAACGTGACAGAAAGAATCATTTGATCATTGTCACTTCCCCTTATCACTGTCAACAGAAATGGGGGGAAATACAAAAACAGTAAGACAGAAAAAGGACAAATGCTAAGTTTTCCCTGCTCCCCTCAGAAAAGAAAACTCAGAAAAACAAAGGAGGTCTAAGATGAAAAGAAGGAACCCTGTGGCGCAGTGGTGAAGAGCTTGGCTGCTAACCGAAAGGTCAACAGTTCAAACCCACCCAGAAGCTCCATGGGAGAAAGATGTGGCAGTCTGTTCCGTAAAGAGTACAGCCTTGAAAACACTATGGAGCAATTCTATTCTGTCCTATCGACTTGCTACAAGTCAGAACTCACTCAGCGGCATACAACAACAACAACAAGTTAACAAGGGGAGTCCCTGGGGGGTAGAAGCAGTTAAGGTGCTCAGCCATTAACTGAAAAGTTGGAGGTTTAAGTCCATCCAGAGGCACCTCGAAAGAAAGTCCTAGTGATCTACTTCTGAAAAATCAGCCATTGAAAACCCTGTGGAGCACATGTCCACTCTGACACACATGGGGTCACCATGAATCAGAGTCAACTGGACAGCAATCTGCTTTTTCAAGTTGGAAAGAAGGATAAAAGGCATATAAACACGCGGGAGCACTCACAGACACCAAATATTTAATACATGAGAGCTATCTAGAGGGATGGGAGGATAAAAGTGAGTTTGAAATACATAAAAGCTGCTATTATGCAGAAATTCAAATTTATGCTAGACCCTCTGGACAGGGAGGTGGCTGAGTACAGAGGGAAACAATCGAAGACCAAGGTTTCACAGACAGCTCTGTCTCTGACAAGTTGAGAGATCTAGAACAAGACAGTTAACCCTTCTGAGTCTCACGCTCCTCACCAGTAACATAAAGATAATGATCCTAACCCTGCATGAGCTTCAGATGTGATAATATATTGGAGAGTATTTTACAAAACACTATATCAACACATAAACCAAATCAAACCTGTTGCTGTTGAGTCGATTCCAACTAATAGTGACCCTATAGGACAGAGTAGAACTGTCCCATAGACTTTCCAAGGAGTGGCTGGTGGATTCGAACTGCCAACCTTTTGGTTAGCGGCCAAGCGATTAATCACTGCGCCACCAGGGCTCCATATAAACACATGTTGTTGTTAGGTACCAGAGTCGATTCTGACACACAGTGACTGCATGTACAACAGAACAAAACACTGCCCGGCCCTGTGCCATCCTTATAAACACACTGGGCTAAGGTAATCTGCCAAAGTTCCAATGAAAGATTTTTAGATTCAGGATATAAATCTAGATTTTTCCAATGACCAGTCACAAAGTGCCACTTTCATTGACTCTAAGAACTGGGAAGGATTTAAGTAAGATAATATATAAAAATAACACCTCCTGAAGGGCAGAACCATAAGGGGTACAGCTTTGTTCCCCCACCATGGACATAGTACTGGGCACGGAGTGAACACTCAGTCCTCAGTAAAGCTGGACTGACCTTTCTCCTACCCTCATTCCTGTCCCCTAGCCACTACTGACTCTCTGCTGCACGTTTACTGGTATATCAGCACTGGGTGAGTTACCATCCAAAGGACAAAGTCAAATGGGCAAAGAGGCACTCCCTTAGCATCTATCTTTCGTCGTTATTTATACACTTCCCTTCGTGGGCTGACGCAAGTAAAGACCTGGGCTGAAAGGTCCCACACACTGGCATCACTAAACCAAGCCTCCTGGCATCCTTGCTCAAGAAAAAAAGATGGCATGGGTGGGCAGCGAACCTGCAGGGCAGCCCAGGCACTGAGCAGCCTTGGCAAGCTTGAGGGTAGCAGGCCACTCCTGACTGTAGGCCACTGCATTTGCTTGTCATTTGTAAGTGCACAGAACAGAACGCAAGCCCCACTCTGCCACACACTTCACAGCAATATCCTGAGAATTTTGAAACGGAAAAGAGATTTCTCTATTAAATAGGTTCAAGACAAGCCTGAAAATGAATTCTTTATAGGCTAATGGTGTAATATTGGAAAAGAGCTTTGCACAATCCAGTCTTCCTTCCTTGGTGCCCAAGCAGGATTAATGGAAGGCCTGGCCAGCAGTTGCCCGGGGTACCGATCTAGATGAGGTACTAAAGTATGCCCAGAAACGTAACACGTAACACAGTGAAGAAAACAGCATTCATGGGAGCTTTCTTCAAGAAAGGAATTGGGCTTAATTTTAAGAAATACTTTGATAAGATGACTGAGGTGGGCATAGGAATGCCAGTAAGACCTCCCAAGGGGCATGCTCCAAAACAAGACAGGGCCAATAAAATGCCTTCATGTGGGGTGGGCCCAGCAGCTGGAGGGCTTCCATTTTGTGAAGTGGGGTATGGAGACCATAACGCAGCACTCTGCGATCAACCCCCTCCATAGCAGCAAATCTGTTACTTCATTTGATTGATGAAGGGACACCAAACTAGTGGTCTCCTTGGGCCTCCCGCACGTCTTGGTCAAGCCCTGCTGGGGATCCCAGCTCTTGTAATTAGAAAAGGTCCTGCTTTTTTCTTTCAGCCCTTCCCCTACCCCAACTATTTTTGCCTCTCTTACTCTATTCATACAGACAATTCACTTACAAATATTGACTGAATTCCTACTATAGTTCAAGCACTAGGAATGGAGAGGTGAACGTAACACAATCTTGGTCCTAGAGGAATACACATTCTAGACAAACAACTAAGTTAATATAAGGTAAACTGATGGGAGCGCTAAGAGAGAAACATGCAAATACAACCATGAGGACACAGAGAAGGAGTCGAGGAAGGCCTCATGGAGGATGTGACACTTACGTAGGGCCTCATAGGACTGGTAATGGCTGACCAGGTGCAAAAGAAGGAGAAAGGATCTCCAGGCTGATAAATGAATGAACCAATGCATAGAAGCCTATGAAGACATGGTGTCTTCAGGAAGCTCCAAAGAGTCTATAGTTGTGACAGAACAAGCAATGTAGTGTGAAGTGGTAGGAAATGAGGCTAGAAACAAAGATCAGAGCCAAAACTTGAGAAGTCTTAATGCCAAGCCAGAGGGTTGATATTTTATCCTGCAGGCACTCGGGAATTACCACTGGTGTTGAGCTGGAAGTAGGAGAACACACACGGTCATATTTGTGCTCAGTGAAAGCACTCTGGCAGCAATGTAAAAATTAAAGAATGAGAGTGGTCCAGGATGAGAACAGACTGCAGGAAAAAAGGAGGCATCGTGCAGGTAGAATCAATGGAACTTGATGACTGTAGAGCACAGTGATAAAGAGGGAAGAGTTCTTCTCACCTAATTGACTCCTACTCATCCTTCAGATCTCAGATCAAATGCCACTTCCCAAAGGAAGCTGTCTCAAACCCCAGGAATAGATCAGGTCTCTCTGCGACATGCTCTCAAAGCACAGGACTTAGCTCAGTTTGTAAGGATATGTTTGTACGATAAATCGGAATAATATCTGTTTCTACTGCCAGACTATGAGCCTCGTGAGGGTACAACCATGTCTATTTTGTTGTCCATGTGGCCTCAGCATACAGCACAGGGCTTGGCTCATGGAAGAACTCAGTAAATATTACTTGAATGGAATGGACAGGGAAAGGCAGGAAACTGAGACTCAGAGTCTTTTAAAGGCTTTAAGGTCTATGGGGTAACAGCCTTTTTCATTTTAAGAATGTTGTTAGGTGCTGTCAAGTTGGTTCTGACTCACAGAGACCCTATGTACAATGGAACAAAACACCGCCCAGTCCTGTGCCATCCTCAGAATCACTGTTATGCTTCAGCCCTTTGTTGCAGCCACTGTGTAAGTCCATCTTGTTGAGCGTCTACCTGCTTTTCGCTGACACTCTACTTTCCCAAGCATGACGTCCTTCTCTAGGGACTGGTCCCACCTGATAATATGTTCAGAGTATGTGAGACAAAGTCTCGCCATCCTCAGTTCCAAGAAACATTCTGGCTGTAGTTCTTCCAAGACAGATTTGTTCATTCTTTTGGCAGTCTATGGTATATTCAACATTCTTTGCCAATACCATTAACTCAAAGGCATCAATTCTTCTTCAGTCTTTCTTATTCATTGTCCTTATTCATTTTAAGCATGGGTGTCAAATAATACACACTAGTACACTTATGTCTGAACACACACATACATACACACAGTAAAAGTAGATACGAGGATTAACAGATACTACAGTTTATTTAGCTTCCCTGTCTATTTCTCCATTCTCTAGATAATCAAGCACTTCTAGACTCTTTAATGAGTCTAGAATAAATCCCTTTAATTTTTTACTTGTTTCAATTGATCAATGTTTTTTCTGCACATATACAAGACTAAGAAATGAAGAAAATAAGGTCTTTTGGATATGGATACTGGAGCAAAATACAACAACAAAATACCACCAAAACCACAGAGCTAAATTAAGTCAACACAAAGCACCATAAAAACGAAAGCTAAAGCATTTAAAGGCCTAAAACTCATTACAGACCAAAATGTAAATCTGATTGCAAAATTATCTGCATCTTTAATTTAGAGGTTCATGATCATGCTGGAGGCCGGAGACAAAATTTAATTTAAGGAGCAATTTCGGCCAATCGTCCACATTTTCTTTAACAGAAGGGCAGCAGAGACAGAGAATGACGTAAACGATATCCACGGAGGGCCAGAACAAGGAAAAGCAGAGATATGATCACATATCCAAGACACTCGGGTCAGGGTTGGGGAGGCTGGTAAGGCAGTGCCGCCCTCCCTGGAACTGAGCTGGTCTGTAATTAGTTTAGGCTGTGGAGGCCTGTATCATTAAAAAGATGATGACTGGACACTTGCCACAATCAAGACAATGTTTCGTAATCAAATTAACTCAGCTCAAGAGCTTGATTTGCAGCCTGCTTATGGTTACACATCTAATGGGTCTGAGGGTTTTGGGGGCATATGACATGAGAAAGACACGAGGTAAGAAGCACAGAAAAAAAAATGAAGCACAGGAAGACATGGCCACAGGGCTTTTAGCCACAGAGCATCCGAGGTGCGGTGCGGGGGGCAGCACAGTGAGTACAGAAAGAAGAGATCAGAAATTGATCCTCAAGGAACTGAATATAGTTTTTACGAAATAATAATATTAAACCCACATGCTTTAAAATGTGTGTGGCTTAATACTTCAGCAAAGACCATGATGCCGAGCTCCTCAAAGGCAGGGGTCTCCAGGGCATATATCTTCGCATCCCCAGAACCTAGTGTATTGCCCAGAGCAGTGTGAGGACTCAGAAAACTTCTGGAAAATGAAGGGCTATCATGCTGCCATAATACTTAGGAGAGAACAGTGGAGAAACATGGAAAACCTTTCTGATCTACTGGGAAGTGAAAATGGTATGCAGATGGATTGCAACCATGTACAAAACAGGCATGTCTGAACCAAGGAATACCAAGGATTGCCAGGAGACATCAGAAGCTAGGGAGCGGCAAGGAAGAATTCTTCCCTAGCGCTTTCAGGGAGAGCATGGAACTACCAATACTTTGATTTCGTACTTCCAGCCTCCAGAACTGTGAGCAAACAAATTTCTGTTGTTCTAAGCCACCCAGTTTGTGATTATGCATAATGGCAGCCCTAGAAAGCTAATATACAACTCAATGTCATTCAACTGGTAAATGGATAAACAAACTGAGGTACATTCATACAATGGAATACTATTCAGCAATTAAAAAAAGAACAAACTACTGATACAAGGACAACATGGATGGATCTCAGATGCATTATGCTAAGTAAAAGCCAGACTCAAGCCTACGTACTGTATGATTCCATTGATATGACTTTCTGGGAAAGGCAAAACTATAGGAATGGAAAATAGATCTGTGGATGCCAGCAGCTGGGACTGGAGAGAGGGGGTTGGCTACAAAAGGCTCCAGGGAATTTGGGGAGGGAATGGAAATGTTCTATATGTTTATTGTGGTGGTGGTTACACAACATAAAACCAAAACACCAAAAGAAAAGGAAACAGGCATATTTGAAGACAACTAGAAGACAATGTGCAAAAACAAAAACCGTGGTGCTCGGTGTTGGGATTCTGCTTGTGATTTTTTTTCCCCCCTAAAATTGTCTTTAATGTTGTCAAAATGTCATCTTTTCCATTTCAAAATCTACAAAGGTTTTCATGTTGGATGAGAGAAGAAAGTGGGCAGTGAATGAACTGCTAGCTTATACGCTGTCTTAGTCATCTAGTGCTGCTACAATAGAAATACCACAAGTGGATGGTTTTAACAAAGAAAAGTTTATTTCCTCACAGCAAAGTAGGCTAAAAGTCCAAATTCAGGGAGTCAGCTCCAAGGCAAGGCTTTCTCTCTCTGTCGGCCTTCTTCTTATCAGTGTTCCCCCAGACTAGGAGCTTCTCTGCGCAGGGACCCCAGGTCCAAAGGATGCGCTCTGCTCCTGGCACTGCTTTCTTGATGGTATGAGGTCTCCCGTCTCTCTGCTCACTTCTGTCTTTTTATATCTCAAGAGATTGCCTCAGGACACAGTCCAATCTTGTAGACTGAGTCCTGCCTCACTAACACAACTGCCATCCATCGTCCCTCATTAACATCACAGAGGCAGGATTTACAACATATAGGAAAATCACACAATACCAGGAATCACGGCCCTGCCAAATTGATACATACATTTTTGGGGGGACATAATTCAATCTGTGACACAGGCTAAGGGTCAAACTCCCTAGCTTTGCACTGGGTACCCTTTGTGATCTGGTCCAGCCAGACACTCCGTGAAACTCATTTCATATCCTAACCCTCTTCCTTTCTTCTTTCCCATCACAATGAATTCCTTGCCCTTTCCACAATAAAGTTTCACTCTCCCCACCCCCACCCCAACACACACTGTTCTCACTACCATTCTTCATAAGACTAAACCCTACTCAGTCTTCAAAACACAGCCAAATATCCCCTCCTCTGAGAAGCCATCCCTGATTCCCCAATCTCGTTGCCACTCCTGGGCATTTCCACAGCAACTTATCTCAGTACACTTGTCACACTACGCTCCACTCACTCGTTTTTGTCTTTTCCTTTCTCCTCCACTATCCTGGACGCCACCTACAGATAATGTAAAGACACCTGGGGCTACAAAAGCCAACGGATGACCCACGGTCTGCTTTACTGAACTGTGACAGCATGGTCACCTATTCAAGATCCTCTGGTTGTAAGAAACAGACATCCATTGAAACTATTTTCAGTACAAGTGGGAATTTATTATAAGGACACAGAGGCACTTCTCAGAGCCTGAGGGCAGAAAGTGCAGTCACTGAGGTCTGGATCCAGGAGCTGGCAAGTCCACTGAATCAAGGAGCCACCCTCAGCCTCACTCTCTCCCTCTCCCTCCCCCCCTGAAGCCTCAGCCCTCTAACCAGCACCTCTCCACAGGCCTGCTCTACTCCTCTCTTTCAGAAAGACAGTTGTACAGTGGTTAAAAGCATGAACCCAGGCCCCCTCGGGTCATATCCTTGTTCTGCCATTAACCAACTACTTGACCTTGGGCAAACCACTCAACCTCTCTGTGACTCAGTTTCCTCATCTGTAAAATGGGAATAAGAAGAGGACCTACCTCTCAGGGCTGTTAGGAGGATTACTGAATTCATCTACATACACCTGCCCACAGCAACCATGTTTACCCATCCAGCCAGTCTGAGTATCTACAAAGCACATCTTAGACCCAAATCCAACTTCTGGGAAAGACTGGCCCAGCTTGAGTCAGCCGCGCATCCTTGATCCATTCAGCTGTGGCCACGGAACCAAATCACCCAGTACAAACACGACCACCAGGGCCCACCCTTGAGGGTGAGAGCTGGGAGCAACTCTCAGAGAAAGGGGCCACGGGCTGGGCAGATACCACAAACCAACCAACCAACCAAAGCCAGCAAGCATCCTCTCGTGGGCCCACGCAGCCACACGCATGGGCCTGCCTTGACTCACAGCTGGGCCTCTTCACCTCACGGTCCTGGGCAAGGCTCTTATTTTAAACACACAGCTGCCTGGCTGCCTGGCTGCCTGCAATGGCACCTCAGGGAGAGCCACACGCCAGCACTTAGTAAAGGCTTAATGGTGATGCTGGAGACGCTGAGAAGAACAACAGGCCACACCTCGGGCTGCTGTTTCCTCCCAGCAGTTCACTTCTGGGCTACGTGGCTTGGTGGCGGAGGCGGCACATCCCTGTAACTTGGCTAACGTGGCTGGGTTCTGGGGCGGACCCTCATCGACCCCATCCAGCTGACAGGCAGATTTACACCCCACTAAATCCACTGTCACGCTAGGACCTCCTCCTCCCTTCCAGGGCTTAAAGAACACTGGCACAGCATCTGGTAACACGAAGACAAAAGGCCTCCCAACAAAATTAACCACTTGACTTCCAGGTGCTAGGTTGCTGTGCTAGAATTCCGAAGTAAATGTGATCAGCTGGGAGAACTGCATTTTTTAAATAAAAAGAAACTCACCATAGCCTTGGTTTCTAACCTGTCCCATAAACAAAATCCCACTTCCAACAATATGTCAAGCTAACTTTACACTAGGATAATCTCTTTAACCAAAGCCAAGATTTGTAGAACGTGTATCTTCAAAGTCCACTCATAACCAGGGCTTCGAACCAGTTCCTTCCAATTCAGACCCCTACTGAGAATTTGCATTTCCACCCCACATATACTGAATCAGAATCTATAGTTTAACAAGATCCCCAGGTGATTCTTATGTAGAACAGATTTGCAGAACCACTGCGCTACTGGTGGTTCTCAGAACTGGTCCGTAGCCAGCAGCATTAGCGTCGGCTGCGAACTCGTTAGTAATGCAAATTCTCAGCAGAGGTTCAAACCTGAACAAACCAGTCTGAAGCCCTGCTCATAACACAGTACCTCACTCAGTCCTCAAAACAGCCTTGAGTAGGTGCGTATTGTTATCCTCATTTCACGGAAGGAGAAACTGAGACTCAGAAAGGCTAAGGCAGTTGCCTAAGATGACATAAGCTGAAAACAGCAGAGCTCTAATTCAAACACAAGTTTGCTAGTGTCTTGCCCACGGTGTTCTCTCTAGCCTGCCTGCCGTCACTTACTTTCCCTAATTTCAAACCAAGAATCATCTTCTCTGAACTATTTGTGTGGACACAGGTGAGCAGGGATGTTCTGCAGCAGTGCTGGGTAAGTCAAGCTCTACACCACCCAGCCAGAACTGCTAATCAGATTCACGTATTCAGTTTCCCTGTAAGATTTATTTGAATAAATAGAAGTGTGTTGTGTTACTATTTTCACGGCCACAATCACCTCCATCTCCATCACCATCACATTTCTTCAACACCTCCCAGGTACCAGTCAGAGTCCAGGAGCGATGCGAAAGGTTAACGCGATTGGCTGCTAACCCAAAGGCTGGAGGTTCGAGTCCACCCAGAGGCACCTAGGAAGAAAAGCCTGGCAACCTACTTACAAAAAATCAGCCACTGAAAACCCTAGGGAGCAAAGTTGTACTCTACACAGATGGGGTCACCATGAGTTAGAGTCAGCCTGACTACAACTGTTTTGTTTTGTGGTTGGGTGGCAGCAGACACTGTGCTAAGTGCTTTAAACATTATTGCAGATAATTGTCACAGTGATGAGGTACTTTTAGCACCCCCACTTTACAAATAAAAAAACTGAAGCCCAAAGCAATAAGCCTTGCCCAAGTTTACATAGCAAGTAGCCAAGTAGACATTCAAATCCAGAACCATCCGATTCCAGACTCTAAACCGCCATTACTGGTGTTTAGAGAAATTAATTTCCAAGAAATCAATACCAAGATCTCATCGCTTCTCTCTGATAAGAATATTCTGCCTTTGAATTTTTAGCTCTCGATTATAAGCAAAATATACTAGCAACTACCTAGTATAAAATGGGATTTTGTTCATGGGAGAAAATATTGAAGTTGTCAAGGATTTCGTTTTACTTGGATCCATAATCAACGCTCATGGAAGCAGCAGTCAAGAAATCAAATGATATATTGCAAATCTGTTGCAAAAGATCTCTTGAAAGTATGGAAAAGCAAAGATGTCACTTTGAGGACTAAGGTGCACCTGACCCAAGACATGATATTTTCAATCGCCTTATATGTATGCAAAAGCTGGACTATGACTAAGGAAGACAGAAGAAGAATTGATGCCTTTGAATAATGGTGTTGAAGACTATTGAATACACCATGGACTGACAGAAAAATGAACAAGTTTGTCTTAGAAGAAGTACAGCCAGAGTGCTTCTTGGAAGAGAGGATGGTGAGACTACATCTCACATACTTTAGACATGTTATCAGGAGGGACCAGTCCCTGGAGAAGGACATCATGCTTGGTAAGGTAGACAGTCAGCAAAAAAGAGGAAGACCCTCGACCAGATGGATCGACACAGTGGCTGCAACAGTGGGCTCAAGCAAAACAATGATTGTGATGCTGGCCCAGGACTGGGCACTGTTTCGCTCTGTTGTACATCAGGTTGCTATGAGTTGGAACCATCTTGATGGCACCTAACAACAACAACAAACACCTCAAGTCCTTTCTACAGGTGTGTAGGAAAATAGGTAAACAGGATTACTCTTAAGATTTTGAATAGAAGCTATACATGAAATAGATACTTCAATAAATTTTGCTGTAGCATGAAGAGCAATCTCATTTTCAAATGGAGAATTCTGACTTATATATGTGGGGAATTATAATTATCCAAGTGGGGTTTATTACATATACCACTTTAAGGAATGCTGTGAGTTTAAATGGATTTGAATAGCAGGGGCAGTCTAAAATCAGTCAACATCGTTGAGAACAATCATTTGAAGACCTAGAATTCTCTCTTGGAAAATTCATCTGAAGAAAAGACTCAGGAAATCGCAATGTTCACTCACAGATAACAGACAACCTGAGTATTTGACTCATCACCATCTTTGAGAATAAAGACAATTAACAGCTGTTTGTACAGGAAAGAATTTTAAAAAGAATAAAGACAGTGAGAGGTGGTAGACAGAGTGTAGTGGTTAAGAGCACTTTGAAGGCAGCCAGCCCCGGGTGGGAGTCCCGGCTGTGTCATTTGCCAGCTCTGTGGCTTTGGTCAAGTCACCTAAAAACTTTTCAACTTGTTGGGTCATTCATAAATCTGAATGACAGTGGCTCCTATCTGACGAGATTTCTATGATTAACAAACAACAGCTCTTATGATGACAGCAGAGTCCCGGGTGGTGAAAATGGTTAATGTGCCTGGCTACTAACTAAAGGCTGGTGTTTCAAGTCCACCTAGATGCACCTTGGAAGAAAGGCCTGGCAATCTACTTCTGAAAAATTAGCCATTGAAAACCCTATGGAGCACAGTTCTACTCTGACACACATGGGGTCACCATGAGTCAGAGTCGACTCGACAGCAACTGGTGGTAACTGGTATGACGATGATGATGATGATCTATCTGCTTTTACTACCAGAAAAATGGGTAGATGGGATATAGGCAAGTTTAAGAGGTTAAAAAAAAAAAGTATCCTCCTCTTTCTCTTACTTACTTTTGTTCTTCTAATATAACTCTCATCTTCCTCTTGAAAAATCCCTGCACTGCTCATCTGTGTTCAAATGCTGATCTCCTCTTGAGAGCCCCCATATAGGTTCTGTTAATAGAGAAGGGGCATGCCTCTTCTCTTTCCCAGTGAGGGCTGAGGACTTTGCTGCCTTTTGGCTACTTCTGAGGATGAAAGGAATAATCTTGATGTAAAGGGATTCCTCTCCCTATATATTAAGGTAGCCCATGACAGCCAGCTTGGTTTGCAACTTTTCACAACAGGTTCCAGAATACACTTGAGCCTTTGTGTTCAGTCCTGTCATTACTGGGGACAGGGAGAAATAACCATTTAGAAAGTGTCAACAATATACCAGACAGATAACTGGAGCATAGAATTTAAGACACAGTTGTAGACCACTACATTTATAATTCAAATTTAGCTAACAAGACTGAGGAAAACATATAGAATAATTAAGGAGACTCTTTAGCTCTTCTTATTAACTGAAAACATCTGAAAGATTGCAATAGCAAGTGAGGGTGTGTATATACACACACATATACATCTCTTTGATTGGTGACAATCAAAGAGAGAGGGTAAGCTCTCTGAGGGCAGGGACTCTGTGTGTTCTAGTACCCAGTGTATCCTCAGCATCTAGCACAGGACTCAAAAAGCTGCGAGCATGCAGTCAAAGTGCTGAACGAATGCAGAAGTGCATGGACATGCCCCAGATGCATTGTAATCAAAGCCTGTTGAAGGTTTGCCTGGTCTCCTGCCTTATTCACCTAGAAAAATGTCCTACACCTTGCTGGTCATTATTTTCATCCTCAGCATATAAAATAATGAAAACACAAGTTCATAACAAAATAATATTTTAAACATACATGGAATGCCAGTTCATTAAAAAGAGACTAGGGAGTATTTCACATTGAGACACTAGGGAGCATCATTACTTTGAAATGTCACTTTCTGCTTTAATTAGTACATTCTAATGATAAGTATGTGTCATTCTTATCTAATGAAAGTCTTGAATGCATATGGAATCTGGGTCACAGCCCTCTCTGGGAGGTATACGGATGTACAAAGAACGAACAGAATGCATGTGTTGATGTCAGCTAGCTTACTTATCTTTATTAATATAATTTGCCTAAGTTTTGAGTTTTAAAATTTGAGAATGAATTTGTTCAACACACCCAGCACGCTCAGCAGAGCGATCTGATCTCCTTTCCCATTTCTCAAGGCATAGCCTAAGCTGTTTCAGAGACACTTGAAGTTTCAAGTGATTTCTTTCCAGCTGACTCTCAGAGGGATTGCTCACAACAGGACCACCTGCTCGGAGGCATATACTTAGTAAAGACAACAATAGGTCTGCTTGCTCACAGGGAAATTTATAAGGCTGTCTTTGCTTCCTTCCACCTATTGTGGTGCTTTAGCCAAGTAGAATGCACTCAATCTTTGGCACTTCAAAGATGCCAACAATGGACTTCTCCCTTTCAAAGAGAAGTCTTACTCATCTGCTCCTTTCAGTCACCGTCAGAATATAAAAGGACCAGAGTGATACAGACAAATACCTGGGAGCTACTTGTTGTGGCAATATCAGATAAAGAAATCCTGTGGCCCAGAGAGATGCGTGATACGTCGTTTGAATGTCAATACCAAGTATCCTCTTCCATCTAAAGCAGCCAGAATGCGTCTCAGAAGCTGAACACGGAAGCAGTCACTTTGGATGTGACTTCAAGTTTCTTTTTACAGTTTCACACATACACGCAGACACACACACAAATAAAAGACAGACACGCTCTGCCAAGTGTCCTCCGTCAGTCAAGAATGCAGGTCACCGAGAACCTCACCAATGAAGTGACCAGAGGAGGACGGTACGTCTCAGAGGCAGTCGAGCCTGCTGTTGGGTTTGTCATCAGCCCCAGGCATTGGCTTGCTGGGTTACCCGGGGCCTCATTCCTTGGCAAATCTGCATCACCAGGACAGCTGTCATTAAACCAGGCCCTGCAGTGGGCTCTCATTTACTATTCAGAGGTGTCATGCAGATGGGCTCATTCTCACCTCCCCCCGCACCCCCCCAAATGACAAATCCACCTCCCAGAGCCAGGCTCTCTCAGCACTTTGACAACTGCAAAGCAATTTCACAGAGGGAGTCAAAGCTTTACTCCTTTTCACGGAAATGGCTCATTGAGGTATTATCTTAAAATGCTTTCTCTTAAAAAAAAATTTTTTTTTTGAACTGAGAATTACATGCTGTGCTAAAACAGGATGGTGGTGGGTTCTGATTATACCTTTTTTTCCATTTTGGCTTCACTCTTCAGTAAAGAAAATACCAGGTTGCTCTCTCCTTCCACTCCATTTGCTTCCTGATACTAAGTTTAGTCGGCTGAGTCGAGAGCAGCTTTAGTACCAAACTTCTATCGTTTACCATTTTTTTCCCCAATACCTAAGAACGATGTGATTATGCATTATTTCTTGCTACAGATGTGTTCCTGAGAACTGCATGCAAAATGAATCCAGTCAATGGTGTGTCTGAATGTGGCTCTAACTGCTGAAGTGCAGAAAAGATACCCAGGTTCCAGTCTGACCTCTAACCTGGTGGGATCACTTCTCAATCTCCACTAGAGAGGCCCTGGAAGGGCCCCTGCTCATCTCAAAAATGATTTTTTATCAAGCTCCAGTACCTCGTGGGACAACAATATGATGGAGAATCATACAACCATTAAAAAAAGGTCACTATGAAAAATGACATTGAAAAAGTTAAAACCGTATTTATGATACAACATTTAAATCTCTTTAAAATGAAAAATCATTTCACAAATTTTCTGTAAATTAACATTTTTACATTTGAATTTTCTTAGAACACAGCATATCAAAAGAGGTGCTCCAAACATACCAGTGCAATTGTTAACATTGCTCTGGAGAGTGGAGACCCCTAAATCTTACAGAGCTTGGCCATAGTAGAGACAGCTAGGATCAGGTCCAATTTCCCTTTCCCCTAGTTACGGGATAGAAAAACCAGCACAACAGGCTTCTCGGCTGATTAACAAGTAAGTGTGCCTAAGTCATCCTTTCTCCACTTCTGTATTCCCACCTAGGACAGTGAAGAACTGACCTGCTACCTGTCATGACCTTGGGATGGTTTTCTTTGTCCTCTGTAGTATGTAACAGGCACCATGATTGTGCTCCTTCGGCCTCTGTACTGGGGACACGCCCACGGTCCCCTCATTCCAGTGATCGTCTTTGTCCTCTGTAGTATGTAACAGACACCGTGACTGTGGTCCTTCAGCCTCTGTACTGGGGACACGCCCATGGTCCCCTCATTCCAGTGATCGTCTTTGTCCTCTGTAGTATGTAACAGACACCATGACTGTGGTCCTTCAGCCTCTGTACTGGGGACACGCCCACGGTCCCCTCATTCCAGTGATCGTCTTTGTCCTCTGTAGTATGTAACAGACACCATGACTGTGGTCCTTCGGCCCCTGTACTGGGGACACGCCCACGGTCCCCTCATTCCAGTGATCGTCTTTGTCCTCTGCAGTATGTAACAGACACCATGACTGTGGTCATTCGGCCTCTGTACCGGGGACACGCTCACGGTCCCCTCATTCCAGTGATCGTCTTTGTCCTCTGTAGTATGTAACAGACACCATGATTGTGCTCCTTCGGCCTCTGTACTGGGGACACGCCCACGGTCCCCTCATTCCAGTGATCGTCTTTGTCCTCTGTAGTATGTAACAGGCACCATGATTGTGCTCCTTCAGCCTCTGTACTGGGGACACGCCCACGGTCCCCTCATTCCAGTGATCGTCTTTGTCCTCTGTAGTATGTAACAGGCACCATGATTGTGCTCCTTCAGCCTCTGTACTGGGGACACGCCCACGGTCCCCTCATTCCAGTGATCGTCTTTGTCCTCTGTAGTATGTAACAGACACCATGACTGTGGTCCTTCGGCCTCTGTACTGGGGACACGCCCATGGTCCCCTCATTCCAGTGATCGTCTTTGTCCTCTGTAGTATGTAACAGACACCATGACTGTGGTCCTTCGGCCTCTGTACCGGGGACACGCTCACGGTCCCCTCATTCCAGTGATCGTCTTTGTCCTCTGTAGTATGTAACAGACACCATGACTGTGGTCATTCGGCCTCTGTACCGGGGACACGCCCACGGTCCCCTCATTCCAGTGATCGTCTTTGTCCTCTGTAGTATGTAACAGACACCATGACTGTGGTCCTTCGGCCTCTGTACCGGGGACACGCCCACGGTCCCCTCATTCCAGTGATCGTCTTTGTCCTCTGTAGTATGTAACAGGCACCATGACTGTGGTCCTTCGGCCTCTGTACTGGGGACACGCTCACGGTCCCCTCATTCCAGTGATCGTCTTTGTCCTCTGTAGTATGTAACAGACACCATGACTATGGTCCTTTGGCCTCTGTACTGGGGACATGCTCACTGTCTCCTTGTTCCAATGATCATCTTAGTCTTTGTCTTGGCTTAATAAAAATCTCTTTGGAGTAAATTTGAGTCTTGGGTCTTCTTTCCCTACAACAACATTTAAAATTAAGCTGTTATCCTTTCAAGACTGTATTTTAGAAAAACGAAACTTGTTGTGGTTAGGTGCCCTCAAGTGGATTCCCACTCATAGTGACCCCAGGTGACAGAGTAGAACTGCCCTTTAGGGTTTTCTAGGTTGTAATCTTTACGGGAACAGTTGCCAGGTTAGGAAAAAGAAATGAGATCTCTCTAAAACATGGCCAACAAGGAAAAAAAAGCAAGGAGAAGCCAAACATTAACTTCCTAAAAACTTCAAAAAATGTGGATTTAAGCTTTTTTTTTTTAACCACCTTACTGAAGATCAATAATATATACCTTACAACGTGTTTAAAATTGCATCTCTTTACCCAACCCAGAAAACAATTTTTTAACTTTAGTGAATTTCATATTTGTTTCTCAACTGCATTGACAGTTGTCCTTCACTTCCCACAAGATGACAAAATTAATAATAGTGTAACCAGTCATGAAGAGACAGGTTTGAGGGAAAAGACCCCAACTGGTTTTCAAATTATACTAAGTAATACATTATTTCAACAGTTCATTCTATAGAAAAGAAATATTTTACTGACAGAAATCATCCAACCAATTCACAGAGAAAAACAAGTTAGTGATGTAATCCTTGGGAAGAATTATTGGGAAAGGAAGAAGTGGTTATGAGTCCAGTTTGGTACAAGTTTCTAACGTTTGTGCATAACGTATGCATGTATTTATGTATAATGCATTAATATAATGCACATAGCATATAACCTATAGTGTGCATTTATATTATATATATGTTATGTGTACTGCTTTTGAGAGCTAGACTCTTACATAATTAGAACAGTTCTAGTTGTTCGGCATTTCTAAACAGTTACAGTGTTCTAAAGAAAAGATCTGAAAGTCTTAGACCAGTCTTGGTCTTGTCATTATTTAGCATTCAGATGTAGCAAGAAAACTATTACCTAAAATGAATTTTCCGCAGATCTGATTTTGGAAGTTTTTGAATCAGAAATTGCATTATTTTTTCTTTAAAGAATGCATTATACTTACCTACTACCCATTGCTGTCAAGTGGATTCCAACTTATAGTGACCCTCTAAGACAGAGTAGAACTGTCCCATGGAGTTTCCAAGGTTGTAAATCTTTATGAAAGCAGACTGCCACATCTTTCTCCCACGGAGCAGTTGGTGGGTTCGAACTGCTGACCTTTCAGTTAGCCTAGGCAATTATTGTTATACTGACATAAACAATTTTTTTGATTTTATTGCCAATGTTGTTTTTTTTCATTCGCAGCTTTACTGAGATATATTTGACATACCATAAAATGCACCTATTGACAATGTACAATTCAGTGGTTTTTAGGATAGTCACAGAGTTGTGTAACCATCACCACAATCAATTTTAGTACCTTTTCATTACCCCAAAAAGAAACTCGTTACCTATCAGTAGTCATTCCTCACTTCCTTTCAATCCCCACCCCCAGCCCATGGCAACCACTAATCTATTTTCTGTCTCTATGAATCTGCCTAGCAGCCCTGGTTGCACAATGATTAAACACTCAGCTGCTAACCAAAAGGTCAACGGTTGGAACCCACCAGTCGCTCGCAGGAGAAAAGACCTGGTGATCTAATCCTGTAAAGATATCAGCCTAGGAAACCCTATAGGGCAGTTCTACTCTGTCCTGTAGGGTTGCTATGAGTGGGAATCAACTCAATGGCATGTAACAACAACAACATGAATTTGCCTATTCTGGGCATTTCACATAAATGGAATCAGTATGTGGCCTTTTGTGATTGGTGTCTCCACTTTGCATTATCTTTTCAAGGTTCATCCACGTTGTAACATGTATCAGTACTTCATTTCTTTTTATGGCTGAATAAAAATTCTACTGTATGATATGAATATGCAGCATTTTGTCTATTCATCAGTTGATAGACATTTGAGTTGGTTCCACTTTTTAGCTACTATGAATAATGTCGCTACGAACATTCATGTACAAGTTTTTGTGTGAACATAAGTACATATTTCTCTTGAATATATACCCAGGAGTGGAATTGCTGGACCATATGGTAATTCTATGTTTAGCATTTTGAAGAACTGCTAGCCTGTTTTCCAAAGCAGCTGTACCATTTTACATTGCCACTAACAATGTACAAGGGTTCCAGTTTCTCCACACTTTCTCTAATGTTATTGTCTGTCTTTTTTATTATAGACATCCTAGTGGGTGTGAAGTGGTATTTCATTGTAGTTTCAATTTGCATTCCCTGATGACTGCTGATATTGAGCATCTTTTCATGTGCTTATTAGCCATTTGTATATCTTCTTTGAAAAGAGATGTCTTTTGTCGTTCTTGCCCATGTTTCGATTGGGTTGTCTTTTTATTGTTGAGTTGTAAGTTGTCCTTATATACACTAGATACAAATCCCTTATCATATATATAATTTGCAAATATTTTCTCCCATTTGGTGGGTTTTCTTTCCATTTTCTTCATGGTACCCTTTGACACACACAAGTTTTTAATTTTGAAGAAGTTCAAATTATCCATTTTTTATTTTGTTTTTGTCGTATCTAAGAAATATATTTTGTTAGTGCTGTATCTAAGAAAACTTACTCAAGACCACAAATACTGAATTCTCTACTTTCTTCTAGGAGTTCTATAGTGTTAGGTTTTACATTTAGTTCTATGATCCATTTTGAGTTCATTCTTGTGTATGGTGTGAGCTAGGGGTCCAAATTCATTCTTTTGCATGTGAATATCCAGCTGTCCCAGTATCATTTGTTGAAAAGATTGTTGTTTTCTTCATTAAATTGTCCTGTGACTCATGTTAAAAATCAATTGACTACAATGTGAAGGTTTGTTTCCAGACTCTCAATTTCTTTTTATTGATCTATCCTTACATTAGGACCACACAGCATTGATTATTGCTGCTTTGTAGTAACTTTTGGAATCAGGAAGCGTGAGTCCTCCAACTTTGTTCCTCTTTTTCAAGATTGTGTTGGCTATTACGCGTCCCTTGCATTTCCATATGAATTTTTGGATCAGCTTGTTAATTCCTGAAAACACACGCACGCATGTGCGCGCGCTTAGCTGGGATTTTGAAAAGGACTGTATCGAATGTTGTTGTTTTTAGGTGCCGTCAAGTTGATTCCGACTCACAATGACGCCACGTAACAGAGTAATCAGATCACCAGGTCTCTCTTGCACAGATCCACTGGGTGGGTTCAAACTGTCAACCTTTAGGTTAGCAGCCAAGCACTTACGCATTGGGCCACCAGGGCTCCCACTGTATTGAATAAGTGGATCAATTTGAGGATTGCTGCCATTTTAACAATGTTAAGTCTTCTGATCCATAAACATGGGCAGTCTTTCCATTTATTTATTCTTTAATATACTTAAACAATGTTTTATACTTTTCAGTGTTCAAGACTTGTACACCTTTTATTAGGTTTATTTCTAGGCATTTTGTTCCTTTTGCTGCTATTATAAATGGAATTGTTTTCTTAATTTCATTTTTGTTTTGTTTATTGCTAATGTATAGCAATACAATTGATTTTTGCATATTGATCTAGTATCTTGCCACATTGCTGAACTCGTTTATTAGTTCTCATATTTTTTTAGTGGATTTGAAAGTATACTTTTAACTTAAACTTTTAAATCATTTTGATCCCCATCATCCTTCCGAACATCCGTGTATGCTACTATAATACTACAATTAACTTCAACATGAAGCTATTAAATTCTATCCACCCTCAGCACTCATCCAGCCCATTCAATTAACCCTTCAGACTTATGACCACTCTCCACAGGAAAGTGGAAGGCATGGCACAAACAAGAAGAAATTACTTCTGCCTAATCCTTTTCATTTCTAGTGGTTAGTAAAACCATTCAAAGTAGTAAAATGAAACATATGCTAAGCTACTGAAACTCTTCTGCCTAGCATTACCTTGCTAAAATGAAGTCAAGCCAAAAATGTAACCAAAAGTGGATTTTGACATTTCATATTTTGTTGAATACTGTTAGGGTGCTGGCAATCACTGTCTCTTACATACAAATTAACAGCCTACCATCTGTCAAGTGTTGGGATAATCACGGGGTTTAGTGCACAATATGGTTATTAGAATATGACCTGACAAAAAGGAAAAGAACACAACCTAATTTGGACTATAAAATCTATGATCTCACTTGCAAATGACAGTTTGACAAGCTATTATTCTGCTTTTGGCTTCTATAGTAAAAGCAGTTTTATGCATATGTAATTCTAGTAGTTACACAGGCAACAGCCTGTGGAAGATTGCTTTAAACTACAAAATCTGCTTGGTCATACAGTCTTTTTTTTAACGAATTCTTAGACAAATATTTGCACCACAAGTTAGTGGGAATGTAAAGGTCTGAGCTTGCCTTCACATTTCCAAGTGAAGCTCTAATCATTAGACAAAAACGTCTTTGTGATATTGCTGCCAGCAATTCCACAGGATTCTTCAGGGTATCTGCAAAGAAACAGCTATAGGAACTTATTAAAACTATTCACATGGACATACATCAAAGTCAAAAAGTTGACAGTTTTGAAAAGTGTAATACATGAAACACTTTGGCGTGGAATTTACTTCATCCCCAGCAGTGACATCTGCTAATGAGCATCATTAATATTGCCTACTTTTATTTATTCTGATGCCTCATGGGTGCTATCTTTATGTACCTTCCTCTGTAACTTTTTGTTTTCATCCAGGATAAAAAAAAACCCAGACTGACAGCTGCCTCTAATAAAGAGGATTCCAACAAAATTCTTCTCTTCTGGTTACAGACAGAACATAGAGTACCAAGTTCTTTTTGTTGTTGTTTTCTGCCTCTTGAAACAGCACAGAAATGCGTGGTGTTCCTGAAGGTTATTTAAGGGTACAGCCATTGTGTCTAAAACCCGTGCTTAAGAGAGAAGCACATTAATTAAGTCTCAAGGCAAAACGTTCTGTTGAGGTGACAAAACAAACTTTTAAATATTAGCAATTACATTACCTGGGGAGCTTAAGTGGGATAATAACTATATAACACATTAAGCAGCTCACACTGCAAATTATGTAGCTTTGTTTTAGACTACACATCTTTTCCATTCTTTTCACACTTCTTTCCTTTCACAGTAGGAAAAATGATGTATTTTTCTGTCATGTTGGCTCAATATAAGGTGAGTCAGAGTGCCAAGCTCTTCCACAAAGCATCCTGGGATCCAGCTTTAATATACTGCAATATGAATTTTAAGAACAGTGCGTGATGCATTGTCAGGCTACACAATACTCCAAAGTTTCCCAACACTAAAACCTTCATGGCTATTCTCTTAAAGGTAATAAGAAATTGGATTGAAATTTGCAGAACTTTAAATGCATAAAAATACACAAAATATTATTTCCATCAACAGGTTTAAGAATGTTTCCTCTATGGCGGCAGCACTGTGTACAGGCACAACATGAGCTCAGGCAACAGGAAAAAAGGAAGGGAAAATCATGAAAACTCCACATTCATTTACAGGAAAACAAGTTCCTTTTTCCCCTGGGAAAAAAAGTTATGAACAATTATCAAGTTCTCTCTAGCTATATTTACCCTTATTATTTAGCTACTACATTCGTTTTATGTATATATATATATATATATATATATATATATATATATATTTTTTTTTTTTTTTTTAATGTGAAGGCTGTCTGTCATGGATGTATCTTCCTGGATGAACAAAAGAATTTCCTCTGGTGATCTCTATTCCTCTGAAAGAATTATTCCCAGATTCTGAAGTCCAGTTAAATACAAGCATGAAATGTCAAAAAGAGAGAGACAGGGAGACTGGAAGTTAAAGGACAGTGGGAAGAAGAGGGAAAAAATCTAAGCCTAGACAAAAGAGTGGGAAAAAATAACCAAATCATTTATGTGTTAAGACTATGGGTATTTTTTCTTTCAATTTCTATTAATTTTCTAAGTAAGCACACATCATCTTGTACCAAAAATTAAACTTTATGATATGTATTTTTTTCTCCTCTATGTATTACTGACAGGGATAATCTACATACAGTAAACTGTACAAACCTTAAGAGTATATAGCACCATGACTTCTTCATACATAAACCCAAAGAACCTCTACCCAACACAAGACCTAATTTTATTTCCTGAAAACTCCCTCATGACCACTTCCAGGCAACAGCCTCCCATCCCACCACTTATCTGACTTCTATCATTGTGATTCATTTTGTTGGTTTTTGAATTTTATAAATGGAATCACATGGTGTATACTTTTTTTTTTTTTATATATATATTTTATTGTACTTCAGGTGAAAGCTTACAGAGCAAATAGTTTCTCATGAAATAGTAGTACACATGTTGTTTTTTTTGACATTGGTTAACAACCGCACAACGTATTAAGCCTCTAAATTCTCAACCTTTTTTTTGATGAAAATTACAGATGGCCAAAGATACACCGTTTCAAAATTTTCTACATTCACAGTTCAGTGACATTGACTACGCTCTTCCAACTGTGCTGTTATTCTCACTTAAGATGAAGGCTTACAGAACAAAATAGTTTTTCATTTAACAGTTACTACACATGTTGCCCTATGACAATGGTTAACAATCTCACAGCACATCAAGAATATCCTTACTCCACCTTGTGTTCCCTATCACCAGGGGGCTTCCTTGTCCCCTTCTGTCTTCTGGACATTGTCAGTGGACTATTGTACCTCTTTAGTCTCATTTGCTTATTTATTTATTTATTTATTTTTATTTTATTTAAACACCATTTCAAAACTTTTTACTTACACATTTAAGTGATATTGACTATGCTCTTCCAATTGTGCTGCCATTCTCGCTCAAGATGAAGGCTTACAGGACAAAACAGCCTCCCATTTAATAGTTACTACAAATGTTGCCCTATAGCAGTGGTCAACAATCTCACAATACATCGACAGTGTCCTTATTCAATTTGTGTTCCTTATCATCAGTTTCCTACTCTCCCTCTGCCTTCTGGCCCTTGTCACCGGACTCCTGTACATCGTTAGTCCCATTTAGTTTTACTGGGGTGTCCATTCCCAGGCTTAACATCGAACCTTGAAGGTAACTTCCCCTCTGAGCTGAAAGGGTGTCTGGGGGCCACACTCTCGAGGTTTCTCTAGTATTCTTTAGGCCAGTATATCTGGTCTTCTTTTTTTTTTTTTTTTTGGGAGTTAAAATTATGCTCTACATCCTACTCCAGCTCTGCCCAGAACCCTCTGTTGTGATCCTGGTCAGAGGAGTCATTGGTGGTAGCCGGGCACCATCCAGCTGTACTGGGCTCAGTCCCGTGGAGGCCTTGGTAGCTGTGGACCATTAGTCCTTCGGACTGATCTTTTCCTTGTATCCTGTTCTCTTCGTTCTCTCTTGTTCCCGAAGGGATGAGATCAGTGGAGTATCTTAGATGGCCGCTCATAGGCTTTTAAGACCCCAGACACTACTCACCAAGGTAGAATGTAGAGCATTATCTTTATAAGTAGTGTCATGCCAATTGAGCTAGATGTTCCCCGAGATCATGGTTCCCAGAGCCCTCCGTCCAACAACTCAGTCCCTCGGGGGGTTTGGATGTGTCTATAGGGCCTCCATGACCTTTCCTTGTGCAGGTTGTGTTAGTTTCCCCTGTACTATGTACTATCTCATCTCTCACCCAAGTTACCACTTACCTATTACCTATTTAGTATCCCCCCCCCCCCCCATCCCTGGTAACCAACAAGGATTGTTACATTTTGCATGTGAATTTTTTCATGGGTTTTTACAATAGAGGTCTCATACAATATTTGTCCTTTTGTGATTGACTTATTTCACTCAGCATGATGTCCTCCAGTTTCATCCATGTTATGAGATGGTTCACCGATTCATTGTTCTTTCTCGTTGCATAGTACTCCATTGTGTGTATGTACCATAGTTTGTGTATCCATTCGTCTGTTGATGGACATCGAGGTTGTTTCCATCGTTTTGCTATTGTGAATAATGCTGCCATGAACATAGGTGTGCATATGTCTATTCGAGTGATGACTCTTATTTCTCTAGGATATATTCCTAGGAGTGGGATTGCTGGATCGAATGGTACGTCTATTGGTGTATACTTTTTTTGTGTGTGGCTTCTGCTCGGCGGAATACTTCTGAGACTCATCCAATTGCTGCATATCCGTTGTTGGTTCATTTTCAAAGCTGAGTAGTATTCCACTGTACAAACAGATCACAGTCTGCTTCCTCAATGACGCAGTGATGAACGCTGGGATTTTCTCCAGTTTTTGGCTATTGTAAAAATCAAGCTGCTGTGAACATTCTCATACACTTCTTTTTTGTGGTCATATGCACTGATCTCTCTTGGATTAATATTTAGGAAGAAAATACAAGATATATACTTATTAATCTTAAGGTAAGGTCTAGTATTTGGGGGGCATTGTATTTAAAGCTAAAAGAAAATATTAAAAATTCTGATCTTATTGGTTTTAAACTAAGGGAAAGGGAACACACAAAATCCAAATCAAAACTGATAAATTCTCATGTTCCCGGATGAAGAGTTCAAACAAAGGTAAAGGGGGTATAAACCTCGTAGGAACCTCCAAAAAAACTGCTTACTGCTCCTTTTCCTGAACCTTTAATGTCTCCAATGGAAAGATTTCCAAAGGTGTGGAGTTTTTCATAAGATCATTATTCAGTCCTTTAGTTTTAACAACTAAATATTCCAGTTAGCTGAAAGCATAAGAGAGAAAGAAAAACGATTCAAGAAGTTGAAAGTAAACCTATCAAATAATTAAAAGGCAAATATTTCAGGCCTGAAAGGTCATCACCAATCAGGGAAATTTTTTAGAAAAGTGAAAAACCATTAAAACGGAACCAGTGGATGGCAGAAGCGGTAGGTGGCATCTCCACGGTATCTACCCCTGCACGGGGAGAAAGAAGAGGTGTTTCGTTTGTATGACGACAAGTACAACCTTGTAGTTGGTTGCTAAGGATCACATGCAGGATGACTATAAATAATTTATCATACAAACTAGGACACTTTTGAAACTGAAGGGAGTGCTACAAATAAATATAATATTTACTTTTTTAAATATTCGCTTGTTGACTGACAAGTTTGTTTTATTATCCTGGTAGAGATAGAAAAATAATTCTATTCCAAAATGATTTCCAAAAATAAAATTATTTTTATTTAAAAAAATAATATATATATATTTTTATGTCTTATATACATATACATATATATTTACATATATATATAGGACAAATGCTAAAATGGACCAGACACAGAGATAACTGGGATAGTCTGGGACTATCCTGAGCATACCAGGGTGTGGGCGTACCCCAGGTGAATGTCATCTCCAACCCTCTCCAATAGACATACCAAGGTAATTATACAAATGGACCTACAGCGCTGCCTTGGTCCTTTCATTCATTCAACGAGTAATTTTTGAAAGTCTTGGATATGTTTGCCATTGTCCCAGGCATGGGGGATACAATGGTAAATGAGTCAGACCTTCCCTGGCATCATGGAACTTTTAATCTGCCACAGGAAAGCCAAGGAACAAGTTACTACAAGAGTGCTAAGTGTGAGCAAGGAAAATGCAGACCCCTTTGAGAGGCTTCTAACAGGGGTGTTCTCAACGGTGTTGATACTGAGCCCTGGCGGCGTAATGGTTAATCGCTAGGCTGCTAATCAAAACGTTGGTGGTTAAAACCCACTTAGTGACTCTGTGGGAGAAAAGACCTAGCAACCTACTCCTGTAAAGATTACAGCCTAGAACATCCTATGGGGCAGTTTACTCTGTCACGTGGGGTTGCCAGGAGTTGGAATTGACTCGACGGCATATAACAGGGGGATATTTTGGAAGTGGGAGGGGCTGTCTGGTTAATGAGGAAAGTAACTAGTGTTTTCTGGAGAGTACCAGGGATGTTAGTTGATGCGAAGTGCAGGACAGGCACATCCAATGAAAAATGGTACCTTGTAACTTTCAAAAGTCCCACCAGACATTCATGTAGGCAAAAAAAAAAAAAAAAAAAAAATTTGTGATTATGGTTTACGTTTGTACCCAAAGTTACACTTGTACACTTTTAAATTTTCATTGATTTTTTTTTTCCTAAGGAATGCAACTACTATGTAAACCAAAAGAAGATTGTACTTTGTTTTATTGACATTTTACCAATTGTTTACTGTTTCAGGAAATCACATCGCCAAAGGCAATGAGGCCTATGGTAGTCAGTCTACCTATATATCTCCACTGTATTAGTCTAAGGAGCCCTGGTGGTGCGATGGTTAAGAACTCGGCTGCTAATCAAAAGGTTGGTGGTTCAAACCCACCCAGTGGCTCCCTTAAAGATTAAAGCCGAGAAAACCCTACCAGGCAGTTAGTTCTACTCTGTCACTTAGGGTCACTATGAGTTGAAATCCACTCAGTGGCATCTAACAACAACAAGATATTAGTCTGCATTCATATGTAAATATGTAAGAGACAAATATGCTTAGCAGCAAACATTATTTAATTTGCTGTGCCACAGGCATTCGGGTATATCACCAAATTGCATTCACAAAAAGTGTTTTTAAACTACTTTATTTTATTGCCATAGAATATACCTTTAAAAATTCTGTAGCACAAGCTAGATGGTGCCCGGCTACCACCACTGACTGCTCTGACCGGGATCACAACAGAGGGTTCTGGACAGAGCTGGAGAAGGATATAGAACAAAATTCTAACTCACAAAAAAAAGACCAGATTTACTGGCCTAAAGGAGACTGGAGAAACCCCGAGAGTATGGCCCCCAGACACCCTTTTAGCTCAGTGGTGAAGTTACATCCGAGGTTCACCGTTCAGCCTGGGAGTGGACAGCCCCATAAAACCAAATGAGACTAATGAGGTACAGGAGTCCAGTGACAAGGGTCAGAAGGCAGAAGGGGACAAGGAAGCTGGTGATAGGGAACCCAAGGTTGAGTAAGGATATTGTGGATGTGTTGTGAGATTGTTAACCATTGTCATAGGGAAACATTTGTAGTAACTGTTAAATGAGAAACTGTTTTGTTCTGTAAGCCTTCATCTTAAGTGAGAATAACAGCACAATTGGAAGAGCAGAGTCAATGTCACTGAACTGTGCATGTAGAAATTTTTGAAATGGTGTATCTTTGGCTATGTGTATTTCCACCAAAAAAAAAGGTTGAGAAGTTAGAGGGTTGACATGTTGTGGGGTTGTTAACCAATGTCATAAAACAATATGTGTACTACTGTTTCATGAGAAACTATTTGTTCTGTAAGCCTTCACCTGAAGTACAATAAAAAATAAAATAAAATATAAAAAAAAAATTCTGTAGCACAAGGATGAAAAATCTGTTATAAAAATTACTGATTAAAATTATTCACTGATTTTGGATTTGCCTCTCGTTTTTCAATTTCACATTGAAAGCGTCCCTAGAGGTCTCCCACATAGCTTCTTCATGGTTTTTCACATTACTGTTTCTTTTTCCAATCCATTCCTTATTCCTCACCACCTACTGGAGGGCTTTTTAAGAACTAGGGGCCAAATGCATGCCTCTACCTGACGGAGGTTTTCAAGATTAGAAGTATTCTTCTTGTGATTCTTCAATCCCACTCAGTCCTTTCTCATAATATAGGGAATTATTTGCAGCTACCCTTATAAATAAGTCCAACTCATTTCCAGGAATGGCGTACTTGCTCATGTTCTCTACCTAAAAACTGCATAATTTATCTTAGCACATTAGCCCTACTTCAACTAAGGTTATTTCCCTCCCTCTTTTTCTTATCGTATATGCTATTATTTATCCCAAGACTAGTTGTCATTCCAGTGCCCCCATACCTCTCCGCTTTCACTTCCTGTACTCCTTGCACATAATGGCTCTGATCTTCTCCTCTTACATCCAACTGTATCGATATCAAGCAGGTACAAGCACCTGGCTACTGCACTATGTCTTTAAGTGTAGTTGTATCCCAGCAGCTACACTGAAATACTTAGTTTATTAAAGTACATCGCTTTCCTTTTCTTTCTCCTTTAGCTCGAGTCAATTCCAACAGAGTAGAACTGCCCCATATGGTTCCCAAGGCTGCAATCTTTATGAAGCAGACTGACACATCTTTCGACTGCAGAGTGGCTTGGGGGTTTGAACTACCAACCTTTCGGTTAGCGGTTAGGTGCTTAACCACTGTGCAGCCAGGGCTCCTTCCTTTATATTACAGTTAGATCATTATACCAATTTTTTTAAAGTTTGTGTGTAGGTACATAATATTAACTATGAATGTCATTTTGTAACAATAAAAGGGATGCAATCCCTGGGGGGCACAAATGGTTAAGTGCTGGATACTGGCCGAAAGTGGGTGCTTAGAACCCACCCGGAGGAGCCCTGGAAAATAGGCCTGGTGATCTCCTTCTGAAAGGTCACAGCCTTAAAACCCTATGGAGCAGTTCTACTCTGCACACGTGGGGTCGCCATGAGACAGAAATGACTTGGCAACTAAGGACAATAAAACCCCTTTTAAAATGATGGGATTAAATAGTTGACACTAATCTAATTTGGAGTGACGGTTGTTTAAGCTGAAACCTAAAGGATGGGAAAGATTTCGGTAAAGGAAGCGGAAGGAGATCAGGCGAGACAGAAGGAGGCCGAAGCTCTAAGCCAGAACCCCAGTATTGCAGAAACGCTGAGATAACAGACAGGAAGGAGAGAGCTCTACTGGGAGAACTGTTAACAAAGGTGGAAGATGAACCACTGAAGGCACAGCTTAATTTTCTTAGTAAGAAGGCTAACTTTTTAATTTTGTTAAACAAAAAACAAATCTAGATTTAGATAGGGAAATGTTTGAATCATAAAGAAAAGAGGGAAGAGAAAAAGACTATGGCCATGGCCGCAGGTGGGTGTTACAGTGGGGAGAACATTCCAACCACGGCGGGAGGTGGGTGTTACAGTGGGGAGAACATTCCAACCACGGCGGGAGGTGGGTGTTACAGTGGGGAGAACATTCCAACCAAGGCGGGAGGTGGGTGTTACAGTGAGGAGAACATTCCAACCATGGCTGCAGGTGGGTGTTACCGTACAGAGAACATTCCAACCACAAGATCAGAAAGCATCTCAAGAGTTAGGGAAAAAGGATTTTCTTTTATAGAGATAAAAGTAGACAAGGCTAGAAGAAAACAGGTGTGGCGAAGTGGGCTCATTGAAGCTGAATTCAGACTATTCACCAGGAGGGGCCCTTCAGGAGGATTGTATACTGGCTCAGGCTGAGAGTGGGCTAAAGTTGAGGGATTTTCAGGAAGGAAGGAAGTTTAACCAAAGTTTGGTTAGCAAGCATTTTGCTTCTGATTGGTCAGTGGGGACAAGCAACTCAGTTACTCATTTAAGGGCAAGGAATGGGAATTCGGAGGGTCTGTGTCTAGCCTTGTCATAGATGAACAAGGGGGCATCTGTGAGTCTTACCTAAGTCATGTGGGGAAGGGTAGTTCTTCGCAGTAAGTCATTTTTCTGAACACGGGGTGGGGTGGGTGGGGGGTAGAGGGTGAGACTTTCTTTAACCATATCTCTTTTCCAGGATCACAGGGTTCAGGTAAAATTCAACATTGCCAATTTTAGCAGATATGTTTTGAAATATATATTAGAAGAATACTAGTTTCAACTCAGAGTGGTAAAACAAAATTTCCTTTTCAAATAAATTTAAGTATAAGAAAAAGTAAGTGAATTCTGTTTGAAGTCATGGTTCGGGGGGGCGAGGGAGGGTGAGATAAGACAGAAGAGGAAAATAAGGGCCTGGTCATGCAAAATCCTGTGGGCCATTGTAATAATTCAGGTCTTTATCTTAAAAGCTGTGGAAGGCCACAGAAGGACTTCAAGCAGAAGAGTAATAAGACCACACTTGTGCGTTTATAGGATCGGTATGGTGTCAACATGGCAAACAGATTGGAGGCAAGTAAGACGGCTGTGGGTAGACCAGGTAGTTAGACAGCTACTGCAGTTGCCTAAATAAGAGACAGTGGTGGCCCAAACTCAGGGAGTAGCAGCAGAAATAAAGAAAAGAAGAAGAATTTGAGAGATAACATATTTCCTGGACTCTAAGACACCGTAAATTGAAGAACCACTGGCTTAATGATACCTTTTCAGACATGAAGAAATATGACACTAAACGAGCATATCAATTGCAAGATATCATTATTTCAGAAACATTAAAATACAGAAAACCCATGCGTCTTAGGATGGAAGAAACACAATTTTTGGAGGGTAGAAGATAGGGCTTGGAGACTAATCAAATGACTGATGATAGTGAATAGCTAGTTAGAAAATTTTAAGATTGCCAGGGCCTTCTGTCTCCAAAATTCCAAACATCTAGTGACTTGGATTTTATTTGCTTTTTGTTTTTGTCTTTGACTGACATGACAGATAATTTAGATGTTATGTAGATGGAGCCTAGAATTAAGAAGGTCACTGGTGGAAAAAAGGGTGAGAATCTCTACCCAGGTAAAGATGTATTGATCAAGGAATGTTGGACCTCTAACATCAAAGGCTAAAACTTGAAAGTTGGTGTTTGCTTCTGGGAAACAATCTTCCGGCACTTCAAAGTCATGGCTGGTTGTCACTGCTATCATGAAGATGATGATTTATAACCAATGCCCATGGCCTAGGCCTCAAGGTATGTTTACAATTCACAGTAGGAGGAAGCCTGCCTTGAATTATTGTGAGCAAAGCTTACATTAAAAAAAAAAAAAACTGTATATAAATATATGTGTGTGTGTGTGGGTGTGTGTGTGTACACATGAGTGTGCACATGTGTGTGTGCATAATAGGTATATGTGCGTGTGTGGACATAGATATCTTTTAATTTTATTGCTTACAGGAGGACAAGGGGGGGAACACATTTCACAACTCCGTACATCTCCTCTGATCAAAGTGTTAACTTCTCAAGATAAATATATTCCTTCCTCTGTTCCCGTCTTTAGGAAATCTCAATTACTCCATTCCTTTCACGACTGCCAATCTCTTAAAAACCCAAATCAGCAAGCACTTAAAAAATTCAATATAGTACATTAGGGAAAAAAACGAATCCCCAGGCACACACAGGGCAGTTCCCTCCAGCCAAGCAGGCCTGATTACTCGTGACCGCCATTTCTCACTGGGCCCAAGGAAACCTCCCAGAATGACAGGAACATTCACACCAAAGGAAGCAAACGTCTTACTGGGGTAACAACTGATAGGAAGAAGTGTACCACAGCTGCTGGGGGCAGTGTCAGGGAGAATCCCTGGATGGCAGATGGCACGGTAATACAGAATGCACAAACCTTCAGAATCAGAAGGGAGGGGGAAAAGACCCTCAGACAACAATTTTCAAAAATATTTTAAAAAAGGGAAATCATATCTAAAGGAAACCTTTGGAGAGCAGAGAAATGTTGTTCTTGTTTCCTCTGCCTGCAGTAGCCTTCTGGTATTTGTGCTGCAATGCATTTGCTTCCCCATAATATTCTCAACACTAACAAGATCAGAGGAAATGATTTATTCCACCCCGCTCTCAAGCTACTTCTGAACGTCAGTGGGTGTCCCCAAGGACATGGGATTTCTGAATTGCTTTCGGCCATCTGATACTGCAGTTCTGCAGCCTTCCCCAGAATGAGCCAGAAAAATCAAAATAATTACATTAATACTGGGAATCAAAGTTTATTGACTCTCCCTTGAGGTGGAAAGCCAAAAGCTGGTTACAAAAGTTGCCAGATTATTTAATGATACCGCTGCCTCATTCCCGTTCTTATCAAAGCAGCTTTGAAAGCATTTTCAAATAAAGCCACGTCTGATGTGTTCCAATTCAACAGCTTATCTATTCCCTTTCAAATAAAAGCTAGTGCCCATCATCTCGCCTTCCACGTCCAGATCTCCTCAAAGGGAGCACCCAACAGGCCCTCCTCCCCTGACAAAACACCACCAAAGGCAATCCTCCCGAGCAATGGCCCTGTCATCATTTCGGCTCCCCTCAGGAAGGCTCGGCCTCATTGAATATTCTTCTAAACCAACGAGAGAATCACGTGCCTCCCGGAGGTGGCAATCTGCATTTATTCCAACATTCTCGGCTGCTAATAAAACTTGCAGCAGCTGGCTTCTTCCACCTTCCAACAATTCCTTGCAACACCCAAGTGAGGGGGAACTTACGAGCACACCCATTTCACAGATGAGTCCACAGACAAAAAGATTCCATGTATTAGTGATCTTTGTACCTTTTACAGGACCTGGCACAGCCCTGGTAAATAACAGATACTAAACACAAGATTTACTTAATTGACTGAACTAAACTGAAATAGGCACTAATTTTTTCTTTTTTTAATTCAATTGAATTAAGCAAAATCTAGTCCTCTCTTTGTTCGGCCAACACCTACCATTCCTTTTCTTTTTCTTTCACGGGTACTTTCTTTTTGTTTTTTAACTTTGTATTATGAATTTCAAAGAAGAGGAGAGACAAATAGTGAACCTCCAAGTACCCATCTACCCAGATCCAACAATTATCGAGATTTTCTCATATGTGCTTCATTCATCCCCTACTGTTTTTCTTTGTTGAAATATTTTATAGCCAGGCCAGGACTTCATCTTATTTCATCCCTACTTCCTTCAGCCACATACTGTGCAGAAAAGAGTTAACACAGAAGGCCTGAGACTGTTCTCCCTAGAAGGACTGCTTGCAAGATGGGCCACTGGCTGGCATCTGGGAACTTGGATCTCAGAGGGTTCCTACCATTTCCACAATCGGTAAGAGTGGCTTGATGTGCCTAAACTGCACTATGGGGTTTATGCTGAACATCTGCTTTTCGTCCGGGAGTCTGGAATTTTGGTACATGTTAGGCTGAGGGTACCTACGTGACCAGCCCCCAGTGAAAACCTTGGGCACAGAGTGTCTGGTACACAGCATTTCGCACGAGTTGTCATGACTTGTTGCTGAGGTAGGTACATCTTGTGTGATTCCACCGGGAGAGGACTCTTGGAGGCTTGTACTGATCTCCTCCAGACTCTACCCCATGTTCCTTTTCCCTTTGTTGATTCTGCTTTGTATCTTTCTTCTGTAATAAATTATAGCCATGAGTATGACTGTATGCCAATCCTATAAATCCTCCTAGGGGGTCATCAAACCCAGCACATATGCCTACCATTCTTTAAGTCTCAACTTAAGCCTCACTTTCTCAAGGAAACATCGCTGACCCCCCAGACAAGGGAAAACCCCTGGTACCCACTCTCACAGCACCCTGAACTTCTCCTACACACCATTTATCAAGACTGTTCCCAGATAATGCTGAAATTACTTGCCTATGGTCTATCTCCTTGTCCTAAAATCTAAGGTCCTCAGGGGCAGAAGCCATACCTGTTTGGTTCACTATGTACCCACAACAATGAGTACTGAATGTATGAATTTAAAAAGATCCAAGAAAATACCATACCCGCCTCCAAGGGTTTCTTAAGAGTGTAGTTTGTGTGATTCCCTCTGCGTTCCACCCATTCATTCACCAAGTATCACACACTCACTGTGAATCCCTTACTATGTCCCAATTCCGCTTAACATCTACTCATGATTATCATTTTATAATTAGCAAGGTCATCCCAACGCTTCATCTTCTAGGAGACGAGACACAAATCTGCACAGGGGCTCTCTTCTTGGCACTAGTGTCTAATACATCTACTTGCAGCACACTGTGGAACCTTACAGACCTCCGGATTTGCCTGTTAAAATGCAGACTGCTAGGATGACTCTTCCATGCCCACCACAGTGTGAGAACCACTGCTCTGGGTGGCTCTCAAAAGTGGAAGAGAGAGGCATGCCTGTGAGCGCAGCTGGGGAGAGGCTGTCCTGATGGAAGAACTATATCCTGAGTGTTCTTGAGCCTGAATGGTAACTGTTACTTCCCTGATAAACTCCATAACTGTGAGTATGGTCTGTGAGTTCTGCGGGGCCACTGCAATGAATTATTGAACCCAGTGGAGAAGTAGAGAGTGCTGTCGGAGGGGCGGTTGGTTTCAGAATTGGTAAAGGTGGTGGAGAGAGGAGGCGTGTCTCATCCCAGCCTCATAGGAATCAGCCTTGGGCCATTGAGCTTGGTTCTCCTTCCACCTTGTGTGGTTGGAGGAGGTCCAACACCTCCCCCACACCGTTTTTACAGGCACTGAAACAGATACTTTTATACAAATGGTCATTACAGCATTATTCACAACAGCCAAAAGGTAGAAACAACCCAAGTATCCATCAACTTATGAATAAATAAATAAAACGTGGTAAATACATGCAAAGGGAAATTATTTATTTATAAAGAGAAATGAAGTTGTGATACATGCTACAACATAGATGAACCTTGAAAATAGTCTGCTAAATGAAATACGTCAGTCACAAAAGGACAGATATTGTATGAACCTACTTACATGAAATTTCCGGAACAGGCAATTGCATACAGACCAAAGATTATTTAGTGGTTACCAGGAGCGAGTGGAGGGGAAATGGAGGGCTATAGTTTAAGAAGTACTGAGTTTCTGCCAAGGGTGATCAAAAAATGTGAAAACAGATACTGGTGATGGTTGTAGAACATGGTGAGTGTAATTAATGTCACTGAATTGTACATGTAAAAATGGTTGAAATGGTAACTGTTTTGTTATATATATAGTTCACCACAATAAAAAGTAAAAAGTGGAAGAGCAAGTATAGTATAAAAAAACCACTTGCATCTGACCCTTCAGCTGAATTTTTTAAAAGATGAATGTACCAGAGGCTAGAATGTAAAGGAATTATGCTGAGCGTATTCCACTACAGAAGCGCCATATGACAACAGAGAGAAATAAACATATATTCCTTTAAAGAAAGGAAACAAGCTGCCTGTATGCTGTAAGGGATACAAGTTGCACATTTATTTGTGTGCTGAAATGGGTCAAGTAGACTTTTTTTTGCATGGCAGATGAAAATAAAATGTGACAGGATGCACTGGGATGAAAATTGACGAGATTTTTTTAAATCATAAATTTGAACATTTACATACACTATCACCCAGCAAATTCACTCCTAGAGAAACTTTAAAACTTTTAAACCAAGAGCAGCACATGTGTCAAAGTCCATCAGCAAAGGACCTCCAGGAACACACAGCAGTCAAAGTTGAGTATGTCAGCTGGCCATAGCAAAAGAGAACATACCCCAGAAGAGCCTTGGGAGCATCTCAGTAAAGAGTTACGTGGAGAGTCTTCTAGGGCTTCAGGGATCAAAGCTGACTGGCCTTGGCCTAGAAGCAGCAATAACTCAGAGAAAGGCAATGACAGTTGGAAGAGAGGGATGTTTAGTCATTTGTGGGGGTCACAGAATGGCCTTGTTTATGTCTTGTTCTGTGCATTGTTTATGTTCTGTTGAGTATATCATGATCTGTTTGCCAGCAGGGCCATGCTTTACTTTTTCACATGTGTGCCATGAAATATATGTAAGAACTTTCACAGTGACATGTCTTAGTCATCTAGTGCTGCTATAACAGAAATACCACAAGTGGATGGCTTTAACAAACAGAAGTTTATTCTCTCACAGTAGTAGGCTTAGAAGTCTGAATTCAGGGCGCCAGCTCCAGGGGAAGGCTTTTTGTCTCTATTGGCTCTGGGGGAAGGTCATTGTTATCAATCTTCCCCTGGTCTACGAGCTTCTCAGCACAGGGACCCCCAGGTCCGAAGGATGATCTCTGCTCCTGGCTTTTCTTTCTTGGTGGTATGAGGTCCCTCTCCTCTCTGTTCTATTTTCTTTCATATCTCAAAAGTGATTGACTCAAGATACAACCTAATTCTGTAGATTGAGTCCTACCTCATTAACACAACTGCCTCTAATCCTGCCTCACTAGCATCACAGAGGTTAGGATTTACAACACATAGGATAATCACATCACATCACAAAACAGTGAACAACCACACAATACTGAGAATCATGGCCTAGACAAGTTGACACACATTTCAGGGGGACACACTTTAATCTGTAACATGGCACCATTCATAGCAGAAGAAAAGACAAGAAAAAAAGAAAGAGAGAAAATAAATCAAATGACCATTGACAGGAAAGTATATAACGTTTAAAATTTAACAACAGCAAAAAAAAAAAAAAAAAAAAGAACAGGGAATGATAACATGAGTTTAGCAGTTACCCCTGAGGAAGACACAGTGATAGGATAAAAAGAAGTACACAGTTAGATATGAATTATTGATAATATTTAGTTCTTTGTGATTTGACTATATTATAAAATAAGTCAAGCAGAATGGGAGTCATGAATGACAGTCTTCATGAACTGAGAATTATGATTAATCTATCTCTATGACCTGAGTTCTCAACTGTTTCAAAACGAAAATAATAATCATCCTTCGCCACGTTTCCTTCTAAGCCACACACTCTCCACTTAGCATTTTCAACCATGACACACTAGGCGCCAGTTGTGTTTACTCAGCAGCTACAATAAACATGACTTTTTATTAAATGCAAATGTCACCACGAAGTAGAATCAACTACTGACTTTGTGCAATCTATCATCAACAGAACCATCAATATGTCGAGCAAGACAGAGGACGTATTATCTGTGCACACCATTCAGAGGGCCTCCTGAAACACAGCTAGTTTCCATAATTGGTAACCATATAAAACCACAGCAGCCAGAAGAAGAACACAACTCTTTTCAGGAAACTGTAAATTAAAGGGGGATGCCTAATTAAACGTATACTGCTATCCTCGCACAAGCGTTTCATCTCTTCTTGTTTAATGACACCAATCTTTGCTACCTCTTCCACATTACAAACTACAGCTTCGTCTCTGACATAAAGGCCAGAACACCACACACAGTCCCCATGGGCTCACTCTTTCGCCTTTCACATGTCATTAATTTCTTTAGAAATATCTTCATAGTCAATGACATTTGATTTTGAGGATATTTTTAAAAAATAACTTGAGGTCCAAGCTCACTACGGCAGCAGTATCTATAAGAACCAGAGGAAGGAATGTTTTTTAGTAAATGAGAACACAAAATAAAACGATCTTTGTTTTTTAAAAGCTCTATAAACTATGTCAAGGAGGGGAATCACATTGCCAGACACCATAAAACAACATATAATTGAACTCCAGCAGTCTATTAGAAGACCCAGAATGAGTCCTTCTCAGTGGCTGCGATGAGAGTTGGATTATTCACAAGAAGTAGACTGAGAAAATTCCCATGATAGTGGGCCAAGACCTACCATTGCTTCTAATTTTTTTGGACCCTAGTGCGATCACCCAATACTATTACACTAAAAGGAAAAAAATAGGCTCTTCTAACAAATACCTGATATCTCTCAAGCTTTTATCAAGGCCCCGATTATAATTTATTTTAATATTTCAAATATAATTGTGTATTCCCAGACAGCCACATGCAAAAAACAATGAAGTTAGACCCCTATGTCACACTGTCTACAAAAATTAACTAAAAATGGATCAATGACCTAAATTATACAAGCTAAAACTATAAAACTCTTGAAGAAAACATAGGGGTTATTCTTCATGACCTTGGATTTGGCAATCGAGTCTGAAATATAACAGCAAAAGCACAGGCAATACAAGAAAAAAAAATAGATAAATTAGACTTTGTCAAAATTTAAGATTTTTGTACATGAAAGGGCATAATCAAGAAAGTGAAAAGACAAGCTACAAAATGAGAAAAAATATTTGCAAATCATATCTCTAATAAGGGTCTAGTACCAAGAATATATAAAGAACTCTCACAACTTCACAACAAAAAGGCGAACCACCCAATTAAAAAACAGGCAAAGATATGAACAGTACAGACATTTCGCCAAAGACGATATACACATGGCCAACAAGCACATAAAAAGATGCTCAACATCATTAGTCGCTAGAGAAATGCAAATCAAAACCACAGTGAGATACCGCTTCATACCCCTAGGATGGATATTATCAAAAAGACACAATAACACGTGTTGGAGAGGATGTGGAGTAGTCGGAACTCTTGTATGTAACTTGTGTGAACGTAAAATTATTCAGCCTCTGAGGAAAACAGTTTGGAAAACAGGTTCCTCAAAGAGTTAAATGTAAAATTACCATATGATTCCACAATTCTACTCCTAGGTATATACTCAAAATAATTGAAAACAGGTATTCAAACAAATCCTTGTACACAAATGTTCACAGCAGTACTAGTCACAATAGTTACAATGTGGAAACAACCCAAGTGTTCATCAACAGAGGAATGGATAGACAAAATACTGTGTATACATACAATGGAATATTAAACCAGTTGCCGTCAAGCTGATTTCGAGTCATGTGACCCCATGTTTGTCAGAGTACAACGGGGCTCCATACAGTTATCAATGGCTGATTTTTTAGAAGTAAATCACCAGGCCTTTCTTCTGAAAGGATGGACTTACACCTCTGGATGGACTCGAACCTCTACCTTTCAGTTACCAGCCAAGCATGTTAACCGTTTGCACCATCCAGGGAGTCCATTGGAATATTATTCAGCCATAAAAAGGTATGAAGTACTGATACATACTACAACGTGAATCAACCTCAAAACATCACGCTAAGTGAAAGAAGCCAGGCATGAAAGGTTATATATTGTATGATTCCATTTATGTGAAATCTCTAGAATAGGTACCATAAAAACAGAAAGCGGATTGGTGGTGGCAGGGGGCTGGGGAGAGGGAGGAACGGGGAGTAACTGCCTAATGGGTACATGGTGGTATTTTGGTGTGATACAAATGTTTTGGAACTAGACAGAGGCGGTGGCTACACAACGTTGTGAATTTACTAAATGCAAACGAACTGTTCACTTTACAGTGGTTAATTTTATGTTATCTAAATTTCACTTCAATAAAAAAAATTCAATCCCTTCTGATGTGAACTGAGATAATGCTATCTGAGATAAATACGGCTATCTTCTATTTGGTTTTCATGGAGCTTTGATGGGCTGAGAGGGACACTAGGAAATTAGCCTGGTTCATTGATGAAAACAGGTGGAATGTGTTAGGCTTGCATGTGATGGGATCCATACCTACAGGGCAAACTATAACAAGGTTCCCTGCAGAGACAAAGACCCACCCCAGGATACCTGAGTTGGCCAGAGGCACAGAGGCTGCATTTCAACCCCACGCACACCTTCAGATGGGCACCTTTGTTCAGTGCACAAAATATTCAACTGTCAGCATGGCCTGGGGACATATGCCATGTTTCTTCCTTATTCATGTGGTATTTTCACTTTCCTTTTCCCCTTAAAACAATCCTGTAAGAGGAAGGGTTCCTGTGGTACAAGGAGCATCCATCAATATCCACAGACGGGCTTCAAAGGATTCATCAACCTCCCAAAATCGTACGCAAAATTTGATGTCTGTGTGAGTGTGCCTGCTGCTCTAAGGAGAGGTTTCAGAGAACTCTGATGTGGAGTTGAAATGGCTCTGCCTTGTGCTTTTAGCATCAAAGAATGAAGGAAGGAGAATGGTAAAGTATACACATCTGCCCTAACTATTGCGTATGTTCTTCCCAAATCACATTCAACAGTTTACTCCAGTCAGAGGGCTTTTCATTCCCATAAATCAATGTTCAGACTTTGTGCAAAAGATTCACCTCGAGAACTTGGGAAAACTACACATTCCTGCCCCCATCCCTCCCTGGCCCCGAAAGTCCAGGACCCAAATGAGTTGCTGTCAAATCAACTCCAGCTCATAGCGACCCCCTGCGTGTTAGGGCACAACTGTGCTCCACAGCGTTTTCAATGGCTGATTTTCAGAAGTAGATCACCAGGCCTTTCTTCCGAGGTGCCTCTGTGTGGACTGGATCCTCCAGCCTTTCGGTTAGCAGCGAAGCACATTAACTGCACCACCCAGGGACTGTAAGTCTGGGGCAGAGCCCAGGGATCTTCCCTTTTTGCAAGTGACTCGTGTGATTCTGAGGCGGCCGGTCAGAGATCCAAGTTTCGAGAAACGTGCCATGATTCAACCATCAAGCAGGAATCGCGCTCACGGATTTAACTACCAACGGGGAAAAAGAACCGTATTTGTTTCTTTGTAGATACAACTTCGGAAACTTTGACTTAGATCACTCGGAGCCACTAGGAAATTATAAAGCGTGTTTTGGCGATGATTACTGCAACCTGGCAATTCCTGCAGCATGCTAAGATGGCTGTTATTGATGGCTCTGATCATGTTTTCCTATCACTAAAATACAGGGACGTACGGTGAGAGGGATGAGGGTATTTTAAAACAAGATAGAAAAGAGAAATATTGTTAGTCATGTTCTCCTTATTCCTGTAGCCTGACTACCATGAGGAGTGGTTGAAATGCCTTTTAAAAAGTTACCCTGTGGCTTTAAAGTGGGTTAACTCACCGAGCGTGGCCACTGAACAGGTAGCCATAGAGATACAAAGGATGGGACATTTTTCCACATTTCTCTTTTACCTTTTATTTTCCCTCTGGTCTTCCGTGATTTTCTTTTTGGAATGGATGAAGATATAAAGTTGCCTTACATAAAAGCTTTGCTTGAAAGATTGGTAATCGTGCATTTCACAACTGAATTGTCCAGTCTACCCAATCTGAAAAAGGCTCTTCTCTTTTGTTCAGTCCAGGTTACCTCCTTTGCAGAGTGTAACAGAAATATCTGGGTATGAAATTGAGAAATCGTTCATAAATATTATGGAAGGCTCTCTGAGCTGTTTACTATTAGAGGCCTGATTTAGCCAGCAGTAATTCTGTTTTCGCTGGCTAGGGGATTTTTCACTTTTCTTCTTTTAACTAAATCACCCACAGTTCAAAAAAAAAGATACAGATTTCACAGCACTTTCACCCATGATTAGGGCAGAAGGAAACAAATTGCTATTTTTAAAAGACAGTTTTAATATCTTTTACGACATCTGGGGAAGAAAAGAAATACCAGCAGTGCTCTCTCCTGTAGGTAACTTACTTATCTTGCCATTTCTTTACTTAAAGTCTTTGTGCTGAGCCAGCCAATGAAATGCATGATTCCACTGGCAGAAGTTTTCTCACAGAAACCAAACCAGGAACAGCATACATTATGGAGAGGCTAGACATTTAAACTAGTTCAACAACAACAAAACTCTCTAACTAGAGGCTAATAACACAGCTCAATCAAACCAGTGCCATTCCTTATCAAACGTTTGCGAAATTGCAGTTTTGACCTCTGACCTGCAATAAACTGAATTAAAAGGTGTCATTCTAATTCTGTCTCCTTGTACAACAGGGCATTGATACAGAAAGCAGGGGGCCTGCACTGAACACACCCAGTTTACAACGGAAAATGTGGGGTGATTCTTTCCCTCTCTTAAACAGTGGGTAAATTTTTAACATGTGGCTCCTGGGCGGGGTTGCCAATTAAAGAGTTGTAGAGCCTGTCAATGCTGGTTTAACGTTTCAACAAGGCATCAGTTGAAATTCAGCAGCACCAGTCAGGCTGTTAACTGACCAAATGATTCTACCTCTTCTAGTTAAGAGTGCATCTGACGCACCTGAAGAGGTTCCTGTTCTTTGTCGCAAGCCCTCTGAAGGCTGTGCCAAACCTCAACTTGGCAAAACCACTTTGTTTTCAGGTTCACTGGGGAAGTGTCTCCCTTTGTTCTCAGAGGGGCTCCTGAATGGAGGCCAAGTTCTCCTCTTGCTTTCCAATTGCCTTCTCTCAAAGATTCTCTTTTTCTTTCTGCCATGAGAAGGAAGAAGCTCGTCAGAGGCCACCACCAGAGTCGTTTAAAGGGATTTAGCAAGGGATGGCCAGGTGGACACTTTACTCATCATGGTGGGTTACACGCAAGGTGGAATACAGACAGTCTACCAGTAAATTCTACCCCACACTTCTTTGGAGTATCTAATACTTGAGCTATGCCCACTTAAGATCAAATCCAATCAGCTCTAAATCACAGAAATATATTCATGACCTAAGCACCTGTTAGGAGTCCTCGGGTAGTACAAATGGTTAACGTGCTCAGCTGCCAACCAGAAGGTTGGAGGTTTGAGTCCACCCAAAGGCACCTCGGAAGAACAGCATGGCAATCTACTCCTGAAAAATCAGCCAGTGAAAACCCTACAGAGAGCAGCTCTACTCATACACACGTGGGGTCTACATGAGTAGAAAGGACTCAAGGGCAACTGGTTAAGCCCCTCTTAAAAAAAAAAGTGTGTTTCAATGGGCAAGTATGCATTGTCTAGACTCTAAAGGAGACCCCTTGCCCCTCCTGGATATCAGGTTATTAGATTCCGATTCTATGGGAGTGATTTCACATGTCCGTAAATTGTACATAACCGACAGCAACGCCAAACAATTCTGGTCTATAAGCATGAAAATTCCGTCCTATCTTTTAGAGGTTCTATTGACTCCTCCCCCACGCCCCCACGGACCAGCTTTGCCTCCATTTGTAGCATTCATTCCAATACCCCTGATCTGTAAACGTGTCTGTTCTCTGGTTCTCTTTCCACTGGTTGTAGTAACATCTGCCTGGTTCTCTCATTACGAGTTGAATAAAAGCTTTACACCTATTCATTTTATATCTGTAGGAGAGTCATGATTCTACCTTTTGTTGAAAAGTATCCTTTAATACATGTATAGGTATCAGACTACAAACACTCAATTTAGTCCATGAGGTAGAGTCTTAAGTCGTATGACTACATATGCCAGACGCCTCCTTCTGCAGCCACTGCACACACCATTCCCCCGCCTGAACTGTTCTCCCTCCTCCCCGTGCTGTGCTCGGGACCTAGCTAATTTCCAGTCGTCCTTCAGTTTGGCTCAGGCATTACTGCCATAAACAAGCTTTCCCTGACCACCCCTCCTCTCCACCAGACTGGTTCAAATCTCCCCGGTACATGCTCTCATTAGGCCAGCACTTCTATTTTGCAGCACTTAACACCACTGACATCTATCTTTCCGATTTTTCTGACTAATGTCTACCTTTTCTGCTAGAATAAATGTTCCCTGATGACAGGGACCACATCTGGTTTTGCTCACCATTGTACCCCCAGCTCCTAGCCAGGGCCTGGTATGCAGAGGGCTCAAAGAATATTTGTTGCATACATCCCTGAAACAATCGATCCAAAGAGCAAGGAATGGACAGGCTGTGAAGACTCAGATACAAAGTCAGCAGAATACATCTGGACTAAAGCTGACCAACCAGCAAGCAAGAGACTATACTTTGATGTAAGTGCCAAAGATCACCTGTTATAAGGTCCAGCAATCCTTCTGACTTTAGAAGGGCCTAGATCAAAATGCAACCCCCCTGAAATTTCCTCTCCCCTCCTCCAAAGAGTTCTAAAATCCAAGAGAGCCTGGGAATTCCTCCTGGTTACTGTGAATCCGAACAAAAGCAAAACTCAAAAAGATCGCAGCTTGAGTCCTTTATGGAACAGGAGCAAAATGGCATAGAGGAATGGTTCTCAAACTGTGGACCCCAAGCCAGCAGTATCACTTGGCCATTCTCAGGCCTCACCCCAGACCTACTGAATCAGAAACTCTACAAGTGGGGCCCAACAACCTGGGTTTTAACAAGCCCTACAGGTGAATCTGATGCTTGTTAAACCTAGAGCACCACTGGCAGAGAATAAAAATGGGGCTCAGAGTCCTCTAATATATAAAGCTGTGAGACTGAGTAAGTTACTTAAACTCTCTAAGCTAGAAGGTTCATTAGGAAAATAGGGATAATAGCAACAAAACCTATCTCATAGGATTTTATCAGAATTTTTTCTTAAAAGTAATACATACATTGCCTAGGAAAGTCACTGACAAAGAAATAAATTATAGCTGCTATTGTTGTACTTGGAGCCCTCGTGGTCTAGTGGTTAAGAGCTCGGCTGTTAACCAAAAGGTCAGCAGTTCAGATCCACCAGCCGCTCCTTGGAAACCCTAGGGAGCAGTTCTACTCTGTCCTACAGGGTTGCTATGAGTCAGAATCGACTTGACGGCAACGGGTTTTGTTACTGTTGTAAGTATCATTAATTTCATCGTCATAACTTTGTCCAGACTCTAGAGCCTGGAAACCCAGCACAGGAAAAGACTGTGTAGTGCTCTGGCCTAGCAGTAGCAAGAGAACATCATAGGGCTGGCTCTTAGGGGTCCAGGGACGAGGGGATTCAAAACTGTGTACCACTGCTGCCTTCTAGCTAATGCCATGACTTTTTTTTTTTTTTTTTTTTTTTTTTTTGCCGATGATTTATAACAGAATTTACCAACTTAGACGGACACAGTGCTTAAGAAGTTACACTGTCACTTTGGAAACATGCTATTTGATCCTGAGAATTGTCATTTCAGTCAGAAGAGTTAGTGGACTTCGCCAAGGGCACACTGCCACCCCTCCTAGTCACCCGCTGCTCCAGAAGGTGAATCCAGTGCTTTTCCCTCTGCTCTTCACGGCTGACACTTTATCACTTGCCCAAGGAACACAGACACTCGCCAGATACCCTGTGGAGTAAAATAAGCTTGACGTTCTTCAGAGTACTTCTTGGGCCCTGGCATATGGTTCTGCTGATTGTCTTTACTTACAAACCCCACATTTAAATGAGCTTCCATATTTTTAAAGTCCTTATTAGCAATAATTGGTCCCTTCTGCTGTATGTTTGTTTTATTTTTAATACAGACTCTTATTTTACATTGAACTAGAATCTGTGTTTGACACCAGCCTTTTTAAAAACCAATTTCCTAAATATCCACTTGTAATAGAGAAAGCTATAGAGCATCTTCTCTGCTCCTAAAATATGGCCACTTTTATCAATGTTACTCAGTCATCCTGGCAACAAGTATTCACAAAGCACCTACTCCTTGCTGGACCCTGTGTGAGGCAGTGGACACATAGCAATGAATAAGTCAGATACGGTTCCTGCCATCCTGAAAGAGAAAAGCAGTCAGACAATAATCTAAGCAAATCAACAAATAAAGAAAATAGCCACAGACTGTGGTGAGCGCCACTGTGGAGCACCAACAGCTAAACTGTAAAGAAGAAGGAGCCAACCACACCACAGCATGCTGTGGTGATGGAGAGACCCAGGGTGGGGGGGTGCAGGGAACCACAGAGCATGGTCAGGGAGAGACTCTCTCTAAAGAAAACACTCAAGCATTTCTGGATCCAGAAGGTCTAATGTCAAAATCAAATATGTGGAAATATGAGCTTACAGAATGGGTGAGTTAGGAATGGATTATCTGCTTCAACAAGAGGATTCAATCCAGTATTTTTTGTAAGCAGAATTTCCTAATATATAAATATATTTGTATATATTAATTATATATATATTACCTACTCTTATTAAATATAACTGGAGCCCTGGTGGCACATTGGTTAAGCACCCAGCTGCTAACCGAAAGGTCAGTGGTTTGAAACTACCAGCTCACTCCATGGGAGAAAGATGGGCTTTCTGCTTCCGTAAAGATTTACAACCTTGGAAAACCTATGGGGCAGTTCTACTGTGTCCTATAGGTAGCTATGAATCAGAATCAACTCAGTGGCAACCAGTTTTTTGGTATTAATATAATGTACTATGGGAGCCCTGGTGGTGCAGAGGTTTAGTGATACGGCTGCTAACCAAAAGGTCAGGAGTTCAAATCCACCAACCACTCCCTGAAAACCCTGTGAGACAGTTCTACGGTGTCCTATAGGGTCGCTATGGGTCGGACTCCACAGCAACGGGTATAACATACTATAATGCATTTGGAGCCCTGGTGGCACAGTGGTTAAGAGCTTGGTTGCTAACCAAAAGGTTGGCAGTTCGAATCTACCATCTGCTCCTTGGAAACCCTATGGGGCAGTTCTACTCTGTCCTGTAGGGCCACTATGAGTCAGAATCCACTCAACGGCAATGGGTTTGGTTTTGGATTTGGTTTTATCTGATAGTGCCGATGTTGGTCAATCTCATAAAAGGGATTTATCAAGTCTCAACTTGTGCAATGCTGTGTTCCAACTGGCATCCTCAGAGCAAAGACAACACAGTGTCTCCACTTCTGCACCCATTGGCTCAACCTAGTTCCTAAACAATATGGGTTTAGTTCCAGGCATGCTTTCATACTGTTTTTGCCAATTTCCAACTATACTGTCTTTTCTAAATATTTTCTGGTTCAAGGGAGTATGCTCAATTATGAAAATGAATTCTTGTAAACAACTCCATCTGGGTGTAGAGTCGATTCCCACCATGAAGTTCAACTTTTCCATTACAGGGAAAAGCATTTTCTTCCTGTCTGCTCAGTCTTCAGGTTGTGAGGTAGAAGGATACAGGCTATGTGCTACAGAACGTCTTCACCCTTTCCAGTGTTTTGTGGCAGTACATAATATGTTCATCTCCATGTCTTCTTTATCATTGACTTGTGTATGCTCATCCTCAAATACGGGGTCCTTTTGTACTTGCCAAAGGTAAACTGCAAATCAGTATTTAGGGCATTCACCTAAGCTGATGATGGTATTTACCTTGTAGAAAAAAAAAATGTTGTATTTCAATGGGAAAATATGAAGTGTCTATAGTACGCCCTTCCAGGTTGTCAGATTCTAGCCCTGTTCACTCTCTTTGAGCTGTTTTCCACTACTTTCTAAATTATAGGTAACTGATAGATATACAAATTTTGTCCTGCCAGGTAGTGATTTTAGCTGACTTCCTCCCCATTTGCAACTCATCTCAACGTTCCTTTACTCCATATAATTTGTGCTGTTTTGACTTTTCCTTTGAGCCAGTTATAATACCTGCCTGATTCCGTCACATCACATAAGCAAAATAAAATCTATAACACGTGTTCATTTTTATACCTGTATGAGAATCATGATTTTACTTATTTCTGAAAATTATCTTTTAACAACCTGAAAGGTTGGTAAGAATTCAGACTTAATTGGCATAATACTATTTTTAGAGTTTCTGTTCTACTTCCTGAATTGGTGAGTAGTGCCTGGGGTCTTAAAAGCTGCAAGATAGACTACAGGACTAACTGCATCCATGAACTACTGCCTCCTCTGTCAAGAGACCAGAAGAACTGGATGGTGCCCGGCTACCATTCCTGACCATTTTGATCACATCCATGATAGATAGATCCTTATCACAAGGGAGAAAAATGTGGAATGGAACTTCAAATTCTGAAAGATTCCAGGCTTACTGAACCTCCTGAGACTAGAGGAACCCAGGGAACTATTGCCCTGAGATATTCTCTAAACCTTTGACCAAAACTCTCCCCTAGTCATCTTTAGACTAACCAACAGTTCAGCTAAGCGTAAATGCATGCCTTGAGTAGTACACTCTCTTAAAAGATTATCTATATGAGACCGAATTGATAACAGTAAGTCTACAGTATAGATGAGAAGACTCGAGCAGGAGTGAACTAAGCTGAAGGTGGTGAAACAGTTTGAGAAGAAATACTGTGACTGTTGACACAAAGTGAAGAATGTGGCAAGCGTCACTGACCTGCGCCTGGAGAAACTGCTGAGTGGGTGCATGTTTTCCTCAGTATATTTTCACCAAAAACAAATACTATTTTAAAAAAAGAATTCAGACTTATTTCAAATGCTATTTTTAAAAAACTTTAAATTTTAAGTGATACCTTTCATATGAATTTAGCTATCAGCAGTATTAAATTAGTTTAAACTATACAGAAAAATAAAGTGGGATGAGAAATATATACGTTTTTTGGTCCCCTTTTAAAAAATGCTTCTGAACTGATGAAAAACAAAAAGCGTGGAAAGGGACAAAAAACTGACAACAGCAAGTTTATAAGAGGCAGAGGCATAGCGAGGGTAACACGCGCCCAGGGGCAGTCTCTAAGTTGTGTCCCCCTCCTCAACTCGAGCACCCGGGGGGCAACCTCTAAGTTGTGTCCTTCCTCCTCAATTCGAGCACCCAGGGGCAATCTCTAAGTTGTCCCCCCCACCCAACTCGAGCACCCGGGGGCAACCTCTAAGTTGTGTCCTTCCTCCTCAATTCGAGCACCCGGGGGCAACCTCTAAATTGTGTCCTTCCTCCTCAACTCGAGCACCCAGGGGCAATCTCTCAGTTATATCCCCCATGCCCCAGTTACAAGACGAATAGACATTGACATCGGCGACACAGCAGAAACACCTTCCCCCACTCTCTTCCAGCTACCTCAGTCAGGTGCCTTTCGTTTTTGTGGCGCCTCAGAATGTCACTCTGTGGAGCCTCACCTGGCACCCCCTTGGACTTGCACCCAGAGGCAAGTGCTCCTCACTGCTCCCCGCCCCCCACACCTCTGATAAGAGGACAAAACGATTCAATTCAACAATTCTTGCCCTCAGGAAAGGTACAGTCTACTGAAAGGAGATAAATAAGTCACCACAACTTGGCTTCAACTTGTAATTAAATTTTTCTACCCTTTACTCCCAGAAGGAATATGTAAATAACCTCTCCGGAGGGGGGAAAGAAAGAGATGCTAAAAACTGTTTTAATCTCTATAATCTTAGTTTCTAAACTAAAATAATATTTTGACAGTATGCCAACTGAAGCACATTATATACCTAAATCAAGGATTTTACTAAATTTACTGAAACGGAAACTACGCATACCCTATCGGTCCTACTGTTGCATGGGTAAGAGATACAACTCCTGGCCACCAATTCACCTCCCCAGCCTGCAGAACAGAGTGATTACAGCTTTTTGTCAGCTCTAAATAACACCGTAGTAAGCAACATAACTCTAAATTACATTAAATGATACTCTACTCAACATTATTCGACATTAATGCAGAATGGCAACAAAGTTCTACAGTCTTGCTACTCCAGGTGTGATCTGCCAACCAGCAACCTGGGCATCACCTGGGCACTGGTTAAAAACGCAGAAACCCAGGCCCTACCCCGGACCTGTTGAATCAGAACCTGCATTGTCACAAGATCCCCAGATAATTCCTACGCCCAGTAAAGTTTGAGAAGCACTGATTTAAAGTGTGGAATAACATAACTACCCTTGGGATAGTTAGCATATTCCCTCAATTATCCTTTTTTTAATGCAATGTAGTGGTTCCTTCTGAGAGAGGGCAAGAGACAGAGACTGACTGATTAACTGATTGATTAACTGATATTATTGGCCCCAAGAAGCCTGCCTTTGCAGCCTAGGGTGGAGTAAAAGCTTCTCGTTGATTATTTGGTCTTGTGAGTAAAATCAAAGTCGTGGTGGGGGGAAGGAAAGGGAATAGCAACAGGAAGATTGTGGAGCCACAGAATTGCACCACTGGAAGGTTGAAAGTTTCAATTGCACATCAGCACAGAAGTGGTTACTTACATTACGACGTAACTGTACAAGAGAACATGATGAAGACACTAAAGAGAAGACGCTCTTCACGTACCAACAAGAAGACAAACTTAGCTTTCAAACAACGGAAGGGCAGCAGAGCATGTGGACTCGGTGCTCGTTTACGTGAGGAGAAATACATACGTGTGCTTGGCACGAGACGTCACGGAAAGACGCAGGAACTGGTAAGGACGGTCTCCTCTGGGAGAGGACCTGGGGCATCCGGGACAGAAGTGGAGGAAGACTCACTTTCCAGTGGGCACCTTTTAGCACCTTCTGAATTATGTAACTATATTACACAACCGAATTTTTTTTAATCTGAGCACTGAAGAATTCCTTAAAGGGGATAGAGTCCAGGTGCTAAGGTAATGGAGGAACTCTTTCTTCATTTTCTCTGACAGATGGTCGTCTGACTGCGTTCAAACACTTTCTGTGACGGGTTCAGAGCTGACAAGTCAAGGAACTACAGTTCATTCTGCGACTGAGCCCAGGTCCCTGTTTCCTAGGATCTGCTTCCTTGCCCCACTGGTGGGAGTTCTCCCTCTGCGGTACACAGGAAGCCTCTTCCTCTTCTTGCTTGTAAAACATGTGCAGAAGGCTACTGTGGTTCCCTTCACTAGGTCACAAACCAACGCAGGCAGGGGCAGGCAGGTGATGTAAATGAGTCACGCAGGCCTCCAAAAACCAAACCTGTGGCCGTCGAGTCAATTCTGACTCATAGCGGCCCCATAGGACAGAGTAGAACCACCCCATAGTGTTTCCAAGGCTGTAATCTTTATAGAAGCAGACTGTCACATCTTTCTCCCACGGAGCAGCTGGTGGGTTCGAACTGCCAACCTCTCAGTGAGCAGCCAAGCTCTTAACCATTGTGCTACCAGGGCTCCTTCAAGCAGCCCTACTCAAGACAAAACAAAGAGTGCAGAGCTTCACCCCTCTGCCTGGAGACAAGGACACAGTGAGAAGCGGCAAGGACTGCGGCCACCAGGGGACGGACACGGGCAGCGACTGTTGTGTTCCCAGGAAACGCCACCACAGGGCAAAGAAGACCAGACGCTGCCACCTCTTCAGGGATGTTTAAAGCTAAAAATTTCATTTTCAAGACCTCAATTTTAAAATGTTGGCAACTAAATTAATGTTTTTTTAAACACTGGGAAGACCAAAACAACAGCAACGAAAATACATCTGCAGCTGGATGGGGCCTGCAGGCCACCAGTTTACAATCTGTCCTGTCACCTTTTCTCCAGGGTATGATGAGAACCTCTCTTTGGGATGTACTCTGGCTGGAGGTGCTGGTAAGAAAAAAATAACGACAACTCTTTAAAAAAAAAAAAAAAAAAAAAAACACTCTATCAGTTATATTTTGATTTGGTTTGACAATTTACTTATCCATCTATCACTCTAAAAGGTGCTGGGTAATTTATTTGCCAGTAACCGTGTTTCCATAAGGACTAAAAACAACCACAGTCTCTCTCTCTCAATCTGTTTGTGTTGTTTCTGAAGACTTTTTGTCATTTATTATTATTAGAAAGTCTTGGTGGAAGGATCTGCAAAGTATCTCTGATGGACAGTTTTTCACAGAAGAATATATGTATACATAGTCCATTATATCTCTGATGTTTATTTGCAAAACACAGTTCTCATTTTCCAACCAGCTTTCAGTGGAAAGAGTGTCACAGAAAAAATACAAATTTTCCACCATTCTACCCTGTGAGAACCTAACCTAAAAAGGCTATCAGGCTACAAAAAAAGAAACTGAGGGATAAATTTAACACTTAAAAGTGACGCTTTTAGCAGGAGGTTTGGGCACACCCAGCCAGGTTAAGGAGAAGTAGCTTTACACACATCTTAACAGCAGCCTTAATCTCCAATCTTCACTACTCTTTGCTTACCACCTAGTACCCACTGAGTAATCACAGCCAGCATGTCCCTTCTAACTTGTCATTCCGTTTGTTATTACCCTGTGTCCTCTGTAGTGCTCTGGACTCTGACAGTGTGGCGGCTAAAGCAACAAGCAATTGAAAAATAACTCCTCTGGTTGAATCACGACCTGCAGTTGTTGAGAACTTACGTGAGGACCCCATAATACTTGAGGAAGGTTGATGGGGCCGGGGGGGGGTGGCGAGGCAGGTCCCACTACTAACGCTGGATGCAGAAGAGCAGCTATAGGAAAGCTGTAGTTACTGGAAAAGGTGCTAACATTTATCTTCCCCTCTTCGACACATGGACTCAGTTTTTGCATTTGCTCACGCTTTCCACTCCGCTTAAGCAACATAAAAACAGATTAGGAAACTCAAGATCCTGTGGCTCCTACAAAATATGCACACACTGATTACTGACCAACACTAAAGCAAATACAACCCACAGCTCTTACAGAGCCTCAGAATCAAGAACCACCATGATAAAACAATTACACTGTGTGGCTGAGGAAACAGACATTTAATTAGAGTTGTAATTTATGTGAGTAAATATAATCATTTTGAAATTCGAAATAAATAGGCGTGTCATTAAATATAAAGCATCCAGAAATGATTTAGAAACCTGTAGAATCCATCTACCCTGGCAAATCTGATATATTCAGAGAGTTTACCCTGGAGAAAAAAAAAAGAAATCACCAGACCATTTTACAGCTCAACTGTTGGTTAACTTCCAAGTGAAAACACTTGATTTGGCAGGTATTTTGTGTAGGAAGTGAATTTTTTACTTGCTATAGCCATGCCAAACTTTGTTTTCAGTTGTTAAGACACTGGTATATCTTTACATCTTTTGTACTCATTAATTTCAGGAGATTATTTGCACACGTCTTAGCCTATTCTGATTTTTTAAACACCTTGGAAATGTTGTATCTATGTAAATTAGATGGGCAATTATGATGTCACCACGCAATTATATGTACCTACTTGCAGTGGGATGCTTGTGAGGGCACCATTATCCAAATTGGCCCGTTAATCAGTCCTTCTAGATCGTTCAAGGTAGGAGCCAGGCAGACGGGCTCCAGTGCTGGGGGAGAGCATCATATAACATTGGGGAAACCACAAAAGCACAACTTCCTATGTTTGCATTTCCTTATCTGTTAAACGAAGGGAGAAGACCTGGATCCTAACGAGGCTGCTGCAAAACCTCCATTAAAGAATGAGAAAACAGTAACGAACATGACTAAGGTTTAAAAACCCCTTGTGGCTGAGTCGATTCTGACTCACCGCGACCCTATAGGACAGAGTAGCACGGCCCCATAGGGTTTCCAAGGCTGTATTCTTTACAGGAGCAGACTATCACATCTTTCTCCTGTCAAATGGCCTGTGAGTTCAAACTGCCGACCTTTAGGTTAGCAGCTGAGTGCTTTAACTACTGTGCCACCAGGGCTCCCAAATAAGGTTTACCTACTGTTACTGTGGAAGGAAGAGAGGAAGAAAGAGAAAGTAGAGATGTGTAACTCATTAAAAAAAATATATATATATATAGTCTGTCACACAAAGCACATTATTGAAAAAAAAAAAAAGTTGGGCAACCAAGAAATAATTAAAGGTAGTTTGAGTAATTTAAACCTTTATTCTCTCTTGAAGAAATGCCAGTGGGTAAAATACATTCCTAAATCCACTAGAGAATCTCCTAAAGCCCCTCTCTGTCCATCTCTGCCACTTTTATCATCCTCCACCCAGAGGACAGCCTGACTCCTCCATCAAAGTCACCAAGCTGAGCTCTCAGAAAGCTCTCATTAAACAACGCACACATGACAAGTAGTGTCGGCTCAGTCTGATTTTACAACATTGGTAACTAATCTAAGACCCCACATTAGTGAGCGTTTTGCCATCCCTTGGAATGGCATAGATGAGGCAGTAGCCAAGATCTCTTCTCTCCTTTGTATAAGCCAATGACAATGGACAAATACCAGAATCTCTGAGTGCTCCACAATACTTAGGCCATAAGTATTTAAATAACTGACTAATACACGAAATCAAAAGGCTGACCTGGGTTTTAGGTTTCTGTGGGTTGCAGGACATCCCAGGGCCAAAGACTGAAACTCTTACCTGAACAGCTATCTCCAGAGTTTGGGCCACTGAAGCAAGAGGGGTGACCAAGACAAGTATGTTTGGATCGTGCAAATAACAGGTCAGCAACTCACGCCTCCCAAAGACAGCATAAAGATGTGCATGAGAGGTAAAGGTCAGATGTCTCTCTGCTCCCAAGAAGCCTACCACGTGAATCATACAAAGAAATCCTTACCTTGGGAAACACAGCTTTCAGGAAAATATCAATACCTCTTCTTTTTATTAATACTTTTTCTAATCGATTTTTCACTGGGATGACTTATTCACAGAAGTAACATATCCTGAAATTATTCTACTTTTTAGTATTACCTTTGAAGTTTCATACTTTATGTAAAGTTGCTTTTTTTCTTTTTCCTAGTTGACTTAAGAATCTACAATATCGACCTCCAGGTCTGAAACTAGATTTCACAGCTCTGATTCCAACTAAACGTCTTCTTCAGCTTTCTAGATGCCACCTCAGCAGTCGGACCCCCACTGACTCAGGAGCACGTTCACATAGCCAGAGAAGGATTGATACGATGCTAATGAAGTTTAAGCTTCAGGGCCCCTACTTGCATGGGTCCCTGTGAATGCTGGGAGTCACGGGAATCAGTGGTCTAGGTGAGAGGGGCCACCAAAAAGCATTTCTGATAAGGAGATCTCGGAAGGAAGGGAACCACATCACTGAGCTGAATCACCACCTTTGTGCCTAATTTTGGATTCATAATCTTGGATTCCTTTTCTTAAAGAGGACCCCACAAATTGTATGAGCTTCTGACTCAACCAAAGCTGAGCCTGTTCTGGTATGTGAAACTACTTCCTTAGTTTGTATTCTTCATTGTTCAGGTTTTCAATCTGTAAGGGAACTCCTGATCTTAAAAGTAAAAAAATAAAAAGCGGGGGTGAAAAGTGATTTTTAAATGCACGCTTTTAAGAATGCTGATTTCATCATGTATTTTCCAATACCAAAATAAAATAAAACCTGCAGAACTCCTTGCTCTTAGGCATTTCTCTGCAACTTCAAGCTTTCAGATGGATGGGACATCTGGTTTCTGAGAGGAAGGGCTGTGTAATATTACTGCTACCCAAATATCAGATCTGAGTGGATTTTTCAGGTTAAGACCAGTGAACATAAAAAGCAAACATTTCTCACATGACTGATACGTTTGCCTTTTACAAAACAACTCTGGCCAAAATTGCTAGGAAACAGATCAGCGGCCCCACTGGACTCTGAAGCAATGTAATTAGGTAGTCCAACACTACATTTTGTCAAAAAATTCTGACAACGTAATAACCAGATTGTCATCAGGAAGACATTGAAAAATGATACTGCATTTGTTCCAGCATTAAAATGCCATTTTTTGAGTTTTTTGGTGTTTTTTTTTTTTTTTCCTATAAAAATAAAAAATTCTATCAGGGATGCATCCCATTGGTCTGGATAGTGTTTAAATGAGTCTGTTCCACTTGAGAAATGGTATGAAGAAATGTGTTTTTATTTAAAATTTAAGAAAGAATTCTTCTTAGGACCACCTGCTTGATTTTAACCATTAAACTCCCTATGTGTTAAGATGAAAAATATAAAAGAGAACGCTAATCACAATACTAGCTAACATTTACTGAGCGTTTAGCTCATGCCAGGCATTGCATTAACTTCTCTGTTAGTGGGCACCACCCAACACCCATCAGTGAGAGACGCTATTTGTTAACCTCAGTTTAAGACGAGGGAAGAAGGCTTACTTGCAGAGCTGAGGAACGTACTTCCACACCCAACAGACTCGCCCCATATTCTTAGCCACTCTGACATGCTGCTGAGAAGGTGGAGCTTAGTTTGGTTTGGATGAGGGTGCATTCGGGGTCTTGGGGGTGTGAGGTGCTCTTTTCTAAAAACCTTTACGTATTTGGCCTTGCAGAGAAGGATAATACCATGTGTGGTCCAACCTATAGGGCAAGTCCCTCTGTATGTTATGACAGTGACGGTGTCAATGTTAGGGTGGTAGATTCTTCACACAGATGTGCAATTAAATAGAAAAAGCTAGAAATATTAAGATATAGCCCTAGGTCTAAAAATACTTCAGCTTCCATTTAATTAGTCAATTATAAGAAGCTATCCACTAGCATATGTACAAGAATAAACCTCAGGGAGCACATTCCTACAATGACCTTTAGACCCCTAATAATCCAAAAATCTTACAGTTGTATCTATTAGGATATAAATGAGTTACCTCATGTAAATCACTGTCAAATTTGCACAAGCAGATTGTGTGACTGAACTGGTAATAACTAAACGCTATCAATTCTTTTTCCCAAACACTTAAAAGTACCCAAGACTACTTAAATGCCTAGTCAGCCAACCCATCATTATATCTGCAAGGCACTTTAGAGTTTCCAAAGTATTTTCCCATCCTATTATTTCATTTGATACCCATGAGCCTACATTATTTAAAAAAAAAAAAAAATTCCAAATTTCACAAATATAATGTCAACCAAAAGAAGCCACACACAAAGGAATCCATCCAGTGTGATTCCATCTATATAAAATTCAAAAACCTGGCAAAACCAATCTATGATGATGGCCTGGGCTGGGAGGGGGGTAGTCACTAGAAGATAGCATGATCACTTTGTGAAAATTCATCAAGCTATATAGTTTCCCACTGCCGTCGAGTCAATTCCAACTCATAGTGACCCTATAGGACAGAGCAGAACTGTCCCCTGAGGGTTTCCAAGGCTGTAAATCTTTATGGAAGCAGATTGCCACATCTTTCTCCTGCAGAGCGGCTGGTAGGTTTGAACCGCCGACCTTCTGGTTAGCGGCCACACGCTTTAATCACTGCACCACCAGTACTCCTTGCTATACACTTAGGATACGCAAATGTATAAAGCCTGTAAGTATGTTACACTTGTATAAAAAGCTGGCATAAACTGAGTGAAATAAGACACTAAGGGACAAATATTGGACGATCCCAGTTATATGAATTATCTAGAATAGGCAAACAGATAAAGACAAAAGTTGATCAGCAGTTACCAGGGACTGAGGAGAGGGGAGAATGGGGAGTTAGTGCTGGGGGTACTGAGTTTCTGTTTGATGGATGAAAACTTTTGGTAATCAGTCAATAGTGGTGATGTAACACAACATGGCAAATGGTATTAATGTCATTGAATTGTACACTTAAAAATGTTTAAAATGGCAAACTTTTTGTTATAGATATTTTGCCACAATAAAACTGAAAAAAGTTGACATAAAACAATCATTTCCTTCCTTCAGCAGTTGGCTAGCTAGACCAAGAAGAAAACATACACCAGGCAAGAGGCTGGGCAGTGTGAAAACACTAAAAAGTTTGCCTTTGCAAACCACAGAGCTGCTGAAGGTCTTACTACCATTCCTCTCCCTCGCGGTGTCAAACAATTTATACAGCAATTCGCTACATTAATTCCTGTAATCAAAGTGTAAGGAGGTTTGTAGTCAGTCATAACTGTGGCCTACAAATTCCAGAAAACGTTCGCTGGGATTGGTACTCACAGTAGATAAAAACCCACTGACTCAGCACAACAAGGATAGCAACACTTTTCTCTTTTCCTCCTCTTTTTATGTCTCTTGGCCCATTATCTCCTGTAACAAATAAAGAAACAAACCCACGCTGTGAAAATACCAACACGTGTCTCTACAAGAAGGATGAAAAATTATTTTGTGTAGTCATAACCTTGCCTTTGTTATCCAGCGCTGCTATAACAGAAACCCCTCAAGAGGATGGCTTTAACAAAGAGAAATCTATTCTCTCGCAGTTTAGGAGGCTAGAAGTCAGAATTTAGGGTGCCAGCTCCAGGGGAAGGCTTTCTCTCTCTGTCGGCTCTGGGGGAAGGTCCTTGTCATCAATCTTCCCTGGTCGAGAAGCTTTTCAAGTGCAGAAAAGGACCAAAGGACAAGCCATGCTCCCGGCTTTGCTTTCTTGGTGGTAGGAGGTCCCCATGTCTCTCTGCTCGCTTCTCTCTTCTACATCTCAAAAGAGACTGATTTAAGACACAACCTAATCTTGTAGATTGAGTTCTGCCTCATTAACACAACTGTCTCTAATCCTGCCTCATTAACTTCATAGGTAGGATTTACAACACATAGGACAATCACATCGGAAGACAAAGTGGTGGACAATCACACAGTACTGGGAATCATGGCCTAGACAAGCCAACACACATTTTTGGGGGACACAATTCAATTCATGACAAACTTGTTCACTGCAATTAGGAAAAGATGTTACAACAGACCTTTAGGAACCAGTGTTCCTTCTGTTACTTCTGGGAAGTACCTGACCAAACAAAGACATTGTGGGGCTAAGAAAACAATCATGCAGAATCAGAAAGCTGAAGGGACCTCAAGATGTCACCTGAACTGTCACATGCACAACACCAGCAAGTTTTGTTTAATTCCACCATCACAGGCTGCTCTTACATTCCCTGGGTTCCCTCGCTTGCTCTGCCTGAATAGAGACCCACTCAAAGACGAAAAAACTCTACCAAGTGTTCTAGCTAGCGAGCCCCCGAATCCTGCCAAATCAGGCCCACTTAAAACTGCAGTAACTTGTTCTCTTTTCTTTCCTAATTTCTACTCTCAGAAAAAATCTCTTTGACAATTTTTCCTGCCCCTTAGAAAAAAAAATGGTTCCGGAGTAGGTTCAGGTACTATTTTTGGTACATGAAATAAATATTCTATTTATTCTATTACGTTTCTGTTCTATAATTGTATGGTTAGACGGCTGCTGCTGTTGGTTCTGGCTGCTTTAGGCGCTACGTCCACGCCCACAAGAGCATTCAGTGAAGACCAGCCCTGCGGCTACATGCTGCCGAGTTACACGAACTGGATACAAGGAAGGCAGAACCGCTTTCTCTGAAGCGTAACCATTAACTGGAAAGAAAAGCCTGTCATCTGCAAAGAACCAGATGAATCGCAATCCTCGGTGAAACAGGTGGCGACCTAGGGAGGAAGATTTCAGGGGCACTCTCCCCACTCTGAGCAATTAAATTCTCTTCCTATGAGATAAAAGACATTATTCCAAAATTAAAGATAAGGTTTGAAATGAACATTCTCCCAGATAAAACAACACAATTCTTCCAAAACTTCAAATATTCACATACCTCTTTCATGATTTTTATAATATCTGCCAACCAATGGTCTATCATTGATACAGTATTTTTCTATAAATCAACTCAATTTTGCAAACCTAAGTTAATTTTTTGAAAAAGACAATTTTATATCAGCGATGAATACCACCCTGCCACAAACAGAAGGAAACTGAAAAAAGAAATTAATGTGAATAACCAAAACAAGTGCTCACTCATATACCACGTAAAACTCATCTCATGCGCCACATGAAATACTGTCATACATCATTGGTTTAAATTCATGTTAAAGAGTAAATGACTTATATGAGAATCCTCAACACCCCTTTGCCCTCTGATTAAAGGGTAGAAACCAGCTGACCCCCAACTCATGGCAACCGCATGCGTGTCAGAGTAGAACTGTGCTCCGCAGAGTTTTCAACAGCTGATTTTTCCAAACTAGATCACCAAGCCTTTCTTCCCAGGTGCCTCTGGATGGACCTTTCGGTTAACAGCCAAGTGTATGTGTGAACTGTTTGCACCACCCAGGGACTCTGGGTAGAGGATAAGGGCCCACCGAAAAGAGGTAGGCAGGGCACAGAGAACCTGAAGGAACGTGTGAAGGCTGGGTGCTTGGTGTGGGGAGGAAGGGCGGATGTCATAAGCTCTGAGAAGAAGTAACGGTGCAAAAGAGCTGGCTGTGGTCTACTTCACAATTACTTCTATCTGGGCTGTCTCTGAATATGTGTCACAGAGTGAGCTGTAGTGTTTGAGTTGAAGGTTCTTCCTGCATGTCTCTGCACCACCTCTTTTAGACATGTACTTCTGAGCTCACAAATTATCCATCACAAAGAAATCGTATTCTGTTAATAGGTCTCTTCATTGTGCCTGATGGTGCGGGACAAATACCAGTCCCTGGGCCGAAACCAAATTTCTGGAATACTAGACGGGGTTCCCAGTGGGAGGAGACACATTACCAAGAGGTCACCTCAATAACTTCTGGAGTAAGCTTCTGATTTCTGCTACCTCTTGCTACACACACCGCAAAGTGTCGGATATTCTAGCTTCCCCTCGATACCTTTCTCTACAACAAGATTCTCAATTATCTGATGATCTTTCTATTGTTTTTAACACCTCGCTCTCAACAAAACACAAGCAGGTGCCCAATGTATAGAAAAAGCAAGTGAGTGAAAAGGAATGAATCAACTGTGAATGAATAAATGAATGGAAAAAAACAGATGAGCTTTGTGGAAAGGAGCACCTACATGACTAAGGCAAGTGGCTGCCTGCCCTCAAATATCCTAACCTTGTCCAGAGCTGTCAGAGAACACAGCACAAATCCCATCAGTTTCCCTCTGCCTTTTCAGAGAAGTCATAGGCTCTCCTCCCACTGACCTGGCTAGACAAAGGTTTGCTGCGCACTCTCCCTTAAAGTGCCACCTTCTTACAAACTGTGCAATCCTTGGCCAAGCTGCTTAACCTCTCTGAACTTCAATTCCCTCATCTGTTAAACACTGAAGAAGAACATCTGTCCCAGGGGCTATGGTAAAGATTAAATAAGAGAATCCAAGAAAAATGATTACCACATTGCCTGGAGTATATCATAATCTCAAGAAGCTGGCTATATTTTTGGTCCAGATGACACTATCATAATAAATATCAATGGAACAGTGATTCCATGGTGTTATAGCATAACACCCGCACGCTTTCATTCTGCTGTCCTCATATCTTCCTGTTTGCCAGTTTCTGAACTTTTCATGTTTAGAGAGAGACTGGGAGCCCCTGAGTGGTGCAGACGGTTAATGCGCTTGGCTGCTAACCAAGCATGTGCGTCCACCCAGAGACACATCAGAAAAAGAGGCCTGGTGATCTACTTCTGAAATATCAGTCATCAAAAACCTTGGGGTGCACAGTTCTACTCTGACACACATGGGGTCGCCATGAGTCAGAATCGACTTGATGCCAACTGGACTAGCAGAGAGAACAGAACAGGTTAGCAGGTCCCAGTGACATTAACCGGCACAGTATCACATGCAGCCCAATTCATAAACGTATCTTCAAGATGCATCCTGGGCTGATGAAGACCACAATTCACTCCCACTTTGAAGCCCCCTATTTTTTCACTTCTTTCTCCCTCTGAATCTCCGACCCTCGCGATAGCAATAGAGCTTCCCTCGTTTCTCAATCAGAAGGATGAGCACCTGCAGCCACAGGGGGGCAAGTTTGTGATCTAACGTCTTTAATATTTATTGAAACAGAAAATACTCTCCCGGTGCCTCTGCCCAGGAGATGGTAAACTTCTCTGACATCTCAGCTGTTGCCCCTCCAAGCAGATTCACACAGCTTTCAGCTAACACCCCCCTGGGCGGGCATCTAACCATGTTTACAATCACTCACTATGACTGGCTCTATACAAACAGGGCCTTTGCTGTCAAACTGAATGGCCCGTAGACCTCTAGCCCAAGACAGCCGGAAGGTACAGACACATTAAATAAGACAGGGGCAGGAAATTCGCATTTGTTTCCTTGAGATGAAAAGACTGAAGCAGACCTGCTAGAGAGTCCTCCAGAGCTCCAGGGTGGGATGGCCCACAGCAAGGAGAGCCTCATAAAAATCTGAGGGGCTTCAGGGTTGGCAAACCTGCCAGAACAGCTTCTACAGATGTCTGCAAGCAAGTACATCAGCAAGGAAAAATATGGCCTGTTTTGCAGGGGAATGGTCATGAACCACAAGGGCCAGCATGGACAGGAAGTGCCAGGGCAAGCTGGTGAACCTCTGAGCTAGTACAAGCCTACAGTGATCACGCAGCTGTCCGTGGAAGACTCTTCCCTAAAGCACTTCTCCAGCTACGCTCATCTCAATGTGGAGTCCTACTAGGGTGGGCGGAGGGAGGGAACTCCGGCCATGGCCTCCAGCCCTCAGAATGCACTGTCATGATCATTCTGTGTTTAAACAACGGGAAATCACATTTCGTCAAAATGCATTTAGACACAGCACCTCATCGGAAGTGAACCGAGGAACTCTGGAAAGGGCGGCCCACTTCCCCACTGACAGGGCTCCACTGAGAAATGAACCACGGCTCTGAGCCAAATGAGAAAACACAACGGATGACTTCTAGCACGGCATCCAATCTTCGTTTTCCCAATTCCTCAGTTCTCAGTTCAAGTATAAACAGACTTTTTTTCCCCCATTGAAGTAGGAAAAGGATTGAGTAGGCAGGGCGTTTTCTTCTTCTTTAAAATTTTTTTTTCCCGTACAAAAATTTATACACACGTTGTTATGTGACCCTAGTTGCTCTCCCCATACTGTAACAGCACATTCCTTCTTTCCACCCCTGATTCCCATGTCCATTCAACGAGCTCCTAACCCTCTCTGGCCTCTCATCTCACCTCCAGACAGAAGCTGCCCGTTTAGTCTCTTGTGTTTACTGGAGCTAAGAGGCACACTCCTCATGAGTATCACTTTATGTCCCACAGTCCAGTCCAATCCCTGTCTGAAGAGTTGGCCTCGGAAATTGTTTTAGTTCTGGGCTGATAGAGAATCCAGGGACCATGCTTCCTGGGGTTCCTCCAGTCTCAGACCATTAAGTCTGGTCTTCTTACTAGATTTGAGTTCTGCGCCCCACCTTTCTCCTGCTCCATCCAGGACTCTCTGTTGTGTTCCCTGTCAGGGCAGTCATTGGTAGTAGCCAGGCACCATCTAGTTCTTCTGGTCTCAGTCTGACAAAGTCTCTGGTTTATGTGACCCTTTCTTTCTCTTGGGCTAATACTTTCCTTGTGTCTTTGGTGTTCTTCATTCTCCTTTACTCCAGGTGGTTGGGACCAATTGCTGCATCTTAGATGGCCACTTGCAAGCTTTTAAGACCCCAGACGCCATTCACCAAAGTAGGATGCAGAACATTTTCTTAATAAGCTTTGTTATGCCAATTGAACTAGATATCCCCTGAAAGCATGGTCCCCAGACCCAGCAGGGCGTTTTCTGAGTTCTGTGTAGCCTATGTTCATCAGCTTTCCTTCTGTACCATTTATGGATTCACGCCGGAGAAGGGTTAAGCTGGAGCAAAGCAATCTGGCATGCTTGTGTTTGCCTTTATCAGGAGAGGCAAGTGTGGTCTGGAGGAGCCACCCTGACCTGAGCAGCAAAGAAGCTTCCTGGACCCGCTGAGGAGGTGCTGATCGTTTGCCTTATAGGAATGCTGAAGCTGAGCCACCCTCCTTGCAAAGCAGCAAATGAGCTTCCTTCAAATGACCCTCAGGAAAATGGTGGTCAGGGGGAGAAGGTGGTCATTATCACACACACTAAATTTCTGAGCAACTTCAACTAGCACCTCAGTCTCCCCAAGTCAGTCAGCCAGCGTCCACACTGCTACACAGACCTCAGGGTCAGTATTCAAATCCACTTCAGCCTGAGGATCACATTTGACAGCAGATGTGCTTTACAAATCTTTTTACATCTACTTCATATAGTACAGCCACACCATGGAACACAGCGCGGCCCTCCATGATGATGTGGGAAAGAATGTTTAATGCTCACAATATAACGTGAAGTGGAAAAAGCAGTACGTACCGCTTTGCTAAACCATATCTGCATAGAGAACTACCTCGAAAGACCCCAAAATGCCCTCGGTAGCCATCTCTGAGCAGTAGTATTATGGGCAATTTCTATTTTCTCCTGCTCATCTGGTATTTTTTTCTGAATATTCAAAAATAAAAATGTATTACTTTTGTAACAGGAATCAAGTAATTATAAAGTGATTTAAAGATGCAGACTGGCATTTATAAAAGGGTTTTTCATCTGTAAAACAGTGAAGCATTTCCATTAAAAGAATTTAATTGACCTGCACCGTTGAGAAAAACTATGACATAGCTCACACTCAGCTTTGTTCTTGTCACCATCGGTAACTACGTAGGCAACAGAAAAAAAACAAACCCCAAACCCATGGCCATCCAGTGGATTCTGACTCACAGGGACCCTGCAAGCATCATAGTCATCTAGATAACCCAGAGGGTAACTAAGTTACTTACATCATTGGGACCCTACCAGTGTTTTAATTAGAGAAACTGAAAAGCAGCTTTTACCAGGGTGTTAATCCATCTGCCTGCCCTATACTCTGCCTTCTCAGAATATAGGAGGGTCTTTCCCCATCCTGGGAGTAGGAGTAACCAGGCAGCCAGCCAGATGGATGGACCCTGTGCCCTGGCACAGCTGACTCCAGCAAGAGTGCGCCCAGGAATTCCAGTTAGTCTCTATCGGCCCCTTGAATGGGGCACAGGGAGCTCCCAGGAGCCATGTTGCACCCAGACACCTAGAGAAGCAGAGAAGCCAGTGTGCAGAGAGAAACAGCAGTGAGAGACTGTGGGGCTCCTATGAGACTGAACTGCTCTTTAGGATGGAGACACTGGGAGGCAGACATGTTGATCCATTGACCTGTCCCACTCCAGTTAAGTCCTGAGGGTCAACCACTTCCTGGTCCAAGTGCCTCAGGAGGCTCGACTGTCCAGCCTGCCCTCAAATCTGTAAGTTGTCCTACGGCGTTGTAGCAAAAACCCCATCTTTTCTTGTTTGGTTTGCTGTTTGTTCTGTCTGTTTATAGAAAACAAACGATTCCTAATACGTAGAAGGTTCAAAACTATGAAAGCATCTCAGGAACTCTCTTCGCCCACTCTTTGTATGGCTAATCCCCTTCCTTCAGCTCTCCGCGGAGATGCCATTAACTCAGAGAAACCTCCCCTAACCACCCCATATGAGGAGAAGGGCCCAGTTTGGCCCCCTGCTGTTTCCCAGCCAGGAATGACTGTAACCTTTAATTGCACAGGCATTGTTTACCAGTTATGATCTGTCTCCCTCCCCGGGGTATAAAATTCTCAGCAGGGCCCACCTCACACAGCACATTCCTGGAACATTACAGGAGTTCAGTGATGTTGAAGGCATCAATCGGTCAAGTACACAAGTACATATTCATCCATTTAATATACAAATTGCTGAGCACTTAAAATTTGCAAGACTCAGGCCTTTTTCCATAAGGAGCTAATGATTCAAACAAGGAGGCTAGGTACATATGCGAGAGACTGAATATACAAAGGGACCATGGCCAGACCATACATAAAAATCTGCAGCCACCAGACCAGGAAGCAAAACCACAATCTCTGTAACTATCAGCCCAAAGAGGCCAGGACGTGATCAATAACTGACAGCTTTCCTAAACCGCCTGCCCCCTTCCAGTTTAGGACCAAGCAGAGAAACGCCAAATACACTCTCTTAACTAGTCGCATAGGATGCCCAGCTTCTAGTTAGCCTCCACCTTCCCCACGCCGCAGCCTCCAATCAGGGCACCCCTGAAGCCTTCACTTTTTCCACTATAAAGCTTTCCCACGCTCCTGCCTGCCTTTGAGTCACTGCCAAACCCAGGTGATGGTGGCTGACTCCCTTGCTATAGCAAGCTCTGAGTAAACAGCCTTGGCTTGCTCTCATTTGGGAGGTCATCATTTATTTCGATGTATGCAAAGACAAGAAACAGCCACACAGCGGACACTGCTGAGGGTCCACCCAACAACCATCTTCTCTTGCCAGTAAAGCTTCGATTGAATTGAGGTGTTCTCCCCCCACAAAGCCATGTGCCCAGGAACGGAGAGATTATCCCAGCTCAGGGGTAAATTCTGAGCACTTTAAACCTGAGAATAGGTTATAGCTTACTCAGCGATCCACCCCTTCAGCCACTAAGGTAGCTGGGCAGGACCAGGGCAGCCAGAGTCTCCTCCCCAACCCACAGCACCCCCCACACATACACCAGCCACCTCCAGCCGTGAGCAGTCTCTTCTGCTTACTCAATGTGCACGCCAAATGTTACCATTTTCTATCACTGCCATGACAAGAACAAGACCGGGAAATACCAGTCAGTCCAAGCCAATTGGGGTAATCACACTCTGCGTGCCAGTGTCTGATTTAGGAAGGGGTGTGTAACTGTAACCCATCTGTCACTTTGTTGTACGTGGTGGCTTGCATGTTGCAATGATTCGGCAAACTGTGCTATTGGTATTTCAAATACCAGCAGGGTCACCCATGGTGGACAGGTTTCAGTGGAGCTTCCAGACTAAGGACCAGGAAGAAAGACCTGGCAGTCTTTTTCCCAAAAATTAGCCAACAAAAACCATACGGATCACAACAGAAGTGTCCAAATGGCTTGCTTTGGACACGTCATCAGAAGGGTTGATGGCTAGAGGAGGACATCACGTTCGATGAAGCAGAGGGAGACCATCCGTGAGAGGGAATGGCACGAGAACCACAGCGATGGACTCCAACATGGCAGTGACGGTGAAGATGATGGAGAGCAGACAACATTTCCTTCTGTTGTGCATAAGGTTGCCATGAGTCAGAGTCAACTTTACGGCAGCTGTCTGTCTGTCTGTCTATCATGCAACTGCAATCATCCAAACAAGACCTGAGGGGAAGTCTGCTGTGGGGTTATGGGAAACGTATGTATACCCAAGCCAAGACTTACTTTTCAAAAGGGACACAAAAGAACAGTCTTTTTTGCCAATGCATGTGACTCCCAAAATTGAAGCAGCCATCCTAGAACCGTGAAGGCAAGCGAGCTTGGGAAGGAAGTCAGCGTGCTGAAGACGCAGAGTGATAAAAGCAAGAAACAGGGACTCTGATGACATTGTTGAACCACGGAATTAACAAACCCTGGAGCTACCCCCCTCAGGAGGTCTTGCTCCATGAGCTAATTCATTTGCCTTATTCTGGTGGGTTTTATTTTACAGATTTCAAAATGGAAGTTGGTAGAGCAATTCACAAAATAATTGACAGTACTTAGCAATCTGTCAACAGCTTTGTGCTTGAAATCCTCTCCCAGCTGCACAGTGACAACCATCAAAGGCACCCTGGTGGGTCCCCAGTCACTTGGCACCAGGGAAAAGTGGATTGAGGGTGGATTCCAGACATTCAGAGCCAGGATTCTATAATGCCTTCCCATCAGTCATGACATCCGTGGGGCTCAGCAGGTAGACATGGAGAGGGCGAGAAGCATTTTTTCTTTTAATTCCCTTATTGTTTAAGCCATTTTGAGTTGGCTTTTTGGTCATTTGCAGCCAAAAGCATCTTCACTGATAGATCCATCTTTACATAATTAGCAGAAAATTCACGTGGCTCCCTTTGAGCAAAGACTCTGGAGAAAAAGGTGCAAAGATGCATAATTCCGCCCACACTCCCAAAAATCTGTAGGTGATGGGTCTTAAGTGAATTTTTCCTCCAGAAAAGAAGATGACTGAGATGCAGGAGAAGGGCAGCCTGTTGTAGGCATTTAAAAAAAAAAAAAAAAAAAAAACCCAAACCCACTGCCATGTGATCATCTGACACTCCCTCCATCCTGAGGGTCATGAAGTACCCATGAGTGGTGATGTATCACCTGTCTTAATGTTGAATCAGGGGCAGCAGAATTTATTGAGATACCGGTTTTCTTTTTGTTGCCTCTCCTGAGCATATGTTTCTCTTCTTCCTGTCAAGAACCTAGATAGAATTTGTGTTCCGTTTGTCGCAGAGGCCTGCCTCAAGGGAGAAGATACCTAAGGGCAATTCTAGGCACCACCCAATGCCAGCCTCCACTGAGTTGTTTTCGTTTTTGTTTTTCAGTGAAGGGAATGTGCTGTATGTTAGCAGGAAGTAAAGGGGGAAGGTAAGTTGGTTTGTTTTGTCTGTGTTTAAAACTGTTTTGTTTCCTTTGCTCTGGAATACTGTAAGAATTGCTGGACTTTCTTGATGCTGGAGAGAAGCTGGAGGTTTTCCAGTTCCTCACAATGGTGGAGGCTGGCACCTTGCTCCCTGCCAGAACAGATGGAGAGGGAATAATGGAAAAATAAATACTGGAGTCTAGAAGCCACAGCAAAAGATCCAACCTTCTCTGTGTAGACATAGCAGAGCCAGCCAGCACTGCATGGACAAGGAGCCTCCCAGAGTGACAGACCGGACTACAGATCGTAGGTCTTTTCCCGAATGTTCTGTGCTAGGCAGACCTGTAGCACTTTTGCATTGTAGACCCTAGATGAGTACGTACCCCCAAACACCACTCAGATGGACCGTACCCACATTCACACAAGCACACATACATACATGATTAAAATTCATGCATGCAACATTCTATACACTTTTCCAAAATGAAACCTTTAAATCAAAATGCAAACTCAAAATTTAGCTGGCTTGACATGTCATGAGCTCGCACAGGGTACCCACAACTCCCCAGGCCAAGTTCCCACTAGTTATTCAATATGTGCCTGTGAGTGTGCTGCCTGACAAAGGAAGACTAGCTGTAAAATAGACGGTTCCATAGCTGATGAACAGTATTTAGTATTTTCAAAACATTCAAATAAAAAGCAATAACAGACTGCTTTTACTTTAATTCTTGCTATATAATGCTACACCCATTCATGAGAAACTATTTCCCACAGCGTGCTTGGAATTAATGAAGATTGAATATAAAGAAAAGACGTGCTGGATATGCATGGCACTTTAACTAGTTGAGATTCCCAAATAATACAAAAGCATTTTCAAGTTACACATGGGATATGAAGTGAAAATGTTCTTGGTGGAAATATTCTCTGACAATACTTACCTAGCTCAGAGGGTGCTGGGAAGCTCCATTAACACCAGCTGAACACTTTCAGACCTTCAAATAAAAGGACTATAGAAATGCAAAGTATTATTATTATAGCTCTGAAATATTTCACACCTAGGGATGAGAAAACCCCAGGCCAGATTTGACTGCTTCTCTTCTGCCTGATAAACGAGAAATGCCACAAGTGTGGGGCTGAGTTGGGGGGGCGGGGGGGGGGGACAAAAATCAAACAGAACAAAGACATCAAATTTCCTCTTTTACTTGGGCTTTGTATTCCCCTAGATGTCATTTTAGGGTGCTCTGGGGTGGGGAGGTAGGGGGGAATAGTCCCTTAAAGATCAGGGTTAAGTACAGGGACAATGTTCTTGTTGCTTTTAAACCAGGTAAAGCAACAAGCAGCTGAGATGAAATGAAATGACCTTGTCCACCTATATGGGGCACCGTTCCTCCCCAAGCACTCGCCAGACTTACGAATGGCCTGATAAATCATTCCCTGAATCACCCGCCAGTGCAATCTTGCCTACGAGGTCAGAGAGAAGCTGCTTTAACCGGCACCAGGATTTCTACTCAGCTACTGAGAGTGCCCTGCGAGACAGCGGTCTGTTGTGCTGATGGAGGTGGTGATGGGCTTGAGGATGACGGGAATTACGGTAACAACGGGATCTATGACAGCAGCTCCCAAACCTTGCCTGGCCAGTGGAATCACCTGCGGAGCTTTTAAAATACAGATTCCAGGTCTCCAGCTCAGACCCATTGCATCGGAATCTTTGAGGAGAGAACCAAGGTTTTTTATTTTGTTTTGTTTTAATGTAGCCAGTAGAATCACAACTGAAGTGACAGTGTTTGTAAATAATGTCCTAATTAAGAATGCAAGCTTTGCTGACAGACTGGTTGGCATCTACTGCCAATTCTAATATTTACTAGCTGTGTGATCCTAGGCAAAATACTTAGCCTTAAGCCTCAATACCCACGTCTATAAAGTGGAAATACTAATGCAACCCATCTATAAAAGCGAGATGTTATTACTACCTATCTCATAATGCAGAGGTCTAGAAAAGTAAACAAAATTCTTAAAAGGAAATGTTACATTAATTCCAAGAAAGACAAAAAGTTATATGTCAAAGAAAGCATATAACCAGCCGCAGGGTACTACTTGGCTCAGCAATGGGGAAAAAAATCACAGAATCACGAGCATGTAAATTTTATCTATTGATTTAAACAAAAATTGTGATTACAACTATGTTAGGAGGCTGTGGGGAACAGAAGTGGTAAAGGCGGGGCGTGTCCGAGAGCTATATGGCTAAAACCGACATATCAGAAAGAATCTTACAGGAAGAGCACATGATTGAGAAATTGAGAAGAAAACCTCAGAAATCTCAGAATTTATAGCTGCTGATTTGGGGGAGGGGGTCTGGAGGGAGGTAGAAGGATGGGGGAGGTGTTGCAGTTTATCAACATTTGCTTTTTAGTGTTGTTTTACTTAAACAATGTGGATATACTGCTTTGATAAAAATAAAAATGAATTTTGAAAGACAATTCATAGATGTACATAACAAGTAAAACGTTGTATTTCTTTATACAATTGGGTTAATATAAAGGTTTCCAGTTGACCAAAAGCTTGCTTTTTTAAAAAACTGATGTAATCCCTCCAACTGTGCCACCAGTATGTCCAGTTTTTGAAAGTATACCATAAATTCTTACTATGTCCCCGGGACATTACAGATAAATCCTCCAAAGACGTTTGTTGGATTGAATTGAGAATGTGATGGCAGAAAAAAACAAATAAAGAAAGAAGTTCCGTTGTCCAACCAAGGTCCTGACAGGAAGCAGATGGTGCCTTCACCTGGGGTAACTGAGGTGAATTCCGGGAAGGGCGTGGGCAGGGCTGTGCTTGCTGTGTGCTATCCCGTTGAATCCGCTCATTGTACCAACCTTTCTGTTAGCAGCCAAGCTCTTAACAGTCACGCCACCAGGGCTCCCATCAGGCAGTGTTAAAGAAAACCAGTGGAGGATGGCCCAGTGCCCTGGGGCTACCCCAAACGGGAGCTGCAGAAAGACCCCCAGCAAGAACTGTGGCCTTCCTTAGAGGACTACAACCTCTGCCAACCCACAGCGCTACAGGCAGAAGGCAAGGGAATAATATTCCAACCTCTCAAGCTCAGATCTTTGCCCGGTGCCTTACAGCCAGAAGCCAGAGAGCAAGGGTGCCCAGGGAATGCCGACAGTAGAGGGCAGCCTACTGCGGCACAGAGTTGTTTCCGGGAGAAGGGAGTGGAGGCACAAATGGAGAACACCCAGCACAAGTTCTAGGCAGCTTTTCTTTTTTTAAATTCACCTCCCTTTCTTACTCAGCCTCATAAAGCAAACCCCCAATTTTTTAACCTGTTTAATAAATATGACACAACAATAATAATAAAACTCTGATGTTATGCAACACTTTATAATTTATGAAGCATTTTCATATACACTATCTTTATGTGGGAAACCCTGGTGGCGCAGTGGTTAAGAGCTCAGCTGCTAACCAAAAGGTGGGCAGTTTGAATCCACAAGGTGCTCCTTGGAAACTGTATGGGACAGCTCTACTCTACTAAATCGGGAGGGATGACCTCTCTGCTTCCCTTCTCACTTCCGACCCCACCTCCACATACACACACATTCTTTGAGAGCTTACAGAAGCAGCCAAGAACGACCTCCTTTTACCAAAAACAGGAATACTCTGGAGTCTAGCAAATAGCCCGTTTTTGAGAGACAATTTGAGAACTCTGCACTTTTCATAATCTACTGCAAAACATTCAGCTACTCATAGATGATGAAAGAAAGTAATCAAGGTTATTTTCATTGTAAACCTCTGAATACACCTCATTCATTTCAAATCTAGCTCCCTAATGTGTAAGTCACTCTATCAGGTAGGGTTCTGTGGTTGGAGGCAACAAAAACCAACTGGCTAATTAAAGAAGGAAATGTACTGGAAAGACAATGCGAGCTCAGAAAATCCACCACAGGTTAGAAAGTAAGGCCTGGAAACCATCAGTAGTCCAGACTGACCTGGAAGGTAGGAAATAATAACTGCTACAGTGGTCTCATAGCAGTATTCTCCGATCAGGATGCCCACCTGGGAGAAAGCAGAACCCTTTAGCTCAATATTCAAAACCCAAAGGAGCATGGACTTGCCCAAGCTTGCAGCCCTTCAAGTATCCCTGGGCTGGGGAAGGTAGGGGCCCTGAAGTGTTCTCTAAAGTTCTAGCTGCCAAAGGGGGCTTCCTTCAAAACTTCCTTAAGAATCAAACTAGCAGCAGATCACTAATTTAAGACTACATTAGTCAGTCAATGACCACACGCAGCCAAAGAAAGTACTTTCCCTGATGCCTCCAACACTTCAGCTGGACGGCTTTTCACTCCCAGAGGTCTCACATATCCTATTACCTGAAAGTTCCCTTTTCGTTTGATTCCCAAGGACAAAGCAGAATTTACCCTTCCTTGGTAACAACATGCTCATCTTCGAAACATCATCTTGAAGATTCTAAGAAGAATATACTTCTCAAAATATCTAATTAATCAACTCATAAGGATGTTACTGTTGATGCTGATGGTGATGATGTTGACAGTAACGTTAACAAGCGCAGGAGCACGAACATCTACTAAGCACTTACTTACCGTGGGGCCAGGAGCTCTTTTAGGTTCTTGACACATAATAACTCATTTAATCCCCACAACAACCCCAAAACAAATATTCAAAACGGGTGTTTTCATAGCCCACATTTTCATTATTCAAAAGGAGTTTTCTCTAATTTCCCTGCAAAATTCTTCTTCACCCTCAAAATAAAGATTGAAAATTCAGCACCAGAAGTAGATTCGTTATCAGGTTAGGAATACCTTAACATAGAAAGTCAACCAAAATGCCTTTTCAACTTTAGCTTAAGTGGTCACAGTCGTGATCGCTGCAATAAAAATGAACCACAAAAACCCTAAAACTGTCAAAAAACATAGCTGAGGATGAAAGCAAATCTAAACTTACGGCACATTTCACCCTGGCCACCAAAAACTCTTGATGAAACTGCAGCCCTGTAATTCCCCAGAGTGAATTCTTTACATTAAAATAGTTCACGCAGAACAGAAATTAAACAATGGATCGAAGAACAATGCTGTACAACCGAGTTGCTTATAAACATACCCAGCGAAAAGGAAACAACTACACGTTTCCGTGTAAAAACCCACTCCTTTGTAATGTTTCACAGGAGGTTGAATGGGTTCTTTTCTCATTGTTTCCAGCTTGGAAGTTCATTTCCTGTAACTCAGTTAGGGTCCACAGTGACTGGGTCGGATGAAACTAACTACACCAAACTGGCTGGCTTTTTCCCTTTTTACAAAACTAGCTCTTCCACGCAACAGCACAGCTGACTTTCACAATCAATTTCATCCAACCCAGTCGAAATGCCACTCTGCATTTGACTTTAAATCCCTTATCTGGCCAGCTGGTTTATTGAACTACTGACCAGAAGTGGCACAAGCGCAATCTTTTTCCATCTAGCATTAATCTCAGTAAACTCAGCTCCAGTGGAACGTCTGAACTACGGAGAAGAAAGCAGAGGTCAACAAGCACGCGATCGCATTTGGCCACCCTCAGCACATCGTTTTAGTTCCTCCTGCTCCCTGCTATCGCTCAGCACTTCTGCCTACAAAGAGGACAAGCAGGTGGTTACGGAAGTTGTCCTGTCAGCTATAGCTTTAATCCAAGTGTTTAAATCTCTGAATAAAAGAAAAATCAATGTTGTAAAGGCAATGTTTGTCAAGGCCATGTAATAAATACACTTACCTTTACGGACTGTTCTCACTGGATTTCCCTTCTTTGCTGAGCTTCAAAGCTACAAAGAGATAAAAATGAAAGAATTGAGCTGTCTGTGAGTAAAACACCAAACATTTTCTCTCCATGTCTATAAGCAGAATTTCCATATGTCATGATACTTACTGCTAGCCATTGATTTAAGCATTGGGAAAACTTGTGACCCATACCTCCTACACAAGGGGCCAATGAAAGAGACAGTCATCGACTGAAAGGGGTGCCCACATCTATCCAGGATTGAATCAGCAAACCTGGCCAAATCTAAAGACAAATCTTTTGGGGTGTGAACTCCTCAACAGAATGGAAACAGCTTACAAAGTGCAGAGATGAAAATCGAATTAAACCTTAGCATGACACATTCCATCTGACCAGGCATTTCATTTTCTTACTTCTTCTAGTGTTATCTGTCTTACACATTCTATTCCCTGAAAAAGTTTTATCTCAGGGAGCCTGTTCCATTTATATGAAGTATCTGGTCCTCCCAATCCAAACCTTACCACTTACCTCCATAAGTGTACATGTGCATGCTTACAGATACACTCCCTCTTTCTCTAGGCAGAGTGCAGCCTTCCCTCAACAGAAACTCACAAAAGAGAGGAAGAAGCAACTTGACATTTCCAATCAAACCTTGACTTTTTAAATTCCGCTCATGATGACCAAAACATACTTACTATGCAGTGATCACACACAAGTCAATATGACAGGAGATCTGGAAAATTAGAATTCTTAAGGAATAGCAATATTTTAAGGTTTCAAGGGACTAGTCAATCTAACCTTAATCATATGGTGACTCTACAGTAAAAAAAAAAAAAAAAAAAAAAAATCGGAATATATGTCTTTCCTCATTCATGACGAGTTCCCAGCCTTCCCTCGAGACAGAGTGGTTGGAAATGTTCACGATTTTCCCATGGTTCTCTTTCTCTCTCTTTTTCCTTCTATGCCCTAAGTGATTGTTTTAGCCCTCATTGGGCTTTTTCACTCCATATCTTCCAACCCACCAAAGAACCCATTGCCACTATCTAGTAACTGCCAAAGAACAAGGCCAGACTTATAAGATGTGACAAAAATCTTAGAATATTGCTGTAGAAGATAAGGCCCCTTGGTGAGATAGCATCAAAAATTCTCCTTCTCCCTTTGTTATGTGGATTGCAAGAGGGTCAGGAGAGGGATAATTTGGGGAAGAGTAGATAAAATATTATATATTATATTGCATACTGTAAAATCTAAGAGATGTATGGTTCTGGCAGTAAGGAGATTACTTCACATTACTTCAATCACTGTCCCACTTCAAACACAGTGATTAAAAAAGAAATACACCCAAGCCCAAAAGAAAGGGAGAAGTCCTATATGAAGAGATAATGGGTATATGTTTACCAGAATGAAAGACATAAGTCCTCTTGATAAAGCACACCAGGACCTCAACAAGATTAATAAAAGCAAAGTCACACTTAGGTACATCAGAGTGAAGCTATAAAACACCAGAGATTGAAAGAAAGTCTTAAAATCAACCAGATAAAAAAAATAGATTCCCTGCAAAAGAACTCATCAGCAGCAGAAATAAAAGCAAACCAGTAATGACAAAACATGTTCAAAGTACTAAGGAAAAAAAGTTTAACTAAAGTTCTATACCCATGCTAAACCTATCATTCAAGAGTGACAAAAAATACTGACATTTTTACAGAAAAAAAAAAAAGAAATGTTTACTATTCACAGCAGTTTACTCTCCCTGAAAGAAATACTGAAGGGTATACTTGAATAAGAAGGAACTAATCCCGGAAGGAAGGAGTGGGGAACGAGAAGCAATGGTGAACAAAGAAATTAGCAAGCATGATGATGAATCTTGTAATTTTAATAATAAGTAATGAGTAGTTAGTAATAATTACTAAGACCTGATTGTAAAAAACCAGTAACGGCCAATGTTTAGGGTTTGCAAGTAAGGTGAAACTAAAGTGGTTGACAAGAATCATATGGAATAAGGGAGGGGGGGTGAATTGTTTAAAAGGAAAACAGACATACTGAATAACTTGCTAAGGACAACCAGCATTTCTTCCCCACGGATATAACCAAAGAGACCCTTAAATGTGTGTTCACAGAGATGTATACAAGAATGTTTTGCAGCAGCATTGCCTGAATAGTGAAAAATAACTAGAAACAACCCAAACAACCATCAACAGTAAAATGAATAAACACATTTTTATAGACTCTTACAATGGAATATTATACAGCATTGAAATAATCAATAAACCAGTCACACACATCAACATGGGTACCTCTCAAAAATATGACGTAGAACAAAAAAAGCAAGTCACAGAAGACTATATGTAATACTATTCCATTTATATGAAGTTCAAAAGACAAAAATAAGTACTACCTTCTTTTGGACTATAACACATAGGTGGAGAAAGCTATACAAAAAAGCAAGGGAATGGGTTACAGGTAATTCAGGCTAATATATACCTTGAGGATGGGGAAGGAGATGCAATAGAGAAGAAGCGTATACAAGGGGGATTCTGGAGAAAGGTAATGCTTTACTTCTTGAATGGGGAAGATGCATCTGGATGTTAATTTTTTTATTGTCTTTAAACTATACATATACACCTTTAAAAATTATTTTGTATGTATACTCTATTCCACAACTTTAAAACCTTTGAGAGTAAAACCAAATGAATAGAAATAGAATGTGTAAATTTCCAAACGAGTGGCGGTAACAAAATGAAATAAAGGAAACTCAGTTAATTCTATAGAAGAATAGAATGGGAAAAAAGAAAAAATAAAAATAAAGGAAAGCACAGTAAATAGAAAACACCAAAAAATATTGAAAATAGATCCAAATATGTCAGTAGTCATAGTATATGGATTAAATGCATCTATTAAAAAAAATTTTACAGAATGTATTTTTTTTTAAATCTTGTTATGTGATGTTTATATATAAAAAGCACATCTAAAATACACTGATTTGAAAGTAAAGGTATGGAAAACTATACACCAAACACATAGTAACCAAAAGAAAGCTGGTGGAAATAAGTTAATATTAGGTAAAATAGACTAACAGTGATAGGACAATAAAACCAAAACCAAACTCGTTGCTGTTGAGTTGATTCCAACTCATAGGGGCCCTATAGGACAGAGTAAAACTGCCCTATACAGTTTTCAAGGAGCAGCTGGCAGATTTAAACTGCCGAGCTTTGGGTAAGTAGCCACAGTCTGCCATGTCTCTTAACCACTGCGCCACCATGGCTCCAATAAGACAATAGCTATTTGAATCAGTTATCTCCCCACCTGTCCATCAGTTCGGTGTACTGTGGTGGCTCACCTGTTGCTGTGATGTCAGAAGTTATGCCACTGGTATTTCAAATACCAGCAGATCACCCATGGTGGACAGGTTTAGCTGAGCTTCCAGACTAAGACAGACTAGGAAGGAGAACCTGGAAGTATACTTCTGAAAAAATTATCCAGTGAAAACTTTATGAATAGCAGCAGAACACTGTCCGATACAACGCCAGAAGATAAGCACTTCAGGTAGGAAGGCACTCAAAATAAGACTGGGGAACACCTGACTCCTCAAAGTAGAGTCAATCTTAATGACGTGCATGGAGTCAAGCTTTCAGGACCTTCATCTGCTGATGTGGCACGATTCAAAATGAGAAGAAACTGCTGCTAACATCCATTAATAATCGGAACGTGGAATGTACGACATATGAATCTAGGAAAACTGGAAGCCATCAAAAATGAAATGGAACACATAAAGATCAATATCTGAAATGGACTGGTATTGGCCATTTTGAATCAGACGATCATATCGTCCACTATGCTAGGAATGACAAATTGAAGAGGAATGGCATCATATTCATTGTCAAAAAGAACATTTCAAGATCAAGCCTGAAGTATAACACTGTCAGTGATAGGATAATATCCATACGCCTACAAGGAAGACCAGTTAATACGATAATACAACTATTATTCAAGTACATGCACAAATCACCAATGCCAAAGATGAGGAAACTGAAGATTTTTATCAACGTCTGCAGTGTGAAATTGATCAAACATGCAATCAAGATGCATTGATAATTACTGGTGATTGAAATGCGAAAGTTGGAAACAAAGAAGAAGGACTGGTAGTTGGAAAATATGGCCTTGGTGATAGAAATGACGCCAGAGATCTCATGACAGAATTTTGCAAGACCAAGGACTTCTTCATTGCAAATACCTTTTTTCCACAACATGAATGGTGACTATACACATGGACCTCACCAGATGGAATACACAAGAATCAAATAAACTACATCTGTGGGAAGAGACGATGGAAAAGCTCAATATCATCAGTCATAGCAAGGCCAGGGACCAACTGTGGAAGAAACTATCAATTGTTCATATGTAAGTTCAAGTTGAATCTCAAGAAAATTAGAACAAGTCCACAAGAGCCAAAGAATGACCTTGAGTATATTCTACCTGAATTTAAAGTCCATCTCAAGAAGAGATTTGATGCATTGAACACTAATGACTGAATATCAGACAAGTTGTAGAATGACATCAAGGACATCATACACAAAGAAAGCAAGAGGTCACTAAAAAGATAGGCAAGAAAGAAAAGACCAAAATAGACGTACAAAGAGACTTTGAAACTTGCTCTTTAATGATGAGTAGTTAAAGCAAAAGGAAGAAATGATGAAGTCAAAGAGCTGAACAGAAGATCTCACAGGGCAGATCGAAAAGATAAAGTATTATAATGAAATGTGCAACAACTTGGAGTTAAAAAACCAAAAGAGAAGAACACACTCAGCATTTCTCAAGCTGAAAGAATTGAAGAGAAAATTCAAGCCTCAAGTTTCAATACTGAAGGATTCTATGGGAAAATATTAAACGACACAGAAAGCATCAGAAGAAGATGATGGAAGGAATACACAGAGTCATTGCACCAAAAACAATTGGTCAATGTTCAACCATTTCAAGAGATAGTATATGATCAAGAATTGATGGTACTGAAGGAAGAAGTCCAAGCTGCACTGAAGGCATTGTCGAAAAATAAGACTCTAGGTATTCAAAGAATACCAATCGAAATGTTTCAACAAATGGATGCTGCACTGGAAGTACTCACTTGTCAAGAAATTTGGAATACAGCTACTTGGCCAACCGAGTGGAAGAGATCCACATTTGTGCCCATTCCAAAGAAAGGTGATCCAACAGAATGAGGAAATTATGGAACAATATCACTAATATCACATACAAATAAAATTTTGCTGAAGATCATTCAAAAGTAGTTGCAGCAGTACATCGACAGGGAACTGCCAGAAATTCAAGCTGGATTCAGAAGACAACATGGAATGAGGGATATCACTGCTGATGTCAGATGGATCTTGGCTGAAAGCAGAGAATACCAGGAAGATGTTTACCTGTGTTTTATTTACTATGCAAAGACATTTGACTGTCTGGATCATAGCAAATTATGGATAACATTATGAAGAATGGGAATTCCAGAACACTTAATTGTGCTTTTGCAGAACCTGTATATAGACCAAGAGGCAGTCATTCGAACAGAACAAGGAGACACTGAGTGGTTTAAAATCAGGAAAGGTGTGCATCAGGGTTGTATTCGTTCACCATACTTATTCAGCCCGTATGTCGAGCACATGATCTGAGAAGGAGGACTATATGAAGAAGAATGCAGCACCAGGACTGGAGGAAAAGTCATTAACATCCTGTGTTATGCAGATGACACAACCTTGCTTGCTGAAACTGAAGAGAACTTGAAGTACTTACTGATGAAGATCAAAGATTATGGATTATACCTCAACCTAAAGAAAACAAAAATCCTCACAACTGGACCAATAAGCAACATCATGATAAACAGAGAAAATACTGAAGTTGTCCACGATTTCATTTTACTTGTATCCACAATCAATGCCCATGGAAACAGTAGTCAAGAAATCAAACAATGCATTGCATTGGGCGAATCTGCTGCAAAAGACCTCTTTAAAGTGTTAAAAAGCAAAGATATCACTTTAAAAACTAAGGTGCGCCTGACCCAAGCCATGGTGTTTTCAATCACCTCATATGTATGCAAAAGCTGAGCAATGAATAAAGAAGACCAGAGAAGAACTGACGCCTTTAAATTATGGTGTTGGCAAAGAATACTGAATATATCATGGACTGCCAGAAAAACGAACATATCTGCCTTAGAAGAAGTACAGTCAGAATGCTCCTTAGAAGCGAGGATGGCAAGACATCATCTCACACAGTTTGGACATGTTATCAGGAGGGATCAGTCACTGGGGAAGGACATCATGCTTGGTAAAGTGGAGAGTCAGCAAAAAAGAGGAAGACCCTTGACAAGATGGACTCACACAGTGGCTTCAACAATGGGCTCAAGCATAACTACAATTGTGAGGATAGTACTGGACCAGGCTGTGTTTCATTCTGTTGTACACAGGGTCACTATGAGTCAGAACTGACTTGATGGCACCCAAAAATTAGTTATCTATCACTACATAAAAAATTGCCTAAAACTTAGTGGCTCTAAACATAATAATTTATTCATCTCTCATGTGGATCAGGAATTCAGACAGGGTATTGTGGAATGTCATTTCTGTATGCTACTAATTTTGAAGCCTCAGCTGAAACACTTGGAAGTTAGGGCTAGAATCATTTGAAGGGTCGTTCCCTCACATATCTGCCAAAAGTTGTTGAGTGTCAACTGAGACCTTAGCTGGGACTCTCAGCTGAAAGACCTATATGTGACCTCTCTATGTAGCTTGAGCTTCTTCACAACAGGCTGGCTGGGTTCCAAAGGCAAGAGTCCCAAAAGAGAGCTAAGCAGAAGCTGTACCCTTTTATGACCTAGCCTCACAGGCTATATACCACCACTTACACTGTACACCATTGGTCACAAACCCTCGCCCAGATCTGGGGAATAACACAAAAATCCCACCTCTCAGGGGAAGGAGTGTCCATCTCACTGTGAGAAGAGCATGTGGGACTGGATATACGCAGGTGCAACCACCCTTAGAAAATTCAATCTGCCACAGCATTCTTCATAAGCACACATAGAATGTCCACAAAAACTAATGGCATAGTGGGCCACAAAGGTAATCTCAACAAATATCAAAATATAGGTATCAATCAGACTAAATTCCCTAATTCTCTGCTTACAATGCAATAAAGTTGGAAATCAATTATGAAACAGGATTTCTTTAAAACATGTTTGAAAATTATAATCTTTATGACGGGTTCCCTTTTTGAGTTGGAGTTGAACAAGAACATTGACTGAATCCTACTGCATAGGGACCACATCTGGAGTTAAAGAAGATCACTAGTTTGCTTGTGGGCATACTGAATTTGAGGTGCCTGAGAGACATTTAAAAGAAGATGTCCAGGTAGGTAGCTGGGTATATGGGTCTGTAGTTCAGACGTGAGGTCTGGGAGTGATGAGTTATCTGTAAGTAGGCAGTAACTGCTGTTGTGAGTGTGGATGTGACTTCCAGGAGACAGTATAGAGTAGGAAGAAAAGAGAACCTAGAACTGATCCTTGAGAAAGTTCCACATTTACTTCTGTGTTGAGGAGGATGAATCCTACATACGAGACAGAAGAGTTTTCAAAGAGGTAGGACAAAAACCCTAAATGTCACAGAAAAGGAAAGTAAGATAAGCACTAAAAATATTCAACAGGAAGATCACTGAAGAGCTCAAGGACTATTTTGTGGACTGATGGAGACAGAACTCAGTTTGTAGTTGGTTAAGAAATAAGTGTAAATAATTAAAATGGAGATGATGAGTAAGGACAACTCTGAGATAAGTTTGGCTGTGAAGAGGAGGAAAGAGAGTAGCAATTGGAGAATGACAAAGGACTGAAAGAGGGTTTGTACAGTTTTTAAACAGAAAAAACCTGAACATGTGTCAAGATGATGGGAAGATCCATTTGAGACAAAAGGCTGAACGTAGAAGAGTGAAAAAGGGTAACCAGTTCTGAAGGTTCTCAAAAAGGTTGGAAGAGACAAGTGGTAGGACTGGTCTTATATAGAGCTTTAGTCTCACTCACCACGATCATCCAATGCCTTGTGATAAGCACTCTTACTACTGTCTTAAATTATTACATTCTCATGTGTTTGTTTTTTTTAAATTGTGCTTTAAGTGAAAGTTTACAGCTCAAGTTAGTTTCTCATACAAAAATTTATACACACATTGTTATATGACCCTAGTTGCTCTCCCTATAATGTGACAGCACACTCCTCCTTTCCACCCCGGATTTCCCGTGTCCATTCAACCAGCTCCTGTCCCTGTTTGCCGTCTCATCTCGCCTCTGGACAGAAGCTGCCCGTTTAGTCTCACGTATCTACTCGAGCTAAGAAGCACTCTCTTTATAAGTATCATTTTATGTCTTACATTTCAGTCTAATCTATGTCTGAAGAGTTGGCTTTGGGAATGGTTTCAATTCTGGGCTAACAGAGAGTCCAGGGGCCATGTCTTCCAGGGTCCCTCCAGTCTCACTCAGACCATTAAGTCTGGTCTTTTTACTAGAATTTGAGTTCTGCACCCCACTTTTCTCCTGCTCCATCAGGGACTCTCTGTTGTATTCCATGTCAGGGTGGTCATGGGTGGTAGCCAGGCACCATCTAGTTCTTCTGGTCTCAGGTTGATGGAGTCATCGGTTTATGTGGCCCTTTCTGTCTCTTCGGTTAATATTTTCCTTGCATCTTTGGTGTTCTTGGCTCTCCTTTGCTCCAGCTGGGTTGGGACCAATTGATGCATCTTAGATAGATGCTCACTAGCTTTTAAGACCCCAGACGCCACTCACCAAAGTAGGATGCAGAACGTTTTCTCAATAAACTTTGTTATGCCAATTGACCTAGATGGCCCCTGAAAGCATGGTCCTCAGACCCCAACCCTGCTACTCTGTCCCTCAAGGTGTTTTGTTGTATTTAGGAAACTTCTTAGCTTTTTGTTTAGTCCAGTTGTGCTGACTTCCCCTGTATTGTGTGTTGTCCTTCCCTTTACCTAAGATAATTCTTACCTACTATCTAGTTAGTGAATACCCCTCTCCCTCCCTCCCCACCCTCATAACCATCAAAGAATGTTTTCTTCTGTGTTCAAACCTTTTCTTGAGTTCTTACAATAGTGGTCTTATACAATATTTGTCCTTTTGCGACTGACTAATTTCACTCAGCATAATGCCTTCCAGATTCATCCATGTTATGAGATGTTTTGTGGATTCATCTTGTTCTTTATCGTTGTGTAGTATTCCATTGTGTGAATATACCATAATTTGTTTATCCATTCATCTGTTGATGGACACCTAGGTTGTTTCCATCTTTTTGCTATCATGAACAGTGCTGCAATAAGCATGGGTGTGAATATATCTATTTGTGTGATGGGTCTTATTTCTCTAGGATATATTCCAAGAAGCGGGATAGCTGGATCATATGGTACTTCTATTTCTAGCTTTTTAAGGAATCGCCAAATAGATTTCCAAACTGGTTGTACCATTTTGCATTCCCACTAGCAGTGTAAAAGTGTTCTAGTCTCTCCACAACCTCTCCAACATTTATTATTTTGTGTTTTTTGGATTAATGCTAGCTTTGTTGGGGTGAGATGGTATCTCATTGTAGGTTTGATTTGCATTTCTCTAATGGCTAATGATTGTGAGCATTTCCTTATATATCTGTTAGCCGCCTGAATGTCTTCTTTGGTGAAGTGCCTGTTCATATATCTTTTGCCCATTTTTTCATTGGGTTATTTCTCTTTTTGTTCTTGAGTTTTTGCAGTATTCTGCAGCTTTTAGAGATTAGATGCTGATTGGATTTGTTGTAGCCAAACATTTTTTTCCAGTCTATAGGTTGTCTTTTTACTCCTTTGGTGAAATCTTTTGATGAGCATAAGTGTTTGATTTTTAGGAGCTCCCAGTTATCTAGTTTCTCTCTGGTGTTTGTGCATTGTTAGTAATGTTTTGTATTCTTTTTATGCCATGTATTAGGGATCCTAGCTTGTGTGTTTTTTTAAATCACCTTAATTAATGTCTAAACTCTTTAAAACCTATGACTTTTGCTGTTCAAACCCACCTCACCCTGCCCATACAACTCCAGCCCCATATTCCATCCCAGAATCCAACCACTTGTTAAATAAACAAGTACAAGAAAATTCTACAATCTTTGTATACATCTTTGGTGCCTGAAAATTTGTGCCTATGTGCGTGACAAATTATTCAATGTCAGAGCAGGCCAGGACCAGAAAATTCTTGTTCCAGCATCCAAAATACAAATTTCTGGACAAAAGTTAGGAATAGCCTCTCAAACTAGCCCTCTATTTCCCATGTTTCCTTTGACCTGAAAATCTAAGGACTTAGACTTCTACAAGACATGAAAACATTTTCACCTACACCTGGAATATGTTACACCACTTCCCACTTTCTTCATGCCTAACTCACCCACATTTTGCTCTACAGCAGATAAGCTCTATACTTCACCTGACTTCCTGCAGGACATAAATTAGATTGAAATGAATCCAAATAGGCTTTGGCTTCAGCTGCTTCTAAAAGACATAAACATGGAAGTAGAATAGTAATGTCAATAATATGCTGCTTTATCTTGGTGGGTTTTCAGAGGATTTGTTGTTGTTGTTGCCACCAAGTCAGCACCGATTCATAGTGACCTTACATATAACAGAATGAAATGCTACCTGGTCCTGTGCCATCTTCATGACCATTGGTATGTTTGAGACTTGAAGCACTTACTGATGAAGGTCAAAGACTACAGCCTTCAGTATAGATTATGTCCGACCATGAAGAAAACAGGGTTTCAAAGGGGTTCAGAAGGATTCAGTAATTGCCTACCTAAACGATGGCAATGTACATGTTACACAGCAACCAAATCTGTTGCCCTTCAAGATTTGGACCTGAGATGGATCTTGGCTGAAAACTGAGAATATCAGAAAGACGTTTACCTGCGTTTTATTGACCATGCAAACGCATTCAACTATGTGGATCATAACGAATTATGGATAACATTGCCAAGAATGAGAATTCCAGAACACTTAATTGTGTTCATGAGGAACCTGTACATAGACCAACAGGCAGTTGTTCAAACCGAACAAGGGTATACTACATGGTTTACAGTCAGGAAAGATGTGTGCCAGGGTTGTATCCTTTCACTATAGTTAATCAATCTGTATGCTGAGCAAATAATCTGAGAAGCTGGACTACAGAAGAAGAACAGGTCATCAGGATTAGAGGATGACTCATTAACAACCTGTGATATGCAGATGACACAACCATCCTTGCTGAAGAGAAGACTTGAAGCACTTACTGATGAAGATCAAAGACCACAGCCTTCAGTATAGACTACACCTCATCATAAAGAAAACAAAAATTCTCACAACTGGACCAACAAGCAACATCATGATAAACAGAGACAATATTGAAGTTGTCCAAGATTTCATTTTACTTGGATCCACAATCAATGCCCATGGAAGCAGCAGTCCAGAACTCAAACGACCCATTACATTGGGCAAATCCTGCAAAAGACCTCTTTAAAGTGTTAAAAAGCGAAGACGTCACTTTAAGGACTAAGGTGCATTTGACCCAAGCCATATTGTTTTCAATTGCCTCATATGCATTCAAAAGCTGGGCAATGAATAAGGAAGAACAAAGAAGAATTGATGCCTTTGAATTACAGTGTTGGCAAAGAACATTGACTATACCATGGACTGCCAGAAGAACAAACAAATCTGTCTCAGAAGAAAAACAGCCAGAATGCTCTTTAGAAGTGAGGATGGTGAGACTTCTTCTCACTTTCTTTGGATCTGTTACCAGGGAGGACCAGTCCCTGGAGAAGGACATCGCGCTTGTAAAGTAGATAGTTAGCGAAAAAGAGGAAGACCCTAAACCAGATGGAATGACACAGTGGCTTCAACAATGGGCTCAAGTAGAACAAGGATTGTGAGGATGGCACAAGACCAGGCAGTGTTTCGTTTCGTCGTGCACGGTGTGGCTATGATTTGGAAACAGCTCAACGGCACCTAACAACAACAGGAAACAAACAGTGGTGTCTCCCATTCTAAGATGGTGGCTGACTGCACCACTGTGAATGTGTGTCACTCTCCACAGTCCTGCGAATAATCTAATCTCCTGCATCAAGCTCCTGAAACTTTCCGGATCCATCCGAGAGACTGGATTTTTGGCAGGACTGTGGAGGGCGGCACACATTCAAAGGGGCACCATTGTTTTTTTCCCACTCGGGTCAAAAACCAAAGGGCAACAGATTTGGTTGCTATGCGATGTGTACATTGCCCTCCTTGACATCGGCAATTACTGAATCATTTCAAACCAGTCTGAAGCCCTGGAAGAAAATTAAAATCCTCACAACTGGACTAGTACACAACATCATGATAAATAAAGTAAAAATTGAAATGGTCAACAATTTCATTCTACTGGGATCAACAATCAACATCGATGGAAGCATCAGTCAAGAATCAAAAGACATATTGCATTGGGCAAATCTGCAAAAAAAAAAAAAAAACTCCTTAAAAGTATTTTGGAGGATAGCCTCCTAGAAAATCTTTACGGCCCCAGGCCCATCAATCTAGCCCCCAGCCTCTTTAAAAATACTGGTCTGAGTTAAACAAACATCTTCCCCAAACACAGAAGACACTTTGATTGTGATTCACCTTCTCCCAACTGAAGCCTTTCTGTAGAAACCACACACCTGCCCCTGACTTAGGGCAACCCTCAACAGAACTGAGGGATTTTCCTCCATTGTTGCATTCAGCAGTCCCCATCTGACTTGACTGCACCTTAAGGGATTGGCTATTGACCTTTAAGTCCTTAACGATTATCTACATACCTAGGAAAGAAGTCTGTTCACTAAGTACAAAAATGAAGACACTGAGTAAATTCAGCTCTCGTTTTCGCTTTTACGCTACATTCAGTGAGCTGTTACAGCAGACAAATTATTGCAACATTCATTCAAATGATAGCCAATTTTCAACTAACTGAAGATTCTTAAACCTTTTTCTAAAACCTTTTTCTACATACCAGTGAAAACAGGCAGCTGGAAAACACAGTCCCAAATAAACTACCTGATGATGAATGTTTTAAATACATGGAATTCTTTGAGAATTTGCATACTGATTTAAACCCTCAAAAGAAACACTAGCAAAGACCCCCAAAACCTAACAGTTCTAAAATACATTTCAATTTATGTATATGTATTTCTTACACAGCAGTTTTAGAATTTGTGAAACTCTGATATATTTAGGGTTCAGGGGTGACCAGAATTAATTCTTGGTATTGTCATTCACCTTAACAATCGATCACTGTTGTCAAAATGTAGGCGAAAGTTTCCACTAAGCCAAGTTCCGTGAAAATACAGATCATGTCTATCTTGTTCCACACAAAATCTACAGCCCCTAAGACAGCGTCTGGCACATAGCATAGACTCAATAAAATTTTCTATATAATGGAAGAATATAAACTTTCATTAATATTAAATTGAAAGCGGATTGAGAATACTTAAGCTGAGGTTAGCTTTGGTGTGGTTTCATTTTTATTTTTTTTCTTTTTTCTTAATTTGTACTCTAGGCTTTCAAAAGATAAACAGATCTCTCGTTACTGAAGCCTGCACTTCTAGGTCTGACACACACACACACACACAAACACACACGCACACACACAACACACCACCCCCTTGCCACACCTGTTCAATGCTGTCATATTTACCAGACATTGGAAAAGTAAATTTACCAAGTAGCATGAGCTCTGAGAAAAATCATTAGGCGACATCCAAGGAGCAGAATACCAATCAGCCAACAATCAGCATCCACATATTCATAGAGTTACAAAAATCCAATTCCATGAAATCTTGGGGAACACGACCCTGGCTGGATCAGTGCCCTGCTCCGGGGAGTCGGTGGCTTTATCTGACCACCTAGACAGGGGAGACACTGACAATGTGACATCTGCCCAGTCATTCCCTAACATGGCCCCAGCATGTTTTCTCAGAATGGGATGACATTTCAAGTTTAAGCTCTGCTCCCAACAGCACAGCCCCCCACCCCAACTCTACTAACCTGAGTTTCGGGAAAAGAGATTCCTCTTAGAGAAACTGAGGTTATGTGGATGCAATGCTAAAATAATCCATTTTCAAAGACCATCTAACGAGATATCTGGTGTTTAACCTCATTCATTATCTTTCCATCACTACATAAATATCAGGCAGCCTTCGCCTAAAAAACAGCTCTCCTTGGAGCAAAATCCTATTCCTGGAGCACCCACTCTGAATACTTTTCAGTGGATGCTGAAACCAGTTACAAAGCTGTGCTACCAAGAGGCATGGAGAGTTGCTGTCGGTGCACAGCGTCCTCGCTAAACTCCTGCTGCCTGGAATGGCTGTCCACATGCAAGTCAGTCCAAGGACGCAGGCCACCGCTGCTCCTGCTGCTGCTAGCCTAGCTAAGGTCACCTTGGCTGCAGGGCTGCCCCATCCTAAAGGAAGGAAACAGAGAGGTCGGACCACACCAACTCCCACCTTGGTTTCTGCAGCTGCCAACTCTAACCCACGTGTGTTTGGCAAAGCAACCGTAAGAGGAGATGGGGATAAGGAGCTCAACCTCCAGCCAGTCTGACCCAGCCCTCTGGGTAAACGCTCTGCCTCCACACGGGGCCTGTGTGCCTGCTCTGAATCTGCTCCCACCCTGAGCCAAGGGTGCCTGGCTGAGCTCTGCGCTCCTCCTGGCTCCGGACCCAATGCTCCCATGTCCCGGCTACATCACTTCAGAGAGGAGGCCTGGTTGTGCCCTCATTTGAACTCTCCATCTGGAAGATTCTCTGGCCTCCTTCCCTCTCATTTTTAATCTGACAGACACTGCTGGACAGGGAAACTCAGAGCAGACCAAAGCTCACCTTCCCTTCCCCGTTTCTCAGCTGGCATAATCGCAGGGGCAGAACAAGGTTGGCATGAACCAGGACGCCAGGAATTAAATGAGGGTCCCTGATCACTGGACCACATTAGTCCTGCCTTCCAAAGTCTTAATTAGTCTCCTCTGCCTGGCACAGCCACTTGCCTGTGCAGCCCAGTGAGGTTCCCGGTAAGATACCATGCTTACAGCAAGCATTCAACAAAATATTGGTTGAGAATGGCGGTCACAAATGCCTGCTGGTTCGTGCATGGCTTTGCAACAACGGTCAGTTTTGAGGTCTGGGCACCAGCGGCAAGAGTTCTGCTCCCCTTTCTAGTGCAGACAGCTGTAGCAGCCTTATTCTGAGTAGATATCTAGCCACCAGCTCAACCTGGAAGCAAAATGATCTTAACATACAGTGGCAGACTTGACAGACAGGCTGCCGAGCCTGGGAACCAAAACAAAGGATGGAAAGAAAAAGAAAAGAAGGGATGACAGTAAACAGAAGACAGGAAGATGAACACCACAGAGAAATGAGGACGTTTATGGGACTAGATATCTCAGTTCTAAAACTCTGAAATGAGCTTTGGACATAACAACAGGCTCCAGGGCGGAAGCAACGGGGGAAAATCACAGAAAGAGGATGGGGCAGCATCTGTCAGGAATTTTGATGCTGGGATAGACTCAGAGTTAGCAGCTGAATAGTTTCGACAGTAATATCCAAGAGGTTTCAAAAGACAGTGAGTCTTAATTCTGCATTGTTTTGCACTTCTTGAACTACAGTGACACACCCAAATTTGCTGTTTTTCTAAGAGGACAATGAAAACTCTGAATAGATTTTTTTTTTCCCTCTGCATTCATTATCTCTGGCCCTTATCCACAGGCCTACTGCAGACTAAATTGGATTTTGGATCACTAGTACTGAGGCGCTGCAATTAATTAACAATAGAAACATAATATTTATATACGGGCCTAACAACATCTGACATTTAAACTATTCTACCAGTCGGGCAAATTCCACTGGACAAATTTTCACTGTAATGAACATGACAGGCCACAGTTTACGTGATAGGCTAAGAAGCAGAACAGAGCTGATCTCCTTGGCGTGTGCTTTCAAGGCCTGGCCATGCTGCAGGGGAAACAAGCTGGGGAGCTGTCAGAATAACAGAAATACCAGATCCCCAGCACCGCCCCGACAGACCAAGGACACAATGTCCCCTCGTCCCACAATAAGGATTCTTGTATGAAACCGTCATCGTTGTTTGCTGTGCAAGCTCGAAATTAAATACCTACTGCCTCTTATGATCCGCTGGGTAGTTTTTCTATCTTTGGGCTGCTGACACTTTTTTAAGGGTACTAAAATCTCTCAGTCCTTCCCAATTAAAAAGTGATAAACGTTTTGCAAGGCATCCAGTAACATGCAAAGTACACAAGAGGTGGAATCAATCAGCTTTTTCAGTTGGCACATGACTGGCCTTCCATGTTTTGCCAGATGGTGTATCTCAGTAAGTCCCCAGTCCCTGACTCAAGTGAGGGGCATTGTTAATGTAATGCTGAAGCAGAAACTGTGTTTAAATGCTATCTTATTTTGTGTTGTACTAACACCATGGGCTGAATATGTTTTCTTGCTGAAAGTTTCAAAGCTAAAGAGTTTTCATTTTACTGTGACTCATTAATTCAAGTCAACAGAAAATGGTACAGCTAAGGGGAAAAAGTCCATCCCCGTAAGAACCACGTAAATTTGCTAGAAACCAATGTCAAAGGCCCGATCTTTCTCTCAGCGTGACTTACTATTGCCCCTCAGAGCTACTTGGCTAAAGAATACTGAGATAGTGTGTGTTTTGGATTGAACTGTGTCCCCAAAAAATATGTGTTGCAAATCCTAACCCCTATACCTGTGATTATAATCCCATTTGGGAACGGGTTTTCTTTATTATGTTAATAAGGCAGTGTTAGAGTAGAGTGTGTCTTAAATCAATCTCTTCTGAGATACAAAAGAGCAGATTAAGCAAGCAAGCACAGAGGGGAAAATACAAGCCACATGATCACCACGGAACCTAGGAAGAGAAGCTGAGAAGAGACAAGGAACTTCCCCCAGAAGCAACAGACCTATGTACAACAGAACGGAACACTGCCTGGCCCTGCGCCATCCTCACAATCGTTGCTATGTTGAGCCTATTGTTGCAGCCCCTGTGTCAATCCATCTCACTGAGGGTATTCTTTTCCACTGACCTTCTACCTTACCAATCATAATGTCCTTCTCCAGAGACTAGTCCCTCCTGGTAACATGTCCAAAGTACATGAGACGAAGTCTCAACATCCTCACTTCTAAGGAGCATTCTGACTGTACTTCTTCTATGACAGATTGTTTGTTCTTCTGGCAGTCCATGGCGTAGTGAATATTGTTCGCCAACACCATAATTCAGAGGCATCAATTCTTCTCTGTCTTCCTTATCCATTGTTCAGCCTTCGCATGCACACGAGGTGAATGAAAACACCATGGCTTGGGTCCGGTGCATCTTAGTCCTCAGAGAGACGTCTTTGCTTTTTAACACTTTGAAGAGGTCTTTTGCAGCAGATTGAAGCAATACATGGTTTGATTTCTTGACTGCTGCTTCCATGGGCATTGATTGTGGATCCAAGTAAAATGAAATCCTTGACAACTTCAATAGTTTTCTGTTTATCATGATGTTCATCTGACAAAGTAACTTAATACACATGGCAAAAAGATAAAGTTAGCCAAAAAGTAACGGTGAATTATTGATAGGGTCCCTTCTTCCAAAATGCTGCTTATCTTTATCCTAGCTTTTAAATCAATTTAAAAAAATTTCTTTTAACTGAAATAAAGTTCCATTTTAAAAGTAATACTTCTATGGGTTATGGATTTTGTTAATGGGTTCCAATCTTAGCAACTGGTGATTCATCTTCAAGCTAAGGCTTTGAACAGACCATATTTGATAACTGTGCTCCATGTTACTTTTAGATACAGCCATGATGCCAGAACATTAAGTACTGAAAGCATGATGACATTTCCACTATTATAATCTAATTTAGAATCAGTGAGTTTTCAGCCAAATCCATGACATACATGTACATATAGAATGTGGACACACACATACATACTGTAATAATTGTTACATGTTTGAAGGTTTCACATGCAATATACCTCATGTACAACACTATAAGGTAAGTATTATCACAAGCTCTATTACACATGAAAGGGCAGTTAGAGTTAACCTCCCAAGCCCCTACCAGGAGGTGAAGTCCCTTGCCCAAGGACACAGGCAGGTAAGTGGCAGAGGTAAATTCCAAATCCTAGCCTGCCTCTCTTCAGAGCCTACATTCAATACAACACAGTGGCATATGACGGCATCCACAAGGGAGACAGCATGAGGGAATTGGTTCCTCTTGGCAACAGTCAAAATATCTTTTAAATATCAGGTATAAAACATTTTCAGACCAACAGATGCTTATTTAATTTTGAAAAATCAATTTTTATGGAGTTGCTTTGAGAAGTAGTTTCATATGTTTGTTAATGCTTGGTTAACTTCTTGAAAAAGTAGAGGCCTTATGGAGAAAAAGATGTTATTTCTTGAAGTGGTGGGGGGAAACAAACCCCTAACCGAACTGAACTGAAAATGTTTGACAGAACACACATGAATAGAATCTGTAACTTAAACATGTCTTGGCAGGAGGCATGTCCTAGCCTGCTCATATCAAATTCAGAGCACAAAAGACTGAACACGCTTATTGTTGTAAACAAAGGCATTGGTTTAAATGAAAGTTCCATCAAAGCTTAATAACCAAATTCAAGTGAACACAAAGTAAAGGGTTATATACTTTCTGCAGTTTCAGTAATAGCTAATCTAATAACAGTCAATGGAGGGTTATTGTTGATTCCTTTGCCTCTGTTTCATAAATTAGATAAAGCAACCTGGCAGTTACAGTACTTTAGAGTTTTATTCGACTAAGTGATTTTAAAGCTATCTCAAAATATAACAAAGTCATGACTTGAATGACCGCCGAACTGCACCTGGCTTTCCATCCCCACATTAGTACTTGTGACCAATGTTAAGTAAAAATCCTGCTGTTAACTAAAGCGATTATATAAGGCAGCATTTATATCTACAGAATCAAACCATTTAGAAGGCAAAGTGTCATTGATACAGTATTATCTGATATTCTGTTTCACCAGGGCCAAGCTTGTAAAATATAAAACATAAGCGCAGTCAAGTGTTATTTATTTCTTTTGATCCTAAACTCGGGAATAGTACAATTTCTCTGCTTAATGATTTTTCATAGCACTTTTTTAGCTTTTCTACTACAGCTTATTGATCTAGAATACTAAACAGTTTTCTTCACTGGCTAAAGAATACACAAAGCCTGTGCCCAGGGTCCCGTGGGATGCACCTCCAAAGACAATGCCAGAGACATCTCATGAGGCAGCTGAGGGGTGGTAACACAAACCACGGCATTTTCCTTACAGACAGAACATGCTGGTCGAGTCTCACCTTCTGATAACAGGAAACACTTCCAGAGCCTTAGCACCTGGAGATGAGGCTCAATACCTGCAGTTCTGAGAGCTGATGAGTTGCCCTTCACAAAGACAGTCTATTTTCTGGTGTTTTTCCCCTCGCACCCTGATATGGTTACTTTCAATTACCCTGATAGCCCAGGAAGAAAAATATCCCTTTCTCCATATTTCATTCACATAATAAGAATCTGCAAGCTGTTCTGTATGACAGATGAGGACTGTGTGCTGAAGCAACTTGTTCCGCCTGTCAGCCTTCAAGAACCCACAGCAATGAGATACAATCGTGATGACATTACTGGAGAAGTGGGTCAAATACATGGTCACTTGAAAACAGAATGTCAACCATTCTTCCTACTTCAGTGATTTGATGCAGTGCTACTCAAAAAAATAGAAAGGGGAAGAAGAGGAGTTCACTGCCATTAGCTTTGTGTATACACATACATACATACGCTCCAAACACCAATTCAAGGATTGTTGAATTATTGTTCCCATAAACCTCTAAATGGTTTTTCCAGCTTCCGGTCAATCAGTCAACAAAAGTTTATTAAGGCATCTTGAAGCATCTACTGTGAGCCAGACACTGAACTAGGTACTAGTGGCAGAGTGCTGAAAACAGACACAACCCTAGCCTCATAGAGTTTACAGTCAGGAATAAAGGAAAAACATTAACCAGCAAGTGAGATTAATGCAGTGAAGGCTGCGAAAAAATGAAGTACAAGACACTAAGGAAGATCACAACGTAAGAGCTGACCACGTCTTACAGTTCTGGAAAAGTTTCCCCATGGAAGAGACGGTTCAGCTAAGGCTTCAACTATAATTGATTAGCCAGTTAAGAGGTGAGGAGAAAGAATTCCAAGCAGAAGGCCTTGCTCCTGAAATGTTTGCTTTCAAAGAAATGGTTAGGACAACAGCCTCCAGATGCAGTAGAAAATATAATGGAGTAAATGAGGCCACCGAGTTCACTGCTGGGAGTTACTATCTTTTCCTTATTTTAATCTCCAGTTTAAGAAATTAATTAATTTTTCAAGAATTTTAGTGATATTTCTAGGACTCTGTCACATCTTGCCACAGAAGGACGAAAGTTAATCATAACCACATCTTCCTGCTGATCTAAATATTAAGGTAGATTCTACTTAAAAAAATCTAATTTATCTTGGCTGTAGTAGTTAAAACCCATGGGTTATTTTAAAAAAAAGTGTTTTGACAGCAGTGAAACCTGCAGCACATACAACACCAAGAAGGCAAATTTGTTCAAGGCGCAAGTACATGAAGATTAACACAAGCAGTTGGTAAACAGGATTTACAAAACAACAAAAAACACTACCGTCTCAAACACATGCCAAAAAGAGTGGAATTAAGAAGAAAACATGTTCTCTTCTCTAATATTTGGTCCTGAAAATCCCAAATTGTTCTTGCAGAAAATTGTGTTGGATCCTCATTCGTCTCTCTTACAGCATACAAATTTTCCCCATGGTTTCAACAAATTGGAATGGAGAGGGGAAACTGGATTTATTCATGAGTATGCCTGCCCTTTCTACTAAACCCCAGAGTGTAATGTTTGGACTATTTTCTTTCCAAACTCAAAATCCATCCCCAGAATCCAAAATCAATAAAAACTGCATTAGCATAACTGAGGGCTGAATTTGGCCCTAAAAATTCAATGACTGAGAAGGGCTACTAGTATGGGGAGATTATTTTTAATGTCTTTTTCTATTAATTACCAGCAATGACTTTAGCAGCTTTTCTAAAATGAACACAACCTAGAGCTACTTTAAAGAAATATAGTATACAGATCATGAGAATTAGCAGTCCCATTTTACCTTGTTCCTTAGATCTTATCTACTATTCGATCTGGAAGGCATTTTTTTTTTTTTTATTGTACTTCAGGTGAAGGCTTACAGAAAAATAGTTTCTCATGAAACAGTAGTACACATATTGTTTTATGACATTGGTTAACAACCCCACAACATGTCAACCCTCTAACTTCGCAACCCTTTTTTTTGGGGGGGGGGGGGAAATACACATAGCCAAAGATACACCATTTCAAAAATTTCTACATGCACAGTTCAGTGATATTGACTATGCTCTTCCAATTGTGCTGCTATTCTCACTTAAGAGGAAGGCTTACAGAACAAAATAGTTTCTCATTTAACAGTTACTACACATTTACCCTATGACAATGGTTAACAATCTCACAACACATCAACAATATCTGGAAGGCATATTTTAAGAAGAATATTGGCCAAATTAGAAAGTATCTACCGGAAGGCGACCAGAATGTTGGGAGGTTCTGAACAACTGAAGTACCCAGAGATATTTAGCCAGGAAAAAACTAATGAGACAAGAAAACTGCTTTCGTATATTCTATAAACCCTTGGTTGGTAAAGTCATTCCATTGTATTGAACACTTTCATTATGCAAGGCACCAGGGGTACAGCACTAAGCAAGACAGCCCAAATTACCATGTGGAAGAGAAAACGGACTTTTCCTGAGGCACTTCACTGAGGCAGAGTGGAGCACAGATTCCGGAATCAGAGTACTAGAGTCAAAGCCCCCACCCCTGACTAGCTGTGTGACCTAGTGCTAGTAAACCTACCCCTCTGAGAAACAGGCAGCTCAACAGGAAACTGAAGATAATATGAATGCTCGTCTCACAGGTCAGAGATTAAGGAGATATATAGGGTTGTTATGAGTTGGAATCACTCAGTGACAGTGTGTTTGGTTTTTTGTTTTTTGTGGGGTTTTTTAAGTCAAATATACAACCGGAATAGTGTGAGCTCTCAGTATATATTATTGTTACTATTGATGAGTTCAGAAATCACTGGGAAGCAGTTTTAAACACTGAAAGTACATAACAATGACAGGTGTAATAAAGGCTGTTATACAGTAAGGATCTTTCCACCATTATACATATTTAAGTAAAGACTAAATAAATAATTCTTCAGAAATGCTGGAGAAGGAATGCTTGCTTTATGGGGGAGCCTGACCTAAATATCCTCTAGACTTCTTTCTATGTCAACCCAGTAGCCATTTCTCCTTGGTATACTGGGTCAAGATCCCTAGACAGAGTAACTCAGCAGGGAAACACAAGGCATCTACACAGGGTTTTCCTGCCACCTTGGAGAGGCCCTTCCCCTTTCTGGGCCATGCTGTCTTCAGCTGCAAAACGAGGGGAATGTTCTAATCATTTCTCAGGCATATCTAACCTAAAAATGCTATAACACAATAAAAAAATACTTGGCCCACATACTTATTTGGTTCTCAGAAATGAAGCAATTAGACTAGATTAAGGGCTCCCAAGGAGCAGTGGACAAACCAGGACCAGACCATAATAAAGTTTTACATATATAATTATGCATATATTATTTTATTTTGTTGTTGATAATATACACAGCAGAACTTAACAACAATTCAACAATTTCTACATGTACAATTCAGTGAATTGATTACATTCTTTTATTTCTCAACCTCCTTTCCCAAGTTAACATAAACTTACCATGAACATAAACTCACTGATTCCTAAACTTCCTATCTAATCTTTCAAGTTGCTATTGTAAGTTTGATCTTATATGGATAGATATTAAAAGATCACAATGCTCTAGGCAGACATTCTCTATGAGTTAAGCTAAATTACTATTTGATTTTAAGAAGACTTCAGGGGTAAAACAAAATTTTTATTCAGTTCCTGAAAAAATGAGAAAAAAATATACATTTATTTTTCTTATATATTGTTTGACAGAATTAAAAATTACGTTCCTATACCAGCTCCCACCCTCTCTCACCTCCAGATTAAAAATAAATATTTATAGTCGCTGAAATTCTAAAGTTTGGGAAGTGCTACAGCACAAAAATGATCTGTTAAAGGTCTACTGCAGCACTAATATTCCATGATTTTCAAAGAATGACGAGAACTTTGGACTTTGAACGGTGTAGTGGTTGAGATCAAGAAGTTTCATTAAATCAATCAACGTAACATACCACATCAGTAAAACAAAGGGGAAGAACCACATTATCATCTCTCTGGATGCAAAAAATAATTTGATAAAATCCAACATCCTTTCCTTTCTTGATGAAAACCCTAAAGAAGATTGGAATAGAAGGGAAAGTCCTCAATATGATTCAGGGCATATAGGAAAAGCCAACAGCCAGCATTATGCTTAATGGAGAAATACTGGGAGCTTTCTCCCTGAAATCAGGAACAAGACAAGGGTGCCCACTCTCACCATTTCTATTCAATATTGTATTAGAAGTCCTAGCCAGAGCAATAAGACAAGAAAAAGAAATAAAAAGTATCCATATTAGAAAAGAAGAAGTAAAATTATCTCTATTCACGGATCATATGAAAAGAAGTAAAATCACCTCTATTTGCAGATCATATAATCCTATATATAGAAAATCCAAAAGATTCCACAATAAAGTTTCTAGAGCTAATAGAGGAATTTAGCAAAGTTGCAAGGTATAAGGTCAACAACCAAAAAATCAGCTGGTGGACTTCCGGCAAACTGGCGCTCTAGACAGAAGCACCACGCCGTCCCTCCACAGCAAAGATCCGAAAAACTAAGCCGAACAGAGAATACAACAATCCTGAAACCCTAAAACATCAAATAAAGAGATAAAGAACTCAGCCAAGCACCAAATGGAGTGATAAAACTGACAGAAAATGGAGAGTGAGGAGAGATTCATGCAGAGGTCCCCTATCAGCTAACGTCGCTCTGATCCTCCATCCTGGACTCCTATCAGAGACCAGCAAACAGGGGGTATGAGAAAGCAGCTTCGCGGAGCTTCCAGCGGGAGACAAAACAACCGGTAATTTTCGATATATGCTTTCCCACCCCCCACCCTTCTTCACCCCCACTCGGTCTCCTCTACTTCCCACGGCCACAATCTCTCGTCCAGGAAACACCGGCTGCTTTGATTCCACCCATCCGAACTGGCCAGGCACTCTCTGAGTGCCATTTGCTGGCCGCTGGTGTTTCTTTTTTCTGCTTCTTTTGATTTCTTCCTTACCGCTCAGCACCTACCCCTCCTTTCGCTCAAATATCTGGCTCCGTGCGCCATCTTTGCTTCTTCCTGAGGGAATGCGGAGCTCGGTTCGAGTGTAGAGCTGCTTCCCGGTTGGAGCTGCTGCACTGGTGGGATCCCGGAGCTTTTATTCATTTGTTTGTTTTGAATTGTTTGTTTGTTTTCTTTTCCTTTTCTTGAGTTGGGAGCCCGTTCTGGCCAGGCGGTGCTGTGTGGCTTCGAACCTACCCCCTCGGCTTGCACAGACATGCAGAGGGATCCCTGAGGACACTTATTTTTCCTTTGGTTGTTTTTCTGTTTCTTTGTTTTTGTTTTTGTTTTCCTATTTATTTGGGGGCTTTTCTTGTTCTTTTTTTTTTAAAATATGTTTTGTTTTCTTTTCCCTCTTTTTCCCTTTTTATCTTTTTTCGTTACTCAGTTTATCATCGCTCTATATCTTCCATCTCTTTCTGTTCCCTGAATACCTGGCATTGTATACCTCTACGCCTTCTAGCCAGGCTATACTGCAACACCTGAGAACAACTTCCTCAGACCTCATAGACGCACTGGTGGGATCGCTGGGAATTTTGCTGTACTTTTCCCTTTCCGATTTTTATTTATTCATTCTTATCTTTTCTTCCTCTTCCCCTTTTTGTTTTGCTCCATTTCATAGTCTCTCATCTCTCTACTCCAACTGCAAGCTCCCCTAGAATTCTTTTCTGTTTCTTTGTATCTTTTTGGTTCCTGCTCTTCTTTCCTCTCTCCCATATCCATCTTAGCTACACACATAACAATCTCCTTGCTACATCCAGCCTACCTGCAACGTGCACTTAACATCACACCACCAAGCAGCACAGGCATGGCCTACTGGATACTGCCCTACACTGATTACCAACCCGCCCTGATGGATGTAGTAAGTGCCACAAACAACCCGTCCAGTAACTCCTCTTCAGCTAGACCTGCCCTGCCGTACCATATCTGAGCGACTGACCCAGCCAATTGGAGAAGGAGGTGAAAAGTATTGTGGCCACAGACGAGCAATCAACAAAGAACACACAGCCCACCTGCTAAGACATAGCCAAATTTAAAAAAAAGGGGACAAAACAAACAAATCTACAATTAATAAACAAGAAAAATAACTACTGACTGCCCTGAAGACAGCAGACAATATCAAAACATTTACAAAAACAGGACAAGATGGTTCCAGTAGGCATCCAGAATAAAACACCAGATGACTTTCCAGTGGAAGAAAATGCACTAGAACTACCTGATAGGGAATTCAAAACTCTAATACTCAGAATTCTCCAAGAGCTGAAGCAAAAAGCAGACAAAAATGAGGAAAAAATAGACAAATCCATGGAAAAGACAGACAAAAAATTGGAAGAATTCAGGAAAATAATGCAGGAACAAAATGCCAAAATAAATTCACAAATAGAAACTATACAAAAACAACAATTAGAAATCCAAAAGATATACAACAAGATTTCAGAAATGGACAGTGTCATAGAAGGGCTGAGGAGCAGATTTGAAATGGTGGAAGACAGGATCAGTGGAATTGAAGACAGACACTTGGATACAACTCTGTTTCAGGAAAACTCAGAAAAGAAGAACAAAGAAAAATGAAGAGACCCTGAGAGTTATGTGGGATACAATCCAAAGCAAAAATTTTCGAGTGATTGGAGTTCCAGAACAGGGGGAGAAAACAGAAAACACAGACAGGATCATTGAAGAACTGCTGACAGAAAACTTTCCCAATATCAGGAAAGATGAAAAGCTGGCCATCCAAGAAGCTCAACAACCCCATACAGGATAGACCCCAAAAGAAAATCACCAAGGCATATCATAATCACACTCGCCAAAACCAAAGACACACAAAGAGTACTGAAAGCAGCTCGTGAAAAAAAGGAAGTCACATAAAGAGGAGAAACAATAAGACTAAGCTCATATTATTCAGCGGAAACCATGCAGGCAAGAAGGCAATGGGATAACACATATAAAATTTTGAAAAAAAAAAATTGCCAGCCAAGAATAATATATTCTGCAAACTCTCGTTCAAATATGATGGTGAAATTAGGTCATTTCCAGATAAACAGAAATTAAGGGAATGTGTAAAAGTCAAACCAAACTTACAAGAATTATTAAAGGGAGTTCTTCGATCTGAGGACAAACAGCTTCAGCTCACAGGCGGAACCTAGGATGCAGGATCATACCAGCCAGATACCAATCTAAGAAATGAACTCTCGAGGACTATCCAAAACCAAAAGAAATACAACAGGAAATCAGAGCAGTCAATCAATAAATGACAACACCATCAAAACAATAAAAGAGGGAATAAACAGCATCAGTATAGAACCTTCTAATGGAGAGGAAGGCAAGGCAATACCAAGTAATGGTAGACTGCTTCAAACTTAGAAAGATAAGGGTAAAATTCATGGTAACACAAAGAAAGTTAACAAACATACTCATAAAAATAAAGAGGAAAAACATAAAGTCTCAACAAAAACAAAACCTACAAAAAAAAAATAAATGAAAAAAAAAAAACCACAAACAAAAGTAACTCAGCATAGGAGAGTAAGAAGAACAAAGAAAACTTCAGCACCGCAAAAAAAAAAGCACTACAAAATGACAGAAACAAACTCACATGTATCAATAATTACACTGAATGTACATGGACTCAATGCACCCATAAAGAGACAGAGAGTCACAGAATGGATAAGAAAACAGGATCCATCAATATGCTGTCTACAAGAGACATACCTTAGAAACAAAGATGTGAATTTATTAAAAGTCAAAGGTTGGAAAGAAATATATCATGCTAACAACAAACAAAAAAGAGCAGGAGTGGCAATACTAATCTCAGATAAAATAGACTTTAAAACAAAATACCATAAAAAACAAAGAAGGACACTAGATAATGATTAAGGGGACGATCCATCATGAAGACTTAACCGTAATAAACATCTACGCACCCAATGACAGGGCTCCAAAATACATAAAACAAACTCTAACAACACTGAAAAGAGAAACTGACAGTTCCACAATAATAGTAGGAGACTTCAACACACCACTCTCAGTAAAGGACAGAACAACTAAGAAGAAACTCAGCAAAGATACAGAAGACCTAAAGGCACAATCAGCCAACTTGACCTCATAGACATATATAGAACACTCCATCCAACCGTTGCAAAGTACACATTCTTTTCCAATGCACATGGAACATTCTACAGAATAGACCACATCTTAGGCCACAGAGCAATCCTCAACAAGATCCAAAACGTGGAAATAATTCAAAGTATCTTCTCTGACTACAATGCCATCAAGGGAGAAATTAACAATGGAAAGAGCAAGGGAAAAAAATCAGTTCCATGGAAACTGAATAATACCCTGCTTACATATCAGTCAGTAATAGAAGAAATCAGAGATGGAATCAAAAAATTTCTATAATCAAATGAGAATGAAAACACATCATACCAAAACCTTTGGGACATAGCCAACACAGTCCTCAGAGGACAATTTATAGCAATAGATGCACATCAAAAAAGAAGAAAGGGACAAAATCAAAACATTAACTACAGAACTCAAACAGATAGAAAGAGAACAGCAAAAAAGTCCACAGCCACTGGAAGAAAGGAAATAGTAAAGATCAGAGCAGAAATAAATGAAATAGAGAACAGAAAAACAATAGAAAGAATCAACAAAACCAAAAGTTGGTTCTTTAAATGAATCAACAATATTGACAAACCACTGGCCAGACTGACAAAAGAAAAACAGGAGAGGACGCAAATAACCCAAGTAAGAAATGAAATGGGGGACATTACAACAGACCCAACTGAAATAAAAAGGATTATAACAGAATATCATGAAAAACTATACTCCAACAAATTTGAAAACCTAGAGGAAATGGATAAATTTATCAAAACACATGGCTTAGCCAAACTACAACAAAGTTATGTTGAAAATCTGAACAGACCCATAACAAGAGAAGAGATTGAAAAGGTAATTAAAAAAAAAAATCTCTCAACCGAAAAAAGCCCTGGCCCAGATGGCTTCATTGGAGAATTCTACAAAACATTTACAGAAAAGCTTGTACCAATACTACTCGAGCTATTTCAGAGCATAGAAGAGGAAGCAACACTTCCAAATTCATTCCATGAAGCAAGCATAACGCTGATACCAAAACCAGGCAAAGACATCACAAAAAAAGAAAATTACGGAACAATATCTCTCATGAATATAGATGCAAAAATTCTCAACAAAATTCTAGCCAACAGAATTCAGCATCATATCAAAAAAATAATCCACCACAACCAAGTAGGATTCATACCAGGTATGCAAGGATGGTTCAACATTAGAAAATCAATCAACGTAATCCACCAAATACATAAAAGGAAAGAAAAGAATCACATGATCATCTCAATTGACGCAGAAAAGGCATTTGACAAAGTCCAACACCATTCCTGATAAAAACTCTCAGTAAAATAGGTATAGAAGGGAAATTTCTCAACGTAATATAGGGCATCTAGGCAAAACCAACAGCCAACATCATTCTTAATGGAGAGAGGCTGAAAACATTCCCCTTGAAAACAGGAACAAGACAAGGATGCCCTTTATCACCACTCCTATTTAACATTGTGCTGGAAGTTCTAGCTAGAGCAATAAGGCAAGAAAAAGAAATAAAGGGCATCCAAATTGGTAATGAAGAAGTTAAACTGTCCCTGTTTGCAGATGATATCATACTATACATAGAAAACTAAAGACTCCACAAGAAATCTACTGGAACTAGAATATGGCGCTCTAGGCAGAAGCACCACGCCGTCCCTCCACAGCAAAGATCCGAAAAACTAAGCCTAACAGAGAATCAACAATCCTGAAACCCTAGAACACCAAATGAAGAGATAAAGAACTCAGCCAAACACCAAACAGAGTGAGAATACTAAAAGAGAACGGACAGCGAGGAGAGACTCAGGCAGAGATTCCTTACCAGCTAACGCAGCGCGGATCCACCATTTTGGATTCCTATCGGAGACCAGCGAACGGGAGAGCAGCCTTGCAGAGCATCTGGTCGGAGACAGAACGACCAGTAAACTGCGGTGCGCGCTCTCCCACCCCCCACCCCTCTCCGCCTCAGCTGGGGATCCCCTGCTTTCCATGGCCAGGGTCCCTGGGCTGGGGGACGCCAGTGCTTGGATTCCACGCGCCCGGGCTGGCGGCTTTCTAGAAGCCGTTTGCTGGCAGCTAGCGAACCTTTTACTGCCGCCTCCCCCTCCTTTTGCCTGGGTGCCTGGTTCCGAGTGCCGTCTCTGCTCTCTCCTGTGGGGCTGTAGGGCTGCGTTCGGGCGTGTGGCTGTTTCCAGGTCTGGGCTCCCGCGCGGGTGGGATCCCGGGGCCTTTGTTCGTTCGCCCCTCTGCTTTCCGTGGTCGGAGTCCCTGAGCTGGGGGGCGCTGGTGCTTGGATTCCGCGCGCATGGGCTGGCGGCTTTCTGGGAGCCGTTTGCTGGCAGCTAGCAAACCTTTTTCTGCCGCCTCCCCCTCCTTTTGCCTGCGTGCCTGGTTCCGAGTGCCGTCTCTGCTCTCTCCTGCGGGGCTGCAGGACTGTGTTCAGGCGTGTGGCTGTTTCCAGGTCTGGGCTTCCACGCGGGTGGGATCCCAGGGCCTTTGTTCGTTCGCCCCTCTGCTTTCCGTGGTCGGAGTCCCTGAGCTGGGGGGCGCCGGTGCTTGGATTCCGCACGCCTGGGCTGGCGGCTTTCTGGGAGCCGTTTGCTGGCAGCTAGCGAACCTTTTTCTGCCGCCTCCCCCTCCTTTTGCCTGGGTGCCTGGTTCCGAGTGCCGTCTCTGCTCTCTCCTGCGGGGCTGTAGGGTTGTGTTCGGGCGTGTGGCTGTTTCCAGGTCTGGGCTACCACGCTGGTGGGATCCCGGGGCCTTTGTTCGTTGGCCCCTCTGCTTCCCGTGGCCACGGTCTCTTAACCCCGAGACTACCGGCTTCTTGGAATTCACGCCCCTGAGTGGGGGCTCTCTAGGTCCCATTTGTAGGCACTGACTGCTGGTGTTGCCCTTTTTTTTTTCAATTTTATTTTTCTTCCTTTTTTGATTAGTTTTGTCATCTTTTACCTCTTTCTCCCTTTTGTCTTTCTTCATTGCTTAATTTCTCATCTCTCTATCTCTTTCTTCTCTTTCTGATCCCTGAATACCAGGTGATGTATGCCTCTGTACCTTCTGGCCAGGCTGAGCTGTGAAAATTGAGACCGACTCCCCCAGACCTCATAGTTGCATCGGTGGGATCCCTGGGAACTTTGCAGTTCTTTAAATTTTCTGATTTTTATTTGGTCATTCTTTCCTTTTCTTTCTCTTCCCCCTTCTGGTTTCCTCCAACCCATAGTCTCTCATCTGTACATTCCAACGACAAGCTCCCCTAGCATTCTTTTATGTTTGTATGCTTTTTGCTCCTCCTCCTCTCTCCTCTCTCCCATATCCAGCTTAGCTTCACACATAACCATCTTCCCGCTGCACCCTACCTACCTACACCGTGCACTAGACATCACACCACCAAGCAGTGCAGGCACGCCCTATTGGAACCTGCCCAGCACTGACTACCGACCGTCCTGGTGGCTGCGGTGAGTGCCACAAGCAACCCGTCCCAGTGGCTCCTCCTCAGCTAGATCTGCCCAGCTGTACCACAAGGACGAAACAAAAAAAAAAAAAAAATCTACAATCAATAAACGAGAGAAATATCTACTCAATGCCCCGGAAACAGAAAACAATATCAAAACATTTACAAAACCAAGACAAGATGGCTCCAATAGGCGTCCAAATTAAAACACCAGATAACTCTCCTGTGGAAGAAAATGCACTAGAAGTACCTGATATGGAACTCAAATCACTAATACTCGGAATTTTCCAAGAACTGAGGCAAAAAGCTGACAAACATGAGGAAAAAAAAGACAAATTTATGGAAAATACAGACAAAAAATTGGAAGAATTCAGGAAGATGATGCAGGAACAAAATGCCAAAATAAATTCACAACTGGAAATTATACAAAAACAACAATTAGAAATCCAAAAGATAAACAACAAGATTTCAGAAATGGACGGTGTCATAGAAGGGCTGAGAAGTAGATTTGAAACCATGGAAGACAGGATCAGTGGAACTGAAGAAATCTACTGGAACTAATAGAAAGATTCAGCAAAGTAGCAGGATACAAGATAAACATTCAAAAATCAGTTGGATTCGTATACACCAGTAAGGAGAATGATGAAAAGGAAATCAGGAAAACAATACCAGTTTCAATAGCCCCTAAAAAGATAAAATACTTAGGAATAAACCTGACCAGGGATGTAAAAGACCTATACAAAGAAAACTACAAAACACTACTGCATGAAACCCAAAGGGATCTACATAAAATGGAAAAACATACCACGCCCATGGATAGGTAGACTCAACATTGTGAAAATGACAATTCTACCCAAAGCAATTTACAAATACAACGCAATCCCGATCCATATACCAACAACATTCTTCAAAGAGATGGAAAAACTAATCATTAACTTTATATGGAAAGGGAAGAAGCCCCGAATAATAAAACACTGCTGAAGAAGAAGAATAAAGTTGGAGGACTCACACTACCTGACTTCAGAACCTACTATACAGCTACGGTAGTCAAAATAGCCTGGTACTAGTACAACAACAGAGACATTGACCAATGGAACAGAATTGAGAACCCAGATGTAAATCCATCCACCTACACTCACCTGATTCTCGACAAGGGCCCAAAGTCCATCAAATGGGGAAAAGACAGTCTTTTTAACAAATGGTGCTGGCTAAACTGGAGGTCCATCTGCAAAAAAATGAAACAGGACCCATACCTCACGCCATATACAAAAACTACTTCAAAATGGATCAAAGACCTGAATATAAAGCCTAAAACTATAAATTTCATAGAAGAAAAAATAGGACCAACACTTCAGGCCTTAATACATGACATTAACAGGATACAAACCATAACCATCAACGCACAAAACCCAAACCCAAGAGATAAGCTAGATAACTGGGATCTTCTAAAAATCAAACACCTATGCTCTTCAAAAGACTTCACCAAAAGAGTCAAAAGAGAACCTACAGACTGGGAAAAAATTTTTGGACAGTACAAGTCAGACAAAGGTCTAATCTCCATAATCTACAAGAAAATCCAACACCTCTACAACAAAAAGACAAATAATCCTATTAAAAAATGGGCAAAGGAAACGAACCGACACTTCACCAAAGAAGACATTCAAATGGCCAACAGATACATGAGGAAATGCTCGCGATCACTAGCCATTAGAGAAATGCAAATTAAAACCACAGTGAGATACCATCTCACCCCAGCATTACTGGCACGAATCAAAAACACTGGAAATAACAAATGTTGGAGGGGCTGCGGGGAGATGGGAACTCTTATGCACTGCTCGTGGGAATGCAAAATGATACAACCATTTTGGAAAATGATATGGCGCTTCCTCAGAAAGCTAGAAATAAATAGACATACCATTCGATCCAGCAATCCCACTCCTAGGACTGTATCCTAGAGAAATAAGAGTCGTCACTCGAATAGACATATGCACACCTATGTTCATGGCAGCATTGTTCACAATAGCAAAACGACGGAAACAACCTAGATGCCCATCAACAGATGAATGGATAAACAAACTATGGTACATACACACAATGGAGTACTATGCAACGAGAAAGAACAATGATGAATCTGTGAAGCATCTCATAACATGGATGAAACTGGAGGACATTATGCTGAGTGAAATAAGTCAATCACAAAAGGACAAATATTGTATGAGACCTCTATTGTAAAAACCCATGAAAATGTTCACACACAAAATGTAACAATCTTTGTTGGTTACCAGGGATGGGAGGGGTGGGAGGGAAATACTAAATAGGTAATAGATAAGTGGTATCTTGGGTGAAGGGTGAGTCAGCACACAATACAGGGGAAACCAGCACAACCTGTACAAGGAAAGGTCATGGAAGCTCCACAGACACATCCAAACACCCTGAGGGACTGAATTGCTGGGTGGAGGGCTGTGGGGACCATGGTCTTTGGGAACATCTAGCTCAATTGGCATAACACAGTTTATAAAGACAATGTTCTACATTCTACTGTGGTGAGTAGCGTCTGTCTTAAAAGCCTGTGAGCAGCCATCTAAGATACTCCACTGGTCTCATCCCTTCAGGAGCAAGGAAGAATGAAAAGAACAGGATACAAGGAAAAGATTAGTCCGAAGGACTAATGGACAACAGCTACCAAGGCCTCCACCAGACTGAGTCCAGTACAGCTAGATGGTGCCCGGCTACCACCACTGACGGCTCTGACCAGGATCACAACAGAGGGTTCTGGACAGAGCGGGAGAAGGATGTAGAACATAATTCTAACTTACAAAAAAAAAGACCAGATTTACTGGCCTAAAGGAGACTGGAGAAACCCCAAGAGTATATGGCTCCCAGACACCCTTTTAGCTCAGTGGTGAAGTTATGACCGAGGTTCACCGTTTAGCCTGGGAGTGGACCGCCCCGTAAAACCAAATGAGACTAATGAGGTACAGTAGTCCAGTAACAAGGGCCAGAAGGCAGAAGGGGACAAGGAAGCTGGTGATAGGAAACCCAAGGTTGAGTAAGGATATTGTTGATGTGTTGTGAGATTGTTAACCATTGTCATAGGGCATCATTTGTAGTAACTGTTAAATGAGAAACTATTTTGTTCTGTAAGCCTTCATCTTAAGTGAGAATAACAGCACAATTGGAAGAGCGTAGTCAATGTCACTGAACTGTGCATGTAGAAATTTTTGAAATGGTTTATCTTTGGCTATGTGTATTTTCACCAAATAAAAAGGTTGAGAAGTTAGAGGGTTGACATGTTGTGGGGTTGTTAACCAATGTCATAAAACAATATGTGTACTACTGTTTCATGAGAAACTATTTGTTCTGTAAGCCTTCACCTGACGTACAATTTAAAAAAAAAAAAAAAGAATGTGTCTCATTCTTCTCTGTTCTTCCCAAATACAAATGTGATGCCTGCTTCAGGCATAGCCATCCTGTGACCACTGGGAAAAAGCCAACAACATCACAGATGCTCTCCTTAATATCTCTAAAGCCACAGACACCCGTGTCTAGATTTCTTGTTATGTGGGAGAAATAAACCTCTATTTTTTTAAGCAACCACGTCGGGTTTTCTATTACTTCCAGCTAAAAACATTCTATGCTCACCTGGTGACATACTAAACAATACATGGCACGTTAAGCCTAGTACAGACAACACAATACGCTCCCTCTCATCAACCAGTGGAGCCTGAAGACCAATGTGGTTAACTGCTCCACCCGCTTCAGGTTCTATATTCCCTTCTCTGAAGCTCGTGGGAAGCAGAGCTTAGGAGAAGCTGTTTGTGGGAAGTCTAGGTCCAAAGAGGAGAACCACCTAAAGGAAGACAATCTAAGTAGCTATTCCTATAGCACAACGTTTTCACTTCTGAGAATGTTTCCTAAGAAAAGAGCCTGGATGTGATTATGCATGTATGCAAATACTTTTAAATTCATGTATATCAAGTGGGAGAAACCTAAATATTAAACAACTGTAATATGTTAAAAAAGTAATGGCATGCTTTAATAGTACCAAACCCACTGCCGTTGAGTCGATTCCAACTCATAGCGACCCTATAGGACAGAGTAGAACTGCCCCACAGAGTTTTCAAGAAGCGCCTGCTGGATTTGAACTGCCGACCTTTTGGTTAGCAGCCGTAGCGCTTAACCACTATGCAACCGGGGTTTCCTTTAATAGTACATTGCAGTCAATAATGATATAGGAAATTGCACAGGATGCATTGATGAGTGAAAAATAGGTAACAACATATAAAGCATGATCCTGGTTTTAGAAAAATAAGAGAACAAACAAATACATACATGCAAAGACAGAAAAGTATGCCCTGAAATATTGATAGTGCTCTCATGAGAGAGTGGAATGGGAATGTTACTACATTTTTTGAACATTTCTATATTTTTAAAATCTAAAATGAATTTATTTTCTTACATAATCAGTGAGAAAACTTTTTTAAATAGCAACTTCTCACAGAATAATCTGGGCCCTCTAACCAAGATGTTGGGCTCATCGACACCAATTTTATCTAATATCTGCATGCAGATCCAATGGAGTTAACAAGAAACCCTTTATTTTTGTGCTTTAAAAATAGACTGATGCCAACAGCTGCAAGTTAAGCTACAGAAAAAAATAAAGAAATTTTGTTTCCAAGTGAATTTGCATTATATAAATGCAGTATGTTTTCTTTAATTTTATAAATATAGTTTTGATGCTGCTGATTTGAGAAAAATATTGATGCTTCCTTAACTAAGTCTATTCTATATTGAAATTCATCCCCTTACATGAAATAGAATGATCCTGGAAACAATGAAAATTAATCTTAATTTGCCGTAAAACCAAAACCAAACCCATTGCCGAAGAGTCGATTCTGACTCATAGCGACAGTATAGGACAGAGCGCAGCTGCCCCATAGGGTTTCCAAGGCTGTAAATCTTTAGGGAAGCAGACTGCCACATCTTTCTCCTGTTAATTTGCTATTATCATTTATAAAATCAAGTCCATTTACATCCTTGTCTTGATCCATTAGACTTCATTACGCAGAAAAGTAGCTATGAGGCACATCTGACCTTTCTACCATCTGAGGATATCAGCTAGTAGAGCTCAAAGGCTGAGTTGGACTGCCAGCATCCACATCCAGCCCCTCTGCTTGCTAGCTCAGCGTCCTGACGCACATTATTTAACCCTGTCTGAGCCTCAGTGTTCTCACCTGTAACACAGAGATAATAAGAGTATCTACCTCATAGGGTTGCAGTGAGGATAAAATGAGAGAATCCAGGCAAAGGTCTTAGTGTAGTGACTGGCTCATAGTAATCTGATAAAACGTAAGGTCTCTTCTAACTTGGTGGAGTCTGGTGGAGCCAGACGACGGACCCTGAACATCAGATTCTACAGAGGCTCCAGCGTCCTGACTTATGATCCCATGCTGGATACAGATACTTGACTTTGAAGTACAGGACCCAACATCATCAATTTAATATCACCACGAGTCAGAATCTACTCAACAGCAACTAGCAACAAAAATGATGATACATGAGAGGTTTACAGAAAGTGCTGGGTCTTTTTGAACTGGCAATCCGCTTCAGCATGTACATTAGAGGCGGTGGCTACGCCCATTTGTTTGTTTTTGTTTTTGGCAGAGGGTAGAGGGCAGGGCTCACTAGATCCCTGAAGGTCTCCATCTGAGTCACAGGATGTTCACAAGGCATAAGACTTCAGAGATGATCAGATCCAAGTCTTTCTCTTTAAAGATGTGGAAACTGAGGCCCAGAGAAAGGAAGAGACTTGCCCAAGGAAGTGAGAGAACCACAACTGAAACCCAGGTCTCCTGCCTCCAGTACTGTGTTCCTTCAGTGGCACGATGTGGCCATTCTGAGTCACCCAGCTCAGGCACTGTGAAAGCAGGAAGGAAAGCCTGACAGCTCGGGAGTGATGACAGCAGCCTGTCCACTCTCCGTCTGCTCCCTCTGGACCCTAAGGACAACCACACGTGCTGCCTGGCACATTGGGAGCAGCAGTATCGTGAACAGAGAAAGGGAGAGAAGCTCAGGAAGAGAATGCACAGGGAAGACAGGAAGTGCCCCATGTTCCATCATCGACCTAGAGCTACTTTCCAATCTACCCATGACCCATTGCCGTCGAGTCGATTCCGACTCATAGCGACCCTGCAGGACAGAGTAGAACTGCCCCATAAAGTTACCAAGGCTGCAATCTTTACGGAAGCAGACTGCCGCATCTTTCTGTCCTGGAGCAGCTGGTGGGTTCAAATGGTCGACCTTTCGGTTAGCAGCAGAGCACTTAACCACTGCACCACCAGAGCTCCTTACTTTCCAATCTACCTAGAGCTAATTTCCCAAATAGAACTGGTGGTCAATAGGAAGGGAGGGTTAGTACAGGCACATAGGGGTCTTTTTTGTAGACGTAAAACACAACACAGCCTAAATCTTTGAGAATATGATCTGAATCAGCAGATCACCTGAACTTTTTCTGATTAAAAGTATGTCTGTCTTAGTTTGTGTGCTACTTAAAAAAAATTAAACCGCCTCATAGAAAAGTCCAAAAAAAGATTTTTGGGGGTGTCAAATTAAAAATGCATTCAGTATTATGTAATTCTTGAAATACAATGGTTGTGTACTCTGCTTTGATTTCTAAGCTTTCCTTTGATGACAAACATTAATATTTATCACTTTTCTGATGTTGGATAATGAGTGTTTATGAGAAGACATTTAAATATTACACTACTGTGGATGTGTTGGTTTTCTGATGTATATTCTTCTCTTTCACATCAACTAGCATTTATTTTTAGGGGCTGAATCCTGGATTGTTGTTCGTCAACATGTTCAGTAAACTTTATATAGCCAGAACTGATGGCCTCAACGTTTATTGGATGATCAAAGAGAACACGAGATTCCACCAAATAACAAAGCTCTGTGGGAAAGGTCTAGCTATGATTGTCAAAGTGAGAACTGGTACACATGCATGAACTACTCGCCTGCGATACGAGGTGGAGAATCGTTCCAGGTTTAATGATACTGAGCCTCGGTAATGTTTACTGTTTCCTACGTGTCAGGCACTAGACACAGCACACTTTCCATCAACGATTTCACTTAATCCTCACAACTCCAAGAGCTAAGTAGTACAGTAACACCCGCGAAAGCTAGAACCTGTGTAAGGCAGAGACCTGTCAGAGAAGGAAAATTCTAACATTTTGCACTAAAATGAGTGACAGAAAAGTGGTAAGACTGCCCCCCATCAAAGGTAGACCACTTGCGAGACCCAGAAAAACAGGGATGGAGCAATGAACAGGATCAACAAGGTGCCTGCCCTCATGGAGCCTACTTTCCAGAGAGGGAAAAGAGACAATATTAACTCCGTAAAACAAAAACTGAACCCATTGACAGCGGGTTGATTCCAACTCATAGCGACCCTACAGGACAGAGTGGAACTGCTGCATAGGTTTCCAAGGGTGTACTCTTTACAGGAGCAGACTGACACATCTTTCTCTCACAGAGTGGCTGGTGGATTTGAACCGCCAACCTTTTGGTAAGCAGCTGAGTGAGTAACCACTGCCCCACCAGGGCTCCTTATTAACTCAATAAACAAGACATTATTTCCACTATGGGGAGGAAATGGGAGGGAAAACCAGTGATGAGTGGCTATACAAGTCGAGAAAAATAGGGCTAAAGTCTGGGATTTCTGTAGATTCCACTTACCCATACTCCCCAACCAGCATCCCCACCTAGCCAAGACTCAGCTAAGCAGCGAAATGGCTCACAGCCTGTGACAGAGGACGGCCCAGAAGCAGTGTGGTGCAGTGTAACACTGAATGTAAGTTAGGGGCTGACATGGGCCACTTACCCTAAGCCAGGCACTGTGCTGGGTGCTGGGGACACGAGGTCTGCACAACAGCTGCTACTCCTGCTTTCGTAGAGCTTACAGTTGGGAGGGAAGAGAGGCATTGATGAAATGTTAGAGGTGAAATAAAGGTGTAAAGGAATATTAAAAGTCAAGGAAGTGAAAGACGTAATAAGACGCAAGACGTTAATAACAGGAGAAACAGCGCGCAGGGGAGAAGGGGTATGAGGGAAGGCTCTGTGCTTTCTGCCCAATTTTTCCATTAACTTAAAACTGCTCTAAAAATAAAGTCTATATATTAAAAAAAAAAAAAAAAAAAGTTAAGGAAGCAGAAGTCAGGAGGCCTAACCTACAGGAGACTGAGGAAGAAGGTCACCATTCTGCCACTGTTTCCATGACTCCACCTCTGAGCAAGCCATTTCCCCTCTTTAGACCCAGCTTCCAAATATGCAACTTAAGGAGACTAGAGGAGATGAAGATGAACTGATCACTGTTTCCTTCAAACTGTTGCTAAAAAATCCTGGGAACTTGTGATTTCACCATACGAACACTGCATGTTACCTCTTCTTCCAGTCAACAATTCTGTGCTGCTCTTATTCCTTCCTCAGTCCCCTTTGTTCCTTGGTACCTGTACAGCAAACTCTTTATTCTTGATTTTCACTGCCACGTGACAGACAGACAGATAGATCAGGAGAGATATGGGCCTGATGTCCCACCAAGGATAGAAGTGGAGAGTAGCAGAACCAGGTGAAAAAAAAAAAAAAGGTAAGAAATTAGGTGACACACAGGAGCCTGGTGTCCGGAGAGCATGTTATTGGGTAATGGAGTAGTCTATGGAGATGGTAGGCTTTAGGGAGGCATCAGCCAGGGCCATAGCTGATATTCTGGCAAGAGAGAAAGATGAACGAGTCTGAAAGCAGATGCTCAGGTCAGCAGAACAGCTCCAACCCACAGTACTGAGATTCAGGGACGGGACCACTACCCACAGAATAAAACCAAACTCCATGCTTTGGCCTCAAGACCCTGCATGGCCTTGCCCCTATCCATGTGGCCAACCTCATCTTGAGCTAGTGCCTTCTTCAACCCCCACACTCCAGAGCATGCCAATCTTTCTCCTACCTGAAGGCTTCGTACAGGTGTTCCTTCTGCCCGGAATGCCATTCCACCAGCCCTGCATGTGAGGGGCTCCCTCCCCTTCTTTACCTGGGGCTCAGTTCAAATGTCACCTCCTCATGAGGCTTTCCCGGCTGCTCTATCTAATTAGATCACCCACCTTCTGTGTTGCTATCACAGTATGTTAGTATTTATTCTTCCTAGTGCTTGGCATTTTATAATTACCTATGAGTTTGTCTGCCTGGGTATGGTCCATCTTCTCTACTAGGCTGTAAATGCATGAGGGCAGGAACCGTGCCTGTCGTGTTCACTGATGTATAACTATGCCCAGCACAGTACCTGACATATAAGATGTCCTAATGAATGCTCACTGAGTGAATGAATCAACAATGAACAAAGGAATGATTCATACCCAGGAAGAACTGGCAATAACATAGCTAGGGTTTTAGAATGGAAACTGAGGTGTCAGGCAGGCCAGGGGCTGTCAAGGGCAGCCCTCAGTCACCGAGATCTGGTTACAGGAACAAGGTCACAAGCAGGGCCTGGGCCCAGACACCAGGCCGGAGCTCAGAGAGGCCCACGGGGCACAAGGTCAGGGCCACCCTCAGCATCGAGTCAGACCTCCTGCTGGACCTGTTGCCAGGCTGTCACCCCACATGCCACCTGCCTGCTTGCCTTAACTGCTAAATATTAGCTGCTTCCAGGCCCTCCTGGCCCATTCTCCACTCACCTGTCACTAGACCTAGCAGGGGCTATGGGCTACACCTCCCACTCATGAACAGTCTACTATAGAGCGCTCACAAACACCTAGCCAGACCCAAGTAACAGGCTGCTCACACAGACCCCTCAAATCCAGTGGGTATGACTCACAATAATGAGAAGAACAGCTAATACATGCCAAGGGCTTGATCCATACCATCTCATTCGGCCCTCACAACAGCTATACTAGGTAGTTACCATAATAATGCCCATTGTAAAGATGAGGAAACTGAGACTTAGCCAAGAAACGGGTTTGAACTCACACATGTAGGAAGTGGTAAAGCCACACACTCTGGACCTATGGATCTAGATCTCTGAAACCACAAACAATAAAAACTTAAAATACAATAACATTAATAAAAATAATAGCTAACATTTGCTGAGCACTTACTCTATGAAAGGTACTGTGCTAGCATTTTATACAGATTAACGCACCGATTCATACCTGTCTATGAAGCAGGTACTATTATGGCCGTCTTACGGAGGAAAATAAAACTCTGCAAAACAAAATAACTTGCCCAAGGTCATCTTTGGCCCATAACAGAATGATACATGTATATGAAATCTAAACAACAGTACTTGTTACATTAAAACAGAATGGCAGAGAAGAAAACTCAAATTCCTAAAAAAGGCCAGACTTACTAACCGATAGAGACTAGCGGAACCCCCAAGACTATCGCCTTAAGATACCCTTTGAACGTGGAACTGAAGCCGCTCCTGGAGGTCACCCTTCCACCTAATAATAGACTGGCTTATAAAATAAACAATATAACCCATAAGTACTGTGCTCCCTTAAAAAACCAAATCTATGAGACCAAATGGTCAACATTTACCCTAAAGCAAAGATGACGAGGTAAGGAGGGGCAGGGAAGCTAGATTAATGGAAACAGAACAAACAGAATGGAAACAATGGAATGCTAACACATTGTGAAAAATGTAACCAATATCACAGAATAATTTGTATAAAAATTATTAAATGGGAACCTAATTTGCTGTGTAAACTTTCACCTAAAACACAATAAAATATTATTTTAAAAAAAAACCAGAATGGCAACATAGTAGAAGCTATAAAAATCTAGAATCTTCCTACTCAAAGTGCAGTCCATGGACCAGCAGCATCTACTTCACCTGGGAGCTTGTTAGAAATGCAAAAGCTTTTGGCCTCACCAGGACTCTTACCTACAGTTCCAGCCCATCTCCGGCCCACAGGGCTTAGGCCCAGCTGTTCTATCTGCACTAGAAAGCCAAATACAGCTAAACCCTGTAAGCCAAGGAAACCTTGGCCTGCTGCCTCTTGGAGTTCAAGAGGCTAGAGCAGGCCTTAGAGGAAGCTTTATTCCCTGCTCAGATAAGCGAAGAGAGGGCCTCAGCTGCAGGTTTATCTGTGGTCACTGGCTGCTGAAGCTTCTGGGCCTCACCTCTACCCGCCAGTCTGCAGAACCCAGCACCTGGGAGTTGAAACTGCAGTGGCCATCTGTTGTTCTGAACCCTCAGTATCACTTCCTCTCTTCTGAAAGTACAGCACCTCCCACTAAGCAAGGCCATGCAAGCTGTGACACTCTGGGATGTGAATGGTGGCCCCTGGAGCTGGGCAACATAGAGGCCCTGCCCCACTTCCTGTGGGGGAGCCACTCCTCTCCAGGGTGGGCATATGCTCCAAGGCAAGTCATTCATAACACCCCCTCCCACTGGCTACACGAACAATTCTAAGTGGTAGGCATATGGAGCTCCCTCAATTCACTGTAAACATTTGGACAAAGTATGGGCAAATAGATGTCTTTACGTCACTATGAGTCAGAATCAACGGGTTTTGGATGTATTTCAACCCATGTAATCCAGTGTAATTTTATGGAAGAAACCTGGGATCCTTAAAGTAACATGTTATATTTGATTATTAAAACAAGAATTTAAGGCACCTTGCCTCCTAAAGGAGACGTATTTAGCCCAATTATAGTGTCATCTTCTTTACATAATTTTAACCTCTTTGAAATGTTTTCCAACCAGTGGTTCTCAGTTACGGCTGCAAGTTAGCATCACCTGGGGTGGGTCTCATCCAGATCAGTTCATTTGGAGGGAGGTGGTGGTGCAAGCATTAGTACCTCAGTTTCAGCTGTGCTAGACAGTGACTCGCCATCTCTCTAAAGTGAATTCCCCAAAGTGAATTTTAAGTATACCACATAGTCTACACGTCAAGGCAGACCATCCAAATTGGTAGACCAAATTCTGTGAAAATTAGACCTGCCCCTTTTATGTGACGAGGTAACTGACAAGCAGAGACTTCTTTTTATTCACATAGACGATATAAAAACAAAATTCCCTTCCCCTACCCCCAGCTACCTGCTGTTGTCATACCTCTTCCATACCCTCTGGGTCTGTTCTCTCTCTTGCTGCTCCCTGCTCTCCCTCGGATCACTACCACTACCCTCACCTGGCTCAAAATTCCTGGGAGAGGTTGAATAGGAATCGCCAGCGCTCCAGGGTTGAGAGACACAACCTTATTCTAGCAGGTTCCAGCCCCTATCGCTGCCTGTCCTCAGAGCTCCAAGCGCATATATAAACTCCGGCTCCTGGGCACCATCTGAACATCTCCTGACCCAGTGAAGCGCGTCCTGGCCTTCACTTAACGTGGAGGACTGAAGACAGACAAAAGTTGTTTTGTTGTTGCGTTTTTTTTCCAAAACTGAAAACAAGGGAAGAAGGCTTCAAGTCTTGCAGAAAATTGAAAATTTGTTCTTACCACATACCACAAGCTTCCGTGATTAAATGACTGCAGCCTCTACTCTCTCCTCCAGCCTGTGCCCAACTGAAATATGCACGCAGTAACCCTCAGGAGGGGCACTGATCCTTCACCATTATCTATGATGTTTTTTAGCTCCAATAGCTGTGAGTCTGAGAAACTGCAAAACACACTGAATTTTAATGGAAATCTGATTGTTAATAAAAAGAGGTAAATCCATAACGAGCAACACTAATACATACATGAAAAAAGCCTCAGAAAGAGTCTTCAGGTTCCAGAATAGTGTCGGCGTGTGTCTTTTGCAAATTTCTTAACCAGTTTCTCAATTTTCTCTTCTGTTCCTATTTACTTGTCATTAAAAGAAAACCCCGGCATACGTACAAAATGCCTCTAAAATATGCATTTTTTTTAACTGTATTAAACCCTCTAACAAAAACACTTTTTTCCCCTACTTTCTCTTTTTCTCTCTGTGGCGTCAACACACTAAAAAAAAAGTAAAGCTACTGCATCGTGAAGTAACCTCCTGTGGAGCGGAGAGCTCCGGAAATGCTGAAACATGAAATTATGGCGTAGGGTAATATAAACCCAGGCCAAGAACACTTCTGGACACTGGATATACGACTCTAAATATAAATACAGATACAACAAACGTAAATATACACATTTCCTATGAAAAAGAAAGTCAACTTTTAAAAGGAAAGGGTCCCAAAATATTATGGATAATCCAGAATATTTAAGGTATTTAATCAAATTAGCTTAATTATTCTGCCCTGAAGTGGAGGGGAGTGACTATTACCAAAATCTTTAAAATAGACAGCCTGTCTGGAAGTGGTTCATTTCAAGCAACTGAATTAAAATATAAGAATATTACATACTAGTAAAAAAGGACTCTATTTTCTCTGAACAATAGTTTAAACCTTTTCAGTAATGCCACCTGGCTCATCAAAGCATGTAACCCGGTTTCTTTTCAACCCAGTTTTAATGGGTTTATACTTTTTTCTTTTTTTAACTATGAAGAATGAACAAACTAAATACCAGGAAGGGAAACACAACTTGAAATTCCTCATCAAGAGAATGCCGACTCAGGGAAGCACCGCTAGAGATACAGCAGGGGCGGGAGTGTGGCCTGGTAGCTAACCTCAAAGATAACCCAGCACACAACCTGTAGCAAGATCATCAAATTCCATGAGTGCTTTGTGGTGCGGTTTGTCGTCTCTTTCACTCCCAAATCCTTCAAAATGCTACTTTCTAGATAGTTGATTCCCTAGCCACACCTTTTACCTGTTAGGTTGTAGCCGATTAATTTCATGATGTTCTGTTGTTAGAATCAGTGGTTCTCAATCCTAAATGCACTTTAGAATGACCCGGGAAACTTTAAAGGCCAACAAACAAGAAAGCACAAAGCCTGCCCCCGGTCCGCTCCCTCTCCCCTGTTCCAATTTAACTAACCTCAATGGGACTCAACGAGCTCTGGTGGCACAATGATTAAGCACTGGACTGCTAACCAAAAGGTTGCGGTTCAAACTCACCCTGCGGCTCTGCGGGAGAAAAGACCTGGCAATCTGCTCCCATAAAGATGACAGCCCAGGAAACCCAATGGAGCAGTTCTACTCTCACTGGGTCGCTATGAGTCGGAATCGACTTGAGGCACACAACAACAACAGATGGGGCCCATCCCAGGTGATTCTACAAGTACATGGCCTCTGCAGAGCCTCACCCCCACCTGCCTCTGCAACCTCCTCTCCCCTCCATGGACTTTTCTACCCCACGCACACAGGCCTTCTTTCTGATAATCAAATTCCAACCCCCTTTTCCTCCCTTCCTTTTCTCCTTCTTCCCTTCTGATGACCCTTCCTGCAGCCTGGAACATACCACCCCCGCCACCACCTCCACGTCAGCCACATTCACTGCTGTACGTCCAGTGCGAGGTGCAGCACCTGGCACAGCACTAGGCGACAGACAAATCTGCTGAGTGAACACATGTTTAGGATACTGAGGGCCTCAGCTTTTCCTTCTTCCATTCCCTGTGATCCTCACTCTTGTTCCTCCTTCTCTGTCCCCTACATCCGCCTTTTTCTGTAACTCATCTCCTTATCAGTAACCTCATGGCTGTTGAAGGTGTCAGATTTAGAAGGAAACATTGCCGAGTCCACATGGCCATTGCTCAGGGATTACTCACCAGCTGGATGGCAGCTGCTTCACTTTGACCCAGAGGCTCCTGGGATAGATAGGCCCAGTCCAGTCTAGAAGTGGACAGACGGCAGCACTGACAGAAGCAGGCCACTTTTCAATCCAAGATCTAATATACAGATGGAACCACAGATCAGTGGGCCAAAAGCTTCCCTATCTCTGCCCACCCAGGAGAGCGTCACTACACTGACAAGGGGAGTTATCAAAAGAGTTGTAGGTAACTTTGTATTTTAAATGCTGCTTTAAGAAAGCAAACTGGAAATGCTTTTTTAAAATAGGTAACTGCTTCAAATCTAAATCTAGCGTGAATCTGAATTTTCATATATCAAGTTTACATTAATCATAATAAAATAAAGAGTTAGTATTTATCTGTTGCATGCAGGCTACTGAGTGCCTGACAACATGCTCAGAGTTTTAAATACCCTCTCTTACTTCCACCTCATCATCACTGTATGAGATAGGAATGCTTACTATCCCTGTTTTACAGACAAGGAAACCAAGGGCTAAGTAACCCGCCTAGAAGGAGGGCTGGGGTTCCAACCACGGGCCTCCAGACCACTACCTTCTATTTCTTCTCTGCTTTTTTGTTTTTGCCATTTGGATCACTTTCTCATCTGAGAAGCTACAGACGTGGATGTTCCCAGAGAGACAGCCCCTTGGAGGATGACCTCAAAGGCTGTGATTTTTCTCTGCAATGTAGATATTGAAAGGAAAGTAACCTGCTACATCTTATATTTCAAAGCAACATTTCCACATTAAAAGAGAAAACAGATTCAAAGAAAACAGCTCAGGGGTGCTTGTGAATGCAAATCCCCAAATACTATTCCAGTGTCTAGTGATGGTCAGCCACTGTGCGGGATGCTGAATGATCAGAATGTTGTTTGGGAGAGTGCTGGGAGTGGGGAGGAGGTGGGCGGCGAGAACCCCTCCCACAGTGACTGCTTCTAGGAATGTTTAGCCGATAGCTTACAAAACTGTTACTTTACTATCCAATTATGTAAAAATCATCTTTCACACAAAAGAGGTGAGTGTAACCTGCTTTCTTCTCTGTGAATACACAATCGAAAGGGCCAATGTCTCTCCAACAACAAAAGTTCCATATAATTCAAAAAACTTGTGTGCTCATTTCTGATACCTTATAGAGAATTAAATTTTCAAGTCTGCGAATTCAAACTCAGTGTCAGATTTTGTTTTCAGGTGTCTGAAAGAACAAAAGAGAAAAGAATATTGGGAGCCAAAAGAAGACTAATTCCCAAAACAGAAATGGAGCATATTAAAGCTACGTGCACATACATTCAATGATGGGGACACAGAAACATTAACTAAGGCACTCCACCACACATTGACAGGAATGAGACTAGGAAGAGGACACCAAGGAGCCCAAACCATGAGCCTATAAAGGTCACACACGGTACTGTGAAGCCTCCAGAAACCTGGATCCTTCCAGAAACTCTTGACACAAGGGAACGAGATGACCACTGTGGACCACTTTGTACTTCACTCTCCTCATTTATAAAATGAAACAGATTAGATGACTTATAAGCTCCTCCAGCCCTAACCCATTTCCATGTGGCCTCTGTAGCTAACAAGAGATGAACAATACAAAGATGTCAAAAAGACACTGGTTGAATTAATGAAATATTATGACCTTCCCAATAATAAGACCAAACCCACTCATCTGTCTGCTTGTCATACCATGGTGGGCTGCAAGTTGCTGTGATGCTGGAAGCTAATACCAGCAGGGTCACCCATGGTGGATAGGTTTCAGCGGAGCTTCCAGACTAAGACAGACTAGGAAGAAGGACCTGGAGGTCTACTTCTGAAAAAATTAGCCAGGGAAAACCTTATAAATAGCTGTGGAACAGTGATATAGTGCTGGAAGATGAGCCCCTCAGGTCGAAGGCACTCAAAGTACAACTGGGGAAGAGCTGCCTCCTCAAAGTAGTCAATTTTAATGATGTGGATGGAGTAAAGCTTTTGGGACCTTCATTTGCTGAGGTGGCATGACTCAAAATGAGAAGAAGCAGCTGCAAACATTGATCAATAATTGGAATGTTGAATATACAAGTATGAATCTAGCAAAATTGGAAGCCATCAAAAATAAAATGGAACGCATAAAGATCGATATCTGAAATGGACTGGTATTGGCCATTTTGAATCAGACAATCATACGGTCTACTATGCTGGAAATGACAAACTGAAGAGGAATGGTGTCACATTCATCATCAAAAAGAACATTTCAAGATCCATCCTGAAGTACAATGCTGTCAGTGATAGGGCAATATCCATACGGCTACAAGGAAGACCAGTTAGTACCACTATTATTCAAATTTACCCACCAACCACTAAGGCCAAAGGAGAGGAAATTGAAGATTTTTACCATCTTCTACAGTTTGAAATCAATCAAACATGCCATCAAGACGCATTGATAATTACCAGCGATTTGAATGTGAAAGCCGGAAACAGAGAAGGATCAGTAGTTGGAAAATGTGGCCTTGGTGATAGAAATGATGCCGGAGATAGCATGATAGAATTTTGCAAGACCAACGACTTATTCATTGCAGAAACCTTTCTTCAACAACTCAAATGACAACTATACATGTGGACCTCACCAGCTAGAACACACAGGAATCAAACCGACGACGGAGAAGCTCAATATCATCAGTCAGTACAAGGCCAATACAACAGTTGGTCCTGGTCTGTGCCCTAGAAAGGACAAACTAGGGGAGAAAACATTATCTAACCTATACACATCTGGTACTACTGCTAGCTGACTGCTGGTGGAACAAAAATAATGCTGAGCTTGTGTCACAGACTGAAATACGTCCCCCACAAAAAGGTGTGTATCAGTTTGGCTAGGCCATGATTCCCGGTATTGTGTAATTTTCCTATATGTTGTAAATCCTGCCTCTATTATGTTAATGAGGGAGGATGGGTGGCAGTTGTGTTATACAGGCAGGACTCAATCTACAGGACTGGATTGTGTCCTGAGGCAATCTCTTGAGATATAAAAGAGAGAAGCGAGCAGAAAGACACAGGGACCTCATACCATCAAGAAAGCAGGGCTGGGAGCAGAGCACATCCTTTGACCTGGGGTCCCTTCGTGCAGAAGCTCCTAGTCCGGGGGAACATTGATGAGAAGGCCAACAGAGAGAGAAAGCCTTCCCATGGAGCTGATGCCCTGAATTTAGCCTACTTGACTGTTTAGAAAATAAATTTCTCTTTGTTGAAGCCATCCACTTGTGGTATTTCTGTTACAGCAGCACTAGATGACTAGGACAGCTTGGAAATAAGATGATTAAGTCCAGTCTGATCTCCAGTACAAACAAATTGTATGACCTTGGGTAAGCTGCCATCCTTGGCCAGTTTCCTCATCTCTAAAATAAAGGTTTTATAAAGCTATATATAACTAACATTTGTGGAACCTTTAGTATATGCCTGGAACTGCTCTAAACATTAGACATGAATGATCTCAAACGTATTTTCAGCTTTAGCATTTAGGCCTAACTACAGAGGTAACACTGTAGGATGGAAAGATTACAAAATCGTTAGTGTGAAAGGTTGAGTTCCCTCTCAACTCCGTAAGGTACGGTCTTGTTCTAAACATAGACTGTCAAGCAGGCTGGGTTACAATCCCAGTACATCTATTCACTAGCTGAGTTACTTTGGACAAGTTGCTTAACTTCTCTAGCCTTCGTTTTCTAATCTGTAAAATGGATATAAAAATGGTTCTCTCTCTCTTTCTCTCTCTCTCATACACACAGCTTTTGAAAAAATTAAGCACTCAATAATAACAAGATATATATGCATAATACATAGAGAAAATATCTTATATATTATGTACATAATATATTAATATTTACTTATATTTTATTACAAGCTGTGTGACCACTGACAAATTTTCTCATCTACAAAATGGGAGATTCAGAGATATGTACATGTTCCGTAAATTGTGTTAGCTGTGTTTGAAAGCACATATCCTTCTTTACTTGTAACAGAGTGTACAGTCAACAAAGGAACTCAAGACATCTTTACCAAATCTCTCTCTCTGGTTCCAGCTCGCAGCAGGTGGACTCAGAGGCTGTCTGCCCAGAACGCAGGGCCATATGGGAGTTGTAGTTCCGAATCAATGGGCTGCTTTAGAAAACGCCGAACTGAGACTTCATCTCCCAGCAGACACCTCGGTGGGCCAAAGGGAACCCTGGGAGGTGGAGTACCACCCCGCAGAGAAAGAAGATGCAGGACTCCAGCTCCCAGAAGCCTCCGCTGCCTAGGCGGCGCGCCGTGCGATGGAGACGCAGAGGGGAGTTCTGGCACCTCTAGCTTAGCTGGGGCGAGTCGGCGCCGCCCTCCGGAGCACGCGGCTCAGACGACCATAGCGTTTCTGAAACAGCCATAACGAGTGTTTTCTGCTGGTCCCCAGCACATTTCTGAGTGGCCCAAAATAATAACAACACTAAGTGTGCAGATGGCAAACTTTCACAAGCACAACCTCGTTTGGGTTTGGGCTTCAAACGGAATTCTTGGGCCACCAGGGGAAGGAAGTGTTAGGCTCATTTTTCCCAGATAAGGGCCGGAAGACTCCGAGAGGGCAAGTGGCTAGTCAGAGGTCACAGCAGTGCCAAAACTGGAACCTAGGGAGGAGGCCGCAAAAAACAAAAAAACCCGTTGCCGTCGAGTCGATTCTGACTCATAGCGACCACACAGAACAGAGTAGAACTGCCCTATAGGGTTTCCAAGGAGCGGCTGGTGGGTTTGAACTGCGGACCTTTTGGTTAGCATCCCTAGCTCTTAACCACGGCACCACCAGGGCTCCTTCCTATACATGGATACCTTAAAAAATTCTTGGGTACGAAAATAAAAACAGCACTAAACCATAAAATGTGTAAGGAAGTCCAACAGGGTACTGATCAGTCACCCATCATAACGAATTCGCTGCTTTTTGTCTGGTTTTTTTTTTAAATACTACATACGAAATTCTCTCCCAAAACGTGTGTCCTGCGCCCTGCTCTGCTGATGCCCTGGGCGCACGTCCAACCTGTTCTTTGGGGAACCCAAGGCTGGGCTGAACACATACCTTTCGGGGCAGAAATTCCTATTACTTGCATATGAAGCTGACAAACTATCCCAAAGCGGCCAGTGCCAACCGCACCACCAGCGACGCGAACTGGGGGTCCCTGGCCCTGTTGGTGTGGCCCCATGCCTCAGTTTCCTCACTCGCAAAATGCAGTGGGAAAGGGCCGGGTTAGGGCCAGGGTCAATGCTAGGGAATTAGAGGGCCTGGGTCCCAGCCCTTCGTATCCTTGGAGCCCAGGTGGTGCAGTGGTTAAAGCGCTTGGCTACCAACCTAAGGGGCAGCGGTTCAACCCACCACCGGCTCCGTGGGAGAAAGATGTGGCTGTATGCTCCTGTAAAGATCACAGCCTTGGAAACCCTATGGGGCAGTTCCACCCTGTCCTGTAGGGTCGCTGTGAGTCGGCATGGACCCGATGGCAGTGGGTTCGGCTTTGGTTTTTGGGTCCCAGCACTGAGAAGCCTGGGGATTGGGAAGAGGGAGGGTGGAGAGGTGGGAGGGTCCTCCGGACAGACAGCCCGGCGAGCGGCGCGGGCGGTGCCAGCCCCATCCCCGCCCAACTGGGCTGCCCAGGCAATGACCCGACGCGCATGGAAACCCAGACCCGCGCCCCAGAAACACTCTTCCACTTGGGCTTGCTCCCCGCCCCTACCTTCCGAGATCTTGGCTGCTCGCAAGTGAAAGGCAGAGGAAGGGAGCGCGGGGCAGGAGCGCCGCCTGGGCCTTGCCTACTGGGGTGGCCACCTGAGGGAACCCGGAGCCGAGTGCCAAAAGTCCCGCGACTGGTCGAAGGGGGGCGGGAACTACAACTCCCAGAGCGCCCTGCAGCAGGACCGGGACCCAAGATGGCCGCTAATCTACGAGCCGGCGCGGAGACCAATAGGCGCAGGGCACGCTCCTACACCAGGCCAATCAGGAGCCATAGTAACGGTGACCCTGACTCAGGGGCGGGAAGGACAGTCCTTCGCAGGAGAGCTGAGGTGCGGATCCCCTTGGAAAGGGGTTTTTGTCAAAAATCGCACAATCGTTGCCTTTTTCCAGATGGAAAAGAAACATGATTCATTTCAAGTGAAGTGAAAGGCTGTCCTGCATTCGTGCCTCGTTCTTCCCATAACGTGCTTCACTTACCCTTCCTCACTACTCCCCACAGACTGGATTACCATTCGTTTCTTCTCCCCACTGCATCTTTCTAAATTTCTTTCTTTTTTCTTTTTGACAATGTAAATACTTCTTTTTTTTAAATTGTGTTTTAGGTGAAAGTTTACAGCGCAAATCAGTTTTTTTGTTCAAAACAATTTATTCTTAATTTCTTAAGCCTTCCTTTGTTTTTTTCAGATGGGCTCACAGTCCTTGAATTGATTCACTTTAGAACTACACTGGGTGTTAACCTGGCGCCCTAAATAAAATCGCACCACAAACTCTCCTTCCCCTTGCTATCTCCCTTTCCTGTTATTTTTCTCCTTAGTATCCTTGACGTTAGCATTGTATGTCATTTACTTATTTATCTTGCTGATAGTCTTCCTCGCCCGCTAGAATGCAAGATCTGTGAGGATGAAATTTTTGTTTCGGCCACTGCAATATTCCTAGAACCTAGAAAAGTGCCTAGCACGTAATAAGCACTCAGTAAATATATTTTGAATAATTGAATGAAAGCTAAAGTGGCATTTCCCCCAGTCTCTCTTTTTACAATACAGATCAATTAAACCCGTCTCTGACCACCTTGAATATCTTGTGTTCTCTACTTTTTTAAATTCAAAATTATTCTCTTAATGTATCCTGTGCCAGCCGACCACTGGGCCACAGCGGGTGGTGTAGATGCTGGAGAAATCATTTAATCAGATCCAGTTCCTAACCTCAAGATGCTCTTGGTCTAGTGGAGTACAAGGGGTAAACTTAATTTTGCAATAAATGCAATTGCAAATACCGGGTGGCTAAATGGTTTGCACAAGGTCATACAGCCCATAACCAGAGCTGAGAATCCTGGCCTTACTCCTCTTGATACTGCTGCTCTCATGACAACCTCTTTTCTTCTACCTTTCCCTTCAAATCGCAGGGCCAAGGAATGAGAGATATTTGCCAGTCACCTTTTACATTTTCAAAGGGAGAAACAAAGAGCAATTACACTTGAACAAACACTGAGATATGTCCCTCCTTTCTCTGGCACAACTTCCTTTTTTGTCTCTCACATTTTTCTTTGACCTGTTTTATTACATGCAGCTGATTACACCAAGTCTTAGACCTTTTATCCTTTCTGATGTTTGATGGAGAGTAGCAAGCTGTCCTACAAAGTATCCTGGTGTGAAATACTGATGTCCTTGGAAGCTTGACTCTTAGGGAATGTCCCACTGGGTCATGGCCAGTTTAAAGGTCATCACACAAACACTGTGGCCACATAAAATATTAGAGAATTGGGAATAACAAAGTCAAACTGAAAACAATCACAGATAAAACAAGAGGACTATGATCAATGCGTGGTACACGCTAATTTTGTGCATAGGGATTAAAAATCCCTGTTCAGGCTTCCTAGCCTAATCTTCTGTCAACTTGATGTTGTTTCCTATAATGCAACAGTTTTTTTTCTAGCTTTCATATGCACAGGCTCAGCACAGCAGTTCCAGTTTTTCTCAAGCTGATCAGCATGAGAGATTTCAACACGTGTCAGCAGCCAGACTAAATGTGGAAGAAATCTCTGAACCATATGAAACTGGAAAGTTCAGCTAGACTCTCCTTCTGGGAAAGTGTCTGCCTGTAAATCGTTATAGCTTCTACTTAGCAATCAAAAGGCAAGTGTCATGAATGTACTCAGGATCTAAGCAGTGGTATCTAACGATTATTATACACCATTGTTGGAAAGCCTAGTATGAGGGTATAGGTATTCCTTCATCTGTGGATGCTGCCGACTGCTGGGCTGAAGGTCAGCCATGACCTTCAGCAACACACAGATTTGCAAACAGCCTTAAGATGTGATGGTGCTCTCCTCGGACCGGGACATCCAAGTGCGAAGATAATCAGTGGGGAGATGACTATCTGACTTGACTGCATTAATAACCACCCGAAGATGGTGTCTTAGTTTGGGTTTGCCCAGGTGTTCAAGTTACAAAAAGTTTATTTGGAAGGTAATCGCAGGGAACAGCAGAGTGAGATGCGGAAGGGAAGACAGACAAAAAAAGGTAAGTATGTTAACACCACGGGCAACTGGAGGTTAGTCTTTCTGGGGAACTCTGGTAAACAATATGGAACACGTGCCTTAGAGTGAGTTATCCCCCAATGAGACAAGAGAACTGGGATATTTAGATACCAACTCCCATCAGTTAATGGCTGAGGCCTGCTTTCAGGGGCTGTTAAGTCTCTGGCTCTTCTAGCTGCACAAATGGAAGGTTGCCTCAGTGTCCAAAGAAAGGCCAAATACAGGTGCTAGAAGTCAGGCTGATATGCACTGAAATGCCAAGGGCGTGGAGAGTACTGGCAGGGCACTGATAGTATCTGCTTTAGGTGGCTTTGGTTTACCACAAGCTTACATCACTGAGACTAGCAGAATGAGAATAATTTAAAAATAAAGTAGATACATACAAAAAATCAAGCATCGTACCATCTTGTATCCCTTAGAAGATATTGTCGTTAGGTGTCATTGAGTCAATTTCCACTCATAGCAACCCCATGTGACAGAGTAGAACCCCATAGAGTTGTCTAGGCTGTAGTCTTTACAGGAGCACATCTCCATGTCTTTCTCTTGTGGAGCCTCTGGGTGGGTTCAGACCTTTTGATTAGCAGCTAGACAAATAAGATAGTACTTCCTAAATCCTCTCTAAGACATACAAACCAAACAAAAACAATAACAACAAAAGCCACATTTACACTGTGAAATATGAATTCTTTGAAGACCTAAGGAGGGACTTCAGGGGGGCCGGGGTAGGGTAGGGAGAGAGGAAGAGGATCAAGAAAAGGGCATTTTAAGAAATACTGCTGTAGACAAGGTGTGATTCATTTCATGGTGTATAAGAAACACAAGGAAAAGGTCTGGGTTTTCTTAGAAATCAACATTAAGTGCACAGACTGTGATCTTTAGACCTAGAAGACAGTTTTGTGAAAGACCTATGTGGGCTGTACTGTTATAGCACTTCTTCCTAGGCAATAGCTTTCCTTAAAATTACAGCCACCATTTATTTGTCTTTCTGTTTATGATCTGTCTCCTCCAGATAAAATACTCGTCCAATAAAGGCAAAAACTTTGTTTCTGTCTCATTCACTGTTGTATTCCTGAACAGTCCTAGCACGTGTAGATATCGACAGCTGTCATCAGATTGACTCCCACTCATGGCGACCTTACGTACAACAGAATGGACACCGCCCGGTTCTGCACCATCCTCACAACCGAGTCGATCATTGCAGCGGTTGTGCCAATCTGCCTCACTGAGGGTCTTTCCCATCCTCACCGGCCCTCTACTTCACCAGACATGACGTCCTCCTCTAGCGATTGGTCCTTGTTAGTGAGGTGTCCAAAGCAAATGAGTCAATGTTCTGTTATGATCCATAAGATTTTCATAATGTAGATTTCCAGGCCTTTCTCCCTGTCTTAGTCTGGAAGCTCTGCTGAAACCTGTCCACCGTGGGCGACCCTGCTGCTATTTGAAATACCAGTGGCATAGCTTCCAGCATCATAGCAACACACAAGCCACCACAGTACAACAAACTGACAGACGGGTGGTGGAGCATATAGCGTTGTTGTTAGGTGCCATCAAGTCGGTTTCAACACAGTGACCCTACGTACAACAGAACAAAGCACTGCCCAGTCCTGCGCCATCCTCACCATCCTTGTTATGCTTGAGCCCATTGTTGCAGCCACTACATCAATCCATCTTGTTGAGAGTCTTCCTCTTTTTCACTGACCCTGTTCTTTACCAAGCATGATGTCCTTCTCCAGGGACTGATCCCTCCTGACAACATGTCCGAAGTATTCAAGATGTAGTCTCATCATCCTTGCTTCTAAGGAGCATTCTGGTTGTACTTCTTCCAAGACGGATTTGTTTATTCTTTCGGCAGTCCACGGTATAGTCAATAGTCTTTGCCAACACTGTAATTCAAAAGCATCAGCTCTTCTTTGGTCTTCCTTATTCATCGTCCATCTTTCACATACATAGGAAGCAACTGAAAACACCATGGCTTGAGTCAGGCGAACCTTAGTCTTCGGGGCGACATTTTTGCTTTTTAGCATTTGAAAGAGGTCTTTTGCAGCAGATTTGCCCAGTGCAATGCACTGTTTGATTTCCTGACTGCTGCTTCAATGAGTGTTGATTGTGGATCCAAGTAAAATGAAACCCTCAACAACTTCAATCTGTTTGAGCATATAGTAGGCACTCAATAAATATGTGGTCAGTGGATAAATGTGTTACAGCCACAAAAAACAAGTAGGGTAAGTACTAGAAGGGCCTGGCATTTGCACCACTGGTAACATTCAGCTAAGCCATAAAGCAGAGAGACAAGGGTGACCCCGCCATGACTTCCCACTATCACAAAGCTTGGGACCAGCCTGATGTGTGGAAAACCTGGGGGTCACATACAGTTCTGCTTCAGTCAAACACTCCCAACAGCATAGTCTTTGAGCACACAGGACCTACAAGGAAATCTTTACCATGGAAACAGAATTTCAAAACCAGAAAGGGCCTTAGAGGTCATATAGTTGGATCCTCTACATAATTCATCTCAGCCATATGTTACAGGTCATAATAATCCAATCCAATATCCAATATGCAAATATTATATTAGAAAAATGATGCTTTTTTTGTAACACAAAATATAGAAATGTTGGGAAACTCAGCTACACCCAAACGTTCCAGACTCCTTCACAAATTCCTCAACCTATCTATAATCGTTCTTTTTTTGGATGCTGTTGGAGAATTTTGGTTGCTAGTAAGAGCTGTCTCACGATATGCTGAAAATTCTCTAAATTTTTCCCCTATCTTTTTACTCTCTCATCATATTCATCTCTTTGTTGTTAAATATATTCCTTGGGTAGATTTGTTAATCAGATATTTAGAGATCAGTCTATTCCCCATAGTTGGTGAACATATGCATGCTGTCTCCTTTTAACTATGCCTCATAAATAATCACACTTAATCCTTCTTACTGCCATCTTTTGCAATAATCTTCCAGTTACCTAGAACATAAGGTGCATAAAACTAAGCTCAGTGTCCAAGCTGTGATCTCACTAGGGTGGCCCAGAGATAAGCTATTATTTTTCATCACTCTGTTTTCAAGAAATTATGCTTCTAAACGCATTGCCCTCATTTCATTGCAGTTTTAAAGGCATTTTCATCATTCTGGAAGGGAAAACCCATTAAAAAGTATTTCCCAAGAATTAAAAAATGTGTGTCTTTATTAGAAGACTTAGTGCAAATTGGTATGCAACTTCAGTTCAGTATTTTATGGATTGAGGCTTACTCTGTGCTAGGGACTGCATATTCACCAATGGACAAGAGACTGTCCCTAGAGCTTATACTGTAGTGGAGACCATAACAAGTAAGCAGGCTATTACAATGCAATGTGATGCCATATAAACCGCTGCCTACAGTGGAAGAGAGTGGAGTTCCAGGCAGAAGCAACAGCACATGCCAAGCACCAGAAGTCAGGATAGATTCATCTGTCTGCAGCGTAGCGTGGAGGGAGGGCAGTGGTGAAGGAGGCTGAAGAGTCCTCAGGGTCAACTCCAGAAAGTCTCATAGGCATACTTCTTAGTTTACTCTAGAAGCATTGGTGCCTTGTATCTAAAAACTGAATTAATTTTAAGGAAAAAGGAAAAATTCAATAAATATTTATTGAGTACTAACTAAATGCCAGGCATTGTTCTAGGTACTGTTTATGCAGCAGTGAAAAAGACATAATAAATCTCCTCCCTCACAGAACTTACTTCTACCGGAGAAGACAGACCATACAGTGCTGTGCAAATTTATAATATATCAGAGGTGTTGATGAATGCTATGATATTTATAATGAAGTGAGGGGGCCAGCCCCGAGGAAGTTTGTGGAAGAACGTTCCAGAGGGAACAGTAAATACAAAGACCTTGAGATAGGAACAGACTTGACATGGTGGAAGAATAGCCAAGGAGGCCCATGTGGCAACAGATGAACAAGTAAGAGGAAAAGTAGTAGGAGATTTGGTAGAAGGAAACCAGAGGCCAGATTATGCAGGGCTGTGTCATTGCCCCATCACCAGTCTGTCAATTTGTCAAACTGTGGTGGCTTGCATATTGCTATGATGCTGGAAGCTATGCCACCAGTACTTCAAATCCCAGCGGGATCGCCCATGGAGAACAGGTTTCAGTGGAGTTTCCAGAGTACGACAGACTAGGAAGAATGGCCTGGTGATCTATTTCCAAAAATTAGTCAGTGGAAACCTAATGGATCACAACAGAACACTGTCCAACTTTGGTCACATCATCAAGAAGGATCAATCACTAAAGGCGAATCAACCACTAGAGGGCCAAAGAGGGCGAAGGGGACCCTCAGTGAAATGGGTTGGCACAATTGTTGAAACAATGGACTCGAACGTGCTGGTGATTGTGAGAATGAGGCAGGACCAGGAATTGCTTTGTTCTGTTGTACCTAAGGTTGCCGTGAGTCGAAGTTAACTTGATGGCAGTTGATAACACCGTGTAGTTAGTTGCCAGACAGTGTGTATAGTATAATCCATTTGTGTAAACATAAAGGGGGTTACGTGTTACACACATGTACACTTAAGTATAGAGATCCACAACCACTCATCAAAAACCTTTGGGACAGATGTGTTTTGGAAATTAATCATTATTTTTTGAGTCTTTAGAAAGGTAATATATGTATATACCCTCTAGTATATAGTATATGGAGCCCTGGTGGCACAGTGGTTAAGAGCTTAGCTGCTAACCAATAGGTTGGCAGTTCAAATCCACCAGCCACTACTCGGAAACCCTATGGGGCAGTTCTGCTCTGTCCTATAGGGTCACTATGAGTGGGAATCAACTTGACAGCAACAGGTAGTATATAACACTCCAAGAGAAGTCTGGGGATAATTTCCTGCCATCAAACAGATGAATACTTCTGCAGCAGAACATATATGGGATAAACAAACGCACTACATAGCTCCATATCATGTCAGACTTTTGTATCAGATTTCAGAATTGCAGGTAAGGAACTATGAACCTCTACTTGCACCTGTGCAGAAAACTTCTGGAAGCATCCCAAGTGATCGTGAACCATGGCTGGATGAGTGAAACTGGGGATTGTGGCAGTAGTGCCTTTTCTTCTACTTGGTACTGTTCTGAATGTCTGAACGTTTTTTTCTTTTTACCCTGTATTGCCTATGTCTTTGAAACAGTACCAGCTTAAATAAAAAATAAAATAAAATGTGATTTCTAATGTTTTTATTCATGTACCCTTTGTGTATTCAATAATATGGTTGGTACAATAGGAAAATATTTTAAACCTCCCCCCCCCCAAAAAAAAAGTACTAGAAAAGATTTCAATGTGCATTACAAAAATTGCTTCTAGATTTGAGTGCTTTTGGTCATGACATTCAGCTTTCACTGTGTCCTCTGTATGCGTTTCAAATGTGCCTTCTTTTAAATGTGTTTGTGGATGGGAGAGAGGCATAGTATCCAGATGATTCTGTAAGGACTAGGAAGGTTCATTTCTATAATTCAATATAAAACACATTCTTAAGATTTATGGTAAATCGTATTTCCTAACGTTCCAAGAAGTTCCTTCTGTTTCCTTATTGAACGTGGTCCATTCTCAGGACCTGTGGTTGTTTCTGTTCTGTTTTGTTTTGTTTTGTTTGAGGCAAATCTGCAGGGTTTTTTGTTTTTTTTTTTTTTGCTTTTTTTTTTTTCTTCTGTTTTGATAACAGGATGTCATGCTTGTGATAAATACTTGCCTGAAATAGATTTATAACGTACAAGCCCCTAAAATATTTAGACATTTTAAAATTGCAATTTGCAACCTCCCCGTTTCCTACCACTCTACCCCAACAGAAATTCAGAGAGACGTATTTAGCAGACGCCGCGTTTCGTGGTGAATGTTACTGGCCGTGTGGCTGAAAACTGTAATTAGCCATGCCTCACTGATTCATACATAAATCGTTTTGAGGTTTTTTTATTCCACCAGAATGTTAATGAACATGAATACAAAATACTGAGAGATTTTCTTTTTATCTTGCTTAAGTACATATGGTAAGGGGGGAAAAAAATTTCAAGTAATTAACGATAAAATACTTCATATATACAACTAGCCTCTTGATTTTTTGAACAGTGATTAGACTGTATAATTTATTGCAGCTTCTTCTTTATGAAGCACATGGTGATTTTACAAACATTAATTAATAAAGCTTCAGGACCCCTACCACGTAAACGTTAATAAAACCCAGGAGACTCAGCTTCTCTGACCTTTGCTTTAGTTTCCAGGTAAGAAACCAGCTGACTCAGATGCTTCCCCGCCATCGAAAACAAAATGGGCATAAAAGCAACATTCAGAGTCCGGGTGTCATTTATGAGTAACATTGTCTCAGGAACCTAGTTGAAAATAAAAGTGATTTAAGGAAAACGATATTTCAGCACTGTTTTAATCTAGCAGGGATTTTGTGGGTGGGGAAAGTAAACCAAACACAAACTAGAAGTATGACTTAACCAGGCCTGTTCCTGCATTCAGGGTCACCAGAGCATACTGTAAATGGAAATCAGATTGCTTTAGAATCCAAGAACAAACTCTACGTTTGACCTTTAGAAAGCTCATCATGTATATGCCCACAAAATAAACAAAATAATTTCAAAGCAAATTCGGTGAGTGCACCTGACCTTTGAAACAGAGCAGATGATGGTAATCAGATTTGTACAACGTTAATCTAGCTCAGCTTCCATCTCTCCGCGTATTTTTTTAAAATATCATAAAGAAGAGTCTCACAACAGGGGAGCTTTCAAATAGGAATAGATTTAGAAAGGGAACAGAGCGCATGGCCTTGCTTCAAACAATGAAGTGTAGCATTATGACAGTGCTCCTGAAGAACAGAGACTCCTTAGAAAATATTAGCCCAAGCACGCTTAGGCAGTTTCTCAATATCACAATAATATATGGCTTGAGTCCTGATATATGTAAGGTGCCTTTGGGGCAACTCTGAGTGGAAAATGGCCTGCAAATAAATATATAGAGACCAAAGATTATTAGTGATTCCCAGGCGGGAGAGAGGGGGAAAAGGGTAAGTCATTGTGCAGATAGTACTGAGTTTCTATTTATGGTGATAGAAATTTGGCAGTGGATATTGCCCATACTTCCACAACGTAATTAGTGTATGTGATGTCACTAAATTGCATAAGTGAAAAATGCTGAATTGGCCAATGTTGTGTTATATATATTTTTACAACAAAGAGAAAAAAAGGCCTGCAAATTATGAAAAGGTGTTCCATCTGACCACTTGTTCTGCTTTCGTCCAGCCACATCATTCCTGCATTTTGGGCTTTGAATATTTGAGCCATGGCCTTTCTAGGATAGCCTGTAAAGCGATTTGCTATTCCTATGCTTGTCCGCCCATCATGTTCTCAGCTATCATCTCCTTTTGGAGAACCAACCTGGGCCCCATTCCAGAGTAACCTTGCCCAATCCAAGTGCTTTCGATGGAGCTGACCACGTTCATTCCAGCCCAAAGTGGGAAAAAAGGGGGCAGGTCACAGAAAACACACTTGACCAAAGCCTTCTGTGCTACTTGGTCACAGTGATGAGTTCAGGGATGGGCATGTGATCCAGAGTGAGCCAATCTCCTCCGGTGTTTCTCTAAGATTGTAAACTATTATGATGATACAGGTTTGGGGCTCCTGACTCTCTGGCCCACCCAGGAATCAGGTCAAACGGGGCAAAGCATAGCTGAGAGATGAAGAGAGGAATAAGGCCCAACTGGCTTTGCATCTCAGAATCCCGTTGTGCCTGAAGACTCAGTATATGCTGGCCACAGCAGCACTCCCGTTTCCAGGAATGGAACACCACGTCCATCTCCTGCCTTGTCTTTAGACAGGCTTTGTGAGAGCTACAATGGGGAAATGCATTCAAGACAGAGGGAACAGCGTGTGAAAGGCAAATACGTGTAAAACGAGGTGGTTTAATATTACTGGAGAGGAGACTCTGGGAGAGAGGTTAAAGGTGAGACGGGAGCTTCCAGTAAAAGTCAAATTATAGAAGAGCTGATAAGACATTCTGTGGACTTAAGGCAAGGCTTGGTCTAATAAGCAATGGGAAGCAAATGATCTGCTCATTTGCCGGTGAGATGGTCAACACTGAGTTGTAGAGAAAATCTCTCTGACAGCATTGTGAAGGTTTGGTAGAAGTGGGATACGACTCTACGCAGGATAGCAGTGAAGAGGCCACTATTAACAATAAGACCTTTTTTTCTTTTTTTGGCTTATCAAATTACAAGGAATTCAAAAAAAAGGAAAACATAATACTCACACTGATGGTAAGGGAATAAAATGGTGAATTCCTAAAAAGCTACTGGCAATATGTAAATCGAGTAAGAACATTTTAAATGTTACTGCAAAAAAAGTTGAAGTCCTTTGACCCAAGGATTCTATTTCTCAGAATCTGCATTAAGAGAGCAGAAATGCAGACAAACGTGTATATGCTCAGTAATGACCCTTGTAGCATCCTTATTTCTGAAAACTTAGAAACTATTTTAATGTTCAACAAAAACAGTCATGGTTAAATAAATGAAATGCATCACTGTCGTTTAAAATGTTTTAAAAAAAAATCAGTGACATGGAAAACTGCCCAAGGAATAATGTTAAATTAAAAAGCAAAACCCAGAATTACATATATGGTATGAGCCCAGTCTTTAGAAAGGTCTATGCATTTAAAAACGAAAAAATACATAAAAATGTAATTGCTACTTATCTCCAGTTGGTAGGATTGTGGGTATTTTTTTCACCTTTTTATCCTTTTGCCTATTTTTTATTCGTTATCCTGAACAGGTTATTACTTTTGCAAACAAGTGCTAGGCTGAACCATTTGAAATTACCAAAACTGACTCCAAAAATGGCAATTCCATACGATTCAACCAACTTTAAAAATACATAAAGTAAAATAAGAGACAGTCGTTGAAAATGCCCTTGCATTTGATGCTAAGAAACAGAACTAAAGTAGTAACAATAAGTTAAAAAGAGAAAAGACATAACGGATATTTGGATGATATATTACATAACTTGGTGATCGACAGAATTGATAGGATAGTACAGGTGAATAATGAAGAGTGTCTGGAAAATGAGGGCTAAGTTTTCATACTAAAAACACAGGTGGTGGCAGCAGGACCATTCAAGACAAAGAATATTCAAAACATCTGTTTGGTAGCTAGCCTCTAGGATGGCCCTCCCTCCTCGTATTCACATCTCACAGTATCAAGTTGGTCAATGTGACCTACAGAATACTGCAGAAGTGATGGCATTCGACCTCAGAGATTACATCATACAAGACACAGCAGCTTCCATCTTGCCGTCTCTCTCATCGCTTGCTCTGGGAGGAGCTGGCTGCCATGTTGCCAGAGGCGTTCTGTGGAGATGCCCGTTTGTTGAGGAACTCAGGTGTCCAGCCAGCAGCCAGCCAGGAACTGAGATCTGACAACAACCACGTGAGTGAGCTTGGAGTCACATCTTCCAGCCCCAAACTTTCAGAGAAATGTAGCCCTAGTTGACAACATGACTGTGCTCTCCTGAGAGATCCTGAGCGAGAAGCACCTAGCTAAGCTGTGCCTGGGTTCCTGTCCCACAAAAACTATGAGATACTAAATGTTTGTTGTTTTGAGCTACTAAGTTTTGGGGTAATTTGTTACACAACAACAGATCATTAATTCAACCAATTTTGAATAATTTGCAGGTCTGAAGAGCATATTCTGTGAAGGCAGGAATCGTATCTTCACGGGCCTGCTACCGCATGTGGCACGTGGTCTCTGTTCAGCAAACACACATTGCCAGCTGGAAAGGTAGGAAGGAGACTGGAAAAGTTGGCAAGGTAGTACTCTTCCTACTGGGGACTCACTAAAGGGTCATAAGATATAACTGTTCAGAATAAAGATTTATTTGAAAAGAAATGTGGTGAATGACTACAGGGCTTGTTACTACCTTAGAGATATGCATTGCTTGTAAGTGGACTTTAGTAATATTACGTGCTTTAAAAGCCCGTAAATCCCAAATAACTCCTAGATTGTATAGTCCTAAACCTGCCACTTATTTTCTTTCATAGAACAAACTTTGGAAAAGCATGGGCCTAAAAATTTTAAATTACAGAAAGGTTTAGCAAGACCTTTTTCTCTAAATTCATTTCAGTACTTTAAGTAAATTGGTAGCTAGCAATTTTCTACCAGTTTTCCTTTTTCCTTTGCACTATTATTAACCTTGGTTTGAAGCCTAGAGTTGGAGAAATTCAAATTTTTATAAGACTGTTTACCAATTACATGATGCAATAGTCAATCTAATAAAATTCTATCTTCTGAGCTAAATTCTTAACATCCTTTATTGTTCTCTGAACAACTGATTGATGCCAATAATGCATGTTAGAACCGAGGAGAAGCATAACGTGTAATAAGGAAGGTCAGTCCATTTACACCTCAGTGTGCTGACAAGGATGCCTGGTCTCTATCTAGCTCGTTACTGAGCTAATCCTATAAATACACACAACGCCCCTCTCCTAGGTTTTACAAAATCAGCTCATATTCTTTTCATCCCAATGAGCTCAAAGAAGAATATAGGCAATTTGTGAGTCTCTGGAAATAGACCACATGCCTGATGAGAATGAAATCAGAAAAGTCTGAGGTGCTCTTCAGAGTTCCTTTCATTAAAAAGTAATAAAGGAAAATCTTGCATTCTAGCCAAATGTGAGCAAAGTTCGCATGAAACATTTGTCTCTGGATAGAATTGCAAAGGCTGAGGAAAAGGCGGGAAGGCTAAGGAGTTTAATCCATTAATCCATTGTTCCTCTAAGGAGGGACGGGATCATGCACCTCCTTCCCATTTACTGTTGCAGTTAGTTTCACATGACATCCCCTCAGCCACCCAACGCTCGAAGCTCTTGCTTCAGAGATTACCTAACTAGGTACAGCAAATAAGAGTTTTCCTCCCAGAGAATGACTGATTTTTCTTGATTTTATATCATTCCATAATTCACTTTGATACTCCTTGAACCACTTCCATATAATCTGAAAGTTCCAAATATTGGAATATAGTTAGCATTAGCATATAGACTTTATTTAACTAAATCCTAATCAGATAACTTTTACCTCCTTCAAAAAGAAATGGGAAGGGGCAAAATAAAAGAAATAGCAAGAACATCTTGGACCTTATATCTTAACTGTAATTAAGATATCACCTCCAGGGTTTTACTACAGAAAATACAATAAGTAAAATGTGCATTAATACCACAAACTCATCCACACTGAAAAGAAAACAAGTGGTATTTTTCCTCCTTTTATTGCCATCAAACAGAGGACTCCTTGTTGTGTGCCCTTTAGTAAAAGGTTAGCCTTTCTATGCTTAGGTTTCCTCACCCGTAATGGGATAATAGTGCCTGTCCTTAGGATTGCTGGGAGGATTAACTGAGATTATGTGACTTTCTCACTACAGTAGAAGTGGTATTATTTGTAACATCTCCCAGGCATGAATAGAATCTTTCGAAGTTTCTTCTTCAAAAAGATTTCATATTTCTTAGTTTATTTGTGTCTCATCACCTAAAAACCCAAAACCCGTTGCTGTTGAGTCGATTCCGACTCATAGGGACCCTATAGAATAGAGTAGAACCCGTAGGGTTTCCAAGGAGCAGCTGGTGGATTCCAACTGACGACCTTTTGGTTAGCAGCCGAGCTCTTAACCGCCGCACACTAGTGGTACTAGTACAATGATTCGCACACATTAAACGAGAGCGTTCAGTGGAAGAAGGCTCTTCGGATTCATTTTGTTTTAAAAAGGAAGTTAATTTTGGGATTGTTTTTAGGGATCTAAAACCCCTTTTCTTTTTATGTTCTGCACACTTTCGTTTTTGCACCCCACTTAGTTGTTGCCATTTCATTTTACCTGGATATAAAATTATGTTACTTTTTAAATTTGATTCTACTGTAGCAAATAACTTTGACTACCTGAAAATAAATAAAATTTACAAAGCAAGTAAAATTTATAAAATAAAATTTACATTCAAATTTGGATGTTAACACAAGCATTTACATTTGCAATTTAGTAAGTAAAAAAATTGGTTTGGAATATGTAATTTTGTTTCTCAGATTTGAGATGGTCAAAAGAAATAGTACTTACAAGGCAGTTGGAAATAATTTCTTTTGTTTGTTTTACGATGTTTATTGGAGGGCCCTTTACAGATCTCCATAAGTGTTCTTCTTGAAATAATATTTAAGAACTTGCATATTCACTTTCCATCTTTCGATGATGCGTCTTCACAGTTCATTGGGCTACTGCTGATACCCAGTGGAAGCGAAAGTGACCTGCAAAGAGCATGATAGCATGACACAAGGCTATACTCAATCTGAAGATGTCTTTTGGTTCCCTTTGCGCAGGATCAGGTACGTCATGAGTCACACGATTATAGTGCCATATAGCGTATATTGTATACAAAATTTATAAAATGGTAACAATTTCATTTAGTGCCCTGATAGTTCCCTTCCACTGTCCTATCTGCTTGGCATCTATGAGTCTTTGCTTTGGATAACTGGTGCCCCTGTTTGTTGATACCCTAGGCACATACTTATCTTGTTTATTGGGCAATCTGTCCCTGCCCATAGAGTTTCCAAGGCTGTAATCTTTACAGAAGTAGACTGCCACATCTTTCTCCCATAGAGCGTTTGGTGGGTTCAAACCACCAACGCTTCGGTTAGCAGCCCAGCACTTAACCACTGTGCCACCAGGACTCTGCTATAATCAAGTGGTAGCTTCCATCTCTGAGTCCAAGATGGTGGCTCCAGCTTCCACCCTCTTATCCACACCTCAGCCAAAGGGAAGGTGGAAAGAGGGAGGGTAGTTATTGGTTCATTTATTTTCTGGCTATCTATTTTTTGCATAATAAACAAACAAACAAAAACTTAGTGACATAAAGAAATTATCTCTCATATTTTCTGTGGAACAGGAATTCAGAAAGGGCACAGCCAAGATGGGTTGTCTCTGCTCCACAATGTTAGAGACCTCGGTTGGGAAGACTGGAAGGTTTGGGGTGACTCAATGGCTACAGGCTGTAGGTATCTTTAAGGTTTCCTACTTACATGTCCAATGGCTGATGTTGGCTATCATCTGGGACTTCAGCGGGGGCTATCAGTCAGAACACTTCTATCCAGCCTCTCCTTGTGGCTATTTGGGCTTCCTAACTGTATGCTGGCTGGTTTCCAACAGTGAGCAACCTAAAGAACACCCGGTGGAAGATGCATCACCTTTATGCGACCTAGCCTCAGAAGTCACATGGCATCACTTCTGTCTCAGTCACAAACCTGCCCAAATTCGAGAGGAGAGAACATAAACTCCACTTCTCAATGGAAGGACATCCCAGTGGCGTAGTGGTCAAGTGCTATGGCTGCTAACCAAAAGGTCGGTAGTTTGAATCTACCAGACACTCCTTGGAAGTTCTATGGGGCAGTTTCACTCTGTCGTATAGGGTTTCTATAAGATGGAACCAACTTGATGGCAATGGTGTTTTTTGTTTTTGTTTTTGTTTTTTGTTTTTTCCCCCCACAATGGAAGGAGTGTCAAAGACATAGTGTAAAAAGATCATATGGAATGGAAGATTATTGTGGTCATTTCTGGAAAATACAATCTTTGATGATCAGCCTATGATTGACATAGCAACTTTATGGTGTTGGAGGCCTAATATCTTTTATGTTGTTGCTCTGCCATTATCAGGTTGTAGCTTTCTTCTCTCAATCCAAGATGGTTACTCCAGCTTCCACCATTAGGTCTACAAGCCAGATAATGGGAAGGCAGAAAGAGGGAGAGAAGTTACTTATTCATTCATACTTTCAACAGATAATTTTTGAGTATCCACGACATTCTAGGTGCTGTTCTAGGTTCTAGGTATACAGTGATCCCTGTTCTTATGGAGATTATATTTTAGCAGAGAAGACAAACAATAAACAGATATATAATACATCATTGGGTAGTGACAAGTGCTATGAAAAAGTAAAGCAGAGTAAGAGTACAGTAAGGGTGACAGAGGGTAGATGCTATTTAGATACAGTGGTAACAAAAGGCCTGTCTGAGGAGGTGCTATTGAACAGAGACCTCAGTGGTTGGATGGACCAGCTATTCAAAGGTTGAGAAAAGAACACATGGAAGTGGGACTTGCCAGAGTGCAGGTCTAGGGTAGGATATGCTTGGCTTGTTCACAGTACAGCAATAAACCCATGTGGCTGAAGTATAAAGATTCATAAGCAGGAGTCCCATCGTGCCATCAGGAACCTTAGGCCAAAATAATGAGTCTGGACTGATTCAAGGTTTTTTTAAAGCAGTGGGAGTAACTAAACAAATATATAAATGTTTAAATCTCGCTTTGGCCACCATGTAGAGAACAGACCACAATAGGGTAAGCGTGAAAGTAGAGGCTATTGTGGTAATCCAGGCAAAAGGTGACAGTAGTTTGATAGGAGATGGGTAGAAGTAGCCAGATTTGGAATGTATTTGGAGGGTAGAATCAAGAGGAACAGCTGATGGATTGGCTGTGGGATGTGAAGAAACAGGGACCTAGAGGATGACTATTGTTTGGGCCTCTGGTTTGCATTAGAAATTCCCCCAGCATCCAAATGTAAAGGCAGTGTAGTGCAGTGGTTCCTATCCCCTGACAGAGGGTGAAGGTCAGAGCATGAAGACTTTGAGCTCCATCCATTCCTACCAACCAAGGACAGAACTAGCCCCACACACTGAGGTTTAGCTAGCAGGGGGAGATTAAGCTTCTCAGACGAGAGGAGGGGAAGGAAGCAAGGGAGTGGGCCAGGAGCAGGGAAGGTTATTCTTTTGGCCTCAGGAAGCAGGCACTTCCAGAGCAAAGTACAAAAGATCCCTGAGGAGATCAGGCTTGATAATTCCCTCCAAATCGTGGCCTTTTCTTTATTTATGCTAGGTACCCAGTAGGCAATCCGTCAACACCACTGACTACAAAAATGAAGCCGCTGACTGGGCAGCACTGCCATTCATTTGACCAACTATTTATGATCGTTCAGTTATTTCCTGCTCTCATAATATTCTTCAATTTTACTGCAAACACAATTAGGGCACTCCAACGCAAATGCTCTACCACCACAAAAATGGATCTTACTTCCCACTGGATGCCTTTCTGCACTAAATTTGTGGCTAACAGACCTTCTAGCAAAGTTTCAGGCAGGGTTCCCCTCCGTGCAGATGAAGACGGTTGCAGAAAAAGTCATTTGACCGGGGTCAGTCCTACCAGTGTACGATGTAGTCTGCATTTGTTTCTTAGCCAACATTGGTCTACCTGCTTCTTCCCTACCATTTTACTATAACCTCCCAATTTTTTTTCATTTCAGAAACCAAATCTCAATTGATCCAGAGTAGCAATCTTCTTGCTATTTTGCACATACTCTGTTTTTCTCTTTTATGTTTCATGTTCAAGTCAAATTGAGAAATAAAAAGTTTGAGATTACATCCTTTTTCAGTCATATGTTTGAATCTTTCCTCTTTAGAATGTCTATTTTTCCTTTCTAGATCTTCCCCTAGTGTATAGTTCTTCAGTATAGGTGTGGAATGTTGTTTCTTAATGTCAGAAGATTTTGCAGCTTAGACCCTATGTATCACTACTCTCCTCCACCTACCCAGTTAGGGGGAACAGGATAATAGCATATCAAATCCAAAAGGACTATTAAGGATCGGCTGGCTTCCCCATGTATTGCACTACACCCACCTCCACCCTAAGCCACGCCCTTTGACTCACTCATAACCAAGAAAAGCAATCTATATAATAATTCCAGAACACATTTAGAACCAGAAAAGAACTGTAAATTCTACAAATCATAATACCCAGGGTCAAATGGAAAATACCCTTGATTAGTATAGTTAACCAATAATTTGATTTATATTTCTTTGAGACATTTAAACTACAGACTTTCTTCCTTACCTTAAAGATCTCTCAAACACGACTTTGTAAATCCATCCTACGTGTGACAGAGAATCTGAAGTCTTTCTCCTGGAGGTCTTCTTTTTCTAGGGCTTTATTAGTCATCCCTTAACTGTTTTGGGTTTTATTTTTAGGCCATCAATGAAGGAACACCTTGTCTCCTTAAAATTGATTTATTAAATATTTGTGAGTGAATAAATAACTTTGATTGTCTTACCTTAGAGAATGAAGATTTGGTTATCTTAACAAGCTGAGACTCTAGTCCTCAGTCTCTTCTTACTTTTCCATTACACGACCTAAAAAAATCCCTTTTCAGCTCTGCTAAACTCTCAGTGCCTTTTAAGCAACTAAGTCTCACTTTACTTATTTATTGCATGTCTAAATAACAGCAAACTCAGAAAACACACAGCAGCAAATTACACTTTCCACAGACTGATTGTATGGTTTTAACATATGTTCACAAATTTTTTTATATTCTTCCTTTCATTGTGAGATGGACTTAGTAACTCACCTCTAACAAATAGACTAGGTCTGTGACCAGGCTGACCAAAAGGTCAGCAGTTCATATTCACCAGCTGGTCCTTGGAAACCTTATGAGGCAGTTCTACTCGGTCCTATAGGGTCTCTGTGAGTTGGAGTCGACTCCATGGCAATGGGTTTGGTTTGGTTTAGGTTTATGACCAGGCCATAAAAGGCACTGGAGCTTCCTCTTTGATCTCTCTTGGATCACTTGTTCTTGGGGAAGCCACCCACCATGTTATGAAGACATTCAAGCAACCCTGTGAAGAGGTCCACATGGTGAGGAACTGAGGTCTCCTGCCAACAACCATGTGAGTGAGCCATCTTGGAAGTGGATCTTACAGCCCCAGTCAAGCCTTCAGATGACTGCAGCCCTGGCCAATATCTTGATGGCAACCTTATGAGAGACCCTGACTTAGAGCCACTCAGTTAAGCTGTTCTCAAGTCTCTAATTCACAGATACTGAGATAATAAATGTCCATTGCTTTAAGGTGCTAAGTTTTGAGATAACTTGTTATGCAGCAATAGAGTAGTAAAATGCTGATTATTTCACAGACATATTACTCTATTTCTATTTGATCTTACCTTGGTGACTGCACTTTACACTTGCATTTCTGTTAGCTATTCTTATCATGACAGTTGATTATTGTACAGAACATCTGCACAGCATTTAATTGGTTCAAAAGTGTATGGTAGTCTTCGTATTTTTACAATAAGGAATATATTTTTACCTATTATCCATCTGATAGAAATTAGTTATACTAATAGCAACTCTCCTTTATAGAATACTCATCATGAACCAAGCATTGCTAACATTATTTAATTTCACCATCACCACGACTTTTGAAGTTGACATTATTGTCCCCATTTTATAGAGGAGGAAATTAAGTCTTGGAGAAGTTGAGCAACTCCTTAGTAAATGTTAAAGTTAGAGCTCAAAACCACACTTTTTTAAGAAGACCAAAAATTTAAGAGGCTAAATTTTATACTCTTTCCATGAAACCACAAAAGATTCATTTTTTCCCCCAAATTTCCACCTCAAAGAATGAGCCAATAAACACATGAGGACTTTGAACTTAAACATGAATCTCATCAGACAAGGATTCTCACAGTCTTCCAAACACAGAGTACTCAACAGCCTAAATGTATTACGTTATTGTCATCATCCATTTAGGTAATTTTTGCATCCTTGTTAACACATTAGAACATATCAAACTGATACAGAAACTGTTCATCTCAGTTGCGCCCTGAATTTTCCCCCTGTGGAGAAATTGTTTTACATTTTAATGAATTTACTAGTACCACCGCTTACCAATTTCAGTCTCTATTACTTTCACGTAAGCTATAAAAATCGTAGCAAGTTGTTGGAAGAAGTTAATTCGAACATTTATATCATTAAAGGTAAAATAATGTTTCTATAAAAATCTGTCTCAAATAATTTCTGAAATAAGCTATGTGGAAATGCATTCAATCTCAGCCTCAATAGTGGTTTTCCACCTTTGTGATTCAGCCCTCAAAAATGATCTTTCAGATAATGTAGGTCAAAATAATTCAATAAAAACTGAGAGGATTAAAATTATTTTTTCTCAAACTGCTATCGTTTTACATACTGTTTGTTGTTGTTTTTCTAGCAAGACTGACAATTAGCAATGGTTTCCTACATTCACAGGTGAATGATTTTTCTCTAATTTCTAAAAGAACTGACCCAAAGAGAATTATGTCCAGCAAGCTATATTACTGTTTGTGTCTCTAACTTTATATTTTCTTAATTTAGCCAAAAACTGAAGTACTTTTCAAAACAGTAGTTCTCATTGTTTTAATTTTTTACTTATGCTTCTTCATACTGGCAAATTTTTTTCACGTTTTCAATTTGACACTGCACACTGTTCAATTTGTTGAAAAGCAGAGGCTCAAGAAACGCATTATTCTGTTTTTCTAAAACTGTGGAACTCCTATAGTTTCCTCTTAAAATTTACATATTAAAAAATTCATCTGTAGTATTTCTGGTATAAATAAAAGACTTTCTCTAGTTAGCTATTAGGAAATCTCTTCCACAATTTCATTACAAAAGAAATGTAATAGAGATCAAACCAAGAAAACCTAATTATTACATAATTAATCCTTCTCCCCCTTTACTTGCAATGGATCGTTGAAGGACACTTACCGTCTTATATTTTGCTACGGAATAATTTATACAAGTGCCTTCTTTCCTCCTCTAGGAGATTATAATCAATATAACAGCAGAGCTGTTATTTCAAATCTTTGAATCTTCTTTAATTTCTCAAATTAAATATATCTCAAATTAAAAAAGTCTTTCATGGGGCTTTCAGCTCTATAGGATTTCAGGCTCAATGTTAACAAAAAAAAAAAAATGACTTCAGTCTCTATGAATATTTTGGAACTTGTCACTTATTCATCCATTCTTCCAAGGTACTTATGGTAGACTAGATTTTCATCCCAATTCTTCACGCTCCTGTTACAGGATTATACCTGTAATTTTGCAGTTCTTTCCTATTATGAGTGAAATATACTTCTCTTATTGATATCAGATTTGGTCATTGGCATAACTGCTTTGACCAATGAAAGGTTAATGGACACTGTTTGAGAGGAGGCCTTAAATGTGCTTGCACAGTTTGGCTTGACTCTTACATTTCTGCTATTCACCATGAGAGGAACATTCTGCGGGTAGCTTCTGGTCCGAATGGGGATGAGAGAAATGTAGAGTAAATCTGGACCCAGCCAGTATCTTGGAGTCAAGCTTACCTGATGCTGGCCGAGCACAGCAGAGCCCCAACTGAGTATAGACGAATTAGCAAAACAAAATTAAATGCTTGCTATTATAAGGCACAGACTTTAGGGGTAGTTTGTTATACAAAATTTTTACATTGCCCCCCACACACATTAGTTCTGTTATCTTTGTTGTGAAGATTAAATGAGATAATACATTTCAAGCACTTACTGTATAAAACATCATAAACATTCAGTATAAGTGTTGATGGTTGTTGTTATTCTGCCTAGCCCTACATATGGATATAGACTATAAGTTGAGAAATACAAGACCCCAAAGTTCCAATAATATGTTGCCCGGTGCTCTGTCACAGTAGTGCTATCTACTCCTACCTAAAATACAGTGTTGTGCATAGCACACTGAATTTTAGAGACAGATAAATTTCATTTCAGGAAAATTGGGATGCAGCAGAGAAAAAAATCTGAGTCCAAGCTCACCCGCTGAGAGGTAGTTTTCTTGAAATCACAGGCAAGTACCCTTTGTAGAGGGAAAGCAGGGTTAAAATGTGGGGCATTATGTGACTACATCCTTGAAGGACATCATACATGAAGAAAGCAAAAGTTCATTAAAAAGACAGGAAAGAAAGATAAGACCAAAATAGATGTCAGAAAACACTCTGAAACTTGCTTGTGAATGTAGAGTAGCTAAAGCCAATGGAAGAAATGAGGAAGTAAAAGAGCTGAAAAGAAGATTTCAAAGGGTGGCTTCAGAAGACAAAATAAATTATTATAATGAAATGTGCCAAGACCGGGAGATAGAAAACCAAAAGGGAAGAAGAGGCTTGGCGTTTCTCAAGCTGAAAGAACTGAAGAGAAAATTCCAGCCTCAAGTTGCAATAGTGAAGAATTCTACGGGGAACATATTAAACAACACAGGAAGCATCGAAAGAAGATGGAAGGAATACACAGAGTCATTATACCAAAAAGAACTGGTCAATGTTCAACCATTTCAGGAGGTAGCATATGATCAAGAACTGGTGGTACTGAAGGAAGAAGTGCAAGCTGCACTGAAGGCATTTATGACAAACAAGGTTCCAGGAATTGACGGAATACCAATTGAGATGTTTCCACAAATGGATGCAGCACAGGAAGCACTCACCCATCTATGCCAAGAAATTTGGAAGACAGCTACCTGGCCAAGCTACTGGAAGAGATTCATATTTGTACCCATTACAAAGAAAGGTGATCCAACAGAATGCGTAAATTACCAAACAATATCATTAATATCACATGCAAGTAAAATTTTGCTGAAGATCATTCAAAAGTCATTGCAGCAGAACATCAACATGGAACTGCCAGAAATTCAAGCTGGATTCCGGAAAGGATGTGGAACAAGGGATATCTTTGCTGTGTCATATGGATCTTGGCTGAAAGCAGAGAATACCAGAAAGATATTTACCTGTGTTTGATTGGACTATGCAAAGGCATTTGACTGTGTGGATCATAACAAATTATGGGTAACATTGTGACGAATGGGAATTCTAGAACATTTCATTGTGCTCCTGAGGAACCTGTACATAGACCAGAGACAGCCGTTCAAACAGAACAAGGGGATACTGCATGGTTTAAAATCAAGAGAGGTGTGCATCAGAGTTGCATCTTTTCACTATACTTATTCAATCTGTATGCTGAGCAAATAATCCAAGAAGCTGGACTATATGAAGAAGTATGTGGCATCTGAATTGGTGGAAGACTCATTAACAACTTATGATATGCAGATGACACAACCTTGCTTGCTGAAAGCACTTACTAATGAAGACCAAAGACTACAGCCATCAGTATGGGTTACGCTTCAACATAAAAAAAAAAAAAAAATCCTCACTACGGGACCAGTAAGCAACATCATGATAAATGGAGAAAAGATTGAAGTTGTCAAGGATTTCATTTCCTTGGATCCACAATCAATGCCCATGGAAGCAACAGTCAGGAAATCAAACAATGTATTGCACTGGGCAAATCTGCTGCAAAAGATCTCTTTAAAGTGTTAAAAAGCAAAGATGTCACTTTGACGACTAAGGTTTGCCTGACCCAAACCATGGTATTTTCAATTGCCTCATACACGTGCGAAAGCTGGACAATGAATAAAGAAGACTGAAGAAGAACTGATGCCTTTGAATCATGGTGTTGGTGAAGAATATTGAATATACGTGGACTGCCAGGAGAATGAACAAGTCTGTCTTGGAAGAAATACTGCCAGAGTGCTCCTTGGAAGGGAGGATGGCGAGACTTCATTTCAAGTACTTTGGACATGTTATTAGGAGGGACCAGTCCCTGGAGAAGGACATCATGCTTGGTAAAGTACAGAGTCAGGGAAAAAGAGGAAGACCCTCAATGAGACGGATTGACACAGTGGCTACAACAATGGGCTCAAACATAGCAACGATTGTGAGGATGCCACAGGACCCGGCAGTGTTTGGTTCTGTTGTACGCAGGGTCACTATGAGTTGGAACCCACTCAGTGACACCTAACAACAATAACAACTTGTGACCTCATCTAATTATTAATTCAGCCTCAAAATTCTGTCTGCAAAAACAAAATGTAATTTCCATCCCAGCTATGCACAAAAACGTATCTTTAGGGTTATTCATCTCAATGTTATTTATAGAACCAAAAATGTTGGAAACACATAAATGTACAATGATAAGGGATTAAGTAAATAAATTTTGATATAGATATACAATGGGAAAGTATGACTTTCATGTCGTAGAAAAACGTTGCATAACACAAAATGATGTCTATTACATTGCTTAATTGGAAAAAAAAGCTACAAAACTATATTTTCTATTTGATCTCATCTTTGTTTTAGAAAATATATATTTAATAATGTGAAAAGATACTCAATCTCACACACTTAAGAGAATGAAAACAGAAACTACTCTAAGAACCATTTTCATTTATTAGATTGTCAAAGACCCAAAGTTCTATAACACATTGTATGGGGAGAGTTTGGGGAGAGAGAGGCTCTTCCACTGCTGGGAGGAGCTGTAGATTAGTGCAACTTTTATGGATAGTAATTTGGCAATATCCATCAAAATTGCTAATGCACGTATCCTTTGACTCGGCACTTCAAAGCTTGAAATTTAGGCAAGATACACTTCATTATGGGCAAAGTAACATACATTCAAGATTACTCATTGCAGAATGGTAAAAATAAAAGATTGAAAAAAACCAGAAATGACCATTAATAGGAAACTGGTTAAGTGAATTAAGTTTATATCAATACACTGGAATACTATACATCATAAAAAAAGAGGATGCTTTTTGTATTATATGGAAATTTCCCCAAGATAGACTGTTACATGAAAAAAGCAAGGCAAAGGCAGTTTGAATATCAAGCTAGCATTTGGGTGGAGGAAAAAGGGAAAAATAGATATATAATTGTGCTTAAAATATCTCTGCCTGAAAGAGAACGAGAACATTTCCTCTATGGAAGGAACTGGCAGCTAAGGTTCTGAGAAGGAGGAAGACATTTCATTTTTGAATTTTTAACTACGAGACTGCATTACTTACTCAAAAATAGTTTATATGTACGTGTAGGCATATATTTAGAGAAATTAATTGAAACAATATAAATGTATAATCTTAAGGCAGTGAGATAAGTTTTTTTTTTTCTATTCTTGTCTCCTTTTTACTTAAAGCAATTAGAGAAATCACTAAATTTTTTAAAACTTTGTCATTTTTAAAACAGGAACACAAAGATAATTAGGAGAGGACTGTTTTGTTTTGCCTTGTTTTTTAGTCAACATGGTAGTAAGGATTACACTAATAGAAAGACCTTAGAGAGAATCTGTCAGATGTATTTTGGCCTGAGAACCAGAAAACAAAAGCAATGTTAAATAATATTCAATATTCATGGTTACCTTAACTCCCAGTTGTACCAAGTCAAGGAGAATTGTTTTCTTCCAACAGATACAAATGCAACAACATATTTAAGTCACTTGTTCAAAATGTAAAACCCATTGTCCATTAGAATGCAGTTAAAACAAAGCCAACATGTGTCTATGCTGGAATTCAGTCTTCATAGAGCTAGTGGCGGTCCACCACCGTAATTAGGAATAGCAGGTGCCTTACCTTCATATGTAGAATATCATTAACAAATTGCATTATATCTGAAAGACTGTCACTCAGAGGAGAGAAATAAAAATGAGGGCAGGTGTTTGAGCCCTTATTGGTTCACTAATGAACTAGCAAACTCTTCCGTGTAACGGATAACACCATATGGCCAACCAAGCAAAAGCTAGCAGTGATACTATTATTCATGGAGAAAACAGCTCCCATAGGCACGATCTAAGGTAAACCATGAAAAAGAAAGCCCTGAATCATGTGGATTTTAATGTCGACTTTGAAAAGATTTCGTTTTTTTCTATAGGATAATCTAGGCCATCAGTAGACCTTTACAGATTTACTAGTATTAAAGGTCTATAGAAGGAAATTGCTTATAAAAAAAAAAGGCTGCACAATTTGTATTCTCTTGATTTTACAAAGCAGACAACATATCATTTATAGCCTCACATTTATCTTTAATATGTGGCTATTCAAGAAGGAGGTAGTTCAAACGGGTTTTTCATTTGCAGGGTTAAAAATAAAATCTTGTCAAACTCAGTACAAGAATTTACAGAGCACCAGGTAAGATAGGTTTTGCATTGCAGGTGAATTTAACATCCCAATTTCTTGAGTCAGATCCAAAGCCTTCTCAGTTCTTATTCTTCTCCCCCTACAACAGTTGGAATGAAACTCTTGCCTCTGCTTCAGAAGAGAAATAATACATTGGTATGAGGAACATTGAGGCTAATGATGTCTCCATAACTCCAACCATTATAAAGAATGTTGAAATATCTGGATAGAAGATACTTCTAAAAATCAGCTTAGGTAACAAGAGGAAGATATTTCTAAGCCACTGCAGACCCCTTGTGATGGTTTTGAAATATGTCCAGGAATAATTTGGAAATGGGTAGTGATGATGGTTTCACAACTTGATTACTGAAACTGATATCACTGAACGGCACATAGAAAAACATGTTGAATTGGCACATGTATTGTTTTGTATATATTTCTACCGACAAACCAAAATTCCATACCCTTTGCTGTCAAGTCTATTCTGACTCATGGCAGCCCCACGCGTGACAGAGTAGAACTGCTCCATAGGGTTTTCTTGGTGGTAATCCTTATGGAAGCAGATCACCAGGCTTTCTTCCATGGCACCACTGGGTGGGTCTGAACTGCCAACCTTTAGGTTAGCAGTCAAGTGCAAACGATTTGTGCCACCCAGAGACCTATTTTTACCACAATAAAACAATTTAAAAACAAAAACAACCAGAAGAACTAGACGGTGCCTGGTTACTACCACTGACGGCTCTGACTGGGATCGCAATAGATGGTTCTGGGCAGAGCTAGGGAAAAATAAAGAACGAAATTCAAAATCACAGAAGAAAACTAGGCTTCACTGGTCTCCTCAAGACTATGGCCGCCGGACACCCTGCTAACGCAGAACTGAAGCCACTTTTGCAGTCCACCTTTCAGCCGAAGACTAGACAGCCCTATAAAACCAACAATAACACACAAGAGGAATGTGCTTCTTAGTTCAACCAAGTATATGAGACCAAATGGGCAACACCTGCCCAAAAACAAAAATGAGAAGGCAGGAAGGGAGGAGAAAACTGGACAAATGGACACGGGGAACATGGGATATAAAGGGAAAGGGAGAGAGTGCTGACACATGGTGGGGATTGTAACCAATGTCACAGAATAATTTGTATATGAATTTTGAATGAGAAACTAGTTTGTGCTGTAAACTTTCACCTAAAATACAATTAAAAAAAAAAAAAAAAGCGTGTCTACAACTTCTTTGACACTCCTTTCGTGAGTAGTAGGGCCCATGTCTCCTGCGCTTGAATCCGGGCTGGTGTTGGTGACTCACTTGTAACCCAGAGAACGCAGCGGAAGTGATGCTGTGTAATTCTGAGGTCAGTTCAGTAAAGGCCAAGCAGTGTCCACTTTGTCCTCCTGGAATGCTCCATCTGGGGAAAGCAAAGCCCCATGTAAGAAATTCCATCCGCCCTGAGACCATGCTGGAGATGCCAGAGGCAGGCACTCTGGTGGACAGCCTCGGTGAGCTCCCAGCTGAGAGCCAGCATCAACAGCCAGTCATGTGAGTGGCATCTTGGATGACTAGCCCAGCCAAGCTTCCAGATGACTGTAGCCCCAGCTGACATCTGACTTTAATCACATGACGGATCCCAAATGAGAATTGCCTAGCTAAACCCGTCCCTCATTCCTGACCCTCTGACTAGTAAGCAAAATAAAATGGCTATTTTAAGTTACTCAGTTTTGGGGCTAATCTGTTACATAGCAATAATAATCAGAGCACAGCTGTCTTAGTTATCTAATGCTGCTATAACAGAAATACCACAAGTGGGTGGCTTTAACCCACAGAAATTTATTTTCTTATAGTTTCGGAGGCTAGAAGTCCAAATTCAGGGCGCAGGCTCTAGGTAAACGCTCTCTCTCTGTTTTTTCTCTCTCTCTGTTGGCTCTGGGGGAAGGTCCTTGCCTCTTTTCAGCTTCTGTTTCTTGGTTCCTTGGTGACCTTCATGTGGTCGCCAGGACCAGATTAACCAGTAAGCACAGTATGCACCAGTTTACTGTAAGCAAGGTACACACTGGTTTACTTGTGCTTAGGCGAAACCCAGGTGAAATTTCGCACTGCAGATTAGTAAGTAAACACAGTTAAGCCCGTGCATACCTTGGTTGTTGGGTTTTCTGGCCCTGGTGAGTGACATCTATCTTCTCCCACCTCTGCTCGCTTGCTTCCTTGCTTAATCTGCTCTTTTATATCTCAAAAGAGATTGACTCAAGATACATCCTAAACTAATACTGCCTTATTAACGTAACAAAGAAACCCCATTCCCACATGAGATTATAGCCACAGGTATAGGGGTTAGGATTCACAACACATGTTTTTGGGGACACAATTCAATCCATACCAACGCTATTACACAAATCATGAAAAAATAGATATTATTTCAGTCTTTCAAATATCTCCATAGCCTAGTACCGCAACCAATCTTTATTCATTAAAAAGCTTTTGGTATCTTTCCAACCTGATATGATACTTGTGGGTTCTTTATATTCCATTGACACTGAAATCTGGGGTTAATACAGGCAGACCTCGGGTCATGAACATCTGACTTATGGACAACTCCTACTTGCCCTTTCATGTTATGTAAATTTGTCCTCAGTTTGAAACGATTGAACCGACCCCTACACGCAACAAATTCTTCATCACAATTGCCTTCCCTTGCTGCACATGCAGCTTTCAAATCATAGAAAAGCCTTGGAGCCTTCTCTTGCCCTAAATAAGGCTAAATAAGAACCATATGCACCTGTTCTGACTCACCCACAAATTCGACCTAAAGACTCAAGGACACAGTTAAGAATGGATCTCGTTCTTAAGCCGAGGACCGCTTGTACGGCAAAAGATTGGGCTGAGATGCCGATAACTTCAAGAACAGTTGTTGGTCTCATTTAGCAGCCAATACAATTGATTATTCGTGAAAGCTAAACAAATGCTACTTTAGCAGGAAATCAGCCCGTAGGAAGCCATCAGTCAGGCCATGCTCAAGGGTCTGAGAATATTGACCATGTAGAAATACTTCACTTGAGCACAGCATTATCCTCCTGTCTTTCTTATTCCTAAACATTTTCGTTCTCTATATCATTCAAGGTCAAAATAAAGTCTTGTGTTCTTTTGTTTTTCAATGAGCCCCAAAGCACAGCCGTTTCTAAAGCTAATAACACAGAGCACATCTAGCTACGGGGTGTATGAAAAAACTTAGCTAATGGCCCATAGTTCGTCCCCATAACCAATTGTTTCAGGACGTTGAAAGCCCCAAACCTAGATTTATCCTGCATGAAAGTGGAATGATTAGGTAGATTCAGTGAGCTTTGGTTCTCACTTGATTTGCCAAAGAAGCTAAGAATTTCCCAAGATGGGTGAGCATTTTCAAATGATAAATGACCAAGTACCTTGATCGCATTCCTTTCGATAACCTCCACGTGGCGTTCAGAACAACTCGGGCAAAAGAGCCTGACTGCATTTCACAGTTCTGGGTCCAGTCCACTCACGATGTTTGTCTCATCTTGATGATAAATTCTCAGGCAGATAAGCAGGGGAGTCATACCTGTACCTTGGCTAAGGAATGATTTTAAGATTCTTTCCTGAGTTGTAATACTCTACGTGAATAATTCACTGCTTCAAAGAGGTTCTGTGGCAAAGGAAATTCAAATCTCTTCCTTACAGACATTTTAATGATTTTCAATCACCTACCCTCTTCCTAGGCCACTTTCTCACTATATTAAGTGAAATTCAAGTTACTAGTTAGAAGAAGTAATTCAAAATTACAGTTTTGATAACTGAAGACTTTCAAATAGTCCTACATAATATCAATTACAGTGCTCCATACCCTCTGAATGCTTAATTTTATAAAATAAATCATTTTCTGAGTGCCTGTTGTATGCCCATGATGGTTCATGTGAAGACAGGACATCTGCTGTTTTTATCTGTCCAGCAACCACTTCCCCTTACTATGGCAACAGTACCCTTGTTTTCTTTGGGGGAAATTACCCTTTCTTCATTCTCAGCCCCTGTATTTTGTGTGGAGTCTCTGGGCGGTACAAATGCTTAACATGCTCGGCTGCTAATGGAAAAGTTGGCAGTTCAAGTCCACCCAGAGGCACCTAGGAAGAAAACCCTGGTGAGCTACTTATGAAAAGTCAGCCACTGAAAACCCTATGGAGCACAGTTTTTTACTCTGACACACGTAGGGTTGCTATGAGTTGGAGTCAACTCAAGGGCAACTGGTTTTACTGGTTTATATTTTGTCTGGGATGGACTCTGCCTTCCAGGTCCAGGTGTGGATCAATGATCCAGAGTTTGCCAATCGGTACATTCAACAAAGGAAACCACAAGCACCTGGTGATGAATAGGCAGCTTATTCAAAGGGCCAGACACAGGCGAGCACAGGATGAATCCAAGGAGTGTAGAGTTCAGGAGAGGAAATAGGAAATAGCCTTGCAACACTAGCTAAGGAGTTTGGAACTCATCCTGGTGAGCCATCTGGGGCTTTCAGCAGAGAAGACATGAGATCACATTCGTGTTTTTATAACTCCAGCTGCTTTCTGGGGAATGAGTTTTAGAGACCCAAGGCGGGAATCAGGGAGACCAGCAAGGGAGATTGTTGGAGAAATCTCACCGTGTGATAACATGTCTTGAGCCAAGGTTGTGGTAATGGGGAGGGAGGGAAGAAACGTTCAGGAGGTAAAAGCGGATTGGCGATCAACTGGGGAGAGGAGTGAGGAGTAGGAAGAGTAAACACAGATTGCTTATTTGCAAATCCCCTATTCCATTGGAAGTGTCTTGGGGTAAGACCTATGTCTGACTCATTTCAGCTTTCTCTCACTTAGAAAGGCCTTGTGCGGATCCAATGTAGTGTGATGGTTAAGAGGCCAGATTCCAAAGGTAAACAGCCTGAGTCTGAATCCCAGCTCTGCAACTTACTAACTGTGTGACCTCGGCAATTTGCCAGCTCCCTTTGTGCCTCAGTTTCCCCATCTGCAAAATAATTGTACCTAACACATAGGGTGGTGCAGTGGTTAAAAGCGTGGCTGCTAAACAAAATGTCTGCAGTTTGAATCCACCAGCTGCTTCTTGGAAACCCTATGGGGCAGTTCTACTCTTGTCCTATAGGGTTGCTATGAGTCAGAATTGACCCGATAGCAACGGGTTTGGTTTTTTTTTTGGTGTTAACACATAGGGCTGTTGTGAGTATTAAATGAGCTAATCCATGTGTAATACGTAGAATAGTCCTAGAACAAAGTAAGTTCTATTTAAGTGTTAGCTATTATTAATAAATATTATACTAAAGAATCAACTGACAGTCTCTCCAAAAACACATATATTCCAGGGGAAAATAAAAGAATGTCATTTGACAAAACTTATATTGGTTATCTACTCCCTGGTGTTGAAATTAAGAAAGCTTACAAGTTACTTTCTGTGAAAGAAGTATTGCAACGATATTTCAACAAGAACAAAAACCAAAAAAAAATCAACTGGCAGAATAAAGAATGAGTATTAGCAGGCCAGAGTCAAATTGGGAAAAGCTGGATGCCCGCAAGCAAACACTGAAGCACATGCTGTTTAATATCTTTATTAATGATCTGAAGCACAAAGTAAATTGTACATTTTTCCTATTTGCAGAACATCATAAACAGCGAAAAATAGATCAACAGTATGGAATGATCTAGAGGCCTTGGAGAGACTCACAAGTTTAAGTGTGATGAGTTCAATTTACAAGAACATAAAACAATGCACTTTGGGAAAAATACTACGAGGCACAGACATAAACTGAGAACGCTTCTAAAGCAAAAAAGTCTTAAGAGGATTTGGGAGTGATAGTCGATAACAAATTCACAAGAGCTTACAATGTGTTGCTAGTAGCAAAGAAAAAAAAATGCCAGTCGAGGTAAATACTCTAGAACAGGAGCAACACAAAATTACTGATAGAGAGAGGAGAATAATAAATGCAGCAATCTAACTTATTACAAGTCACCCCATAATTTTCCAATTTCTGCTTTATAAAGTACCTAGCAATATATCCCTCACTATGAAAACGTATATCTTCATTGCTATGCTTCTCAAATAGTAAAGAAATACATGAAATAAGCCAAAGCAAATGTAAATAAACAGGACTATTTGCATGATAGAAATAGGGCTCCCAAATTAAAATGGATGGTAACAAATTATGGATCACATTGGGAAGAATAGGAATTCCAGAAGACTTAATTGCGTTCATGCGGAAACTGTACATAGATCAAGAGGCAGTTGTTCGAACAGAACAAGGGGATACTGCATGGTTTATAATCATGAAAGGTGTGCATCAGAGTTGTATCCTTTCACCATACCTATTCTGTCTGTATATTGCACAAATAATCCAAGAAGCTGGACTATACAAAGAAGAATGGGGCATCAGGATTGAGGGAAGACTCATTAACAACCCGCTTTAAGCAGATGACACAACCTTGCTTGCTGAAGTCGAAGAGGACTTGAAGCACTTACTGATGAAAATCAAAGACCACAGCCTTCAGTATGGTTTACACCTCAACATAAAGAAAACAAGAATCCTCACTACTGGACCAATAAGCAATATCATGATAAACAGAGAAAATATTGAAGTTGTCAAGGATTTCATTTTCCTTGGATCCACAATCAACACCCACGGAAGCAGCAGTCAAGACATCAAACAATGCATTACATTGGGCAAATCTGTTGCAAAGGACCTCTCTGAAGTGCTAAAAAGCAAAGATGTCACTCTGAGGACTAAGGTGCACCTAACTCAAGCCATGGTGTTTTCAATCGCCTCACATGCCTATAAAGCTGGTCAATGAATAAAGAAAACCGAAGGAAAATTGCTGCCTTGGAATTACAGTGTTGGCAAAGAATATAGAATATATCATGGACTGCCAGAAGAACAAACATATCTGTCTTGGAAGAAGTACAGCCAGCATGCTCCTTGGAAGCAAGGATGGCAAGACTTCATCTCACATACTTTGGACGCGTTATCAGGAGGAACCAGTTCCTGGAGGACATTATGCTTGGTAAGGTAGAGGGTCAGCGAAAATGAGGAAGACCTTCAACAAGATGGATTGACACAATGGCTGCAACAATGGGCTCAAGGAAAGTGATTGTGAGGATGGCGCAGGACCGGGCAGTGTTTCGTTCTGTTGTGCATACAGGGTTGCTATGAGTCAGAACTGACTCAACAGTGCCTGACAATGACAACATAAATAGTTTGTGAGGCTGGACCGTGAGGTCTGGGCTGAGAGAGTTGAGAGGTGAGCCTAGAAAAGCACCATGTCCTTAAAGAGTCACTAAAGAGTGTCAAGCCAGGAAGGACAGAGGTAGGGTGGGGTTTAATGAGGATCCTTCTGGGGGACACTGTGGAAGGTGAATTTTAGGGAAACAAGGTGGGAGATAAGTGGTACCTAGGAACGTCCAATTGTGGGATGATACAAGGGACATTTGGTATTTTCCTGGGCTGCATCCACTGAGGGCCTCCTAACTCTGGGAAGGGCACCTGGATTTTCCCTTGGGGAATTCCCTCTCCCACCCCCTGCAGGCTTGGTGGAAAGGCATGGCCAGGAGACCCAAGCTAGGCTCATCATAATCATCCTTTCTCTTTGCCTGGAATTTGAATCACGAGCCAAAGGACAAACAGACTAAAAAAGGATTGAGCCACCTTACCACCCTGCCAGCTTATGGCTGGGTTCACAGAAGACTGCACTATTTTTTGTCATCTATACCCCTTGAGAAGTCCCCTGGTGGTACAAACAGTTAAAGTGCTTGGCCGTTAACTGAAATATTGGAGGTTCATGTCTACTCAGAGGCACCTTGGAAGAAAGGCCAGGTGATCTACTCCTAAAAAATCAGCCATTGAAAACCCTATGGAGCACAGTTCTACTCTGACACACATGGGGTCACCATGATCTGGGGCTGACTCAATGACAAGTCATTATAAATCCCTGAGCTACCCTTATTCTTGCCACTTCTGAAGCCCCAGCTTTTCTCTGGATTCTGAGAACCCTCCCCCATTTTCTGCTGCCTTAAGTTAGCTAAATTTCATTTCTATTTCTTGTAACTAAAATAGTCAGATTAATAAACACGTGAGAAATAGCTTGGAGTTGAAGTAAGCAGGATATAGTTTCTGCTGTATCAAACCATTTTTTGATTAAGAAGTATGTCTGTGCCCTGAAGTACAGAATTACTGGGCTGAGGGCTGGGGACCATGGTCCTGGGGGACATCTAGCTCCATCGGCTTAACATAGTTTATAAAGAAAATATTCTACTTCCTACTTTGGTGAGTAGCCCCTGGGGTCTTAAAAGTTTGTGTGCAACCATCTAAGATACTCCACTGGTCTCACGCCTTCAGGAGCATGGGAGAATGAAGAAAACCAAAGACACAAGGGAAAGATTAGTCCAAAGGACTAATGGACCACAACTACCACAGCCTCCACCAGACTAAGTCCAGCACAACTAGATGATGCCCGGCTACCACCACAGACTGCTCTGACAGAGATCACAATAGAGGGTCCCGGACAGAGCTGGAGAAAAATGTAGCACAAAATTCTAACAAACGAAAAAAAAAGACCAGACGTACTGGTCTGACAAAGACTGGAGAAACTCCGAGAGTATGGCCCCCGGACACCCTTTTAACTCAGTACTTAAGTCACTCCTGAGGCTCACCCTTCAGCCAAATATTAGATCCATACAACAAAACGAGACTAAATGGGCACACCATCCCAAGGGCAAGGACAAGAAGGCAGGAGTGGACAGGAAAGCTGGTAATGGGAAACCCAGGGTTGAGAAGGGGAGAGTGTTGACATGCCATGGGGTTGGCAACAAATGCCACAAAATAATGTGTTAATTATTTAATGAGAAATTAATTTGCTCTGTAAACCTTCATCTAAATTACAACTATATATAGAGAGAGAGAGAGCCCTGGTGGTGTAGTGCTCTAGAGCTCAGCTGCTAACCAAAAGGTCGGCAGTTTAATTCCACTAGCCACTCGTTGGAAACCCTTTGGGGCAGTTCTACTCTGTCCTATAGCGTTGCTATGAATCAGAACCAGCTCAGTGGTAGCTAACAACAACAACAACATATATATATATATATATATATATATATATATATATATATATATATATATATATATATATATATATATATATCTTCTTCTGTCACCTTGGTCAGAAGATGAGTAATAAACTACTGATCACAGAAAGAAACTCTAGGTGTTGTCCAGGATCAGCTTTAAAATTGCAATGGCCCGCACCCCTGCCACCACCTCCTTACCTTGTCTTTTTTCCATTACACTTAACTCCTTATTGTACAATGTAATTTACTTATTTGTTATGTTCATTGTTTATTGTCTGTCTCCCTTACTAGAATGTAAGTGTTACAAAAGCAAGGTTCCTTGTTTGGCTCACTAATATACCCCACGGGCCTAGAACCATGCCTGACACAGTGTTTGCTCAAATAAATATTTGTTGAGTGAATAAAAAAAAAAGAAATACATCTATGAATACAATTGATATGAGTTGAATTATGTCCCCCAAAACATGTGTTGTAAATCCTAACCCCTATATTTGTGAACAAAAATCCTCACAACTGGACCAATAAGCAACATCATGATAGACGGAGAAAAGATTGAAGTTGTCAAGGATTTCATTTTCCTTGCCCATGGAAGCAGCACTCGAGACATCAAACAATGCATTGCATTGGGCAAATCTGCTGCAAAAGACCTCTTTAAAGTGTTAAAAAGCAAAGATGTCACTTTGAGGACTAAGGTGTGCCTGACCCAAGCCATGGTGTGTTCATTCGCCTCATATGAAAGCTGGACAATGAATAAGGAAGACCGAAGATTTGATGCCTTTGAATTATGGCATTGGCAAAGAATACTGACTATACCAGGGACTACCAGAAGAACAAACAAATCTGTCTTGCAAGAAGTACAGCCAGAACGCTCCTTGGAAGCAGGGATGGCAAAACTTCATTTCACATATTTTGGACGTGTTATCAGGAGGGACCAGTCCCTGGAGAAGGACATCATGCTTGGTAAAGTAGAGGGTCAGAGAAAAAAAGAAAGACCCTCAATGAGATGGATTGACACAGTGGCTGCAATAATGGGCTCAAGCATAACAAGGGTTATGAGGATGGCACGGGACCGGGCAGTGTTTTGTTCTGTTGTACACAGGGTCACTATGAGTCAGAATTCACTAGATGGCACCTAACAACAACCTACTTGTAACTGTAATCCCATTTGACAATGGGTTTCTTTGTTATGTTCATGAGGCCTTATCATTCTAGGGTGTGACTTAAACCAATCACCTTTGAGATATAAAAGGAGCAGATTAGGCACACAGAAGCAAGCAAGAGATGGGAGAAGATGCGTCCCATGAAGATCACCAAGGAGAAGAAGCTGAAAAGAGACAAAGACGTTCCTCCAGAGCCAAGAGGGAAAGGCTTCGCCTAGAGCCAGGATCCTGAATTCAGACTTCTAACCTTCTAAACTGTGAGAAAATAAATTTCTGCTTGTTAAAGCCATCCATTTGTGGAATTTCTGTTACAGCAGCACTAGCTAACTAAGACAACAATCATATTCCATTTTATGTATATATGGGTGTATATATATATATATATATATATATATATATATATATATACATACCCATTGCTGTCAAGTTGATTTCAACTCATACTGACCCTATAGAATAGAGTGGAACTGGCCCCTAGGGTTTCTAAGGAGAGACTGGTGAATTCGAACTGCCAACCTCTTGGTTAGCAGCCGTAGCTCGCCATAGCTCTTAACCACGGCGCCACCAGGCTCCATATATATGTGTATGTTGTTGCTGTGTGCTGTCGAATTGATTCCACCTCATAGTGACCCTATATGATAAGGTAGAATTGCTCCATAGGGTTGTAATCTTTATGCAGGGTAGGGGGGAGGAGCCCTGGTGGTACAGTGGTTAAGCACTCTGTTGCTAACTGAAAGTTCGGCTGTTTGAACCCACTAGCTGCTCCCAGGAGAAAAAATGTGGCAATCTGTTTCCGTAAAGAGTACAGCCTTGGAAACTCTTTGGGGCAGTTCTACTCTGTCCTATTCTACTCCGTCCTATGGGGTTGTTATGAGTCAGAATCAACTCGACCAAAGTGAGTTTGGTTTTGGTTTGGAATCTATATGGGAGCAGCTCGCCAGGTCTTTTCTCCTGTAGAGCCGCTGGTGGGTTCGAAACCACCAACCGTTAGGTTAGTAGCCGAGCACTTTAACCATTGTGCCACCAGGGCTCCATTTTATATACACATTTTTTTTCTTTTCTAAAAAATTTGTACCAAATGGAAAATATTAAAAAGTCCTCAAACTGGCAAAAAAAAAAAAAAAAACTAAGCATTTATAACTACTTCAAATGAACCATTGCAAAAGCATTATTGGTAAAATCCCTGTTTTTAAGACACAAAGCAATTTAACTTTAAAAAAAATTGGATCTTCTCAACTAGCATTTGAAGCTATTTAAAGCTCTACTCCAAATCCCTTAAAAATATATTGAAGAGGCTCGTAAAATCAAGTCATGACGTCAGGACCAATATTGAACGGTGGCTCCCCAAGCATTTTCCCTTAGGAAAAGTGGGCAGAGCGATTAACATTATCTTTTCCATTAGGTATAGCAATGAATCAATTTGAAATTACTGAGTGGCCGACATTGTAGTACAGAGGAATAATGTTCTGGAAGTCTTACTTACATTACTGACATCAGATATTTGAAAATGAATGACTGAAATCTGCCTAGAGGTAAGACACAGTGTATGCAATTATTCTTTCAATTTCAACTGGTAAGACATGCTTTTAAAAGCTTAAAATGAAAGCTTTTTTTTTTTTTAATTACTTTGTCCATTGTATGTATAAATGTACAATCATGGACACAGGGCTCTGCTCTTTCTCTAATAATTGGAGATTGTAAAGTGAGGGCCACCCTCACCACCCGGGAGTTAAATATACGCGAGATACATAACATCTGGTGGCACACCTGCACAAAAATCTTTAGTCTCCCGATTTCTCTCTGGATAAGTCCACACTCTTACTGTGTAGCTTTCAAAGGCATCTGTCATCAGTCCACAACTTCTTTCCAATTTAGAGCTGAGGCACTGACAAAACATGCTCAGTCCTCCTCACCTCTCTTGCCCCGGCAGGATTCCTTCCTAATGTGCCCTTCCCTTACAGCTACCATTTCTTTCTGTCTGTCCAAATCAAGATCAAAACACCAAACCAGCTGCCAAGGAGTCAATTCCAACTCATGGAACTGTGCTCCATAGGGTTTTCAATGGCTGATTTTTTGGAAATAGATCGCCAGTCCTTTCTTCTGAGGAGCCTCTGAAAAGACTCGAATCTCCAACTTTCTGGTTAGCAGTCAAGAGTTAACCTTTTGCACCACCAATGGAATCCTCATCCAAATCTAGCTTCAGAGCCTATCTCCTTTATGAAGACCACCACAGCCAACTTGTCCACCCTGATTATTCCTCTTCCAAGCTCCTCTTGAATTTACACCCATACCAGTCACTGGCACTGATCAAGTACCATCTTGTGTTGTTACTTTTCCTTCCTCCATCAAAGATTCCCTGAGTTTCTACTACGTACAGACGTGATCCTCAGTACAGAGGATCCAACCGGGAGCAAAGCAGACATAACTATGGTCTAGATGGGGCACTGATATTTTTTATTAATCGAATGATCCTACAATTGAGAATGAAATTATTGTGTCCATCAAGGTAACTCCAGCTTCAAGTAACAGGAAGTCTTCAACTCAAGTTGGCATAAGCAATATGGACTTTTGCCACCTCTCGTGGGAAGTTCAGCAGTAGGGTGGCTCCACTTGCTCGCTGATGGCTCAGTGTTGACCCCTCCAGGCTCATAGCAGGACGGCTACAGCTGTTCTAAGCAGCTCGTCCTGGTCAGCAGGGGCAGAAAATGGACTGTTTCCTTCCAGATCCTCTTCTTAACAGCAAGAAATAGTATCCCCAAAGCCACCTAGCACACATTCCTTGATGTCTCATTGGCCCAAACTGGGTTACGTGCCCACTCCTTAATGAATCGTTGGCAAGGGGAATAGAACCACAGTGGGTTGGGTTAAGTAAAGCAATACAGGGAAATCTGTGAGACCCGGAATTCAACAGGATTGCTTTGTTTTTCTGCCTTTGACAGGGTGCAGTCTTACAACTTTTCTAGCGCTCATTTTAGTGGAAAATGTTTGCGTTTTCCTTCTCTGACAGGTTTCTGCCTTACCCAGGTTCTGGCTTTCACAGGTTTTCACTGTGTTTACTTTGAGATGGAAATAAGGTTGCCTTCCCTGGAGTCATGTAGGGAAGGGCAGATAGCTGAATAAAATTCAGGTTCTGTTACTAAGGAAGGAGGTGGGAATACATGATGAGGAGGCAACGAGCCATGCCCGCTACAACCACCTACTAACCACTAACTAGGTGCTATGAAAAGGAGCCCTGGTGGCACAACGGTTAAGCGCTCGGCTGCTAACCAAAAGGTTGGAGGTTCGAACCCACCCAGCAGCTCTGTGGAAGAAAGACCTGGCAATCTGTTCCCATAAAGATTACAGCCTAGAAAACCCTACGGGGCAGTTCTACTCGGTCACAAGGGGTTGCTATGAGTTGCAATCAACTTGACAACACCTAACACAAGCAAACACAAGGTGCTGTGACAGGAGGAATCGTGATCACGAGAGTAAGTCACAAAGGAACAAGACACGGACGGTGTACAACGGAGAGAAGTGGTCAGGCCTGTGAGAGATTTAGAAGGTCAACTGACAAGCCTTGATGAGGGACTGAGTAGGGTAGGTGAGAAGGAGAGCAGGGATGACCTCCAATGTTCTGGCTTGCATCTACCTTGAATAAGTCAAACAGATGTTGGGGTATTGGCTGAACGAGGCAACACTGGAAGGAGATTGAGTTGGGAAGGAAAGGAAATGATAAGCCCAGTTTAGTGCATGAGTTTTTTTTATCCTTTGAGATATCCAAGAAACAATGTCACTAGGCAGTTGGGTATATGGTTCTGGAGCTAGAGGAGAGATCTGGACTGAAGATGTAAATTCGTGAAGCACCTAATTATAGGAAGTAACATGGGCAAGGATGAGCTAGACAGTCCACAAGGAGAGAGTAAAGTTTGAGAAAATCAGCTGGCTCAGAACCAAATCTTGTGGAACTCCAACATTTAATGGCCAGAGAGAAAAGTGGAGCCAAAAAGAGGATAGAAAAGGAGTTGCCAGAAGGTAGCTTATAAATTAACTGGAGTCAGAAACTTTTTTAAGTGCCACCTGCCCATCCAATAATAGCTAGCGTATACCTGCAACGTTTGCAAGCACTCATATCATATTCTTGATTGGCTATAATTATTCTTTCTATTGAAACTCCATTAATTAATGATCACCACAATTAACACCTTCTAAAAAATATTGTTATTCTCAGGTTATCTCCAGTATACAATTTAGCACTTCTTTTTACCCGCGTATATTGCTGCTATAGAGAATTGCACGTCTTCTACATATTTTTGTTTGTTTCCCCCACCACACAGTAACCTCCCTACTGGCAACGGCCAGTTCTTATATCCTCTTTGATCTCAAGGTCATAGCACAACATTTTGCTCTCAGTCGTGTTTGAGCAGGTACTTCCTGAATTTAACTAAATTGATGTTAACACTTCCCAGACATTTATATCCACTACCCCATTGCTGTCGGGTCGATTCCAACTCATCGTGACCCTATAGGCAGAGTAGAACTGCCCCATAGAGTTTACAAGGAGAGGCTGGTGGATTCGAACCACCGACCTTTTGGTTAGCAGCTGAGCTTTTAACCACAGCACCACCAGGGCTCCTTAATGCTTGTCTATGGAATAGCCTTACAGTTCTCGCATTGCATTTACAGCCAGGCCTGCCTTATGCTGCAGTAAAAGGAGTTAAGTTGAGGAGCCAACCAATCTATTTCTAATGCATACACATCACATTCCCAAGGTCAGATTTATCAAAAAGCATTTTTAACTAACTATGCCTTTGCCATTTAATCTGCAACACCTCATTATTTTTTCTAATAGAATTGTTAATAATTCACAAAGTACAAAAATGAAGATTGTGATTTTGAAGAAACATGCCCCCCCCCTTTTTAACCAGATAAGAATTGCTAATAGCGCTCAACCGCTGTCTATCATACCACACCGTTCTAATTTTATGCTCTTAAAATGCATTAGGATTCATTTATTCTCTGTCCCTTTAATGGCCAAACTTGAAATTAATTTTAGAAACTCAATGGATAATCACGGTAGCCTCTCCTACTTTTGAAAAGTTGGGTACAAAACACAACCTGGGTTGTCTAATGGACATGTGTCCGTCTTGGGATCTCCAGTAGAGACACGTGGAAAGCAGTTGTCTTATAAGCCTGTAGAATCATCTTCAGAGATACCAACCGAGCTGTAGTTCAGCCAACCCCGTGTATTTACTTGTTAAGTAAAAGGGCAAATGAATGAATGCCTGTTCAAATAAACAACGTAATAATACCACTGCCTGCATACTAAGAGGGAGATGTTTTTACAGCCATCTTCAGGAAAACAAATGCACCTCCTGGTCAATAATGAAAAGTGCTGGTGACTACGGGCAGAAAGTCTCGCCATGAAAACAGCCAAACCAGAAATTCCAGAAAAGTTCTCTCCAAGTCTGTTAGAATTTCATGGCAACACCTCTGACTATTTCAGCAGGAAAAAAAAAAAAACCCTGGCGCACACTGTCACCATTTGTGAGGACCAAATGCAAAAGAGCTGGGTGTGTTAGAAGATGCTTTGTGCCCACCTGTACCATTTACCTGCTTTGTATGCTAAAGCTTTGTGACCAATTGGCAGTTGGCTAGGCTGTCAATCAATCCACAAAACCCATATTGAGAGCCTTCTGCAAGTCCATGTGGAGAGGAGGCGAGGCTGCGGAAGCAAGCTTTCCAATCTAGCGCCTTTCATTAAAGTCCAAAATCTCTTGTCTTCGTCTCTGTATTAAAAGAAATAATTTCATGTCCAGTCCCTCCTTTAAAAAGTGACAGAACTCAGCCATGCAATAGTCATCAGTTCTCTTTGGTGACCCCATTTAGCTAATGGAAAATCAGGGACATCCATGTGCAATTATTAGATATTGAAAAATTACAACATGTCAAAGTTTTCTTTTTGCAGCAGACACACACTCCCAGGGTTTGCTCTGCAGCTGTGAAATAAACACGTACAGCTGCAACATGTCAAGAGACCTTTATATCATCGGGAAGTTTTCCATTTGCTGCATCTTCCTGAAACATGATAAGCAGCCAGAGGTTAGAGCTTCTTGATCACATTAGCTGTGCTGTGCTGTTCTGACTAACCACAAGTTTACCCAAGTAGGTGAAATCTCAGGGAGATGGGAACTGTGCACCGCCTCTATACTTTGTTAACATAATCACCAAAAGGGCAGTGACTGGAGGAAGAGGTCTGCACAGGTGGTTGATAGTGCCCACTCTGGAGTCATCTGAGGTCACCTACGTGACTTAGAGAAATCTGCCTCGTGCCCTGAGGCTGGAAGCTGGAGATAACTCTAGTGCCAGAGTGTAAAAACAGCATGGGCGGGTGTCTGCCCTTCTCTAACTTTACAAGGAGGAAGGAGAACCAAGATCAACAGCCCAGGGCTGATTCCTATGAGGTGGGATCAGACGTGCCTCCTTTCTCTGCCATCTCTACAAGTTCTGTACAAGGCTGAGTCCTGTGAGGCGGAGGTCAGACATGCTTCTTCCCTCCACCATCTTTACCAACTCCGACACCAACCGTCCCTCCCACAGCACTCTCTGCTTCTCCGCTGGGTGTGTTAATTCATTGCAATGGCCACACAGAACTCACAGGCCATATTCACGATTATGGGGTTTATTAGGGAAGTAACAATTCAGGCTCAGGAACACTCAAGGATACAGTTCTTCCATCAGGACAGCCTCTTCCTGACTGTGCGTGCAGTCACACCTCTCCCTGGCCCTCAGTCTCTGCCCAAAGCCACTCAGCTTTCTCTCTCCGTGGGCCAGGAAGCCTGCCGAGCCTTCTCCTGCTGCCTGGTCTCTGCTGCTGCTCCTCGCTGCGTTTAGTGTTACAGTTCTCTCTTCCTCTGTTTCCTGGTTCCAAGAACTTCTCAGCGCAGAAATCCCAGGTCCACAGAACGCGTTGGCTCTTCTTCCTTGGTGTGGTGGTATCTTCTCTCTCTGCCTCTTGGGTGGCTCATTCCAAATCCAGTGGGATGGCAAAACTGACCAATCCCTTTGGTGGGCCACAATTACCGTATCTGCACAGTCCTGCCCAGTCACTTGGGTGGGAGTTACAAGACCATGGCTAGAAAGGCCATATTAAGTAATTCATTACACCACGCAGGGTCAGGACTAGGGCGAGGTGAGTGAGGCACTGACCTCGGGAGCAAAATTGAAGGGGGCACCAAAAACTCAGTAATCAAGATAAATAGTACTTAAAATTCAATATTTTTAAAAATAAAATTAACAAGCTACAATTTTTGTAAATAAAAGTTGATTGGAACCAGGGCCAGCGCTAGTAAGCTGAGTGAGACAGGGTTGTACACGGTCAGATTGTATCTTTCTTTAAAATTTTGATATTTTGTTTTACCATGGATTTTTTTAAATATTAATCGGGTTTTTTAAGTATTGCTTTAAAATATCATTGTTGTTGTGTGCTGTCAAGTCAATTCTGACTCATGGGGACCCTATATGCCCCCATAGGGTTTCCTAGGCTGTAATATTTATGGGGCCCTAGTGGCACAGTAGTTAAGGGTTATGATGAGCTATGGCTGCCAACCAAAAGGCTGGCAGTTTGAATCCACCGGCCGCTCCTTGGAAACCGTGGGGCGGTTCTCCTCTGTCCTAGAGGGTCGCTATGAGTTGGAATCGACTCGACGGCAACGGGTTATTCTTTATGGGAGCAGCACCAGGTCTTTTTCCCGCAGAGCAGCTGGTGGGTTCAAACCGCCTACCTTTCGGTTAGAAGCCTAGTGCTTTAACCATTGAGCCCCCGGGGAGCCTGTTAAAATATTATTTATCTTGATTACTGAGTTTTTTGGCTCTCACTGTCTTCACCCCAGTCCTGACTCTGACCAGTACTTAGCCCACGGGATCACTGCTAATTGCCATTCAGTCAGCTCTGACTCACGGCAACCCCCACACACGACACGACAAGCCAGTACCCAGTCCTGTGCCGTCTTCACAATTGCTGGTATGCCGGAGTCCCTTGCTGCAGCCACTGTGTGTTTTGAATGTCCTCCAACCGAAGGACTCATCTTCCAGCACTGTAACAGACAGTATTCTCTTGTGATCCATAGAGTTTTCATTGGCTGATTTTTGGGCGTAGATCACCAGGCCTTTCTTCCTAGTCTTAGTCTGGAAGCTCCACTAAAACCTGTCCACCATGGGTAGCCCTGCTGGTATTTGAAATACCTGTGGCATAACTTCCCACATCATAGCAGTATGGAAGCCTCCACAGTATGACAGACAGATGGGTGTTGCCATAGGGTTACTGGGAAGATTAAATGAGATAATGCATCTAGATACTGGCCTGCTCTGTATCTCCTCACTCTATGTCCCCTCACTCTGCGTCCTCTCTACCCACGCCGGCTGCAGTGCCCAGTTGCCATGCATGCTGACAGCTTCCCCACTCGGGTCCCGGAGACCACCCCCCCTCCGCCTGAGTATTCTCCCACCCCAGGTGAACTTACACAGCCCTTAAGAAATGCCAGTAATTTAGTGCCTCCAGAGGAACCCTCAGCCAATGAGAATGGTAGCTGGTGAATAGACATCCCCACGCAGACTTTTCTTCCCAAAGGCTGTGGACAAGCAGAAAAATAGCTAGCTGTAAGTCTACGGCTACCCGTTACCCATTGCCGTCGTGTTGATTCCGACTCATAGCGACCCTATAGGACAGAGTAGAACTGCCCCATAGAGTTTCCAAGGAGCACCTGGTGGATTCAAACTGCCGATCTTTTTGGTTAGCAGCCATAGCTCTTAACCACTACACCGCCAGGGTTTCCTAAGGCTGCGGACAGACCCTATGATTGTTCGATTTGGGGAAGGTGCAGTCATATCCCCTCAATCTTGAAGGTAAGAGCTAGAAACTTAGAAAGCTTTATAACTTACCAGAAGAAAAGCGGTGGGGTGGGGGAGGAAATAATGGGGTCAGGGGACAGCCCTTCCCGGTGCAAAATGAACAAAACGTCACAGAGTGCCAGGGACTCTGTTTGTTTTCATTGCCGACATCCTAACACTCATCCCTAACAGCAGATGACTCACTGTGTGTGAAAATCGCGTCCACGGTGTTTTTGCAAAGCGGAGGACGAGGTGGTTTATTTCTTGGCCCCAAACACATTTTTTCTCTTCAGCCAAAACCATTTTTTAGTTCTCTTTTAAGAGAGGAAAACAAACACAAATTTGTGAAGCAAAGAAAGGGTGTGTATGTGTGTGTTAATTAATGTTTCACCAATTTAACCTCATTTTTAAAGGGAAGCTGAGCAGAGTCTGTCGAGAGCATGTATGGGATGCCTCGTTCAGTGTATGTTGGAGGAGCCAACTCTTTTCTTGTTTATACTCAATGCTTTACAACTTAGAAAACCTAAATATACAATTTTTCTCCCCATAATCCCTCACAGTGGCACAAGATGTTAATCTCTCTCTTGTTTTTGCCAGTTTTACTTCACCCCTTCATTGAGCCAAGTGCTTATGAAAATCAGAACTCCCTGCCAAGGAGAATTCAGGAGGCTGTCTAGAACAGAGATCCCTGGGAACTGTAGTTTATTTGGTATTTCGCTGCGACACTTCCATGAAAAGCATGCTATCCTACCTTAAACAATCCAGAAGGATTGTGTTATGGATTGACTTGTGCCCTCCCAAAACCTGCGTTATAAATCTTAACCCCTATACCCGTGGATAAGGAGTCCTGGTGGTGTAACAGTTAAGTGCTCAAGTGACAAGTGAAAGTTGGCCATTGGAACCCACCTAGCGGCTCCGAGGGAGAAGAGACCTGGTGAGCTGCTCCCATAAAAATTATAGCCATGAAAACCTTGCGGGGAGTTCTACTCTGTCACACGGGGTCACTTTGAGTTGAAATCAACTCCACGACACCTAACAACAACAACGTACCTGTGGATAGTAATGTCATTTGGAAACAGGATCTCCTTTGTTATGTTAATTAGGTCATAGCAGTGTAGACGTGTCTTAACCCTAACCAGTCCTGACATGTAAAAAGAGCAGATTTGACACAGACGCAAGAAAGCAGGAATAGGGGAAAGACAGACACCCCATGGAGATCTCCAAGGACCTCCGAGATGCCGAGAGAGGATTTTTCCCCCCGGAGCAGAAAATCCTTGTCTGGGCTTCTCTAGTATTCTTCTTGGAGATCTTGGAGGTCTCCACTTGGTGTCTGCCTTTCCCCTATTCCTGTTTACTTGTCTCTGTGCCCAATCTCCTCTTTTTACATCTCAAAAGTGGTTAGGGTTAAGACAGGCCCCACACTGCTATGGTCTAATTAACACATCAAAGGAGACCGTATTTCCAAATAGGATTATATTCACGTTTGTGTTGTTGTTGCTGTTAGGTGGTGTGGAGGCGCAGTAGTTCTGAGCTATGGCTGCTCATCAAAAGGTCGGCAGTTTGAATCCACCAGCTGCTCCTTGGAAACTCTATGGGGCAGTTCTACTCTGTCCTACAGGGTGGCAGTGAGTTGGAGCTGACCCCATAATAAGAGCAGTCGTGAGGGCCCCCTAACCTAAGCGATACTCTGGTAACCTTCCTGACAAATAAACGCAGGCTGTAACTGGGATGCTTTTTCTCCTGGTAAATTTCAAAGCATTTTACTGAAACTGTACACACAGCTCAACAAGAAACTGAAGGATGAGCGAGATCTCTTGTTTTTTTCTCAGTGACTATCATATTCTATTAAGCTACATGAACTTAACGCAAAATGAACCCTGTTTTAATCTAAGTTAGGCACAAAAAATACATAATTTTTTTAAGGCACTAGGAAGTAAGTTAGTCAAAGTGCTAACCACGCTGTGTAAAACCTGAGTGAGTGGGTGTTATACTGTTAAAATGTGTGAAAGTTCAAGAAGCTTACTGAAGCGCCAATGTTCCCTTCTAAAGCATATATCCAACAATTATAATTTGCAAACCGTTTCAATGTAGTCTAAATCGGGTGTGGAGAAAGCCAGTTGGAAAATTAGCCACAAAAAGAAGTGAGAAATTAGTGCAATTGGAGGAAAATCTGAGATGAAGGAAATTGGCCAGATTATTAGGAGATTGTATAAACATAGTCACATTGAAAAGCTTTTGATTTTTACGTAAATCTTGAGCTTTTGAAAGCAGAATTTCCTTTCAACATTCTCAAAGGCTGTTAGGAATATTTTTCAAAATAATATTAAGGGATGGAGTAAGCAGATTGCACCAGGAATGACACATTCCCTTTATCTAATTAACCGGAAAACCTTTCCGCACCAACCCTTACTGCTGAAATTCGTACTATAATGCCACTGTGATGAAAGCAAACCGAACTTCATCTTGGTTGAGAACCTGTCGTTTTAGGTGATGGAGCATCACACACAGGACTGAAAGCAAAGCGAAGATTGGGTGCATGGGTAGGGTGGGTGGAGTGGGGGGTGGGAAATACAGTCCACAGTGTGTCCCTCTTCTTCCTCCTTGCCCCACTGAGATCTAAACCGTCTGCCTAATCTATTTCGGAACACACTAAAAAATGGGGAGGGAGGGCATTCTTAAAGAAGTTACAGAATATTCAACTGTTCTGAAAAATACATGGAAGAGAAGTAGAGAAGCAGAGGGTAAGCACATCCATTTTGCCCTAATACGTTGAGGCAAGAGGAGGGAAAGGATAAAGGTTGATTTTATGTATAGTAACCAACCAGTTGCCCTCGAGTCCTTTGCAACTCATGGTGACCGCATGTGTGCCACCGCAGACTTGTGCTCCATAGGGTTTTCAATGGATGAGTTTTCAGAAGTAGACTGCCAGGCCTTTCTTCGGAGGTGCCTCTGGGTAGACTCAAACCACCAACCTTTCGTTTAGCTGCCGACCGCTTAACAGTTTGCCCCACCCAGAGACGTCTTACGCGTATTAGCCAAGGTCTTTTTGTTTTTGTTTTTAAGCACCAACTGATTTAAGTATCTCCTTTTGCCCGCGAGGGTTGGTCACCTGTCCCCCAAAGCAGCAGGTCCATGCTGATTGTTAATGCTCCATAGCTTTGCTCTGAGACCCCTGGGAGATGTCTGGGAGGCAGTAGAAAGATAGCGGATAATAATGGCTAATATTGATCTAGTACTAGGCATTTTCCATGAATTGCCTTATTTCACCCTCACACTAGCCTCTCAAGTGTTATCGGATGTCATCGAGTCAGCTCCGACTCATAGAAACCCTCTGCATGACAGAATGAAACACTGCCCTGTCCTGGGCCATTCTCACAATAGTATGTAAGTCTGAGCTCATTCTAGTAGTCACTGCGTCAAGCCATGTCACTGAGGGTCTTCTTCCTTTTCACAACCCTCTACTTTACTAAGCGTGACTTCCTTCTAAGAGATTCGTTCCTCCTAATAACGTGTCCAGAGGAAGTGAGATGAAGTCTCGCCATCCTCACCTCTAAGGAGCATTCTGGCTGCACTTCTTCCAAGACAGATTTGTTTGTTCTTCTGACAGTCAGCGGTATATTCAATATCCTTTGCCAACACCGTAATTTTAATGCAGCAGTTCTGCTTCGTTTTCCCTTTGTTCCTTGTCCAGCTTTCTCAGGCATACAAGGGGATTGGAAATACCATAGCTTGGGTCAGGTGCACTTTAGTCCTCAAAGTGACATCTTTGCTTTTTAACACTTTAAAGAGATCTTTCACAGCAGATTTGCCCGAAGCAATGGGTAGTTTGATTTCTTGACTACTGCTTCCGTGGGTGTTGATTGTGGATCCAACTAAAATGAAATCCCTGACAGCTTCAATATCGTCTCCATTCATCATGATGTTGCTTATTGGTCCAGTTGAGAGGATTTTTGTTTTCTTTGTGTTGAGGTGTAATCCGTACTGAAGGCTGTAGTCTTTGATCTTCATCAGTAAGTGCCTCAAGCTGTGTTCACCTTCAGCAAGCAAGGTCGCGTCATCTGCATATCACAAGTTGTTAACAAGTCTTCCTCCAATCCTGATGCCCCTTTCTTCTTCATATAGTCCAGCATCTCAGATTATTTGCTCAGCGTACAGACGGAATATAAGATTAAAGGATACAACACTGCCACCCAGCTTCTGATTTTAAACCCTCTGAAGTAGATACCAATATAACCTCATGTCACAGATGCGGAAGCTGAGGACCAGAGAGGTGAAATGACCAGCCTAAGGTCACCCAACAAGGAAGGGAAGAACAGGGACTTGAGTCAGGTCCACAGAATCCCAAAGTCCATGCTGTTACACACTGTTTTACAGTGGGCCTATTTTCTTTCATTGATTTTCAAGCACACATCAGTTGTGCGCTACAAATAAACTGTGTGCTCTTTGGGCTACAAATAAATAGAAAACGACAAACTGAGGATGGTTGCTGGTCCGTCTCCTACCACTCTATTCTGCTTTCCTGCTTAAGAAGCCATCTAGTGCATGCAAATTGTGTTAAGTCACTTCCTTATATATTTCTTTGAGTGCTTACTGAAATAGAAAATGAAATCATCATCCACCTTAGCATGGCAATTTAGGTATAAACAGTCAAAACAGCCAATATTGATCAAACGAGCTAATGTAACATATAATATGGGATATGTACCTGGAGGAGTATAAAACTGCCACCACCCAATGTCTACTTTGCATACGAATGCAGAAGTTCTATTCCTTAAGTGTCTGTGGAAGAGTGACCCAAGGATACAGCGCAGTCTGTGCCCTCAAGGAGCTCATGCTCTTGTTTAAGAAGCAAAATTCTCCCGGACGAAAGAGCCAGGACAAAAAGTTATTCAAACTTAGTTAAGCACTAATAATAGGTGCTTCAGGGCCTCTGGAAGGCGAGAGAAAAAATGTTGGTTAATAATGTCCTCGATCTTACTTAAATCTCTAAAAAAAAGCAGGACACCTGCCAAAAGGCAACAGAAATCAGTCAGGGCCACCTTTCAAAAGCTGCACACCTGTGCCCGGAGCTTCCAGCTCCAAAAGGCCCTGATGACAACTTGTGCCTTTCCAAACAGTTGTCATCACAAATTTTGGCAGCCAAGGAAATAAAAGCAGCTAAGAGTTTCATCAGTGTTTAGTCTTAATACGGCCAAGTTGGGTGGGGCTGCTGGCTCTGCCCACCAGCACCTGGGGCATCTGGCTGCAGCCCAGGGTATCCTGCCGCTGTGCTGCTGGATGGCCCAGGCCTGCAGAGTCCCTGTCTGGTTCGCTCCTTGGCCTTTGTGGCCAGTGCATTACCCGGCACCCAATGAGTGCTCAATAACTCAAGCAGATGAATGAAGTCTCCCAATCAAATGGGAAATCACAGGGCAGGCTATGGTGGGGATGGTGTTCCTTTCTGTTGGTTCTTCCTGTATTTTCATGATCCTCGTTTCAAACAGAGAGCCAGGCTTTGGCCTCCCTTGTCTCATGGTGGGGCTGTGGGGGGGGGGGGTGTCTAAAGTCAGCAGCAAATCTCGTCTTTCGTGGAAACCCTAAGTCACTGAAATGAGTACTATGGATTTTCAGAAGATGGTGGAGAGGGGAGAGGAGAATAGATTTCTGGAGGAAAAATGGGCAAGCAGACAACCCGAGATTTCTTGTGAACTTTGGGAGATCCTCTAGGTAACCCGGACCAAAGGCCCACACATGGCAGCACTCTGGGGACACCAGGACTTCAGAGGGGACGACTCTAGACTGCTTCTAAGCAGGCTGGAAGCCACTCACGTTCCACCTCAGCACTGATCCCAGTGCCCTTCAGGTTTTTTTCTTCTATTAAAGTCAAATAAATTAAATTTAATAAATTATTTTAAAAGCATTAAAAAAAAAAAAAGTAAACCCCATTGCCATCGAGCTGATTCTGGCTCATAGCGACCCTATGGGACAGAGTAGAACTGCCCCACAGGGTTCCCAAGTTGCAGCTGGTGGATTAGAACTGCTGGTCTTTCGGTTAGCAGCTGAGCTGTTAACCACTGTGCCACTAGGGCTCCATCTAAAGTGAATCTGATTTCAATAAAGTACTGTTGGCCCTCCGTATTTACGGGTGCTGCATCCACAGATGTAACCAACCGTGAATGGAAACTATGCAAGGAAAAAATAGAAAGTTCCAAAAAGCAAAATTTGATGTTGCCAAGCGCAGAGCTACCACTTGATGCTGAAGAATGAAGCAATGTGCGGCATCCCCTGCTGTGGCCTCCGCCATCTCGCCGATGCCCAGTCTCCTTCCGCCATCTCGCCGATGCCCAGTCTCCCTCCGCCATCTCGCCGATCCCCAGTCTCCCTCCAGTACTCTTTGTAGGAGCATTGTTCACCTCACATCTCGTTCTTCACACCTTGTGTTGCGTGCACCCTTTGTGAAAAAATCGCTCCTAAAAAGCAATAAAATGGTCAAACCAATCCTTCCAGGCTAAGTGTGAGGGGTTGAGGAGAGAGAGAAGGAGTGTCAGGCTAGTAAGGGATGGCTGGCTAGCTCTGGGAAGCCCTCCAGGCTCAAGGACTTCAAGATCACGGGGAACTGGCATTGCTGAGGCCCAGACAGCATCAGTATTCCCAGAAGAGCTCCAGAAACTCAGAGAAGACAAGGCCTGCCTTCCAGAGCAAGTCTTCAGTCGTGATAAAACAACTATTTCCAGAGCATTTACTTTGTGTGGGGATTATAAGCGATCTAGAGATGATTTAAAGTATATGGAAGGATGGGTGTAGGTTATATGTAAATGTTGTTGTTGTTAGGTGCTGTCAAGTCGGTTCTGATTCATAGTGACCCTATGCACCACAGAACCAAACACTGCCCGGTCCTGCGCCATGCTCACAATTGCTGTTATGCTTGAGCCCATTGTTGCAGCTACTGTGTCAGTCCATCTCACTGAGGGTCTTCCTCTTTTTCGCTGACCCTGTACTTTACCAAGTATGATGTCCTTCTCCAGGGACTGATCCCTCCTGACAACATATCCAAAGTATGTAAGACGTAGGCTCACCATCCTTCCTTCTAAGGAGCATTCTGCAAATACTACGCCATTTTACATAAGGGACTTGAGCATCCTCTGATTTTGGTATCTTCAGGGGTCCTGGAATCAATCCCCCATGGATACTGAGGGACAACTGTACATATTGCTTCAAGGGGGCACTGGAATTAGAGGACACCGATCTTCTGGTGGCACAGTTGTTAAGCGCTTGGCTGCTAACTGAGAGGTCGATGGTTCGAATTCACCAGCCACTCCTCAGGAGACAAATATGGAGTCTCCTTCCATAAAGACTTACAGCCTTGGAAACCCTGTGGGGTAGTTCTATTCTGTCACACTGGATCACTATGAGTCGGAATTGACTCAACAGCAACAGGTTTGCTTTTTGGTTTTGAGCTCCTGTGAAGGGTGGTGGAAAAATTCAGGGACAGTTAATGGTGGTGGTTGACAAATATGATGCCACGTGAAGAGTGTTGAAATGGCATATGTTTTGCTACCTATGCATTTAATACAATAAATAATTAAAAAGAGGGGCACTAAGAAGCAGGTGTTCCTACAACAGCTCACAGGACACTCCCTTCTCTCTGTCCTCATCTCTTTCCCTCAAGTAAACCTTCTCACTGAAGGAACCAGTCACTTGTATTAAAATATCAATTAAATAAGTTTGCATAACAAGCAGCTGATTAGCAGTAAAGCCACTATCTTTCCTTTGGAGAGTGCCATAGTCTCTAACTTAACAAATCAATAAAAGCATAAGAATTCCTTTTTTAGTTTTTTTTTTAAGAATTTTATGTGAATAACACATTCTAAGTGGACCATCAAGAGTGGGAAGAAAGGCTTGCCTTCTGGTCCTAGCTGTAGTGGTATCTGTTTATATACTTATGAATGGAAGCATGTAAGAAGAAGATTATATCAATTTGTTTTGCAAGTAATCCAGTCTAACTGCTTGAAAATAATCATGATCTACGGCAAGTTTTCTAAATAATAGCCTTTCTTTTGCCAATGGAACAGCAACCGGCAAAATTTAAAGAATAGCTACTTTATAAGTGTGATTATTCAACGCAACTGACTTACAAACTGCCATGGAAGCAACTTGTAATGTAACCATTTCTCAAACTGAGTGCCATAGACACCAACCCTCCCTCCAAGAGTTCATAAACTCACCTTGCAGTTCGTGAGTTGTAAAAGTATTTTAAATTACAACCTAAAAAAAAAAAGTTTATTTTACGGCTTACAGAGACAAAACTTAACTCTTGCTGTGATCCTTCCTAATTCGAAGACAGTGTAATAGGACCAAAATTTAGTTTATCATCAGTGTTTCTGCAAAGGGGGTCCTCAGAATAGGATCACCACCGGGGAGGTTCTACCATCTTTTCCTCTAAAAAGGGTCCATATAATACTCAAGCACAGGAACCATTGTTTAATCAAGTAGAACCTTGCTCTTCAAAGTGTGGTCCCTGGACCAACAACACTGGCATCTATCTCCTCGAGTGTTGTTAGAAATGCAGACTCTCAGGCCCCATCCACATCTACGGAATCAGAATCTGCCTTGGATTCCAGCACAGTGAGCGCTGGGATTGGATTCCCAACTGCAACACTTACCAAATGTGTTTCTTAACCTTTCCGAACCTCAGGTTCCTCACCCGTAAATGAAGATAATGACGTAAGTTCCTACCTCATACGTTTGCTGTGGGGATTAAACAAAAGAATGCGCATAGAAGATGTCACACAGTGCAACCCAAAGCTGTCAATAAATGTTAGTTATTGGTACACTAATTTTCCTCAAAAAAGTAAGAATAAAAGAAAAAGTCCCCTACAATCCAAAGATCCATTAAAAAAAAAAAAAAATTCCAAGAGGTGACCTCTGTTGGTAAGCTGATATCTATGCAACCATTATTTTTCCTAAAATTCTGTATGTATTACAAAATTTGTCCTAAAATAATTTTACCCACTCTTTTAAGTCAATATAGGAAGAACATTTACCTGTGTCATTAAATATACTTACTCAGTATCATTGTAAAACATTCAATTCTATGGACTGAGTAGTTCCTGAAATACAGTAAGGAACCAAAACTTTGTGTTGCCCAACAGATGTATTTGCCATCCTGTTGTACCAACCCTAGTGTTGGACTTCTGGATTCTGTATTATATTTTTCCATGGTAAATAAGACAACTGTGAATACTCTAAAAAAATAGTAAGAACAGAGAAGTCTTATCATAAAGATGTTTTTCTATTTTAGCCAATAAGGATGCATGTTAAAAAAATCCTCATAGCTAACATAGCCCTCAATGTTGGGAGAAGACACGCTGAGATTTCCTAGTAATTTGTTAATGGTTGATAGTCTCCATATTGATTTCCTTAATGGCACTGTGTAATGTGACAGTTTATCAAATTCTTTGTGCAGTGAAAGTAGATTTCCAGAAACAGCATTTAAGCTCCACTTGATGGAAAAATACTTCTGTTTGCTGGAGAAATGAGGAGAGTAAATTGGAAACACTCCTACTGGCAGACTTGCATTCAAAAGAGGACTCAGTCCATACAATTCATACTTACATTTTTTCTTTAAAACTCCTAAGATATTGGCTCATAATTTGAAACACGACGTCCAGAGCCCTATGCAATGTGACTGAAATTAAGCCACACGTCCAGTTCAGCATGTCATTATGGCAACTTCTCACACAATTGTCCTCTTAGTGCTTGAACAATTGCTGATTTCCTGGCTTTGCAAAGAAGCCCCATCCAAGCTGCCTTCTCTGGAGGCTCATCCTGGTACCAAGGGAAGTTGTGTATGATGGTGACAGAAACGTTCACAAGAGTAAATTCTGGAAGAATAGCATTTTATTACTGGTCACACTTTGCATTCCAATTTGTTTTCTTTCTCAGTATGTCATAGACTTCTTTAAAGTGTTAAAAAGCAAAGATGTCACTTTGAGAACTAAGGTACACCTGACCCAATTCATGGTATTTTCAATTGCCTCAGATGCATGGGAAAACTGGACAATGAAGAAGGGAGACCGAAGAAGAATTGATGCCTTTGAATTATGGTATTGGTGAAGAATATTGAATATACCATGGACTGCCAGAAGAACGAACAAATCTGTCCTGGCACAAGTACAGCCAGAATGCTTCTTAGAAGGGAGGATGGTGAGACTTTATCTCACATACTTCGGACATGTTGTCAGGAGGGACCAGTCCCTGGAGAAAGACATCATGCTTGGTAAAGTAGGGGGTCAGCAAAAAAGAGGAAGACCCTCAACAAGATGGATTGACACAGTGGCTGCAACAATGGGCTCAAACATAGCAAAGATCGTGAGGATGGCACAGGATCAGGCAGTGTTTTGTGCTGTTGTGCATAGGGTCGCTATGAGTCTGAACTGACTCAACGGCACATAACAACAACATGCTATTTGTGGTGTCCCTGATTTCCAACATTTCAGCAAACTTTAGCAATAAAAGCACTGGTTGGAACTTTGCCTTCTTCCTAACACTCAGGATGGCACAGGAAGGAATTTCAAAACGCCAAAATCATCTATCTGTGAAAGGGGATTGTGCCTTGGCCTGAGATTAGAAACGGAGTCTCTTAAAGGCTGAGGTGGAACTTTGCCCTCTGTGTCCACCGTGTCTAGCTGGTATGTTTACTGGGTGAATGACACTGAATCATCCAAGTTATAAAGCGCATTTTAAAATTATGCCCATCTTCTCCAGGTTGCATAAGAATTATTGTAATATTTGATTTTGGCAGGAGCAAAATTTAATACGCCGTGAAACAAACCAGGTATTTGATGAATAATTGTACATAAAACCATGCTTGGCACTCTGAAGGCTAGATGAAGATGATAAAACAAGGGACTTTATTCATTAAAAACTAAATTGTCTGAGGAACTGTTTTACGTTAAAGGGAACTAAAGAGACACGAAAACTAAGCACAGTGTGGAATCTGTAACTGAATCCTGGATTGTGGGGGAAAGAGCTCTGAAGGACATTATTGCGACAACTGGAGAAATTTGAATATGGGCAGTATATTGGATAATAATCGTAAATTAAGGTTAAGTGCCCCAGATATAATCATTGTATTATGGTTATTTAGGATAACTTCAAGGAGCCCTGGTGGTGCAATTAAGGGTTCATCTGCTAACTGAAACGTTGGCAGTTTGAACCCACCAGCTACTCCGCAGGAGAAAGGAACGGGCAATCTGCTTCCTTAAAGATTTCAGCCTGGGAAATCCTATGGGGCAGTTCTACTCTGTCCTATAGAGTCACTATGAGTCAGAATCAACTCGACAGCAAACAACAAGAAGTAATTTATTTGTTCTTAGGAGATAAATTCTTAAATATTTGTTAAAATGCCTGCAATTAATTCTCAAATGGTTCAGAAAAATCATCTGTATCTATGTATGTTACACATACATATACATACATTATATATAATATTAAATAATATGTATAATGTTATATATTATATAACATATATTATATGTTATATATACCCATACATACATTATATACATACTGTTATATATACATAACATACACATATATAAATACACATTTATATATACATATGATATATAGATACACATATATATATATATATACATGAGCTCTGGTGGCACAGTGGTTAAGAGCTCAGCTGCTAACCAAAAGGTCAGCAGTTTAAATCCACCAGCCGCTCCTTGGAAACCCTATGGGGAAGTTCTACGCTGTCCTATAGGGTCACTATGAGTTGGAATTGGCTCGAGAGCACCTAACAACAACAACACAACATGTATACATATGATATGTATACACACACACTATTCATGTGTGTGTGTATACAGAAAGACAAAGAAAGCAAATGGGGCAAAATATTAACAACTGATGAATCTCCATGAAGAATACAGGGTTGATCATTATGTTATTCTTGCAACTTTCCTGTAGTAATAAAAAGTGGGGATGGGTAAGCCCTTTATGATGAAAAGCTTCAAATCTGTCAGAAGAGCAATAGCAAAAAATAAAGATGTGGCCAATGGCTAACAAAAGAACATTACAGTCTGATAGTACAATAAATTGTACAAAAATTCTTTTAGGAGTGAAAGCATCCACATAAGATGACTCTACACAGAGATAATATTTGACCCTAAATATATAAGCAGGGTTTTATTACACATAAGAAAATACCTTTAAAAATAACTGAACTAGAGTGAAATGATCCAAGACAGCTACAGGAGTGCCAGAAATAGTCATTAAAGCAAGTGCAGAGAGAGGAATAGACGTCTCAGACCTGTCTTCTCAAACAACTAGACTATAGACAGACGACTGGCAGAGCTGGGAACCTCAGCTTTCGACTACTTGTGTAAGCACTGACATCAGCTGCAGGACCTCTTGCAAAAATGCCTCATTCCATGCAATCGCTGAGCTCATAAGCTCATAAGCTTTCTAAACAGCCAAAAAGTTCCAATAAGCCAATACAGGTTCTCAAATTCATCTTAATAATGGATGCAAATCTAACAAATATTCCTTCTACTTGTGGCTACTGTTCTTGTAAATTGTTTTCAGATTTTCAATAATTGATCAAGCTACTTCTTCTTTCAGTTAGATTCTTCAAAAATCATTTAATAGGCAGTAGAGTGTGCTATTAAGGAGGGGGAGCTGTGGTGTTAGACTACCAGTTAGAGGCTGAAATTTACTAGCCACCTGAGCTTGAGCAAATTTTTAATCTTCCTGTGTCTTGGTGTTGTCATGTGTAAAATGAAGGAAATAAATATTTTTTACCCCTCAGACTTCCTGTGCTTATTAAATTAAGTGATGCTCTTGGGATAGGACCAGGCACACTCCAGACACCAAATAAATACCAGCTAGTATTATTTATAATTTATTTCAGTTTATCTATTTTTATGTATTTCATAAAACAAGAGATGGGCATATTTAAAAGCTACATATAACCGACTTCTGTGCCTATTGTAAAAATACTAATAAAAATACTAACATGTAATTATCTAGGAAGGAGCCCTGGTCAGCGGTTCAAGCCCACTCAGCGGCTCCCCAGGAGAAAAGAACTTGCGATCTGCTCCTGTAAAGATTACAGCCTAGGAAACCCTATGGGGCAGTTCTACTCTGTCACATGGAATCACAATGAGTCTGACAGCATGCATCAACAATAATTATCTAGGATTCCAGTTTGCCATATAGTGGGAGAAAGTATAAAAGGTTTGGAGTTTTAAAAATCTGATTTTAAATCTTTACTTTCTTTAACTGTGTGCTCTTTGGCAAATACTTACAGTCCTCTTGGCTTTAGACCCTTATCTGGAAAATGGGAATAATACTCTCCCTGCATGGACATAGGAGCCCTGGTGGTACAGTGGTTAAGAGCTCGGCTGCTAACCAAAGGTCAGCAGTTCGAATCCACCAGCCGCTCCTTGGAAACCCTATGGGGCAGTTTTACTCTGTCTTGTAGGGTTGCCATGAGTCGAGTTTGTTTTTTTTTTTTTTTTTTGCAGTGACATGACAGAATCCTTTGATAATGCCTACCACACTGCAGTCACGCGGTAAATGGTAGCCATGATCGTTCTCATTCAGCCAGCCTACTTAACAGGTATGGTTGTCTAATATCATAAATACATGGAGGCATAGAGTTGTTTATACCTCGTCAAATCCCCCACTTGTCTGTCAATTTGCTGTACCATGATGGCTTGCGTGTTGCTGTGATGCTGGAAGCTATGACATCAGTATTTCGAATACCAGCAGGATCACCCGTGGTGGACAGCTGAGCTGAGCTACCAGACTAAGACAGACTGGGAAGAAAGACTCGGTGGTCTACTTCTGAAAAATTAGCCAGTGGTTACGAACAGCAGCGGAACATTGTCTGATATTGTGCTGGAAGATGAGCCTCTCAGATTGGAAGGCACTCAAAATACGACTAGAGAAGAGCTGCCTCCTCAAACTAGAGTCGACCTTAATGATGTGGGTGGAGTCAAGTTTTCAGGACCTTCATTTGCTGATGTGGCACGACTCAAAATGAGAAGAAACAGTTGCAAGCATCCATTAATAATGTTGTCGTTGTTGTTAGGTGCCATCGAGTCGGTTCTGACTCATAGCGACCCTATGTACAACAGAATGAAACACTGCCCAGTCCCACTCCATCCTCAGAATAGTTGCCATGTTTGAACCCATTGTTGTAGTCACTGTGTCTATCCATCTCATTGAGGGTCTTCCTGTTGGTTGGTGACTCTCTACTTTACCAAGCGTGATGTCTTTCTGCAGGGACTGGTCCCTCCTGATATCATGTCCAAAGTATGTGTGACAAAGTCTTGCCATCCTTGCTTCTAAGAAGCATTCTGCTATAGTTCTTCCAAGACAGATTTGTTTGTTCTTTTGGCAGTCCATAGTATATTCAGTATTGTTGGCCAACACCATAATTATAACCAACAACACCAATAAAAGAAATGTGGAATGTACGAAGTATGAATCTAGGAAAATTGGAAATCATCAAAAATGAAATGAAATGCATAAACATCGAAATCCCAGACATAAATGGATGAAATGGACAGGCATTGGCCATTTTGAATCAGACAATCATATGGTCTACTATACCAGGAACGACAAATTAAAGAAGAATGGCATTCTGTTCATTGTCAAAAAAAACATAAATGGCGACTACACATGTGGACCTAACCAGACAGAATACACAGGAATCAAATCGACTACATCTGTGGAAAGAGACGATGGAAAAGCTCAGTATCATCGGTCAGAACAAGACCAGGGGCTGACTACAGAACAGACCATCAATTCTTCATATGCAAGCTCAAGTTGAAGCTGAAGAAAATTAGAACAAGTCCAAGAAAGCCAAAGTACAATCTTGAGTGTATCCTACCTGAATTTAGAGACCATCTCAAGAATAGATTTGACATATTGAACACTAATGACCAAAGACTAGACGAGTTATAGAGGACATCATACATGAAGAAATCAAGAGATCACTGAAAAGACAGGAAAGAAAGAAAAGACCAAAATGGATGTCAGAAGAGACTCTGAAACTTTCTGTTGAACGTTGAGTAGCTAAAGCAAAAGGAAGAAATGATGAAGTAAAAGAGCTGAACAGAAGATTTCAAAGGGCGGCTTGAGAAGACAAAGTAAAGTATTCTAATGACATGTGCAAAAACCTGGAGTTAGAAAACCAAAAGGGAAGAACATGCTCAACACTTCTCAAGCTGAAAGAACTGAAGAAAAAATTCGAGCCTCGAGTTGCAATATTGAAGGATTCTATGTTGAAAATATTCAACGACACCGAAAGCATCAAAAGAAGATGGAAGGAATACACAGAGTCATTCTACCCAAAAGAATTGGTCAAAGTTCAACCATTTCAGGAGGGAGCATATGATCAAGAACGAACGGTACTGAGGGAAGAAGTCCAAGCTGCACTGAAGACATTGGTGAAAAACAAGGCTCCAGGAATTGACAGAATGCTAACTGAGATGTTTCAACAAATGAATGCAGTGCTGGAAGTGCTCATTCATCTATGCCAAGAAATTTGGAAGACAGCTACTTGGCCAACTGACTGGAAGAGACCCACGTTTGTGCCTATTCCCAAGAAAGGTGATCCCACCGAATGTGGAAATTACAGAACAGTATCATTGATATCACACACAAGTAAAATTTTGCTGAAGATCATTTAAAAGTGGTCGCACCAAGCAGTACATCAACAGGGAACTGCCAGAAATTCTAGTTGGATTCAGAAGAGGACATGGAATGAGAGGTATCATTGTTGATGTCAGACAGATCTTGGCTCAAAGCAGAGAACACCAGAAGGATGTTTACCTGCATTTTATTGACTATGCAAAGGCATTCGACTATGTGGATCATAACAAATTACGGATAACATTGAGAAGAATGGGAATTCCAGAACACGTAACTGGGCTTATGCAGAACCTGTACATAGACCAAGAGGCAGCTATTCAGACAGAACCAGGAGATACTGCATGGTTTAAAATCAGGAATGGTGTGCATCTCGGTTGTATCTTTTCACCATACTTATTCAATCTGTATGCTGGGCAACTCTTCCGAAAAGCTGCACTATATGAAGAAGAATGGGGCATCAAGATTGGAGGAAGACTCACTAACAACCTGCAATATGCAGATGACACAATCTGGCTTGCTGAAAGTGAAGAGGACTTGAAGCACTTACTGATAAAGATCAAATACTACGGCCTTCAGTATGGACTACACCTCAACATAAAGAAAACAAAAATCCTCACAACTGGACCAACAATCAACATCATGATAAACGGAGAAAAGATTGAATTTGTCAAGGATCTCATTTTACTTGGATTCACAATCAACATCCATGGAAGGAGCAGTTAAGAAATTAAACGACGTAGTGCCTTGGGCAAATCTGCTGCAAAAGACCTCTTTTAAGTGTTAAAAAGCAGAGATGTCACTTTAAGGACTAAGGTGTGCCTGACCCAAGCCATGGAGTTTTCAATTGCCTCATATGCATGGGAAAGCTAGACACTGAATAAGGAAGACTGAAGAAGAATTGATACCTTTGAATTGTAGCGTTGGCGAAGAATATTGAATATGCCATGGACTGCCAGAAGAACAAACAAATCTGTCTTGGGAGAAGTACAGTCAGAATTCTCTTTGGAAGCAAGGATGGCAAGACATGGTCTCACATAGTTTGGACATGGTATCAGGAGGGACCAGTCCCTGGAGAAGGACATCATGCTTGGTAAAGTGGAGGGTCAGCAAAAAAGAGGAAGACTCTCAACCAGATGAATTGACACAGCAGCTGCAACAATGGGCTCAAGCATAACAATGATTGTGAGGATGGCTCAGGACCAGGCAGCGTTTCTGTTGTACATAGGGTTGCTAGGAGTCAGAACCAACTTGAAGGCATCTAACAACAACCCCAACAAATTTTAAAAAATAATTGTTTCTGGTAGCCTCAAAATAATCAATAGCTGCTAAAAGTAGTTACAGCTTTTAGCAATTGTCTTTGTAAGCACATAATTTTTGTTTTGTTGTTTTACTTTTTTCTTGAGCTATACTACACATAATGAAGTACAGTAATCTTTTTTAAGTGCGCTAATCATTAGAGGGAGTCCCTCGGTGGAGCAACTGTTTAAGTGCCCAACTACTAATCAAAAGGTTGGCAGTTCAAACCTACCCAGAGGCACCTAGGAAGAAAGGCCTGGCAACCTACTTCTGAAAGTTCACAGTGTTGAAAACCTTATGAAGCACAGTTGAACTCTGCAACACACAGGTTGCCATGAGTCAGGGTCAACTCTACAGCAACTGGTTTGGTTTTTGATTTTAACTGTAAGTATAGAGCTTGGTGAGCCTAATACACATACGAACACAGCTATGTAACCACCCAGATCAAGATCTAGAACATTTCCAGTACCTTCAGACCCTTCCCAGGCAATCCCCACCCGCTGTTTTCTGGTCTAGTTTTGGTGATCCTTGAACCTCACATAGATGGAATGACACAGTCTGTACTCTTTTGGAAACACATTAAAATTCCCAGTGTGTTTCTGATAAGGTGGATTCTTGGGCTCCTCCCCTTTTATTGTTATTTTTTTATTTGTAACTGGAAGCCCACTGCCTTGGTTTCATATTCACCTGCTGTTTGTTGCAGATCAATTTTCTGGACGTGCTCTGAAGTTACTGGACTCCATCCAGTCATCTTTCAGGAACTAAATGATTACTCCTTGTGTGTTCTTTTGAAAGAAAAAACACAGGTGTAGGCATTCAAGTACATCCTCTAGAAAGAGAACATGCAAGAGGCTGGCGGGTGTTGCTATATAACTAACAAGCAGGTTCTGACATACATGGTTTAAAGCATAAACGTTTCCTTTGGGGGGAGAAATCCAGTTGTGTAGAGTTTTGGGGCAAGAACACCCAGTATGAAGAAAATATAACTCTAGGAGACAACGGAGAGGGCAGAATTGAGAGGCAAAATAAACAAGGAAGTGTAGCAAAGATTTCTGAAAACATAATAGGAAGTTATGCCCAGGAAAACAAAGCCTACTTCTTCTCAACCGGGGACAAGAGCCCATAAAGAGAGACGTGAAGAGGCACGAACACTGAGCCACTATTGGGTCTCAGCCTTTGGCACAGAGAAGGGAAGGAAAGCAGGAGCCTGGGAAGATAAATATTAATGAGTCTCTGGGAATATCAAGAAACAGAATTAATAAGAGGCAGGTAAAAGAATACTCAGACAATTTAAATATTTATAAATCAGCAGCTCTGGGTGAGATTCATTTGAACACATTCAACAAAGCGGCTAAGGCAGGACGTACCTCCAACACCAGTGTTTGCTGTGGAGACGTATGTACCAGAGAAACTTAAGCGAGGCTGATTTAGTGCTGGAGATAAAGCAGCCAAAAGCATGTCCGGGAAAAGATGGGCTAGTTAGCGTATCCAAACTACGAGTCAAAATCCTAAATGAAATCATAAATCAGTCCATGAGCACCTTGAGGAAAACAACATGGTAAGTAATAGCCAAAGAGGTTCATAAAAAATAGACGCTGTCAAAGCAACTTAATCCATTTTTGGATATGCTAAGAAACTTGGGGAAGGTAATGGATGTTACAGACCTAGTTTAGGGAGGCCCCACAGATGCACCAGACAATTCATTTTGGACCTGTCTTGTTGATGCGATGTCTGTTGCCCTCAACCTTTCCAGTGGAGAAGGGCAATGTCACCAGCACACTTAATATGAGGGGACAGACCTGTCTATCCATTCCCTACAACACCTCAGTGTGGAATTTAGTTATGGGGTAAACACAGGCAGGACCGAGAAGTACAAGCTAGAAGTTACCTAAACATCCATATATGTTTTTCCAAAAGATATAAGTCCAGTTTGCTCAAGTATAATAAATGTCTCTCATTTAGGTAACTTTTAGCTTATGTATATATAATATATATATATCTACACACACACATACGTATCTGTGATTATCAGCATAATTCAGGCAAAAACAAATCCTTTTGCCTGCATTCCTCGTTTAGCATGAGAAATATGAAAGGATGTGAAAAGAAAGGTCTTTTTTTCAAACAATGCAGATCTAATCATGTCACCAGGCCCTGCTGAAACCATTCAATGACTTCCCATTGTTCTTAGACCAGAAACCTTAGCCTGTCTAGAAGGCCCTGCCTGACCTGGTCTGTGCCCACCTCTCCAGCATCCCTCATGAGCCACACTCCTCCTGGCTCCAGGCAAGCCAGCTACTCTGGCCTTCTTTCAGTTTGTCCAAGACATCCTTGTTGACCTTGCCACAGGGCCTTTGTACATGCTGTTTGCCCTTTTACTTACTTGTTCAGTCCTCAGCTTTCAACTCAAATCCCATTTTGTGGGGGAAGGAGGGGAATCTTCTTTAACCTCCCAGACCATATGATATTCCATTGTTTTTTGCTCTAATAGAATCATATTTTCTTCCCGGAAACATTTATTTCAGAATGTAATTCTACACTCATTTTTAAAAAATTAATATTCTCCTCCCCCACTAGATGCAGAAACTGAGTATTAGTTTGTGTGTGTGTATCTTTTTGCCCCAAGAACCTAGCACAGTACCTAGCACAAAAAATATGTGTGAGCAGATAAATAATAATTGTTGTTGTTGTTAGGTGCCATTGAGCTGACTCTGACTCATTGCAACCCCATGTGAAAGAGCAGAACTGTCCCGTTAGGGTTTTCCAGGCTGTTATCTTCATGGGAGCAGATTGCCGGTGTTTTCTCCCACAGAGCGGCTGGGTAGGTTTGAACTGCCAACTTTTCAGTTAGCAGCCAAGCACTTAACCATTGTGCCACCAAAAAAGGAAAAAAGAAAAAGACCGGTAGCCCTCCAGTCACCTCTGACTCACTGTGACCCTACAGGACAGAGTAGAACGCCCCCATCGGTCAGCAGCCGAGCTCTTAAGCACTATGCCACCAGGACTCCATTGAGCCACCAGGGCTCCTTAAATAATAAGTAGAATCACATACAGATGGATACCCTTCACAAAGGGTTAACTCAAAAGGACATCTCTCCATCCTGGATGTTATAATATTCTCTTCAGTCTTCATTTCAGGTAAAATAATGGGAAATCATCTGTAACGGGGGTCTTGTTGACAGAGGTGTAAACATGTGAGGCAGCTAAAACTCAAATTGCTGAATTCCACATTTGCACATTCCACATGATGTGGTCCAAAGTTTCATTTCATGGTGATGATGAATCTGTAGGAAATTAGCATTCTATCACTCTTCACAAGGAGTGTTGGTGAAGGCTTTCCAAGCCACCGCATCATGCCTAAAACGAAACGTTTTCGGGGTAACTGACTTTGTGACACACCCTCGTTGCTTTCACCGTGTTCATCTTTGCGCCTTGGAGAGACCTATTCCGAGCCCTAGAGAGAGCCAGGAAGTCAGAGAACAAGGTTTTCTCTCTCAGGCCAGTCACTGATGGTGAATTTTCCCCTTTTGTAACCATGCATAGATTTTTAGATTTTACATTTTTTAACAGGAATTGGTGACACAGTGGTTAAAGGGCTCGGCTGCCAACACAAAGGTCAGTGGTTCGAACCCACCAGCAGCCACTCAGCTGGAGAAAGATGTGGCATCTCTGGAAACCCTATGGGGCAGTTCTGCTCTGTCCTGTAGGCTCACTGTGAGTCGGAATCCACTCCACGGCAATGGATGTGTAAGGTGATGAGGAATCAGCAGCCCTGTCAACCAGGTTTTGGCATCCCTCGGGTCACACAGAAGTTAGGGACCGGCGGGCGGGGGTTAGAACTCAGGTTTCTGGTTTCAGTCCATTGTTGCTCCATCCGTTTGTTCATTCAGTCAGCAAATGAGACCGAGTTGCTCCCATGAGTCGGGCACTGTGCTAGGCACGGGGCTGACAGAGATTACGAAGCGTCCTCGTCCTTGTGGAAGTCATTTCTCTGAGGGAGAAGCCGAGCAAGAAAACGAGTGATTACAATCCCACTGGGATGAGCGCTACAGGAGTCCTGGTGGCGCAATGGTGAGGAGCTCTGCTGCTAACCCACAGGTCAGCAGTTCAAATCCACCAGGCGCCCCTTGGAAATCCCATGGGACAGTTCTACTCTGTCCTATAGGGTCACTGTGAGTCGGAATCGACTGGACGGCAACTGGTTTGCGTTTTGTATGTGTCTGTGTGTATGAATTCTATTTGTAGGAACCGCTCTCGTTCCCCAAGCCACATCCCCTCAGCTCTGCTCTGATTCCCCTATCTCTGGCTTCTGTGCCAGGGATGGCTTCTCCAGCAAGGAGCTTCCTTCTGCAGGCGTTTGCTCAAGCCTCTGCAGGTGTCCAGAAGGGGAGAGTGTGAATGACCCTGAGAGCAACCCTCAACCAGAGAAGGATGACAGTTGGTGGGTCAGCGTCCCAGCCACCCATCCTTCAGAGGACAGTCCTGAGGGGCGTTCTGCACAGTTCCTCAGAGTTACCCGCCACTGTAACCAGGCCAACACTGCATCTTTACCAGCTTTCTCTCCCCCCAAGTCTCACTCTCCCTACTCTCTCACACCTGCTTCCTGGGATCCCCTCCCAAGTAACTCCCTTCACCCAAGCCCTTATTCCAGACCCTACTTCGAGGAGAACTGACTCCAATACACAGGATCAGTGAAGGAATGAATGCAGAGGAGACTAGGGCCAACGTTGCAAAGCAGAGCATCTTTGTCATCTTGCCACCAGGTCACTGTCTATACTGCAACAGTTGTATACTTCCGTGAAGATGGCGTTGTTTAGTGTTGGGTGTGAGGATGCAAGGCTGGAGGATCCAAGTCAGAGCTGCATTGCTTTTCTAAAGAAACAGAGATCTGTGTGTGGGAGGGAGGGCAGGAGAGCCCAGGGAGCAGAGAAGGCAGGGTGACACCTTTAGGGGCTGGTTAGGAAAAGATGGTAAGAGAAAGCAGGCGGGAAGAGAGGAATAGGGCAGAGTATTGGGGATTGCCTTTGGAAAAGGGAGTGCATGGGCGGTGTGATGTAAACTCCCCTGAGCTTTCAAGCCTCCCAAGCTCCCGGGACCATGCACACTTCCATGACACTGACCATATCTTCCCAGACTCCCATCTGAGCTCCTTCTCCTGAGAACTGCTGCTCACAAAGGTCCCCTCAAACAAAGAACAGGGAACAGAAAATCGAACAGCAAAGGTAGAATAAGATGTCTAGCCAGGTCTAGCATTCTTTAGGCTTTTCTATAAAACCCACTGCTTATTTACAAGCAGCATCTTGCAGGGCAGGACTAAAGATTTAGAGTGAGGGAAATCTTCCCAATCAACATAAATCCCATCCGCCCACCATCCCCTATGATGCTTCCCATTGGACTGGGACGGTGTTCATGTTACAATCCCAGCACCCAGCATAGTGCCTGGCACACAGTGGTCTTATTAAATATTTAAGAAAGAAAATAGGGAAGGAGAGGAGGAAGAGAGGCAATTAGGCAGTTAGTTATTCAATCAATGAGTCATCAATCAGAAGATTTTACCAGTGGTGTAAATTCAGAATCACTGCCAGTACCTAGTAAATTAAATCTTCATGAAAATGAAGACAATAACATAATTCAGGATCTTTTTGGATCCTTTTGGTTGGAGATGAGTAGCGGGATGGGGAGTGGGTGCAGAGTACACTATGTTCCCATAGAGGAAATGGAAAATGTTATTTTTTCCTTCAGAAAACATCAGTAGGTAAGACGATATTCGCTTGTTGGTAATGAGATATGGCTTCCTTCCAGAGAGTGACAGAGATCCTTCCAGCAAATCTTGTGGCCTTTGATGTGAGCACGGCTGAGAAAATACCTTTAGCTGAGCAAGTGTGGAAGAGAAATTTGAAGAAGGCGTTTCATGTTCTCCCTTGTTGTGGTTTTGATGTACACAAAGGATTTAGTCCTAGAAGATGAAGACCTTATCCGTTCTCTTTATCCCTGAGGAGAGCTTTGTTCCACACGTCCCTGTTGGGGCATGATCCTGGTGAATAGGTGACAGATAATTATAGGGTGTTCTTATTATCCAAGTGTTCATTACTCAAGTCCTCGCAGGCAACAGATTGTATAGAAAAGCAAGAGTCATCATAATACAAAAACATCTACCAATAAACTGACGATTTATAATATTAGCCTTGACTCAAATGTGCCTTGCCAGTTACAGACACATATGGTTAAGAGCTCAGCTGCTAACCAAAAGGTCAGGGTTTCAAATCTACCAGCCACTCTTTGGAAACCAAATGGGGCAGTTCTACTCTCTCCTATGTGGTTGCTATGAGTTGGAATCCACTCGACAGCAAAGGGTTTTTTTGTTTTATATTACCCTACAAATTCAATGGAAATACTTTAATTGCTAAAACAAATTTAAAATCTTGCAAAGTAGACGGAATTTCATGAAGTTGATCAAAGTGATCTGGGAGAAGTGCTGAAAACAAAGGCAGGCAAAGCCTTTGGCAAATGACAATCTGGCTTAAACTAGTTAACAGTTGAAAAAGAAAAAAATCCCACAAGGAAGACGACATAATCACACTTCAAAAAGAAGATAATCCGAATATCAAAGGAAGAGACCCATGGGAAAATTGACAAAGACTGAATATTTTTCCCAAAATGATCTTTGTTACGAATCTGCTGCAAAACTTAAACATCTTGAGTGAAGCATGTCATCAGGTTACCATAAACTTTATGCTGAAAAATTATGCCCTCAAACCCCTGATCCATTCTTCATCTTAAAATTTAGTTCATAATTGTGATTATAACTTAATTGTGTATAATGCAAAATAGGGGTTTTAAAAACTAATTTTAGTTTAATTTTTCAAGTTAGAGTTTCGTTCACATCTTTTGCCCCCACTATTTAAAAATTGATTCCTGTATTTAAACAGCTTCACTTGTAGTGGGCTCTTTCAGGCATCAGTTCACCTGGCATAAAGACGACCTCCTCTACTCTTGAATCCATCTACTCGTCCCACTCTGACTGTTACTGCCTTAACCCAGGCCCCCTTCATTTCTCACTTGGATACTACAGTTGCCTCCTATTGCCCCTGCCTCCTGGTTTGCCCTTCTTGAGTTCTTCCTCCCAGTTGCAGTCAGATGTTGTTGTTGTTAGGTGCCGTCGAGTCGGTTCCAACTCATAGTGACCCTGTGTACAACAGAACAAAACACTGCCCGGTCCCGTGCCATCCTCACAATCGTTGTTATGCTTGAGCCCATTGTTGCAGCCACCGTGTCAGTCCATCTCACTGAGGGTCTGCCTCTTTTCTGCTGGCCCTCTGCTTTACCAAGCATGATGTCCTTCTCCAGGGACACCACAGTTCAACAGTGTCGATTCTTCTTCAGTCTTCCTTATTCACTGTCCAGCTTTCGTATGTACACAGGCAGATGGAGCCTCGTAAAGTGCAAATATGGGATGTCACGCCCCTATTTGCAGTCCTTTCCTGGGGCCCTCAGCTTGCGTACTTCTTAGCATGTCTCGCAAACCATTTTATGATTTAATCTTTGTCTACCTTCCAGCCTCATCTCTCTCCCAGATACTTAGCTGTCCTTCCTGTATAATCGTCCTTGTCATTCTAGCTTCTCATTATTTGCCAATGTGCTATATAGTTCCTGTTATGGATTGAATTGTGTCCCCCTAAAATATCCGTTGAAATTCTATCCCTGTACCGATGGATGTGATCCTGTTGGAAATAGGCTTTTCTTTGTCATGTTAATGAGGTCATAACAGTGTAGGGTAGATTCTAAACTTAATCACTTCTGAATTATAAAAAGACCAGAATAGACACAGAGACCACACGGGGCTGGGGGTGGGACGCCATGGGACGCCAAGGAACGCCAAAGTTCACCAGCACGTACCAGAAACTAGGAGAGAGGCTTTCAGGAGGACTCAACATGGCAGAGATCCAGGTGTGGACTCTCAGCTTCCAGACTTGTCAGAATACATTTCTGTTTTTAAAAGCCACCTATTTGTGGTATTTCTGTTCGGCGGCACTTGGAAACTAAGATAGACTCACAGCTCTGGCCTTTGCACCTGCTGAATGCCTGCCTTTCAGTTCCCAACTTAGAGATCAGCTTCCTCCAGGAAGCCTTCCCAGGCCACCTGGGTTAGATGTCCCTCCCCTGTGGTCCCCCAGCATCTATACTAACAGACTGTGATAAAACTCATAGGAGAAGGTCTTCAAATTATCTGTTAGCAGTGAGGGCAGGAACTGGGCCTGACGCTTCAAGAACCTCCAGCACGAACACAGCACCAAGAAAACTGAAGCAAAATGAATACCGTGCCATGAAAAGGGCAAAACCACACAATTTAGCAGAGCCATTTTCAAGTCTCTGGGGTAAATAAAATAAAAGATTGGACATCAAAACTCTTCCCAGGGGTAATTTCTGGGGAGTGGAATTGGAGAAATGCCAGAAAGGAATTTCATTTTTTACTTTATACACTTTACAATTATTTGACCTTTTTAGAAGTATGTATGACCACTGTAACAAAAATTTAAAAAAAAAAACACAATAAATGCCTGTAACCAAATGTTTACTGTTAGTTTTAAAACAGCTTCTAATCACCTCGTTCACTTCCAAATTTGAAGATTTCCATTTTTTTCTACATTGTTTTAAAATAGAAAAACTTAAAAAAATTAAACAATCTTTAAAAATGGAATCTTACTTGCTACATGATGTCTGTACAGGACTTAGAGGATTTTAGCCTGTCATAGAACTTTAAAGCGTTCTTCATAATGATGTGTTCTGAGTTTAACGTTGTTTCTTTGGGGGAGTAAGATTGATTTAGGGGAAGAACAGGGTATTTGGAGGGAAGGGACTTCTACTTTTCACTTAATACCCTTCTGCACTATTCAGTGATTTTACAAGAAGCTCATATTACTTTTGTAATAAAATAAAAACTAATTAAAACTACAAATGCAAACATTGGCATTTTATGAGGACTTTTCAAATACATTAGTACTCAAGGCAACTCTGCAAGGTAGATATTATGTTTATTTCAAAGATCAAGAAACTGAGACTCGGAGAAGTTAGGTGACTTGCCCAAGGCCACAAAGGTAATAAGTGGCAGATGGAGTTCTCCAACACAAATTTGATGTTAAGACCTAAGTATAGCTCTTTGAAAGGAGCCCTGGTTTCACAATGGTTAAGCACTTAGCTGCTAACGGGAAGGTCAGCAGTTGGAACCCACTAGCTGCTCCACAGGAAAAAAGACCTGGTGATCTGCTCCTGTAAATTGCAGCCTTGGAAACACTACGGGGCAGTTCTACTCTGTCCTATAGGGTCGCTCTCAGTTGGAAGCAACTCAAAAGCACACAGGAACAACAACATAGCTCTTTAAAAACGTAATACACAATGTTTTGTTTTGTTTTATTAAGCAAGCATCAAGTAGCTTGCTTGGAGGATAAGTGTGTTAGTTTAGGGATGGAGAGAGATTTATTTTCTTCATTTAGGGCAGTAATAAACCTTAGGGATCCAAAATAAATGCCTCCCTGGACTAAGGAACCCCAAAAGGAAACATATTAGCTGCCAAATTGAATACTAATTTGTTTCTAACACTATTATTAGTACCATAGGCATTATCATATTTTCTGAATATTGTCTCTCAGCTTTGGCAACAATAAAGCTTTAGACATAGAGCTTTGCATCTAGGAAATTATTTAATTATTTAATTATCTTAAGTTTCTTAAAGTGTAAGTGTGGATGTGGATTTATATACACATAATAATGTGCATTTTCATGAGTGTATATTTGTTCTAGAAAAATAGACACCAAATGTTAACTGTTGTTGGACCGGAATGATGAAATTATAAGTAATTTTTATTTCTCTGTAATTTCCAATACTTTTCAATGGTGTAAGATGGATATTTATTAATTCTGTAAGAAGAAAAAGAGAGGGAATTGTTCCACAAGATAATGCGAGGTTTACCAAATTTTTATGCAAATACCTCGTGCATTATACGTTTTTTGCCAACCACACAACCCCCTCGCGCATTATTTTCCTAGGCACGCTGTGCGTATTATATGTGTGGGCGCGTTATTTACATGGGCAAGTTATCTGCAAAAAATAAAGTATTACAAAGTCATAGTAACCATTTGTACTGGCTCAGGAATAGACAAATTCACCAAGGGAAGAGAATGGCGGGCTTATAAACATATGTGGAACTCTGATATATAACAGAGGTAATATGGCAGAACTACGTGTAGGGGTAGGACTGGGGGAGTAATTCAATAAATTGAGCTGGAAAAAAATAATTGTCCATAATGGTAAAATATGATTTTGGATCCCTACCTCAAATTATACTCAAAAGTCAATTACAAATATAGTAGTAACATAAATGCCGCATGCAAAACTTTAAATATTTAGAAGAAAATATAGAAGATTAGAAGAGATTTCCTAAAAAACTTACAAAGAATGTTAACCTTTAAAGAAAAGAATGAAAAATTGAACCCCATTAAGACTAAGAACTTATGCTAGAAGCACCCCAAAGAAAGTGCAAAGACAAGTCACAAGTCACAAGCATGGAGAGGGTATTTGCAATGATATAACCAACAACGGATAAGTATCAGAAAAATTTTTTAAAAACTACAAATCAAAGAAAAACACAAGTCATTAGAAAAACTGGCAAAAGATATGAACAATCATTTCACAGAAAAAGAGACACATATGGCCAATAAATATAAAAAGAGATTATAAACCACATTCATAAGCAGAAAAAACAGATTAAAGTCACTGTTAAATACCACCTTATACCCGTTAGCTTAAGAAAAATAAGAATATCAAGTGTAGGACAGGATGTGGATCAACGGAAGGCTTACATATTCCGGTAGGAGTATAAATTATTGCAGCCACTTTGGAAAATAATTACATATTACCTTGTAAAATTGAACTTTTATATACTTATGACCCAGCAGTTCTACTTCTGGGTACACACCCAAAAGAAAGTCCTAGGCAGTGCACATGAAGATACATACACAAATGTCCATTTTAGCACTGTTCATGATAGCAAAAAACAAGAAACAACTGAAATGTCCATTAACAAGAAAATAGATGAGTGTCTAAAACGGTGCCAGGCACATAGTAGACACTCAGCAAAGGGTAGCCATTGCTGTTAGCCCTGAGCATTAGCTTCTTCATGCATACCACGGCAACAGAGTACTTATTTTACGGTGTAAAGAATTAAATGAGAGCCCTGTGTAAACCCTTGGCACATAGAGGCCTTTAACGTTACTTCCTCCTTACAAATCTGAGTGAGGGCAGACAGTGGGCCTCCAGGTTGATAATGTATTATGCAACTCACCACCCATCTGTCAGTTTCTCCTACTGTGGTGGCTTGTGTGTTGCTGTGGTGCTGGAAGCTACGCCACCAGTATTTCAAATACCAGCAAGGTTACCCATGGTGGACAGGTTTCAGTGGAGCTTCCAGACTAAGAGAGACTAGGAAGAAGGCCTGTCCATCTACTTCTCACAGTTTCCCAATGAAAACCCTATGGATCACAGACTATTGTCCAAGACTTAAACTCATTAACTTTAAATGCAGCATCAGGAAGGACCACTCGCTAGAGAAGGACCTCATGTTTGGTAAAGCAGAGGGTCAGTGATGGCGAGCAAAGCCCTCAGTGAGATGGATTGACACAATGGTTCCAACAACAGACTCAAACACGGAGAAGATCGTGAAGATTGCGCAGGGCTGGGCAATGTTTCCTTGTTGTGCATCAGGCGGCCACGAGTCTGAGTCGACTTGAGAGCAGCTACCAACAACCACAGACTTGCAATGTTGCCAGTCAAGGTCTAGCCCGGGCAGTCTTAGAACAACCCTAGGTGTTTTGTTCTGAGTCAACATTTTAACACTGACTCTTTGGCAGGAACGCATCTGCTGAGGCCGTACTACTCTTATCCTATTTTAAGCATTTGGAAACAAACATTTTGAGGGCTAACATGACTTGCTCCAGATCACCCCACTCAGGAGTCTGACCCAAAACCCACTCTCAAAACCACCACCCTTACTGCCTCCCTAATGCCACCAGAGGTAAGCAGCAACTCTAACAGAAAGTGATGAACAAAATCTCAACTGGCAGGGATTCCAGACTCTTCCTTCTATTCCCTATTCCCAGCTGTCGAGTGTGTGGTGGAGTCCCAGTCCTGACAGCAACGGGAGACCTTGGAGCCAATGTCAGCCTGGAGGAGCAGAAGCCACAAACAGTTAACAGCATTATTCCCCGAAGAGCATCAGAAAGTCAAGTAAGCAATTCTTGACCTTTCAGAAGCTATTATGAGAAAAACATAAACAATTCTGCGGGCTTAATGAAGGAACACTGTGAAAGGTGTAATGGGCTATTTGTGTACATCTCAAAAGCTTCATATAATTTGGCACGATTGGCAATCTATTCTCAAGCATGGCCAGGCAGGGTGTTGCTACTCAGGGCAAAGTGACTTGGCAAAGCCCAGTACCCACCTCCATCCCATCTCTAAAACCCAGGGTATCTGTGATTTAATTTCCGCGGCTTAAACATCAGCTGCTGAAAAGAAATGTGGCACAGGTTCATATTTCTCCCTGAGTACAAAAATATATTTCATGCTGCAAAATATGAACCCTATTTTTGTTTTTTACCTGCTACACATATGGAGTTCTTTTTTTTTTTGCTGATTTCATTTTTCAGGCAATTAGTTCATTAGGTTGACTCAGCACTTCATGATTTTGGCCGGGGCTGATAGTAGAATACTTCATTATTTTTAAAAATGGTTACTGGCCATGCTCAATTCCCATATTTCATTCCCAATTTCATAAGGGCATTTAGTATGCAGAGTCTGTGCATAAGATCATCAGTGGTTACATTAGCCCAATGGCTCTTCTGGTGCCATAACAGTCTGTAATGTAAATGATCCGTAGATTATATAAGTTTACAAGGTCTCATACACTTACAAACAAAGATTTTTTTCATCCTTTTCCATTATTTATTCCTCATTAGTCTCCCCGCCCCCATTTTCTTTAATACAAATGCAAAAATAATACCCAAAAGCAGAAAGAAAGACTCGCAAGTATGTTTAACTAAAGCTAAGAGAAGACTGAGGGAATGAGTCCACAAAAGTAACAATTTCCAGTTAACCCTGGACTTCAGCCTACACTGCACTCCTACAGGGTCCCCATTCACAGTCCATATTGCCTTCCAAATAACGAATACATGTGTGACTCTCGGGGCCAGGATTTTCTAGCTTTATGTGCTTGTTTCCACAGTTTGGAGGGCTGTTGTATGACTTCCGCAGAGTATTGCTACATTAGCCATGAATGATTTGCGTCTATTTCAGATTCTTGATCCCCCTAAAACAAAGCAGTGAAAGCAGGAAGCAAAGTTGTTGTTGTTATTAGGCGTTGTCAAGTCAGTTCCGACTCACAGCTGACCCTATGGACAGTAGAATGAAACACTGTCCGGTCCCATGGCATCCTCACAGTCTTTGCTATGCTTGAGCCCATTGCTGTAGCCACCGTGTCAATGCATTTCATTGAGGGTCTTCCTCTTTTTCGCTGACCCTCTACTTTACCAAGAATGATGTCCTTCTCCAGGGACTGATCCCTTCTGTTAACATGTCCAAAGTATGTGAGATGAAGTCTTGCCATCCTTGCTTCTAAGAAGCACTCTGGCTGTACTTCCTCCAAGACAGATTTGTTCCTTCTTCTGGCGGTCCATGGTATATTCAATATTCTTCGCCAACACCATAATTCAAAGGTATCAATTCTTCTTCCGTCTTCCTTATTCGTTGTCCAGTTTTCTCACGCGTATGAGGCAGTTGAAAACACCATGGCTTGGGTCAGGCGCACCTTAGTCCTCAAAGTGACATCTTCGCTTTTCAGTACTTTAAAGAGTTGTTTACAGCAGATTTGCCCAACACAATACGTTATCTGATTTCTTGACTGCTGCTTCCGTGGGCGTTGATTGTGGATCCAAGTAAATGAAATCCTTGACAACTTCAACATTTTTTCCGCTTATCATGATGTTGCTTAATGGTCTAGTTGTGAGGATTTTTGTTTTCTTTATGGTGAGGTGTAATCCACACTGAAGGCTGGGGTCTTTGATCTTTATCAGTAAGTGCTTCAAGTCCTCTTCACTTTCAACAAGTAAGGTTGTGTCATAAGTTATCACAGGTTGTTAACGAGTCTTCCTCCAATCTTCTTCTACAGTCCACCTTCTTGGATTATTTGCTCAGCATACAGATTGAATAGATATGGGGAAAGGATACAACCCTGACACACACCTTTCCTGGCTTTAAACCATGCAGTATCCTCCTGTTCTGTTCAAACAACTGCCTCGCGGTCCATGTACAGGTTCCTCATGAACACAGTTAAGTGTTCTAGAATGTCCATTCTTTGAAATGTTATCCATAATTTGTTATGATCCATATAGTTAAATGCCTTTGCATAGTCAATAAAACGCAGGTAAACATCTTTCTGGCATTCTCTGCTTTCAGCCAGGATCCATCTGACATCAGCAACGAAATCCCTGGTTCCAAGTCTTCTTCTGAATCCGGCTTGAACTTCTGGAAGTTCTCTGTTGATACACTGCTGCAACTGCTTTTGAGTGATCTTCAGCAAAATTGGTGACCATATATTTGGAAAATGAGAGCATTTTTAACCAACTTACTTACTTAAAAGAAAACTTTGTCTTAGGCTGGTAGAGATCACTAGGCAGATAGCAAACTGAAATCTCTTCAGCCACCCAAGAAATGCCTGTGTTAGAGCCCATGTCTGCTGATGCCATAAACAAAAGCAGCAGCTGAGTGAACTGAATAAGAAGAGAAACACGACCTGGACAACTGTCAATACTCATACTTGATCCAGATCGTTCTTTACAGCAGTGCAGCCTTGCCCTTCACTTCTGACACCAAATAGACTGTTTTCCTAGAAATGGAATATTCAAGTAAAAGGTATTTTTAGACATCGGTAGAAATGCCTCCACTTGGAACAGAGGACTGAGCATAAGCATTTATCATCCCTTCCTGTCAAGACCCAATAAATCATAGTAAAAGAATAAACCCATAACCAAGACAGGCACAGAAGGGAGACCATCAATGAGCAAGACACCTCAACAGATTTCTGATGGATGAACGGAGAGTGGAAGCCTGTTGGTGGATCAAGGGGGAGAAGGAAGGAAGTACTGGCAGAGTACGCAGGAAGAGACCACGAAGGAGGAAGGAGACATTTCACTAGGGGGGTCCTAAAGAAGCTACACAGTCTGACAACAGCAACTCAAAAGATTAGGTAGGAACCTTCGGGGGCAGTGAGCTTATGCTAATTGAGGAGGAACCACTCAGAGAAGGCGGGTGAGAATGGTCGCACAACTCGAAGGGTGTAATCAGTGTCATTGATTTGTACCTGTAGAAACTGTTGAACTGGTGTATGTTTTGCTGTGTATATTCTCAACAACAACAAAATAAAATAGATTATTTAAAAAAAAAAAAAGAAGAAGCTGCAGAGTCAAGACAGGACAGGTCGGCAGAGGGCGGGAATGAGAAGGAGCCTGTTGGAAGGACCAACTCCCTCCCTCACTTTCCCTCTTCCCACTCCAACTGCAAGCAGGACAGCACTCAACTGATGGGGCAGCTGTGACTCCCACACTCCCTTCCCAGTCACCGCACCCCCAAGCAAGCAAAGCTAGGTCTCCCCTTACTGCCTCCACCTTCCAACCCCAGCATTCTACCCCTAGACTGAAACAACTAACTTTCAGGGGGAAGAAACGCTAGGGGTGGATACAGGCTCTCCATGGTATAGACTTCCACCTTTGGTGGTTGTAAGCCCTTGAACCCTGGCAGCGCAGTGGTTAAGTGATAGAGCTGCTAACCAAAAGGTCAGCAGTTCAAATCCACTGCCCTTGGGAACCCTATAAGGCAGGTCTACTCTGTCGTCTAGGGTCCCTGTGGGTCAGAACTGACTCTGTGGCAATGGGTGTGGTTTTTGGCCCCTAAACTGGCTGCCTGCTCACCTTGAGATGAAATCAGCTAAGCAGTAATCCTTGCCCACATACTCAGAGCTCCCAGGCAGCCTGCCTGTTCGTGGGCTGAAAGTTCTGAGACCACAGACGATTGTAGTTGCCAACATCGATGTCACTGCTGTCAGCACATCATCATCCTCAAACACTGAGCACTGACATTACTTCTCAGATGTCTCAAAGGCATCGCAAACTCATGCCCCAAACGGGACCCACAACATGCTCCCCCAGCTTCCTACCCAAACTCCTCTACCAATATTTCCTCCTTTAGAGAATAGGCCTATCAGCTGTCATAATTAACATTTACAGAGCACACTTACTCTGTGCCGACGTCCCTGGGTGGCACAAACAGTTTGCACTTAACTACTAACCCAAAGATCGGCAGTTCAAATCCACCCAGTGGCACTGTGGAAGAAAGGCCTGGCAATCTGCTTTTTAAAGATTGTTGTTAGTTGCTGTCGAATTGATTCCGACTCATGGAGACCCCACGTATGACAGAGTTGAACTGTTCCATAGGGTTTTCTTGGCTGTAATCTTTATGGAAGCAGATCACCAGGCCTTTCTTCCGCAGTGCCACTGGGTGGGTTAGAACCGCCAACCTTTAGGTCAGTAGTCCAGTGCAAACCATTTGCGCCACTCAGTGAGAGGGAAAGCCAGGCTGAAATCAGCAAGGGTCTCCCTGCGAGCATCTCAGGTCAACTGCCTGAAGAGGTCTCGAAAGAAAGAGACTTGAATCTCCAAGATCCTAGTCATTCATTATGATTTCTTGTCTCATCCTACATAAGTTCTAACTTTGTGTTCTTTCTGTATAAATTTGGACTTGGGTTACCAACAAAGTGTAAAAATCAGGCTTCCATGGGAGTTTTCATTGGCAACACGCACATCTGACAAGCCTAACAGAGCCAACATGTATGCACTGTAGCAACGATACAGCAGGGACTTCCCAACGTGCTTCATGTATATTACAGGTACTCAATCTGTCTTCCCATTTTACAGATGAGGAAACTGAGGCACCGGATATTTCAGTGCCTGTCCAAGCTTCCAGGTACCTGGCCTTACGACTCAACTGTTAACCACTCTAGTCCACCTCTTGGGTAAGTAAAGCCTACACCACTCAAGAATTTTTGTGGAAGTTTTAGATGTGACAAATACAAGATTGGAAGCAGTGGCGTCACTAGGGGGTGCGGGGGGTGCGGACCGCACCAGGTGACGCTGTCAGAGGGTGTGACACCAAAATAACCGTCTATAAGATTTTTATGCGGTGTTTCAGAAAATAAAATAATTTATTGTTTTTCATAAAAACATCCCTGTAATTAGTTATAACAACAAAAATATTTGTTGTAAGCCCAGCTTACATGTATCAATATACCTACAAGGCTAAAACTCTGTGCTGATTTACTCTTTGAACCTTATAATGAATGACAAGCACGTGCTGTTTTTATTGCTGCTGGTGTTTTTATAGGAGCTGGCTTTGTCAAATTTTCTGGTGTTTTAGCTACAGTATTGTGGTAATTAGTATTTGTGAACCTGTATCAATAACTTTTTTGAGAATGAAGTAGTAATTAAAGGAAAAGAAGGAGTGATATACAGGAATTATGATTCACGAGTAACATTAGTACAAAAAAAAAATTATTAAGGATTCTGCATGGTCTGATCTGGGAGGAGGTTCATGGCGGGGGTGGGGGTGACACCATGAGTTGCCACAGTGGGTGGCGCCAACCTGGCAATGCCACCGATCTGATGAAAAATGTATTAATAGATGGGAAAAAAAAAGCTGCCTGGGATTTGCTTTAAAATTATCCAGTGATAGGAGGGCTTGAGCATGGAAAGGAGATGGGGGTGGAGGGCGGGTAAGATGGAACAAGATTGTTCGAATACAGGTGAAGGAAGCTGGGTGATGGTGTAAGGGGTGCACGATATGGTTCATTCCGCTTTGTGTACTTTGAAGTTTTCCATGAAAGCAAAAAAGTTAAATAAAAAAAAAAAAAACTCATCCTGGCAGATTGTGGGACAGCGGCTGCCATCTTATTTACTAACGCTTCAAATACAGACTCAAAACCAAACCTGTTGCTGTCAAGTCAATTCCAACTCATAGTGACCCTATAGGACAGAGTAGAACTGCCCCCATAGGGTTTCCAAGGTGTGGTTGGTGGATTGGAACTGCCGACCTTTTGGTTAGCAGCTGAGCTCTTTACCACTGTGCCACCAGGGCTCCTCAGACAGAGACAGGGCCATGGAAAGAAACCATGCTGTCCTCTCAGCCCAATCCACAAAGCTCCTAGGAAGACCTCTCCTCCCCCCACGTCCCTGCCCACCAGTGAGGATTCCCCGTCACTGTCCCTGAGAGCCTTTGCTACCAGCGGCTGCCCACCCCTGCTGATCTCAGAATGTGGGAGAAATGGAAAGTAATGTTTTCTGAACTACTCTGCTCTGGTGGTGCAGCGGTTAAGCACTCCCCTGCTAACGGAGAGCTTGATGGTTGGAACCCATCCAGCCACTCGGAGAGAGAAAGACCTGGCCATCTGTTACTGTAAAGATTACAGCCTAGAAAACCCTATGGGGCAGTTCTACTCTGTCACATGGGGTCGCTCGGAGTCAAAAATCGACTCAGCGGCACCAAACAACAATGACATGTACAGAAAACTGCTTTGTTGCTCAAAATGAGAAACGAACTGCCAGAGACGGCCACATCATGGAGACCCTCACCTAGGAGCTGCCCCTGTGCCATGCCATGGGCCTCGCCAACCCTCCAACCAAAGAAACGTGTATTTTAAATGATAAACTCAAGGAATTCTGTTTCTCTAGGGCTGGTGCAGTTGTTAAGAACTCAGCTGCTAACCAAAAGGTCGGCAGTTTGAATCCACCAGCTGCTCCTTGGAAACGCTATGGGGCAGTTCTACTCTGTCCTGTAGGGTTTGGTTTTTGAGGGCATTGTGAATATTTTTCCTGGGCTTTTACAGAGACAATGACACACATCTCTACCTGAGACAAGTAATTTTGGGGCAGGACAATGAAGTACTGGCCACCTGGAGCAATTTCTCTACTCACTGTTTCACGTATTCCTTTTCCAACAAGTATTTAAGGAGCACCTGCTATGTCCAAACACAGCACCAGGTACAATGTTACCGAGACAGAACAAGTCTTGCTTTCATGGATATTACATTCTACTGAGGGATGCACACAGAAAGACCAACTGCACAAATCAATAAATATCTGTAGATTGTAATTATTGCCATGAATGAAATAATCAGGAGAGTCAGCGGGCAGGGCTGCCTTACGCAATGTTTATACACACCAGGGAAGGGAAGAAGGTCCGAAATTACATGACTCCAATATCCCTACAATTATGCCTGGAGTCATTTATTGAGGACTTGAATTTATTTTCTCTAAAGGAGCGTTAGTTTTATGTCATGCTTGAGGAAACAACAGTATTTAAAGTTAACCTTATTACTGGAGGGATTCCTGGAAAGACACAATTGAATCCAACAGTTGGTGGATTCAAGCTGGAGGTCACTCTAATTAAGAAAGTAAAGAGTAAATGGAATGCAAACAATCCTATTTCACACTAAACAATTCAACAAGGGGAATCATTTGAACATAATGACTCCAGGGCAGATGATATTCTCAGATGCACAAGCACAGCCCCCCTAGACTTACTGGTAGATGCTGATGCATATCTAGAAATGGCTTGGGGCCTAGAGGCTGCCGAAATAAATTGTGTGAATCAAATTAAAATGCAGCCAGATGTTTTTTACGCAGAAAATAAAAAGACACATGATCAGGTGGAGGGAGCTGCAGAATGCCCGAGTGGCAGAGCATTGAGGCGTAGGCAATTTAAAAAGCCGCCCTAACCTGGCTAACTTGGCCCCGCCTCCTATCTTGCTACCTTTTCATCTGGCATCCTGTTTAAGGAAGACCGGATACCAATAAATTATCTCATTTGACAAGCATTTCGAAAGGCCTCCTAATTTTAAAGCACTCCAAGGAAAACAAAGATGGATCGACCTCAATTCTGACCTCAAGAAGCTCAAAGTCTGGTTAATAGGAGAAATGACTCCTGTATCTATTTACAAGTTTAAACAAGGGAGACATTCAGGAAATAATCACAGATGTGTGAAAAGGTTGCCAATAGGGACTTCACTGAAGCATCATTGTAGTGAAAAATGTCCTAAATAGGGGAGAAGAACGATACTTAAAAGAAAAAAATGGTACCTATTAATAATGATGAAACAGTTTGCAACCATTCAAGAGGATGTTGGAGAAAATATTTAAGAACTTGGAAAAATGCTGATGAAATATTATTAAGCAAAAAAGCAGCTGACCAAATATTAAGTACAGTGTGTTTTCACTTTTGAAAAGAGAAACAAAGAGTAAATATTTTTTATATTCATTTGTATAAGGGAGAGAAAATACATATTTATCAAAATTTTAACAATGCTATCTCCTGGTGGTGTAATTATGAGTGTTTATTTTCTTTTTATTCTTTTTTTTTTTTTGGCTTATCTATATTTTCCACGATGAACATGGATTGTTTTTGGTAAGTAAAAAAGAAGAAAAAGGAAAATGTTTAAATGAAGGTTTAAAAAGAGGAGAGAAAAACAGTGTAAGAGAAATTTAGAAGTAAGGAATTCAGTTGAAATGGAATCAGGGCATGGACTCAGAGGAGGTAGCTTTGGAGCTGGTCCGTGGAGGAAGAAGAGGGAAGGATAAAGAAGAGAATCGAAGCTAAAATATACAATATCAGTTTCCTTTATCAAATTTCTGACCAGTCCCTCTGTGTGGCTTATAAAAAAAAGTAGGTACACAGGGCCACTCTGTGTGCTGTACAACTTTTAAGAGGCACCATTCACTTTGTAAGGACCCCTGGTGGTGCAACCGGTTAAGCTCTTTACTGCTAACCAAAAGGTTGGCTTCGAACCCAGCTGGCAGCTCCGCAAGATAAAGACCTGATGATCTGCTTCCCTAAAGATTACGGCCAAGAAAACCCTATGGGCAGTTCTACTCTGTCACATGGGGTCACTGAGTCAAACTCAGCACAACGGCAACTAATAACAACAGCATTCATGCTGTATCCAAAAAAAACCAAACTCATTGGTGTCCAGGTGATTACGACTCATAGAGACCCTATAGGACAGAGTAGAACTGCCCCCATATAGTTTCCAAGGAGCGCCCGGTGGATTCGAACTGCCGACCTTTGGGTTAGCAGCGGTAGCTCTTAACCACCATGCCACCAGAGTTAGCGCCCCCCTGGTGGTTTGCAACTGGTACCACATGTGCATTGAGAGCAACAAAGATCACCAAGAACAAAGGTAATAGACCTAGGAAAGACGGAGAGAAGATGTATGTGATGTATAAACCAACAAGGGATTCATATTTAGAACCAAAACACCAAATCCATTGCCATCCAGTCAATTCTGACTCATAGCGACCCTATACGACAGAGTAGAACGGCCCCAAAGGATTTCCAACGAGCTACTGGTGGATTCGAACTGCTGACATTTTGATTAGCAGCCTGAGCTCTTAACCACTGCACCACCACTGTCCAATAGAAATATAATGTAAGACACATAAATAATTTTAAATGTTCTTGTAGGCACATTTAAAAATTAAACAGAAACAGATAAACTTAATTTTAATCACATATTTTATTTATCCCAACATAGCCAAAATATTAACATTTCAACATCTAATTCCTGTAAAAGTTATTACTGACATAGTCTATGGTATTTTTTGTACTAAATCTACAAAATCCAATGCGTATTTTACACTTATAACATATTTGAATTCAGACTAGCCACATTTCAAGCGCTCAAAAGCCACGTGTGGAAAGTGGCTACCATATTGGACAGCGCAGGTATAGCATATACAACAAATTCCTTCAAATCAATAATAATTTTAAAATGTCAAGTCCCATAGGAAAATGGGCAAAAGATATGAACAGGCACTTTTCAGTAGAGGAAACACGACTAAGATATGAAGAGATCCTTAAAATTCTTAGTAGTTAGGGAAAAAATTAAATCTCTAAAGCCAGAAAAATCGCAAAGCTGGATAATGATAAAAGTTGATGGGATATTTGTGTAAGGAATGCTCATTTGCCAGTGGGAGTGTAGACAGGGGCAGACATCGTGAAGAGTGATTTAGCGAAATTAAATTGATGTATAGCCTATGATGTTGCAATTAATTCTGCTCCAAGATATTTGTCCTAAGCAAATTCTTACACAGTTTAGACATTTATTGTTGGGTTTGTTGTCTGTCTTCCCCACTGGACTACAAGCTCCACTTGAGCAGAGATTTTGTTGTGTTCATCCCTATATATCCAATGTTGAGATCCGGGCTGGCACACAGGAGGTGCTTAATAAATATCTGTAGAATGAATCCATTATGTCACAGTCATTACAGAAACCCACTGAGGCATGTGTTTTATGGTGAGGAAAATGAAACTCAGAACGACCATCTCTCCAAGGACACATGATGCCCAAGCCCAGGCAGAGCTGGCACTAGCACCAAGTCCGATGGCCTGGACTGACCCCCAGGCAGCATCCATTCATTATTTCAACATTACTTATTGAGGATCTCAGAGGGAAAGTCAGCATGTAAATAACTGGAAAGAAGCAAACTACATAACCACATTTTCAGGGTTTAGATTCGGGCATGTCTGCATATAGAAAGGGCTTGGCTGGATAAGGTTTCCAAACTCTAACCTCCTTCATGCGTTCTTTCTTTCAATTGTTGTAAATAAATATGTAACACAACATCTGCTAATTTGACATTGTTCACATGTACAATTCAGCGACAATTATTACATCCATTGTGTTGTGCAACCATCACCAATATCTGTTGCCAAATTTTTTCATGTGTTTTTGAATCATGCGTTTTCTGAGAGAAGGCATGTAAAAAAAAAAAAGAAGAGAGAGAAGAAGAAAGGAAGAAAGAGAGAGAAAAGGAAAGGCCCGAATACGAAGGGAAGGGAAGGGAGAGAAAAGAAACAGTAACTACTAGTTAAGAGTTGCTTTACTTCACGCATTTAGCCATTGGGTACCAAAACAGGCAATCCCAGGGAGAATGAGCCACAGCTTTCTTTTGCAGCTAATAAAGGTCAACATGTCCCCACCAGCTCTATACTTATTGCTCCTTTGCCTTTCCCTTTCTCTTCGTAGCTTTGATGAGTGGTCTTCAGAAGATAATTTGAACACTTGGTTCAGTTTTCTCCCCTCTCTTTGGCCTTTCATTCCTTGGCGGGTTTTGCCCTATTTGGATGTACGTACCCACTCAACATCTTCTCCCGCCCCCTAGTCCATGAATCAAGTGTTAGCTAGCATTATAGCAAAACAAATCCATCTGGAAATTGGCATTTCTATGATGTGTTCTTAAAGCTGCTGTTCACCATGCCCAGCGTGTGTGGGTGTGTTGAAAACTCAGAATGCATTAAGCAGGAAGCACTGGCAAGGCTGGGTGCACGTTTAGAAGCCAGAATGACTGCCCCCAGGGAAGGGCATGCTCTTACAGAAAGGATTACTGAGAGCACCGAGGGTTGACTGCCATTTGTCTCAGGCGTGCTAAATATTTGACCATTTTAACTAGATGCTATTAGCCTGAACATGTTCCTTCTTCTCTATTTACCAAAAGATTATTTCCCAATTGCAAAAAGGATTACAGTCATACAAAAATCAAAATACATACCTCTTTTCTTCATTAGTTAATTTACTTATACCCAGCCCTGCTTGTTGCAAAAAGGATTTGAGGGAGTTCAGACACCATTCGAGGGACTGAATTATCCCAGTAAGTATTCCCTTCCCGTGCTGGTTCCTGCTTTCAAATGGATAAGAGAAGTAAAAACAACAAAACAAGGACTCAGAGTCACTAAGATACTTGGAGTGGCTACTATGTGTCAGAATCTGTGCCAAGTACTTGGCATACATTTTCTCAGTTAATCCTCTCAACAACCCTGTGAGTAGGCACTATTTTTTGTCCCCATTTCACAGATAAGAAAAATGAGGTTTAGAGAAGTAGGGTGTACAATGGCACATTTCTAATAAAGAGTGAAGCTAGGATTGGAATCTGAGCTGATTCCAGAAAGTCTTCTCCCTACCAACCTTTATCCACTCATTTTCTGATGGGAGGCATCCTGGCTGGAGGAAAAGTTCTGAGTCCATCATTTGAGTACAAAATCAAAAACCAAACCTGTTGCCATCAAGTCAATTCCAACTCATAGCAACCCTATAGAACAGAGTAGAACCGCCCTATAGGGTTTCCAAGGAGCGGCTGGTGGATTTGAACTGCCGACCTTTTGGTTATCAGCCAAGCTCTTAACCACTGGGCCACCAGGGTTCCACCTGACTACAGGGGACCCCTAATGGCAAGTTGGAGGAGACAGAGACTGAGACTGGTGGCATTAGAATGTGTATTTTAAGTTGCTCATGTCCCATGGGAGAAACAGAACATAATGAGTTCCCACACATTATTCTGCCCCTGGCTTCCCCTGGACTTCAGGGCTGCAACCAGCTCTGTTTTACTGACCATTCTATCCCAGTTCCTAGTACATGCTTGGCACCCAGTAGGTGCTCCATGAATATTTGTTCAATGAATTAATATGCCATTGGGTCCACCAATCAGAAAGAAAATTTTCTAAGGAGATGAGAGTATTTGAAGAGATCTTGCCTTCAGGAATTAAAGAGTGGAGCAAGAAGATAGGTGAATTCTCTTGTGGTAGGCAACCTCTAAGATGCCCACCAATGGTTCCAGCCTTCTGGGGTTCATGCCCTGTGTAATCCCCTCCCCCTGAGTGTGGGCCAGACTTACGGATTCCCTTCTAACAACTGGAATCTGGCGGAAGTGATAGGATAATGTTAGGTTATAAAAAGACTGTGGCTTTTGGCTGAGATTCTTGTTCTCTCCTCTGCTCTCTTCCCCTCCCCTCCCCTTCCTTTCCCTCCCCTCTCCTCTTTTCTCCTCCTCTTACCTCCCCACCTCTCCCCTCCCCTCCTCTTCCCACCCCTCCCCTCCTTTCCCCCTCCTCCTGTCTGTTCTCTTCTCCTCCCCTCCCCTCTCCCCTCCCCTCTCCTCTCCTCCTCTACACCCCTCCTGTTTCTTCTCTTCTCCTGCCCTCCTCCTCCACCTCCCCTCCCTTTTCCTTCCCTTCCCTTCCCCTCCCCTCTCCTCTCTGTCTTGTATCACCAGCCTTCATGGCATGAGGACACTCAGGCCCATGTGGTGAAGCACTGAGGCCTGCCAGCAATCACACAAGTGAACGTAGAAGCTGATCTTCAGAGGTCTGTCAACAGCCACACAAGTGAGCTTGGAAATGGATTCTCCAGCCCCCGTAACAGCTTTGAAATGACTGGAGCCCAGCTGACAGCTTGATTGGGCCTCGTGAGAGACCCGGAGCAAGAAGGACCTAGGTAAGCCACTTCTGAATTCCTGACCCATGGAAATTATGAGATAATAAATGTTCGTTGTTTTAAGTTACTGGCTTTTGGAGAAATGTGTTTTGCAGCAATAAATAACCAGCACATTCCTCTATAACTTCCAGGAAGATGAATCAAAGAACATAGATGAGGAACTGCGGTGATGAAGACGGTATAAGGATACCTGCAGCTGCCCTGTTTGCTACTCTTGGACTGATTTTCCCATATTGCTTAGCTGTAAGCATCCTTAGAACAGAAAAGGACTAGGTGCTTACTTTCAGGGGCACCAAAGGAGTGGCAGGGATGGGAACACTTGGTCTCACTCCACAGCCCGCGCTAGGAAGAGACGAGTCTCAAGACCTTGAATGTGTAGTTGTGGCTTTAAAAAGGGAAAGCAAGCATGGGGAGACTATCCAGGAGTAACAATTAGCCCTATGGAAAATTCGTCTTGATTTCCCAACGGTCCTACTGACCCTGAAGATGAGTGATATATCACGTTTAGGTTCAGCTACATAAACCAGGAAATCCTCAAGTTACAAGGACTTACTTCTCTCAAGGAGGAGAATTCTCCTGTAGGAAGTAGACATCTGCTTACTGGTCTGGCAGCTCCATCCTCAAGGACATCCCAGTTCAACATGGCTATTCGATCTCTGCTTCCAGTAGGAAGGAGTGCTGGTGGTGCAGTGGTTAAGAGCTACGGTATAGTACGCTGCTAACCAAAAGGTTGGCAGTTTGAATCCACGAGCCACTCCTTGGAAACCCTATGGAGCAGTTCTATTCTGTCCTATCGGGTTACTATGAGATGGAATCAATTCAACGGCAACAATTTGGTTTTTCCCAGTAGGAAAAGGTTCCAGTAGGAGGATAGAGGAAAGGGCAAAGAAGAGCACAACTATCCGTTCACATAGACTTCCTGGAGTCCCACACGACTCTTCTGTTTATATCTCACTGGCCAGAGCTTAGTCACATGAGCACCCTTAGCTGCAAAGGAGGCTGGGAGATGTATCCAGCTAAAAATCACAGTTCTGTGACAAAAAGGAAAGGGAGACCAGATACTGGGGAGACAACTGGTAATCTCTGCCACAGGTAACAAGACTGATACACAACCAGAAGGTTTGTCATTCCAACATCTCTACCATCTGATTCACCTCACATTTTCAGCTTTCTCTTCCTCCTTAAATTCCATCAGACAGGACTAGACACTGCTCTTTATGCCTTCCCATATTTGTACCTTTGCCTATGCTGGAGCTGCTGCTGGAGTGGCAGTTCCCAACATCTGTACTCACCCACGTCCAATGCCACCTCCTCTCTGATTCTTTTCTCAATCCTTTTCCTCCTCTGAAAACCCACAGCATTGATTTCTACATTTCTCCAATGTAATAGAGAAAAAAAAATATATTATCATGTACTTTCCAAATACCAGCCACTGTGCTAAGAACGCAAATGTGAATAAGGGCCCGTCCCTCAAAGAGTGTATAATAGCCATCGATAAACGTTGTTGAATAGTGGATGACTGATCCGCTTTGCTGTATTGTGTCAAGCTTTTATTACACATGGTTTTCATAACCACATGCATAACTTAGGATGGAATGTGGCCATGCACATCTAAATCAACAGGATTTCTTCAGTACCTCCTACGTGCTTGGCATTGTGTTTGGCACATGATCTTTCCAACCTCCATTCACGCATTAATTTAATATCTACTGTGTGCCCAACATTGTGCAAGGCACTGAGCATAAAAAGAAAAGACCTGGTGCCTTTCCTCAGGGACTTGGGGGAGAAACAGACAAGTAAACAGACATTACAATGCAGTACAATAAACAACTAGGTTGGAAATGCGTACAGAGGGATGAAAATACCAAGCTTAGGCTGCCAGGGCTAGGGAAACTTCCAGAAGAAGGTGGCGCTGGAGTGAAAGATACCTAGAAATTAGCTAGGCCCAGGAGAGAAGGAGTGGCATTCCAGAGTTGAGAGGGCATCGTGTATAAAGGACAGGAGGTGAAAAACAGAATACAGTGGTTTTAGGGTACAGGAAGCAATTCAGGATGGCCAGCATTTACAGTGCAAATGGTAACACACTCAGCTGCTAACCGAAAGACTGGAGGTTTGAGTCCTCCCAAAGGTGCCTCAAAAAAAAAGGCCTGACAATCTACTCCCCCAAAATCAGCCCTTGAAATCCCTTTGGACACCTGAAAAATGTTGAATTGGTAAATGTTGTGTTATATATATTTATAATAATAATAAAAAAAAAAAAAAACGAGAACCCTATGGAGTTAGTTAGTTCTACCCTAACTAACACACGTGGGTCTCCATGAGTTGGAATCAACTTGATGGCAACTGGTTGCCGGTTAGAATTTAGGAAGGGTAGGGGATGATGTTCAGCTACATCAAGTAGGGAGGAATATCAGTAAGGAACTGTATTTGACTGTAAGTAACAGGCCCTCAAAAAGACTGCCTTAAACAAATAAAGGTTTTCATTTTTCGAATCTAAGCACTCCCAAGCAGGCAGTTCAGGGCTGGTTCAGAGCCACCGTGATGCCGTGAGGTACTCGGGGGTCCTCCTGTCTTTCTGCTGAGTCACCCTCAGTGCGTACTGACCCTCGTGCTCGCAGGATGGCTGCCCCACCTTCACCATCTCATCCACATACCAGGCAGGAAATAAAGGAAGGCAGAGGGAAAAGTTACATTCCAGCTAAATCTGCCCACTTTTCATAGATGTCCCATTGTGCTACACGTATCTTATTGGTCAGGACTATGCCATGTGTCCTCAACAACAGCAACAACTGCTGTGTTTTTGTGTGTGTGCCATCAAGTAGATTCAGACTCATAGCAAGCCTATAGGACAGAGGAGAAGTGCTCCCAAATGGTTTTCTAGGCTGTAAACTTACCAGAACAGACCACTAGGTCTTTTCTCCCATGGAACTGCTGGTAGATTCGAACCACTGACCTTTCCGTTAGCAGCCAATTGCTTAGCCATTGTACCACCAGGACTCCTTACAACTGTTGGAGAGGCTGGTAAATAGAGTTTTGGCTGGGCCCACTGCTGTCATCACACCATCGGGGTTCTGTTCATAGAAAGAAGGGGAGAATGGATGCTGGGTAGGCAAGTGCTTGCGTAAGCTCCAGCCGGTCACGGAGAGCTTAGAGTGCCCATTCGTAGCTTAAAGATCATTCCTCTGGCTCTGGGGAGGGACGGGCCTGAAAGAGTTAAAACAGGGGAGCAAGGAACTGACCAGGTTTGCATTTTAGAAAGTCCAGAAAAGTAAGTGAAGGGTGGACTGGGGGCAAGAGAAAGCTGCAGTCAGAAAGATTACCATCAGGGGGTTGTTGTAGGAAGGGTCAGAATTTAAGAATGTGATAATGGGATGAAAAGATTTGTAGTGGGTTGAATAACCAAAAACCAAACCCGCTGCCATTGAGTCGATTCCAACTCAAAATCTATGTCCTCCTGGAACCTCAGAATGTGACCTTATTTGGAAATAGGGCCATTGCAGATGTAGTTAAGGTAAAGATGGAGATTAGATCATACGGATTAGTTGTTGATGTTGTTAGGTGCTGTCGAGTCGATTTGGACTCCTAGTGACCCCATGTGACAAAGTACAACTGCTCCATAGGGTTTTATGTTTGTCTGTTTGTTTAAATAATACTTTATTATGTTTTCAGTGAAGCTTTACACAGCAGGTTAGATTCCCATTCAACAGTTTATACACAAGATGTTCAGTGACATTGGTTACAGTCTTCACAATGCATGAACATTTCTCATTATTTCCATTAATCTAGTTTTCCTGTCCCCTTACGTTCTCATCTTTGTTTCAAAGTAATTGTTGACTGTTTAGTGTTAAACAGGTGATTTTTTAAAGGAGCACAGTACTTAGACCGGTGACATCCATTATTTTTTGAGCCAATTTGTTATTTAGCTACAAGGTGACCTCAATGGTTAGTTTGGGTTCAAGGTTTGAAGAGTAACTCAAGGCAGTAGTCTCGAGGAGTCCTCCAGTCTCAACCAGTCCAGTAGGTCTGGGTTGTTTCTTTGGTTTGTTTGTTTTTTTGGTTTTTTTTTTAGGAATCTGAGGTTCTGTTCCACATTTTTCTTTCATTATATCAGGGTCCATCTGTGTGTGGCCCTGATTAGAACAGTCAGTAGTGATAGCCAAGCACCATCTAGTTCTTCTGGTCTCAGGGTAGTGGAGGCCATGGTTCGTGTAGACTATTTGTCCTGTAGACTAGCTTCTTCTTTCTCTTTTGCTCCACATGAGTAGAGACCAATAGTTGTATCTTAGATGGCCTGCCCCATAGGGTTTTCTAGGCTGTAATCTTTATGGGAGCAGATCACCAGGACTTTTTCCCAGAGTGGCTGGTAGGTTTGAACCACCAACCTTTTGGTTAGCAGCCAAGCACTTAACTGTTGCACCACCAGGCTCCTTATATAGATCAAGGTGGATCTAAATTCAATGAAAGTGTCCTTATAAGAGACAGACAAGGACATACAGACCCAGAGAAGAAGGCCATGTGACGATGGAAATAGAGACTGGGGTGATGTGTCCAGGAGACAAGACCCATCAAGGAGTGCCAACAATCACCAGAAGCTGGGAGAGAGGCATGGAACAGATCCCAACAGGAAACAAAGAACACACTCAGAACACTTCAAGGAGAAAATAGTGCTGATGGTTGCACAATACGGTGAATTTAATTAACACCACTAAAAGAGAAAATCTTAGGTTACATATATTCTACCACACACACACACACACAAAGAAATCTACCGGTGTAAAAAAGAAAATAACTAACACCTTGAGGAGGGCTTATCTGCAAAGAGGCCATTTGCAAAGGTGTAGGTTAGTGGTTCAAATCCACCCAAAGGCACCTGAGAAGAAAGGCCTGGCAACCTACTTCCAAAAGATCACAGGCACTGGAAACCGGATGGAGTCAGTTCCACTCTGAAACATGTGGAGTCTCCATGAGTCGGAATCAACTCAACAGCAGCTGGTTTTGGTTTTAGGTTGGGTGTAGGGGAACTACAAAATGTCCCTGGGTGGCACAAGTGGTTTTTGATCAGCTACTAACCTAAAGGTTGGCAGTTTGAACCCACCCAGCAGCATCATGGAAGAAAGACCTGGAGATCTGCTTCTGTAAAAATTAGAGCCAAGAAAACCGTAATGAGCAGTTCTACTTTTTAACACATGACGTCACCATGAGTCAGAATTGATTAGAAAGCAATGGGTTTGGGTTTGTTTGGTTTTAGGGGAACAACATGGAAGAGCGCAGTGACCTGAGTTAGGAGCAGCATTGCTGTTACTACCCCTAGACCTGCAAGGAAGAGTCACTGGAAGCTGGAGAGAGAGAGAGTTGTAGGGACACAGTCTCGGCAACATGGTAGATGCTGTGACCTCTGGTCCACAAACACAGCCATCCCATAGCAACCTCACAGGGAGGAGAGGGAAGTCACTCTTCTCCCTCCCTCCCAGTTTTTGCCAGGCTCCGTCTTGGCCAGCCTTACTAGGGAGCACAGGGCACAGCAGCCTGCTAATGATGTCCAGAAATCCAGGGAGAAAAGAGTAGAAAGTAGATTTGGAGGGACAGAGAGAAGATATGCAGCACTCTCCATGTTACAGAAGAAGAAACTGACATTTGGAAGGGTTAAGTCATTTTTCTGGTCTAGAGTCTATACTCTTAATCACACACTAAACAGCCTCCTGGAGCAAGTAAAACCCGTGGCAGAGTGCCTCATAGACTACATGCTCCACAGATGTTATTTTTCCACTTCATTTTCGCTTCCATCGGCAAAGAGAAACCACTGACCTCCACCACGCAGGGTGCTCCCCTCCCCAGAGAATGAACTACGGCCCCCTCCCAGGGAGTCAAAACACATCTCAGAGTCCACAGGGCCCCACAGTACCCTGGAGACCACACTATAAATGTAAAAGACATGCCGCCTTTCCCCTCTGCATTGCTAAGCTAACTTGAATCGCTGGCTGTACCAAGAAAATAAATCAAAATGTGAGAGTCTGTGAACAGTTTCCATTCAAGTTGCAATTGATTTGTTACACAACACGCATTTTAACCAGAGAAGCACGGGCTGGGTAAACAGGGCGTCTGACAACATGCACGTATTCGAGCAGGCAGTGCCTGTGCGTCCCCTCTCTCTAAGAAAATCAAAGCGTTCGACTGGCTTCTTCTGAATCCAATTCCTGCTTGCCTTGCTCTTGTCAGAAAGGTGGGTGGCAAATGTTATTTATCATTCCAGTGTCACTAGTGGGCTCAGAAGGGTGACATGATTTACCTATTGTCAAACGAGTTTTCATAACAGCCTAACTCCGTTTGACACGTTCTTTTCAGCAAGCCAAATACCCTGTCGGTCCATACCTTGAATGTGTCAAAATAATTTGCAGGCGACACCCACATCCCCATCCGGGTTGATAGAGTTGGGTTAGTCACGCGGAAGAGTTGCTAGGAAGGTTATTCAGAGAGAGGAGGAATGTCAGAAACTTAGAGCTGCAGGGGCTTCGGCTCACGTGGTGGAGGCAGATAATTAATTAATTGGGGTTAGGGGTCAAGGACAGTTAATGTTAATACTAACACGTGCGTCGTGCTGACTGGGGTAGGGCACAGCTGTGAAGCCTAACGACTGCAGTGTCTTATTTAACGCTCACAAGCACCCTAGGAGGGGGTAGCAGTTAATAATTGCCATCAAATCGAACCTGACTCATGGCGACCCTGTGTGTCAGAACAGAACTGTGCTCCATAGAGTTTTCAGTGGCTGGTTTTTCTAAAGTGGATTGCCAAACCTTTCTTCCGAGGTACCTCTGCACCACCCAGGGACTCTTTTATCTTTTCACTGAGGAGGCATTTTCATCTCCAGAGATGATAAGTTGCCTAGAGGCAGAGCTGACTCCATGAGCTTACAACCCACGCAACCTAACAGCATCAGAGTTCAAAAGGGCCCTGTGTTAGGTTTAATGCTCTGCTGACACTATCTTGAAATTCTTAATAAGTTTTGAACAAGGGGAGTGATACTTTCATTTTGCACTGGGCCCTGCAGACTGTGTGGCCATTCCTGCCTGGAGGCTTCCATTCTTCTAATGCATTCTGGGCACAGAGCAGGCACCAGGCACTTTGTTAGGCAGAGGGGATCAACTTGGCAAAGCATCCAAGTTTTCATTCTTATGAAGCCTACGTTCCATAGCACAGAAGGTAACAATTAAGGCAACAGCAAGACAATTACAGATTAGGACGAATGCTCTGACCAGGTCCTGGTGATACAGTGGTTAAGAGCTCTGCTGCTAACCAAAAGATGGCAGTGTGAATCCACCACCTGCTCCTTTGAAACCCCATGGGGCAGTTCTACTCTGTCCTATAGGGTCGCCGTGAGTCAGAATCCACTCGACAGCAACGGGTATGAAGAAAATAAACGGAGTGATGAGATAGGATAAATGTGGTGGAGTGGGGAGGCGCCATTTTACACAGGGTGGTCACGTCTAAAGAGAGGGTGCTGAAATGTGGCCTGAAGCGGAGGAGGAGCCAGGCTGGCAGGACCCCTGGAGGGTCCCCCCAGGGACTGTGAGCATGGGTAAAGGCCCGAAGCAGGGAGGAGCTGGACGAGCTGGAGGGCTGGTGAGAGGCCTCCATCACTTCATGGTCTGATGGGAGCACAGAGAGTGGAGAGGGGAGTTGCAAGATGCCGTTAAGAACTGAGCAGACGGCAGATCACGCAAGGCCTTGCCAGCCACAGTGTGGAGCCGGATCTGATGCTCCTGCAGAGGTAGGCCAAGGAGGCAAGGGAGGGACAGGAGCTGATGCCTATTTTCAGATCACTTAGAACAGATCAGAGAAGGACAAGAGACACAGGAGCAAATGGCAACTAGAAACCACCACCACACATTCCAGCTTCCCACAGGACAAGCTGGCTAACAGGCTTGGTTCAGGGCGCCTGAGAAAGTGAGGATTCCAGAGAATCCACACAGAAATGATGCACATCTTACATATGTGTGTGTATCAACATATATACACATATGTAAATACGTCATCGTTGTCATTCAGTGCCCTCGAGGTGGTTCCAGCTCACGGCGACCCCACGTACAGAAGAACGAAATACCGCCCAGTCCGGTGCCATCCTCACACTCATTGCTGCGTTTCAGGCCATTGCTGCAGCCACTGTGTCAATCCATCTCATTGAGGGTCTTCCTCTTTTTTGCTGACCCCCTACTTTACTAAGCATGATGTCCTTCTCCAGGGACTTGTCCCTCCTGATAACATGTCCAAAGTATGTGAGACGGAGTCTCACCATCTCTGCTTCTAAGCAGCACTCTGGCTGTATATATGTAAATATATACTCATAACATGTAAAAAAAAAAAAAATATGCACACACCAATATATTCCAAATTTACATCCAATTTCTGTCACGTGTTTGACTCATTTTTGTAAACCTGAGAATTAAGATTCTTTTGGTGTCTCTGCTTATTTGAAGAGTTTTCTGAGATTGTACCACAAGATGATTGAAAACACCGCCACCGTTTAAACTATTACTAAACCCATTGCTGTTGAGTCGATTCCAACTCATAGCGACCCTATAGGACAGCGTAGAACTGCCCCATAACGTTTCCAGAGAGCAGCTGGTGGATTCGAGCTGCTGGTGGATTCAAACTGCTGATCTTTTGGTTAACAGCCGAACTCTTAACCATTATGACACGAGGGCTCCCTGCCAAAACTATTACTAAAAAAAAAAAAAAAAATACAAAACCGTTGCTGTCGAGTCAATTCCAACTCCTAGCAACCCTGCACTGATATGAGGCCCTTCTTAATACTGAGCAACAAGAACAAAACACAGAGGTCACTGGGACCGATAGAAAATTGTGGCTGTTACTCAAAGTCCCTATTTCACATTTGGTGTTCCCCAGCTTATCACCAACTGCTTTTAAAGACAGTAAAATCATATATATTTAAAGGCATACATGTATTTTTTACTCTTTAATACTGATTTGTCTACTTTATGTTCACTCAACAAAGAAATAATAATAAATATTGTTTATACAAGGCAGATCCTTGTCCTAAAGCGTCACATTTTCACTCATGAAATCCTGACAACTCTGTGAGGAAGACCCTATTATTACCCCCTTTCACAGAGGAAGAAACTGAGCCACAGAGAACTTAATTTGTCCAAGGTCACACAGCTAATGAATGGCAGTACAGGATTCACACCCAGGCAGTGCAGCTGTAGAGTCAATGATGTGAACCAGAGGTCAGCAGACTGCGCTGGGGGGCCAAGTCTGGCCCTTTGCCTGCCTGTGTAAATAAAGTTTTATTGGAACACAGTCACATCCATTTGTTTACGTGTAGCCTATGCCTACTTTTGCTGCAGTGGCAGAGTTGAGTAGTTGAGGCAGAGATCATATGGCCCATAAACCCTAAAGTATTTACTACCTGGCCCTTTATAGAAAATGTTTGCTGACCCTGCTCTAAACCACACCCTATACCGCATCTAGGCAGTAGGGATACTGTGGTGAGCAGAACAAATGTCGTGGCACTTTCTGAAGATTTTTTGTGTGGGGAGAGAGAATGTTGAAAATTTTGAACCTCCCAATGTGGATAATCCTTTACACCTTAAAACTGTAGCTAGCTGAGCTGATTCTGACTGTAATCCTTACAGAAGCAGACTGCCTGGCAAACTACAAAGAGCATGGCCTGACTCACAGGGCAATTCTTACATGTAAAATACACCTGCCTATTAGCATGGCACAGCTGGCTTGTTCTTGACAAGTATGCCAGTAAAAAGAGAATTAATAGAAACAAAGATAGCTGAAATTGATAAACGTTTATAATAACCAAATTTGAGCTTACAACTACAAAGGGAACCTGGCTAATACTACAGGCATTAAAATACTTCTGAATCAAAACTCTACCTGCAATATTTCTTTTTCTCACACACCCTCAGTAGTCTCTATTAAGAACTTGTGATTGTCAACATTACCATGGCAACCTGTTTGAGAAGAACTGCGAAAAAGATGTAACTCAGGCTTACCTATAGCTGATGTTCACCAGTAACGCTCATGGATGACTAAATGGGTGAAGCACAAACTCTTGATGCAGCCAGCATCCTATACCAAAGCACTTGCTTTTTTTTTTTTGCAGGTTATCAGATAATTAAGACATTCATTGCATTCCTAATATGGGCTGAATCTTGGTACCATTTCACATTTGTAATCAAAATGTGGTGAAAATCCATCAACAGAGAACAGTTTGTTGATTGAGTGATAGATGACATTAACAGTCTGAACACAGATTTTCTTCTCTTTAAAACATTCACCCTTAATTCTAACTCTTGGCTGTACTTCAGGAATTTTGAAGCCACTAATTCAGAATTTGTGATTCAAATTCAGTCAGAATGTATATTGCGAACCTACCAGGTGCCTTCACATGCATGTTTCATTTAATTCTCTTAGCTACAGAACTAAGAAGTAGATATTATCAAACTTCTATTTTAATGAGGATATTATGTTATTATAAGTAGTAGATATGATGAGTAGGATAATAGGTAATATCCAGGAAGTAGATATTATCATATTATTTTGCAGATCGGTAAGCAGAAACTCAGAGAGGTAAAGAAATTTACCCAAGTTTGTCCAGCAAGGAAAGGGCAGAGCCAAGAGTCAAACACTCATCCACTTGTCATATTTCCAGGCCCAAGATGACAGTTACCATTGGTTAGCAACATTTCCTTCATAAATCATTGATTACATAAATTGGATGAGGAAGGAGTCAGTATTAAAAAACAGACAATTATTTTCCAAAATCTCAAGTTCTTTAAAAACTAACTTCTCTATTCAAATCCCCACAAATTTGCTAATTACAAATGACTCTCTTATTTACTAAGGTAATCCAGAGATATTCCTAGAAAATGCTTGGTTTACAGTTGAAGTTATTCAATAATCTTGAAAGAAATTGTGCTGAATGTTCTTCATTTGTCCCTCCGACCCACCTCCAGGGTTCTCCACCTTGTTCTGTGCTCTGGAAGGCCTTTATGAACTGCACCAACCAGGCTTCCTGGCCCTCAGGCTTCCTATTGGGTTCAGCCAATGGGCAGCATGGTAGGAGATCGGAGGGCAGAAAGAGAGAGAAGTCAGAGTATTTATTCCCCTGGCTCCTTCCCTGCCACACTGCAAGCTGGCAGTGACTGCATTCCTCTACCAAACACCAAGCTCCTGCCAAGCAGCCTCATCCTAAAGCTACAGTTCTTACCAGCTTTCAGCAAAAGTTTCCTTCCCTTGTACCTTCAGGCATAAAGAATGGTAGCTCTTTCTGCTGCTGCTAGACCTGAAGTGCTTCACTACCCCTTACTGATTTCCTATAATCCTGCCCTGGCCTTTATCAATACTCTCTTCATTGAGCTCTCTTCATTATAGGTTCTTGCAGTGGGACCTTAGATTACTGATCTGAGATTTTCCTCTTTTTCTAATGTAAGCATCAGTGATATAAATTTTCCTTTCAGTACCGCTTTTGCTGTGCCCCACAAATTTTGATGTGTTGTATTTTCATTTTGATTCAGTGCATTGTTTTTTGTTTTTTTTATTTTTTTTATTTTCAGACTTCCTCTTTGACCCATGAATGATTTAGAATTGTGTGGTTTAGTTTACAAGTGTTTGGGAGATTTTTCTGTTATAAATTGCCCATAGTTGGATCACGTTTTTTATTAATCCACTCTATCTGTCTCTGTCTTTTAACGGGTGTATTTAGACCATTCAGATTTAATGTAATCATGGATAAATCGAGGCCAAAGTCTGCCATTTTATATTATTTTCTGTTTGTTCTATTTTTCATTTATCTACTTTCTTTTTCTAGCCTTCCTGCAGGTTACTTGAATATAGTTTTGATTTATTTACAATGTTTTTGAGTGTATCTCTTTGGTCTTTTTTAGTGCTTGATATATATACACATATATGTATATCTATATCTATATCCTATCACAGTCTACTGGTGTTATCACTTTACCAGTTCTACCAGTGTAGAACCTTAATTCCCTTTCTTTTTACTCATTTATAATATAATTGCCTTAAATATTTCCTCTACATACATTCAGAACCATTTCAGAGAGTGTTACAATTTTTGCTTTAACTGTCATAGTCGAGAAGACTCACGGTGACTTCATTACCCCTGTCCAGTGGTGAAAGTCCTGACTCTCCACTAGGCCTCTCTGACACTAGCCTGGTGGGGAGAAGAAGGAGCACCTTGTTACTGCCAGATGGAGGTAAAAGTCCAGGCTCCCCTCATGGCTTCCATTGACACTGGGGGGTGGGGGTGAGGAGCCCTTGTTACCACCCAGCAGGGATGAAAGTCCCAGCTCCCTACATGGCCATCTCTGACACCACCCCAGTGAGGGGCTGGGGCACCTCTATTACAGCCTGATGAGGATGGGACTCTTAGCTCCCCACTCATCCTTTGCTGCTGGCAGTGGGGGTGCGCAACAATTTTTTTTCTGTGCTATTTGCCTACAGTAGAGTGCTTGTTTTCTAAAAATTTTGTACCTTGATAAAGTGCCTCTTAACTGGCCCTTTGGGTTGAGACAGTAGGCTTTTGCTGGGGCTTTTTTTTTTTTATCTGCACCCATTGGCATTTCCAAGTTGCCAGTTTCTCCGGTACCACTCTGGGATGTATGAGGCAAAGAAAATCCAGGGAACTCACCACCATGTTGTTCTTCGATCCCGAGGCCCCTATTGATCTGCCTTCTTCTCCCCATCTTTCAGAGTCTTCTTGTGTTTCTTTTATATAGAACGCCAAGGGTTTTTAGTTGTGGTTAGCAGGAATAATAGGGAAATGTATGCCTATTTCAGCTTCCTGGAAGCCTAAGTCCTCATTCCAGGTAGTTGTAAAAAGGAAATTTAATGCAGGGAACTAGTTACAAAAGGTTGTATGAACTGAAAAGGGAAGAGTAAGGCAACCTGGACATTTGCGATAGCAGGAAGCAGCTCCTACCCTAGAAGTGGAGAAACACAGAGAGTGGGTGATGTTACCAGAGCCCTGAAACCAGAACTGCCCAGTGGGAGCTCAGACCACGGTGGAAGGGATTATCCCACGGAGAGCTTGAACCATGAACGAGATGATGCCAATGACGGACCCCTACTCCAGACAGAAAGAAAGAGGAAAAAGATACCCTGGCTTCTTCCCTCTTCTGTCCCTGCTGTCCCCTGCCAGTACCTCACAATGGTCAAACTCAGCTTGAAGCCACTGGCAAGAGAGCCAGGGAAGTATCACTTGGAGGGGCCAGAGCTTTGGATCCCAAGCAGAGCAGGAGGAGGCAGGGAACGGATCTGAGAGGAAACCAGCAGATGACTGGCATGTGGATGAATAGTCACGTTAGAGGTTGTTAAGGATTTGGAGTCAAGAAGCCCTAATGTAAGTATGGAATAATGATTCATTAGGTTTTCATTGACTGATTTTGGAAGTTGATCACCAGACTTTTCTTCCTAGTCCACCTTAGGCTGAAAGCGCCACTGAAACCTGTTCAGCATCATAGCAACACCCAAGCCTTCCCTGACAGACAGGTGGTGGCTGTGCATGAGATGCATTTGGCAAGGAATCGAGCCCGGGTTTCCTCCAAGGAAGGCGCAAATTCTACCACTGAACCTAAAAAGAGCATTACAAAAAGTGTTCTGTTTAAACAGGGAAAAGTAAACACTGCTACAGATAAATGTTCCATGCCTAGAAGTTCCGCGAGCACATTTCAGAGAAGATCAACAGGTTTCAGACGGTCATCACCACTGCAACGATGACTTTATTTCAGTGGCAACCCCTGTGAAGCTCTAATACACTGGAAAGGAGCTGGGAGAAACTTTAATTCTGCAGAATCTTGAAGTTAACAATGAAGAATGATGAACGGCAGACCTGAGGCCGAGTATTTTAAAGAGCGCTTTCAAAAGATCCATTTTAATGAACAATCGCTGTATTCATCAAAATTCTTATCCATTTACTGTATTTTGGAAACCTGTTTCTAAATCTGGGGGGATTAAATCAACATTTCTGTAAACACAATTTTATAACAGATTTGTTAGACTTGTCCCAGTGGCGTGGGGGGTTCTATACTATACAAAGGGGTTTATGTACAGGACAAATAAGCTATCTATTTTCATAAGTGGGTAACCTCTTTGATTGACAGGTTTTTCCTAATTAGGATAGCAAATGATAGCTGGTCACACTCGTGTTGGAAGTCCAGTATAATAAATTATCATTCAATTGTCATTCAAAACAAAGTTCAAGGAAGAACTAAACATCAGGAGGGGGTGGTGGGGAGCGTAGTGTGCGTGGCTTATTAATAATGTACAAGGATGGCCAGCACGGTACTTGAATGAGATGAGGGTGGCAAAAGGCAATTAAAATCTGGAGACAGGTTTTTGAGATATGGACTAGTAATTAGAGAAAACAACTGCAGCATGCTGGTGTAAGCAGGCACACGTCTGAAATCATGTTTGTAGTTCAAGAAGCCACTTTTTAAACAGCACGCGAGAGACAGTAAAGATGCATCCAGAAAAGAAAGCAATTAAAATAATTCAGAGCTGGAAGACGTCAGGTCAACTTGGCGTGTGATGTACAAAAGGATGCGGTGGAGAGAAGGCACTCCAGGAGAACCACTAGCACAGCTACTGCTGTGGGACTCCTGGCAGTGTCTGTATTTTTTTTTCTGGCAAACGCCACTTTGAAAACACAAATGTAAGAGAGGCAGTTACAAGTGTGTAGTGGTTGAAAACTGTTATGAATTGCCTCTTTCAAGTGTAAATGAAAGAAAGGCCATTTCTGCTCTGATTAAGCAAATCTTATTTGTCTACAGTAGGATTAGAGATGCTACAGACGAGGTCGCTTGCTCTATTTCTGTGACAGGGGGTCTATCCTGCAGGAATAAGAACAACTAACATCTTTTGAGAGACTTCTTGTGTGCCAGGGACTGTACTAAATATTCTGAATGCCTTATTCCTTATTCCCTCTCAGACGTAGGCAACATGAAGGCAGGGAATTCTTGCTTGTCTTGTACATTATTGCATCTACATGACTGGCACGTAGTAGACAGATGATAGACAGATGGATGGACAGAGAGACAGACAGATAGCTGCCGTCGAGTCAGCTCTGACTCATGGCAACCTTCTGTACAACAGAACAAAGCATTACCTGGTCCTTCGTCATCCTCACAATCACCGATATGCTCCACAAGTCCATTGTTCTGGCTCCTGGGCCAATCCATCTCACCAAGGATCTCGCTCACCTTAGCCAGCCCCCTACTTCACCCAACATGATGTCCTTCTCCAGGGAAAATTTATTTTCGTGTTCTAATACGTTACGCTAGCACATAGAAAAGGAAACCTCAGACAGTTCCCAGGAATTTCAATTAAGCAGAAGTTTAAAAAAAAAAAAAAAAAAAGAACAACTTTTAATTCTATTAGGCTTATTCAGCACAACATCGTGCATTTCATAATGATACTAAGTGTTAAAAACTGATCTTCAGAGCCTTCCCTATGGGAGTTAGAATGGGCTCCCTCTAACTGCTTCCATGCATGGCGTAACAACCAACTGGTTTTCTTTGCTAAAGCCAAACACCAGCTGAACGAATGAGTCCTATGGTTATCTGTTGGTTAATTCCCACCAGTTCACCGTTTCATTATAAACATAGCTAACATCCTGTTCTCTGGCCCAAGGAGCCCAATGCTACCTATTACGTTACGGTTTGCTTTTGTATTACCAACGTAAGAACCCTTGAATTCAATAAGATACATCTAATACTACAATGGACCCAAAATAATTTCAGCTTTGAAACTTGAAGGGTCTTAGGAGTTTCCATTATCAATAGCAAGTATTCGTCTGTTCGGTTAACATAGCCCTATTACCATACAGCTTTATCACAGCCCCTTCACTTGCCTTCCTCCCAGGTCATAGGTCTTCTTTGTATCACCAAAGAGTACATGGCTTAGAGTAGACACTCAGGAAGTACATGCTTATAGAATTAATACATGTACCCCACCCTCACTTATTCACTCCTAGATGCTTCACACATTCCAGCCCTCAAGGAAATGATGGGGGAGGGGAGGAAATACACAAATAATCATGATATCAGACAGGAATAATAATTACTTTGAGAAGGGCTCAAAACGCTATTGGGGATTTATTAAAAATACATGGATCCCTGGGTCCCAACCTCCAGCTGAATCATTTACATTTAGTACTTGAGGGGTGTTGCATTTAGGAATCAGAGCACAGACCGGACATGGGCAAACTTTTTCTGTAAACGACCAAACCAAAACCCAAAGCAAACCTACTGCTGTCCAGTGGATTCTGACTCATAGTGACCCTACAGGGCGAGCAGAATTGCCCCATAGCGTTTCCGAGGCTGTAAGTGTTTATGGGAGCAGGCTGCCACATCTTTCTTCTGCGAAGTTGCTGGTGGATTCAGACCACTGACGTTCTGGTTCGCAGACGACCACTTTAACCACTGCACCACCAGGGCTCAAACTTTTAATCTTGTTGGCCCATACACGACCACTCACCTCTGCCGTTAGAGTGGAAAAGCAGCTACGGACAGTACTTAAAAAAATGGCCGTGGCTGTGTTCCAGTAAACCTTGGTGGGTGAGCACTGAAATTTGAAATTCACGTAATGTTCACATGTCCCAAAACATTTTTGTTCTTTCGATGTTTTGTCAACCATTTAAAAATATGAAAACCATTCTTAGCCCTCGGTCGGTACGTAAACAGACGGCTAGCCAGAAGTGGCCTGCAAGCCACCATTTGCCGACCCGCAGCACAGATAGAAGAGCAGGGACGTTGGAATCTTCTGGACCTTAGTATTGCAGCTCCGCTCTTTATTACTTGGGTGGCTTAAGCGAGCTGTCTCCCTTATGTGCGCCCATTTCCTCATCCGAGAAAGAAGGGACTTCAGTGGTACCTACTTCTTCCTGGAGGTGGCAAGAAACTTGAAGACAGAAAAACAGAAAAAAGGCTAACTAGCCCGCGTACTGAAACAACAGCCGGGCTACTGCGTGAACTGTCACAGTAAACATGTTTTCTTTTTACATGCCAATCAGGGAGCTAACGTGGACATGGGATTTCATTAAATCAGTTGGCTGCGTCACTAATATACTCCTCTCTCTTCATCACATTCTATTACCCAGTAGTCACTTCATTTCGGTGTTTGTTATTATAACGTGATGAGACCTCACCATATCGTGTCACAGGGTGCACCGGGCTGCATCTTTTATTTTTATATGACTAGGTTTTAACGAGATTTTACAATTTAGGTCTAGGATGTCTAGCCTGCCAAATCATTCAGCAAATGCTAAGGAAATTGTCTTAACTAGCATACTGCAAGTAAATGGTTCAATCTGATACATCATAAAAACAATAAAAAGAGGAAAAGAAAATGGATAAGAAAACAAAATTCCTTTTGGAGAAAAGCCTGGATTTCTCCTGAATTTAGATTTTAGGAAACCAAGTTTACTTTTTATTTCTTCCATTTAGAGAGGGAAGGACATTACAGCTGCTGTGACCATGATTTTCCCAACAATGGGAAAGAAGAGGACACACACTCGGGGTAGTCACATTTCGTTTACACTGTGCCTGACCGGTGGCCAACCATCAGCCTCATTTCAGCAACCCATCCCTGATAAAAGGGGTTCTTAAAGGAATAATGCCTTAACCCTAAGAAAATGAGTACTTAGATAACAGAATATTATGTATTAGACTAGAGGCAAGTCAGGAGTTGGGGTAGGGGGTGTGGTAGTAGAGTTGTAGTTAGAAATCAATCCCACCCCTGTGATCTGTGGGATCCAGGGCCAGAAAACAAACTGAGACTACATACCTTGCTGAAATATTTAGAAGTTAGAAATTAAGCCAGTGCCCAGCCAGTACCCCACCCTAGACCCCACAGCCCAATCTCTGGGAATAGCCCTCCTGCCTGGATGTTTAAGGCCTCCTGGATGGCGTGGCAGCACAGATCTGCTGGGCAGGGCAGCGTCGCAGCTGGGCCTGGGCACTGGTCCCACAGAAACTCAGGATGGGGTCTGAACCAGTGAAGCTTGCCACGTAGTTGGGTGGAAAGTTCACCCTCTACCTATGCCCCACTTTTCCAGCTCAGGATTTCCAGGCTGTTCTAGATGCCCCCCAAAACTATACCATGATGCAGTTTCTTAAAAGTCAAATGTACACGTACTATACAACCCCACCATTCTACTCCCAGGTATTTACCCATGAGAAATGAAAACTTATGTTCTCTCAAAAGCTTGTACATGAATTTAATGTCAGCTTTATTCATACTGGATTCAAACATTCCAATGATCATGAAGAAGGCGCAGGAGCAGGCACCATTTCCTTCTGTCATACAGAAGGTCGCCAGGAGTTGGAGCTGACTCTACGGTAGCTAACAGCAATGATTCGTAATAGGCAAAAACTAAACACAGCTTGAAAGTCCATCAACAGGCAAATGGATAAGAAAATGAAGATATTTTCACACACTGGAAGAGGCAATGAAAAGAGACAACTACTGATACACAAGACAACACGGGTGTTTGTGCAACGAAAACATTAGGAGTAAAAGAAGCCAGATACAAAAGAATAATCTTTTCAGCACACAGTGCGGGGGCAACTGACTATCTACTTACAAAGGAGTGAAGTTGGAGCCCTTCCTCACACCATACACAGAAACTAACTCAAAATGGACCGTAGACCTAAATGTAAGAGCTACAGCTATGAAACTCTTAGAAGAAAACGTAGGAGTAAATCTTAGTGACCTCGCGTTAGATACAACACTAAAAGCACAAACAACAAACAGAGAAACAGAGAACTTGGACTTCATCAAACTTTTAAACTTCGGTGCTTCAAAAGATACCACTAAGAAAATGAAAATATAACCCACAAAATGGGAGAAAATATTTGCAAATGATGCATCTGTTAAAAGCCTTGTGTCTAGGGTATATAAAGGACTCTTACCACTCAGTCATAAAAAGACAATCCCATTTTAGAGATATGTAAAATATCTGAATAGATGTTTCTCCAAAGAGGATATATAAATGGCTAATAAGCATATGAAAAGATGGGTATAATAATAAAATAAATAAATAAATAACAAATGTTAGCGAGGACACAGAAAAATTGAAATCATAATATATTAGTAGTGGGAAGGTAAAATGGTGCAGCCATTTAGAAAACGATTAGATGTTCCTCAAAAAGTGAAACATAGAGTTACCCAGAAATTCCACTCCTAGGTATATACCCAAGTGAAAATATATGTTCGCACAAAAACTTTCCATGAATATTCATAACAGCATTATTCTTAATAGTCAAAAAGTGGACACAACCCAAATGTCCATCAGCTGACAAATGGATAAAGAAAATGTGGCCTATCTATACAATAAACTATTATTCAGCCATAAAAAGGAATGAAGTACTGCTCCATTAAAAACCATCTATATGAGACCAAAAGGTCAACTATACTGTAAAGCAAAGACGAGAAGATAAGGCGACAGAGAAACTAAAGTTCTGGAAATGCAACAACCAATGAAAATGTTGACACATTGTGAAAAATGTGATTAATGTCACTGAACAACTTGTGTAGAAATTGTCAAATGGGAACCTAATTTGCTGTGTAAACTGTCACCAAAAACACAATAAAATATCCAACCAAAGAAAGAAAAGAAGGAATGAAGTACTGATACATGCTACAACATGGCCAAACCTTGAAAACATTAGACTGTGAAAGAAACCATTACCAAAGACCACATACTGTACAAGTCCAGTTATGTCAAATCTCCAGCACAGGTGAATCTCTAGGGGTAGAAAGTAGATTAGTGGTTGCCTAGGGCTGAGGGGGTAGAAGGGCGATGGGGGTGACTACTAATGGCTACAGGTTTCTTTTTGGTGTGAAGAAAATGTTCTAAAATTGAGTAACTGTGACTATATTAAAAACCACTGAATTATACACTTTAAATGGGTGAATTGTAAGATACGTGAATATACTTTAGTAAAACTATTTTAAAACGATAACAAAACCATAGCACCCGATTATCTAAGAAATCTGGTCTGCCTAGACACCCACTGAGGGAGACTCAAGGAAGCCAGCTTGAAACAGAAGTAGCCCTTCTTTCCCATTGCCATCGGTCAGTTCCAACTCCCAGCAACCCTACAGGACAGAGTAGAACTGCCCCAGTGGGTTAAAGCAGCTGGTGGATTCTTGCCCAGCAGCCAAGCTCTTTAACCACCGTGCCACCAAGGCTCCACTTCCCAGCACAGAGGCTGTGATTTTCTCTCCCCATCACCCACCACCACCCTCCCATGCTCTCAGCCCTCATCTGCAGGCTGTGAGAGTCCCGTTAGGTTTATCAGTCATTCTTCCATAGCCCCTGTTCACTCAGTTAATTAGTCAACTTTCTTATAAGACTGAAAAGAAAAACTATCTTTGTGTTTGGTTGTCTGTAATACGTAACCCAAACAAGTTGCCATCAAGTTGATTCCAACTCATGGCGACCTCATGTGTGTCCGGGCAGAACTGTGCTCCACAGGGTTTTCAATGGCTGGATTTTTGGAAGTAGGTCACCAGGGCTTTCTTCGGAGGTGCCTCTGGGTGAACTCAAACCTCCAAGCTTTCAGTTAGCAGCTGAGCACATCAGCCATTTGTGCCGTCCAGGGATATATGTGTGACGTCCTTTAAAACTTGGGTTCCTTCTTGCCTGGGTCTGAGTAGAACTGGAAGAAAATTTTCAGAGGCCTGTTATAGCACACCTGTTAGGCCAGCCAATTGTCCTTGTCACTCAGTTATTTCCCTTCTGTGCTCAAGCAAGGTTAAGTTGATTACATTTACTGCAGTAGGGAGAACACCACCTTAACAGTCTTAGCGGTGTCTCAGAAGGAGAAGATTAGGGGAGAACACTTAGAGGGTTTATGGGGATTTTAAGGCATGTCTTGAAAGGCAGGAAGCTGACTGGGATTGGGCTGAGTTTAGGGCATACTCGGATTGCTGGCACAAGGTGAAAACTTGATTGGATGTTGATGAACAAGCTGTTAGTCTTGATAAGTAAGCTGTTTAATAAGTTCACAGTTTTACCTTTCAAGAGAGGTTGTTCCTTGTAACAGTCGACTAGATCATTTATATTTTGGTCCCAGTATTGTTCAGCATGATTCCTTGGTGGTACCAGTGACTGGTAACTGAAAGATCGGAGATTCGAGTCTACCCAGAGGCACCTAGGAAGAAAGGCCTTGCGATCTACTTCTGAAAATCAGCCACTGAAAATCCTGTGGAGCATAGACCTACTCTGACACACATGGGTCACCATGAGTCAGAAATGACTTAAGGGCAATTGCTTTTTGGTTTATTGTTTAGCACAGAAACAGAAAGCAGGCTTGGTCTCAGTTCTTAGGACTGCGTATATTGAGACATGAAGATTGAATTCGATTAATTACATCACCACCGCCACACTCCTCAGAATTAGCTCCTCCAATGACTAACTCTACTTCTCCAAATAAAAAAAAAACAAACCTGTTGTCGTCGAGCCAATTCCAACTCATAGCAACCCTATAGGACAGAGTAGAACTGCCCTGTAGGGTTTTTTCCAAGGAGCATCTGGTGGATTTGAACCGCCGACCTTGTCTGGTTAGCAGCCGTAGCTCCATCACCACAGACGGCATCTCTTTACCCCTCCTTCCACCCCCTCCACCTCACACAACTGTGTATTATGGATTTGTTCGGTGATTCTTGGGAAACTCACATTTCTTTACTTTGCTGAACAAACTTCATCAAACTCAGAGCTCACTAGTCTAGCTTTCATAGCTCAGCTATTAACCAAAAGGTTGGCAGTTTGAATCCACCATCCGCTCCTTGGAAACCCTGTGGAGCAGTTCTGCTCTGTCTATAGGGTCACTATGAGTTGGAATCAACCTGCCGGCAACGGGTTTGGTTTCTGTAATCAGAGTTATTTTGAGTACCCATCTCTGCAGGGCTGGAAAATGGTCCCAAGGGCTTATAAGTGTCAAAAACCAACCAAACCAAACCAAAACTCACTCAGTTTATGGGAACCATTCCATTTTTCCCTAACCTGGGTTTGTTTGAGGGAGGTAGTTCTGAAAGCATCCTTACTCCCCCTCTGTCATGTCAGACCGGGCTGCTAGAACTTCACAGCAGCTTCCAACCCCATGGAGCTTGGTGCTCAGTTCCAGGGATCCATGTACTCACTCCATCAGAAGTCTTGTCAACTCATAGACCTTGTGTGGGAATGTCGTTTTAGGACTTTCTAGGTAATAATTTGAATGGGTTTGGGTTTGGGGTCGTCTCCCCTCCATCGCCACCACCAGCACACACTCCCAGCCAACTCCTACTCTTAACTCACCTTTAGCAAGAGAATAATCACAAGAGAAAATTCATTTTTCTTATAGGATAGACCTTTTTACTGGGTCCCAATTATTTTTAATCTTAAACCTTAGAGAGGAAATTACATTTTCTCAGATTGGGAATCACAGTATCTGTCTAGCTCCAGCCTGAGTTTACATTCGGGGCACTTTGCCGTGAGGCCGCTCTGTGCAGAGCGAGTATTGGGGAGACTGATGGGGATCTTCGAGGTGAGGTTATGAAGTCATCTGAGCGGTTTTAGCAGAATAAATGCAAATGCGCTTCAGTTCAAAAAATAAATACCTATTTCTTTGAAAGTGCATTTCTGGATACACACACACAAGTGTCATGTGCAAAGAACCTTCCCCCCTCCCCCCCCAACAGTCAAAAACCATAAAACAACTTGAGTCTGGGTCCCAGGAAGTCCCCTTCCCTCAGACCTGGAACAAAAATAAGCCATCCACCGAGTCAGGTCTCTCACCTTTTCAGGACTCCAAAACTGACTCCCATACACATTCATTGCAGTGGTGTGGCTTATTTTTTTAAAATCTTCAACTCCTGGTTGGGGGTTTGGTTAATAGAAATACTGATAAGCATTCATTCAATCACCACTCACTCAACAATATCTACAGAGCATCTGCTATGTGTCAGGCACAGTTCTGGGCACTAGGAGTAGAGGGGAACAAGACCAAAGCCCACAGAGATCTCAGTCTAGTGCTCTGCTCAGAGTACGCACATTATAAATGTTTGATGAGCAAACGAATCAATAAACAAGTAAAACAATCAAGTCAAAATATAATCTAAAAAAACACTTGAATGATAGTCTTTTCTGATTATCTTGAAATATATTTTAAAATAGCAATAAAAAGTAACCAAGTTGGGAAAAGGGGTAGTGGTGGTTCAGTGGGAGAATTCTCACCTTCCATGCAGGAGACCCAGGTTCGATTCCCAGCCAATGAACCTCTTATGCAGCTACCACCCGTCTGTCAGGGGAGGCTTGGGTGTTGCTATGATGCTGAACTGGTTTCAACAGAGCTTTCAGACCAAGACAGACTGAAAAAAAGGGCTGGTAATCTATTTCTGAAAATTGGCCGGTAAAAACCCTATGGATCGCAATAGGCTGATCCCATTGCCCATGGGGTTGCCGTGAGTCAGGGGCCAACTCAATGGCAGCTAACAACCACCACAACAAATTGGGAAAGAATTCAATTATGGGAGGAAGAAAAGACAATATGGAAGTCTATACCGGGTTTTGTCTTTTAACAAGGAAATATATATATGTGTGTGTGTGTATGCACACACACACACATATAATCTCCCTATGAAAAATAAATCTGTAATGAAATAACCCGAAATGTTAACTGTAATTTTCTTTAGGGTTACAAATTATTTCTGCCTTCATATTTTTACTTTTCCTTATTTTCCAATTTTTCTACAGTAAATATACGTTTTTTATAGAAGGAGGGAAAATTATTTTTAAAACAATCTTCTAAAACTCTATGATAATTTTGCATTTAGTAATACAACTTAAAAGTCTAAGAGATCTTAAGAAGACATCCTGGACTGACAGACTAGCTTCTATCAATTTTGTCCTCCACGTTTTACAAGATAACTTTGTTTTTTCTTCAAATCTTATCTGCGTAGTGAGGAAGTTGTTAATCCACAGAAAAGGAACCAGTAACTCTGGCTCCAGGAAGAAAACAGAGAAGAAACCTCCAGAGCAACGCAGTCCAGGAAACAATAAGGAACTTGTTCAAGGCTGCCTGCACCTGGCACAAGGAGACTATTAAAATAACACCCGCTGGAAACTTTGTTAAATGACCTCTTGTTATTTTTTACTTCATCAGTTCCCTAACTCAGGAAATTTGTAATCGCATATTCCATATTTAGTATTCCATATTTAGTTTCTATAAAAGGGAACTGTCCTTAAAACACAAATGGAAGGTGCCATGGAACAATTCAACACAAATAACTGCATTAAGAGCTAATGCTTTCTGCGTGCTTACTACGTGCCGAGCACTGCGCTAATCATTGTATTTACATTATTTCACTTAATTCTCATAATGAAGCCTCAGTCCCATGATACAGGTACCATTATTACCACACTGTTCTAGACAAGGAAACTAAAGAGACAAACGATAAAGAACTTGCCCGACATCACAGTGGTAGGTAGTGGAGGTGGCCTCACACTCAGCTCACACAACGATTTGAGTATAACTCAATGAAGAGCCTTTTAGTAATTTACTGCTATTTTTCTCCACCTTTACTACCAACACGTTTTCAGGACACAATATTTTATACTTTTTTCCAAAATCTCAGAGAAAAAAATGCAAGGTTGAAGCTTTAGCAACCTCTGTTTACCTTTTATCCACCTTCCCTTCATTTTTAGGCTGAAAGAATTAGCTGTTGCGTTTTATTCGATCATTTCCACACCTTTTTTGGTTTGTATCTTATATTGCCACACTATATTTGGTATTTCCATCAGTCTCAAGGGCTCCAATACATAAAACCACGTTGGCAGAATAATATCAGTCCTGATTAATTTATTGCTTCAACCTAATATTTAGAATGTAGTAGAAAGAATCAATAGGCATATTCTGTTCTTGGGAGTCATAAGTGTTTATTTAAGCAAACTCAGTGTTTCTTTTGTGTATATTCAATACATAAACAGCTTGAATTGGTTGAAAAGGATCTATACCCTTAAAAATATCTGGTGAAATAACAGTGAATGGGAGACAAGATTATAAGAGACAACACAGCATGTACGTATTCAAGGGACATTATTCTATTGTATTATTTGATATTTGGGTAAATTTGGTTGGTTGAGTTTGGATAAAATGTCACAATCCTGTAAAAGTCATTGGAGAAAAAAAACTGGTTCTCAAACTTTGAGATCCTTAAGAAAAATTGATACTCATAACCTCCGACTTCACAGATTCTGTCTGTTCTGGGTACCTGGGAATTCATACTTGACAAGCTACCTTGTGATTTGGATGCAGGTAGCACGCAAGTCGTACTTGGAGAAATGCTGTGGAGTGAATAGGAACATGGTCTCTGGAATAGCCATATCTGAGTTTGAAGCATGGCCCTTCCACATATGGGCCAAGTGTCCTTGGGAAGCAACTTAACTTCTCTAAGCTTCAGTTCCTTCATCTGTAAAATGGGAACATTTAAAAAAGTATCTTTCAGAGTTGTGAGAATTTTTTTGTTTTTACTTTTTTAAAATATGTTTTATTTTTGTTGCTGTTGAGAATATACACAGCAGAATATACACTAATTCAACCATTTCTACATGTACAGTTCAGTGACATTGATTACATTCTTCCAGTTGTGCAACAAATAATTGACTTCTTTCACTCAGCATAGTGTCTCACCCTCCTTTCCCAAACTGTTCACCCCATTAACATAAACTCACTGCTTCCTAAGTTTCCTATCCAATCTTCTGAGCTCCTGTTGTCAGTTTGATCCCATACAGGTAGTTATTGAAAGAGCACAACAGTAAAGGCAGGCATTCTTTACTAGCTAAGAGAAACTATTGTTTGGTTTTTGGAAGACTTCAGGGAATATTTTAGGTTTAAGGTTTAAAGATTATCTCAGGGCCAACAGTTTCAGAGATTCGTCCAGCCTCCATGACTTCAGAAAATCCAGATTCCATAGGAATTTGAAATTCTGTTCTACATTTCTCCCTTTTGATAAACATTCTTCTGTAGAATCTTTGATCAAAATGTCTAGTGATGGTAGCTAGGCATTATCCCGTTCTGGTCTTGTAGCAAAAGAGGCAATTGTTACATGGAGGCAATTAGCCACACATTCCACTTCCTCCTCCTATTCCTGACTCCTTCTTCCTCTGTTGCTCCAGAAAAATAGAAACCAATTGTTGTAGCTTGGATGGCCACTTGCAAGCTTTTAAGACCCCAGGCACTACACAATGAACTAAGAGGAACAGAAGCATTAACAATGTTATTAGAACAGTTAACTGGGCTGTCCCATGAGACCATGACCCTAAACCTCCAAACTAAGAAGCCAAATCCCATGAGGTGTTTGGTTGCAGAAAAGCAGCCTCCGCAGCTGCTCTTTGTCATTGTTTTTAATCTGTCTATCACACAATTTTTCCAACTCAACATTTTACAGGTGTACAACTTATTGATAGTGATTACATTAATCGGTTGTGCAGCCCTACCCTTAATCAATGTGATTTTCCATCACCATAATCCAAAGCTCAGAGCTCCATAAACAATAACCTCTCTTCTCCCCCTCCCTCCTGCCCCTGTTGTTGTTGTTAGGTGCCATGGAGTCTTGTCATTAGGTGCCATCGAGTTGGTTCCTACTCCTAGTGACCCTACGCACAACGGAATGAAACACTGCCAGGTGCTGCACCATCCTCACAATCGTTGCTATGTTCAAGCCCATCATTGCAGCCACAGTGTCAATCCATCTTGTTGAGGGTCTTCCTCTTTTTCGCTTGCCCTCTACTTTACTAAGCATGATGTCCTTCTCCAGGGACTGGTCCCTCCTGATAACATGTCCAAAGTATGTGAGACGTAGTGTCACCATCCTTGTTTCTAAGGAGGATTCTGATTGTACTTCTTCCGAGACAGATTTGTTCATTCTTTTTGCAGTCCATGATATATTCAGTATTCTTCACCAACATCACAATTCAGAGGTATCAATTCTTCTTCGGTCTTCCTTACTCATCGTCCAGCTTTCACATGCATATGAGGCAATGGAAAACAACATGGCTTGAGTCAGGTGCACCTTAGTCTCCAAGGTGACATCTTTGCTTTTCAACACTTTAAAGAGGTCTTTTGCAGCAGATTTGCTCAATGCATTACATCTTTTGATTTCTTGACTACTGTTTCTATGGGTGTTGATTGTGGATCCAAGTAAGATGAAATCCTTGACAAAGTCAATCGTTTCTCTGTTTATCATGATGTTGCTCGTTGGTCCAGTTGTGAGGATTTTTGTTTTCTTTATGTTGAGGTGTAATCCATACTGAAGGCTGTGGTCTTTGATCTTCATCAGTAAGTGCTTCAAGTTCTCTTCACTTTCAGCAAGCAAGGTTGTGTCATCTGCATAATGAAGATTGTTAATGCGTCTCCCTCCAATCTTGATGCACCTTGCTTCTTCATATAGTCCAGCTTCTTGGATTATTTGCTCAGCATACAGATTGAACAAGTATGGTGAAAGGATACAACCTTGACACACACCTTTCCTGATTTAAACCACGCAGTATCCCCTTGTTCTGTTCAAACGACTGAACGACTGTCTCTTGATCTATGTACAGGTTCCTCATGAGCACAACTAAGGGTTCTGAAATTCCCATTCTTTGCAATGTTATCCATAATTTGTTATGATCCACACAGTTGAATGTCTTTGCATAGTCAATAAAACACAGGCAAACATCTTTTTGGTATTCTCTGCTTTCAGCCAAGATCCATCTGACATCAGCAATGATATCCCTGGTTCCACATCCTCTTCTGAATCCAGCTTGAATTTCTGGCAGTTCCCTGTCAATGTCCTGCTGCAACTGCTTTTGAATGCTCGTCAGCAAAATTTTACTTGCATGTGATATTAATGATATTGTTCCATAATTTCCACATTGGGTTGGATAACGTTTCTTGGAAATAGGCATAAATATAGATCTCTTGCAGTCAGTTGGCCAGGTAGCTGTCTTCCAAATTTCTTGGCATAGATGAGTGAGCATTTCCAGTACTGTATCCGTTTGTTGAAACTTCTCAGTTGGTGTTCTGTCAATTCCTGGAGTCTTGTTTTCTGCCAATGCCTTCAGTGCAGCTTGGACTTCTTCCTTCAGAACCATTGGTTCCTGATCATTTGCTACCTCCTGAAATGGTTGAACATTGACCAGTTCTTTTTGGTATAGTGACTCTGTGCATTCCTTCCAATTTCTTTTGATGCTTCCTGCGTTGTTTAATATTTTCCCCATAGAATCCTTCAATATTGCAACTTGAGGCTTGAATTTTTTCTTCAGTTCTTTCAGCTTGAGAAATTTCAAGTGTGTTCTTCTCTTTTGGTTTTCTATCTCCAGTTCTTTGCACATGTCATTATAATATTTCACTTTGTCTTCTCAAGCCGCCCTGTGAAATCTTCAGTTCAGCTCTTTTACTTCATCATTTCTTCCTTTTGCTTTAGCTACTCGACGTTCAAGAGCAAGTTTCAGAGTCTCTTCTGACATCCATTTTGGTCTTTTCTTCCTTTCTTGTCTTTTTAATGACATGCTTTCTTCGTGTATGATGTCCTTGATATCATTCCACAACTAATCTGGTCTTCGGTCATTAGTGTTTAACACATCAAATCTATTCTTGAGATTGTCTCTAAATTCAGGTGGGATATGCTCAAGGTCATACTTTGGCTCTCGTGGACTTGTTCTAATTTTCAGTTTCAACTTGAACTTGCCTACGAGAAATTGATGTTCTGTTCCACAGTCAGCCCCTGGCCTTGTTCTCACTGATGATATTGAGCTTTTCCATTGTTTCTTTCCAATGATGTAGTCAGTACGATTCCTGTGTATTCCATCTCGTGAGGTCCGCATGTATAGTTGTTGTTTATGTTGGTGAAAAAAGGTATTTGCAATGAAGAAGTTGAAAAATTCCATCATGCAATCTCTGGCATTGTTTCTATCACTAAAGCCACATTTTCCGGCTACCCATCTTTCCTCTTTGTTTCCAACTTTCGAATTTCAATCACCAGTAATTATCAATGCATCCTGGTTGCAAGTCTGATTGATTTCAGACTGCAGAAGCTGGTAAAAATCTTCAGTTTCTTCATCTTAGGCCTTAGTGGTTGGTGCGTAAATTTGAATAATAGTGGTATTAACTGGTCTTCCTTGTAGGCATGTGTATATTATCTTATTACTGACAGCATTGTACTTCAGGATAGATCTTGAAATGTTCTTTTTGACAATGAATGCAACGTCATTCCTCTTCAATTTGTCATTCCCAGTATAGTAGTCCATATGATTGTCTCATTCAAAATGGCCAATACCAGTCCATTTCAGCTCACTAATGCCTAGGATATCGATGTTTATGCATTCCATTTCATTTTTCCAATTTTCCTAGATTCATACTTTGTATATACCACATTCCAATTATTAATGGATGTTTGCAGCTGTTTCTTCTCATTTTGAGTCATGCCACATCAGCAAATGAAGGTCCTGAAAGCTTGACTCCATCCATGTCATTAAGGTCGACTCTACTTTGAGGAGGTAGCTCTTCCCCAGTTGTCTTTTAAGTGCCTTCCAACCTGAGCGGCTCATCTTCCAGCACTATATTAGACAATGTTCTGCTGCTATTCATAAGGTTTTCCCTGGCTAATTCTTTTCAGAAGTAGACTGCTGGGCCTTCTTCCTAGTCTGTCTTAGTCTGGAAGCTCAGCTGAAACGTATCAGCCATGGGTGACCCTGCTGGTATTTGAATACCAGTGGCATAGCTTCCAGCATCACAGCAACACGCAGGCCCCCACAGTGTTGACAAACTGACAGATGCGTGGGAGTCCTGCCCCTGATAACCACTAAGAAACTTTGGTCTCTACACACTTGCCTGTTCCTGTCTTTTTGTATAAGTGAGGTTAGACAATATTTGTCCTTTTGTAATTTGTTTATTTCACTCAGCATAGTGTCTTCCAGCTCCATTTATGTTGTAGTACATGTCAAGACTTCATTTCTCTTTCTGGCTGAGTAGAATTCCATTGTATGTACGTACCACATTTTGTTTATCCATTCATCCATTGATGGACATTTACTTTATTTCCACCTTTTGGCTATTGTGAATAATGGTGCAATGAACAGAACATGTGTCTGTTTGCTGCTTTCAAGTCCCGTGAGTATATTCCTAGCAGTTGGATTGCTAGGCCATATGGTAGTTCTGTTTTTCATTTTTTGAGAAATGGCCATGCTGGTTTCCACAACTGTGCAATTCTGCAATCCCACCAGCAGTGGGTAAAGATTTCAATTTCCCCACATCCTCGCCAGCATGTGTTATTTTCTGGTTTTGCTTTTGTTTTCTTATCTTAACTATCTTAGTGGGAAGGAAATTGTATCTCACTGTGGTTTTGATTTGCATCTTTCATATGGATAATGACATTGAGCTTCTTTTCATGTGGTAGCCATTTGAATGTCCTCTTTGGTAAAATGTCTATTCAAGTCCTTTGCTCATTTTTTGATTGGATTATTTGTAATTTTGTTCTTAGGTTTTCAAAGTTTTATACACATTTTGATTATTAGATTTTAATTGGGTAGATGGTTGCCAAAGATATTCTCCCAGTCGATAGCTTCTCTTTTCACTTCTTTGGAAAAGTCTTTTGATGAACAAAAATTTTTAATTTTTATCAAGTCCCATTTATCTATCTGTTGTGAAAATTTTTTAAAAAATAGATTATACATGTGTGTCTGCCTATGTATCTATCTATCTAGGGAAAGAGAGCAACATACTATGACATCCAACACAAAGTAAGTGCTCAAAACCCACCTTGCTGATATTATGCTATTACTTCATAAGAGGACATCCCAAAGCTTTAAAACTCCCTGCAGGCATGCTCTCTTGACCTTTCAACTTCCTCTAAGGGACAATTGATTCACCTTTGCATCTTCTCTCAGTTAAATCTTCCTTGAATATTAATCTTAGCTTGTTTTGATCATGAGGTCCCCGATGTTTGTAAAAGTATTATTAGGCATTCAAACAGTTGTCTCTACATTTCAAAACATTAGAACAACAGGAAAGAGTACTGCCTTATTTGGTCTTGTTATTGTTGTTAGCTGCCATCAAGTCGATTCCAACTCATGGCAACCCCACGTATGCAGAGTAGAACTGCTCCCATAGGGTTTTCAAGGCTGTGACCTTTTGGAAGCAGATCACCAGGCCTGTCTTCCGAGCCGCCTCTGGGTGGGTTTGAACCACCAATCTTTCAGTTAACTTCACCATTTGTGCCACCCAGGGACTCCCAATTTGGCCTTAGTAGGTACGATAATTATAACTGGTCTCCCCAGGTCCATTCATGTGGTGAACAAAGTAAATCTCAAAGTTCAGAAAATCAATTAATTAGTTTCAAAGTATTGTGTAGATGTTTCCTACATCTAAGAGCATTCTATGTATCTATTTGTTTTTTAAAGCACACACACACACACACACATAAGAATTGATATTAAACTGTTTCTTTCCATTATTTTTCAATAATACATTGGAATAGTTGGATTTCCAGGTTTTAAAACTTACATAACTCCTGCATAAACATAATCCTATAGTTTTTATCATAAAACAGGAAGAAAGCAAGCTTCAGTATTGAAATTCATGTTAGCAGGGAACTTGTTTTTTTATTTTTTATTAATATATAATATTTATACAGTTAGTTGCACAAATCTTAAGAGCACAGCTCAATACAGAACTCTACCAGCACCACAGAAGGCTCCCTCTTGCCCCTTCCAGTCATTTCCTCCCCCCACAGTTAACCACTCTTTTGACCTCCATCCCCAGGGATTAGTTTCACCTACTTTTGAACATCAAATAAATGGAATCATAAAGTATGTCCTCCTTTCTGTCTGGCATTTCCCCATTCAACATTATGTCTGTGAGGTCATCCATGTCTTTTTTACAATAGTAGTTGGTATTTTCTTTCATCGGTGTATACATTGTACACATGTGTCACCATTATCTATGGACATTCAGGTTGTTTCAGTTTGGGGCTATTATGAATAAAGGTACTCTGAACATTCTTGTGCATGTATGTCCTTAGAGTAGAGTTGCTGTGTTGTAGGGTAGGAGTACGTTTAGTTGTAGTTAACATTGCCCAAAACTTTAATAAAATAATATTAACAATTTACATACCTTCTGCAGTGTATAAGCGTTCTAGTCACTCAACATCCTTACCAACCTTGATATTCTCTGTCTTTTCCATTTTAGCCATAATGGAGGACGTATAGTGGTAATGCACTGAGATTGTAATTTGCATTTGTCTCATGACTAATGAGGTTGACCACCTTTTCTTGGGTATATTGTTCACTTTGGTATTCTCTTTTTGAAGTGGCTATCAAGTCTCTTGCCTGTTTTTCTATTGAGCTATTCACCTTTTCTTTTTATTTTTAATAACATTTTTTTGGGAATAATTTTAGATTTACAGAAAAGTTGCAAAGATAGTACAGAGCATTTCTGTATACTCCTCATCCACTCTGCTGATGCTAACTTCTTTCACTACGATGGTATGTTTGTCAAAACTTAGAAACCAACACTGGTAGATTACTGTTACCTAAACTCCACACTTAATTTGGATGTTTCTACCTTTTCCACTAATGCCCTTCTTCTGTTCCATGATTCAAACCAGGACACCACACTGCATTTAGTTATCATAGCTCTTTAGTCTCCTCTGGTCTATAACAGTTTCTCAATCTTTCCTTGTTTTTTGTGACCTTGACAGTTTTGAGAAGTATTGGTCAGGTATTTTGTAGAAAAACCAAATACCAAACCCATTGCCATTGAGTCGATTCCAACTCATAGTTACCCTATGGGACAGAGTAGAACTGCCCTCACAGTGTTTCCAAGGAGTGGTTGTTGGATTCGAACTGCTGACCTTTTGGTTAGCAGCTGTAACTCTTAGCCAGTCACCACCAGGGCTCCATATTTCGTAGAAAGCCCTTCAATTTGAATTTGTCTGATGTTTTTCTCATGATTAGACTGAGATTGTGGGTTTTGGGGGAAAAAAAATCACAGAGGTGAAATGCTGTTTTCATAACTCAGGGTTACATAAAGTCAACATGACTTATCACTGGTGACATTAACCTTGAACACTTGGTTAAAGAAGTGTTTACCAGTTTTCTCCTCGTAAAGTTAACATAGTTCCCTTTCCCTACTCTATTCTTTGGAAGTGAGTCACTAAGTCCAGCCAACACTGGACAACTTTTGTTTCTTATTTATACTTTTTTATGACTTCTAAATATGAATCCTTTGTTGGACAATTTATATGTGTTATTCTCTCTTTCTGGACAGGGAATTTATTTTGTATGATTTCAATCCTTTGAAATTGGTCCACTCTTGCTTTATGACCCAGAGTGTGGTTTCCTTAAATAAATTTTCCATGTGCACCTGAAAAAGAATGCTTATTTTGCACTTGTTAGGTACAGTGTTATATACACACCTGCATACACACACACACACACACACACACACACACACTTGTTAATCGTGTTGCTCAAATATTCTATATAGCTACTGAATTTTTTGTTTAATAGAGATGTGTTAAAAATCTCCCTATGATGGTTATGAATTTGTCTATTTCTCCTTTTCTTTATGTCTGCTTTTATTTTTATATATTTGAATCAGTGTCATTAGGTGTGTACAAATTTAGGATTGTTATATCTTCCTGTTGAATTATTCCTTTAATCATTATGAAATGACCCTCTTTATTTCTAGTAAAATTCTTGCCTTAAGTTTTTTTGCTATTGGTATAGATAAACTACCTTTCTTTAGGTTAGTTTTTGCATATTATATCATTTTCCATCATTTCAATTTCAACATTTCTGTGTCCTTATGTTTAAATCATGTCTCTGGTAAGCAGTATATAGTTGAGCTGTTTCTTAAACCCAGTCCAACAATGCTTAATTTTACATTTAATATAATTATTAATGTATTAGAGTTTAAATCTACCATTTTACTATTTGGAGCCCTGGTGGCACAGTGGTTAAGAGCCGTATCTGTTAACCAAAAGGTTTTGGCAGCTTAAATTCACCAGCTGCTCCTTGGAAACCCTATGGGGCAGTTCTGCTGTGTCCCATAAGGTCACTATGAGTTGGAATTTACTCAACAGTAATGGGCTTGGTTTGGGTTTTTTGTTGTTGTTATTGTTACTATTTATTCCAACTTGTCCCATTGCTTGTATGTTCCTTGTTTTCTCCTTTCTTGCATTCTTTTGGATTAATCAAGTAATTATTTCATCATTCCATTTTCTTCTTTTTATTAGATTGATAGTTGTGCACTTTTTTACCAAGTGTTTACCCTAGATATTGAAACATGCATCCTGAACTTATTAATCTACCTTAAATTAGCCCCACTACTTAAATTAGTACCACCTCCCAAACAATGCAAGAATCTCATAACACTTTAACTCGTTATTCCTCTCCTGCATTTTGTGCTATTGTTGTCATGTATTTTAATTCCCCATACAGTTTAAACCCAGTCGACCTTATTATTATTGTTTTAAAGAGTCAATATATTTATTTCTATTTATCTATATATTTACGTTTTCACTGGTCTTCTTTCCTTCTGGCATTTTCATGCTTCCAACTAAGATCATCATTCTTTCGCTGAAGAACTCCCTTAGTACTTATTTTTAGTGTGTGTTTGTTAGCAATGATTTCTCTCCATTTTCATTTGTATGAAATTGTCCTTATTTCACTTTCGTTTTTGAAGGATGTTCTCACCAGGTATAGAATTCCACTTTGGCAGTTATTTTCTTTCAACAGTTGATTAATGTGATTCCATTTTCTCCTGGTTCTCATCATTTCTTTTGAAAAGTCGACTGTTAGTCTTATTGCTCTTTTGAAGCAATTTGTCTTTTTTCCTTTGATATGTTTCAGCTTTTCTCATGTTGGATTTCAACACTTTTACTACAATTTGTTTGTATTTATTATACTTGGAGTTTGTAGCGAGCAGTTCATGAATCTGCAGTTTGATATCTTTCATTAGTTTTGGAAATTATTTGACCAGTGTATCATCAAATATTTCTTGTGGTCGATTTTCACTGTTGTCTCTTTCTGGAACTACAATTACACATACATTAGACATTTTCACCAGGTTTTATATGTGTCCTATGCTTCTCTTTATATTTCCATTCATTTTTCCTCTTTGACTTCAAAGTGGATATTTTCTATTTGCCTACTTTCAGCTCACCACCACTCATCTGTAAGTTTGCCATACCAGTGGTATCGAAGGAACAAGTCCAAGCTGAACTGAGGCACTGGCAAAAAACAAGGCTCCAGGAACTTACAGAATACCAACTGAGATGTTTCAACAAATGGATATAGAGCTGGAGGTACTCACTCATCTATGCCAAGAAATTTGAAAGGCAGCTACCTGGCCAATCAACTGGAAGAGATCCATGTTTGTGTCCATTCCAAAGAAAGGTGATCCAAAAGAATGCAGAAATTATTAAACAATATTATTAATATGATATGCAAGTAAAATTTTGCTGAAGATAATTCAAAAGTGGTTGCAGCAGTACATTGACAGGGAACTGCCACAAATTCAAGCCAGATTCAGAAGAGGATATAGAATGAGGGCTATCATTGCTGATGTCAAATGGATCTTGGCTGAAAGCAGAGAATACCAGAAAGTTGTTTACCAGTGTTTTATTGACTATGAAAAGGCATTCAACTCTTTGGATCATAACAAATTATGGATACCATTGCAAAGAATGGAAATTCCAGAACCCTTAATTGTGCTCATGAGGAACCTATACATAGACCAAGAGGCAGTCATTCAGCTAGAACAAGGGGACGCTGTGTAGTTTAAAATCATGGTTGTATCCTTTCACCATACTTATTCAATCTGTATGCTGAGCAAATAATTTGAGAAGCTGGACTATATGAAGAAGACTATGGCATCAAGATTGGAGGAAGACTCATTAACAATCTGTGTGATATGCAGATGAAACAACCTTGCTTGCTGAAAGTGAAGAGGGCTTGAAGCACTTACTGGTGAAGATCAAAGACCACAGCCTTCAGTATGAATTATATCTCAACATAAAGAAAGTAAAAATCCTCACAACTGGACCAATAAGCAACATCATGATAAATGGAGAAAAGAGTGACATTGTCAAGATTTCATTTTACTTCGATCCACAATCAATGCCCATGGAAGCAGCAGTCAGGAGATCAAACAATGTATTGCATTGGGCAAAATTGCTGCAAAAGATCTCTTTAAAGTGTTAAAAAGCAAAGATGTCACTTTGAGGACTAAGGTGTGCCTGACCTAAGCCATGGTATTTTCAATCACCTCATATGCAGGCAAAAGCTGGACAACAAATAAGGAAGACCAAAGAATTGATGCCTTTGAATTATGGTGTTGGCAAAGAATATTGAATATACCATGGACTGCCAGAAGAATGAACAAATCTGTCTTGGAAGAAATACAGCCAGAGTGCTCCTTGGAAGAGAGGATGGCGAGACTTTGTCTCGTGTCCTTTGGACATGTTATCAGGAGGAACAAGTCCCTGGAGAAGGACGTCATGCTTGGTAAAGTACAGGGTCAGTGAAAAAGATGAACACCCTCAATAAGATGGTTTGATAGAGTGGCTGCAACAATGGGCTCAAACATAGCAACGATTGTGAGGCTGACGTAGGAACAGGCAGTGTTTCCTTCTGTTGTACACAGGGTTGCTATCAGTTGGAATGGACTTGAAGGCACTTAACAACAAAACAATTGACTTCTTAAATTATTTCTGCTCTAGAATTTCTACTTGATTATGCTTTTATAGATTTCAATTTTCTGGTAGAATTTTCTTTTCCATTTACTTTCTTTAACATATTAATCATACTTATTTTACAATTTTACTTCTGATAATCCACTATTTATATCACCTCTAGGTCTATTTCTATTGTCCATTTTTTTTCTGGGCTTTTGTCATTTGGTCCTGTTTCCTGGCATACTTGGTACTTTTGGATTGAAAGCTGGGTATGATGAATGACTGATTGTAGAAACGCTGAATGATGTTCTGTTTCTCCAGAGAAAATTTTATTTTCTTCTGCCAGACAGGCAGGAAATCCTGAACCAATCAGAGACTGAAATAATTGGAGATTATTTCTGAGACTTTGTGAGGGCTGATCTATTACCAAGTTCTCATTATCCTTGGGTCCTTATCCTTAACCTTAGATGTCTCATTTAAAAGCCCAGGGACTTTACCAGTTCCCTTCTCCTTGGAAGTTTCTATATTCTAATTTTTGTGTCTCTCTAACTCTGTGAGACTGCCAAAGGCTCTGATTAGTTTTTTAGCCTCCTAGCAACTACTTTTTGCTGGGTTTCTTACCCTCTCATCCCACAAACTCCCAGCTTAGGGATCAGCTAATGCCTTGAAGGAAAATCTTGTGTAGAATGCTAGGGTGACATCCTGAAGTTCCCATTTCTTCAGAATCTTGATCTCTAAGTCCTAGCTACTTTAGTTCCCTGAAGTTCAGTTTTGGCCTCCCCATCTCAGTGCTATTGCTGCAAGCTCTAGACTTCTGCTTTCTCTTTAACTTCTATGTCCTGCAAGGCAAATTAGCAAAAGTTCTAAGAGGAAAGGCATCAGTAAGTGTAGAACTCAGCTTGTATTTTTGCCTCCTTTTTGAGATTTGTCCCCTCCAGTTTGGGCTGCCTTGGTTATTGTCTGATGGCCTCAGCTAGATGTTATTTCCTGTTTTACTAAGATTTCATAGTTGTTCTCAGTGGGATGGTAATTCTTACACTGGGGAGTTTGGTTTTAATATACCCTACTACTTGCCCAACTACTAAGTAAGTTAAAATCAACATTTAATAGAGTCGTACCACATCCCAGTTTGCCTGGATGGATCCTGATTTATGCCTCGTATTATGCCGTAATTGTCACTGGTGTCCTCGTTCACTCTCAACCTTGTCCAGTATGTGCAACAAATTATATGATTATTCTACCTCTAAAGGTGATTTTAACCTCCCTTGTGCCTTCATTAAAGCAACTGGTAATTAATTTCTCATTTGGTTTTAATAATAATTAATGTTAAATGATTAAGTAATAAAAAAGAATAGAGATTTTATTTATATCACCTGTGTGTGTCTTAGACCTAGTATTTGTTCTACTTATTTGCATACTTGACACATCGTTCTGAATCTGACAAAACTTTTCTGTTTTTTTAAAGATCAAGGAGATTTTCAAATCTTCTAGTGGGTAATCAATTCTAATGCCCCCAAAATCATCATATCGTGCATGTAAACAAATGTCTATATGACTATAATGTGCTCATCATGCTATAGGAAGTTAAAAGACAGCTGGCTTTCTATATGTGTCATATTCATAGTAATTCAGGACTAGGAGAAATCTTAAAGATGGTCAAACTCGATCATATATCCCTCTTACAGATAAAGACACTGAGGCCCCAAAAATTCGTTTAGGGTTACCTAAGTGATTTATCCAAGATCACAGATAGATCTCAGCCCTCTAGTCCTCCTGGCTCCCAGTCCAATAAAATTCCCTCTCACATACTACCCAATCCAATTTTTTCCTATTAGCAAATTCTTCCCTCTTCTCCAACAACAAATTCCTCTTGCTTCTATATAAGAGCAGTAGGAAAGGATCCAAGACTTTTTTTCGTACTAGGATATAAAGGGCAAGATATGTACTTCTCAGATATCTCCTTCCTGTGAATTTCATGAAATAGCCACTTACACCTTTATTCGCTAAACGTTTGTCGGAATACCTATTGAATAGCACCCAAGGATTTGGAGGTGCAGATGGTTCATTAGGATTCCTTGTTTGTTTCAGCTGGAAGAATTTACAGAGTACATGATTTATTTGGTAGCTGTAGCAAACACATCTGGTGCCCTGACTCATATCTGCCTAGGCTTACATCTGATTTTAGCCAGGTTGGAATAGATAATTCAATACAAGCTTGGAGTCTCTTCAACCTGGTTATCAACTCACCTCTAGCCCACACTGAGTATCTTTACTTTCTGCCCCATGCCTAATGTCTTGGATCAGATATTAGGAGTTTGTTTGGTCTTTACGTATACGTAGGGAGAGAGCAAAGGACAGTCTTGACCAATGGAGGACAGGAGCTGATGGATAGACACTCCTGCCTCCCAACCACTGAGTGGACAATTCTGGGAAGTATTCTCTGTGCTTCTCAGGATATCCCATAAGAATTCAGCCCTGTTGCCCGCAAAGACGGTCTTTAACATCGCTGGCTTTCTCTCCTTTCCAATCTTGTTCTTCCCACGCTCTCATTCTTGCCCCCAAGATCACCTCTTAAGTAAACTTTCACACAAGTCCTTGTCTCAGGCTCTGCTTTTGGAGGAACCCAAATCAATAATACTCAAACACTAAATTCTTCCATTTATAAAATGTGCTTATTTCAAAGCCCTCTCGTCTTGAGTTTCATTATGTAAAGCCTATTCCTCATCTCATAGTTCTATGGCACTTTTCCTAGACAGTAAAGGAAAATAGCTATAATGAATGTGTTCTATTATAGTGCCATCTAGTGGCAAGGATGAATCAAAGCTCATGACATCTAAGTGACCATGTTGTAAATATTAGACTTAGACACTGATAATTTCACATTACATGAGATAGATAGATGTAGTCAAGAGAGGGCAATCTTACCACAATTCCATCGAAGGTCAAAAAGATAAATGTTTGTGACAGGATATTAAAAGGTTGGAATAATTTTATGATATGTAGGTAATACAAGCTAAGACATTGATAAAGATAATCAAATCTCGCGCATGAAAAAGCAAAAGCTAATCGCCGACAAGGTCAGGTGGAGCTTTGCCTCTGTGTTTTGATTTAGCTGAGCATAAAGCCATATTAAACATACAAAGCTGATTCACACAGAACAGAAACCTGCCCCAACAGCCAGTGTTAAAGAGATCTCAGGATAGGAAAAATGCATAATAACATGAAATAATAGTAATAATAGCATCTACCACTTCATGAGTACTTACTATGTTCCAGGCCCTAGGCTAAGCCTTTTATCTATGTGATCTCATTTAATTTTTACAACAACCCTGTAAGGTAGGTACAACTGATATTCTCATTTTTCAGGCGAAGAAAAAGAGGCTTAGAAAATTCACTGAACTTTCCGAGGTCACATCCCCAGTAAGGAGAAATTTGTTGTGGTTGTGTGCCATTGATTCAATTCCAACTCACAGTGACCCTATACAACGGAGTAGGACTGCCCATAGGGTTTCCTTGGCTGTAACATTTATGGGCGAGCCCTGGTGGCATGGTGGTTAAGAGTTCAACTGCTAACCAAAAGGTCGGCAGTTTGAATCTACCAGCCGCTCCTTGGAAGCCCTATGGGGCAGATCTACTCTGTACTATAGGGTTGCAATGAGTCCGAATCAACTTGATGGCAACGGGCTTGGTTTTGGGGTCTGTTTTTTCTTTCTTTCTTTTAAAATCTTTATGGGAGCAGATTGAAAGGTGTTTTCTCCTGCAGAGTGGCTGGTGGGTTCGAACCCCCAACCTTCAGTAAGCCAAGTACTTAACCATTGCACCACCAGGGCTCCTTGGTAAGGAGCAGAAGGGGATTCAAACCAAGGTCTACCTGGCTACCAAATCTGTTTTCTTAAGTAGTTCACATTTCATACTGTATCAGAAATCGTGATTAATTTTGTGCCGAGTACACTGTCAGTGATCAATGTTACCTACAACAACCCTTCATTTTGCAGCTGGAGTGCTGAAACAGTCCTGGTTAAACACCTTGCCTCAGGTCACCCAGAAATCAGTGGCCTGCTTAAATTAAGACTCCTTGCTCACTGGTCTCTAGTCAAAATATATATTCTTTCTCTTGATGGCTTTTGCCAGCAATTAATTTATATCCCCAAGCAAAAGACCTGATTGCCTTATCTTAGATTGTGTAACTGAAAATACTATTATTAGATAAGAAATTCTACAGAACTATGAAAAAAATCTATCCCAGAGAATTTAACTCTGTGTCAACTTCTGACAATGAGTTTTACAATTCAACCGAGTTTGGGGTGAATCAGAATTTAAATGGCCAGCAAATATGGTCCTAGACGTTTATCCCAACACAGGAATCTGGGATAATATGGATTTATCATCAAAGAGCATATGGAGCTTGATCTAGTAGGAGTCATAAGAAGACAGAATTTCCCCAGCTATAGACGCATCCTTCTCCTTAAGGGAGAAGGAAAGCTTTGGGATTCTGTTGAACAACCATTAGCACAACTTTGGGGGGGATATTTAACCTTTCTGAGCCCATAGTTTTTCATCTTTCAATAAAGAAAATGAAACCAGCTTCCAAGAGTGGGAGTGAGGATTCAGGTAGCAAGGAGTCATCTACATAAATAGCCAAGAGTAACGTATAACCCATAGTGGGTGGTTAAATGTTGTTTTCCTTTCTTTGTTTGTAAAGAATTTGAAGTTGCTTATAAAAATAATCTCAAGAAATCTTACCTCTCTTCCTCCTTTCTCTGGTCCAATGAATAAAAATTCTTGCAGCAAGCTGAATACTGTAGGACTTTAGAAATAATGACATTTTAAATATTTGGCCTTGCCAATACAGGACAATTTAGCAATATCTAACAACGTACTACTGGAAATACTGTTTGATCTAGCAATTCCATTAGTTAATCTGTCTCCTTCTGGCCTTTACATATATTTCTCTGCCTAAAACAGTGGTTCTCAAAGTCTGCAGAGCCCTGGTGGTCCATGAGGTTAAAAGGATTCTCATAAAAATACTAAGATGTTCTTTGCTTTCTTCACATTTGCACTAATGGTGGAGAAGCAATTGCGGGTCAACTGTTGGTGCCAGAGCATGAAGCAAGGCAGTGGCACCAAACTCTTCCAGAAATCATTGTATTCTTCACCACTGTACAAGTGCAGCTTTTATTTTATTTTATGTAAGGGCAGTTTCACTTAAGAATATCTTTGCTGAAAGAGGATAAACCCTTAGTCTTATTGAATCTCAATTTTTGAGTACGTGTCTTTTTAACAAAATTGGAAATTTGCATAAAGCACTTTTGCTGTTAGGTGCCCTGGAGTTGATTTCGACTCAGAGTGACCATATGTGAAAGAGTAGAACTGCCCCGTAGGGTCTTTTAAGCTGTGATCTTTATGGGAGTAGATTGCCAACTTTTTTTCCTACAGAGCAGCTGGGTGGGTTTGAACTGCCAACCTTTTGGTTCGTAGCTGTGTGCTTATCCATTTGTACCACCAGGGCTCCTAAAAACCATAGCAAAGGCCAAAGGTTGTGTCTAGGGGAGGGGAGCATTTGTGTGACCGTTTGAGTTGCAAGCTCAACTATCTGCTTTTTTCATGGAACAAAGTACTGTTATTTAGACCGGTGTTTGGCAAATATTTTGTCACTTTTCTCAAAAACAAAGTGAGCCTGTCACTTCAGGGAAAACAACTGACAGTATCTGTTACCAATGACGAAACTCAAGTTTCCAAGTGAAAATCAGAATTTTGTAAAACTCGTATCCACCACTGTGAGATTAAAAGCTTCCAATATTTAAAGACTTTCCTGATGAGATTCCCGGTGATATTAACATATTGATTGTTTTTTGTATTATGCAATAAAATATGTCAACATTTGGAAGATCTGCAGAAGTCAGTGATCCACTATTTCCCAAATAACCAATGCAGGCTTTTACAAAATTACGCATGAGTGAAAAAACCATTCAAAGTGCAAGAGAGCTCAATGGATTTTTATGTGACAACATACAAAAGGTTCATTGATACACATTTTAGATCTCCCATTTCAAATAGCCTTAAAAAAAAAAAACTAGCAGTTGTTCATTTTGATATAATAGCAAACAGAATACCCACAATTATCTGAAGAAGTTCTTAAAATGCACCTCCTGCTTCCAACTGGACATCTCTGTGAGGTTGTATTTTCTTCTTTTACTTCAACCCAAACAATATATCACAATAAACTGAATCCAGGAGCAGATGGGAGAATTCTGTTGTCTTCTATTAAGCCAGACATTAAAGAGATTTGCAAAAATATAAAATGATACTACTCTTCTATTTTTTTTTATTTGGAAAATGTAGTTATTTTTACAAAAAAAGTTATTTATGTTAACAATGCTGTGAGTTTATTACTTTATTGTAAATGCATTAATAAATATTTTTAAATTTCTGTTTTAATTTTGAATGTTGTAAATGTGGATGGATATAAGTCACATAAACAAAAGCTCTTTGGGGTCCTCGATAACTTTTCAGAGTGTAAAGGGGTCTAGGGGAAAAAAAAAGGTGAAAACTGCTCTCCTAGAACATCCCAGTTTTGCCTAGGTAACTCTTCCTTGGTATTCAAGATTAATCTCAGGCTTCACATGTTAAGAAAATGGTCCAGGCTCAGGCTGTGTTCTAAGTCCCTCAGATGTGTAGTATTTGCATGACTTCATCTTGACAATTAGTATCTTAATTACCTGTTGCCTTCTCTTTTCCCTCTCTAAACTGCAAGCTCATGGAGGGCAGAATCCAGATCTGTTCCATCTGTGTGTGTGCCCAATGTCTGGAACATAATAGTTTGTGTACTATTGGTGACATACTTTACAAGAAAATTTAAAATGATTATTTGAAATGCTCTACAAGAAGACTCCACCACCCGTCTGTCAGTGTGTTGTCCTGTGGTGGCTTGTGTGCTGCTGTGATGCTGGAAGCTATGCCACCAGTATTTCAAATATCAGCAGGGTCACCCATGGTGGACAGGTTTTATCAGAGCTTCCAGACTAAGACAGACTAAGAAGAAAAGCCTGAAGATCTACCTTCGAAAATTAGCCGGTGAAAACCCTATGGATCACAAGAGAATATTGTCTGATATAGTGCTGGAAGATGAACCCCCATCTAGATTGGAAGGCACTCAAAATACACAGCAGCCACAGCAGAAGAGTCAAACGCGCCAATGATCACAAAGATGGCGCAGACCCAGGCAACGTTTCGTTCTGTTGTACGTGGGGTTGCCGTGATCAGGGACCAACTCGACAGCAACTAATGAAAACAACATAGAAAGCTGATAAACAGATTTGACTTGTATGTTACCTCTTACTTCCTAGTCACGGCTGCCTGGAGCATTGTGTTCTGAAGGATTCTGAGGTCCTGGAGAGACTTAACAGAAAGGAGTCCAGGCACCCATTAGCAGTGTAAGTGGGGTGTGGAAAGAACTATTCCTAGACTGATGCTAAGTTCCCTTTCCTTTCTAACATTTCATGCGGGAAATGCAATTATTTTTGTTTTCAAATATCACCTTCATAACTTTAGTCTAAAAATCTGATACCTCTTTTATTAGTGAATTACATGAGACTTTGTTGCAGAAGCCACTGGATAAAAAACACAAATATTTCTTCTTCAGTCTGCATCCCTGCCCCTGATCCTATTAAGATCAAAAGTTCCTTATAGAATTCTTCATGGACATTACAAATACATCAACGCAATTTTATGATAATATGAGGCTGTTAGATTTGAAATGACTCACACTGCTTTCATCTGGGGACTCGTTTCTTACCCGCGTAGCATTCAGAGACAAATATATACAGTCCACGTTTTCATTTTATTTCTAGTTTCGTGTCTTTGGTTTTATTTATGAAAAGCCACACGTTGTTAGGAAATGAAAACCATTCGAATATGTATTATTACATTATTTCTCCAGTCTCTCTCCTTTTACAAACGGACAGCTACTGGAGTTAAAAAAAATTACCACTGGGCTAAAAATAAATTAATGATGTCTTACAAGAAAGACTAGGAGGATACATGTGAATGGGGGTCTGCAATTGCTATGGCTTCCAGTTCAGAAAAAAAAGAAAGCGTCATCTATAAATCAAGCACGGGTGCGTTATTATCCACGTGGGTGACGTAATGTGCTAGAATAGCACGGTATTAATTTAGCAACGTGTCCAAAGCACAGGTGTCCAAATCGGACTGAAGATGTTACTCCCTGAGAGACCCTTTGATTTGTGTTGTTTAGATTTGTTCAAAGATTACAAGGCTTCAGAGAAGGAGATATGTACTTATCTTACACTCATCCTAGAAGGTGTGGAAGCAGCAAAGGAGGGATGGATGATTTTGCGAAGTACTAAGTGACACTGCCTTCATAAAGGAGCCGAAAAAAATTCCAGTTTCTGGAGTCTAGGAAGAGGGCTGAGAACACTTTTTTTAAACGCAGATGTGCAGAGAAGACTGACAAACAATGAATACCATAGAAAACAATTTTGCAACCAAGGCACAAAAAATACCACCTTGGATTTTGTAGCGCTTTTTGCTTTTTAAAAACACGCTCACATCCATTATTTCCTTTTATCCTCCCAAGAAACCTGTGAAGTAAGTAAGTCAAGTTTCATTATCTCCAAGATTTATCTAACACTCTGAGCACTACTATTTTATGATTGGGTTCATGGATTCAGAGAGTAGTATTAGTTGCATTATGGCCATACCTAGAGACTCACAAAAATTGGAGAAATGAATTAACCAGTTCGGACAGGGACACTCTTTCCTAACTCGGGAGTCAGGTTTCCTTTGTAAATATTTTACCAGCAAAATTAGCGATAAACACATTCATTCCACTGTATTGAGGTGGGGATTTCCAAGGAAACCACTTTCCGACTTACCAGCACGAGGGATAACTATGAGAGGTAATCCACGGTCGTGTGCAAGAACAGAACTGGACCATAATTTGCTCATCTTCTTCCTAACTCTTTCTCATATTTAATCCTCTCTCTGGCCTCCTGAAGTTCAAGAATGAAGAAGAGGGGCAGGGATATTTTACATAAGACAATGCAACGAGCAGAAACTGTATAAATAGAGCCAATGTTTTTATTTAATTAAAAATGAATAATATGTATTACTTATTCCGTGCCTTATGAGAAATCAAAACAAATAACATTCTTTGAAAGCTGACAATATACCAGGCAGAGCAAAGAAATGTGCATATGTAAACACTAGCGTGATCTCAGTGTGTGCTCTTTTATCACAGTGAATAGAAGTGTTCCACTAGGGATGGAGATGGGCGGGGCTGATGGCCGGATGCGTGTATCAGGGCAACTGGCCCCCTTGTTCATGGCTAATGTTCTTCTGATTGGTCACTGCTGAATATTTTACATATCATCCCTGACATCGTAAGTGTTTGCTGTTTTATTCTCTTTACTTTTCTGGGTGCTTGAAATTGCACATACACACACACACACACCGTATTTTTATGCAAATAGCACACATCTTCTACGTCTGTTTGCCAACTCTGCCGTTTCCCCAGCTCGGGGTATTTTCATAAGTGTGGTGACAATACCTCTTGGGGGGAAGGCGTGGTTGGCAAACAAACATCGAAAATGAGCACTACTAATACGGGGTGTGGTTGTGTGTGTATACATACATATATTTTAGAAAGGCCAGTATCTACAAAGCATTTCACCCTGACCCGTAAAGTGGAGGGGACCACTGCAACAGAGAGTCCCTCCTCCAGGGCCCACTGGGTTTTGAATTCCCACAACCTCTCTCACAAAGTTCATCTCATGGGCTAAAATGGCTAAGAATCTGTCCTCCACACTGGGTAGCAAGAAGTCTCAGTTCTTCCACTGATGGCCTACTTTTTTTGCAGGCAATGAGACTATTGTATAGTATGTATACATATCATATAGTTAAGACACATGTAAATTTGGCAACATTCCAGAAGTTTATGCTGATGTTATTTTACCTGTAGCTGAGCAAACCTTACCAATGGGTTCTCTTGCTCCCCTGTTATCCTGGTCGGTTAAATCTGGTTGGGCAATACTGCTTGGGAGACACAGTGCAGCTAAAACTGGGTTCCCTTATCATCAATTCCCTGTCAGACGATGAGAGAGGAATTCCATCTCCTTTCCTACCCTCTACCCCCGCAGTGCTTTATGGTCTAACAGTTAAGAGCCCAGATTCTGGGGTCACATGAAACCAGAATTTGTATTCCAGCACCACCCCCTTCTAATTGACTAACCTTATCAAAACCAAACCTGTGCCATCCAGTCGATTCCAACTCATATCAACGCTATAGGACAGAGTAGAACTGCCCCACAGGGTTTCCAAGGAGCGGCTGATGGATTCGAGCTGCAACCTTTTGGTTAGCAGCCAAGGTCTTAACCATGGTGCCGCCAGGGCAGGAGGGTATTTATACAGCTATAAAACAGGGTCCTTGACCCTGATGGCAGGCAACCTTGTAAGAAGTGGAATACACTTGCCTAAAAGTCTTACCTTCTGACACCTTCAGATATGGTCCAAGGTGGGCACGTACCTATATTGACTTCCGAAGCCATGTTAGTACATAACGTTTCCTTTTTTATAACTTATTATAATTATTTAGAACTAATTATAATTGTCATAACTTGTAATTATAATTATTATGATTATAAAAATTAACTATTTATAATTAATATAAAATGTATAACCTTTGATAACTATCTCCTACCTCTCTTCCACCATTGTAACTCACGCCCACTTATGTATCATTCTTCATGGCTGTTATTTTGCCCTCTGTCAGAGAATGGGCACCTGGAGAACAGGGATCTTTGACTCATCTCAGTATTGACTTCTGCTGCTCTAGTTTGACTAAAACGTTTTTAATTTTGATGGCCCAAGACTTCCCCAGTACCAATAATCAAAACATTTTCAGTCCTGATTTTCTTGGGCCTCTCTCTCTCCATAGGACCCAGTTAACTATTTAGGTCTACTTGAACTTTCCCTTTCCAAGATGCTACCCTTGGCTGATTCTCCTCCTGCCTCTCCGACTCTCTCTTCTTCTCCTTCATGGGAGACTCCTTCTCTGACCATCCAACAAACATTGGTATTCCCACTGGGTAGCAGTTTAAAAGAAAAAGGTAGTTCTGTAGTGCCTATGTAGAAAGATTTCCAAAGTATCTGATGAAATGAAAAAAGCAAGGTGCTTTCACTTTTAATTTGCTGCTTTTCTATCTTTCTCTATTTTCGAATATTCTAATGATGGCTATGCATTACTTCTCACAATTTTTATATCAACAAGGGTAATCTGAGCAGTGGGCTTCCATGAGCCATCCTTCTCCATGTCTTGTGTATTTTCCTAATCTAACAAATATTATATACGAACACTCAAATATAGATATAAGGTATGGATACACACAGGCACACACATACACATTTACAGATCCTATAATAATATCCTGTAACGTTCTGTTCTTGGGTCACCTGGGTCTCCACCTTTGTGGATATCCCCTTTCTCCTTACTCTTTACAAAGTTTCATCCATTCTTGTGATTTTAGCTCTTGCCTTTGTGCTGAAGACTCCCAAGTCAACATCTCTATCCCCGACATTTTAAGGGCTTCAATTGTGCTTCCTGCTGGATGCACCACTCAACATGTCCGCGACAAAATTTGCACGGGCTTTCTCATCTGTATCCCCATCCTGTACTAAAGGATCACTCTGCCCAAAGACACCCAAACCAGAAACGTGGGCATCATCCCTGAGGGCTCATTCTCCCTCACCCCTCACATCCAATCCATCACTATCCTCCCGATTCCATCTCCTTAAAATCTCTCAATCCAAGTCCTCTTCCCTACCCTGCTGCCATAGCATTTGTCCAAGCACTCATATTCTCTTGCCTGGCCCACTGCAATAGCTGACTAATCTGTCCATCACTTCCAGGGTAGCTGGAATTCTTTATACAAAGTATAAATCAGATCATGGTGCTCTGTTGCAGTGTCTGGCCTCCACTTACCTCCAGTTTCTCAGCCGGCATACAAGGCCCTCGATCTCCTGGTCCTATCCATCCCTTCAGCTTTACCTCTTGCATTCAACTTCATTACTAACTTCAAATTGCTTACAGATGCTGAGTCACTTTTTTCTTCCTTTGCCTGCACTAATCTCACTGCCAGGAATGCCCTTTCTTCCTGTGCGTAACTTTTAGGGATCCTTGGTGGCTCAACGGTTAAGCGCTCGGCTGCTAACCGAAAGGTTGGCCATTTGAACCTACCAAATACTCCATGAGAGAAAGATGTAGAAGTCAGCTTCTGTAAAGATGACAGCCTTGGAAACTCTATGGGGTAGTTCTCCTCTGTCCTGTAGGGTTGCTGTGAGTTGGAATCAACTCAATGGCAATGGTTTTTTTGGTTTGTTTTGTTTTTTAAACCTCTATCAAGTCCCTGGGAGGTGCAAACATTTAACACACTCTGCTGCTGGCCAAAAGGTTGGAGATTTGAGTTCACCCAGAGGTGCCTTGGAAGAAAGTCCTGGTGATCTACTTTCTAAAAATCAGCCATTGGAAAATTCTACAGAGCACAGTTCTACTCTGACATGAAAGGAGTAGCTAGGAATCAGAATCAGCTTGACAGTAACCAGTTTGGTTTTTTAGTTTAACTTTTATCAACCTTCAAGATGCATTCTAGTATATATGAGTATATATGGGTGCATATATAGGTGTATGCATAAGTATATGTACGTGTGTGTCTGTATGCACATACAGTGATATATGTAATTAAGCACATAGGGGGCACTGTTACAGAAACTTCTTAGATATAACCAAATACCGTGTGGGATTGGTTTTCTGGGTTTGAAGGATTAGAACCACAATCTCGTGGAATATCTCAGTCAATTGGCATGATAAAGTCCACAAAGTTATGTTCTACATCCAGTTTGGTGAGTAGTGTCTGGGGTCTTAAAAGCTTGCAAGCGGCCATCTAAGATGCAACTATTGGTCTCTACTCACCCAGAGCAAAAGAGAAAGAAGGAAACTTTCAAAGACTCAAAAAAGAAAACTAGTCTACAGGACAAATAGTCTACACAAACCGTGGCCTCATCTACCTTGAGATCAAAAGAACTGTATGGTGCCCGGCTACCACTACCAACTGTTCTAATCAGGGCCACACCAGACAGACCCTCACAGAATGGGAAAAAAATGTGGAACAGAGCCTCAAATTCCTTGCAAAAAAAAAAACCTTACTGGTCTAGTTGAGACTGGGGGATTCCCTGAGACTATTGCCCTGAGATACTCTTCAAACCTGGAACTGAAACTAACCTCTAAGGTCACCTTTTAACTAAATAACAGATTGGCTCACTAAATAATGATTATCACCTGCAAGTTCTGTGCTCCTTTACAAAATCACCTATATGAGACCAAAGGGTCAACAATTACTTTAAAACAAAAATAAGAATGCGAGGGGGCAGGGAAACTAGATTAATGGAAATGGAACAACCAGAACAGAAATACTGAGAATGCTCACGCATTGTGAAGCATGTAACCAATGTCCCTGAACAATTTGTGCAGAAATTGTTGAATGGGAACCTAAACTGCTGTGTAAATCTTCACCAAAAACACAATAAAATATTACTTAAAAAAAAAAAAAAAAGATGCATTCTAGGAGTGTCACGTCCTCCTTGAAACTTCCTCGAACCCAGTTGAGGCAAAGTATTCCTCATATACGTGACCAGAGTGCCCTGAGCACCTGCTTTCCTAACCCTTCCCACATCTATTAAATATCAAATTATGTGTCCGCCACCCTGACTGTAAGCATCTCGGTGATTAATAAATCATGTATTTTCAACCATGTGTCCATGGTGCCTAGCCCATTCCCTGGCATGAAGCAGGTGCTAAAAAAAAAAAAAAAAATGCCAGTTATGTCCACAAAGGAAGGCATATTTTATTTTTCAAGAATTTCCACAAACTGTTAATTAACAAAGGAATGAACGACCATTTAGATTTAATTTAATAGTATCTCCAAACACTTACTTTTATAGACCAGGGTTTCTCAACCTTGACATTGTAGGCATTTGGGTCAGATGACTCTTTGTTGTCTGTCCTGGGCATCGCAGAGTGGTCAGCAACATCTCTGGCCTCCACCCATTACATGCCAGTGGCAACCCTGAGTCATGACAACGAATGTCTCTAAACATTGCCAAATGTCCCCTGGGGGACAAAATCGGCACTGGTTGAGAATCACTGTAAAGACTGTTGTCCAATATAGATTTTGAATTTCATAACACCCTTGAAGGCAAGAAGGTACATGATGTATCTCTTGGTACCTCGGGATATCAATTATTCTTAGTAAAAGCAAATCTGCCATAGCTTATCACGTTTTTAAAGACATTTAAATCAACTGTATGTAAAATCTTTTAAGAGTTTTTCTAATATAATTACCTTGTAAAAAGACTAGATCATGTCATTTATTGTTCTATAAAGATGTAGAGTTTTTTTTTAATAACATCTGTATGTGCTGATTCTCATTTGGAAAGGAAAGAGACATATAATTTAATCTGATAGCTACTCTCTGATTCAGAGACAGGGATAGAATAGCGGGAAAGAGAGAAAAAGAAAAACCAAGAGAAAGAAGATTGTATTAATCCAAAATTGGGCAGGGATGGTTTATGTTAACTCCCCATTTCGTTTGCTTTCTGCAAAATTTTAAACCACTATTATTAATCAGTATGGAAACCACTAAATCAAAAACAGTGAACTCTATTACACAGCCTAGCCAGGCAAAGTTCCATCTAATTTTCTAGAGTTTGATAGAGCTTCCAATATTCAACGTATTCTACTATTAATAAACACGTTGAGCAGAAAACACCACTAAAATATTTCAGAAATTCGTTAAGGCAAAGGGAATAACTCCTATGTGCCAAGACCTATGGATCTTTTTTCTCTCTCTCTCTCTTTTTTTTTTTTTATTGTACTTTAGGTGAAGGTTTACAGAGCAAATAGTTTCTCACTGAACAGTCAGTACACGTATTGTTTTATGACATTGGTTAACAACCCCACGACATGTCAACCCTCTCCCTTCTCGACATTTTTTTTTGGTGAAAATATACATATATACATAGCTAAAGAGACACCATTTCAAAAATTTCTACATGCACAGTTCAGTGACATCGATTACATTCTTCCAGTTGTGCTGCTATTCTCACTTTAGATGAAGGTTTACAGAACAAAATAGTTTCTCATTAAACAGTTAGTACATATGTTGCCCTATGACAATGGTTAACAACCCCACTACATGTCAACACTGTCCTTATTCAACCTTGGGTTCCCTATCACCAGATTTCCTGTCCCCCTCTGCCTTCTAGTCCTTGTCCCTGGACTGCTGTGCGTATATCGCCAGTAACCGGTTGTTCTGCCTCCTGCTGGAAGCTCCATGAAGCTGCTTTCTCGTACCCCCTATTTACTGGTATCTGATAGGAGTCCAAGATGGCAGATCTGTGCTGCATTAGCTGATAGGGGACCTCTCCATGTATGTCTCCCCACTCTCTGTTCTCTGTCAGCTTCTTATTCCATCTGGTGCTTGGCTGAGTTCTTTATCTCTTCATTTGATGTTTAGGGTTTCAGGATTGCTGTTTTCTCTGTTTGGCTTAGTTTTTCAGATCTTTGCTGTGGAGGGATGATGCGGTGCTTCTGCCTAGAGCACCATGTTGCTGGAAGTCTGGATCTTTTTTAATGACCCACAACAGACGTGGTTGCTATTTTCTGAGGGTTTACTATCTGGTCAAGGAGAATGTAAGAATTAATGAAATAATCACACTGATGGGGGCATAATTACAAACTGAATAAATGCTATGAAGGAAAGTAATTAAGGAACATGACCTAGACTGGAAGAAGTGAAACTTGACTTGAGATCTGAAGACAGAATCTAAGGAATTAACTACAAGAGACAGAGGAAGAGCAGCTGCAGGTGGAGGGCATGAATGATGGACACCCTTGGTGGGAGCGAGCATGTTTCAGAACCAAAAGAAAACAGGAGTAGAAGCTGATGGAGCTGGGGAGGTAGGCCGGGGCTGGGGTAGGGCCAGGTGGGTCATGTGCAGAGCAGATGGAAGGGCCATAAACTGGTCTTTGAGGTAAGAAATCCTTCCAACCTCAGAGTAGAAAACAGATTGATAAAGGAGGACAGAGGAGATGCAGGGAGACTTTAGATTCTTACCTATATCAAGGTCCTCATTGTTCTTTTAAAGCTGAGGCAACAGATTTCCTGTTCTGCAACATGGATGAGCCTTGAAAATATTACGCTAAGTGAAAGGAGCCAGACACAAAGGGACATATTGTATGATTCCATTTATATGAAATATTCAGAAGAGGCAAATCCATAGAGACCGAAAGTAGACTAGTGGTTGCTAGGGAGTGGGGGAGGGGGAAACTGGGAGTGATTGCTAATGGAAAGGGGATTTCTTTTTGGGGTGATGAAAATATTCTAGAATTAGATCGTGGTGAAGGTTGTACAACTTTGTTAAATATAGTTAAAACCAATAAAATGTGTACTTCAAAAGGATCAATTTTATGATACATCTTATGTTAATAAAGCTGTAACAAACAACAATAATGACAACCCTTATTATGTCTTGGGGAAAAAAAAAAAGCCTAAAATTCCTAAGTAAAAGCAAGGTTAAGAGATGACTTTTTTTCTTAATTTTAAAGTCATGCTATTTAAAATGCTCCTTGCATTCTAAAATTCAATTAGCCAAAATTTTAAAATTATACTAAAATAGGGGCATTTAAGCAACAACAGCTGATCAATGATTTAGAGAGAGCCCAATAATTCCCAAATCACAGTTTTTGTTAGGAAAAATTACAAAAGCACCAGCCACTGGGAATTAAATCAATTGGAATTTTACTATTTTGTCAATTCAGTCAAATAGTGGATTTTAACTTTCAGCACGATTTTCATTCTCTACCCAGACAGCCACTTAGCAGATATGTGATAGCAATCATGAATTCCAACCTCAGCTTTCTCTATGAATTTAATGGGGAAGTAATTGTGTAAGAATGTGTTTTAAAACACAAATCTCAACTACCCTACTATTACATTTACAGGGGATTACCACGTGAATTGTCTTTGTGTTATACTAGAATATCATTAACACTGTTCTTTCAAGGGATACAGTATATAGTGTAGGGTATGTGGAACAGCCTTTAATAACTATGACACTGCTTAATATTTATTTTGAAATTCATATTTGCATTAAAATTACTATCAAGAAAAAAAGTATTTGTTGAGTCATTGTCTGTATCAGAGCTCTTTTGGTGTAAATGACAGAAAATCCAGCTCAAAACAACTTAAGTGGATTGTAATTTGTTGGTTTACTTGACTACAGAGTTCAGTGGTGGTGCTACCTTCACTACCAGGCACAGCTTTCCCGTCCGTTTCCCACTAAGCTGGCTTCATTTTCAGGCTCAAGTTTGTCCCTTCTGATGGCAAGATGGTGCAGCAGCTCCTCCTGCCTCTGTCTCTCCACATTCTTAGCAAAAGACTGTGTCTCGAGGGTTCTAACTGAGCCATGTGCTCCATCTTGAACCAACCATGATGACCAGGAGGATAGGACAAGTTGATTGGCCAAGTTGATTGGCCCAGGGTCACACGGTCACCCTTCAAGGACAGAACCCCACTTGAACCCAGTAGACTGAGAGTAGGGAAGAATGAACAAGTATTATTTCTAGAAGAAAGGAGAAAAGAGGCTGGCAGGGCAAACCACAAATGTCCACTACAGTTTCCAGTTAAAAGACAGGCCAGGAGCTAGGGCAATGGATGGGCAAACTCTGACAAGCTAGCTAGAGAAGTGTAGCAGAACTTTCTGGCAGTATCTTCCCAGCAGATTGCCTTCTCTTAGAATTTCTCAATCCACATCATAGGTTGAGCCAGTTGTCTGTCAATTACGCCTCCAGAGCCACTCTCCACCCTTAAAACCCTGTTTAATATCCCAGGAGGTGGTCTTGAATGGACGAGAGCAATGGTTCTGACCCTGGTTGTGTTTGGTGACTGGAGAATACCAGCAGGAGATCGAAGGGAAGAAGAATGGGTCCCTTCAGGCTAGTCCGTTCAACCAACCATCACAACCCCTTTTATGACTTTCTCTCAACACGACCTTTCCTTCTCAGCTCTGAAACTGCTCTCATTCCTTGTCCTTTTAGATTTAAGATGGTGCAGGCTTCCTCTGTTATACGACCTGGGGTATGACACCATTCTTTGGAGGTTTCCCTAAACCCTGCCCACAGTTTTGAAAATAGTCCTGTAATTAACCCTTCAAGGGGCCTTAGTGGTGCAGTGGTTAAGAGCTCAGGCTGCTAACTAAAAGCTCAGCAGTTCAAATCCACCAGCTGCTCCTTGGAAACCCTGTGGGGCAGTTCTACTCTGTCCTATAGGGTCACTATGAGTCAGAATCAACTCGACAGCAACTGGTTTGGTTTTTTTTTTTTTGGTTGAATAATTACAATTTGAGTGCTCCATCTGTTTCCTGCTGGGACCTTGACAGGTACATATACTGAGCATAGCAGTCACGCTTTTGCTGTGTGACCTCACTTTATATATGCTTTCTAATCCTCCCATCTATCCTGTGAGATAGGTATTATTATTATACCCTATTTGACAGATGAGGGAATGAGGCTAAGAGAGGTTAAGTAACTCGACCAAGATCCTACAGCTAGTAAAGGACCCAGCTGATACTGAAAGCCAGGTCTAATTTCTCGTTCTGTGTGTCCAAGCTTCACCATCAACTTCCACCGGACCACAACTTCCACTCTTGCCCCCCTATCGTTCTCCACTCAGTAGTCAAAACAGCTTCTGTTCTATGGCAAGGCTGTTATGAGGAGCCAATGAAATAACAAGGGGAAACGCTTAGAAAAGTGCCTTACAGACATAATGCATTAGCTCACTGAATATACATGCAGATGTCTGGTGACTTTCCAAATTAGATTCCTTGAGATTGAGGGATCTGGAAGGGAAGTTGGATGGTTTGAATCTAGGGATCCAGTCTGTCTGGACTCAGCTCACCCATCAACTCCAGGAAATCTTTCTAATACTACCAGTTATCAGTTACCTTTGAGTCAATCCCAACTCATGGTGACTTCATGTGTGTCAGAGTAGAACTGTGCTCCATAGGGTTTTCAATGGCTGATTTTTTAGAAGTAGATCGCCAAGCCTTTCTTCTAAGGCACCTCTGGGTGAACGCAAACTGCCAAACTTTTGGTTAGCAGCTGTGTGCATTAACCATCTGCAGCACTCAGGGACTCTTCTGATACTACTGAGGCACCCCCTCTTCTCCCATAGTATTCATCCCTACACTTAACTCGTGTAGTGTTATTATTATCTGCTTTCTCTCCTTATCTCATTCTACTCTATTGTAACAATTCATTTACTCCTCCGTCTCTCAGTAGAGTATAAGTTTCTAGAAGGCAAGAGCCGTATCTATTATTTCTGTATCGCCAATGCCTGGTACACAACTGGAGACTGGTGCCAAATACATGTCTGTTGACTGAGTGATGATATAGTTCTTTAAAAACACTTTCCATTGTAGTGCCAGAGAGCTCCCCTTCCCCAAGACGGGCTGGCAATAGGGAGGGGTTCCTTCAAGAGGAGGCAGATGGACTGTGACTGCCAAGATTATATCCAAACTCTAAAATTCTGTGACTCCAGAAAACAGAGCTATAACCTGGTCGGGAAACGTGTTTCTCACAAGGCTACGGGTTGCTAATTCTGAAACTAATTTACGTGGCTTCTATCAGCATTGATCAAATAACTGAACATACTGTAAATAATAAGAACCAAGTTTCTTACTGCCAAGGAAAAGACATTAGTGGAAAAAAATGGATGAAATTCCAATGAGGTATTTAGTTTAGCTAATAATATCGTACCAACGTTAATTTCCTGGTTCTCATAACTCCATCAGGGAAGCTGCGTGAAGGGCAAGGAAGATGTTTTTGTAGTATTTTTTAAATGTTTCTGTAAGTCTAAAATTAGTTCCAAATGAAAATGTCCTATGGCACATCCTTTTAAAGCCCACATTCTAAGAATCTAATATAGGTGATAAAATTTTACCCCCAAGTTTGTTCACAGGGTGTAACACATTAATAACTTGCTGCATTACCCAGGATCACAGAATTTTAGAGTTTGGATATAACCTTGGCAGTCACAGCCCATCTTCCTGCTCTTGAGGGAACCCCCTTAGTACCTTCCCTGATAGCCTGAAGCCTTTGCTGGGAAATCTGCAGGGACAGCAGTGCTCCACCACCCCAAAAATGAATTGCTGGAAGAAGAACTTGAATTTCCAGAAACACCTTCCTCCTGGTATTCATCAAGCTGCAATCTGCCTCTTGTTGATTCTCTGGACCCACATAGTGATCCTTCAAACACATGAAGAGAGCCAGCCCCTTCCCTCCTGTGGTTTTTCTTCCTCAAGGAAAACAGCCCCAATCCTTTCCGGATGATGTTGTTGTTGTTAGCTGTTGTAGAGTCAATGCATACTGATGCTTTAAGAGACGGCTTCGATGCTTTGATTCAGCCATGTCAATTCAGCCACAGGACTCTTGGTCAAGGAAATCCTTGCATGAAAGTCCAGTGTGTAAAACAAATGTAAGTAAATCTTCTGGAAGTGGTGGGTGAGGAGCCCAAGGACTATATGGTCCCCCATTTCCTCTTCCTTCATAGTCCTTGAAGCACAGCCTTGGTACCTAAAACTTTCTAGAATATAATTAAACACTTCCATAAATTCAAAATATGAAAGGACATGGAAACCTCAGATACCAAGGCACGTTGGTCAGAGACATGTTTTGAGCACATGTAGAAATACTGTCTCCAGATTATACCACATGGACAATCCCTGACTCAGCCATTTGTTGGGCTATACAGAGTGATGATTAAAACAACAACAACAAAGATTTTACATTATTAACTCAAGAACTGTAAATATATGTGTGTGTGTATATATATGGATTATCCCATTTTTATAGATGAGAAAACAGAGGTAGGGAGGTAAACCAACTTATTCAAAGTCATACAATAGAGGTGAATTGCTGGGCTCTTAACCCAGGTCTCCTTGACTCCGGAACAATGCCCTTAACCACTGTGCTCTTCCATGTCTCTAGAGTAAAAATATAGAAGGATTATGGGACTCCAGCTCTCTCACCTGGCATCTTCACATGTACAGTAGTCACTTTACAACCTGGAAATCATTCTAGAGTCAATTCGTTAGGGAATCCATTGTAAACAGCCTGTCCCTGACATAGTCCACTACATAACACACATTCCTTCTCTCAGATACACTTAAATTCTCATTTAAACAGCCTCACCTGGAGAAGCAATTGCTCCAAGGTCCGGATATTAAGCATTCCTAAATGCACATGAGGCAGAGTCCTCCGCGGCCACATGCTCAGGCTAATGCCTGTGGAGCAAGGTTTGCACAGAGCCAGAGCTCGCCTTGTGGCTCTGAGCTGCCGTTGTTCCTTCTTTCCATGCATGCTGGATGCTTGGTGAGCCTCAGTCAGCAGCCCCTCCACCCCAGCCTCTCCACTGCAGCCCCAGTGGATATTTGGTGTCACTGCCTGTCAGCACCCACCTCCCTTTGCTGGTAATAACTCACGTTCCCTTTGGTGGACCACCCCACCCTGACCCTCAGTATTTGTGGTTTAGCTCTGCCCCAGAGGCGGATACCTGGCTGATCCTGGATAACCAGCATGTTCCCAGTTCTGTGTGATCTAAGCCAGAACAATACTGCTCAATATTAAAGCATTTGTTGGCACTTGAAGATGATCTCTCTTTACCCTAGGGCTGCCCAGTTGAGAGACTATAAATCTAGCAACCATCTTGTCACCAGAAGAGAACCAGCCTAAGGAGAAAAAAGCACAGCCAAGAGATGAAAAGAGATAGATTCCGGAAAGCTTCACTTCAGGGACTGCATCCAGCTGTGCCTAGGGGTGGACCCTTTGAGCTTTAGTGAGCTAATACATTCCCTTTGTAGTTTAAACCAGTTCAAGCTGAAGTACAGCTTTCAAATTCTCCACAGAGCTCCTCCTCTCCATCCTCTATAAAATTACAAGTCCCGCCACACCCTGGCTCTTCCTGGGCTCCTTTCCTTCTTTATTTTGTTCGCAAAGCACTTACCCTATCCACCACGCTATATATTTTACTTATTTATCTTCTTATTTTCTGCTTCCCCAACTAAAAGGTAAACTCCATATAGGCAGAGGTTTTTGTCTATTCATTCACAGCTATACTTTGAACAGAGCCCTGGTGGTACAGTGGTTAAGAGCTTGACTGCTCATCAAAAGTTCTGCAGTTCGAATCCACCAGCTCCTTCTTGGAAACCCTATGGAGCAGTTCTACTCTGTCCTATAGGGTAGACATGAGTCAGAATCAACTCGACGGGAGTGGTTTTTGGGGGGCTTTTATACCTTGAATAGGAGCCCTGATGGCACAATGGTTAAGTGCTCAGCTGTTAACCCAAAGGTTGACAGTTCAAACCCAACCAGTGTCTCAAGGAGAAAGACCTAGTCATCTGTTCCTGTAAAGATTACAGCCTAGAAAATCCTACGGGACAGCTCCAGTCTGTCACGTGGGGTCGCTATGAGTTGAAAATTGATTCAACAGCACTTAACAACAACCTACCTTGAACAGTGCCTGGAACACAGTAGGTGCTCAATAAATATTTGTGGAATGAATAAATTAATGAATGAATGAGAAAGCTTGCAACTGAAAGAGTGTGACTAATTCACTTGGTTTGTATGGAAATACTTTTTGACCATTGTAGAAAGGGCTTGGCTAGAGACTCAACTTTTCTTCCGGCTTAACATGAGGCGATTTCTCTCTCAATTTCTAATATCCATCCGATAAGCATTTATTGAGCACTTACCTATGGCACCCATCTGTTGGTGGAGGTTTGTGTGTTGCTATGATGCTACATGTACTAGGAAAAAAGGCCTGGTGATCTACTTCCGAAAATCAGCCAATGAAAACCCCGTGGGTCACAGTGGTCCAGTCTGCAACCAATCAGGGGGATAGCGCAGAACAGGGCAGCGTGTGTTCCATCACCCGTGGGGTCACCATGAGTCAGGCACCTACTTGAAGGCAGCTAACAACCACACAACCTACAGCAGTCACAGCGCTAGACCCACAGAGAAATAAAATGCAGTCTCTCCCCTCTCGTGGCTCTCAGTCTTAGACAGTACCAGGTAAACACGGGTGAGACAGCAACCCGCTTTGAAGTATAAATACCCATGGTATCTCTCTCTCCATGTTTACAGTTGACCTACAAACTCACAGTGAGAATGCACGAATATTCCAGTCTGGATACTGGCCAGACAAGCTAGAAAGACAGAGACACAGCTTAATTAAGGGGGAGGGGATGAAAACGAAACTCAAGTTTCCGTGGCAATGCTGAAGCTGACTGAATACCTTACATACCAGACTCTGAGCGTATGGAAGCTAGTGTGAGTAATTTGAGAAGACTGTAGGGATACCTGTGCAGTAAGAGAGGCGGGTATCTCCGGGACAGAGCAGTAAAACTGACTGTCCAGCCTCATGGAAACTGGAAATGTGGCTCATTCAGGATCCAACTGTAATTTCCAATTGTTTGTTGCTGGTGAAGTTTCTTTTGGGTCTTTTCTATTTAGGACAGATCTTACAAAGCCAGGCCATCTCTTAAAGTGCTGTCCTGAGTGGTTGTCCTAGATCAGAAATCAGCCCATTCCAATTGGCTGTAGCTAAGAGTCCAGAGTCACATGGTACAGGTCATGCCCCTCACCCACCTCAAGGATCAGCTTAGGATCACTGACCCTCAACAGGGATGGCCTTGATAAACCCATTCCATACACAGGATAAAATTATAACTAACAAATCAGAAAATGATTTGAACCAGATATAAATTTTGTGCTTTTAAATTTTGCAGCAGCAAGCTTCTCCAAGGCTACGAGGGAAGCCCACCAAAAAGGAATCTTGCACTAGAAGTCAAGTATTTATTTCTGCTGGCATCTCTAAATACAACCATATGGTCCTAGAGGCCAGGGTGTTACAAATTCCACCTACTACAGGAAAGTCTCAATTCCTAGGAGACCATATGTCTAGTGATATATCCCAGCTCTTTAATTTACACTTTGGTCTGTCAACAACCCTGCTTTTAACCGGTCTTCTGAGCATGAAAGGCAGCACAGTCCAAAGGATGCTCAGACTAAATAGCAGGTATCTTTGGTGACCTCCTATCTTTGAGGGGACCTGGAGCTTTGTGATGGGGCCACCACTCACCAAAAAGGACATCCGAAGCCCAGAGCAATTTTAGAGACAGGAATTTAAAAACCCAGTTTGCTGGGTTAGTTATGATGTAAAATCCCTCTTCCTCAGTTCTGTCTTCTATGTTCTTTCATCCCCTCATTCAACAGATATCTGTGAGGAATGGCTTTGTGTCTCAGTGCTGGGGGAGGGGGGAGGCAGGGATCACCAAGATTCCTAATTCAGGACTCCTGCTCATAGATAAAAGAAACATACACACCAATACAATAGGAATAAGGATGCAAAGTGAAATACTGGGCACTGTGATTTGTAAACTATAAGGCCCTGTTTGTTATTTTATGGCTCAGAAGAGGAAACAGTGCTACAGAGAGTTGAAGAAAGCTTCACAGAGAATGGAGGGGCATTTGATCCAGGTTTTACAGGTGAACAAGCTTCCCTTCACTAGGTAAGAGGACACAGGAAGGAATCTCGGCTTTGCCTCTCCACTTCTCCAAAAATGTTAGTTTATTATGTTGGAGGGAAGCTAGAGAAGGGTATCTGGTAGATAAGTGTGGTAGATTAAATTTTCCAAAGGTAGCCACACTCCCCCGTCAAGAAGAGGAGTCTAATTCCCTCTTTTGAATGTTGGCTGGCTTTTGTGACTGCTTCAACCAATAGACTGTGGGGGACATGATTCTACGTGACTAGGCTAGGTCATAAAATCCAGTTTCTGTCCTTTTCACCAGAACACTCATTTTGGAGCCCTGGGCTACCATGTAAGCAGTCTGACTTCCATGAGGGCGCCATGCTGTGAGGAAGCACAACTAGCCCATGTGGAGAGCCTACATGCAAAGTCCTGAGACTATATGTTGTTGCTGTTGGGTGCTGTAGAGTTGACTCCGACTCATAGCAACCTCATGTGACAGAGTGGAACGGCCCCATAGGGTTTTCTTGGCTGTCATCTTTGTGGAAGCAGATCACCAGGTCTTTCTCCCACAGAGTCACTGGGTGGGTTTGAAATGCAAACCTTTTGTTTTTTTTTAATTTATTTTTTCCCATACAAAAATTCACGCATACATTGTTATGTGACCCTAATTGCTCTCCCCATACTGTGACAGCACTCTCCGCTTTTCCACCCCTGATTCCCCATGAACATTCAACCAGCTCCTAACCCTCTCTGCCTTCCCATCTCACCTCTGGACAGAAGCTGCCCGTTTAGTCTCTTGTATCTACTTGCGCTAAAAGGCACACTCCTCACGAGTATCCCTTTATGTCCCACAGTCCAGTCCAATCCCTGTCTGAAGAGTTGGCCTCGAAAATTGTTTTAGTTCTGGGGAAGTGCCAACCTTTTTGTTACCAGCCAAGCGCTTAGCTGTTGTGCCACCAGGGCTCCATGTGAGACTATATGAGAGTGAAATGCCTGACTGGCCCCCAACTGCTCCAGGTTCAGCCGCCTTCTGACTTTAACTGCATGAGAGACCCCAAGCTAGGACTGTCCAGCTGAGACCTTGACAAATCACTGATCCACAGAAATCATGAAGCTAATAGCGTAATTATTTTTGTTTTATTCACTAAGTTTCAGGGTAATTTGTTATACAGCATTTGATAACTGGAACAAGGGCATAAGAAGTGCCTTGGCTACTTTCTTTTTCCTCATTTCATGTCAGATTTGGGTTTGGTAGAACCAGTCAGACAAGGGCTAATTGGTACCTAGAGATAAGACTGACCCCACAGTGCAGAATGGGCAATCAGCGTAAATCCAAGAGTAGGGACAGAGTCTTGGTAATTGGATGAGGGGTTAGTTCAGGCCCTGTAAAGCCTGGGGACAAGACAGAACCACTATTGAAGCAGGATGGCTAAACTAAGAACTAAAGCAGGGACTCACACAGAAGGCTAATGCAGGAAACTAGTCACCCAAACTAGGCAACAAGGTCAGATGAAAGTTAAACTTAAAGATGAACAAGAAGCATAACTTCATGCTGAGTTGGGACGCTTTGGATATATTGTTTCTCTCAACTAGGGAATCCAGAATGTTCTCAGACCTGTGATCCCAGCTGTGCAGATTAGATCAAGGTTGACTGGGCCAGACAGCTTATTTCCTTCCCAGCCAGTTCTGATAACTGCCTATCCCCTTCCACTCATACCCAAGCAAAAGGGAAAAAAAAGAAGACAAAAGTCAAAGAAGAAAGTAGAGGGATCATGGATGGTATGCTGGGATAGTTTGCATCTCCTGAAAAGTAAAATTAGGTTAAATTAAAAAAAAAATTATTTGCCGTCGAGTCTATTCCAACTCATGGCAACACCATGTGTATCAGAGTAGAACTGGGCTCCACACGGTTTCCAATGGCTGATTTTTTGGAAGTAGATCACTAGGCCTTTCTTTTTAGGTACCTCTGGGTGGACTCAAACTTGGAACCTTCTGGTTAGCAGCCAAGTGCGCTAACCATTTGCACCACCCAGGGACTAGGTTAAATTACCCATTCCTAACTGGCAACATGTACCAAAACATGTCTGGAAATGTTTTCAAAAGACAGAAAAGCATGCAAACGTAAGTAATGCAGAGGGATGATTGCTCCAACAACATTTAAGTGGCCATATCCATACCAGAAAGGGGAAATCCACCAATCTAATTGCCCAGCAAGAGGTTAGCTGAATTATAGAATATTACCCTAGCTACCCATGCCATCGAGTTGATTCCAATCCATAGAGACCCTATAGGAATGAGTAGAACTGTCCCATAGGGTTTCCAAGGAGCAGCTGGTGGATTTGAACTGCTGACCTTTTGGCTAGTAGCTAAGCTCTTAATCACTGAGCCCCGAGGGATCCTATAGAATATTACAGCCTATTAAAAAATGATGTTTGATAATAGGCAGAAATATCACCAATACCTTGTTTAGCTTAAAAAAAAAAGGTTCTTGAAAGCAGGGAACCTGTACCTAGGTCTCTGAATCTTTAAACATTCCTGTAACAATTCCTTATAACAGCAGGTCCTCAGAAAATGTTGGTTGAATAAATGAATTCTGTGGTTAACTCTCGATAAGGACCTAGCATGTGCCAGGCATGGTTTTAAGTTTCTGCCACATGTGAATTGATTTCACCTGCATAATCCTAGGTGGTAGATGATATAATTATCTCTGATTTCAGGAGTCAAAAACAGGGACAGAGAGGTTAAGAAACTCCCCCTGTACGAGGTAGAGCTGAGACAGGTAATCTGGCTCCATGACACTGCACAGCCTCTTGAGTTAGATAACTCTTAAAACAACCGATTTTAAAAATAAGAAGAAAATCTAAAATTTAGTTTTGACCTTACCAAGCCCTTTCCCCCAAACCATCAAGAAGAAATACTATTTATGTCTCATGATTACCCGTGTCTCAGTTATCTAGCACTGCTATAAAAGAAATACCACCAGTGGATGGCTTTAACAAAAATAAGTTTATTCTCTCACAGTCCAGGAGGCTAGAAGTCCAAATTCAGGGCACCAGCTCCAGGAGAAGGCTTTCTCTCTCTGACGGCTCTGGAGGAAGGTCCTTGTCATCAATCTTCCCTTAGTCTAGGAGCTTCTGAGCGCAGGGATCTCGGGTTCAAAGGACACGCTCTGCTCCTGGCACTACCTTCTTGGTGGTATGAGGTCCCTGTATCTCTCTGCTTGCTTCTCTCTTTTTTGTCTCAAAAGAGACTGATTTAATACACAACCTAAAACCATAGATTGAGTCCTGCTCATTAACAAAAATGCCTCTAATCCTGCCTCATTAACATCATAGAGGTAGGATTTACAACACATAGGAGAATCACATCAGATGACCAAATGGTAGCCAATCACACAATACTGAGAACCATGGCCTAGCCAAGTTGACACACATTTTTGGGGGATACAATTCAATCCATAACAATTGGTAACAAATATTCCAGAATTAGGAGTGAGAAGAATGTTAGCAAGTAGTCCAGAAATAAGAGGGAAGGGAGAGAGATCCCAGGAATATTCTTTATTTACAGTATTCATTTTTTCACTGGCCTGGGAAAATACAGGAAACAGAGAAAGCAGAGCAAGGTGTGTGTGTGTGTGTGTGTGTGTGTGTGTGTGTGTGTGTGTGTGTGTGTGTAAGAGAGACAGAGAGAGAAAAGAAAACATGCTTGTCCTTAGGTAATTTGGAATTATTATACAGGAAAAAATGTCCGGAAAAATATTTTAAATATATTATTTAGGGTCAGCTACTTCTCGACCCATTTCATCTCCCTACTTATCTGTGTGTGTTTATTTCAGCACCTGTTATCGAGGTATAATTTGTACCCATTAACTTAGATTTGTTCAGGAAATTTTAAAAATACCATCTAGAACTTAAGATGAAATGGGAATTGATCACGTCCTCCTTAAGAGACTGTCTCCTGCTGTTTCTCAGTTGCTTCTGCCCTTCAGTTAAGACCCCCAACTTTGAAATGGGATTAACGCTACCTTCATGTTTGCTACTAGAAACGAGGACTATGCCAGCAAGCGGCTATTTCCCTCTCACACCTCCCATTTCTCTGACAGCATTGGGAATTCGGACTGATTTGAAGTGTGGGTAGTGGAAGAGTGGGAGGTATGAACTAAAATCCCCTTCCCCCGACTTCTATGTCAAGCTTGTGCATATATTATGCCACCCTGCCGCTCTCCACACTGTCCAAGGAGAGAGCGTATGGAGTTCCTTGGTGTGTTTCAACTCATTTCTCCCTTCATTCTCACACTCAGAAGGAAACGGGCAAGGTAAGATAAAATTGCTACTTAATAAAGGGCTACTGAGTGTGTAATTGCTCCCAGAGTGCTTTAAGAGTGATGGCACTATGGTTAAGTGCTCAACTGCTAACTGAAAGGTTAGCTGTTCGAACCCACCAGCAGCTCCAAGGGAGAAAGATGTGGCATCCGTAAAGATTACAGTTTTGGAAACCCTTGGGGCAGTTCAACTCTATCCCATAGGGTGGCTATGAGTCGGAATCGAATCTACTGCAATGGGTTTGGTTTGGTTTAGTCCGCCAGTAGGATCTAAGCTTGCTATATACAGAATCTCACTAAACTGCCCAAATCTGCGTTGTTGTTGTCAGGTGCCATGGAGTCGGTTCTGAATCATAGTGACCCTATGTACAATGGAACGAAACACTGCCAGGTCCTGCACCATCCTCACAATCGTTGTTATCCTTGAGCCCATTGTTGCAGCCACTGTGTCCTAATACTGTAATTCTATTCATTTGTGGTTATTTGAGTAGCACACCAAGAGTAAGAAGCATCATTTACAAAAAGCCTTTTTCTCCCACCACATCCCAAACCGGTCAGCCAGTTCAGAAATTGAAGGTTTCAATCCTTGAATTGTGGAGTTAGTGCTGAGGTAACTCTAGAAACGTCCTTCCAAGAGCAGAATTTAGTAGCAAGTGGATGTGATTTCTGACAAGAGTTGTGGGCAAAATCACTGCAATATATATTGTTTTCAGAGTTGGGAGGGATCTTAAGGATCACGATGGCGTTCACCTGCCTCATTTTACAAATGAGGTCACCTAGCTGGGAGTGGAAGTTAGTTCTGCAGAGTGCTAACCTGCCTCTCTTCCTATTTGTTCCCAGTCCAGAGGCATGGCATAACCCCAGTGATGTGTGAGATGGCCTAACAGGGTGGGCACAGTCTGACCTGGCTGGTAGGCTTCTGTCCAAGTTGGCACCATTTTCACTTAGTATTTTTTTCTTGGGAACCCTGGTGGCGTAGTGGTTAAGAGCTCGGCTGCTGACCAAAAGGTGGACAGTTCGAATCCACCAGCCGCTCTTTGGAAACCCCATGGGCAGTTCTACTCTGTCCTATAGGGTCAGTATGAGTTCGATTCGTCGCAACCGGTTTGGTTTTGGGTTTATTTTTTTCTCCACAGAAACTGCCACTTTTTCACCGTCCTGGAACTGTGAGGTTTTCCCCACTTGGTAGTTTTAAGGCTTTCCCTTCAAGGCTGTGGTCTGAGGGTGCCAGGTAGAGAACGCCCAGGCCTCCCCATTTCCCCATGCAGGTCATGGAGATGGCATAGGGCTGCCATTAGAATCCCTGAGCAGTGTGCCCCTCTCTGACGTGGTTAAATTACTTACCCTCTGCAGCAGCATCAGGGTCCCTAACGTGGGCACCCCCGCCTCTCCCCTCAACTGTGGCACAGCTCTTCTTGGTGGCCCGTTTCATGAAAGATTACAGCCAGTTTTACTCTCTAACACATGGGGTCGCCATCTGTCATATGGCATCGGATTTGGGTTTTTTGTTGGTTTGGTTTGGTTTGGTGGAGCACCGCCTGCCCCACACTAGTGTGGCGGTCAGCCTTCCGGTTGTTTCCGCACTTCCGGTCGCCGGCGCGTCTCTTTCTGTGGGCGGCAGCTCCGTCTGTCACGTCTCCTTGGCCAGCTTTCCCGGGCGTTGAACCAAGGTAAGGAGAATCGCCCGTGGGCCGAGATTCCAGACTGGGGTGTCTGTGCGATGCTTTGGGGATTGTGTGGACTCGCAGGTGGCTTCCGGGCGTGGGGTGTCGGGCACCATTAAGGGTTTCCCTGCACCTTCCAGTCGTTTCAGAATCTTGGTTTATCTGTTTGTTTTTGCTTTTTCGTTCCCTGGGCCCGTCATTCTGAGGATTTATTGCCTTCAGTTAAGCGCCTTTTCTTATTTGGTTGCTATGGATGGATTAGTTTTGCTCCTTTTTACCATAATTTATTCTTCAGGCCTGGGGGAAGGGATAGTCCGTGGGTTGGCCCTCAGGTAAGCGTCTTCGTGTGGCATCACTCAGAGAGGAAATAACATCTTCGCGTGCTAGGCACAGTAACGTCATCTCTCTTCGTGTATGTGTTTTGTGGACTACCCACATCGGTTTTTAATCCTCCTGCTTTACTCCATGGGACTTGAGGCTACCACCCTCAGGAATGAAAGCTCACTAAGGGCAGGGACCTCCTCCAGTTCTCAAGTTCCGGCACTGTGAACATGGCGCGGAGTGGGTAGGCAGTCAACAACTGTTTGTTGAATGAATAATAGTCAAGTATTAAGAGAATAGGACTAATTTTTTTTTTTTTTTTTTTAATCACATGGACTGCAAACTGAACTATGTGAACTTTGAAATTTGAGAGAAGAAGATGACCCGGTTTACCCATTTCACTATTTACCCTTACTAACATGGATAGTTAAGGACTATCTATGGGTCCATAATCAGAAAGGAAAAAGTGTTAAATAACAGTCAGTTGGAAAAGCTTGCTTTCAGGGACCTAAGAGTGAGAATGCACACATCAAAATGATCTTGAATTAGCATTCTAGCTGTTCTCCTCAAACTCTTTTGATTACAAGCAGAAGAAACCCACTCAAAGTAGCTCAATTGAAAATGGGAGCTGGCATTAATTGTAACTCTATAGCAATTTTGGAAACCCTGGTTGCGTAGTGGTTAAGTGCTTCGGCTGCTAACCAAATGGTCAGCAGTTCGAATCCACCAGGCGCTCCTTGGAAACTCTGTGGGCCAGTTCTTCTCTGTGCTGTAGGGTTGTTATGAGTCGGAATCGACTTGATGGCAGTGGGTTTGGGTTTTGGTTTTATAACAATCTTACTGAGTCCAAGAAGAGGAAACCAAGTTCAGCTGGGCAGTATGCATACCAGAGCTTGGAGAGCAGAACGCCCAAGATTTCTCTATGAGGCTTTCTCATTTCTACATATGTCAGAGTCAGCACCTTCCTCTTCCTCTGGCCTGGCTTCCTCTGCCTGCTCGTATTACATACAGTCCAGCAGTGATAACCTCAGACCCAAAATACAGGACTTATTTACTCTAGTGCCCATGTTCAATGATAACCTTTCTGAGAAGGTGTCTGAGCAGTCAGACTCACCTGACCATGGGCAGTGCCTTAGAAGTCATAGGTGGGTGGCCAGCCAGTGGAGTAGCCACCTTCGAGTCAGGTGTCCATCTCTGATCCATTTTGTAGTGGCTGAGGGTAAGGAAGAAGAAGCATATCTTATTTAGAAAGCTCCGAGGGTAGGGCAAATAATGAAATATTTACTATTTTTGTACTTCTACTAGTCTGTGAGCTCCTTGGTATTAGGGATGCTAGTTTATTCATCTTTGTACACTTGGCACCTAGTATAGTGGCTGGTACAGGGTAGATAATTAGTAAATATCTGATGGATGATTGAATGGTTCGTTGAATGGTGAGACTAAACCCTATGAGACACCACGTCACACGTGCAAGAATCTAAAAGACAATAAAAAGCATTGAGAAGGATGTAAAGAACCTGGAACCCTCATACATTGTTGGTAAGAAAATAAAATGGTGCAGCAGCTTTGGAAAATAACTTAGTAGTTCCTTAAAATGTTAAATATAAGTGTACCATATGGCACAGCAATTTTACTCCTAGGTATCTAACCAAAAGAACTGAAAACATTTGTCCACACAAAAGCTTTCACACAAATTCTCATAGAAGAATTATTCCTAATCACCAAAAGTGGAAACAACTCAAGTGTCCATCAACTGGTGAATGGATAAACAAAATGTGGTATATCCATACCCTGAAACACCATAAAAATGAACTAAGTATTAATAAATGCTACAACATAGATGAACTCCCAAAACATTATGCTGAATGAAAGAAGCCAGACATGAAAGACCACATATTTATGATTCCAATTATATGACATATTCAAAAATGCGAATGTATGGAAACAGAAAGTAGATTAATGCTTTCCTGGGGCTCGGGGTGGGAACAGGAGGTGATTGCAAATGGACGTTTCTTTTGGGGTGATGGAAATGTTCAAAAGTTTGATTGTGGGGATGGTTGCAAAATTCTGTAAATTTACTAAAAACCATCGGACTGTACACTTCAAACGAATGAATATTGTGGTTTGTAAATTTTACCTTAATAAATTGTTTTAAATTAAGTAGGAGACTAAAAATGGCCATATAGGTATTTTAGATAAACAAAACCCTCTGGCTAATCCTTAATTTTATTTTCCTCTGCTTTTGGTCACATTTGCACCAATCCTCTGTTAGTTCCACATCCTCCTTGAAATCTAGCTTGTGCAAAAATAACCCTAGTAGAATCAGAATCGCCAACCATTCGTTTTGAGCTATAAAGAGCAACCGATACACCAGTGTTCATTGCAGCGTTCACAGTAGCCAGAAGGTGGAAACAACCCAATTGTCCATCAATAGACGACTGGATATACAAAATGTGGTATATCCATACAATGGGATATTACTCTGCCATGGAGAGAAAGGAAGTCCCGATATGTAACTACCACATGGGTGAACCTTGAAGACATTCTGCGGAGTGAAATAAGTCAGACACAAAAAGACAAACACTGCCTGACCCCTCTTCTATGAAATATCTAGAACAGGTAAATGCATAGAGACAGAAGTAGATTAGTGGGTACCAGGGGCTGGTAGGAGGAGGGGGAAGTGGGGAGTTACTGACTTTGCGTTTTAGATGACGAAAAAATGTTGGAGATAGGTAGTGGTGATGGTTACACAACATTGTGAATGTAATTAATGTCACTGAATTTACACTAAAAAATGGTTAAAATGGCAAATTTTATGTCATGTGTATTTTACCACAGTAACAGCAACAACGAGAGCACCTGAATTGTGTCCAGCTAACATCACCAACTAAACCTAAGATAGTAATGATTGTGGTAGCCTCTTCTTCATCTTTGCTTATCTGGAGAGATATTATACACTGTTATTATATGGGTCATTTGCTTGCCCCAGAAAATAAAACCAACTGGTCGTTTTAGATATCTTCAAATCCACCAGGTGCTCCTTGGAAACCCTGTGAGGGCAGTTCTACTCTGTCCTATAGGGTCGCTGTGAGTTGGAATTGACTCAATGGCAACGGGTTTGGTTTTTTCTTTTTATGAAAACTAATGTAGTTGCTCAATATAGAATGGACCACCATTGTATGAAGAGTGCTTAAATGTTATGCTCCTTACCAATACATATTACAATACTTCTATAATGTCTTTAGTCCCTGGGTGGCGCAAAAGGTTAAGCTCTCAACTACTAGCCCAAAGGTGGTGGTTCGAACCCACCCAGAGGCGCCTGGGAGGACAGGCCTGGCGATCCGCTTCCAAAAGCTCACAGCCTTGAAAATCCTATGCAGCAGTTCTTCTTTGCACACATGGAGTCACCATGAGTTGGAATCAACTAGATGACAGCTAACAACAACATAATGTCTTTAACATAAATAATCTTTCTGTGTGGAAGTGTTGGGGCTGGAGATGACAGGAAGATACAGGAATAGTCAAAATATTTCTCAGCCACCAATATCCTCCGTTTTCTGAGTGGTAAATGAAGGATGATGTTGAAGAAATGACCATTTTCTGGTCAGTTCTTTATTATTTTATAGATTCTTTTCTAATTCAATAAAAAATTACTCCTATGCATACAAGCACCCATAACTCCAACTTTGCTAGTCACATGGTGTTTGAGTACATTATTTGAAATAATTCATCACCCACTTGGTCTGCTTTTCCAAAGTGACTTTTAGAACGTTTTCTTCATATCCTGGGCGAATCATAAATTATGCCAGGCATGATTTAAAGAAAACTGACATCTTTATTTTTTTAATGTCTTGACTCCCTAGACAGGCTAACTGTAAACATTTTTATTCTTATACATGCGCACACGCACACACACACACACACACACACACACATATATGCACATTTTCTTTAAACAACTGTCCTAGATAGTGTGATACAGGTACCTTTAAGATTTTCTGTATGATGATCAAATTGAGAATAAATGTTTGACTGATCCCTTTGGTGAACCCCTAGTAACAAAAAGTGCAGTCATGGGCAGGAAAAATAGTGTTAGAAACTGCTGGTAAAGGAGATATTTTTAAGGCAGTAGAGCAGGGCCTACCCTCAGGTAGAGAAAAGAATAAGCATCAAAAAGAGAAGGAAAATTCTGCACAGCTAAAAATGAGTTAAGGGCTCTTAAATGGAAAATCAGATGATAAAATGTTTCCTGATTAACCAGAGCATCTCGTAGGTATTGATTACAACTTAGGAAAATAATAAACTCTTGCACAATAAATCAAGCAGAACGTATTCCTTAAGGCATGATGGATGGAAAACAACGGATTGAACTTATTAAAAGTTCACTGCAAAAATAAAAGGATTTCGATGGTAAACTGTTTATACTTCCTGTTGATCATATGATCTTCCTAAGTAAAATAGATCTTAAGACACATTTTTCAGAAGCTGAGTTACTGACCTTACTGCATTAATAGGAAAAAAAAAAAAAAGTCAGGCTAAAACATATAACTCAATGTCTTAGGGACATAACTGGTTTATGAATATAAATGAGAATTTGATACTGTTTTTTTTGGTTGTAAACAGAACAGAGACTAAAATTGAGGTATCTGTCTTTAAGGGCTTATGTGCATTATATTTATTTTTATCATGGACCATTTAAAGGATACCCAAGCTTAAAATGAAATAATCATGTTTTTTGGAAAACTAAGTAAGAAAACAGTTTTTGAATAATGTGGGAAGGAAGGAATAAGCATTCAAGAGTGTGTATACAGTAGAATTGCACTAATTTGGATTAATTAGGATAAAGCCAGTCTAAATTAGTCAAATCTGAACAGGCAAATATTTGAAAGGAAAACAAATTCTGTTGTTTTTCTAGTACATGGCCCCGAAGTGGGGGGAAAAAAAACAGGTGACAGTGTTGGACCTGATGTCAGGGCTAGTTTTAATTGGTAAATGAAACTCATTTGTAAGCGTGCATTAATTGTTTCTCAGAACCTAGATTAATCAGCATGTGTTTAGTGAGCCTCTTACTCCAGCCCACCTATGTGCAGAGTGCCGAGGAGGACACCAAAGAAATGAGAGGGTTTCATAAATCTGGCTTTCTTACGGAATTGATGAGTTTCTCGAGTAGCCTACCCAATTAGAAAGTCAAATATTTCTAAAATGGTCAGAGACCTGTCTGACAGTATAAAAAATATCTTTCATAAAGAGTCATCCTTATGGGCATTTGCTGTTTTGCTGTGCTGTTATTAAATGATACTTTTAAGAACTGTTGAGGAGCAAAGAGCCCTTAAAGTATTTTTCCGTCACTCTTACCCTCCCAATGCTGCCAGCATGCCTATGGTAACAACCCTCCTTCCTTCTTTTTTGTAATCGAAAACCTGATCATTATTTTTTATTTAATTTTTTCAAAGTGATAAGTATAATAATAGTAAACATTCTGTATTAACTTGCTTTGGTGGACATCTGATTTTTGCCTGTTGGCTTTCATTCCCGCCTTTTGGAAATCTCATCCAGATTTTACTTTGGGTAACCTTCTCCCCAAAACACATATATACACACTTGTATATAGTCTATACGGTTTGGGTGAGTCTGTACGGTTTGGGTGAGTGGGTTTGTGACCCAGACTGGACTTCTCAAAATACTGCATCTCTATGACCATGGTCATTGGATCAGGGATGACCCTGACTGAGCCAATGAGAATTGATTCCAGTTTTACTGGAACTGTTGGGAAGAAGGCATTCTTTTACTGCTATGGTTACTATCTATTAGGAGAATAACATAAACCTGGAGAGAACTCTTAGGAATGAACTCAACATAAAAGAAAGTAAAACCTAGAGATGGAAAAGAGGCAGAATCTTGATAACACTGTTAAAGTCCCCTGGGTTCAGCTATACCTGAAATCCACTCCCAGACTCTTCAGTTATTTGAACCATTGTTGCCTCTTTTTTGCATACACCAGTTTGAATTCTGTTTCTGACCCTTGCAGTTAGAAAGATATGCTTAATACATCATGTACTGTATTTAATTTGATTTCTATAACAATCCTCAAGTAGCCCTGGTGGCGCAAGGGTTAAGCACTCAAATGCTAACTAAAAGGTGGCTGAGTCTACGGGAGAAAGACCTGGCAATCTACTCTCGTAAAGATTACAGCCAAGAAAATCCTCTGGGGCAGTTCTTCTCTGTCACATGGGGTCATTATAAGTCGAAATCAACTCAGTGGCACTTACCAACATAACAATCCTCTGGGGCATTATAATTATAATTATCCACATTTTACGCATCAGAAATCTCATAGAAATGGAGAATTTTGCCCAGTTACACGGTCATTAAGTGATGGAGCCAGGACTCAAATCCATGTCCATCTAACACCAGTGTCCATGCTTTTAAGTCCTGCAGTGTCAGCCTCCATGCCTCATTTCTCTGTGTGTGTACAGGAGTTAGCATAGCCTCTGACATGTACTAGATGCTCTATCAATGTTTTATAAATTGTTTGGCATTATTTGGAGAGGGAAACAGGCTTCCCTCTGTAATGGACAAAGGCATATAATACAGTAACGTAGACTAAAATAAATGAGGGGGGGAGACTGTAAGGGAGGAGTAGGGATGAGACCAATTGACTAGAATAAAGGATTTTGAAGAATTCCTGGAAACTGGACCAGTTAAATCTTAAAAAAAAGACGTTGCTTCCCAAAAGTGAACAGGGTTAAACATTTCCCTGAACTATCTTATTTATCTGATTCGTTTACTTAATAAGCTCATAGTTCATAGATAACACAAAGGTAAACCTCACAACGGTTAAATTTGCACAAACTCCTGATAACTAAAAGCAGAACCAACATATTATATTCTCCATATTTAATACAAGCTTTTCCGCTTTGTTATTATGTCATGATACAGGATTTTATTTTTTTTTAACTGACACTAGTTAACCCTAGTTAACACTAGTCATTAAAAAGACAGGAAAGAAAGAAAAGACCAAAATGGATGTCAGAAGAGATTCTGAAACTTGCTCTTGAACGTCGAGTAGCTAAAGCAAAAGGAAGAAATGATGAAGTAAAAGAGCTGAACGGAAGATTTCACAGGGTGGCTCGAGAAGACAAAGTAAAGTATTATAATGACATGTGCAAAGACCTGGAGTTAGAAAAACCAAAAGGGAAGAACACACTTGGCATTTCTCACGCTGAAAGAACTGAAGAAAAAATTCAGGCCTCGAGTTGCGATATTGAAGGATTCTATGGGGAAAATATTAAACGACACAGTACGCATCAAAATAAGATGGAAGGAATACACAGAGTCATTGTACCAAAAAGAATTGGTCGACGTTCACCCATTTCAGGAGCTGGCATATGATCAGGAACCGACAGTACTGAAGGAAGAAGTCCAAGCTGCACTGAAGGCATTGGTGAAAAACAAGTCTTCAGGAATTGACGGAATACCAACTGATTCAACAAACGGATGCAGCCCTGGAAGTGCTCACTCATCTATGCCGAGAAATTTGGAAGACAGCTACCTGGCCAGCCGACTGGAAGAGATCCATATTTATGTCTATTCCCAAGAAAGGTGATCCCACCGAATGCGGAAATTATAGAACAATATCATTAATACCAAATGCAAGTAAAGTTTTCCTGAAGATCATTCAAAAGCGGCTGCAGCAGTACATCAGCAGGGAACTGCCAGAAATTCAAGCCAGATTCAGAAGAGGACGTGGAGCCAGGGATATCATTGCTGATGTCAGATGGATCCTGGCTGAAAGTAGAGAATACCAGAAAGATGTTTACCTGTGTTTTATTCACTATGCAAAGGCATTTGACTGTGTGGATCATAACAAATTATGGATAACATTGTGAAGAATGGGAATTTCAGAACACTTACTTGTGCTCATGAGGAACCTGTACATAGATCAAGAGACAGTCGTTCAGTCGTTGGAACAGAACAAAGGGATACTGCATGGTTTAAAGTCAGGAAAGATGTGCATCAGGGTTGTATCCTTTCACCATACCTATTCAGTATGTATGCTAAGCAAATAATCGGAGAAGCTGGACTATATGAAGAAGCAAGGGGCATCAAAATCAGAGGGAGATGCATTAACAATCTTCATTATGCAGATGACACAACCTTGCTTGCTGAAAGTGAAGAGAACTTGAAGCACTTACTGATAAAGATCAAAGACCACAGCCTTCAGTATGGATTACACCTCAACATAAAGAAAACAAAAATCCTCACAACTGGACCGATAAGCAACATCATGATAAACGGAGAAAAGATTGAAGTTGTCAAGGATTTCATTTTACTGGGATCCACAGTTACACTCATGGAAGCAGCAGTCAAGAAATCAAAAGACTCATTTCATTGGGCAAATCTGCCGCAAAAGACCTCTTTAAAGTGTTGAAAAGCAAAGATGTTACCTTGAAGACTAAGGTACACCTGACCCAAGTTGTGGTGTTTTCAGTTGCCTCATGTGCATATGAAGGCTGGATGATGAATACGGAAGACCGAAGAAGAATTGATGCCTTTGAATTGTGGTGTTGGTGAAGAATACCGAATATACCATGGACTGCCAAAAGAATGAACAAATCTGTCTTGGAGGAGGTGCGACCAGAATGCTTCTTGGAAGCAAGAATGGAGAGACTATATCTCACATACTTTAGACATGTTGTCAAGAGGGATCAATCCCTGGAGAAGGACATCTTGCTTGGTAGAGGGTCAGTGAAGAAAGAGGAAGACCCTCAACGAGATGGATTGACACAGTGGTTGCAACAATGGGCTGAAGCATAACAACAGTTGTAAGGATGGCGCAGGACTGGGCAGTGTTTCTTTCTGTTGTGCATAGTGTCGCTATGAGTCAGTATCGACTCGATGGCACCTAACAACAATAGTTAACCATTGCTGTCGGGTCAATTCCAACTCATAACAACCCTACAGGACAGAGTAGAACTGTCCCATAGAGTTTTCAAGGCTGTAAATCTTTACAGAAACAGACTGCCGCATCTTTTCCCTGTGGAGCGGCTTGTGGATTCAAACTGCCAACCTTTCAGTTAGCAGCTGAGCGCTTAGCCACTGTGCCATCAGGGCTCCTTCACACTACTTAGTGGTCCTGAAAGGGCCCAGTTTCTGTACATGTTCCAGGGGCTGTGGTGCTTATCTGAGGACAGACCTGGTGCAGAGTTGAGAGGGAACTCTACCCTCAGATATGCTCTGTGGATTCGTGTAGCAAGACTAGAAACTGCCCCTTACGTGGGAATGGAGACACATCTGTCCTAATTAAATAATACCCTGTGTAGTCTCCGGCTTAATCATACCACAAGCATGCCGCAAATATCCTTAGCCCCAGTGTACATGCAGACGTTCATGGCCAACACATCTGTGTGAGGGGCAAGCATGCAGTATGAAATGCTACTAAATTACATCCATGCCATGGATCTCTGCCAAGGAGGGCTGATGAGCCTCACCTGTCTGGTTCACTCATCCTTTGCAGGTCTGAGTCCATTAGGCGAATGATGGGGGAGTACGGCTAAAGCAAACTGAAGATATTAAGACTCTGTACATCCATGAAAATAGATGATTGCGCAGAGATTCCATCCCAGGCCATCACCCAGGAGGCAAAGAGCTCATTGAGAAACTCAGTAAATTGTCCTTATTATTTAGCATATGTGAAATCATAATAATAGCTCAAACTTACTGAAGGCTTTCTTTAGCCCAGGCACTGTGCTAAACACCCTGCATTCCTTATCTCATCCTCATAACCGCCCCTGTGGCATTGTTGTTATTATCATGCCCATTCCAGAGCTAGGGAGAGTGAGGCTCAGAGAGGTAAGTAACCCACCCAAAGTCACACAGCTCCTAAGTGATGAGCCTGGGGTTCAATTTTATGGCTGTCTGTCTTTGAAATGAGGGCACTTAACATCCATGTTTTGCCATCTCCAGTAGAACGTTAAAGATGTCCTCTGGAAGCTAGTGTTTAGTTCAGTTGCATTTTAATGAAAAAATTGTTTTTCAGCTGTATGCAATGTATTCAAAAGGAGAGCCTAAGATGGGTGACAAATTCTCCCTTAGTGAAGTAACATAAAAGACATGATATGGGGACATAAAAAAGTGCTGGGAGCAGGGAGGAGAGGGAGTGATGGTTCATATTAATCATAGAGACCTGGAAAGCCTCCCAAGAGTCATCTCTTGAGGGAATTATTGCCCAGGAAGAGAGGCTGGAGAAGGTTGAGACCCTTGATAACTACCTGTATGTCCCCCAGGGAAGGAAGAAGGGGACCCAGCCAGGGAGATTGAGAAGGAGAAGTTAGAGAAGGAGGAGAGTTTGTTGATTGCTGTAAGATATCTGCATAGACATTGGGCAGAAGGTTTCATCTTGGTGTCAAAAGACCAGCATTTAAGTCCCAGCTCTACCAGGTACCAAGAGTGTGGTCTGGAGCAAGCCACTTAATATTTCTGAATGTCAGTCTTCTCATCTGTAAAGTGGAGGCATCAGGGCCTGTCACTTCTATGTTTATGTTTGCTGGAAGGATTAGGTGAGGTAATGCAGTTGTCATAAACTGCAGTGCACCATTCTTGTTGAATTATAAAAGTCAATCAAAGGACCATCAAGCCGAAAGGTGTGTTCAGCTGTTTCCAATCTGGTACCATATACAAAAATTTAAGGCATGGCGTGGCCGTGGTCCTTGGTGCCCAAGCAGGCCTCTCTAGTGGAAGGGGAGAACTAGAGGCCAGATTGTCATGGGTTGAAGAGTGACCAGAGCAGGAGGGAATCAAGTCAGCAAAAATGGATGGCGCTTTCAAGCTGTTTGGCACTTTAAGAGGAAAACAGGTCATAGGAAATTTGTTTTTTCCCCTCAGTAATGAACGGATCGTTGCAAACCCAACCTGATACTTGGAGTGATATAAATTTATCCCTCTTGGGATTTTTTTAAGAACAGTTTTATTGAGATAAAATCCACATACTATAAAATACATCCTTTTAAAGTGTGCTTATAAGAAAAGGGACATTTTGTCCATCCTCCTTGTTAGCAACCTTCTACTGTTTTTCTCTGCCCTATGTCCCTTGTCTCTTATCTTTGAAGAAGAGTGTCTTTCCTAAGTCATGTGGTTCTGATGGCAATAACTTATGGGATCCACTCTCTACCACTACCACAGGGGTGGGTGACCACAAGACTTTGTGATGGCTGATCAGAATATCCCATCTGTTTGGTCACAGTGGTTGACCCCTGATGAGCAGATAACCCCTGTCAATCCAGTCAAACAGGATTTTATTTGCAGACACAGGAAGAAAGAAGAGGTACTCTTTCCTCTGAGGTAAACTGCAGTGGTGAGGCCGGGGTTCTCTTTGAAGAACTCCCTCCCCATCCCACTTCCACTCATGTTTTCTGTGGAGAAAGTTCATCTATAGTAGAAAAGAATAAGCTTAATTCCGAAAAAGGAGCAGAGCCTTGTAGTTAAATAACAAATTAGCTCAAAAAAATACTACCCGTAAGTACTGTGCTCCTTTAAAAAATTACCTAAATGAGACCAAACGATCAACAATTACTTTAAAACAAAGATGAGAATGTAAGGGGGGAGGGAAACTAGATTAATGGAAACAGAATAATAATCAGAACGGATATGATGAACGTTCACACATTGTGAAGAATGCAGCCAATGCCAGTGAACAACTTATGTAGAAATTGTTGAATGGGGACCTAAACTGCTGTGTAAACATTCACCGAAAACAATAAAATGTTATTTAAAAAAAAAAAAAAGAGCAGAGCCATGGGAGAGACAAACACAGAGGCATACACATCACACACAGAGACACCAATATCTGCGATGCCTTCTCTCTCCAGAGCATAGTGCAGCAAACTGCAACCTTCAGACAAACCCAGCCCTCTGCCTATTTTTGTATGGCACAAGAGCTAAGTATGGTTTTTACATCTTTACATGATTGGAAGAAAAATCAAAAGATGAATATTATTTTGTGACACTTGAAAATTATATGAAACTCAAGTGTTACATCCGTAAATAAAGTTTTATGGGAACACGGCTATGCTTGATCATTTATATGTTGTCTGTGGTTGCTTTTGTGCTACAATAGCAGAGTCAGGTAATTGAGACAGGAAGTGTTGTGGCCCACAAGGCAGAAAATATTCACTGTCTGGCCCTTTACCTAAAAACGTCCACTTAAGTCTGCTCTAGATTAAGGCCAGTGCAGCCCTGAACTGTTATGTTAGCTAGAAAAATTCCCCCCCCCCTTTTTTTTTTTTTTTTGCTTAAGTTAGTGGGAGCTGGATCTCTGTCACTTCCAGCAAAGTGTAAAAATATCCTCTTGGTTTTATTTATTTTATTTTTTAAATAATATTTTATTGTGTTAAAGGTGAAAGTTTACACAGCAAGTTAGGTTCCCATTTAACAATTTTTATACACATTATTCAGTGATATTGGTTACGTTTTTTACAATATGTCATCATTCTCTTTCATTGCATTGTACCGTTTCCGATACTCTAGATTCCCTGTCCCCTAACCTTCTTGTGTTTGCTTTAGAGTAATTTTTGACCACTTGGTCTCCTATGGGTGATTTTTTTAAAGGAGCTGATTACTCACGGGTGATAGCCTTTATTTTATGAGCCAATCTGTTATTTAGCGAAAAGGTGAACTCAAGGGATTATTTCAGTTTCAGGTTTGAAGTGTATTTCAGGGAGGGCGATAGTCTCTGGGAGTCCCTTAATCTTAATCAGTCCAGTCAAGTCTGGACTTCAAGAATTTGAGTTCTGTTCCCCATTTTTCTCCCTTTCTGTAAGGATCCATATATTGTGGCCCTGATCTAAAGGGTAGGTAGTGGTAGCCAGGCATCATCTAGTTCTTCTGGTCTTAGGGTAGATGAGGCCATGGTTTGTGTAGACTGTCCTGTAGACTAGCTTCTTCTCTGAGTCTTGGATTTCCTTCTTTTTTTTTCTGGAGAAGTAGAGACCAATAATTGTATCCTAGATGGCTACTCGCAAGCTTTTAAGATCCTAGACACTACTCACCTCATTGGGATGTAGAACATATGCTTTCTGAACTTTGTTATGCCAGTTAACTGAATTGTCCCATGAAACTATGGTCCTAAGCCTTCAAACCCAGAAAACCAATCTCACAAGGTGTTTGGTTATATCTAAGAAGTATCCGTAACTGTGTCCCCTATATGGTGTATGTCCATATGCCTATAGATACTTCTGTCTGTGCACACATATGGACCCACATGTTCATACTTGTATACTTATATGCCTATGTACATATTTGTATAACCACACACATATTTTTTGTTGTTGTTAAAAAATTATATTTGTCACATATTTTACTAAAAACATTTTTTTCTCTTGTTCCTCTTGATTTGAAAGATGAGGAACGTAACGTTTAGAGGGAATAAGTGACTGGCTTGGTCACATGGTAACAGAACTGAACCAGGACCATGGTGTCCTGTCTCAGCTCACTGCCACACAGTCTTTCTCTGTTATCACCAGCTTGAAATTCGTATTAGTTTTTGGACAAGGAGTTTTGCGTTTTCGTTTTACCCTGGCCCCTGTAAGTTACATAGTTGGTCCTGTGCCACCTACACAGCCTCCCCAACCCTACAAACCTTACCCTTTTCTAATCACATTCTACTTCTGCATTATAGTTTTCAATCACCCCAGCACTTTAATATTAGAGAAATTGATACTGCTGCAGTCTTCATGTTTAATTTCAACCTAACTGATATATAGTCAAAAGCATACATTTTCCACCCTTGTAACAAAACATTTTCTCCAAGTTTCATGTAAATTAGCTGTAATTGTATATTTATGTGATTTAATAATTCTCATCACTGTGATTTTTTTGTTCCTATTTTTGTATTTCACTTGTGCTGTGGGAGTGGTTTGTGACATAGAGAATGGAGTAATAATTCCACAGGTTTGTAAATGGTGAACTGATCTCAAAAATGGTGCCATCATTGAAGCATGTGGCTTCTGTGATAATTGAAGGAAAAACATTTATAAAGTGCTTCGATATCCCCATAGCAGAGCAAGGTGGGGTCGAGGCACTGCAGCACAGGGCCAACCACAAGTCTCAGTTCAGTTTAGTTGCCTAGTCAAACCTAATCTTTGTGTCCAAAACAGTTGGGTCCACAAAAAAGAAAAAAAGCAAGAGGAAGGAAAAGTGAAAACATAGAGGACAATATTGTTCTCCGTTTCTTTAAAACATTAACCTGTTCAGATTATGTTGGGTGTTATGTTACCTGGGCTCCTCATTTGTTTTCAAAGCTTGTGATTAGTTTTTCTTTCCTTCCTTCTTTTCTTCCCTCCTCCTTTCTGTTTTTGTAACTTTTACCGTTTATGAAAAAAACCATTGTTTACTGTGGGTAAGCAAAAATAAAAACATAAGATCACCCATTGTTTTACCACCCACAGACAACCATGGTTACCGTTAATTTTTGTTGCAGCTAACTAACATTTCGAACATGTGTTTTCTAATCAATTTTCTGCACACACATAAACCTTTAAAAAATGGAATCTCAGTGTACACACTGTCAAGAATTTGCTTATGAGCATTTCCCCGTGTCTTCATTATTCCTTTGCATAGCCATATTAATGACTGCGTGTTTGTACTGTGATTGTCAGCCATTCAAAACAGCACGGTAGTAAACATCCTTACAGCTACATCAGTGTGTACATCACATCAATGTGTGCGCTTGTGTTTCTTCCCTTAATTTTGTTTTATATTAAAAGTTAAGCAATCTTTAATATCTATGAATATACAGCCTCTCATTTCCATAATACTATTGACAAGCAAGGTTGGCTAAAAGTATATATATATATAATTTCAAACCGTTGTATAGCACAATGCCTGCATACAGTATTTGCTCAACAAATGATGACCATTAACAGCTGCAAGAGAGCATAACCACCGTGACACCAAATTCAAAAGGCATTGTTTTAAATCTGCCATTTATAAACCTGACATAGCCCTTTTTTAAGCAATTTAAGTGTTTCTGTTATACCATTTCTTAGAAAATGGGTTCCCTTAGTTCAGTACCCATGTGAGAAAAATAGAGTATCTTTTTTCCTCCTCATCCTAATATTTCAGGATTAGATAGATAAACTCATTTCTTGAACAACTCAAAGTAGACATAAAATTTACAAATTTACAGGGACATGCTTGTATGCAAAACAGTTCACAGTCTTTTTAACAGTCTTTAAACACAGTCTTTTAAAAAATAGATTGTCAGACTTTCAGGAACGATGCAATCACAACTTAATAAAAATTAATAAATGGGGTTAAGATTTTCACTTTAAGCTAACCACATCTAAGATAATTCATTTTTTTACAACTGGCAGGTAATTTTAATTTTTAAAAATAGGTTGAGTACTAAATAGTAAGGGCTAAGTTTCTTCCCTACCTGCTTGAGTATCTGTCTTAGTCATCTAGTGCTGCCGTAACAGAAACACCACAAGTGGATGGTTTTAACGAAGAGAAGTTAATTTTCTCACGGTTAAAGTAAGCTAAAAGTCCAAATTCAGGGCGTCAGCTCCAGGAGGAAGGCGTTTTCTCTCTCTTGGCCTTCTCATCAGTGTTCCCCCGGACTAGGAGCTTCTCGGTGCAGGGACCCCGGTTCAAAGGACGTGCTCTGCTCCTGGCACTGCTTTCTTGATGGTATGAGGTCCCCCTGTCTCCCTGCTCACTTCTCTCTCTTATATCTCAAGAGACTGCCTCAGGACACAATCTAGTCTTGTAGATCCAGTCCTGCCTTACACAGCTCCCACCCATCCTCCCTCATTAACATCATAGAGGCAGGATTTACAACATATAGGAAAATCACACAGTACCAGGAATCATGGCCCAGCCAAACTGATACACACATTTTTTGGGGGACATAATTCAAACCATGACAGTATCCTACACGGGATTTGTATCTTTTAGATTCCCAATAACCAAGCTTCCAAGATGGAACATTTTTATTTAGGTGGCAGCAGAGAATGCAGGTTTTCTCTGGGTGTCTACATGATTATCACTTTAGGCACATTGAGGATTATCTTGGAGAGTGTTACAATTTGGCCCTCAATCTAGGTAACAGTGAAATTATTATTATTAAATAAGTGAAGCAGCCTCTGTCACCAGGTACTACGACCATTAGCATCCAGGACAACTTTTACTTCTCTGTATTTTTAATAGCTGTCGATTCATACTTCTCCTAGTTCCCTCATCTGTAACATAGGGATAGTAATAGTGCCTTTTAGAATTATGTGAAGATTCAGTAAGGTAGTGTATGAAAGCACCTAGCACCAGGCATGGGACTTGATAAGCCCTCAACAAATATTAGTTGTTCCCGTTAGTATTATCAGCGTCATCATCAGAATCCTGGAATGCAGATGCCACCTACCTGATTCTCTTTTGAAGCAGGTAGGAGCCTTATTTTCTCTTAAGGAAAAAGTTATTTTTGCTATAGTTGAGTTTCCAATATATTCCCCACCTAGGGGTACCACGTGGACGGGATTCAAGGAGGGAAAGTGGAGGGGAAAAAGAGCGCCCGTTAATTTGGGAAAAGCAAGACGTTCCACAAAACCTTGGTGTGGTGTATGAGAAGAATGGACTTGGCAATTACAGCTGTTATGAAACTTGTGTTTTATCAAGCCAGAGGCTGGAACCGTACAATAAAACAACTCTGAAATATCAAAAGACCACTTTGGGTGGCCTGCCAGTGGATTATAGACATGACTTTTATATTGAGAAGGATTGTCTGGCGCTGAATCAGAGGAACTATATGATTTGAGCAGCAGGATACCAGTAGCTAGTTGGGGCTTAAATAACAAATCAAAAGTGGCAAATCAGCACAGTGTAAGCAAAACCTAAGAGGTTTGTTATGTACAGTGTAAAGAAGAGTGGATTCTGTAAACATCAAAATCTGGAGGAAAATGCTGGAGATTTTTCTTTATACCATTTCACTAACCACGTTGAAACTTTTCAGGGCCTTAATTGATTTTCAGGACGACATTTAACATTGCAACCTAGATGGGAACATTCTTCGAGTTAATTTAAGAGCAAATTCATCATAAAAGCCCATTTTTCTAATTATTGAGGGAGTGTAAAAAAGATTGCAGGTTGGAAAGACATGGCAGAACCCAGAAAAAAAAGATCTCCTATTTCCTATCACAAAAGGAGAAGGGGAGTGCAGAGATTGTCCTTTCACAAAAGGGGAAGGGGAGTGCAGAGATTGTCCTTTCACAAAAGGGGAAGGGGAGTGCAGAGATTGTCCTTTGTTGACAGCCGTGCCTGCAGAAGCTGTGTCCCTCACACCACTGATGGTTGATAAGTAGCTAGTCTTATAAATGTTACCAGTACAAAATGGAAGCCAAATCTTGCATAAGTTGTAGCGTATGCTTGGTCAGAAGGATGACTGCTGCTTCCAGAACTCAGCTGCTTCCTGCTCCCTCTCTTCCAGACTGGTTACTGATGCGCTTGCAGTTCAAGTTCTAAATTCATTTTAACAGCAACCGTGGCCATTTCTCATCCACTAGAATGCAACATATACAGAACGTACAAGGCGGCAGAATGGAGTTATGCTTAGGCTGTTCAGGAGCCATGTGTTCTGTTAACACAGGTAAATTATGAAGTAGAGAAAGGTACCAGTGCTAAAACTGAACACAGACCATCCATCATTTCTCCCTGGACACTTGCAAAATGATTTTGCCAACGAGCTGTGCCAAGCTAACAAAGCTAAGAGTTCTGGGCATTGTGAATGATGTTGCTGTATCGGCAGAAAGCCGTCTTCAAAAATTGATTGTTGTAATATTAACAGATATTCAATATTTATGATTGGAGTCTGGTCAACCTGGGGGGTGTTAAAAATGGGGGTTCTTTATGTTACAGTCTTTCATGTTACAGTGTCCTGCACATGGAATGTGTTTGGCTAGAGATCGTGTGATTGGCTTCCCAGTCTTTCCAGAGAGAATATCTGAATGACTCCTTGATTACAGCAAATCATCTCGGCTCTAACCGGTATAGGTATTATACATAGAAGCCCAGAGTCCTCTATCAGTGTTCGGTAAAATCTGAATTCTCTTTCTAAACTCGGACTGATCTTGCTGTCACCAACTTCACTGCCTTCCATCAGTCCTCCACAGTGCCATCAGAGATACCTTTCTAAAATATAAATCTGACATTGTCAGCACCTGTTTTAAAACCCTTCAGTGGTGAACTATGTCCTACTGGGTTAATCCAGAATCCTTTATAATAACCATAAAAACAACTACATGACGGGCATTTTGTAGATAGTTCATTTAATAGTGTAACAAGTCATATTTTATAAATTGTTAAACAAAAAGTTTACTTCCCTTTAAAAATTACATTCCCTGTGGCTTTTCATCTATTGCAGAAACACATTTCAGTTTTTCCTAAGTAGAACGGATACACGCTAGAGCAGTGGTTTTCAACCAGGGACAGTTTGGCCCCCAGGGGTCATTGGGCAATGTCTAGAGATATTTTTGGTTGTGAGATCTGGGAGGGGATGACTAGCATATAGTGGGACGGGGCCAGGGATGCTGTTAAACATCCTGCAGTGCACAGGACAGCCCCACAACAAAGAACTATGCAGCCCAGAATGTCGGTAGCGCCAACATTGAGGAGCCCTGCACTAGAATAATAAAAACAGTGTTCAGCTATGACCGTGGAACTCGGGTTTGAGTCTCATGCTGTAGGAGTGAATTTCAGAAACTGATAGGTGTTGAGGCTGCATGAGCCCCTGAAACCATTGCCCTGAGATAATTTTTAAAAACCTTAAACCAAAAATATCCCCTGAAGTCTTCTTTAAACCAAAATAGTTTTTAGCTTAATTAGTAAAGAATGTCTGCCCTGAGCATTGTGCACTTTTAAGATCTATCTATACGGGATCAAATTGACAATAGCAACTGGAAAGATTTGGTAGGAAACTTCCGGGGACAGTGAGTTTATGTTAATGAGGGAGGAACAGTTTGGAAAAGGAGGGTGAGAATGGTTGCACAATGTGAAGAATGGAATCAATGTCACTGAATTGTAGGTGTAGAAATTGTTGAACTGGTGAATGTTCTGCTGTGTATATTCTCAACAACAATAATAACAAAAAAGAAAGAAAGAAACGGATGGATAGATGCTTCTGGGAATTGACCTTGGCTTTATTCAGGGTCACAGTGAACACTAAGGAAGGAGTTGGGACCATATTGCACACACATATATATATATGGCACACCTGGTTAGGCAGAGTCTCCAGAGGAATCAGGCAGGAAACGGGGTCGGGAGTTATTTTTGGTTTTTGTTTTAAAAAAAAAAAATTCAAAAGGCAAAGAGTATCTCACGCCTGGCCTGCTCCTCACTCAGCGCAGGTAGTGCCGTTCACTGCCGTGGGTGCCTGTGAAGAGCTCGAAGGGCCCGAGAAGCCATCCCTCTGAGGTTATACAGTGCTGAATCCTGCTCTGGGTAATGGTATTTCTATAGCCTTGGCTGTTGAAGATTTCTTACATTCTCTGCCTTTACCTCTTGATCAGTCATCATCCCTTCAGGACAGTGACACACTGTGAAACAAAGATCTTGAAAGCCAGACTTAGTTGAACAAGAAAAAGGAATTCTAAAATCTCTCTTTACGTAGCAAAAGGAAAACTTTCAGATACGAATGTCCATTTTTACCACAAGCCATAGGAACTTAGAAATCAGGAAATGACATTTTCCCAGCAGTCCAGACAGGAAGTGGAGGGTGTCTGCATGGTAGGAATGTGGAGGAAATGGGAGGGGGGCCAGAGGTCAGGCACAAGGGTCTTGGCTTCCCGTCTGGGTCAAGAGTCTGGGTGGGTCTAGGTGAGAGGCAGTAAAAATGCCAGATAGTGTGAGGGACGAGCCTCAGGGATTTGGGACCAGCTTTTCATTTGGAATCCCTGGGTGGTGCAAACGGTAAATGCTTGGCTGCTAACCGAAAGGTTGGAGGTTCAAGTCTACCCAGAGGTGCCTCTGAAGAAAGGCCTGGTGATTTACTTCTGAAAAATCAGCCACTGAGAACTCTATGGAGCACAGTTCTACTCTGACACACATGGGGCCACTGTGAGTCAAAATTGACTCAATGGCAACTGGTTTACTAGTTTTCCATTTAGAATTATGGAGGAAGACCACTTTCAGGGTGCTCAGACAAATGTGCAAGAGTGGAGAACAAGGAGGCATGGCGTTTTTTGGCAAAGAGATGGCATGGGGAAATCCAGAGGTGTCCACATGCTCCCAGTGAGAGAGAGAAAAAATATAGCTTTTGAGATCCAGCAGTCCAATGAGAAGTGACTTTATTGAAAAGCCTGGGGGTGAACAAGCAGAGCTTGGAGTCAGATGCAGCAAGAGGGCCCACATCATCATGGAAAGGGAAGAAAACTAACCAAGTCCAGGCCCTAGTCCATGACAATACACGTAACACGTACACCCAGGTACCAGCTTAGGAGGAAGCAGAGGAAGGGCAATCCTTCGAGAAAGTAGACCTGGAGATGTGCCCAAATGTCTGAGCAAGGTTAAGGGAATGGAGACTCAAGAAGCTCAGATTAAGTTATGGGATGTAAAGAAAGTATAATATTTTTGCATGTGTGAATTGTAGTATTAAAAATGTTGATACTCATTTCAGTAGGAAACTCCTAGACGTGGGGCATAATTATGAGGAAACTGAAGCACAAAGAAGTAACTGTCCAAGACTACAGAGTTGGTAAGTAGTAGAGTTGGGATTAAACCTAGATGTGGCTTCAAAGACCCTTGATCTTCCTACTATGCCTCCCCTTGTCATGACCTTCCAGGCCCCACCCTGAATTACCTGCCTCATTTCCCACTACCCGCTCCACGCTCTTTGTTTCAATCACAAACATCTCATGCTTTTTCTTCCTTCATGCTTTGAACAGGTTGTTCTTGCTGCTTTCGTGTACTTCTGGCCGGTGTGTTCTCTTCCTCACGTTCATTTTCTCTTCTGCCCAACATAATACCATTGGGTAGACTGGAGCCCTCTTCCTTGGTAGCAGAGGGCAGGAAGTACTGAGGAGCAAGCTGACACAACTTAGTCACCCAAGCTAATCCCAGAGAAAGAGCACTAGTCTCTCTTGCAGTCTGAGTTTTCTTCATGCAGAGAGGCTGCCAGGTTCAATAGGCGAGGGAGGAATCACGGAGGCATCATGACTACCCACTCAGTGGTCGCTGGTTGCAGCCGTGTCTTCAGGAGTCACAGCAGATCTGCAGTAGCCAGTAAGTTCTCAAACTCAGGGCCCTGTTTCAGCCATTCTGCTTACAGTCCCACCATGCCCTGGACATATTTCACCCTTGTTCTTCTGGCACACAACCCTCCCCAATTTCTTCCCAAATTTCCTCCTCAGTGAAACTAGACAGACCATCTGTTTCTCCACCCCCAATTCCTGTTTATCTTATTTGTGCATAGCTTTTCTCATTATGGTGCCATTGACAGAAGATGAGAACCCCTCTAACTAGAACAATTCAGAGTGCCTCAGCCAGATCCTCTGCTTCACTTGGTTTCTCTCCAGCTGGCTCATTTCACTCTTGCAGTCACAAGAATATAAACACCCTGCAGCCTCTTCCCTCCTGACCCTTAGTGACGTCTGCGTATAACTACCGACCAACTCACGTTGTCCCAGAACCACAGCACTGTCTGATAGAACTTCCTGTGATAATGGGAATGTGCTATATCTGCGCTGTCCAGTATGGTACCCACTGGCCACATGTGGCTATTGAGCCCTTAAAATATAACTACCGACCAACTCACGTTGTCCCAGAACCACAGCACTGTCTGATAGAACTTCCTGTGATAATGGGAATGTGCTATATCTGCGCTGTCCAGTATGGTACCCACTGGCCACATGTGGCTATTGAGCCCTTAAAATATGGTCAGTGTGACTGAGAAACTGATTTTTATTTTATTTTATTTCATTTTTACTTAAATAGAAATAGCCACATGTGGCTGGCGGCTACAACACTGGAAAAGCACAGGATTAGAACATTCTCTAACTACCAATGAATATTTCCAAGCATGCGTTACTGCATAATGATAGATTTACATACTTGCTAACCAAATACATCTTCCATACTTAACACTTGACCTAAAAATTTTTTCTCACTCCATTACAGATTTGCCTTCTGTTCAACAAGAGCTATCAGCCCAAGCCAAAAATTACCTCTCCCACAAAGCTTTCCTTGCCTTCTCTGTAGAAGTAGTCATCGTCCCTTTCCAAGACTCACATAGCGTTTTGTATATTAACATATCATGGAGCCCCTCTCACTGTGCTACTTCTTTGTTTATGTTTTGATCTCCCCTGTTAGAATGTCCTCTCTCTAAAGGAGACCAGGGACTCTTACTCATCTTCGATTTACCAATACCTAGAACAGAAGTGGACATCATAGGCCAACAACGATTGAATGAATAAATGAATACAAAATAACCAAGTGTAAGATTGGAGAAAGGTTACAACTTTTTTCTAAATGACCACGGGAAGGACAAAATCTAGCTGGGGCAGAGGTAATAAAAGTATCTGTTTTATGTCTTTTCTTCACATTTCTTTTTCTGGAAGTCACTGTGAGCTGTTTGCAAGATGATGTAGAATCTGAATTGCTAACGAGGCCTCGTGGAGGCCAGCATTAAGCACAGTGTTTGAGTTGTCAGTTATCAGATGTCGGTAGTAGATGGGAAACAACATGTTTGGTGGAACAGTTCTCACCACGATTGTCATCTGCTATACCCACCAACCCAGGACATGTCCCTGCAGACTTCTGAATCCCCATTAGTGCACTGAAGTGTTGCAATCACTCCAGCCCCCTCCAACCCCTTCTCCAAACTCCCACCTCATTCGCCTTTTTGAATGCAAATGGTATTGGGTCAGTCACTGTTGGCTTATGATCTGGAACCCAACCTAACTCTCCAGCCACATCTCAGACTGTACCTCACGCCCTACTTCCCTGTTCCAGCCACACTGGACTTCCCTCAGGCTCTCATCATCTCCACCAAGTTCCTTCTGGCCTCAGAGCATGTGTACCTTCAGCTTATGTTCCTGGACCCCTCTTCCTTCTCTCTCTGCCCAGTTAATGCCTTCTCACTCCCCAGTCTCAGCTCAGGCACCGCTCAGCTGGGGAAACCTTCCCTGATGCCCAGACTAGGTCAAACCCCCCACCCCACACCTTGTATCATCTCCACAGACCTCTCCTTCATAACATTCATCACACACGGTTTTACATATAATTGTTAGTATTTGATGCGTGTTGGTTTCTACCCCCAGATGCTTAATTTCATGTGGAGATGAGCCACATTTGCTTTTGTTCATCCTGGCACCTAGCACTGTCTCTGACTTAGCATGGGCACTCAAAAAATGTCTGTTGGGTGAGTGAATGAATGATTGTACACATAATCTCCCTTAAGAGTACAGGCCCAGGCCCAGAAACTAAATACTCCAAAAAGTCACAGCCCATATTACATAAAGATCACAAGGATTACCCATTGTCATGGAGTGGAGTCCAACTCATAGTGACCCTGTAGGACAGAGTAGAACTGCCCCATAAGGTTGCCAAAGCTGTAATCTTTACAGAGCAGATTGATGATACATCTTTCTCCCATGGAGCTCCTGAGGCTGCAGACTGCTAACCTTTTGGTTAACAGCCAAGCACTTAACCATTGCGCCAACCAGGGCTCCTCTCATAAGGAATTGGTCCAGGAATTGGTTGATGGGTACAGAATAAACGCATCAACCATGACATAACTTCCTTGTAGCAAGAACAGTAATAATGAAGACTGTCAGAGGATAAGGTGGGCACACCTGTCTAGGGGCAAGGATGAGAAGGCAGGAAGGGCCAGGAAAGCTGGATGAATGGAAATGGGGAGCCCAAGGTCAAGAAGGGGAGAGTGTGACACGTCGCAGGATTGACAACCATTGTCAAAAAACAATATGTGTATTGTTTAATGAGAAACTGATTGGCTCTGTAAACCTCCATCTAAAGCACAATAAAAAAATTTTTTTTAAAAGATCACTTAACAGATTCTATCTCATTCACGTAATTACCCATCTGGAAGGCACTAAAACAGCACAGTGTATCGCCATCTGTAGTGACCAGGCACATGCTTCCAGGGATGATTAGAAACACTGATGTTGAAATACCCAGAAATTATCATTGTGAAATTTACTTCAGGGAACAAGGATGTGGACTTTTTAGTTTAAATTTTTCCTAATTTTGTTAAGACAAGCCAAGGGAAATAGGAAGGACCATTTTCCCATATTGTGTCTGGTTTTGGATATACTGTGTACTTTATAAACATCAGTAAAACATACTGCGTATTGATATTCATTCATTTGACAGCTGTTCTGTGGCTGACAAATATGTACCTGGCAGTGGTGAATGAACACACATACAATGGGGTTCATTTGTGCTCCAGTGGATGGAAACAGCTAGTCTTTACTGAGCGTTTACTCTTGTGCCAGTTACAAGAGCTTGACATGCATTATCTTATTTTAATCCTCACAGAAGTCCTCTGAGTTAGTGCAGTGGGTACTTTTTGACTGGGGACTTCCCCGAATCCATTTTCCCTTCCTAACAGCCACTATTTCCCCTGAGAAGTTCTCCCTCCCACTGGATACTCTGTAGTGTGGGACTCTTAGACAAAGGCTCTGCCCTCCCCAGCCAGGTGTCAAGATGTGACCAGGGCCTCGCCAAGCAAGTCCTCCTTCCCTGGGATCTGAACACTGGGAAGACAGAGAATGACAGTGACAGTGGTTGGTGTTCCCGTTCCATCCTTGGGGCCATGTTCAGACCAGACTCTTGTGGCCGGGAGACCATCTGGGGCTTCCTTCTTCCTAACGTTTCTCATGCTGCCTTCACATCTATAGGCCCCTGATATCCATCCAGTAAACTGTTTTTGCTCGAGTTAGAGAGTCAGTTTCTGTTGCTTGCAGCTTAAGAAAATTTTCGTTTAAAAGATGATAAAACAGGTTGTGAAACGTACCCAAGATCAAACAGCTAGAAAATGGTAGAGTTAGGATTCAAACCCACGCAGCCTGATTCTAGAGCCCTCCTCACCCCTGAAAACAAAGTGATGTGTCCACTGGTGTCATGGCTAATAGGGTAAACTCCAGCAGATTCTATGCTTGAGCAAAGCTCTACTAATGTGCCACCATCCATCCATGGTGTCCAGACCTCCTGCTTTATATTTAAAGGAACTCTTAGAGCAGAAACACGGTGTTGCCTAGAGGCAGTGGGTTGGTGGAGGTTTGTTAGTAGAACCAGCCAGAGTCTCTAAAGCACCTACAACTATTACTCCAAGCTGGATACTTGGTGGCAGGTGTAGTGGCCACTGGCAATTAGTGGTCCTCCCTGGATAGCAATCAAAAGAACCTTGGAACTGAGTCAGCTTCCAGTCTGAATGATGCCCCCGTCTCCTCTCCCTCATCCCTAGGCAGAAGTTTATCTAGTTCTGGGGAGCAAAAAGACTCACCCTGCAAGAATGCATCTGAAATCTTTGGGCCAACAGCCTCTTTAAGTGAGTCTTAATGTCTTTGTTGCACTTCCAAAGTGAATGACTCAAGCCTGGGGGAAGCAAAGGGGCCTCAGAGAACAAGTGAGAAAACATGGGGGAAGGGGCATCACCGAGCTGGACTTAAGCGATTCTATGTCATGACCGTACCCCAAGGAAGCACAGTGATAAATATTCTTTGTAAATTCCTGAGAGAATGAAGTATGTATAAATAAGTTGTTGGAGCCCAGTGAGGAAGAATCCCAGGGCATTCTTTGCCTATTGGTTATGGATTTCTCACACACACAGTAACAAGTTTCTGGCTTTCCTGGCACATATGCTTGAGCAATGTGTTGCTGTATCTGACAGTTGGTGACACTTCCTTTGCAGTCAGCAAGATTTGTACAGAGGCTGAGTGTCCAATGAAGAAATTAACTTCCTGAGTCTCTGTATTTGCTGTTGGTCATCATTTGTGCCTTCATCCAAAAAATAGTCACTTAACACCTACTGTGTGCTTGGCCCTAGCAGACACAAAGATGACTCCAAAGCAGTTACTGCTCCCTTAAAAGAGATGAAATATGTACCTAAATAACTCTTATTACCCAGTGGTGTCATTAATTAAAGGAGCCCTGGTGGCGCAGTGGTTAAGTACTTGGCTGTTAACGGAAAGGTCTGTGATTCAAACCCACCGGCAGCTCTGTGGGAGAAAAGACCTGGCAATCTGCTCCCATAAAGATTATAGCCTTGGAAACCCTATGGGGCAGTTATACTCTGTCCTATAGGATTGCTATGAGCCAGAATCAACTCGACAGCACACAACAATAATTATTAATTAGAATAATTAAAAGGTATTTACTGAGAACTTATATTGTGCCAGGGAATGTTCTAAATGTTTTATATATATCATCTCATCTAATCTTAACATTAGCCCTATTAATATACCCATTTTACAAATGAGGAGCCCAGAGAAGGTATACACTTCCCCCCAAGACCATGCTAGCACAAAAAGAATGGGAGCAAAGTGCTCCTAGATTCCAGAAGAGGTAGTCCCACAGAGGAATGCCAGGAAGGTTTGATGGTGGAGACAGCATATGAGCTGGTTCAGTTATCCGCAGTCTGTTAAGCTGGTGTTAAGGAAATTAATCATATTTCTATTACGATTCTCACCCTCAGAATCGTCATTGACCTGCCTCCCTTATCAGAGAGTTGCTTGTGAATCTGCCGGTACTGATAACAGACTTCACGTGAAGACCTTAGGCTTACGTTGATCTCTTTTCAGAGCTTGAAAAAGTTCACTCTACTGGTCTGTTGTGTTTGAGATCTGAGAATCTGGTAAATCAGTTCAACCCAGGGGAAAAATTGCCACAGAGCTAGAAGATCGATTAAAGAAACTGATGTCTTGATGAATTTACCTGTTGACCAAAAGGCCATTGTAGAATGAAAATTTTTTAACTGGGTGAGACCTTAGACGTAACGTGATTTATCACTTTCGACTTAAAAAGGAAAGAACAGAGACACGGAGAGGTGAAAAGACTCTTCCCGGTTCACACACTGACTGTGTGTAAGAGTCAGCACTGGCGCTCTTGTCTTTTGATTTCTACCCTGATGTCTTTCTTCAAAAAACAACTTTATTGAGGTATACTGGAAGTATGCTAAACTGCCTATGCGTAAAATGTACAATTTTGACCTGTGAAACCGTCACCACAATCGAGATAACACATATCTCCATCACCCCCCAAAAATTTCCATACGCCTTCTTTATCCTTCCCTATATCATTCTTAGACAGCTGGTGATCTGTTTTCTCTCAACATAGATTAGTTTGTGATTTCTACAATTTTATATAAGTGGAAGCATACAATATGTGCTTTTTTTTTTTAAATCTAGCTTGTTTCACTTTGCATATGATTTTGAGATTCGTCCATGTTGTGTTTCTCCATAGTTTATTCCTTTTTATTGCTGAGCAGTATTCCATAGTGTGTATATAAAAAATTTGTTTAGCTCTTCATGTGTTGACGGATACTTGGGTTGTTTCCAGGTTGGAGCTATTATAAATAAAGCCACGGTAAACATTCACGTGCAAGTGTTTTGTGGACACGTGTTTTCGTTTCCCTTGCACAGATATCTGGGAGTAAAATGGTTGGATCATAAGGTAGGTGTATGTTTAACTGCTAAAGAAACTGCCGAACTGTTTTCTCTGTTTTACCTCTGATTGTACCATTTTACGTCCTTGCCAACAATGTATCAGAGTTCTAGTTGCTCCACATCCTCTCCAACGTTTGGTACCAATTTTCTTGTCACTATTATTTTTATGACCTAGCAACGATTTCCGTCACAGCTGACTAGTACATTATTTAATGCTGCACTGGTAGAAGAACGCGTTTCAAGTGTCAGAGGCCTGACATGATCTTTTCCCCCCACTCTCTTATTCTCTCCTCTAGTTAGCTCTGGTGCGATATTAAAAAAAAAATTTGCCATTGAATTAGTTCCGACTCATGGTGACCCCATGTGTCTCAGAGTAGAACTGTGCTCCACAGGGTCTTCAGTGGCTGGTTTTTCAGAAGTAGATCACTAAGCTTTTCTCCCGAGGAGCCTCTGGGTGGACTTAAACCTCCAGCCTTTCAGTTAGCAGCCGAGTGCGTGAACTGTTTGCACCACTATCTTTGGTAAAACAGTAAAAAGAGTCATTTCCTAAAGAAGACATCAACATGGATAAGAGAAAGGTCTGACTTTCTTACGTTGTTGTTTGCTGTTGAGTCAGTTCTAACTCATGGCGACCCCGTGTGTGCAGAGTAGAACTGCTCCGTAGGGTTTTCTGTGACCTTTCAGAAGCACATCACCAGGCCTGTCCTCCAAGACACCTCTGGGTGGGTTTGAACAGCCAACAGTCAAGTGCTTAACTGTTTGCACCACCCAGGGAGTCCTGACTGTAGGAATATGGTGAATATGAACGAACAGCACAGTTAGAACCCACCATTACCACTCGGTGGCGTTGGGAGTGGCACCGAGAAGTTCAGAGACCCGATGCCAGGACCCTGGAGAGTCCACTGAAGGGAAGGAAGAAGGAAGGAGATGGGTGAGAAGGCTCTCCACTCCCCATGCTGGTGGGCGCTTTAAGAACCACACGGTGACTTTCTCTTTCCTTCCCTAGACCGTAACCTCTTTGTGAGTGGAGACCTTCTGCAGGTCATCCCTGTAGGTAATCCATAAATACCTGGTCTTAATTATTTAGTCATAATAGCTGCTATTTAGTTAGCACACACCGTATGTCAGGAACTGCTAAGAATTTCACATTTTAATTCTCAAAACAACTACGTGAAGTTGGTATTACTAGTCCCATTTTACTCATGAGGAAAGTGAGACTTAGAGATGCTAAGTAACTTGTTCGTGATCACCAAACTAGTAACCAGTGGAGCAGAATTTGAACCCAGTTCTATGTGCTTTAAAAACCCATGCTCTTAACCACGAAACTTTAGTGCTTTTAAATGACTGAATATGAATGTGGTATATGTGATAGAATAATAAGTGAGTGTGAGAGCCCTTCCAAGCCTAACCATCAGTGAGTCTCTTCTGTGATATCTTGGATTGCAGGCATTGCATGCCAGTTATTTAAGGAATTCCTGCAGCCCTTAAATGCTCACCAAGACTAGGTCCTTCGTGGTTCCTGGCAGATTCTGGAGGGAAGAGGAAATCCATTATTAGAACTTTGTTTACTAACTGCACTCGTTTTTCTTTCCTGACAGCTCATTCAAGCTGATGTGTCAGCAGTCACAATGATACTTAAATGCACATGCATGCACATCCCCCTCCCAGCAATCTCCGGTGGTTCTCCACCTTTGGCGTACATGGGTCTAACCGGGGGAACCTAGTGACAGCAGAGACCGCAGGGCCCATCACTCTGAGATTCTGATCAATAAGACTGCCGTGGAGCCCAGAATCTGACTTTTCATGAGGATCCTAGGCAAATCAGACAAGTATTACTTTGTAGCTGCCCACCATCCATTCCCTGACCTAAAATCAGCCCAATTTTATTTTGGGTAATTGCCTCCCCTGGATGGGTCGCTATGAGTTGGAATCGACTCAGTGGCAGCAGGTTTGGGGGTTTTTGTTTGTTTGGATGGCCTTGGTCTTGGTGGGAAGGAAATTCCTGGCACTTCTGGAAACCCTGGTGGCGTAGTGGTTAAGAGCCATGGCTGCTAACCAAAAGGTCAGCAGTTCAAATCCACCAGGCACTCCTTGGAAACCATATGGGGCAGTTCTACTCTGTCCTGTAGGGTCGCCATGAGTCAGAATCGACTTGACGTCAACGGCTTTCGGCTTACCTTCGTAGCAGAGTCCCTGGGTGGTACAAACAGTTAAGCACTGGGCTACTAACTGAAAGGCTGACGATTCAAACCCACCTAGAGGTGACCTGGAAGAAAGGCCTGGCAATCTGTTTCTGAAAGGTAACAGCCAGGAAAACTCCATGGAGTATGGTTCTACTCTGAGACGCATGGGGTCCACATGAGTTGGAATTGACTTGATGGCAACTGGTTTGGTTTTGGTATATTTATAGAAGCCAAACCCTCTTTCCCATTCACTGGTTCAGCCAAGGAATTGGCCTGTGAGCTAATCCTGGCCAGTCACATGCCTTCTCCCAGGACTTGGAATCTTGAGTGAGGGAGCAAGTGGAGATGATGCAGCTCAGCCATGGTGGCATCGTGTTCCCACACACTTCCTGCTTCTTGGCCACACTTGGCTCCCTTGGTATTTCCTACTCTCAAATGACTCAGTCCCTCAGACTCCCTGGAGTTTTGTTAACCTCCATTCTATCTTTCCAACAAACACTTTTTTTGCCCAAATTAGCTGGTCAGTTTCTGATGCTTGCAACCAAAGCCATTCTCCAGGATATCTCCGGCAGTCCTGATGCAGGAGATCCAAAAGCCAGCCCTTGAGAAACACCGCCCTTAATTTTCAGTGCTTCCCTGCTTGATCATTTTTGGAAGAGGAACGTAACTTCTAGCTATCTCCAGCCATCATTCCTACGTGGATAAACTTGTCCAAAAGCATAAGGAGACCCTGCTTTTACAGTGTTTTATTCTTTATTCCTCTTTTGCATTTGTAGGTGTGGAGACTTACCATGATTCTAGTCTCCGCATATAATAAGGATTTTTTTTTTTTTCCCCTGTTGACGATTAATTTAGAGCTCCAAAATAACCATTCTCGGGCTGGCAAACCCCGAATTACGCTCACTAGCTATTCTTTATTTGTGCACCTCAGGAGCCTGTGCTAGCCTGTAACTAGGAGAGTTGGTAGAACCATGTGGACCTCCGACAAGCCACTAATGAGCTGCCTGGTAGTGTGCTGACGTGGGCCTTGACCTCAGGGAACCAACTGCAACGTGAAGGTCCATAGGAAAGCGTGAAAACCAAAAGAGCACCATTATTAGCAACTCCTGACAAAATGATGACATTCCAATAATAACAATAGATGCGAATTGTCCCCTCAGAGGAAGTTTCTACGGTAATAAACCACAGAAAAGTGTTAGTCACTGGGAACGAAATGCAGCAGAACAGGATAAGGGCTGTGGCGCTCTCCTTAGCTAAGGCAGTCTTATGAATACTTCTGTGATACGTAGTGTTGTTAACAAACTAGCTCTAGATGCTGCAATTAACTTGATTTTCAGGAGAATGGACTTCAGTGGGAAGTGGACAGCTGAGGCTTTTTACTGCCCAACATACATTACTATTTCCCTTTTGTGAGGATAAAACCAGTGCTGTCAAGTCAGTTATGACTCATGGCAACCTGTGTGTGTCAGAGTAGAACTGTGCTCCAAAGGGTATTCCATGGCTGATTTTTTGGAAGTAGATTGCCAGGCCTTTCTTCTCAGACACCTCTGGGTAGACTCAAACCTCCAACCTTTTGGTTAGCAGCGGAGCACATTAACTGTTTGACCACCCAGACAGCATCCCAGTATACCCCTAGGAGACCTCCATCCCCCATCATTGTTTGGGTGGAACTGAAACCACCTCCTGGGCTCCAGGGATAGGCACAGAACCTAGTCCAGGCCACTCAGTGTATTCAGTCTCCCTGACCCGTGATAGAACTGAGATGGTCTCCCAGACCAGTGAGACTCAGAGCTGGACTTTTGCTGGAGTCGTTGGGGAGGAGATGCCTTCTTCCTGCTGACTTTGTTAAACTAGTTGGATTCAGGCCATTTTTACCACCATTTAAGGAGAACCCAGTTAGGAATCAAGCCAGCTCAGCGGAAAGCAGAGTGAAGAGATTGAGAACGACAGATTCTTGATGTCAGCATGTGAGCGCTTGAATCCAGCCATGACTGAAGCAGCATTACCCCCTGGGCTTTTCAGTTACAGGAACCAATAAAGTCCTTTTTGTTTTTTGCTTAAGTTAGTTTTGAATTGGGTTTCTGTCACTTGCATCCACAAAAATCCTGGCCAGTACACACTGGGAAGCAAGGTTATTTGATGAGGTTGTTAATTCATCCACCTGGAACTTTCTTAGCTACTCTTTCTGGTTTAGAATGGAAAGTGATACAAGCATAAGGGAAAGACAGGAAGCTCTTATAATTGAATCCTCCTGCTACAAACACTTTCCCACACATTTCCTAAGCTATGCGGCAAAATCTTGTTTCCTTGCCTTCCTCCTGCACAATGTTTTCAAATTCAGAACATATGCTGAAACACTCCAGATGAACTTGACTTCTGCTGCTTCTCTTTCTTCAGGAAACCATTTCATTTTGTGTGGACTGCTGGCCTCTCCCATCACCTTGATGTCTCTCTTCCAGTATTGATTTCTTAAAGGAGCAAGAATGCCTTCCTACCCGGCCAAGGTCATTAGACCTAGCACTGCCATCCAGTACCTCAAACAAGTTTTCCATCTGAATGAATCACAGAGAGAAGATTCAGAGAAGACAGGTCAGGGTTGTCTCCTCAAACTCACCCTGGTGTGCATGCTCTGCTCCTTAATGAATTCAAGTTTCAGTGAGGGACCCTAGTCCATTAACATTTAATGCCCTTTCTGATGTGATGGGATGGAACTGTTGAGTGTCCCAGCATGCCTCACTAATGTGACGTTATAAAGCCAGTTTGCAGCTTATCCCCATCCTTGCGTCCTCACAAGGATGCTGAGAAGCTTTTATTGCCAAACCTGTGCTTTCTGTCCTCAGGGAGCTTAAAAATGAAACTTAGATTGGTTAAAAGAAAGCACACAGGGATTTTCAATACCACCACATCAGGGTGTGGATAACCAGAAGATTATCTGCTTTAAATACATGATAAAAAATCAAGTCTCAAACCTTGTAGAGAATGGCTAGTGACAAAGGAAGAGCATGAGGAAATGTGAAGAAAGAATAGTAAAATCTGGCAAGAAGTGGATGTGTGAAAACAAAGACCCAAGCTGGAAATTATGCTAGGGTTTCTTGCTTAGTAAGTTAGACATAAAATCGAAAATAGTCATGCATAAGAGCTGGGGCAATAAAAAACATCACTACTTATTTTTCTGTTAACAAAAACACTGGTTCGTAATCGAAAGAAAGAGCTTGAAATCACACTGCCCAAGGATTGCTGCTGTTGTTCTTAGCTGCTGTTCATTCTGCTCTGAGTCATGGCACCCTTACATATAAGAGAGCGAAATGGTGCCCAGTCCTGAGCCATCTTCATGATCGTTGTTGCTATGCTTGAGTCCATTGTTTGTGGCTCTTGTGCCAGTCCATCTCACTGAGGGTTTCCCTGGTTTTCACTGACCCTCTCTACTTTACCAAGCATGATGCTCTTTTCTAGCAATTGTCTCTTCTGATGATGTGTCCAAAGCAAGGGAGCTGACGTCTTACCATCCTTGTTTCAAATGCTCTATTTCTTCCAAGGCTGATTTGTTCGTTCTTCTGGCAGTCCACAATGTATTCAGTATTATATGCGCCAACCCCACAATTCAAATGCATCAGTTCCTCCAAGTTTCTTTATCACTGGCCAGCTTTTGCATGCATATGAGGCCGATTGTAAAGACCATGGCTTGAGTCAGGTACACCTTAGTCATCAAAGTGACATCTTTGCTTTTTCAAACTTTAAAGAAGTCTTTTGCAACAGATTTGCCTAATGCAATACATCATTTGATTTCTTGACCGCTGCTTTCGTAGACGGTGATTGTCGATCCAAGTAGAATGCAATCATTGACAACTTCAATTTCTTCTCCGTTTTCTATAATGGTGTTTATCAGTCCAGTTGTGAGGATTTTTGTTTTCTTTACATTCAGGCATAATCTCTACGGAAGGTTCAAGTCTTTGACCTTTATCAGTAAGTGCTTCGAGTTGTCTTCATTTCTGGCAATGCCATTTGCATCTTACAGGTTAATAATGAGTCTTCCTCCAATTCTGATGCCGCATTCTTCTTCAGGTAGTACAGCTTCTTTTATTATTTGTTCAGCATGTCAATTAAGTAAGTGAAGCGAAAAGATGCAGACCTGCCACATACATTTTACAATTTTGCACCATGCAGTATTCCCTTGTTCTGTTCAAACAACTGCCGCTTGATCCACGAACAGGTTCTGCATGAGCACAATTAACTGCTCTGGAATTCCCATTCTTCCTAATGTTATCCATAATTTGTTGCGATCCATACACAGTTGAATGCCTTCACATATACACCTCTAAGAGTTTAATATGTTTCTTTTTTGCCTACATATGTCCCGTTAAGTATGATTTTTTGTTGGTGTTGTTCTGGCTACATAATGTTCTGTCATAAACACGTATTATAGTCTATTTAACCAATTCCTTATTGCTGGGCCTTTTAGACTGTTTCCAGGTTTTTGGTATTATAAGTAATACTGTGATGAACATCATCATTATATATGCATTTTTGCACACATCTGTGATTATTTCCTTAAGACGGAGTCCTAAGTAAAACTACTTTTGCCAAATGGTAGGAACATCTAACTACGTATTTTGCCCGATTGCCCTCCAGAAAAGCTCTAACCATGTACACCACCCCCGCCCCACCCTCTGCCAGCATTGTATGAAAGAGTTTGTAAGATAGCTTCACATGGGACGCTGGGGAACCATCATAAGGTTTGTTTCTAATCCATCTTTTCAACAGACAGCGACAGAGTATCTGCTTCTGGATTCTGGCTCTGCGCCAGGCATGAAGGATACAGAGACGAGGAAGGCCCTGTCCATCTAGCAGAGGGCAGCGCTGGAGTGGGAGCTGGAACATGTCTGCTGGAGAGGCAGTCTGGAAAGAGGTTTAGAGCACAGCTGCAGGAGCCGGATGTCCACCTTGGAAAAATGCATCCACCTTGGAAAAATGACTTCTCTGTGCCCCAGTTTCCTTATCTGTAAAACAGGGGTAATAAGACTTGCCCATCACAGTCCATAAATCTGAGGTTCAAAAGATGTGTTGCATAGTGCCACTCACTTAGTAACTCACCCACGTGAACAGCATCTTAAGGAAAAGCAAGGGATAGGAGAGGGAAGGCAGAGTAGCAAATAAAAAATAGGAACAAGACAGGAGGATGGGCCGGGAGGAGAGCAACAAGGTCTGTGCTCATGGCACGAAAATGTGGCTACCGTCCTCAGTAAGAAGGCCCAAGAAGATGCCCTTCCCTATTTGCCTGTGTGTCGACCCGAGAAAGGATTAACAAAATGCTTCATGACTGATCCTCCTTACCTGCCTGAGGCCACATCTGAGTGACACCGAGACTCAGTTACTAAAAGGCCCTTGGATAGCATGTGGAGCTGAACCTTACTGTTGCCAAGAAAGAAGGAAACCCCTCTCTCATCGTCTGTCGAGTATAATGTGTGTATTAATGTACCCAGTATATCATCACGTAGAAAAAAAAAGCATACCTTAGGTATGTTATATGAGACCATATCTAATATACATGTTATATATTATTATAGCCTAGAAAAAGAGTAGCACTGCCCCTTAGGATTTACTAGCCTGTAATCTTTATGGGAGCAAATTGCCACATCTTTTCTCCTTTGGAGCTGCTGGTAGGTTTGAACCACTGACCTTTTGGTTAGCAGCTGAGCATTTAACCATGGTGCCACCAGGGCTCCTATGTGTGTATATATGTGTGTGTGTGTGTATACGTATGCACGCACATATATGTCTGTGTGTGTACATATACATATACACACGCAGACATACATATTTACTCTAATTTATTCATTCATACATGAAAAATTTTTTATTGAGGGCTTCCTATAAGCCAGAGTCCCTGGGTGATGCAAACAGTTAACGTGCTTGTCTGCTAACTGAAAGAATGCAGGTTCGAGTCCACCCAGAGGCATTTTACAAGAAAGACCTGGCAGATCTACTTCTGAAAAATCAGTCATCGAAAACCCTGTAGAGCGCAGTGCTGCTCTGATACACGCGGGGTAACCCATGAGTTGGAGTCGACTTGATGGCAACTGGTTTTCCCATATGCCAGGTCCTGTGCTAAATGCTGGGGGATATAATGAGGATTTGGGGTCACTGCTCTTAGGGAGTTTCCGTTCTAGTGGCAGAGACTGAAAATAATCATATAATCCAAAAAATTAATGTATAATTACCAGTGGTAAGTGCTTTATTGGGTGCTAGCACATTAACCATTAACCTTGGATAACTCTGGGAAGTAGGATGAAAGGTAGGATGGGAAATTGACTGTTTATCTCTTACCTAAGTCCATATTGTTGGATTTCTTTGTACAATGATCAGGTTTTATTCTAATTTTTTAAAAAGCACAATGATTAGATGTTATTCTAATTTTTTTTTTTTTAAAGCTGACTTTTGGTTTTAGAATAATGCATGATCTGCTACATCTTAGGTAGAGAAAAAAATGAAAACACAAAACAAGGCAAATAAAAAATAAAGCAGGTCAAAGAAAGCTACGAGTCATAATAAAAAGGAAAGTGAAATCGAAAGCACACATGAGGGCTTGAAGGGGCAGAGAGCTAAATTAACGGGGTGGAGTCAGACGGGTAGAGCTAGCGAGAATGAGAACAGTGACACAGTGTGAAGTCTGTCACCATTGAACTGTATGTGCAGAAATGGTGAACACACGGATGTTTGACTGTGTATATTGCCACCAAAAATAAACTTTAAAAAGTTAGTGGAGTAAAGTAATAGCTTTTGTTTACTCCAGTGCTTTGTATTACAATGTCCTCTCACGCACCTGTTTTGACTGCTTGTCTGAGTTTGTTTTGATTGTTAGCGTTTTCATTGTTCACCTTCTTCATTTATTCACACACACGCCAGGCCCAGAGCATGTGGTCAACCATCCGCCAGGTCAGGCTGACTTCTATGCCAATGTTCATTGCAGCACTGTTCACAATAGCCAAAAGGTGGAAACAAGCGAAATATTCATGAACATATTAATATGTAAACAAAACATAGTATATACATAAAATGGAATAGTACTCAGCCACAGAGAGAAATGAAGTCCTGATGTATACCCACAACATAGATGAACCTGGAAAAATCATGCTGAGCAAACTAAGTCAGTCGCAAAAGGACAAACACTGTATGATCTCACTTATATGAAATAAGCAAGTATATAGGAACCAAAGATTATTTTATTGTTCCCAGAGGTGGAGGAAGGAGACAAGCGGAAATTTTTGTTTGGGCAGCATGGAGTTTATGTTAATGGTGGTGGAATAATATGGAAAAGGATAGCAATAATGGTGGCAACATGAAAAATGTAATCAATGTCATTGAATTGTAAATGTGGAAGTTGTTGTATTGGCAGATATTTGGGTGTTTATATTTTCACCAGAATGTTAAAAAAAAGAAAACTGAAGACACCTCAGGAAGGGCAGGGGATTAAAATAAGTATATTATTCTTAAGAATCTTGTTTAATCTATTCCAGACAGAGCAGGAGTTTGCAAACTTTTTCTGTAAAGATAGAAAATATTTTAACTTTATGGGCCGTTTGGTCTCTGCCACAACTATTCAGCTCTTCCATTGAAGCACAAAAGCAGCCACCAATAATACCTTGATGAGTAGGCATGGCTGTGTTCCAATAAAACTATCTATGGACACAGAAATTTGAATTTCATATAGTTTTCATATTTTGTGATACATTGTTCTTTTAATTTTTTTCAACTATTTAAAAATGTGAAAATCATTCTTAGTCATAAGGCAGATTTGGCCCATGGGCTGTAGTTTGCCAACCCCGATTGTAAACAGCTACCTAATAGTCCATTCCATGTCTTTGGGATTGAATTGTGTCCCCAAAAAATATGTGTTATGAATCCTAATCTCTATGCCTGTGGTTATAATCCCATTTGGGAATGGGTTGTGTTAGGTTGATGAGGCAGGATTAGTGTAGGGTATATCTTGAGTCAGTCTCTTTTGAGATATAAAGAGATTAAGCAAACAAGTAGAGCAGAGATGAGGGAAGAGAGATGCCAAGTGATGTGAAGATAGCCCTGGAGCGAAAGCTCAGAAGAGACAAGGACCTTCCCCCAGAGCTGACAGAGAGAGAAAGCCTTTCCCTAGAGCCGGCTCCCTGAATTCAGACTTCTAGCCTCTTACACTGTGGAAAAATAAACTTCTATTTGTTAAAGCCACCCACTTGTGTTATTTCTGTTATAGCAGAAATATAAAGACAGAATCTGATACCAGAAGAGTGGGGTGCTGCTCTAACAGGTACCTAAAATGTGAAGTGGTTTTGGAATTGGGTGGTGGGTAGAGGCTGGAAGAGTTTTAAGGTGCCTAAGAGTAAAAGCCTAGATTTTCTTGAAGAGACTGTTGGTAGAGCTATGGATTCAAAGGCAGGTCTGGCGAGGGCTCAGAAGGAAGTGAGGAGAACCTTAGAGAAAGTCTCTGTAGTCTTAGAAAATAATATGGTGCCAGCAACAGAATGTTGCTAGAAATGTGGACTTTAAATGTGCTTCTGGTAAGGCTTTAAAAGGAAATTATGAACATGTGATTGGACAATGGAAGAAAGAGAGTGCTTTTTACGCATTGGCAGAGAACTTGTCTGAATTATGTTCATGTGTTTCGTGGAAGGTAGAACTGGTGAGTGATGAACTTGGATACTTGACTGAGGAGATTTCTAAGCAAGATCTTAAAGGGGCCATGTGTTTTCTCCTTGCTGCTTATAGTAAAATACGAGAGGACTTAAAAATGAACTGTGCGAGATGAAAACAGAACTCACAGATTTGGAAAATTCTGTTGTACAAACTAAGGACCAGTGTCCTAGGATGTTCACCAAGAATGTGGCTACACAGTCTTTTGTTGGAGAGATTAAGCCTTTGATTGATAGATCTAACGAACTCCCACAGCAAAAAACCCATCAGCTTAGACTGAAGGAGACAGAGAAAGAACGAAAGGAAAGAATGCTGTCTGCCTCCAGAATTCTACAGGCAGGAAACAGGCCAAAGGAGCTACTTCTCTTGTTCTCCAAGAAAAGAAAACAACCATACCTGGAGCAGCTCAGAGATTAGTAGAACTTTTGGAAGGAGCATGGGAAGCAAGGCCTTCTCAGTTTCAAAGGGTGGGGCACGATCTCCTGGATCTCAAAGGATGGGGCCACAGCGTCCTAGGTTTGAAAGAGTCAGTTCATCAACTTTGTTTCGGAGTGTGGGGCTGCCATTCACGTGTGCCAGGGGGATAGGGCTGCCACCCAAAGCTGAGGGGACTTCCGTACCTAAGGGGCAAAAGAGCAGGACCTGCCAGGGCTGAGGAAGTGAGTTTGCCACTCAGATGGACTAGAAGAATGGGGCCGCCCAAAGCCAAAGGAGCAGAGTTGCCGTCCCTGTGGGCCTGGAAGGCAGAGCTGAAGCCCAGGGCCGAGAGGCCTACATCAAGAATCCAGTGTGTCCAACACCCAGAGTCTGGAGAGCGGGGCCATTGCCCAGAGGGTCCCAAAGATTATAGGACTATTTTCAAGTCTTGAGAGCTAATGTAAATTGTTCTGCTGGGTTTTGGACTTCTTGGTGCCTGTTATCCTTTCTTTCCCTCTGATTTCTCCCATTTGTAATGGAAACGCCTACCTTGTGCCTATTCTAATATTGTACTTTGGAAGCAGATAACTTGTACTCTAGATTTCACAAGTTCACAGATAAAGAGGAATTTTCCCCATGATGAAATACACCTAAAGTGTCACCCATATTTGATTTAAATGATGCAGAAGATGAGATTTTTGGACTTGTGGTTGATTTAAGATTTTTGAGATGATGTGAGAGGATGAATGTATTTTGCATGTGTCAAGGACATGAATTTTTGGGGGCCCAAAGTATGGAATGTTATGGATGAATTGTGTCCCCAAAAACTATGTGTTGTAAATCCTAACCTCAGTGCCTGTGATTATAATCCTATTTGGGAATGGGTTGTGTTTGTTACGTTACTGAGGCAGGATTAGTGTAGAGTATATCTTGAGTCAATCTCTTTTGAGATATAAAGAGATTAAACAAGCAAGCAGAGCAGAGATGGGAGAAGAGAGATGCCAAGACACATGAAGATTGCCCGGAGCAGAAGCTCAGAAGAGACAAGGCCCTTCCCCCAGAGCCGACAGAGAGAGAAAGCCTTCCCTGAGAACCGGCATCCTGAATTCGGACTTTTACCCTCCTTAACTGTGGGAAAGTAAACTTCTGTTTGTTAAAGCCACCCATTTGTGGTATTTCTGATACAGCAGCACTAGATAACTAAATCACCATGGATATTCCCAAATATTTTTAACTCATCCCCCATTGGTTACATTTAGATCATTTCTAGTTTCTCCCTATTACAAGAAATGTGATTAACATTCTTATACATACATCTTTGCATACTTGAGTGTGTAAATGAGTAATCTTCTACTTGTCTCTGAATCCATGCCCATGTCTGGTGCACCAGCCCGTTTGAATGAATTATCTGGGAGGGGTTCTTGAGAAAGTACAGCTGAGCTCCAGATGCAGAGGATCGTAATGGCTCCAGTATTCACCAGCCTAATAATTCTGTTTTTAAAGGGCTGTCAAATGGCCTGACATGAGTTATTCCTTATGAACCCTGCGGCTTGTTTGTAGTGATTCATCGCTGTCGGTGTTTACTGAAGGGTTCTCAAGATGGCCTTCACGACTTTCTCCAGTAGGCTGTTAGGAACACTCAAGATCCATTCGCCTGCTTACCCTGCCTCGCTGAAAGACCCCTTCTCCCAGAGACTCTCACCAGGCTCCCAGCACTATTTTTGTTTTAGATGTTAAGTCAGTTTGATGGAAGATTTCCTTTCTACCTCCACTGTAGCTCCAGACCCGGGGATGTGTGTTTGGTGTATTTGTAGATTTTTTCCCCCTGGGAATCCTCAACTTCTATTTATATATGGCTATCTCCATCCTGTCTACACAGTTTCTTTTTTTTTTTTTTTTTCCTTTGTTTGCATCACTTCGTGTCTTTAAAGAAAAGGTTGACTTTTAAATTATTTTTGCAAAAGGACCACAGGCTTGTAAGAGAAACAAATACAAACTCATTCCATATACTCCATACAGTAGACTGTGAAAGCCTCCTCCTGTGCCCCAGCAGTAATTTCACCCCTCAGAGGCAGCCATTCTTCTCAGACAGACTGGGGCTCTAGCTGCAGAAGTGCATATCACTGCGACCTTGGACAAGTCGCCTAACTTCTCTGAGCCTTAGGGTCGTCTTCTGTAAAATGGAAATGGTTACTTCAGTGACCCTGGATTGAAATCATAAAGCAGTTAGCACTTAGCATGATGCCTGACCATAGTAAATGGCACTAGCTATGTTAGTATTAATTTTATTAATAGCTTTGTGTTGTCCTTCCTCTGCACAAATGTAATCATAATTTTTAACATAAATGGTATCGTTCTATACAAAAGCTTTTGTAACTTTTTTTGGTCACTAGACAAATTATTAGAGCTCTGATGCAGTGGTTAAGAGATTGACTGCTCCTTGGAAACCCTATGGATCATCTAGCTTATTTCTTTAATGATTGTATAGAATTCCAATGCATAGCTCTCCTTGCTGGGTGCTGTAGAGTCGGTTCTGACTCATGGCAACCCTGTAGGACAGAGTAGAGCTGCCCTATAGGGCATAGTAGTTATCCTATTATTTATTTAATCATTCCATTCTTGATGGTTATTTAGTTTTTAGTTTAGGTTTTCAATAATGGAAAGAACATCCTTGAACATGCAGGCTTGGGCATTTACTGGAGTTTTTTCTTCGGATGAACTCTCCAAAATGGAATTGCTGGGTCAATGGGTATAGGCATTTTTTATTTTAATGTTATGGCCCAAGGCAGTCATCTGTTCAGCTCCCAGAATCTTTTCACCTTTCTGCCTTCTGGGGCCTCCTAGGGTTGCACCTTCTGGTACCCTTGTCAGGAGAAAGGCCATGTGACTTGGCCAATAAATTGTGAATGCAAGGGACATACGCCATTGGCATTTTATTGCTAGTTTGAAACCTTCCTGAGCCGCCTTTATCTTCTGCCACAGTGACCAGCAATATTCCAGATAGTGGCTGCCCCATCCGCCCGGGACCTATAGTGAGAACAATGTAGAACACAACCCCAGCTGACCTGCCACAAACACAGCACCAGTGAAAGATAAGTATTCATTGTCTTAAGCCACCGTAATTTGGAGGGTGTTGGTTACTGAAATATAACTTGATCAGTGAACTGCCAAATTGCTCTCTGAAAAAGTTTTTACCAATTTATACTCCCACCAAAGTACATGAAAGAGGCTGCTTCCCTACATCCTTTTTGCAATTCTTCTTAATCTTACAAATTTCTCCTTTCCATTAGTCTTATTAGAAATGAACAGAAAAAAAGGTGCGTAATGCCTCAGCCACTTACCAAAGCTTTATTAATTTCCCACCCCTCCTTATTAGCGTATCCCATTTTCTCAAAAAATATCCCACCTTGCTAAAGTGCAACTAAAATCCTTCTCATGCTCTTTACTCTCCTCAGCATTGCCTGATTCCTTCTTAGCTGGCCTTACCTTGCATTCACTAGCCTTCCCGTGTGTGCTATAACCTTCTCCATGTCTGTCACGGATTGAATTATGTCCCCAAAAAATATGTGTATTAATTTGGCCAGGCCATGATTCCTGGTATTGTGTGGTTTTCCTGTATGTTGTAAATCCTGCCTCTATGATGTTAGTGAGGGAGGATGGGTGGCAGTTGTGTTAGTAAGGCAGGACTCAATCTACAAGATTGGATTGTATCCTGAGGCAGTCTCTTCAGATATAAAAGACAGAAGTGAGCAGAGAGACAGGGGGACCTCATAGCATCAAGAAAGCAGTGCCAGGAGCAGAGCATGTCCTTTGGACCTGGGGTCCCTGTGCCGAGAAGCTCCTAGTCCAGGGGGACACTGATGAGAAGGCTGACAGAGAAAGCCTTCCCCTGGAGCTGACACCAGAATTTGGACTTCGACCTACTTTACTGTAAGGAAATAAACTTCCCTTTGTTAAAACCATCCACTTGTGGTATTTCTGTTATAGCAGCACTAGATGACTAAGACAGTGTCTCTCCCCATCATCCTGATTTTCACAAGAGATTCTTCCCCCTCGTAGAAAAATGAGCAGTCACTCTATTTTGTATGTGACTATAAGACACCCTGGAAACCTTGATGGTGCAGTGGTTAAGAGCTACTGCTGCTCACCAAAAGGTCGGCAGTTTGACTCCACCAGGTGCTCCCTGGAGACCCTATGGGGCAGTTCTACTCTGTCCTATAGAGTCACTATGAGTCAGAATCGACTCGACGGCAATGGGTTTGGTTTTTGGTTTATATCGAACAGTCCTTTTGAAAAGTCATATTAACATCTCCATATCTCTTACCTTTACTAACAATAAGGAGGAAAAATGTAGCTGTGTCTCCAGCCCCTACCCACTCTTTAAGGCCCAGCTCAAATGCCTCCTGCTTCTTGAAGTCATTCCTCATCACTCTCGACTCAGAGTAATTGCTCCCTCCTCTCAATTCTATCTTGCCCATGATTGTCACTTTGTTGGACTGCAGTTAGAGAGGTCTGCTTTGAGAACCAATCCTTTGTATGTCCCTCTTACAATCGCACTGATGATTTATATGCTGTAAGTTACCGCATTTCAGAGTTGTATCATTGGGTAGCCATGCTCACTGGGACAGAGGGAAGGCCTGTGATCAGAGCACAAGCAGAAAGACAAGACCTTCCACAGGGTGTTTGGAAAAAGCCTGTAAGCCTTTAAATCGGAATGTTCGGACTCTCAAACCCCAGATGCATTTTTAAGTTGTTTTATTGTGGCATATATATGTATATGTAATTTTAACATAATATACACACACGCATTTATATTTACCACAATAAATATATACACACTTATATTTATATATATAATAAAACACTTGCCAATTCAACATTTTCACACGTACAGCTCAGTGACACGGATTATGTTCATCATGTTGTGCAACGATCACCACCATTTGTTCCCAAACTATTCCACCGCCATTCACGGCAACTCAGTGCCCTCTAAGCAATGACTCCCTCTTCCTCCCCCCCAACCCCTGTTAACCACTAAGAATCTTCTGTCTCTATACATTTGCCTACTCTAGATATTTTAAATAAGTAGAATCCTGTAATATTTGTCCTCTTGTGGCTGACTTATTTCAGTCAGCAAGTTTTCAAGATTCATCGATGTGGTGGTGTGCATCAGGCCTTCACTTCTGTTAATGGCTGAGCAATATTCCTTTGTATGTATGTAGCACATTTTGTTTATCTGTTCATCTGTTGATGCACACTTAGGTGGTTTCTGTCTTTTGGCTGTTGTGAACAGTGCTGCTATGAACCCCCAAATCCATTCTTTATTTTTCTACAAATTAAATGGTACTTATACTGATGAAATCCAGGGAGAAGGTAAATAGAGGATGTATTTTATAGTAACAAGTAGTGCCTGAACGACCTCTTGCTGGGATGTATCTATCTATCTCCACCTTGGAAGGATGTAGCAGGACACTGTGAACTGACTCAGACCAGTTTGGTCAAATACAACTATGACGTTCTTTTGACAGAATATAAGTGCTAAGAGGGCACATGGTAGTTGTTCAGTAAATATTTGTTTAGTAGATAGTTAGAGGTAGGTCAGTGTAAACTGTCTCCCTCAAACCCTGGTGCTGTAAAAGCGAGTCGTGTGCCAAATTCTGTCACACAAACCAACCTTTATTAGGTAAGATTTTATCAGCAAGCAGGCATAAAAAGTCACATAACCTGCAAGCTCAGTGGGGTCCCAGCCCTCTTCTTCTGTTTGCTGCAACCACTCCTTGCATGACACGTGCGCTTGAGGCAGACCCAACAAGATTCTTGAGGCAGGATTCAGTTTGTCTCATAGCAGCATCAGGCAACCAGAACCACCCCACATCGTAGAGGGATGTACGACCATATTAGAATTGAGTCTTGGCATCATTCTGAAAATTTAAGGGTAAAAGACTGGCTAGTTTTATGGCATATTCACGCGAGAATGGGAAATGTGGCTACAGTATTTTATCAATCTCTATATCGTAAGCACCAGCCATTTTACTAACAGAAGTCTACTTCTAATATTTGTTATGCTAATTAACAGACCTCTGGGACTGATCAGGGATAAATATAGTTGAAGCAAGGTGGTAAATGCATCTAGAGTATAGCCTGATGAACAAATGCAAGCTGACCGTCTCCGGAGCGGCAGAGACTGCCTGCCCCTAGCATGTAGCTTAAAACTAATCAACCTGATATTTTACCCTATTATCTCTGGAGCCCTGGTGGGACAGTGGGTAAGAGCTCAGACTGCTAGCCAGAAGGTTGATAGTTTGAATCCACGAAGTGCTCTTTGGAAACCCTGTGGGGCAGCCCTGCTCTGTCCTTTAGGGTCTCTGTGAGTCGGAATCAACTTGAGGACAGCAGCTTTGGTTTTTGGCTCAGTCATGTCTGTTGCTGTAATTTGAAGTCAATTACAGGCATCGCAACTCAAGGAGTTGTTCGTGTAAGGTTGTGTGTTGTTTTTGTTAGTTGCCGTGGAGTCAGTTCTGACACACGGCAACCCCATGTGTGCAGAGTAGAACTGCTTCGTAGGATTTTCGGGCTTTGACATTTCAGGAGCAGATTGCCAGGCCTGTCTTCCGAGGCACCTCTGGGTGGCTTTGAATCGCCAACATTTCGGCTACTAGTTGAGCACTTACCCTTTTGTGCCACCCAGGGGCTATAAAAATGAGGGTATTTAACTCAGCTCTTGAAACTTGGGGCAGTAGTGAACCACAGGCTCAGTAGTCACCTCTCTGTGCATCTCTGGTCATATTAACTTCGTGACATTGTAATAAAAAGGAGAATCTGATTCACCTGGAAGGCATTTCTGCTGGTGTATTGCTTGCGTACAGTGGGATGAGCCTCAGTTCTCCAACTTTGTCGGGGAGACTGCCCCATACGCTCCACAAACACACCCTTCATCGCAAGTGTTACAAGACTTCTCCCACACAGATCTGAGATCGGTGATAAAAAGCAGTGGCTGCTTTATTCCTTCTTTATTGCCTTTAGGAAGAGTATAAAGCAGGCATGACCTTCTCTTGGACCTTCATTAAACTGCTCCCTCTCACCCCCTCACTTCTCAGTACAGGGGTGGAGCTGACACAGACACAGAGTTGAAAGAGGTGGCCCTGGACGACCCTTATTCCCCTCCCCCGTCCCCTTCCTCACACTCCTTTCCCACTTCTGTGGTCTTGGCATTTCGTGCATCATCAGGAATCCTTCCCATAATTCCTCCACCAAGCCAGGCGTCAGCATTTTAAGGTACGAATGATTACACTTGGCCTTTTATGATTCTTTCAGTGTTTACACAATGCCTTTTAATTGTTTCATAAGTGTGTTTAGATCAGTGTTAAACCAAAAACCACACTGCTGTCGAGTCGATTCCGACTCACGGTGACCCTATGGGTAAAAAGTGATGAATGGTGAGGCTCTGTGTCTATAGCTAGATGTTTTACAATAATTCTTAGGAAATAATTTCCCATTATAAGTCTTTGCACTGTAAGTTGTATTTTCCTGGGATACAGCTTTGGCATGTGATACACACCCCTGTGTTTGCAGGCATGTCTTGTCTCCTGGTTAGAGCACTAAAGAAGGTGAGATCCCACACCTCCTCCATCTTTGTATGTCCAGAATCTAGCTCAGTGCAATGGAACATAATAGGCCTTCAGTATACGTACATTTCTTCAGTAGCTGGATTGGTACTTAGGCAGTAAGAGCAGTCAGCAGCTATTTGTGCTTATATATGCTGGCTGAAAATACTTAACCTTTGTTCTGAAATTATTTTAACACTTGAGTGTATTTAACTATATCCTAAGTGCACATAAAAGAGGATTAGGGTGTAGCTTTTTCCCCCCAGCACTAATTCTATAACATTTTTTACAGAAGGATGGTGGGTATTGTGCCAATCTTACAGAACTTTTGCATAAAATTAAGTTAGTGGTTGCCATTTTTAAAAGACCCAAATCACTGGGACAAAGTAGAAGAAACCTTGGAAATTATTTAATAATACAGGTTTACATTGATGGTATTCTTACTATGTGCAAAGCTTTGTGTTGAGTACCTTACAAGCATGACCTCATTTAATCTTTTTGTCCTTTGGCCTAAGGCTCCTCGTGTGGCTTGGCATGGGATAGCATTGTTACTGATCCTGCCTTTATAGAAAATGTTGCTATCTTGTTCTTGTGAATAATTTTTATTTTTTAATATTGTATTAAAATATTATTTATCTTGATTGCTGAGTTATTTGGCACCCCCTTAAATTTTGCACCTCAGTCCTGAAACAGCCTCAGAAAGGCTGGAACTATTATTTCTCTCCCTTTAGAGATGAGGAAACTGAGGTGCAAAGTGGTTACCCTTATGAAGGCTCACAGATGCCAGTAATGGTGGAACAAAGATTGGAATCCAGGTGGCCTGATTTATCACCCTCAGCTAGGCCCCTGATGTCTCCAATAAGGGAACTGAGAAGCAGGTCGTGCAGATGCTAAGAGCCACTCAACAGCTCTGCAGCAGAACGGGCTAGAATGTAGGATTCCTCATCTGTCTAAAACACAACACCATGAGCCAGCCCATTGCAGGTATGTCAGACTTATTCTCCAGGCTGCACCAGACTGCAGAATTCATTCTTTCAATGAATTTTATTAAGTGTCTCCTAAGTGCCACACACTATTACGTGGCATAATGATGGCTGACTTCCTTGGCAAAGAAGCTGGCAAAGGGGAGTCCTAGAAGGCATTCATTCATTCACTCATCAAACATCTGGGATACACAGCAGAATAAGATTCTAAGAAGGTCACTGACAATAAGAGGAAACAGATACACGATTTAAAAATAGGGATCCAGTATAATAAGCTCAACCACAGAAGGGCACGCAAGTTACAGAGCCTCTGTGCTGACTTCTGAATGCCAGAGAGCCTTAGTTTAGTGGGCATCTTCAGTGCTTAAAATACAGTGTTACGTACGTTAATGGAAGTGGAACAACTAGAAGGGAAATAATGAGAATGTCGACACAATGTGAACTAATCAATCTGTAGGAATCGTTGAATGGGAACCTGTTTTGCTGTGTGGACTTTGACCAAAAATACAATAAAGTATTATATATAATATATATAGAGATTGATACAGATATATAGTTATGTGCTAGTAGAAGAGTCAGAGAAATATAAAGTAGGATTCCTGCCTTTCAGGAGTTTATATTCAACTTAAAGAAAAAAATCATGTACACACAATATGTCTGGTGTTTACCTGACTTCCTAATTAGGTTGGCGACCCTTTTAAGGATTACCATAATTTACAGAACTTTCCTGTCATGTAATCATTCATTCATTCATTGAAAATGTATTGCATACCTAGTATGTACCCGATGTTTTTCTTGGTGTTGGAGATGTAGACATGCACAAAATCAGTCTGTCTGTTCTCATGAAAATGTTATAAACAAACTAACTTTGCATAGCAGTGAATGCCAGGAAGACCATAAAACTGGGTAACAGGACAGAGCCTGGTCAAGGAAGGCTTCTCCAAGCCATTGACTAGGATCCAAATCTCCAGGATATTTGAGCTGAGATCCAAATAATGAGAAGGAGCCATCAAGTAGCAATCTGGAGCAAGAGAAGAGGAAACAGCAAATGTGAAGACCCAGATTAGGAATGACCTTGGCTGTGCTGACGAGAGTAGAAGGATGGTTCAAGATCAGAATCGAAGAGGTGTGGAGCAGGATGGCACAGTGAGTGGATGTGCCCATCTACTCCCCCAGCAACTAACACACTGAACAATGAATAAAAACAAGCACAGACTGAGATCTCAGAACTCCAGACGGCAAGTGAGGAATTGGAGAATCGGGAGGAGTCCAGAAGCAGGGGAGAAGAGAAACGAGATCAGTGCAGAAACTGAGAGATCCTACTGATGAGCGTGAGCTCATCACAGCCATTTTGGGCTGGCCCAGATAACACCCCAGTTAGGGAACACAGAAAGGGAGATTCTCTGAGGAAGCTCCAGCTGGATTTTTTTTAAGGCGGCGCAAATTGGCCATGGGAGCTTGCAGGCTACGCAACAGGGAGGCGGCGAAGGAAGACCTTAACACTACGTGAGAGTACTGTTGAACCTTGCTGAGGCCCAAAACTAATGGGCATGAGGACTGGGAAAAGCTACAAGGGCAACAGGGCAAGGGAAATGGTCCAGACTGATGGGCAAGCAGGAGGCAACACCCAACAGGACACCGTGGGTAATGGGTGTGCCAGTGCAGGGGCACCGGTGAGGGAAAGGCTAAAAAACAAAAAACAAAAAAACCCCTCACTGTCTCCATGGTAAACTTGATCCTCACACAGCAGTGGAGGCGTCCAGTGAAACCCACCCCCACTTCCCCGACTCCGTGCATGCATATTGAATCCCAGAGACCAAGCATACAGATCTCTTGAATTTTTCCACAATAAACAGAATTTTAAAAATTAAAGAAAAGATAACAAATGGCTCAAGTTCAACAAAAAGTATTAAAGCACACAAAAGCACAAGAGAAGAAATAACCATCTAAAGCAAAACATGAAGAAGAAATGTCTCCTATGGAGGCCAGAATAATGCAGAGAATTGATAATTTTCAGACTACGGTGCTATATATGTTTAAAGAAAGGGAAAAAAAACACCGAAAACAAACTAGTGGAGTTCAGCAAGCAAATGGAGGAACAAAATGAGAGATTCAACAAGGAATTTGAAAACAAGAGAGAGAGAGAACTACTAAAACTGAAAACTAAAACATCTGAATTTGAAAAAGCAAGAGAAACACTCAACATTAGATTCGAACAAGCAGAAGACAGAATATCTGAATTAGAAGACAAAATATCTGAACTTACCAAGTCTCAAGAAAAACAAGAAAAAAGAACAAAGAAAAGCAAACAACCCCAAAAAGAAATGTGGGATTCAATTAAGTACTCTAACATTAGAATTATTGGAATCCCCGTGCACCACGAAAACAGTAAAGGCACAGAAACAATTTTCCAAGAGATAATAAGAGAGAATTTCCGAGATCTGAGCTGAGAACCAAGCCTGAAAAAAGGAAGCTACATGAACCCCAGTCAGAAGAGACACAAAAACATCAACTCTATGAAATATCCTAATAAATTTCTTGAAAACCTAAGACAGAGTTTTGAAAGCGGCAAAAGAAAAACGCAATTTACCATACCAAGGGTCTTTCATAAGAATCAGTGCAGATTTCTCCCCAGAAACTCTAGAGGCCAGAAGACAATGAAGTGATGTATATAAAATATTGAACCAAAACAATTGCCAAACAAGAATACTTTACCAGCAAAATAGTCATGCAAAAATAAGGGGGTAATCAAGACATTCCCAAACAACCAGGAGCTCTGGGAATTTGCCACTACCAGACTAGCTTTGCAAGTATTACTCAAGGGAGTACTCCAAATGGAAAGGCAAGAACATTAAGAAATAAGTACAAACTAAACCTAGCAAATATAGGTTGTATATTGATGTTAATGGAAACACACCAACTGAAATGGGGGAGGGAGGAGCATATCAGGAATAGATTTATTATGTTAAGGTTGTATGTTAACAGTCACACTAGATGCTGTAGTAATTGTAAGCCAATAATGTAACATATGTGGTAGCCACTAAGAAATCATTAAGAAGAAACACTCAGGAGAAAAGAAGCAAGTTAACAAAAAGGTTCATCACAAGAAAACACCCAAATACAAACAAAAACAGCAAAATCAGTATCATGGATTGAATAGTGTCCCCCACCCACCCAAATATGTGTCAACTTGGCTAGACCATGATTCCCAATATTGTGTGGTTGTCCTCCACTTTGTGATCTGATGTGATTATTCTATGTGTTGTAAATCCTAAACTCTATGATGTTAATGGGAAACCCTGGTGGTGTAGTGATTAAGAGCTATGGCTGCTAACCAAAAAGCTGGCAGTTTGAATCCACCAGGCACTCGCTGGAAACTCTGTGGGGTGGTTCTACTCTGCCCTATAGGGTCACTATGAGTCGGAATCAACTCAACAGCAACGAGTTCGAGTTATGATGTTAATGAGGCAGGATTAGAGGCAGTTATGTTAATGAGGCAGGACTCAATCTACAGGATTAGGTTGTATCTTAAGTCAATCTCTTTTGACATGCAAAAGAGAGAATCAAGCAGGCAGAAGAGGGACCTCATACCACCACAAAACAAGCGCCGGAAGCAGAGCATGTCATTTGGACCCGGGGTCCCTGCACTGAGAAGCTCTTAGACCAGGGGAAGCTTGATGACAAGGACCTTACCCCAGAACTGATAGAGAAAGCCTTCCCTGTGAGCTGATGCCCTGCATATGGACTTATAGCCTCCTAAACTGTGACAGAATAAACTCATGTTTGTAAAATCCATCCACTTGTGGTATTTCTGTCATAGCAGCACTAGATAACTAAGACAATCAGTATAATAAACAAGATACAAAACACTCAACAAATAACAAAATGAGTGAGGTAGACAATTCGTTTTCAGGAATAACCTTAAATGTAAATGGTCTAAACACCCCATGCAAAAGGCAGAGAGTGGCAGAATGGATTAAAAAACAACATGATCCATCCTTTTGCTGTCTACAAGAAACCCACCTTAGACACAAGGACACAAACAGACTGAAAATAAAAGGATGGAGAAAAATATTCCATGCAACCAGTAAACAAGAAAGAGCAGAAGTAGCCATACTGATATCAGATAAAATAGACTTTAAATCAAAATCTGTTAGAAGAGATAAAGAAGGACATTACATAATAAAAAGGTCAATTCAACAAGAAGACATAACAATTATAAATATATATGCACCTAACAGCAATACAACAAAATATATAAAACAGATTCTGATAAATATGAAAGGAGAAATAGACAACTGCACAATAATAGATGTTCAATTATAGACAGAACATCTAAAAAGAAAATCACTAAAGACACTGAGAACTTAAACCATAAATCAATTGGACCTAGCGGATACTCAACATCAGAACAATACACATTCTTCTCCAGTGCACATGGATGATTTTCCAGAATAGACCGTATGCTACGGCACAAAACAAGTCTCAACAAATTTAAAAAGATGGAAATCATACAAAGCATCTTCTGAGACCATAATGGTATGAAACAAAATCAACAATAAATAAGGGGGGAAAATTACATAAAAACTAAATAGTACTACTAAAAATTATTGGGTCATATAAGAAATAAGTGAAATTAAAAAATTTCTAGAATCAAATGAAAATGAAAACACAATGTATCAAAACCTTTGGAACACAGCAAAAGCAGTACTCAAAGGGAAATTTATAGCAATAAATGCCTACAATAAAAAAGAAAGACCCAATATCACTCACTTAAACTGACAACTTGAACAAATAGAAAAGGAAGAGCAAAAGAAGCCACAAGCAACCAGAAAAAAGGAAATAATAAAAATCAGGGAAGAAATAAATGAATTAGAAAATAGAAAAACTATTGAAAAAAGTAATGAAACCAGAAGTTGGTTGATTCTTTGAAAGAATCAACAAACTAGACAAACCACTAGCTAGATTGACAAAAGAAAAAAAACAGAAGAAGCAAACAAACAAATTAAGACATTAAATTGGTGATGTTACAACCGATCCATCAGAAATAAAGAAGATCATAATCGATTACAATGAAAAATTACACTCCAACAGATTTGAAAACCTAGAGGAAATGGACAAATTCCTAGAAACACACATCTACCCAAATTGTCACAAAGAGACCCATCACAAAAGAAGAGATTGAAGATGTCATTAAAATACTAACAACAACCAAAAAAAAAAAAAAAAAAAAAAAACCCAGGACCAGGTGGCTACACTGGAGAATTCTACCAAACATTCAGAGAAGTGTTGACACCAATCCTACTCAATCTCTTCAAAAACAGAAGAGGAAGGTACACTACCGAACTCCTATGAAGCCAGCAAAACTCTGGTACCGAAACCAGGCAAAGACATCACAACAAAGAAAGAAAGAAAACTACACACCAATATCCCTTATGAACATAGATGCAAAAATTTTCAAATTCTTGCCTGCAGATGACAGCAACATGTAAAAAAATCATACACCATGATCAAGTGGGATTCATACCAGGATTACAAGGGTGGTTCAACATCAGAAAATCAATCAGTGTAATCCATCACATAAATAAAACAAAGGAAATGAACCACATGACCGTATCAATCGATGCAGAAAACGCATTCGATAAAATTCAACACTCTCTCCTGATAAAAACTCTCAGCAAAATAGGAATAGAAGGGAAATTCCTCAACATAATTAAGGATGTGTATGAAAAACCAACAGCCCACATCATACTCAATGGAGCACAGCTGAGAACCTTCCCTCTGAGAATGGGAATGAGACAAGGATGCCCCCTATCACCACTCTTATTCAACATTCGACTGGAAGTCCTAGCCAGAGCAGTAAGATAAGAAAGAGAAATAAAAGGTACCCAAATTAGAAAAGAAGTAAGATTATCACTATTTGCAGATGACATGATCCTATATATAGAAGACCCTAAAGATTCCACAAGTACTGGAATAGAAAAATTGAGCAACATTGCAGGATACAAGGTCAACACCAAAAAACAGTTGAGTTCCACTACACTAACAAAGACTACGAAAAATAAATCAAGAAAACAGTACCATTTACAGTAGCCCCCAAAGATGGTACAGTGGTTAAGCATTTGGCTGCTAACTGAAAGATGGGCAGTTCAAATCCACCAGTTGCTCCTTGGAAACTCTACAGGACAGTTCTGCTGTGTCCTGTAGGGTCACTATGAGTCAGAATCAACTCAACGGCAGCGGGTTTGGTAGGGATTAACCTAAACAGGGACATGAAAGACTTGTACAGTGAGAATTATAAAACACTGATAAAAGAGACTATAAGAGACCTACAAAAATGGAAAGACATCCTGTGCTCATGAACAGGAAAGCTTAATATAGTGAAAATGTCTATACTACCTGTCATGGTTTGAATTATGTCCCCCCAAAAATGTGTGTATCAATTTGGCTGGGCCATGATTCCTGGTATTGTGTGGTTTTCCTATATGTTGTAAATCCTGCCTTTATGATGTTAATGAGGGAGGATGGGTGGCAGTTGTGTTAGTAAGGCAGGACTCAGTCTACAAGATTGGATTGTATCCTGAGGCAATGTCTTGAGATATAAAAGACAGAAGTGAGCAGAGAGACAGGAGGACCTCATACCATCAAGAAAGCAGTGCGGGGAGCTGTGCACGTCCTTTGGACCGGGGTCCCTGTGCCGAGAAGCTCCTACTCTGGGGGAACACTGATGAGAAGGCCAAGAGAGAGAAAGCCTTCCCCTGGAGCTATCACCTTGAATTTAGACTTTTAGCCTACTTTACTGTGAGGAAATAAACTTCTCTTCGATAAAACCATCCACTTGTGGTATTTCTGTGGTAGCAGCACTAGATGACTAAGACACTACCTAAAGCGATCTACAGATTGAGTGCAATCCCGATACAAATCCCAGCAATGTTCTTTACTAAAATGGAAAAACTAATGACCAGCTTCATGTGGAAAGGAAGGAAACTCTGAATAGCCAAAGCAACAATGAAGAAAAAGAACAAAGCAGGAGACCTCACACTCCCTGATACCAAAATATAACTATACAGCCACTATAATCAGACTGGGAAAATTTTTTTCAGAAAAGACATAATAGATAATGGTCTAATCTCCAAAATTTATAGAAAAATTCAATAAAAAGACAAATAACCCAATTATAAAATGGGCAAAGGACATGAACAGAACCTTCACCAAAGAAGATATCCAAGCAACCAGCAAACACATGAAAAAATGCTCGGACCACAGCTACCAAGGCCCCCACCAGACTGAGTCCAGTACAGCTAGATGGTGCCCGGCTACCACCACTGACTGCTCTGACAAGGATCACAACAGAGAGTTCTGGACAGAGCTGGAGAAGGATGTAGAACAAAATTCTAACTCACAAAAAAAAAAAAAAAAAAAGACCAGATTTACTGGCCTAAAGGAGACTGGGGATACCCCGAGAATATGGCCCCCAGACACCCTTTTAGCTCAGTGTTGAAGTCATTTCCGAGGTTCACCGTTCAGCCGGGGAGTGGACAGCCCCATAAAACCAAATGGGACTAATGAGGCACAGCAGTCCAGGGACAAGGGCCAGAAGGCAGAAGGGGACAAGAAAGCTGGTGACAGGGAACCCAAGGTTGAGTAAGGATAGTGTTGATGTGTTGTGAGGTTGTTAACCATTGTCATAGGGCAACGTGTGTACTAACTGTTAAATGAGAAACTATTTTGTTCTGTAAGCCTTCATCTAAAGTGAGAATAGCAGCACAACTGGAAGAGCATAGTCGATGTCACTGAACTGTGCATGTAGAAATTTTTTGAAATGGTGTATCTTTAGCTATGTACATTTTCACCAAAAAAAAAAATGTTGAGAAGGGAGACGGTTGACATGTTGTGGGGTTGTTAACCAATGTCATAAAACAATATGTGTACTACTGTTTCATGAGAAACTATTTGTTTTGTAAGCCTTCACCTGAAGTACAATTAAAAAAATACTTTAAAAAAAATGCTCAAGATCATTAGCTATTAGAGAGATGCAAATCAAAACAACAATGAGATACCATCTCACTCCTACTAAAATGGGACCGATTAAAAACAGAAAACAGCAAATGTTGACGAGAATTTGGGGAGATTGGAACCCTTATTCTTTGCTGGTGGCACTGTAAAATGGTACAACCACTACGGAAAATGGTTTGGCACTTCCTCAAAAAACTAGAAATACCTTATGATCCAGCAATCCCACTCCTAAGAATATACCCTGGAGACCTAAAATTACTGACACGATCAGATATACGCTCTCATATGTTCATTGCAAAGATGTCACTTTGAGGACTAAGGTGTGCCTGACCAAGCCATGGTATTTTCAACCACCTCATATGCATGTGAAAGTTGGACAATGAATAAGGAACGCCGAAGAACTGACATCTTTGAATTATGGTACTGGCAAAGAATATTGAATATACCATGGACTGCCAGAAGAATGGACCCCTAATGGCACAGTGGTAAAGAGCTTGGCTGCTTACCAAAAGGTCAGCAGTTTGAGTCCACCAGACACTCCTTGGAAACCCTGTGGGGCAGTTCTACTCTACATTGTAGGGTCACTATGAGTCGAAATCAACTTGACGGCAGTGGGTTTGGTTTGGTTTGACTGGAAGAATGAACGAATCTGTCTTGGAGGAAGTATAGCTGGAATGCTCCTGGGAAGCAAGGATGGCGAGACTTCGTCCCATGTATTTTGGACATGTTATCAGGAGGGTCTAGTCCCTGGAGAAGGACATCATGCTTGGTAAAGTAGAGGGTCAGTGAGAAAAAGGAAGACCATCAACAAGATGGATTGGCACAGTGGCTGCAACAATGGGCTCAACCATAACAATGATTGTGAGGACAGCACAGGACTGGCCAGTGTTTCATTCTCTTGTACATAGGGTCACTGTGAGTCAGAAGTGAGTCAACAGCACCTCACAACAACAAGGAAGTGAGTGGTTTCCCCCAATCTAAAAATTTAAGAGTCTGATAAATATCAAATCTTTTAGATTAATGTAATCTAGTGTAATAAGAGCCCCAACTCTGGGGAGTCAAACAGATCCAGATCTATGTATCTGTATGTACATATCTGTATATATTCTGGCTCCACCACTTGGATAAGTTACTTAACCCCTCTAAGGCACAATTTCTTCATCAAAAAATGGGAATAATAATGATATCTACACCTTGTAGAGCTGTTGTGCTGATTAAATCCAATAACATGTCATGGTAAACACAGAGATGTGTCACTAGATCCCTCTTCAAGGAGGGACTTGCTGCCCAGCTGTGGGAAATGTGGTCAGCAGACACTCCAGCTGTCAGCTCTCTGAGGCTGCCTCAGCTGCAGAGAGCCCCTCACTCAAGATCATGCCTTTCCTGGGTGCAGCCTACTCCCAGTGACTAAGTGAGGTGTGGATATAAAGGCATGGCGAGAGGGAAACACGTCTAAGACAACCAGTTATTTCATTTACTCGTTCCCTCAACAGGCTGGATACAAAATCCAGTAATGGTGCTGGGGATAAGGGACACAGAAATAGGTAAGGCAGTCTCTACCAGTATCAGTAGCCGCTGAGTTGATTCCGACTCATGGCAACGCTATGCGTGTCAGAGTAGAAGTGGGTTCCATGAGGTTTTCAATGGCTGATTTTTTGGAAGTAGATCATGTGGCCTTTTTTCCGAGGCACCTCTGGTTGGATTCTAACCTTTTGGTTAATAGCTGGGTTCACTAGTCTTTGAGCACAAACTGAGACCCATATGGGCCAACTATACAGAAAGTAGAGCATACCAAGTGGCTGTTTGTGTAAGAATACCGTATATGCAAGAACATAAGGTAATGATTTTATTTTCTCAAAAAATTATTTACCAGAAATAAAAAAAATTACAACAACAACAACAAAAAAAGCTCTGACCCAGATGGTGTCACTGGAGAATTCTACCAAACATTCAGAGAAGAACTTGTACCAGTACTACTCAAACTATTTCAGAACGCAGAAAAGGAAGCGACACTTTCAAATTCATTCTATGAAGCCAGCATAACGCTGATATCAAAACCAGGCAAAGCCGTCATAAAAAAAGAAAATTACAGACCAATATCTCTCATGAGTGTAGATTCAAAAATTCTGAACAAAATTCTAGCCAATAGAATTCAGCATCATATCAAAAAAATAATACACCACGACCAAGTAGGATTCATACCAGGTATGCAAGGATGGTTCAACATTATAAAATCAGTCAACATAATCCACCACATAAATAAAAGGAAAGAAAAGAATCACATGATTATCTCAATGGATGCAGAAAAGGCCTTCAACAAAGTCCAACACCCATTCCTGATAAAGATTCTCAATAAAAGAGGTATAGAAGGGAAATTTCTCAACATAATAAAGGGCATCTGTGCAAAACCAATGTCCAACATCATTCTTACTGGAGAGAAGCTGAAAACATTCCCCTTGAGAACAGGAACAAGACAAGGATGCCATTTATCACTCCTATTTAACATTGTGCTGGAAGTCCTAGCTAGAGCAGTAAGGCAAGAAAAAGAAATAAAGGGCATCCAGATTTATAAGGAAGAAGTTAAGCTATCCCTGTTTGCGGATGATATGATATTATTCATAGAAAAGCCAAAAGACTCCACGAGGAAACTACTGGAACTAGTAGAAAGATTTAGCAGAGTAGAAGGATACAAGATAAACATACAAAAATCAATTGGATTCCTATACACCAGTAAAGAGAATAATAAAAAGGAAATCAGGAAAAAAATACCATTTATAATAGCCCCTAAAAAAATAAAATACTTCGGAATAAATCTAACGAGGGATGTAAAAGACCTATACAAAGAAAACTACAAAACACTACTGCATGAAACCAAAAGAGACCTACATAAATGGAAAAACATTACCATGCTCATGGCTGGGAGACTCAACATTGTGAAAATGAAAACCCTATCCAAAGCAATCTACAAATACAATGCAATCCCAATCCACATACCAGCAATATTCTTTGAAGAGATGGAAAAACTAATCATTAACTTTATATGGGAAGGGAAGAAGCCCCAAATAAGTAAAGCACTGCTGAAGAAGAAGAACAAAAAAGTTGGAGGACTCACACTACCTGACTTCAGAACCTACTATACAGCTACCGTAGTCAAAACAGCCTGGTACTGGTACAATGACAGATACATTGACCAATGGAACAGAATTGAGAACCCAGATGTAAATCCATCCACCTATGGTCACCTGATCTTCGACAAAGACCCAAAGTTCATCAAATGGGGAAAAGACAGTCTTCTTAACAAATGGTGCTGGCAAAACGGGACGTCCATATGCAAAAGATAAAACAGGACTCATACCTCACACCATATACAAAAACTAATTCAAAATGGATCAAAGACCTAAGTATAAAGCCATAAAGTATAAAGTTCATAGAAGAAAAAATAGGAACAACATGAGAGGCCCTAATGCACAGCATTAACAGGATACAAACCACAACGAACAACACACAAACTCCAGAAGACAAGCTAGATAACTGGGATCTTCTAAAAATTAAACACTTAGGCTCATCAAAAGATTTCACCAAAAGAGTAAAAAGAGAACCTACAGTCTGTGAAAAAAATTTTGGCTATTACAAATCAGAAAAAGATCTAATCTCTAAAATCTACAGGAAAATCCAACACCTCTACAACAGAAAGACAAATAATCCAATTAAAAAATGGGCAAAGGAAATGAACAGACACTTCACCAAAGAAGACATTCAGGCAGCCAACAAACACATGAGGAAATGCTCGCGATCACTAGCCATTAGAGAAATGCAAATTAAAACCACAATGAGATACCATCTCACCCCAGCATTACTGGCACGAATCAAAAAAACAGAAAATAACAAATGTTGGAGAGGCAACAGCGAGATTGGAGCTCGTATGCACTGCTGGTGGGAATGCAAATGATACAACCATTTTGGAAAACGCTATGGCGCTTCCTTAGAAAGCTAGAAATAGAAATATTGTATGATCCAGCAATCCCACTCCTAGGAGTATATCCTAGAGAAATAAGAGCCGTCACACGAATAGACATATGCACACCCATGTTCATGGCAGCATTGTTCACAATAGCAAAAAGATGGAAACAACCTAGATGCCCAGCAACAGATGAATGGATAAACAAACTATGGTACATACACACAGCGGAGTATTATGTAACTATAAAGAACAATGATCAATCTGTGACGCATCTCATAACATGGATGAAACTGGAGGGCATTATGCTGAGTGCAATAGTCAATCACAAAAGGACAAATATTGTATGAGGCCTCTACTGTAAAAACTCATGAAAAGGTTTACACACTAAAAGAAACAATCTTTGATGGTTACGAGGGAGGGGAGGGGTTGGGGGAAAACACTAAATAGACAATAGATAGGTGGTAATTTGGTGAAGGGTAAGACAGTACACAATACTGGGGAAGCCAGCACAGCTTGTACATGGCAAGGTCATGGAAGCTCCATAGACACATCCAAACTCCCTGAGGGACTGAACTGTTGGGATGGGGGCTATGGGGACCATGGTCTCGGGGAACATCTAGCTCAATTGGCGTAACATAGTTTATAAAGAAAATGTTCTACTTTCTACATTGGTGAATAGCGTCTGGGGTCTTAAAAGCCTGTGAGCAGCCATCTAAGATACTCCACTGGTCTCACCCCTTTGGGAGCAAGCGAGAATGAAGACAGTAAGATACAAGGGAAAGATTAGTCCATAGGACTAATGGACCACAACTGCCACAGTCTCCACCAGACTGAGTTCAGTACAGCTAGATGGTGCCCGGCTACCACCACTGACTGCTCTGACAGGGTTCACAACAGAGGGTCCTGGACAGAGCTGGAGAAAAATGTAGAACAAAATTCTAACTCACAAAGAAAGACCATACCTACTGGCCTGACAGAGACTGGAGAAACCCTGAGAGTATGGCCCCTGGACACCCTTTTATCTCAGTAATGAAGTCACTCCCGAGTGTCACCATTCAGCTGAAGATTAGACAGCCTCATAAAACAAAATGAGATTGATGGGACAAAACAGCCCAGGGACAAGGACTAGAAGGCAGGAGGGGACAGGAAAGATGGTAATAGGGAACCCAAGGTCGAGAAGGGAGAGTGTTGACATGTCATGGGGGTTGTTAACCAATGTCATAAAACAATATGTGTACTAACTGTTTAATGAGAAACTATTTGTTCTGTAAACCTTCATCTAAAGTACAATAAAAAAAAAAAAGTACCAGAAAGAAAGGATTTGCCTTTTGTTTGAGCCCTTACCATGTCTCTCATTCTTTCATTACAGGACACGTGTTCATGTACTTTAATCTAAAGAACAGGTTACTGAACTGGAACCAGCCTCAACAATGTGGGTTTGGGTTCGTCATGGAGGTCACCTGCTACTATTTAAAAAAAAAAAAAAAATTTGAGAGATTTAAGACAGACTTAGAAAGGACTCCTGGATATATAACCTCACAGATCCAAGAGTCAGATTATGTGTAAACAAGCCTTTGAAAGATCATCGAGAAAAGCAATTCAGAGCTTTCACATCAGCAGGTTGGACGCGTGATGAACAACACTCATGAAAGAAACAAGTTAAAAGCTGTATTGAAGTATTAAAAACATAAAACATCTGTTTAAGTGCTTTGCTGGCCTGGGATGAAGGAAGGATCCTCCAGAGACCAACAAGAGAGAAATGGGGTTCCTGGGACACATTCTGCTGAGACTGGAGAACCCGAATGGGCACTGACAGCTGTTCAGAGTGGGTGTCTGGCGGTGGGGGGCGCAGAGGTGTGCTAACTTGATATTCCCACATCAGGTTGAGACCCAAACAGGCTGTACCCGCAGTGTAAGGAACAAAGAGAAATAAACCCAGTGTACTGAAAGGGACGGGAAGAGAACAACCCTGGGTGAAGGCAAAGAAAAACAAACCTCCCCTGAGAATTTGTAACCACCAGCCAAACTTCACCCGGGTTGGCAGTCTGAATTTCCCACGTGATCCCAAAACACTTCAAGAATAAAATCTAATAGAGTGGTCCCAGTAATTTAAAGCTTTTGTCTTTACATGCATACAGCTACCATTATTTTTTAATAAGAAAAAAACTTTACTACATAGGCATGCTGAACTATCAGGAGTCCCTGGGTGGTACAGATGATTAATCACTCAGCTACTAACCGAAGGCTTGGAGGTTTGAATTCACCCAGAGGTTCCTCAGAAGGAAGGCCTGGTGATCTACTTCTGAAAGGTCACAGCTATTTAAACCTCTCTGAAGCACTGCTCTACTCTGACACATGGGTCGACGTGAGTTGGAATAGACTCATCAGAAACTGGGTGGTTTGGTTTTTGGTTTATTTTACTAACACATTTAAAAAGAAAATATAGAAATGCATAACAATATATGAACAATTTCAAAAGGATAAACTCCCAAGTATTCATCAGAATTAATAAGAAACACAGTTTTAAGGACAGCAACTGAGGATGACTATGGTGGCAAAATGCTGAAATTTAAGGAATGACTTGTTTGAACTATTTGCTTAAATCTTTTTCTTTTTTTCTTAGCCTTTTCACGTGAGAAAAATGAGACAAAACTTTTGGGAATACTTTTGAAACAAGGCAATATAATGCTCATTGTTAATTTGCAAAATTTTAATGATAGTGAATAGTTTTCTTTAATTATATCAAACATGCAAGCTCACCAGGAATGGTATTAGGCTTCTCCTGGACGTCATGAGACGTAGTTACACACTTGACTCCAGGAAGATCTCAAAAGCCTTTACAAGATAAATGGAGGAGGAAAAGAAGTTAGATCCTGTATTTGGGTCACCAGGGAAAAGTAGTCTAAAGGGAACAATCATCTTGACATATCAATGTTTTCCTCTGGCAATCAACCTCACTCTTCCAGATGTTCAAATTTGCTTTATTTGTTCAAAGGGAACCAGTGAAGGCCGTACAGCACATCATTTAAATAGTCAGCCTCCAAATTTCTTCCAAGTTGATTTTTTCCTCTGTCCCACTACTTACCCCCTTTCAACATTCCCTTTTGCAGATACTGCTACTGTATATAATTTCAAGTAATTCAGGCATCGCCATAAATTTAGCTGTTGACAGGCATGAGATGAGGCTAATGCTTGCCAATGCCTAAATAATTAGTTGCTCTATTATGGGAACAGGGCTTGGTAGTCAGGCTGGAACTATTTTAAATCCAAAATCAAGATGTCTCAGCATGATTCCCTTCAAACTATGATAATAAGTCTGTATAGAATTTCATTAAGCATAAATACACTACTCTGATAAAGCTAACCTCGTCTTTCTGGTGGATGTCTTCAACAGGAAAAGCTAGGGCCCACCTTAATTTATTTCTAAGACAGTCAATATGCGTGGGTGGATGATTGCTCTCTAACTAAAGTCAGACATCCAGCCACACTTACCAGATACTGGCAAAGGGATTAGATTGCGCTGAAATTTAGGGAAGAACATAAAATGAGTACTATAGAATAAAAAGGAACATTTTGAGGGAACATTTGTTGGGTTGCCTCCTCTGCAGACCGTCTAGCCTTCACCCTTTTTAAGAGGACCTCAGACTTCTCCTCATGAAGTTTGGCTGGATCCTAGGATAGGCCCTGACTGGCTTATATCAATTTGTGCATCCGTCTCCCAGCCAGGATGGCTCATAGATGGGCATGGGCTAAGGATACATAAGAAGACTTTTTGGAGGAATTCTGGGAAAGAAGTGTCCTTTTTTTCTGTGGCAGCTACCAAAAGGATGCTTTCTCTTCTCTGCCAGACATAAAGCAGAGAAGTATGGCCCTGGTACCTGCTGCCAGCCAGCTAGCAGCTGTGAAGGAAGCCAGTCTTTAAATGAAGCTGATGATGGTGAAGGCACTATGAAGAAACGAAAAGAAACTGGCCCCTGTAATATGGTTCAGCCACTAGATCAAACTCTGCCTGAAGCTTGTTTTACCACTGGATGTTTCAGTTAAATAAGCTGGTAATTCCCCTTATTCTTTAAGTTAGTTGGAGCTGGGCTTTCTTTTATTAACAACCAAGTGAATGTAGTTATTAATGGCACTGAAACCAGATTAGAAGACAAACATCCTTGTAAAACTGGACTTGAATAAAATTATCTAGGTATCTTAGAGGTTCATAGCTTAGACACGCAGGACATCTTTCCCAACAAGCAAATGTAGCCTGGTGTTTAGTAAAGCTGTATTTTTTACAATAACAATATTTTAACACTAACATGTAGAAAAGCCTATTGTTGCTGGCAGAGTGGCAGATTTTGTTAAAACACCAGTTCACCGTGGAAAAAGAGCTAAGGTTAATACCTCTCAGTCCATTTTTATGCATAGGCTATAAAGCAAACAAAAAGAAAGAACAAGTGTATAATTTCCTTCATCATCTCTATGGCAATTTTCAAAGTCTCTATCATGAAATGTGTACTCTAAGAACACTCTTTTTTAAGAAGATGAGAATTCACACCTAAATACTTTTTGGACATTCAAGTAGCACGTTTAGAGATTGTCCATGTACACTTCTTGGTTTATCGAGCCATCGTCTACCACATGTCCCCCTTTCCTGCATCCACGTGGTTACAACGTGGGGTTCCTGGCAGCCAGGATTAGTCAATAGGTCTTCAGTTGATTGGACCAGAGATGGATGCTTAGTCCACTGAGCCAAGCAATCTCTTCTCCGGAAATTTGAATTTGGAACCGAGAGAGTGTCAGTTTAATTTGTCCCCTGTGGCTGGAGAAGGAACATGATAAAATCATTAGGACGGATATTTTTCCCATGGGGACTGGAAAGTTAAGAAATCTAGTCTGCAGTGATGTAATAAGAATGCAAAGAACTGACAAATACTGAGCGGTCACTAGGTAGCGAGCACTGCTGTAAGTCCTTTATGCTCATTAACTGTTTAATGGTCAGTTACCAGTGAGGACGTTACTGTTCTTATGCCCATTTTATAGATGAGTACACTCAGTGGTTAAATAAATTGTCCAAGATCAGAGGGCTAGTAAGTGTCAGAGCAAAGATTCAAACCCAGGCAATCGGACTCCAGAACGTTTGCTCTAAACCACCAAGTCTCGCCTCTGCTACCATTTTGTATCTGAGTTGGAGGTGTATCTCTGTCTTTGAAGCCGGCAAAAGTGTCCAATATTCCTGTGATAAAGTTTTCCTTTTAGCTTAATTTAAGTTGGCTTCTGTTTCTTGAAAGCAATAATGTCTTAAGCACATTATTGACAATCAGGAATCAGCATTTATAGTTCCCAGGGATTCAATAACTGGTAAGTAAATGGAAAAATGAACCATTGAATGCATTTACCACAAAGCCCCCTAGGCAGCGGGTTAGTGGGCGTCTTATTTCATGGCAGCTTCAGACTTAGAGTGCCTGAGTAATGCCTCTGATCTGTGCCCTGTACACAGCAGATGCTCCGTCTCTGGGCATTTTGGTGGTAGGTGGGGAATTTCCTGGAAATGGAGCATGTTGTTGAGCGAATGCACAGACAATGCCCTCCTCTGCAGTCTTGGCATTTTGAAGAACAGATGTAGGACTCAGTTGTTAGAATACAGGAAAAAAACTGCATTTATACTGAATTTTTTAAAAATAAAGCCATATTACCTATGGCAAAATTAACTGAAGGCTGAGAATCAAGCTTTGGAGTCAAGCATATCTGAATCTGAACCACAGCCAGCTCCATCCCTAACAGTTTTGTGGCGTTGGGCAAGTTTCTTAATGTTTTTCCTTCTAAGTTTTATGAATTTTAAAAATATTTTAAGAAATAAAAGATTACTCAAAAAAGGACAAACAAGGAAATAGCAACCATATTTTCCCCATAATTAGTTACCATTAATATCTTGGCATCTGTGCCTCCATTTTCTTTGTTTGCTTGTTAGGCTAGTTGGTTGATTTCATCACACTATGATGTTCATAAAAAATTATATGTGCTCATTATAAAGAATACAAACAATGTAGGAAGATAAGAGAAAAGCTTATTTTCATCACCTGAAATTTCACCATCCAGAAATTACTATTGTTTACATTGTCGTTATTAGTGGCCATTGAGTTGGCTTTGACCCCTGGTGACTGCATTTATCACAGAAGAGAACGTTGCTGGGTCCCGCATCATCTTTATGATCAGTGATGAGTTTTAGTCCATTGTTGCAGCTGTTGTAGTGCGTCCAACCTAGGGAACCACCATTATATCAGACAGTGTTCTGTTGTGATCCATACGGTTTTCACTGGCTAATTTTCAGAAGTAGATTACCAGGCCTTTCCTCCTAGGCTGTCTTAGTCTGGAAGATCTGCTGAAACCTGTCCACCATGGGTGACCCTGCTGGTATTTGAAATACTGATGGCTAGCTTTTAGCATCACAGCAACGTGCAGACCATCACAGTACATTCACTAAGCTGATAGACAGATGGTGGGTTATTTACATTAGGTGAACATTATTAGAAAAATGCTTTATATATGTATAGATAGAAGGTTGGCTACATAGATAAACCAATTATTTGATAACTAGATTAGATTGATGAATAGAAATACAGTTATCCCTCGGTATCCCTGGGAGATTGCTTCCAGGACCTTTCTCTTCTATGAGTTTCTGGAGCTCTTCTGGGCACTGATGTTGCCTGGGCCTCAGCGATGCCGATTCACCCATGATCTTGGAAGTTCTGGAGGCTGGAGGGCTTTCCAGAGCTAGCCAGCCATCCCTTACTTGCGTTCAACTCCTTCCTCCCACTCTCTTCAACCCTTCACACTTAGCCTTGAGGGATTGCTTTGACCATTTCATTGCTTTTTAGGAGCCATTTTTCACAGAAACAAAGGTTGCACACAACACAAGGAGTGAAGGAACGAGACTAGCTGTGAACAATGCTCAGACGAGTGCTGGAGGGAGACTGAGGATCTGTGAGATGGTGGGAGGCTACAGAAGGGGATGCTGCACTTCATTCACATGGATTCAGTGTCGTGCTCAGCACAGCGTGGCAAATTCAAGTTTTGCTTTTTGGAATGTTCTTGTTTTTTTCTCAAATATCTCCCATCCACGGTTGGTTGAATTCATGGATGGGGACCCTGCAGGTATGGAGGGCCAACTATACTTCACTGAAATCAGATACACTTTAGATGGTTTTTAAATAAATTATTAAATTTAATTTTATTTGACTTTAATAGAAGAAAAAAAACCAGAGGGAACCCTAACAGCATTATTCCTGAAATTTTTAACTTTTAATTAGCTTAAGACTCCAAGTTCTAGCTGATGCTCATGCAGACATCCCCTTAACTTCCTCACAGTCACGTGTATGAAATTTCAGATCATCCCATGGTTTGTTTGTTTTTGTGTGTGTGTGTGTGTGTGTGTGTGGTAAAATACATATAACGTAAAATTTGCCATTTTAAAGTTACAATTCATTGGCATTTAGTACGTTAACTGTCTAGTTCCAGAACATTTTCATCACCTGGAAAGGAAATCACATATCATTAAGCATTCACTCCTCATTTCCCTCCTCCCCTGAGTCCCTGGAAACTACCAATCTGCTTTCTGTCTCTATGGATTTGACTATCCTGAATGTTTTATATAAATATCAATTATATATATATATCAGTTCATCTGTTGATGGACATTTGGGTTTTTTCCACCTTTTGACTATTGTGAAAAATGCTGCTATGAACGTTCAAGTACAAATTTTTGTTGGAACATTTGTTTTCAGTTCTCTTAGTTATATACCTAGGAGTGGAATTGATAGATCATATGGTAATTCTATATTTTAGTTATTAAGAAACTGCCAAACTGTTTTCCATTGTGGCTGTACCATTTTATATCCCATGTTTTTATTTTTATCGCACCACATCTTCAGGGCTTGCTTTTGAATAGGTTTTAAAGTCCTAAGCCAGTACCAATACCTCCCAACCATATTCTTCCCGCTGCTCTCTATTTTACTTTGATGGATTTAGTCGCTGCTGCTTATGCAAATCTTAAGCAAATACATGACCCTTTATCTAATAGTCTGCTCAAGGCAGACATTGCCGATTGATCAACCTCTTTCTAACCTGGATGCAACTTCAGAATTCCCTTCTATTACTGCTACCAATCAATCAAAGAGGGAACATAAAAATGAAACTGTTTGTCATCTTTGATTAAGCTTCCTCTTGTCCCTGTTTTGTTTAGGCCATCTTGCTTACCTGGAAAACCCTATCCATTTCCTTGGAGTCTGTGATGGCTATTTTACTTTAAGGCCCACCATTTTCCCTGAGTACACCACTCCGCAGAGACCGTCCATACTGTGAATTTCCAGAGCTGCCATATTGTCTCTGCCCTATGGTTTGTGCCCATTTTATATTGCTTAATGTTATTGCTTTTTTGTTTATATGTATACATATTCTCTCCTCAATTTGTATTCTCCTTGAGGATAGTGAGAAGCAAACCAGCAGAGTGGGCAGAAACGGTCATATGAGTAAGGCAGATGCAGGCCTGAGTTCATATCCCATTTTGACTAGGAGATTTAGGCCAGCTCCCTTGCCTCCAGGACTGCCTCCATTTCCTCGCCAATGAAATGGGGGAATAATGCCAACAACAACCGCAGGGTTCTTATGAGGACTAGAGACCATGCCTATAAAGCACATAGGAACTGATCAATAAACTGTAAAGGTACAGAGCAAGACAGCCAATGTATCCAAACACTGCAAATAGTAGGAGCTTAAAAAATAATAGCAGATGGTTGTATTCATTCCCCACTAAAGCGTTAGCTTTGGTGAAGGGTAAGAACCAGGCAGAGCCTCTTCCTTTGTTGTATTTGTTAATATTTTGTGTCTATGGTATATTCATTTCTTATTTACACCCACCTCTTTCCAAAAAGTTGCTAAGGCAAATATTCTTTTATCTATAAAGGATCTTCCCCAAAAGTCTCCTGTTTTCATTCAAAATAGTCTTGGAATCAGAAAAGGACCAGAAGGCGTGTTTTACCACCCTATTGGTTAATAGACAACTCAGTAAGACAAATTTGAGCTCCCACTTCCTCAGTGGTCGCCATGTACCCGGCACTGGCTCTGCATTTCATGTGGTTCTCCTGTAGTCCTCACTACAAGCTTGTGATTCAGCAGGCACTATTATCATCCCTTTCAGGTGAGGAAACCTCAGAGAGATCATAAAAGTGGCCCATGGCTTCTCAGCAGGTGGCAGAGGTGGAATTTGAACACATCTTCCATCTGACTACAGAGCCCATGCTCTTAACTCTTACACTGTACCCCCTCTCTGCCATGACTAGAATTCCAGAAGGAGCGAGTTTCAAAGCAAACAAGATTTCACCTCATCAAGTGCAATACAAAAGTGCACAAAGCAAAGCGGCCTCAGAGAAGGTGGTTTCAGCGTATTCTTAACAAGGAAGAGGTGAAATGAAGTGCCATCGACACTAACATACCCAACGAATGAGCTTCACCAGAAGGCAGGTGGTGCAGGTCAAATCGCATGATCCCCAAATCCCTGTGTAACTAATGACTTAACAGCTTCAGGTCACACCTTGTTATGGATTGAATTGTGTCCCCCAAAAATATGTGTCAACTATGCTGGGCCATGGTTCCCAGTATTGTGTGATTACCCACCGTTTTGTCATCTGATGTGATTTTCCTATGTGTTGTAAATCCTACCTCTATGATGTTAATGAGGCAGGATTAGAGGCAATTACGTTAATGAGGCAGGACTCAATCTACAAGATTAGGTTGTGTTTTAAAAGTCAACCTCTTTTGAGATATAAAAGAGAGAAGGAAGCAGAGAGACAGGGGAACCTCATTACCAAGAAACAAGAACCAGGAGAATAGCGCATCCTTTGGACCTGGGGTCCCTGCTCTGAGAAGCTCATCAACTGGGGAAGATTGATGACAAGGACATTACCCCAGAGCCGACAAAGAGAGAAAGGCTTCCCCTGGAGCTGGCACCCTGAATTCAGACTTCTAGCCTCCTAGACTATGCGAGAATAAATTCCTCTTTGTTAACGCCTCCACTTGTGGTATTTCTGTTATAGCAGCACTAGGTAACTAAGACATACCTCCTGCCAACATATTTCAACATTAATAAAACTGAGTGTGACTATGTTGTCTTTTCAACATTTAACCAACATTCAGGGAGCACTGTTCTGTGCCAGGCACTGTGCTGGGCATGAGATCCTTTTGAAGCTGTTGGAAGAGGATTTATTCTAGAGATTCATCTGCTAGATGTGGCCTATGTCTCAGGAAGACCGTTGAACCAGCTTTAGACACTGTGTTCTTCTAGATGAAGCTGTTCATTAGCCACCAGGGTGGGTTAAAGAGGAACTTAAAGTTTTTATTAAAAACTCAGTACCTCTGTCAGTATGATTACACAGCGAAACCTGTGAGAGAGAGCTGGAACTCGACAGGACTGCCTTGGTTTTCTGGGTCTCGCAAGTTTCCCACCTTCGACAGGGTGTAGTCTTAGCACTTCCTGTTGCTGTTAGTGGAAAATATTTAGTTTCCTTCTATGACAGGTTCACATTTCTAATATGACAATTAAATATCAACTAAGTGTGAGGATTTCGTATGCTAAAAAAAAAAAATCAAGATGGAGCAATTTAAGTATATCATCAGAATAAGGCGATATAGACTACAGGTTCTTACATTCTGCCCTGGTAAGCTAAATAATAACAACCCCCACCAGCCATATCCCTGTCCTAATGCCCAGCATCTAGGAATGTGTTACTTTACATGGCAAAAACAACTTTGCAGATGGGATTAAGTTAAGGCTCTTAGGGAGACTTTCTTGGATTATCCAGGTAGTCCCAGTGTAATCACAAGGGTCTTTATTAAGAAGGAGGCAGGAGGTCAGAAAGAGAAGGACATAGGATGACAGAAAAAGAGGTCTAAGTAATGTGGGGCCACGAGCCAAGGAATGTGTGCAGCCACTAGAAGCTGGAAAACGCAAGGGAATGCATTCTCCCCTAGAGCCCCCAGGAGAAACGCAGCCCTGCTGACCCTTGATTTTTGCCTACTAACCATGCATCAGAAACCCTGGTGGCCTAGTGGTTAAGTGCTACAGCTGCTAAGCAAAAGGTTGGCAGTTCGAACCCACCAGGCGCTCCTTGGAAACTCTATGGGGCAGTTCTAATCTGTCCTGTAGGGTCACTATGAGTTGAAATCGACTCAATGGCAACAGGCTTGGTTTGGTTTTTGGAATACTGATTTTGAACATCTGACCTCCAGAATGATAATACATTTGTGTTAAGCCATTAAGTTTGTGGTAATTTGTTACATACAGCAGCAATAAGAAACTTGCAGACAGACCTATCTGAAACACGGGATTGTCAGATGTTATCTCTGAGTGTAACATAGGACGTCACTTAAAAAAAAGTCTTTCTTTACAAGTCTTTGATAAGCCCAAGAAAATGAAGCATGGTCCCTGTTATGAAGGCAGAGAGAAGAGAGGAAGCAGAATGCTGCAATGTGTATTCTGAACTTTCTGAGAGGTCAAGGTCATTGACTATAAAAATGAGGATAATTCTAATTCAAAAGACTATGGTAAGTATAACCTATAAAACCTGCACACATCCCTTCCATGTGGTCCAGTTTCAACAGGGAATCACATTCAAAGAAACAGCAATCAGGTAGGAAAACAATTCAGAGCAACTCAGATCTTGGTTCAGTCTTTCAGGAAGATTATAAAGAGGAAAATTCACTTACAATAATAATTCTTAAAAATCCTTTTGGGGCTTCTCTCATTCTCTGTCAGAAGCACAGCAGTGGCTCCAAAAAAAAAAAAAAAACCTCTCCCTTTTTCTTCTCAATCTTCAAAATGTTCCTCAATACCCAGATTTAGCGCCTCTCCAGGCCAGCTCCCTCTCCCTTCCAGGACTGAGCCCTTTATTATGCAGGACTGTGATCCTCAGCTGAAGGCCGGAGATGCTGCTCCACATCCTACAATGCATAGGACAGCCCCTACAACAAAGATTTACCAGTTTTCACGGAGTCTGTCCCAACTCCTGGCGACCCCATGTGTGTCACAGTAGAAATGTGCTTCATAGGGCTTTCAATGGTTGTTTTTTCAGAAGTAGATCACCAGGCCTTTCTTCTGACACATCTTTGGGTGAACACAAACCTCCAACCTTTCAGTTAGCAGCTGAGTGCCATAACCATTTTCACACCCAGAGAGTCCACGACAAAGAATTATCCAGCCCCAAATGTCAAGGGTGCCGAGGATGAAAAACCCTGATGTAGATCAACTGGTTTGCTTGTCATTTATGTCCGTCTGGGTCCCGCACAACAAAGACAGCTCCGTGACTGATCTGCCAGCAAGACTCCTGTCCCCTTAGAAAGGAAGGAGGGGAAACACTCACGATCTCTTAGAATTCAGTATATTTTCTTTCATCCCTGCCCCATAAGAATTAAATGTGCTAATATATACGAAGTACCCAGCATATAATGGGAGGTCAAGAAATATTGGTTTCCATCCCCTTTTTCTAGAAGGGAATAAAGAATTCAATTTATTCTTAATAAGATGTCCCCCCAGATAACAGCATTTCTCCATACCGTGGCCTGCTCAAAATTTTGAATATTTAAATTACAAAAATCGTTCTCCTGCTATAAGGGTCTAGCAATCCCCAAGAAAATTAAGTTTTAGAAATAAGAACATCAGAAAAACAGCAGAGAAGAGGATTATTAAAACCCAGTGTTTGCTGACTACGGAAGGCCCCAATTAATGTTTAGTATTAAAAAAAATTGTTTTCATCAAGTGGAATTCACAGTGTATAAAAAAGGAAATGACTTCCACCTGTTTTCAAAACACCTCGGTTTATCACAGTCATGTGAAGAAGCCCTTTTCATCTGGTCAGATAAGTAGAGTTTCAGGTTCTCTGCAGATGTTTTAAAGTATTCAAGTCACAGTGATTAAAGGGCTCAGCCATGTGCGCATGTTCAACACAGAACTCAAATTCCCTTTTTACTAGCCTGTAGAAATACTGCACCAAGCCTAGTCGCTTTCTAAAACAAAGTTAAATAAAACAACAACAAAAGATAGCATAATTACAGTCAAGATTATCCACACAGTATTATATGTAACTAAAAGCATAATGCTCTTTAGTCAGCCTGCCCGCCTGCAACCCTGGGTGTGAGTAACTTAATCTTCCAATAATAATTTTTTTATAATTTATTGAGTACTAACTATGTGCCAGATATTGTGCTAAGCACTTTACATGTACTAATTCATGAAATACTCCTAACAACCCTAGGAGACACCGTGATTAGCCTCCCTGTACTGAGCCTGGCACTTGAGGGTATGTGCTGTGGAGTCACATTGCCTAGATCCAAATCCTGACTCCTCCATGTATTAGCTGTGAGACCTTAGTCAAGTTACTTAAGTGTGCAGCGACTTATTTCCTCAAATATAGAGATGATAGTATCTACCTCCGAGTGCCATTATGAGGATTAAGTGAGACGATGCATGTGAACTCTTATCTCAAACCCTCACGTGATGTTAATACTCAGTAAATGTTACATGGTAATGTTGGTTGCCCTGAGTCAAAATCGACTTCACGGCGACTAATCACTACAATAATGTTGGTATCTACACTTCCCTCCGATACAATCCTGGTCTATTTTTTCTCCATCCCTAATGGTTCTATTTGAAGAGTGAGTTCACAATTTGCAAACTAATGTTAATATTAGCTTAAGCCAAGCATAATTTAGAAAGGGGTTATAAAAGTAATATGTCACATTCAAAGTTCAAGTAAAATGATTTTATGCTACCTATGGCATTCTTCTCTTTCTGGTATGGATAATGGCTAGATTGAAACGTGAGAGATTTCAGTTAGAGATCCAGTTCTTCCTCAGTCTTGCCAGGCAATCTTAGGCAACTCCCTTTACCTCTCTGTGGCTCATTTTTCTGATAAAGAGACTCAACAGTCACTAAGATACCTTCCAACTCTGAAATGCTGTGATTCTCAATTTGTATCACCGAAGTTGTGTCCACGTCATTCTTTGGAAAGCCACTTGCTTTGGGCCCAAGGTAACAAGACTGTGTAGGTCAAAGCAGGATCATGCCCTAACTCTCACTCAACCATGTCCAACAGAGAGAAAATACATGCCCAGTATATGCATGCAAGGCAAGATCTTTACGTATGGATTGGATTCTACAGAATAAGCTATTCTTTAAAAAAGAATATCTACTTCATCAAACTACCAATCCCTGGGTGCAGAGGTAGCTCATGGTTAAACATATCAACTGCTTCCCATCTCTGTATCATTGTGAATGAAGCAGCTGGCATATCTAAGCTTTGCCGACCATAAATCCATGCACCTAACCCATGACAAATGGATTTGACCCCTTTCTGATTTTCTGGCTTCTAGGCCTTTGCATGTGCTATTTCATCCACATGGGATATCCTTCCTTCCCTATGGAACTGTTTGCCATCCCTCAAGGCTTAGTTTCCCCATGAAACCTTATAGGGTCTAGCCAGTTAGAAAGTTCTTCCCCCTCTTCACCTCCAATTGCATTAATTCATACCCTTCTATTGATTTTTATCATATATTTCTTCATTTTATTTGTGTCTGTATGTCTAGGAACCCCATATTTTTCATCTTTGGAATCCTGATAGCACTTAACATGGTGTGTTACAGATGTTCAACAAATGTTGGCTGATTGGATGCTACATGTACACTGAGTATCTCTATAAGGTGAATGGCTCTGTGAGATTAAATCGGATAACTCAATGCATGATTCTCGTTAGTGTCTCCCACGCCCAACTTCCTAGTAGATGAAGGTGGGCAGGTTTATCTAAACAGATTTTATTTTATTTATTTATTTGCATCATCTTGATGCTGTCTAAATCTTCTTGGTCAGAAAATATGAGGATGAGGTACCCAGAAAACCAAACAGGATCAGGTTTGTGTCTTATTAATGGAAAAAGCCTCTTTCTACACTTGATTTGGTGATGTCCTTAATGACTTAATGGAAAGAAAAACAAGCTTCGTCTTGATGACTTCAGCAGTGTCCTTTGAAGTTTCCTGGAGATAAACAATTGAAAACAGATGATTTCAGAAGCCGTTACAGACAGCCTCAGTGGACACTACACTGGACTGCATTGCAAATAACTTTGGGCAGGGATAGTGGCTGGAAATACACAGACATGGACTGATACCAATTTGCAACTTCTGTTAAGACAAAGGGGATGGCCATTTGGAGTTAGCAAAAGCTATTTATAAAAATTCACAGGGCTGTGGATTAACAATCATGTATTGGAGAATTGGCAGGATGTAAAGTCCATTGGCCAATGTTGTCCAGAACTGGGGAGCCGTTGACCTTAAATGTTGAAAACGGGCCCCCTGTTTCACCATGAAGAACTGAGTTGCGTAGTGTTAAAGGAAGAAGAGCCACACGCAATCAACACAGCAATCATCAGATTCAATATAACAAAAATATCAGTGGGTAAGTAATACTTGACACGAATAATTAAATCCAGGATTGGCTAAATCAGACTCCAAGTAATTCCTTGCTGTAAAACCAGACTCACTAAATGACCTCAAGGGAAGTTCCCTGGGTGTTAAGTGCAAAACAAAATCCCAAGATTCTGGACCTTGCTCTTGGCAAGAAAAAAAGCTGGCTACGTTAATGATATTATCACCAGAGTCCTGCCCACATGGTCAGTGATTGATACACCCCATCTGTATTCTTTTCTCAAATTGTTGTCGATTCCCAACTCATAGCGACCCCATGTGACAGAGTAGAACTGCCTCATACGGTTTTCTTGGCTGTAATCTTTACAGGAGCAGTTCGCCAGGTCTTTCTCCCATAGACGGATGGGTGTGTTCAGTTAACAGCCAAGTGCTTAACCGTCTTGCCACCAAGGCTCCTTTTTCTCAAATTAAAAGCATCTAAATACAAAACATGTTTTCTTATCCAATGTAGAGTGAGGACTCCAGCTTATTCTCTTTATCAATTGCTTTGACAATTCTAGGTCATTTGCATCTCTTATTTAATTTTAAAATCTGCTTTGTCAATTTCTACAAAAAAGGTGACTAAAATTTAGATGGGCTTCTGTTCCATCCAGAGAGCAACTTGGGGGAACTGCCATCTTAACGCTGTTTGGTTTGAGAACTTGTGAACATGGCGTATCTCTCTATTTGTGTCTTCATTAAATTATCAGCAATATTTTCAGTGTAAAGAACCCATTGCCATCGAATCGATCTCAGCTCATAGGGACCCTATAGGACAGAGTAGAACTGCTCCACAGGGTTTCCAAGGAGCCGCTGGTGGATTTGAACTGCTAACCAAAAAGCTTTTAACCACTACACCACCAGGGCTCCATTGCCAGTGTAGAAGTCCTAAATGTTATTGGTAGATTTTCTAAATATTTTGTGTTTTCGGGTACTACTGTAAATGGATTTTAATTTTTTTATTATACTTTAGATGAAGGTTTACAGAACAAACTAGCTTCTCATTAAACAGTACACATATTGTTTTATGACACTGGTTAACAACCCCACAACATGTCAACACTCTCCCTTCTCGACCTTGGGTTCCCTATTACTACTTCCCTGTCTCCTCCTGCTTTCTAGTCCTTGCCCCCAGACTGGTGTGACCTCTTAGTCTCGTTTTGTTTTATGGGCCTGTCTAATCTTTGGCTGAAGGATGAACCTCAGGAGTGACTTCATTACTGAGCTAAAAGGGTATCCAGGGGTGATACTCTCGGGGTTTCTCCAGTCAGGCCAGTAAGTTTGGTCTTTTTTTAGTGAGTTAGAATTTTGTTTGACATTTTTTTCCAGCTCTGTCCAGGACCCTCTATTGTGATCCCTGTCAGAGCAGTCAGTGGTGGTAGCCAGGCACCATCTAGTTAGTTGTACTGGACTCAGTCTGGTGGAGGCTGTGGTAGTTGTGGTCCATTAGTCCTTTGGACTAATCTTTCCCTTGTGTCTTTAGTTTTCATCCTCCCTTTCTCTGGACAGGGTGAGACCAGTGGAGTATCTTAGATGGCCACTCACAGGTTTTTAAGACCCCAGACGCTACTCACCAAGGTAGAATGTAGAACATTTTCTTTTTAAACTATGTTATGCCAGTTGAGCTAGATGTTCCCCGAGACCATGGTCCCCACAGCCCTGAGCTCAGCAATTTGGTCCCGCGGGGAGTTTGCATGTGTCTATCGCGCTTCCATGACCTTGCCTTATACAAATTGTGCTGGCTTCCCCAGTATTGTGTACTGTCTTACCCTTCACCAAAGTTACCACTTATCTATTGTCTATTAGTGTTTTTCCATCCTGACCCCTCCCCTCCCTCGTAACTATCAAAGATTGTTTCCTTTAGCGTGTAAATCTTTTCATGAATTTTTATAGTAGTGGTCTCATACAATATTTGTCCTTTTGTGATTGACTTATTTCACTCAGCATAATGCCCTGCAGTTTCATCCATGTTGCATAGTACTCCGCTGTGTGTATGTACCATAGCTGTTTATCCATTCATCTGTTAATGGGCATCTAGGTTGTTTCCATTCTTGCTGTTGTGAACAATGCTGCAATGAACATGAGTGTGCACATGTCTATTTGTGTGACGGCTCTTATTTCTCTAGGATATATTCCTAGGAGTGGGATTGCTGGATCATACGGTATTTCTATTTCTAGCTTTCTAAGGAAGCGCCATATCGTTTTCCAAAATGGTTGTATCATTTTGCATTCCTACCAGCAATGCATATGAGTTCCAATCTCACTGCAGCCTCTCCAACATTTGTTATTTTCTGGTTTTTTTTTGATTCGTGCCCTCTGGGAAGCCAGGAATCTGCCGCCGGGAAGCAGCAAATGTTGAGCAGGGAGAGGCAGGGGGAGGGGTGGAAAAGCGTGTCTCGCTGGTTACTGGCTACTCTGTCTCCTGCTGGAAGCTCCATGAATCTGCTTTCCCATACTCCCTGTCCGCCAATCTCCGATAGGCGTCCAAGATGACAAATCCATGCTGTGTTAGCTGATAGGGGACCTCCGCTTGTATCTCTCCTCACTCTCTGTTCTCAGTTTCTTATTCCATCCAGTGCTTGGTTGAGTTCTTTATCTCTTCGTTTGACACTTAGGGTCCCAGGACTGATGTTTGTCTCTGTTTTACTTTGTTTTTCGGGTCTTTGCTGTGGAGGGACAGCGTGGTACTTCTGTCTATAGGGCCATGTTGGCTCCACCTTCCTAAATTTTATTTTTTTATTGATTGCTTCTAGTATATAAAAATACAGTTGAGTTATATATATATAAAACTTTGTAGACTGAAATTTGATAAACTCATTTATCAGTTCTAGCTAGTTACGTAAATTTGTAAGATTTTCTATGTAAATAATCGTATCTGTAAATGGAGACAGTTTTGTTTATGATCTTCCTCCTTCTCTCCCTCCTTTATCTCATTTCAAAATGTTATATAAATGGAATAATATGGTATGTAGCCTTTTGGGATTGGCTTCTTTTTCACTCAGAATAATTCCCTGAAAATTTATCAACTGTTTGTTCCTTTTCATTGCTGAATAGTATTCCATCGTATAGATATACCATGGTTTGTTTATCCATTCACCTACTGAAGGACATCTGAGTTGTTTCCATTTTGGAGCTTTTATAAATAAAGCTGCTATGAACATTTGTGTACAAATTTTTATGTAAACATAAATTTTCATTTCCCTGGGAAAAATGCCCAGGAGTGAAACTGCTGGGCCATATGGGAGCTGGATGTTTTAAGAAACTGCCAAACTGTTTTCCAGAGCGCTGTACCATTTTATATGGTCACCAATAATGTACGAGTGATCTAGCTTCTCAGCAATCCTCACCATTTGGTGTCATCATTATTTTATATTTTAGCCATTGCAGTAGGTATGTAGTGATATCTCATTGTGGTTTTCATGTCCATTTCTGTACTGGCTGATCATTTTCAGCATCGTTTTCGTGTGCTTATTTGGATTCGTACATCCTCTTCGATGAAATGTCTCTTCATTGCTTTGCCTGTTTTCTAATTGAATTGTATGCTTTTTACTGTTGAGTTTTAAGAGTTCTTCATATACTCTAGATACTAGGCTTCTGTCAAATATATGGTTTGCAAATATTTTCTCCCATTCTGTGCTTCATCTGTGCTTCAACCTCTTTCCATGGGCTTTTGCAGAGCAAAAGTTCTTAATTTGATGAGGTCCGCTTACCATTGTTTCCTTTTATGGATCACATTTGGTGTCAAGTTTAAGAACTTCTTGACTAGCCCTAGATCACGAAGATTTTCTCCTGTGAGTATTTCTAAAGGTTTTATAGTTTTACATTTAAGTTCCTGATACATTTTGAGTTAATTTCTTAATAAGGTGTGAGGTTTAGGTCAAAGTTTTTTGTTTGTCTGGTTTGATTTATTTGTTGTTTTGCCTGTAGATGTCTAATTACTCCAGCAGCATTTGTTGAAAAGTTTGAAAAACTATTGATTTAGTTTTGAGCCTCTGTCAAAAATTAGTTGAGCATATTTGTGTGGGTCTATTTCTGGGTTCTCTATTCTGGTCCATGGTCTGTTTGATTACTGTAGCTATGTTGTAAGCCTCAATATCAGATAGAGTGATTCCTCCCCCTTTATTATTCCTTGTCAAAATTATTTTAACTATTCTAGGACCTTGTCTTTCTATATATAATTTCAGAATAAGCTTATCTACTTCAACAAAAAACCTTCCTAGAATTTTTATAGAAAGTGCATTAAACCTATAGATCGATTTGGGGGAGAATCAACACGTTTACTATGTTGGATCATACAATTCATAAGCACAGTATGTTTCTCCATTTATTTAGATGTTTGACTTTTTTCATCAGTATTTTGTAATTTTCAGCATACAGATCCTGTACGTTTTAGTAAGTGTATACCTTAATATTTTCTTTGGAGCAAATTGTAAATGGTATTATGTTCTTAATTTTGGTTTGTGCATGATTGTGGTTAGTATATAGAAAAGTGATTTCCATGAGTGAATCTTGTATCTTGCAACTTTGTTGAATTTATCTATTCTAAAAAAATTTTTCTGTAGAGTCTTTGGGATTTTTGCTTAGGCAATGATGTTATCTGCAAATAGGGACAGTTTTATTGCTTCCTTTCCTATATGTATGCTTTTTATTTACTTTTCTTGACTTATTTTGTGGCTAGAACTTCTATCACTATGTTGAATGAGAGTGGTAAGAGCAGACATCTTTGCCTTGTTCCTGTCTTAGGGGGAAAGCAGTCAGTCTTTCACCACTAAGTAGATTGCTGAGCTTAGTGTATTCCTAACTTGCTGAGAGGGGTTTTTATCATAAGTAAGGTGTTGGGTTTTGTCAAAACTTTTTCTGCATCAATTGATATGACCATATAGTTTTTATTCTTTAATTTGTTCGTATGATAGATTATATTGATTGATTTTCAAATGTTGAATCAGACTTGCACACCAGAATAAAACCCTAATGGTCATACTGTATAATTTTTTTTAAAATAAATAAATGACTTTAGTTTGCTAATATTTTGTTGAGGATTTTTACATCTAATTTTATGGCGATATTGGTCTGTAGGTTTCCTTTTTTATACTGTCTTCATGTATTTTGAAACTTGGAAGAGGAAAACAGCAGAATGTCATCAGGAAATCTACATTCAAAGCTGAATAAGGCCGGGCATAGGGTAATGTTGGAGCCATTATTTTTCATCTTTATTAAACAGTGACTGCATGGGTAATAATATTATCATGCTGTTCCTGGCTTATACTGTAAGATGTTGTTACAATATAAATAGTGTTATCAGGAGAATCTGCAGGCACTTCCAACAAAATATCACTAGATGGAGTTTAAATGAGATCCTTTATAAAAAATTATTGTAAAATGTGCGAACACAAGCAGGAGGTATCATAATCATCACAATTATAAAATCAGAGATAGAGTCCTCTTCTGCCCAATTCCATGCTAGAAAATGGTGTGTTCTGTCAAGATTTTAGAATTAGTAAAGTTGATTACAGCTGTTTTTAAATTTCTTTAAAATTCATTATAATATGGCAAATATTTTGTTACATACATATTTACCAAAAAATAGTCATTACAGCTTCTAAAAAAATCATATACCTAGGAATAAATTTAATCAAGGAGGTGAAAGACTTGTACACTGAAAACTATAAAACATGGTTGACAGAAATTAAAGAAGGCCTAAATGAATGGAAAGATAGCCCATGTTCATGGATTGGTAGAATAATACTGTTAAGATGTCAATACTACCCAAAGAAATCCAAAGATTCAACACAATCCCTCTCAAAATTACAATGGCTTTTTTTTTTTTTTTTAAAGAAATGGAAAAGTCAATCCTTAAATTCATATGGAATTGTAAGGGACCATGAATAACCAAAACAATCTTGAAAAAGAACAAAGTAGGAGGGCTCACACTTCCCAAGTTCAAAATGTACCCTAAAACTACAGTAATCAAAACAGTATAGTACTAGTATAAGGATTAACATATAGACTGATAGACTAGAATTGAGAGTCTAGAAATAAACCCATACATCTATGGTCAGTTGATTTTTTTTTAATTGTACTTTAGATGAAGGTTTATAGAACAAATAGTTTCTCTGTGGTCAGCTGATTTTTGACAAGGATGCCAAGTTCATTCAATGCGGAAAGAAGTTTCTTCAACAAACGGTGCTGGGACAACTGGATCTCCACATGCAAAAGAATGAAGTTGGAGTCGTACCTCACATTATATATGGAAATTAACTCAAAATGGATCAATGACCTAAATATAAGAACTAAAACTGTAAAACTTTTAGATGAAAACATAGGGGTAAAGGCTTGGGACCTAGTTTTTTACAATGGATTCTTAGTTATGATACAAAAAGCACAAGTAACAAAAGAAAAAATAAATATATTGGACTTCATCAAAATTAAAAACTTGTGCATCAAAGGACTTTATCAACAAAGTGAAGAGAAGACCTAAAAGAATGGGAGAAAATCTGATAAGGGTTTCATATCCAGAATATATGAAGAACCCTACAACTCAACAACAAAAAGACTTACAAACCAATTTAAAACATGGGCAAAGGACTTGAATAGACATTTCTTTAAAGAACATATACAAACAGCCCACAAGCACATGAAAAGACACTCAATGTCATTGTTGTTAGGGAAATGGAAATCAAAGCCACAATGAGATACCACTTCATATCCACCAGGATGGCGATCATCAGGAAAATGAAAAGCAATAAATGTTGACAAGGATGTGAAGAAATTGGAACCCCCATCTGGTACAGCTGCTATGAAAAACAGATTGGCAGTTCCTCAAAAAGTTAAACATAGAATTATCATATATGACTTAGTAATTCCACTCTTAGATATATATCCAAAAGACTTGAAAGCAGAGACTCAAACAGATCCTTGTACACCAGTGTTCACTGTAGCATGATTCACAGTAGTCAAAAGGTGGAAACAACTCAAGTGTCCATCAGCAGATGAACGGATAAAATATGGTATAGCCATGCAATGGAAATTATTCAGCCATAAAGAGAAATGAAATTCTGCTACACGCTACAACGTGCACCTTTAAAACATTATGCTGAGTGAAATAAGGCAGACACAAAAGGACAAATATTGTATGATCCCACTTATGGGAAATATCCAGAATAGGCAAATGCAGACTTTATTAGCGGTTATCAGGGGCTGGGAGGAGGGGAAATCAGCAGTTATTATTTAAGGGGTACTGTTTTGGTTTGGAAACCCTGGTGGGTAACAGCTACAGCTTCTAACCAAAAGGTAGGTGGTTTGAATCCACCAGGCGCTCCTTGGAAACACTGTGGGGGCAGTTCTGTTCTGTCCTATAAGGTCGCTATGAGTTGGAATCGACTCAACAGCAGTGGGTTTGGTTTTTTGGTTTTGGAGTTTCTGTTTTGGGTGATGAAAAAGTGTTGGAAATGGATAGTGGTGATGGGTGCACCCCATGGCAAATGTAATTAATGTCAGCGAATTGTACATTTAAAAATAGTTCAAATTTCAAATGTTTGATATATTGTGTTAGTTTCCTAGTGTTGCTGTAACAGAAATACCACAAATAGGTGACTTCAAAGAACAGAAATTTACTTTCTCACAGTTTGGGAGGAGGCTAGAGGTCCAAATTTAGAGCACTGGCTCTAGGAGAAGGCTTTACCCCTGCGGGCTCTGGGGAAAGATCCTTGTCTCTTTCAGCATCTGTATCCCCAGTATTCCTCAGTTTCTTGGTGATGTTCATGTGGCATCTGTCTCCTCCTGCTCCTTCTCTCTCCCCCCTACCCCCCGCCCCCAGTTTGTGCCCACTTGCCTCTGTATCTCTGCTGCTCCTTCTAACTAAGAAGTAATGAAGTTTAGGGCACACCCTATGCTGACAGGACTTCATTAATAGAAGAAAGAAAACCTTATTTCCAGAAAGGGTTACATCTACAGGTATCCAAAACCCATTGCCATCCAGTCGATTCCGACTCTTAGTGACCCTGTAGGACAGAGTAGAGCTGCCCCATAGGGTTTCTGAGGATTCGAACTGCCAACCTTTTGGTTAGCAGCTGATCCCTTAACCACTGTGCCACCAGGGCTCTCTCCACAGGTATCGGGGTTAGGATTCCAACATATATTTCGTGAGAACACAATTCAGTCCATAACGTACATATTTTACGACAGTTAAGAAAAAATGCAGCTGAAATGGTCTGCTTTCAGCCATTAACAGCGTGGCAAACATCTGCATTAAAATTTCAGCTCTGTCATTTACAAACACATTAATACTGTGTGATACTGTTTGATACTGGGTACTAATGCTGTGTGATTTGTAGCAATTTACTTAACTGCTCTGTGTCTCAGTTTCCTCATCTGTAAAGTGAGGGTAAAATAGTATCCACTGCATAGGGTTGTCATGAGACTTAAAATGATAGTTTATGTGACGTGCTTATAGAAGCTGTTACGTATTAAATATTCAAAAATAGTAGCAGTTTTGAAAGGGAACCAGGCTATTGTGTAGTCCAAAGTTTTTATACTTGGCTTCGGAAGACTTTTGGAAATAGCTATTAGAGACAGATTCTTAGACTAGTTGTCCAGTTACCAAGATGGAGAAAGGAAAAGGCATTATAGTGTTCGTAAAGAGAAAGTATTTTCTAAGAAGAAAAAAAAAAAAAAAAAGAATGAGAAATGAAAATGTTCTGAAAATTGCTTCAGATATATTATATACAATATAAATGAAAGAGAGTCCCCGGGTGGTGCAAATGGTTAACTTGCTCAGCTGCCAACCAAAAGGGTGGAGGTTCAAGCCACCCAGAGGCACCTCAGAAGAAGGCCTGGGGATCTGCTTCTGAAAAATCAGCCATTGAAAACCCTATGGAGACAGTTCTACCCTGACACACATGGGGTCGCCATGAGCTGGAATTGACGCTATGGCCGCTGGTTTGGTTTTTTGGTATACACAAGGATATGGGAAGCTGACTAGGATATACTGTTAAACTAAAAAAGAAACTTGTAGAAGAATATGTAAAGAAGCACGCACAACTTTGTAGGTGCATCTGTGTGTGTGTCTAGAGCTAGAACCATAATGAAATTGCTAACTGTGGACCACTCTGGGGAGGGGAAATTCAGGAGGCAGGAGTAGCTGGGAGGTCAGAAGGAGAAGGAATATTTTCACTTTTTACTTTCTATTGTTTTGTATTCTCTGTATCTTCCTTTACAACGAACATGCATTGTTAAACAAAATAACTAATTTTTAAAAGTTTAAGCAAAATATAACTGATCTAAAAAAGTAGAAAATACACACAAAAAAGTTAAAGCTTCTAATATGGGGCCAGGACAGAACCTTGAAGACAGACAAAGAGGAGGTCCTGGATGGATTTACTTCTCTGGTGCAAGACTGGGTGATATTACTGGAGTATTTTTTTTTTTTTTTTGTAAGTGCATGAAGCTAATCTGCTCTGAGGTTAATGATAATTATACATTGTAACCTGTTTGTTTTATTGGATTTTTAATCAAACTTTAAACAAAATAAGCAAATGCAAAGCCACCACCTGAGCCTTGGAGCACAATAGCAGCCTTTTCCCGTGCTGTCCTTTCGTAGATTAATGACATGAAATTGGCTTTTAGGGGACCACCAGTTCTCCAGAAGCCTGGGGGAAGAAGACATGTAGAGCTCCCTGCCCCCTGCAACATTGAATCAGGACTTCGTTTAATGGGGTGGTCAAAGAGAGACAGAAGGATTTGCCTGCAGGCAGTAGCATCTTTAAGCAAATCCAGTTGTCCCAACAAATATGTCAGTCAGCTCCAGGTGGTCATTTAGCATGTAAAGTGATCATACAGTAGGAAGTGGTATTACCAATGCGTGGCAGACACTTTTAGCTGTCCAACCTAACTGCCATTTTCCTGCTCTTCTTTCTTACCAGTGAGCCCTCCCCTCTTCACATTCCAAGGGAACCTGAAAATCCAGACATTTCACTCCCTAGCTTCCTTATGGTCAGGGCATAAACATGTGACCCAGAGGGACTAGGTCTGGAGAGAAATGAAGGAGAGAAACCTGTCTCTCTCCCTTTCTGCTTTTGTACATCATTGCATTTTGCTACTGCGGCTGCCACCTTGCAACCACCAGGGGACACTGAGGATGACAGGGCAGAAAGACGGAAAGAATCTGGGCCCATCAGTGAGCTGTGGACCCCACCTTGGAATCCCCTACCGCTGTATTTCTACCTGCTCTGCCTTGGGACATGTAGGGCTCTGTGGTCTGCTCACAGGTTGAGCAGACAGGAGGTCCTGTGCACATCTTTGGCATAGCTAAGGGGATGCCGTGGGTTTGGGGCGGAGGTGTTAGTCATGTGAACAAGGAAAGCTCTTGAGTCACCCACTGGGGTCTGGGAAGGTCCAGGAGGTATGGCAGCTGAAGATGGAGGATGAAAGCCCCCTTGGGAGGCTTGCTGCCCCTGCCCCAGACAGAGTGCCAGTCACCAGAGGGAATCTGCATTTGCCAGCCCAGTTAGCAGTGAGACAGAATCTACCTGGCTGTTCATAGCGAAAGCCTGATCCAGCCAATCTACTTCCTTGGCACAGAATTTCTCACTGTTGGCATCAAGACAATGCATCCTCCCTGGTTCCTGCAAGAACCCTCTTCAGCGATGTCGTCCTCCAGGGCACTGCAGACTTCTGTTCCTAACTGTTACTCTGACTGAGGGCTCTAACTCCTGGGTAATAATAATAATATAATTATAATAATATAATGAAATAGCTAACATTTACTGGGCACTCGCTTTGTGCCAGGAACTAGTCTAAGTGATTTTATGTATTAACTCACAAGAGTTCTATAAAGAAGATACTATCACTTCACCCATTTTACAGATGAGAAAACTAAGGCACTACATAACTTTCCCCGCATTTCACATCTAGTAGTGGCATAGCTGGGCTACAAATCTTGGCGGTTTGGCTTCCAAGCCTGTGTACTCAACCCCTACACAAAACCACCTCTTAGAAATAAGCTTCTTTTGGAGCCTAAGGGGAGAAGCAGAAGAGAGGAATTAACCCGAAGAAAAGGTATAAGGGACAGGGTAGAAAGAGAGAGAGGCCACAGGGTAGGAAGAAACATTGGGAAAATGGTTTACAATGTGAGTGACTTACCCTGTGTAACCAAGTCACTCCATGTTCAATCCCACTATATTTCCTCCTTCACTTCTTTCTGCAAAAGCAGACAGGGCATCACTGTTGTCAAAATATTTCCCTTGCTCTCTTGCCAAGTTTCCCAAGCTCTTCCCCGAAAGCTCCCACTTTTTTACTCCTTCGTTACTTTTTGTTTGTTTACTAATGTATTTGCCACCTAGTAGACTTGAGCTTTGGATTGTTGTTTTTCTTTTCATTGTTATGGAGGCTGTGGACTGTGTCACCCCTTCGGTGGCACGTGATAACAGTTTAAGCACAACATTTCTAATGGACTGGGATGGCCCTAACGAGGCCAGGTGACTGGGAAAGAAAAGGGCTGCCCTCTCCAAAGTGAAAGTAACCCTCAGTAAGGGCAAAGTTTGAACTGGTACTTGGACCCTAAAGAGCCAGTTTCAGTTTGCTTAGACAGAAAGAAGCCACAGCAATGGGAAGATACCTCTCACCTAGGGACGCTCACAGCCAAAATAAGACACTGGGCTCCCAGCACTCCATCTCTTCATGACCCACACACAGCCATTATTCCCAGTGAGGACGCCCCAAGCACCAATGAGACTGGGTCAGAAGCGGTTCACTAGAGTCAGACTTCCCCTTATGCAGTGATTCTAAACCCTAGGTACAGTCAAAATTACCTGGGAAATGTACAAAAACCCAGTGTCTGAGGCTGTACCTCGCAATCTCTGAGGTGGGATCCAGGCATCAGTATTGTTTAAAGCTTCACAAATGGTTCCAATGTGGTTGGGAACCATTTCCCCAAGATAACCTACAACCTTGTTGTTAAAATAGAATTTTCAAAAAGGTAAAACCATGACTTTTGTGCAAATATAAAAGGAATGTGTCAAATTTATTTAAGTCATCAACAAGAGAGCCAGCAGTATGTTGAACCAGTTCAAGGAGCCTCTGAGGGGCTAGGTATTTGGAGACAATGTGAGTAAAAGATTGTTGGGCAAGATACAAAATGGTTAATGTCCAACAGGGCCATAAATTATAACCTTTAGAGTTATCTGTTCCATTGGACAGAAATTTTTTTCATCTCTATCAGACAAAAATTTACAAGTTAATCTCTGCCCCTGCTGAGTTGTAAAATGGCCCAGACTATAGAAAGTCAACCCAGCACTGCTCTGAAAAAACACCCAATAATCCCTTCCCTGTTCCCAAATTTGGGGTACTTTTTCTGACATCATATAGCATCCAGGTTATCAGTTCAGACTTTGCTCTTGCTGAGGGCTCTTTCACCTTTGGAGAGGGCTGCCATTTTTCCTCCCAGTCAAGTGGCCTCATTCAGGGTCATCCCAATCCATTGGAAAAGATGTGCTTAAACTGGGCAGGGAAAGAATTGGGGTCTAGATTTCTTTCCTCTGTGAGGATTTCTTAGCCCCATGCAAATTTGCCACTACTTTCCAGCAATCAACAAGCCGTTCTGTGTGTGAGTGTGTCTGTCTATCTACTTAAGTGTAGGGGCGTTTATCTCTGCCACCACTGTGTAAGGAATAAGAGTAGCATCATTGGTCTGCCTATAGAGCTGGATTCTCAGGTGTTTGTGAGTAAAACAAACACAAAGCCCCATCAAACACTTCCCAAGAAGACTAGGCACCTATGTGCCTTATATCTGAATAACTGCTTTTAAACAAGTGGCTGCTGTCTTTGGTAAGTTTAAAAGATTTAGCTGAAAGGTTCACTTGAGATTTTCTGATGTTTTTAGTAAAGAACTTTGTCTAATCAGCACGAATCTAAGACAGAGAGTCGTGCAAAGGAGCACTTTTGTGTTTCAAGTTTTACTAAACATTTTAGGGGGGACAGAATCTTTTGAGAATTTAAAGAAAGCTGAGGACTTTTTCCCAAGGAAAAAGCACATGGATACATAAACACAAAACTTAGCAGACAATTTCAGGTGGTTTTCTACCTCCAGAAAAGTTTCCAAGTGGAGAATTCCCACTCTGAGCTCCCCAAACCCAGCAGAAAGAGCCAAGATAAACCATTTTAAAATGTTCTGTGTGATATGACTAAGCCCTATCTATAGAGTCTGAAGCTTTCCATCTTTTTGTAAAGATCCACAGAATGTATGAAATCGGTCCCTTTATCTGTAGGTTCCTGAAATGAGGAAATCAAATTGTGATCAGGGAAAAAAGTATTGCCTTAGTTATCTCCTGCTGCCGTAACAGAAATACCACAAGTGGATGGTTGTAATAAAGAGAAATTCATTCTCTCACAGTCTAGGAGTCTACAAGTCCAAATTCAGGGTGCCAGCTCCAGGGGAAGGCTTTCTCTCTCTCTCAGCTCTGGGGGAAGGTCCTTATCATCAATCTTCCCCAGCTGAGGAGCTTCTCAGTGCAGGGATGCCAGGTCCAAAGGACACACTATTCTCCTGGCTCTTGGTTCTTGATGGTAAGAGGTCCCCATGTCTGTCTGCTAGCTTCTGTCTTTTATATCTCAAATAGATTGACTGAAAACACAGCATAATCTTGTAGATTGAGTCTGCCTCATTAACGTAACTGCCACTAATCCCACCTCATTAATATCACAGAGATAGAATTTACAAGACATAGGAAAATCACATCAGATGACAAAATGGTGGACAATCACATAATACTGGCAATTATGGCCTAGCCAAGTTGACACACATTTCTGGGGGACACAATTCAATCCTTGACAAGCACCAAAGAGGAAAACTTCACAGACCTGCTTTTTGGTTGTCTCTTTATTTTAACTGATTGGCCAACTACTGCTGAAAGACATTCATTTGGAAAAACATATTTATTTTGCTCACCACATTTGCTTGCTCAGTTCACTGTTATGTACAGAGATTACTGGTTAATGAAGTCTGGAACAGCCTTATCCAGCATGCATTTCAGTTTTAGGCAGAAAACGCTGTGAGCTGTCTATATCAACTCCTAACTGAAATTAATCTTCACTTTTTCCTCAGCTTGAGTACTTTTTTTGCCCCTCCCACTCACAAACTCATTATTTTCATCTGTTAATTTACTTCTTAATTACTTACTTCTGCCATACTATCACTGTAATATTCAGTGGTTCCTGACTTAGTAAACCTTGGATTATTTCAGAAAAACATGTCAGGATGCTATTTTTTTTGGGGGGGGGCTGGTGTTAAAATAAGATTTACTTTGCATGCAGCATTAAAGGTGATAAATCTCCCGGCTTCCGAGAGGAACAGAACAGCATCAGATGTCACAGGAGTTCCTTCTTTATGCCGTTTATTTCATTGTGAAATTTAAAGTAGAATTTAAGGTCTTTTTAAAGATGTCATAGAGTTGATGAACAATGTTTCTGGAAAGAAGAAGAGGGAGTGATAAAGCCAGGGCTAGTGATCAGTCGCCAAGCCCCAGTACCAGGTGAGGTTTTTACATTAGGGAGCTCTTCGTTTGGGGCCAGTGTCCACTGTGATTTGTCAGGCATTTCTTCTGATTGGTTGAATGTCTAGCGTGACCAACTTGTCCCACTTTGCACGGGACTTTCCAAGTTTCAGCCCTGCAAATCCCACATCCCAGGGAAACACTGGTAATTGGTCCTCCAATTACCTTTTCAGCGAAACCCAACATCATTCATTTAAAAGTGCCTCAAGTCCACATTTTGTAAACGATTGGCTATCTTCAGGTTTATAATACACCCCAGATATTTTTTTAATACTCAAAAACAAATTTAAGAGCAGAATGGAAATTACATGAGTATTATGGCAGAAAAGAGGTCCGGTAGCAGAGAGATTAATTTGCATTGGCATTTATAATGGAGAGAATTTACCTATTATTTGTGAAATTAAAAATAAAGTTTTTTTTAAAAGAGACAGATAAAGAACTCTGCCTAAAAGATGTTAATCTGAGAATACTATAGCACAGAATTTCTCCTACAGCTGGGATGTGTTATTGTTGCTTTTAAATTGCAATCGAATTAACTGGAATAGATAATAAATTCACATGGTACAAAAGTTCCAAAGGAACAAAAACATATACAACAGTATATGTACCATGTATATAACAGTGTGTAATGAAGCATGTCCCTCCCATTCATGCCCTCAGCCATTCAACTGGCCAAACAATTGTTATTGATTTCTAGTCTATCCTCCAGAAATATTCTGTATAAATAGAAACAAATAAAAATATTTTTTAGAAAGTAAAACGATAATTACTGGAGATGAGGTTGGAGGGGTACAAGACATCCTCGGGGTGCTCCCAGGGGCCCTAGCCCAGTGCAGGGATCGGAACAGACCTCTCTCGCCTGCTGACTTTGGAGCGGCAAGGTAGAAATTGTTAGGCCCTTGAGTTGCTCTGACGTATGGTGACCTCATGCACAACAACACAAAATGCTGCATGGCCCTGTGCCATCTTCACAATCACTGGTTGGCTCGAGTCCATTAGGATAGAGTAAGCCACGCTAAAAAGGGCAAGGAAGGACTTTCCAGGAGGAGCAAGGAACAGCACGGGTAAACGCACAGCGTACTGGGCAGCTTGGAGCACTGCGCGAACGGGAAGTAGTTCCAGAAGGTCAGAGCGGAGATCCAAAAATGGTAAGGACAGGCAGAGATCAATCTGGAGGGACCAGTAGGGCCAGCAAATACGCTTTCTTTCAGTGTGAAAGCATAGTTTGTGTTTTAAATGAGTGTGAGCCAAAAAAAGGCAGATTAAGTCCCCAGTAGGGGGAAAAACAGTAAAAGGCCTTGATAGTCAGTTCCCTTGATGCTGAGCTCAGTGTGGAACCAACTTTGGATAATGTTTTAGATGACATGGTGTTGGAGGAAAGTATCTGCTACACTTATTCAAGACCAAAGTGCGTTTCCTCCAAGACGGATGTGCATCTCCATTAAGTGAGCCATAAGCGAGTCTTTGAGGAAGGTGGATGTTAGGAGAAATTATTTCAGAAAGGGCTCCATACCGATTTAGAGGGCCCTGACAAGCTCTGTGTCTTGTTGGGAAGCTGTATTTTAAGCAGCTCTCGTCAGCCCTGCCTCTTACAATCATAGCTCAACAGATGTCATAGCTGTGATCATCCTGAAGGCTTTCTCTGTGGCTGAAACTCTCTGCTGATGATGCTTAAGGCACACTATCCCCTCTGCATGTCAGTAGACTTCTGGCATCTGTAAACGTGTCCCGCTTGCTCAGCCGGTAAACAGGAACTCCCTTTCTAGAGGGAAAGCCTCCCACCGCTGAACAGTAACTTCTAAGAAAGAAAAGAGAGAATTTCCAAACAGTGCAAGACAGGGCTTCCCTGATCTGGCTCCGTATTGGAATTGTCCTGAGAACTTTGCGGGGGTGGGGGGTGGGGGGGGGGGGGAACAACACAGATTCAGGGCGCCAACCCTGACTTACTAGGTCAGATTGGGGGAGGGGTGATAAAGGAATTAGTCTTTTAAAAAAGAAAAGAGCCCTGGGGGCGATTTGGGTGACTCCATTTGCTAATCCAGAATAGGACAAAGTCTTTACACAGTCTTTCGTGATCTCAGAAGTCCTCTCAAATGAGCCTGATTTCACTGAGGCTGTGGAAGGGCTTCTAATCACTTAAGTTGGGAGACTCTTTAACTCCCTGGCAATCTGTTAGTCTCCATAGCAGAGGAAATGGTCAGTGGAGAAGAAAGTCCTTATAGAAACCCATTGGTGATGGGTCATTTAACTGTACTGGTGTACCTTAATGCAGTAAATGTGCTCCAGAAAAAAAGAGTGAATAAATCACATTTTTATAAATGGATTTTTTTTTAAAGTGTACTAGGAGACCTCATGATTTAAAGGGAGCTTGTAGGGCATTTTTCAAACCAGTATTTTATTTTAACTGTAATATCTGCTCATGTTACAAAAAAAATCACACCTAGTAAAGAAGAATATAATATGAAAGGTCACCCCATCTCCTTTCCTACTCCCCCACATTAATCCATTTTAACCCTTTCTTGTTTTCCAGAAAATTTGGGAGCCCTTTCCAGCACTCTCACGCACATCCCACACCAATGCTGCAGTACACATCCCTGGTGATATATCTTTGCACGTTTATGCAAGTGTGTCTATAGGATAATTTCCCAGCAGTGGAATGGCTGAGTGAAAGAGTGTGCAGGTCAAGTTTTTGACAGATATTCTCTCGAAGCATACTGACGTGTATTCCCGACAGTGGTATGTGGCAGCCTCTCTGTTCCCACTTCCTCTCCTCCCCTCTCCACTGTCAGACTGCTTCATCTTAGTCAACCTGATCAGTGGAATAGGGGATCTTGCCCTCATTTTACCTAGTATTTCTTTTATTATGAGGGAGGCCAAGCATATTTTCCTGTGTCTGCTGGACCCTTAGATTTCTTTTTTCGGCTTATGGAGAATTCTTTTGCAAAGCAATGCTCATTTTTCAAAATGATCCTTCAACCACCATGATTTATCCTTTTCTAGGCCTTGGTCATCATGAATCAGGGCAGAACAAGTCATTTCTAAGGGATGACCGTGCAAAGGTCACCCTTGTTTGAAAAAGCCATCACTTGATCCTGCTGACCCCTCCGTCTCTCATTCCATTTCTCTCCTTTGCTTTGCTGCCAAGAGGTTGGTCCTTATTTCCTCACCGCCTATACGTTCCTCAGCTCCCCAAGGCCTGGCATCTGTCCCCACCACTCTACTGACCATGTCCTCTGGAAGGTCACCGAGGGCCTCCTTATTGCTAAACCCATGACCTCTGCTCTGTACTCCTTCACCTTGATTTGTGGAGACACTTGAGATACCTCCTTCACCTGATAACCTGTGAGACCTCAGATTCCTAAGGAGATACTAATAGGAACGCTCTTTCTGTCCGAGGCTTGTTGGGAGGTTTGGATGAGAAAATGTGAATGTATTCTGTAAACAGCCCTGGTGGAGTAAAGAGTTGAGCTGTCGGCTACTAACCGAAAAATTGGAGGTCCGAGTCCACCCAGTGGCTTCGCGGGAGAAAGACCTGGCGATCTACTTCTGTAAACATTGCAGTCAAGAAAACCCTATGGGACAGTTCTGCTCTGTCACATGGGGTCACTATGAGTCAAAACCGGCTTGATGGCATCTAACAACAATAATAACAATAACTTGGTAAGCTATAAAATATTACATTAAGGTGTTCATTGCAGCCTTGAGCATTGTACGCTTTCAAGATCTAGCTACATGGGATCAAACTGACGAGAGCGACTCAAAAGATTGGATAGGAAACTTAGGGGGCAGGGAGTTCATGTTAATGGGGGAGGAACAATTCAGAAAAGGAGGGGGGAATGGTTGCACAGCTCAAAGAATGTAACCAGTGTCAGTTGTACATGTAGAAACTGTTGAATGGGTATATGTTTTCCTGTGTATAGTCTCAACAACAAAATAAATAAAAAATGTTTTAAAATATTACTTACAGCACTATTCACAGTAGCCAAAAGCTGGAAACAACATGAATGTCCAACAGATAAATGGATAAATAAAATGTGGTACATACATACAATGAAATATTATTCAGCTTTAAAGAGAGATACAGTCCTGATACACTCACGTACATGGATGAACCATGAAAATATGGTGAGTGAAATAAATCAACTGCAAAAGAATAACTATTGTATGATCCCACTTACGTGAAATATCTAGAATAGGCAAATGTACAGAGACTACAGTTTATTAGTGGTTAATCAGAAGTGGGAAGGAGGGGGAGAGAAGGAGGGAGTCATTGCCTAGGGGACACTGAGCTTCTGTGAAGGGGGATGGAAACTTTTGGAAACGGATAGTGGCGATGGATGCGCAACATGATGGAAGTAATTAATGTCACTGAAATGTACATGTGAAAAAATGTTGAAATGGTGATTTCACCGCCGTTTAAAAAAAAAAAAAAACTACATAAATATAAGTTATTATTCTTTGCCTGGGCCCCTGCAGTTGCCGGCATAGGGTTGAGCTTAGAGGAGATACTTCGTTCTTATTGATCAAGTGATGAACTACCTCCCTTAGTTCTTGCTTCCTCTCTGAAGAAATTTTTATTAAGTACCTACTATGTGCCAGGAGCCCTGGTGGCATAGTGGTTAACAGCTCAGCTGCTAACCGAAAGGTCGGCAGTTGGAATCCACCAGCCACTCCTTGGAAACCCTAAGGGACAGTTCTACTCTGTCCTATGGGGTCGCTATGAGTGGAATCGACTCATCGGCAATGGGTTTGGTTTTGGTTTAGTGTGTGCCAAGTAGCATGCGGGGTGCTGGGGAAACAGCAGGAACCATTTGTGGGAAACCTTTGTTGAGAGGTGACTCTGCCAGCACTGTGCTTAGTACCCCACAGGGAGGGTGATGTTTAATCCTCATATCAATTCTCAAAGACAATTACTATTTTTATGTGTTTTAAAGATAGGAGTCTGAGCCCCAGAGAGGTTGACGTTCCCAAAGTTGCAAAGCTAGCCAGCGGAAAGGCAGGATTGGAACCAGGCCTCCATGACAGCTCCGTATAATGCTCATTACATTACACCCACTTGCCTTATATGGCTGTTGGTAGAGTTAAGTGAGATAATGCTTAATGAAATAAAGTAGATGTTGGTAAGTAAATGCTTAATAAAAGTTGTTGTCTTTGTTGTTGATGGGTGCTGTCAAGTTGATTTCTACCCATAGGAACCCCATGTGACAAAGTAGAGCTGCCCAATAGGGGCTGTAATCTTTCTGGAAGCAGATTTCCTGGTTTTTCTCCCACGGAGCTCCAGGGTGCCAAATGTTGCACAACCAGTAGACTCTTACCAACTCCAAACCAACTACATCAACATGTGTAACTCTGTTAAGAGCAGGTTCCAAAGAGGATAGACTCAAGCCAGAGCTTCAGGGCTCTTTGATTTTCCAGGTGAGCACAACAGCCATGTCCATTACCTATTCCCTCCTCCCGCCACAGGGGCCCTGAAGGACTCCAGTTTCAGCTGCTCATTTTATGCTGTCTTGCTGGAGGGAACAACAAGGGATCAGGTGTCACGCTACAACACTGAGCCCAGAGAAAGGGTTTCAAATCAAGTCCCTGCAGGCAGGAGAGTCGGCTGCTTCCTTGGGAGGTGAACTTGAGCCCTTCGGTGTGTGGATGGCATTCTGTTAAAGTGGGTACTCAGAATTAGGGATCCTGGGTCATTTAGTAGATTTACCAAAAAGTCAAAGAGAGACAAAGTTCATTGGCCAGCCATCCTTCCAAAAGACAGAAAAAGTTACCTCCATAGACCCAAATGGTTCTACCAGAGAATACACTTACCCCCGTGATGCAAGTATTATTGTGACAACTACTGCAGTTTCTTCTCCAATCTAAGACAACATCAACTGTAAGACACATTGCTTTTTAAAGTACCACTAAGACAAAATAAAAGCTGCTAATGAAACCATGACATGCCAGCCACTGTAAAACACACCCTTATTTCAGAGGAGGTTAACAACGTGAAAAAAATGTTGTGCATCTCGGAATCGATAAAATCGGTATTAGTAAGAACAACCAAAATGTGTTTTCCATGTGTTAAGCCGTCTTCCAGATGCTCTGCATACCTGATCTTATTCAGTCCGCAGAACACTGTGAGGGAGGCCTTACTGTCCCTCTTTGACGGGGGAGGAAACTGAAGCTTGGAAACATCCGAACCACATCCTGCAAGGTCATGTCGCCGGAACCCAGGTCCTCCAACCATGCCCAAGTGCTCTGTTTGTCACCACCGCAATCGGGTGGGAAAAGGTCAGCGTGTCCTTTGGAAGGCCCAGCAGGCCACGTGGAGTCACGGAGACCGAGCTGGAGGATGAGTGGTGGTGGGAATGCTGCCCGGAGACTGCCATCTTGCCGAATGAGCCTTGAACGTGCTGTGGATGAGAAAGGGCTTCCTGAAGGGTTTCACCAAGGTCATCGAACACTGAAGGACTCAACACAAGTTCAACGATGAGTTCGGCAATTTCATTTACCAACCAAACCAAAAAATCAAACCAGTTGCTCTCAAGTCAGTTCCAGCTCATGGCGACCCCATGTGTGTCCGAGAAGAATGGCCTCCCATAGGGTTTTCTATGTCTGTTTTTTTCAGCCATATTAATCTCAAGCAGTGAGCTAACATAGTGTGGGTGACAGCAAGGAAAGTGGAGAGACAAGACTCCCTCAGCCTACCATAACCTCACGTAATGTGGCTTAATTCTGGGATGCTCGGAGTCAGAATCAACTCCACAGCAAGGCAACGGGTAGCGGGTTAGGTGCAGCCCCAGACAAGCCCAGCTGACCACAATCAGGAACAGATGAGGTCCTTTTTGTGCATATTCTCTGAGAAACCTCCAATGAATGCTTGAAAAACAATTGTTAATAGTCACACGTGCTTCTGTTATTAAATGCGCACTCTCGGACGGGATTGCTCAAAGTCCTCACACCCTGGCATGCCTTACCCCATTTTCATCAGCTGAGGAAATGGACAAGCCGAAGTCACAGCTAAATAAAAGCCCGCCCCTGTGCTGCACAATCCTATTCAAACACATTTGTCATGGAAGAAGGAAACACCTGGATGTTTTTACGAGGGAAATCAGTTTTTGTGACTAAGACAGCAATACCCTCAAGCAATGCTTTGCAACCTGACCAAGTTTTAGGACTCACCTGGGGAATCTCATTAAAAATACCAGTCCCTGTCTCCCCCGCTCCCCCGCCTCCAGATTGTCCAAGAATAGGCTCTAAAATATGTATTTTTTTAAAGTGTCCTAGATGATTCTTCTGAGCCGTGAAGTTTCAAAAACCCTTCCCTGAAGGCAGTTCTTCCTTGGACTTGGAGAGCCATTGAAATAGGTGTTACCTGGGGTGGGTGACTTGCTAGATGCAAATTAACCTCTTGAGACAAACTGAAAGGATTCTGGTTCTTATCTATTACTTTCTCTAAAAAAACGAAAACCATCTTCCAGCCAGTTGCCTAGGCATTGATGAGGATGGGTTGCCCCCTTAAGCTACAGCATGAGAAGAAGTCTTAAGAACTGCTGATCAGAGGCAGTTGTTTTAATGGCTGCTATTAATCTCCCGGAAAGCAATAGTAGGTGTGCTCTCTTATTATTCCCATTGTACAGATTAGGATTCCAGAGCCCCAAGAGGTTAGTAACGTGCTAACATCTCAAGAGATAGGAAGCGGATCTGGTGGAATCTAAGCTTGAGGTTGCCATTTAAGTAAATGCAACCTCAATTTGGAAACACTATTTTGGACTTTTTAAAAACCATTAGGGTTTTAGGTAAGAAAGGTAAAGAAATTGGGTCCCAACTTCTGCCTTTTAAGCTCAAACAAGAATTCCCAAAGCCCAGAAGTATCACGGGCGCCGCCTGACCAGTTTTACTGTTTTTGTTTTGGAATGGTCTACTGTCTTATCAGTAGCCCTGGTGGTGGCACAATGGTTAAGCACTTGGCTGCTAACCAAAAGGTCTGCAGTTCGAACCCACCGGCACCTACAAGAGAAAAGACCTAGCGATCTGCTCTCATAAAGTTTACAACGTTGCAACCCCTATGGGGCAGTTTACTGGGTCATATAGGGTCGCTGTGAGTTGGAATCGACTCAAAGGCACACGACAACAACTGTCTTATCAGAGTCTTTGGGTGGTGCAAATGGTTAACCTGCTTGGTAACCAAAAGGTTGAAGGTTCGAGTCCACCCAGAGGCGCTTTGGAAGAAAAGCTTGGCCATGTACTTCTAAACAATCAAACACTGAAAACTCTATGGAGCCCAGTTCTACTGTGACAAACATGGGGTCACCAAGAGTCAAAGTTGACTCCAAGACAACTGGTTTTTACTGTCTTTTCATCCTATTTAATAAGATAGAAAAATATTCATTGCACTTCAGTTGCAGCCATTTATAGTTCTAATTGCAAGGGAGAAGCTTAAAGGGACATTAACTTCTATACAAATCCAAACAAGACTACTCTGTCCTCGTGAGTGTTGATAAAATAATCCCTTAGTTTTGTTGGTCAAACTTCAGTGTGCGGAAGAACTCCTATTGCAGCTGTTAAAAATGAAGATTTCTGGAACCCTGCTGGGTTAGGTCTGGGGAGAGGTCCAGAAATGTGCATTTTAATAAACAGCCCAGTTGAATCTAACACAGGTGACCCATTTATGAGATTCTGCGTTAGTAAAACTTATTTGGAGCTGATTTCCACCCTTACTGGTCTTTTTCCCTTCAAGAGAGCCTGATTTTCGACTCAATACAGAATTGTCGGAGGTGACTGATAGAGCTCCAGGTTTCAGGAAAAACGGGTGAATTACCAGCAGTGATTTATGAAGTGAAATAACTCAGTCCTTTAGGCAAATAGGCTCCCCCTTGTGGAATGTCTTCTTCGGCCGTTACGGGCCTCGTAAATGAACCACAGTCTTGATACTGAGCCGATCGACACAACTCAACCAAGAATACTCTTGTGGTTGGCAGAGCTGGAATTCTGGGAAATCTGTTTGCTTTCCTGCATCCTACTTGATTTCTTGCATCACATCTGATGCTTGGAGTTCTCGTCTCACTGATGGCATGAATTGAAATTAATTGAATTAGTTGGTCTCCAATTTTCATTTGTACAAACCCACTTCGAATTTAATTCAGCAATGCCTGCTTTCCTCCCTTTCCTCCTCTCTTTCTAGAGGTAAAATCCCTAGATAAACAAACCAACGAAAAGGTTTTTTCCCTTGGCTATTTCCAAAGATAGATAAGCTAAACGAATTTTGTATAATAGGTTCTATCATCATTTCTAAAACCAATATTTTTTTTTCAAAATCTCTTAATTCTATGATAATCTCTTGTAATATGTGTTTGCTGTATTATTTAAGATTATTCAATTTTGCTATGGAAAATAAGAGAAACAAATAGGGAGAAGAGATGAAACTAGACGTAGAAGCAAGTAGCTTAGGAGATGCGTTAGCCAGAGATAAAGTAAGTAGAGCAGTACGTGTGCTAAACGTAGATAGGAAAGGATGAAAAGTCCAAGAGGCACCAAATACTCCGGCTACACAAGTTAGAGACAAGATAAAAATAAGGGGTATTGTGCAGGAAATTACATTAATTCAGTGGTTGCTTCTGAGTACATGAGGCACGTGAGGCATTCAATATTCCTGAGATCTTAAATTGGTTTCCTGTTGGTGACACCTAAGGAGCCCCTGGGTGGTACAAACGACTGATTAACGAATTGGGCTTCTAACCACCAAAGACAACTCTAAAGAAAGGCCTGGCAGTCTACTTGTGAAAAATCAGCCATTGAAAACTCTGTGGAGCACAGTTCTAGTCTGACACACACAGGGTCAAGATGAGTCGGCAGCGACCGGACAGCGACTGGTTTTTATTGTGGCCCCAAGGTGTCTGCCCAAGAAATGCAGATGGCTGCTCATCAGGATTTCCAGCAAACGACAGCTGTTGGCCAGTGTGTCTTGTATGTTCTGGACCCGGGTACCTTCCGTCTGCTGGGTCCCCTTGCTCAGACCTCACGTCTGGTTCTCCAAAGCACACCACTGGCTGGGAAGACTGAGAGACACGTGAGTATCCCCCAACCCAGAATTCAGATAGTGTGGGCCTTTCACCCCACTGGTACCCTATATTAAATATGTTAGCCCATCCCTTTTCTTCCCCATTGCTTTGCAGTATGTGCTTTAAATCAGTTCACTATGATTTGAGCATTTTAATTTCATTTGTGGCCCTTTGAGTTAGGCGGACCTCTGAGTTAGCTTGCCTGGTGGCACATTTGGAGGCTATCATTGCATTGTGGTGATTTCTCACAGGACATCCCTTATTCTTGTCTTGCCTATAACATTTTATCTGTACCTCAGTAGAGACAATGTGTTATGTATGTGCAAGTTAACTTCACCACCCTACGTGTGGTGCATTAACACTCAAAATTCACGCTCAGCATCCAAAGGCTCCTAATCAGGAATAAACACGCCGGAGAAGCCCCCTTCTCCAACATCTTCCAACATCACTATCTGAGTCAGCACCAGAGGTTTTATAAATTAGCAGAAGAGATGTTAAAAATAAGTTTTCATGTGTGAAATGATGTGAAGTTGGCAGGAAATAGCATACAGGCATCTTCACTCTGGCATGGCTGAGGTATAATTATCTGGGGAGCCCAGAAACCTAAGGCCTTCTGAGTGGCACTAAAGCTGATAACTTGGTTCAGTTCTGTGTCTCGACTTACCTATTGTGGATTCTTTCACCTATTCCATTAGAAGGTTAATGGATCCTGCCATCACAATATGGTCCATTTGCTTCAAAATAAACTGTCAATGTAAAGTGCTATCAAAGTGCCTAAAATGACACAGGACCAGAACTTTACTGAGTTCACCAGACTAGATCTATGATTATTTTGTGTCTGTTTATTAAATGGCAAAATTAGACCTGAGACTTGCCTTCATTGTTTTCATTCAGTAATATTGTCAGGGAGGAGAGCTACAGTGCTCACCTACCTCTAATTGTTGGAGATTATGAATACTTACCAAAAAGAACTTGGAAATGGTGAATGACCATATTTACTGCATTCAAACTGTGGTATTGGCAAAAAATACTGAATATACTGTGGACTACCAAAGGAATGACTAAATCAGTCTTAGAAGAAAGACAACCAGAATGTTCCGTAGAAGCAAGGAAGGTGAGACTTCGATTCACTTATTCTGGACAGGTTATCAGGAAAGACCAATCCCTAGAAAAGGACATCATGGTTGGTAAAGCAAAGCGTCAACAAAAACAAGGGGACAACTCAGTGAAATGGACTGACACGGTAGACACAACAAGGGACTCAGACATACCAACAATCATGAAGATGGCGCAGGACCAGGCAATATTTCATTCTGTTATACGTAAGGTCACCATGAGTCGGAGCCCACTCGACAGCAACTAACAACAACAACAGTAAGTTATCTATTGCTGTGTAACAAATTACCCCCAAACTTAGTGCTTTAAGATATTAAGCACTTGCTACTATCTCACAGTTTCTACGGGTCAGGAATTCAGAAGTGGCTTAGCTGGGTGGTTCTGGCTCAGGGTCTCTCGTGAGGTCGTAGTCAAGATGGCAGCTGGGGCTGCATTTAGACTGGGACTGGGCGATCAGCTCACTCTTAAGCCTAGCAAGATGATGCTGGTTGTTGACAGGAGGCTGAGTTCCTTGCCATATGAATCTCTCCAAAGGGATGCTTAAGTGTCCTCATGACATTGAGGCTGGCTTTTCCTGGTGGCACAGTGATTAAGAGCTTGGCTGCTAACCAAAAAGTCGGCAGTTCGAATCCACCAGCCGCTCCTTGGAAACCCTGTGAGGCAGTTCTACTCTGTCCTATAGGGTCACTATGAGTCTGAATCAATTTGATGGCAAAGGGTTTGGTTTGGTTTGGGTTGGGTTTTTCCCAGAATGAGTGATCCAAAAGACAGCAAGGCAGAAGTGGCAATATTTGTTAAGGTCTAGTCTCAGGTATCACACACACCGTCACTGCCACGTTTTATTAAAAGTGAGTCATTGTGACTTCCATACTCAAGGGGAGGGGAAATTAGTCTCCACCTTTTATAGGGAAGAGTATCAAAATAATTTATGGACATATTTTTAAACCACCACAAGGCACTTACTTGATCTTCATATTTTCAAGTCAAATGGAATTTGTTCTGTCTCCTCCATATTCTTTCATTCTGTTGTACATGGGGTTGCTATGAGTGGGAACCCACTTGACGGCACCCAGCAAAAACAATAGCCTCCATATTCTTACAATAAATATTTGTCAACCACTTAACTACGTGCCGGGTCTTGCTATACCAAAAACCAAACCTGCTGCCGTCGAGTCGATTCCGACTCCTAACGACCCTATAGGACAGAGCAGAACTGCCCCATAGGGTTTCCAAGGCTGTAATCTACAGATGCAGACTGCCACAGCTTTCTCTTGCAGAGCAGCTGGTAGGTTCATACTGCCAACCTTTCGGATAGCAGCCAAGCGCTTACTACTGTGCCACCAGGGCTCCTGGTCTTGCTATTTGTCTTAGTTAACTAGTGCTGGTGTAACAGAAATAGCACAAGTAGATGGTTTTAACAATGACATATTTATTCTCTCACTGTCTGTGAGGCCAGAAGTCCAAATTCAGGGTGCCAGCTCCAGGAGAAGGCTTTCTGTCTCTGTTGGCTGTGGGGGAAGGTCCTTGTCATCAATCTTCCCCTGGTCTTGGAGTTTCTCTGCACAGGAACCCTGGGTCCAAAGCACACTCTGCTCCCAGTGCTGCTTTCTTGAAGGTATAAAGTCCCCTTGTTTCTCTGCTTGCTTCCTTCTTTTATATCTCTAAAGAGATCGACTTAAGGCACAGCCTAACCTTGTAGATTGAGTCCTGCCTCATCTACGTAACTGCTGCTAATCCCACCTTATCAACATCATGGAGGCAGGATTTACAACACACAGGAAAATCGCATCAGATGACCAAGTGGTGGACAATCACACAATACTGGGAATCATGGCCTAGCCAAGCTGACACATAGTTTTGGGGGACACAGTTCAATCCATGACACTATTGATGTTAGGGGTACAGCTTTGAACAAAGCTGATGAGGTGGAGGAGGGGAAAGGATAGAGGGGACAGCCAGTCAGCACAAACCCAAATCAACTGCCAAGTGCTACAATAGGGAATGGTGGGGACTGCAGTGAGATGGGGGGTTCCTGGGGAATACAGATGGTTAACGTGCTCAGCTGCTAACCAAAAGGTTGGTGGTTCGAGTCCAGCAGTAGAAACCTCAGAAGAAAGGCCTGGTAATCTACTTCCAAATAATCAGCCATTGAAAACCCTATGGAGCATAGTTCTAGTCTGACACATGTGGGTCGGGTGAGTAAGACTCGACAGCCTCTGGTGGTAAAATGTGGGTACACACCCTGTCCAAAGAAGGCTTTCAGTACCCAGTTCTGTGGGGAGATGCAGGCTCAGTATTTTCAGACCTTTGGACTTTTTTTTAAAAAGAAGGTAGAAATCTGGCCTTATATGTAAAGTTTCAGAATTTTAATGTTAGCAACTAATTCAATTGTTTACAAAACACTATGAGGGGGTAAAGTCAGTGAGCCAAAGTCAACCAAACCTCACCATGTTGCCTGGTCTAAACTTTAACAAACAAACAAACTCTACCTCTGATGATTTCAAGATGCGGTGAGCAAAAGCAACCGGGAGCTGGGAGCTGGGCAAGGTCTGAATGATAAGGTAACACTTTAAGGGTTGATATAAAGGTATCAACCAGACAAAAATACTCACGGAAAGCACTGATACTATCTTAGTGTTACTGATGAGCTGGCATACTGGTTGTTGGTGTTTGGTGCCATTGAGTCGGTTCCAACTCATGGCCCAGGTGTGCAAAGTCAAACTGCTGCCTAGGGTTTCCAAGGCTGTGACCTTTCGGAAGCAGATCATCAGGCCTGTCTTCTGAGGCACCTCTGGGTGGCCTCCAACCGCCACCCTTTATAGCTAATAGTGAGCGCTTAACCCTTTGTGCCACCCAGGGACTCCTGATAGGTACCCGTATTTTAAAATGGTATTAGTAAATTTTCCAAGGCTTAAAAGCAAAAATCCCCGGGAAGTAGAAAAAAAAAACCATGGTGTAGTAGAGGCAAATGAGAATATGCCTGAACTTAAGTCCAATGACTTTACAGTCAAACCTGCAGTGTCCTGAGTAACATTTGCTCTTTCTCTTTACAGAAAATAAAACAATTCTCGTATTTAAAAAATATATAGGTAGGTAGGTAGCTAGACAGACAGATAGATAGATAGATAGATACCCTAGACTCAGCTTATTGCTTTTCGTGATTTAAAAATACAAGCTATCAATACTCCTAATTGATCAATACCTTTGTCATTCATTTTCTTTTCCTAAATTGTTTATTCTGATTTAAGTCTCCAGATTACAATTGAGAAAAAGAAATGATGATGTAACATTGTCTTGCTTTAATAATGTCAACTTTGAAGTCAGTAAGATTTAATCTACCAGGCTTTCAAATTTAAGTAAGAAATCACTACCACTGGTCTGTAGATGAGACAGAGCGGGTGTAGATACTTAGTTTAAGGAGGAGAATGATGTCTGCAGATGTAATCACAGTGTTTATATCAAGAGGGTACTGGTTACAATCTGAGTTTTTAGCTTCGGAGTCTTGGTTCAAACTTTAGCCTTTGACCTGAGACAAGTGGTTATATCTCTGTAAGCTCTTCATTTTCTGATTTGTAAAAATGGAGATACTAAGGGTTGCACCTCAAAGTATTGGAGAGAGAATGGAGTCATACAAGTGACGCTTGGGCACGTTGTTAGTGCTCTGTAAATGTCAGCATTGTTGCCCCCCAGCTGCATGTCTTCCATATGGCTGCCTCCTGGGACAGAAGCCCTCCCAGCTCATACAGATGTTCTGAACCTTAGAACCCACAGGGTTTCTTGCAGGCCTCAATTTGGGCCAACAGCTGCTTTCTTCAAAGATAGTTAACATTGCCAGGTGGGTGTTTGTTAAGCCCCTGAAAACTTGCCTTAATGGTCTTTGTACAGGTTCAAATCCTTGAATTCTGTCCCTGACCTCCTCTCTCAGAAAGGGTAAATCACTTAAGCTCTTAGCTTGTTTGCCTGAAGAAAAGAATAAAAGTCACTTTCCCAACAGTGATGTTAATTAGTAGAAGTAAAGTGTTTAGGAAACCCAAAATGTGGTTACTTTTTAAAGGGTAAACCATAAATGTTAAGTGTGTTGGAATTTTATCACAGTGTGGAGGGAATGTCACTGTGGTAACACTTTCTTGCAGGAAGATATTAGATGGTGGTGATAATGCCTACCTTCCGGAGGCCGGGGTTCCTTTTGAGCGAAGCTAAGCAGCAGCATGGGAGACGAGGCAAGTTTTAAAAACTGGAGGGGGAAAGAAAAGAAATTTTATAGGACTTCTTTCTCTATGAGATTCCCTTAATAACAATGAATTTGTTTCCAGTTTCCAAAGATTTCTACTGTTGGATATCTCTAGCTTTAATGTGGGCATAATAGCACTGGAATTTACTCTTTGTCACTAAGGGGCTCCCGGTTGAGTGTTACATTGCTCACTCCACTTGTACCAATGAGGGTCCCTGAGTCACCAAATCAGTGTAATGGATTTTACGATCTGGTTTCTATCAGTGAGGCATTCGAGAATAAGCACTTGCTTAAAGAGCTATTTAGCTTTGCAAAGTGAAGCTATGATCCATCTGGCCAATAAAGTTCTTGTAGAAATCCCAAAGGGAGGAAAAACTCTCATGTCCCATGTTGAACAAGAATTCTGGGTTGTTTTGTTTTTTAAAGAGTGTTAAAAATTTTTTTTTTTTTTTTTTAATCACAAACTTCAAAAATTCCCCCGTAGGGTGAAAGAGTAGCATTGTCCCCGCTGGCTGGAGGAAACTGGGGCGGTTGGGCTGGGTGACTTTTCCTGAGCTTGTGATGGAAGCTAACAAAGGAGCCAAAATTAGAATCCCCAAGTTCCTGCCACCTCTCTTTGCTCCACTGAAGCCACTCCATTCCAGGCAAAAGCACTTGATGCTACCATTTCCTGCTTGGTCTCTGAGGAGTTCAGCCCTGCCTCATTCTCTATTCTTTTGCCTGAACTTCCAAAGACAGGCACATTTGTCAAAGTCCTCTCTCCCAGTGATCTGCCTGGCATCAGCCATTTTAAGATCGTACGTAAACAACAGGCTGGTGACACCCCAGCATTTAGTCCATTTGTTTGAGTGGGGTGGCGTGCCCCTGCAGAAGGACTACCAGGGATGATGATTAGAAGCGCTGGAAAATGGGTCCTAGGAGGCAGGGATGGAATTAGCTGAGAAAAGGAAAACAGAATCTAAAGGAGGCCTGGAAGAGGAAGTATTCCAGGGGGAAGAAAAAGTATCTGTTGTTCTACAGTGATTGAGAAGAGACCTAAAAATCAAAAGACTTAAATTGCAGGAAAGAGGTTAAAGAGGAGGACATTTTCTATTTCCTGGCACTGAGCAGAAAGGTGGATAACTTGAAGATGCTGATGGACTTAGAGAGTTTAAATGTAGTGCTGCCTCGGGCAGGGGAATGCACTAAACGAGCCTATTGGGCCTCTTTGAACCACGGGGTTCCAGATGAGTGCAAAAATTTACAGGAAGAGAGTCTGAGAGACAGGCAGAGGCACAGCGAAGGCATCTTGGTCAAATGCAGATTCTGAATCAGTGAGTAGGGCCTGAGTCTGTATTTCTAACAAGCTCCCAGAGGATGCTGTTGGGGTCAGCTGATCATATTTTAAGTATTAAGGCTCTAGAGGTGCACTGTCCAGTAGAAATACAAGGTGAGCCACATGTGTCATTCAAAATTTCCTAGTAGCCATCTTACAAAAAGGAGCAGGATAAATTAATTTCAGTATATTTTATTTAACCCAGTATGTCCAAAATATTATATATTTTCACCATGTGACCAACATAACAGGGCAGGGCTGGTACAGTAGTAGAATTTTCATCTTCCATGCAGGAGACCCAAGTTCAATTCCCAGCCACGCACCTCACGCGCAGCCATCACCTGTCTGTCAGCGGAGGCTTGCGTGTTGCTATGATGCTGAACAGGTTTCAGCAGAGCTTCCAGACTAAGACTAGGAAGAAAGACTTGGAAATCTACTTCTGAAAATCAGCCATTGAAAACCCTGTGTGTCACAGTCATTTGATCTGCAACAGAGCATGGGGATGGCCGTGAGTTGGGGACTGATTCGACAGCAGTTAACAACCACTGATGTAAACAATTATTAATGTGATATTTTACTTCCCTTTTTCTCGTACTGAGTCTTTGAAATCTGGTGTAGATTTTGCACTTAGAGTACATCTTAGTTTGCAGCGGCCCATTTCGATAGCCATATGTGAGTGGCGGTGTTGGAGCTGGGTGGGCAGCACAGACCTCGGCAGCCCGAATGTAATTGTCATCATTAGGTGCTACGAATTGATTTTTGACTCATAGTGACCCATGTGACGGATCAGAACTGTCCCATGGGTTTCCTAGGCTGTAATCTTCCCAGGAGCAGATCACCAGGTCTTTTCTTCGGCGGAGCCACTGGGTGGGTTTGAACCGCCAACCTTTCGGTTAGCAGCCGAGTACTTAATGGTTGCACCACCAGGACAACTCAGCACAAGTTTAGAACAGTCCAAATGCTGTTGGCAAGCTGAGAATAACTATGCTTTTAGTACTAAAATCCACTTGGGTGGGATCCAAGAAAACCCAGGGGCATAATGAATTCTCTGCTCCAGAGAAGGGTCCTCAGAATTTAATTTTTCTTCAGGATCCCCTGAGGACAGGACTAAAATGCAGATTCTTGGGCTTCACCCCAGAGAGAAAAACAAAACAAAAAACTAAATATCTGTATGCAAAATTAGAGACACGGCAGAATATTGAACCTCTTTCCTTTTTTTAATGCTATCGATGTGTTTGTTAGACAAACCGGACAACTTGTCCCTCCTTCTTGATTTGGCTGCTTGCTTCCCCACGGTGTTGATTCACTTGTTCTTCTAGCCCTGATAGTCCCTGTAAACTGGCATTTGTTGCCAGAGAATTGATTAGATTCAGAGTCCCAGAATTCTCATTAAAGCAGGAGTTTTCAATCCTGGCTCCACGTTGGAATCATCTGGAGGCTTTAAATATTACTGATGGCTGTGTGCCTCCCCCAGAGATTCTGATGTCATTGGGACAGGGATCGTCTGTGCATGGGGATTGTAAACAGCTCCCTGGTGGTTCTGGTGTGCAGCAAGGCTTCAGAGCCTCTGGATTGGACAAACTGGCTTGAAACAAGGCAAGTGCTCCTTAAAGGCCTTAAAACAGGCCTCCTCTGCCTCTTTCTCTTCCTGCCCTAAACAGCCTTGGCAGGGAGCCCCAGAAATAGCTCCATGCTGAGAATTAGCGTCACCTAGGGGGCTTAGAAAACTCCCAGTATCCAGACTCCATCCCCAGAAAGTCAGACACGCTTGTGCTACAGTCCTTGTTGTTAAGTGCCATTGTGTCGGTTCTGACTCATAGTGGCCCCATGGACAACCGAACAAAACATTGCCTGGCCCTGCACCATCCTCACAGTCGGTGCTGTGTTTGAGCCCACTGTTGCAACCACTCTCAACCCATCTTGATGAGGATCTTCCTTTTTTTCAGTGACCCTCTATTTTACCAGTCCTTCTCCAGGGACTTGTCCCTCCTGATAACAAGTCCAAAGTACGTGAGACAGAGTCTCGCCACCCTTGCTTCCAAGGAGTATTCTGGCTGTACTTCTTCCAAGACAGGGTGGGCCCTGGTATCTTTAGTTTTAGCATCTCCCCTGCTGTTTTTAACATTTAGGAAGGATTGAGATCTAGCACAGTGCGTCTCAGATTTTAACGAGGATAGGAAACAGCTGGGGATCTGTTAACATGCAGGTTCTGATTGTGCAGGTCTGGGTGGAGTCCCGGAGTTTTCATGTCTAATGGGCCCCCAGGTAATGCAGACCACATGTGTTGTGGAGCTGGACGGAACTACCTTCAAATTCTCCGTTTGCCACTTACTAGCTGTGTGCCTTTCAGTAAGTCACTTCATCCCTCTGAGCCTTTTTCCTCCCCCACAAAATAGAGATAATAATGTCTACCTTTAGCCTAACCCTTGCCATGTATTCGGTAAACGATGCTGTATTGTTGACTGGTGTGAACAGCACAGGAATCCTGGTTGGACATTGAGTCTCTTTAAGATTTTTTTCCCAGTGGTGCTAGATCATTTTGGGCAAGTTTGGCCTTCTAGCAGACCCTTTGTTAAAACCGACAGATCAGGGCATTAAAATAAGTATTCTGAGGCCAACATCCATATTCCTTTGCTGGGTGGCAGAGTTTCTGCTTAGCAAAGCGGGATTTGAGGTTATCCATGACCTGGCCTATCTCTTGTCCTCCTCACTACCTCTGGTAGGGTTCCCTTTCACTTTGTTTCCCCCACAGATCTGGATGACTTGCTTTCCTATCGTAAATCACAGCCAACACCACATGTTTCTATGACTGTGTTGAAATAAAGACCCTCTTCCTCCCGTCAACTCCACAGCAATAGGGTTTATGTTCCTCCCCCCACCATCTGTCCCCTTGCCCCCATGTCTGGCTCTCAGCAGGTTCTCCATACCCTGCCCGTTCATTGCTCAGAGGACGCGTTCTGAGGTTTGGAGAAGAAACTCTAATGTTAACATAACTTATGATCTACAAGTTGAGATCCTCTATTTTTAGCCATATGAACAATTTGGAAGTCTATAAATCACACGGCTGTGTAAACAGAACTAAAACCGCCTCTTTTTTGCATTAAGAAAAACAGTTTATATTTATGCTGTTTTTGAAGTTGACAGACCAAAAAAAAAAGAAAAAGAAAATCTGCTGTGGCTTCCTGACTTCCCAATGTGCCTGCCAGGTGCCTTCGGCATTGTTCTAAGTGCTCACAGGTCGCAGTGGAAGCTGATTAACCCCGCTAATCCTTCTCCAGGTCTGCTAATCCTTCTCCAGGTCTGCAGCCCTCGCCTGTCTGAATTACCTTTGGTATTTGTTTCCTTCCACGTGCTCCTCATTCAGGCACCTGACTCCAAGTCGATTTCAAGTTCCTATCATGTCTTTTGAGGGATCAGATAGATTAAAAGACTTTTTATTTGTTTTCCAGTAGAGATGTCCTTATGCTAAGTAAAGTGACCGAAAATGTGTTTTCTATTCAAATTAGAGGGAGAAAAAAAAGATATAGTCTCTCCATATCAGTATTTCAAAAGCAAACTATTCACTGATTCAAGAAGCAATTACCGGGTGTTTGCTGTGTTCCAAATGCCATGCTGAGTGCTGGGGAGGGGCCCTACAGAGATGAAAATAAGAAGTCTGTCCTGAGGGACAGGAAGCCCTAGAGCGAGAGAAACCTACGTGTGTGACTTCCTAAGATATGACCACAATGTGAAAGGTGTTTTTCCAAGCCTTCCAGGTCCACACTGATTTTCCTTGGGCATTCCGTTCGTAACCCAAATAGTATCCATTGTGTTATACTTGGTTGTCTCACATCTGTCTCCATGGCAGGGCTGTAAGGACTCAGAGGTCAGAAACCTTGTCTCCGTATCTTTATGATCTAAACACTGCGCACGAAAGATGCTTGATGGACGGAGGAGAAGGGGGTGAAAGGAAAGAGAGGAGGGGAGCAGGGAAAGAGGGAGACATGGAGAAGGGAGGAGGGGAGAGGGAGAGGGGGGTAGGAGGTAGGAGGGAGGGAGACAGGTGGAGAGAGAGAGAATTTGAGAGAGAGCGTGCACCCACTAACAAGGGAGAGAGTCCACCTAGAAGATAAGAAATGGTGTCTGTGCAGCAGGCATTCAGAGCCTGTTGAGGGAGGTAAAGTGTAAGCCTTTAAACCTAGTAAGAATAACACTGGGTAAAAAGGAGGCAGAATCCATCAACTAACGGATGTGGTTATCCACACAATGGACTGTTTGTTACTCAGCCATAAAGAGAAATGAAGTTCTGAGACTTGCTACGACATGGATGAACCTTGAAAACATTCTGCTGAGTGAAAAAGGCCAGACGTAAAAGGACAAATGTTGTATGATCTCACTCATATGGAATATCCAGAATAGGTAAATGCACAGAGACAGCAGTTTATCAGTGGTTACCAGGGGCCGGGGGAGGGGAACTGGGGAGCCATTGCTTAAGGGGCACTGAGTCCCTGTCTGGGGTGATGAAAAAACTTTTGGAAATGGATGGTGGTGAGGTTGCACAACATGGTGAATGTAATTAATGTCACTGAACTGTATGCTTAAAAATGGTTAAAATGGCCAAAGTTTTGTTATATATATTTTACCACAATAAAAGTTTTAAACAATGAGGCAACAGACATTCAAGCCTAAGAAATGATACCTGGACAGGAGCAGAGGCCGGAAACGCAGAGCTCATCTGAGGAGAAGTTCATACCGTCTGCACCTCCGACTGGGTCCAGGATAGAGACACTGAGACATTTTAGGAGGGAGGTTAAAAAGTAGAAACTCTCAGCGGTGGAAATGACCAAGAAGGTAAAACTCCTGGTGGCATTGCCATCTTTCTGTTGTTCATTAACCCAACCTATGCTATTGTATGCATGGGACCCTAATTAGTGCAGGCTCTGAGGCAAGTTCTGGGGGCCCGGTAGTGAACAGCACGGATACCTGAGCTTCCTGTCTGCATAAAGTGCATACTCTCGCGGAGGAGAAATAAATGAACCAACCAGATCACACGCAGTGTGATAACTTACTGTGAAGGGGACAGAGTGCTGTGACAGAGTGACCAGTTGGATAGGGTGTCAGGGAGAGCCACTCTGGGGCTGAGCTCAGAATAAGGAATACAAAATAGGCATGCCAAGAGCTGAGGGAAACTATTCTAGCTAGAGTAGTGCTTCTCCACCAGGGCCAGTTTTGCCCCTCGGGACATTTGGCAACGTCTGGAGATATTTATCTGGGGGCGGGGAGGGAGGCTGGCATCCAGTAGGTAGAGGCCCAGGACGCTGCTCAACATCTTCCAATGCACAGGACAGCCTCCAGCAGCAAAGAACTATCTGGCACGACGTGTCAACAGTGTCACGGCTGAGAACTCCTGAGCTGGAGGGATGGGCAACTACAGAGACCTTAAAGCAGAGATAGACTGATAGGTCTGAGAAATATGCAGGAGGCCAATGTGGGCAGAGCATTCTGAGACTGAGGAGATTGGAGAGAGAGAGAGAGAGATGGGGCCAGGTCACACGGGGCCTTGTTGGAGGTGGCAATGAGTGCACCTGCAATGCTGTGCTTTGGAACGATTCACCTGGACCCCATAACTACTACAATTTATGGTTTCAGGTGGGTAAACACAGTATTTCCTTTAATAACTTTAAAATAAACAAGTCATTGCTTGTGGGTACTATTCCCGGCTCTCTGCTGTTCCAAGAACAGAGCAGAAATGACTTCAGTACAATTTTCTTCCAAGTGCTTGAAGAAAAGAACTTGCAAACAACCGGCCCCTTCGTTCTGTGGATCAACAAAATTCCCGCAGTGAAGAGGGAGCAGAAAATGGAATCGCGTTTAACCTTGTTTAATCCAATTCTCCCGTCGTCTGTCATACATCTTTATGGCTCTCTCGCCCACCCAAATTGCCAATGTGGGAAGAAAGACGCCTTCATTACTGAGAACCCAGACGTGATGGATGATGATGTAATGGTTGATTTGCAGCTGTTGGAAAACCAAGCTGTCCATGTTAAAACCTGGGTAGAGAGAAGCAAGACTGAGCGGGGAGTGGCTGTTAATGTGGTTGTGAAGGAACATGAAACAGTACGCCTTTGGAGGCTCTTGGCATATACACAAGTGTACAGTTTAAAATATTGATCAACACTTAGTTATCATCCACTCTATCATTCATGCGTGCAGCTAGTACCAGTGAGCAACTGCTATGTGGAAGTCAAGATGTGTCTGGTATTGAAAGCTGAAAAGAAAAATCAGACAGCCTTGATTTCCAGGAACTTATGGTTTATCAGTAAGATATCTAGCTGACAGAGTAGAATCTAATGCAGAATTAAAGGAAGGCCGGATGGGAGGCAGAGGCATCGATACACTTTCTGCCTGTCTAGCATAGATTCTCTTCATTCTGGTAAAAAGCAACTTGATTTTTCTTCAGGAAACTACCTCTCCCTCACTTTCAGTCCGTGTAGATTGGATCAGTTTGACCCTCAACATTCAACCTCATGCCACCAGGAGTGGGCACATGACTCAGGCCCAGCCAGTCAGCATGTTCCATCCCTTGGTCCCAGGGATTGATTCCAGGATAGACACATGACCCAGGATGGTCTAATGAAAGTTGGCCCTGTCAAACAGAGGGCCTGGCTGAGTGTTGACATGTTGGGGGGTTGGTGACCAGTGTCACAAAACAATATGTGTACTAATTGTTTAATGAGAAGCTAGTTTCTTCTGTAAAGCTTCATCTAAAGTACAATTAAAAAAAAAAAAAAAAAATGAGAGAGAGAGGGCCTGGCCGAGAATACATCCAGCCTAGAGTAAAACAGATAAGAGTTGGAGACAGGCTAAGTCTTGCTGACATTGTTTAAGCCTCTGAATTCAGTGATTATGAAGTTATTCCCCTAAACCACTGAAGTCCGTTTCTTAAATTATTTTTTAAATTTACATACAGTAGAATGGACTTATGTTTCGGTGCATGTTCTGTGGATTTTAACACATGCATATATTGAGGCAGAGTTCCATTTGTACTCATCCTAGTCAGCACTTGGTATTCTCAGTTTCTTTTAAGCCACTTTAATAGGTATGTGGTTTTTTTTTTTTTTAACTGTTGTAAGTACTTTATTTTTTTAAACTTTTTATTGTGCATTAGAGGAAAGTTGACGAGCAAATTAGTTTCTCATTCAGTAGTTTGTACATGAAGTTCCATGACATTGTTTCATTCCCTACAACTTCTCAGTAGGCTCCTCATTTCTACCCTAGTTTCTCTGTTTCCTTTCGTCCTGATTTTCTACCCCTTCCTGCCTTCTCATCTTTGCTTTTGGGCAAGGTATGTGTTTTGTTGGGTGCCATTGAGTTGATTCTGACTCATAGCAACCACATGTGACAGGGTAGAATAGCCCCATAGGGTTTTCTTGGCTGTAGTCTTTACAGAGTAAGCAGACCACTAGATCTTTCTCCTGCAGAGCCCCTGCATGAATTTGAACTGCCAACCTTTCAGTTAGCAACCAAACACTTAACCATTGTGCTGCCGTAGCTCATTAATAGGTATGTAATCTGTTGTCATCGCGTTGATTTTGACTCATAGCGACCCTGTGGGACAGAGTAGAACCGCCTCATAGGGTTTCCGTGGCTGTAACTCTTTATGGAAGCCAATTGCCACAATTTCTTGCGCAATAGGTACGTAGTGATATCAAATTGTGATTTTAATTTGCCTTTCCATGATAACAAGATGCTGAACATCTTTTCATGTGCTTATTTACCATCCATATATCCTTTTCAGTGAAGTGTCAGTTCATATCTTTTGCCCATTTTTGTTTGTTTTCTTACTGTTGAGTTCTGAGAGATTTTTTCATGTATTTTGGAGTCCCTGGGTGGTGCAGATGGTTAACACGTTCAGCTACTAACCGAAAGTTTCAAGTCCACTCAGAGGCACCTTGGAATAAAGGCCTGGTGATCTAAAAAGCAGCCATTGAAAGTCCTGTGGAACACAGCTGTATTCTGGCACACCTGGGGTCACCATGATTTGGAGTCAATGATGGTAACTGCTTAAGTATTCCTAATTTGCCAAGAGTTTCTGTCATGAATGGATGTTGAATTTTGTGAAATGCTTTTCTGCTTTAATTGATATGATCAGGAGGTTTTTTTTTTTCATCTGTTAATATGATGGAATGTATTGACTGAATTTCAAATACTGAACCAGCCTTGTATTTCTGGGATAAATCCCAGGAATTTGGTTGTGGTGCATTATTCTTTCTATATATTACTGAGTTCAATTTGCTAATATTTTGTTAACTATTTTAAAGTCCTATTTTTGTTTAAACAAGTTTAAGTTGGATTTCTGTCACTTACAAGAATCCTGACTGGTATCTGTAGGTACAAGCAAAAGTATTATGAGAATTGAAAAGAAAGTATAATATCTGACTGTTATGATCAGGTAAGCCTACACAAGAGAGTTAATATTTGGGTAAGATCTGTTTTATTTTATAAAATTGAAATTATAAAGTAAAATTAAATTACTACAGAGGTTCCTGTAATTATTTTAGCAAATATTCCTAGACTTACATCAGAATAGTATGTTATTTTTAAAATTAAAATAGCTTTATATTTTGAGATTGTACACATGTATATAAATTGTACGAAGTTAAATAACGAAAGTATAAAAGAAACAAAATACAAATTTCCTGTAATATCACCAGAGATATACAACCACATCAATACAAGTTTTATAGGTATCATCTAGAACAGTATCTATCAAACTTTGCTGCAAGTTAAAATCACTTAGGGAGCTTTGAAAATACTGATGTATGAGTTCTACCTATAAATATTGTTTTTAATTGGCTTGGGGTGTTTTAGAAGGAATTAATGTGCAGTCAAGTTGGAGAACCACTGCTCTAGAACTTTATTTATATGTTTCCGGTGATATATACATTTGCTTTTTATTTTATGAAACTAAAATCAACTATTCTTTAATGGTCAGCATCTTACTTTTTTTAAACCAAATTTTTCATCTTGAGGTAATTATAGATTGGCATGCAGTTGTAATAAATAATACGTAATTATTCAAAATGTTAAGCACAGAGTTACCATCTGACCCAGAACTCCCACTTCTAAGTATACACCCAAGACAACGGAAAACATAGGTCCACACCAAAACTGTACACAAACGCCAATAGCATCATTATTCACAATAGCCCCAAAGTGAAAACAATGTAAATGTGGACCAGCTAATGAGTGGATAAACAAAATGTGATCTTTCCATACAAGGGAATATTATGCAGCCATGAAGATGAATGAAGTACTGATACATGGTCTACCGTGGATGAACGTTGAAAATGTGATGCTCAATGAAAGAAGCCAGGCACAAAAGGCCACATACATGTGGAATTCCACTGAAATGAAACATCCAGAATTAGCAAATCCACAGAAACAGAAAGCACGTTAGTGGTTGCAGGGACTGGGGGGTCGGGGTGGGGTGGGAAGAGGAATGGGAAATGACGGCTGATGGCTGGAGTTTCTTTTGGGGATGATGACAATCTGCTGGAACAGATACTGTGATGATGGCACAATGTTATGACTATACTGAACGCCACTGCTTTGTACACTTCTGAAGACTGAATTTTAGGATGTATGGATTGTATCTCAATAAAGCTGTTATTTAAAAAACTACAGAAAGATCCCATGTACCCATTACCCATTTTCCCTCAGTGGTCACATTTAACAAAGCCGTAGTACACTATCACAACCGCCATATGGACAGCGATATAGTCAACATACCGAACACTTCCATCACCACGGGCTCCCTTGTGTGCCCTCTTACAGCACACGGAGGAGTGCCATAGCTGGGTCAGATGAGAGTGCATGTTTAGCTTTTGGAGAAACTGCCAAACTCGTTTCCAGAGTGGCTGTACTGTTTTACATTCCCACCAGCCAGCGTATGAGTGATCCAGTTTCTCAACATCCTTGAAAGCATTTGGTATTATCACTATTTTTTATTTTAGCCATTCTGACAAGCATGTACTGGTATCTCATTGCGACTTCAATTCTCATTTCCCTAACGGCTAATGATGTTTAACATCTTTTCATGTGTTTCTTTGCTATCTGTATATCCTCTTTGATGAAATGTCTCTTCTTAAGTTTTGTCAATTTTCTAATTGGATTGTTTGTTTTCTGCCATTGAGTGTTGAAAATTCTTTACATATTTTAGATGCTAGTCCTTTGTCAGGTATTGGTTTGCAAATATTTTCTCCCATTCTGTGCCTTGTCTTTTCAACCTCTTCACATGGGCTTGCGCAGAGAAAATTTTTAAGTTTGATGATGTCCAATTTATCAACTTTTCCTTTTATGAATCTTGCTTTCGGTGTGAGGTCAAAAAACTCTTTGCCTAGCCCTAGATCCTGAAGATTTTCTCATTTTCTTTTTTCTAAAAGTTTTATAGTTTTACATTTAAGTCTCTGATCCATTTTAGTTAATTTTTGTATAAGTTGTAAGGTTTAGGTGAAGTTTCTTTTTTTCTTTTTTTTGCCTGTGAGTGCCTAATTGGTTCAGTGCCATTTGTTGAAAAGGCAATCTTTCCTCTGTTGAATTACTTTTGTACCTTTGCCAAATATATTTTGGACCAGTGCTGTCTAATGGAACTTTCTGCAATGATGGAAATGTTCTACATCTGTACTCTCCAATATGGTAGCTACTGGGCACCGCTGGCCACCGAGCACTTGAAATCTGGCTGTTGTTGTTGTTTGGTGCCATCAAGTTGATTTTCAACTCACAGTGACCGTGTGTGACGGACTACAACTGCCCCAATAGGGTTTTCCAAGATTTTGGCTATTGTATTGGACAATACAGTTTTGAATATCTTTCCACATCAAAATTTATAGCTCTACCTTACTCTTTTAAAAATTAAGCAGTATTTGATATATTTTATATATAGTAGGTATCTGAATTATTCTCATAAAAATAAACTCACCATACCAAACATATAATAGTTTTCTTCTCAGTAATAAGCTTGAATATGCCTGTATAATGTTGTTGTTGACAGGTGCCATCCAGTTGGTTCTGACTCATAGTGACCCTACATACAACAGAACGAAACGCTGCGCAGTCTTGCGCCATCCTCCCAGTCGTTGCTATGCTTGAACTCATTGTTGCAGCCACTGTGTCAGTCCATCTCGTTGAGAGTCTTCCTCTTTATTACTGACCCTCTGCTTTACCAAGCATGATGTCCTTTGCCAGGGACTGATCCCTCCTGATAACATGTCCAAAGTATGTGAGATGTAGTCTCACCATCCTTGCTTCTAAGGAACATTCTCGCTATACTTCTTCGAAGATAGATTTGTTTGTTCTTTTGGCAGTCCATGGTGTATTCAGTATTCTTCACAAACACCACACTTCAAAGGCATCCATTCTTCTTCGGTCTTCCTTATTCATTGTCCAGCTTTCACGTGCATATGAGGGTATTGAAAAATCCATGGCTTCAGTCAGGAGCACCTTAGTCTTCAAGGTGACATCTTAGCTTTCTAACACTTTAAAGAGGTCTTTTTCAGCAGATTTGCCCAATGGAATGTGTCATTTGATTTCTTATATTCTGTATAATAGTGGAAAGGAATAGTTGAAACCTCAGTTTTGAGAAAGTCGTACCTATTGCATAGTAAATGTATCAGTTAGGGATACTTTCAGCAGCAAACAGATAATTCTACCCACAGAGATTTAAACAAAAAACAGTTTATTCTTCTTTTATAAATGTCTGGAGATGAGCAGCTTATGAATGTCATCAAAGACCTAGGCTTTGTTCTATCATTTTGCTCTGCCATCCTTATCTTCATGGTTGTGACCTCAGGGCAGCAGGAAGGCTGCTAGAGTTCCAGCACCACATCTGTGTTGAACTTAGGAAGAAGGAGAGAAAGCAAAGTGCCAGCTACATTCACCTCCCTCCTGTTTTCAAACATACCAAATTTCAAGCATAACCGAAGTAGAAAAATAAATGTATTGAACTCCAGGTACCCAGCATATATAGCTTCTTCAATGATCAGCTAATAGCTAAGCTTGTTCCATCTATATCCCCACCTTCTTCTTTCACTCCTGTGTTATTTTGAAGTGAGTCCCAGTCATCATTATAATTTCATTTGAAATTTCAGTATGTATTTCTAAAAGAGAAGATTGTTTTGTGTAGACACAAACACTAAAACTTTAACAATAATATAATCAAATATCTGATAGTCCCATAAATGTCATAAGTTTTTATAATTTCTTTGAATCAGGATCCTCTGCAAATGACTAATATGGTTCTTAAGTCTTTTATGAATCTACAGGTTATACTTCCATTTCTCTCTTTTTATCTTTGCAATGCATTCGTTGAAGACATAAGGCTGTTTGTCTGTAGTTTTCCATGGCCTGGGTTTTGCTGATTGCATTTCTGTGGTGTCATTTAACAGGCTCCTCTTTCTTCTTTTTTTAAAAATTTTACTGTACTTTAGGTGAAAGTTTACAGTGCAAATTAGTTTCTCGTCAAAACTTTATATACAAATTGTTTTGTGACACTGGTTGCAATCCCCGCAATGTGTCAGTACTCTTCCTCCTTTCCACCCCAGGTGCCCTGTGTCCATGCATCCAGTTTTCCCGTCCCTTCCTGCCTTCTTGTCTTTGCTTTGGGCAGGTGTTGCCCATTTGGTCTCAGATACTTGACTGAACTAAGAAGCAGTTTCGTCGTATGTGTTATTGTTTGTTTTATAGGCCTGTCTAATCTTTGGCTGAAAGGCGGACTTCGAGAATGGCCTCAGTTCTGAGTTAGCAGGCTGTCCAGGGTCTATAGTCTCCGGGGATCCTCCAGTCTCTGTCAGACCATTAAGTCTGGTCTTTTCTTGTGTGAATTTGAATTTTGTTCTATATTTTTCTCCTGCTCTGTCTGGGACCCTCTATTGTGATCCCAGTCAGAGCGGTCAGTGGTGGTAGCTGGGTGCCATCTAGTTCTTCTGGGCTCAGGCTTGTAGACACTGTGGTTCATAAGGATTGTTAGTCCTCTGGGCTAATGTTTTCCTTGTGTCTCCTCTTTCTTCTTTATTTGTTGCAAATTGGTGGTTAGATCTAGAAGCTCAATCAGATTTGCAGATTCACATTCAACTTTTTTGGCAAGATTATTTTATAGGTGGTAGTGTAGGCTTCCATCAGGAGGCAGATATCTGGTATGCCCTTTTAAAAAGCAAGTTTTCCCAGAATACTCCGTCTCCCCCTCTCCTGCCAATAAGACCTTCTGCTTAGGTCTTATTGGCCAGAATAGGATCACATGACTATTCTAGTTGCAATGGAGGATGGGAATAAAGCACCTCAAACTACATCAGAGTTGTCTCGGCAAGGAAGAAGGGGCAACAGATATCGCATAGACAGTGAATACTGTCTGCTATAGTAGTTCAGTAAAAACTCATAAGTAATGCCAACTAATAAACATTATTTATAAAGCATTATGAAATAAGTAACATTTATTAAATGTTAACAAGGAGAGAATGATTAAGGTAAATGGTAACTTGTCATACTACTCTTTATACTTGCTGTGTTTCAAATAAACCCACCTATGTACTGTGGTTTGTGGTAAGCACAATACAAAATGGTACTTCTCAGATTGTTCTTGTTAAAACTACTTGATCTTCTAAAATTGTTCCTTAGCTTCTCAGTATCATCCTGTTTGATATGATGAAAGGAACATATTTCTAAGATTTTTGAGGATCCTGTAGTGAAGGCTGAGGAATGAACATATTTTCACATGAGAATATTATGTAGATTTACTGTAAAGTTGAAGAAGCTGTAGCGTGACTTTCTGACTAAGTCTTCCATATTCAAATCAATTTTATGATACTTTATCAAGGAAACAAGTCTTTTTTATTTTTCAAAATAAATGTTTCATGTTTATAAAAATAATAGAAGTTAATTGTAGAAAAGTTAAAAAACATACAAAATTTAAAGAAGACAATAAAAATCATTGGTAATTTTACCATCCTGAGATAATCATTGTAAGTATTTTAGTATATTTCCTTCCAATCGTTTTAACATGCATACATATTTTTTATAAAGTTGAGCTAAGACTATGTGTCTGACTTTGTCATGATTTTTTACCTTACATACTAAGGTAGCATTTTCCCCACGTCTTCACAAACGTCATTTTAATGGCTACGCAAGAACCTACTACATCAATAGCAGGTTTTTCAACTTATTGCTGTGCATTTATAATTTGCTGTTATAAACAATATTGAAAGGAACATCTTTATAAATATTTTTTAGGGATCTCCATTTCTTATTATCTATATTTTAAGAAAGTATTCAGATTTAAATTTGGGGCCAAAAGATATGAACATTCTTGAGGTTCTTGATGCATACCGACCAATTGTTTTTCAGAACATTTCTACCAATTTTTATTCCCCTGTCAGCATATGAATGCCCATTTTACTGCATGTTTACCAGAAGTGAGTATCAATGATGGGAACATTTTACATGTGCATTTTCTTTTTTGTTTTAGTTTGCTTTTTTAGGGGATTAGTTTAAAGAGACATTATATATATGAAAAATCAGTCACTTCAGAAAAAAATGGGAGCCTTTGTTCTTTACTAACATAGAAAATCTAATAGAAGACCTAAATTCATTGCTTTCACATATCTAATATTTACTTGAAGTCCACTGTTTTTTGCAATTGTGGAAAGCATTATTATAGCTGTATGAAAACTGTTTAGGTTTTAATACATTCAATTTCAAAAGCATCATCGTGAATGGCAGCATAATGTTCTACTAAACAGCTTTATAATAACTGATTTAATTGAGCCCCTATATTTGGATAATTGTTTCCACATTTTAGCTGGAAATGCACCATGAAGATTCCTGTTCATAAACTGTTGTCACCATTTCTGATTATGCTGGAGCTACAGGTGGTTACTAGAGTTTGACTCTGACTCTGGAATTTAAATCTGGTAACTAGGCTTTGGAGGAACTCTGGTGGCACAGTGGTTAAGCGCTCAGCTGCTAACTGAAAGGTTGGCGGTTTGAGCCCACCAGCTGCTCTGCAGGAGAAAGATGTGGTAGTCTGCTTCCATTAAGATTACAGCCTTGGAAACCCTTTGGGGCGGTTCTACTCTGTCCTATAGGGTTGCTATGAGTTGGAATCAGCTTGTCAGCAATGGTTTGATTCGGTTTTAACTAGACTTCAGGACTTTTTTCCTAGTTCTTGGTAGCTTCGCTTCAACTTAGTTAACCCCTCGGTGTCAATTTTCACTTCTTTAAAATAGGAATAATAATAGTCCCCACCTCAGGGGATTGTTGTCAAGGATTAAATGAGATTGTAGCTACTTTATTCCTGCCTATCCTCCCCCCACTCTTTGTCCTTCTCATGTGTTGAATTCCAGGAGCAAACCCTGCTTTCACCACCTCGGAGTAGGCTTATGACACGGGTTGGCCGAGTTCACACCACTGGTTCAGGCAGGGGTACGTGACCCAAGCAAGGTCAATGAGAATACATTTTTGGGAATAAATATGGAACAGGAGTCAGCAGAACCCAGTGAAGGAAGCCAAAGCAAAGGAGGGCAGAGCCATTGGAGCACAAGGGGGCATTAGGAGCCATTGTCTGAGCCACTGGATCCAGCCTTACCTAAAGCCTTGCACTTCCCAGCGGTAACATGAATCAGTAACTTCCTTTTTTTGCTCCAATTGATTCATTTTGGGCCTCTGTTCCTTGTGACCAAATTACCTTATCAGTCATGTTTGCTGTTATTATTTAATCCTGATTTTTAAGTCTACCACCCATCTGTCAGTCTGTCCTACTGTGGTGGCTTGTGTATTACTATGATGCTGAAAGCTTTATGCCACTGGTATTTCAAATACCAGCCAGGTCACCTATGGCGAACAGGTATCAGTGGAGTTTCCAGACTAAGACCAAATAGGAAGAAAGGCCTAGCGATCTACTTCTGAAAATTAGCCAGAGAAAACCTTACGGATCACAACAGAACACTGTCTGCCTCGCTTGCTTTGGACATGTCATCAGAAGGGATCAATCATTGGAGGAGGACATCATGTTTGGGGAAGTAGAGGGCCAATGGGGGAAGAGAAACCCTCAGTGAAATGCCATGTTTTAAGAGGGCTTATATGGCTAGGATGTGAGGGCAGCCGCAATGATGGACTCAGACATGCCAGTGATGCAGGACCAGGCAATGTTTTGTTCTGTTGTACACAAGTTTGCCATGAGTCAGAGTTCATGTGTCAGCACCTAACACCAACAACTTTTTAAATAGAGTATTCAATCACACCGCTATTTGCTTATTCTCTTTTGGCGCTGGATATAGGGCTTTATGTAAGGACAAATGTTGTTGTTAGAGGACGTGGAGGTTTTTCTTTGTTACGTTTTCTCAGAATAAACATGTTTTGGTAAGTCTTAATTTCTTTTACCCTAAAATAAACATTGCCAAAAAATTTAAATCAGGATGACAAAAATGATTTTTTGTTGTTCTTTTGCAAGCATACACTTCACTTGTGAAGTTGAAAACACAGTTACAAGTGTTGTTTGTCTGCAATGAAAACCATCTAGGTGAAAAAGGTTAATGTGCTCAGTTTAGTTTTAACAGTGGATGAAATATACTGCATGCAAAGAAAGCCTCAGTAATTCCTCCCATTCTTGTACTCATGCTCCTTTGCAAGTTGACCTTGTTGCTCCTGCCATCAAGAACTGGAGTCTGTTTCCCCCTCCCCTTGAATCTGGGCTGGCCTGTGTCTTGCTCTGACCCATAAAATGCTGTGGACTTGAAGATGTTATGTAACTGCTAAGTCTAGGTTTCCAGATGTCTTGCAGCTTTCACTGTCACTCTCCCATTGCCCCAAAACCTCTTTGTGAATAAATCTGAACTAGGCCGCTGGAGAGGCCAACCGATAAGGACTGAGGTAGGTACTCCAGCCAACAGCCAGAAACAGCTGCCAGACATGTGAGTGAGGCCATCTTAGAACATTCAGCCCCATTGGAGCCTCTGGATGACTGTAGCTGCTTGAGTTACCTCAGAAAACACCAGCAGAAGAACTGACCTGCTGAGCCCTGCCTGAGATGCTGACCTACAAAATCAATAATAAAATGGCTGCTGTTTTAAGCTACTACGTTTTGGAGTGATTTGTTACACAGCAATAAATGATCTGGTAGATCGGGTGTCAGAAGCTTGAGCCCTCTGTTGTTTACAAGCCTGATCAGCTAAATCACTTAATTCTATGAGTTCCTGCTTCCTTTTTAAAAATGCAGATATTTAACTATCTGTTGCCATCATTCCAGATCTCAGGTTTTTAGTTTTAAGTAATACAAACTCAACTCAAAGAGGCTTAAGGAATAAAGGGAAATTATCAGCTCAGGTAATGGAATACTTTAGGGTTTGGTCTGGCTTCAAGTATGAGTTAATTCAGGGACTCAGATGATGATATCAGGAGTCTATGGGCCTTCACCTCTCCACTGGGCTTCCCTCTACATGTCATCTTCATCCTTAGGCAGGGTTTTCCCAAGTGGGGCCCACCTTGCGGCTTAAGGCAAACCGAGGAGGAAATTCCAGGACTGATTCTCATTGGACCAACTAGAAACAGGCGCCTGCTCCTAATCAGTCAGGCCAGGGGGCTGAGATGCTCCCAATGGTCAAGGCTGAGACAGGCATCCATGATGAGCCAGTGAGATGGGGAGACAGAAAGTGGGGGTGGGGGAAGAAAGGGTTAGGCTCACCAAGACCATCTGGGGAAAACAGCACAATGGAAAACTGGGATATTATTACCAGAAGAAGAAAAAAAGGATGCTGAGCAGGTAGAAAGTAACAGATGTCCACTCCCTTATCACATAGGCTTGCCAAGTAGATAACAGTAATAGCTTACGTTTATTAAACGCTTATTAGGTGCCAGGCACTGCTCCTAGCACTTTACATATATTAATTCCTTCTAATTGTCTCAGTTTAGGTGAAGTTATTGTTCTGCTTTACAAATGAGGAAGTGGAGGCAGAGAGTGGTTACGTTGCTTAAGGTCATATAGATAGAAGTAGAATCAGAACTCAGTGAGACTGGCTTCAGAGCTGTTGCCTTTAACCATCAGTCTATACTCAAAATGGTTCTCCAGCACCGTGGGAGGCAGAATTCTAAGATGACCTCCAAGATTCCAGCCCCCTGGTGTATCATCCTCTTCTCCTGAAAGTGGGTGGGACCTGTGAATGTGCTGTGACCCTCATTCCCTTGATCAGGTCACATTACATGCCAAAAGCGATGGAATAGTCACTCCCACAATTAGGTCATATACAACCCCCTCATAGCCATATGTGGGGAGATTCTCCTGCTGGCCTTGAAGGAGGAAGGTGCAATGTGGCTAAGAGGAGCCCTGGTGGCACAGCGGTTAAGTTCTCAGCTGCTAACCGACAGGTTGGCGGTTTGAATCTACCAGCTGCTCTGCGGGAGGTGTGGCAGTCTGCTTCCTTGAAGATTACAGCCTTGGAAATCTCATGGGGCAGTTCTACTCTGTCCTGTAGGGTCACTGTAGGGTTGCTATGAGTTGGAATCGACTCTACAGCAACTCGTTTGGTTTTCTTGGTTTATGTGGCTAGGAGGAGCTCTGGTGGCATAGTGGTTAAGTGCTCTGCTGCTAACTGAAAGGTTGGCGATTGGAACCCACCAGTCTCTCCGACGGAAAAAGATGTAGCAATCTGCTTCCATAAAGATTTACAGACTTGGAAACTCCATGGGGCAGTTCTATTCTGTCCTGTAGGGTTGCTATGAGTCAGAACTGACTCTTTGGCAATGGGCTTGGGTTATGTGGCTAGGATGTGAGGGCAGCCTCTAGCTGAGAGCGACCCCTGCGTGACAGTCAGCAAGAAAATGGGGATCTTGGTCCCACAACCACAGAAAGTGAATTCTGTTCAATAACTTGATTGAGGTTGGAAGAGCTTCAGATGAGATTACCTGGAGGTGTCCTGGACACCTTAATTTCAGCCTTGTGAGACCCTGAGCAGAGGACCCAGTTACTTGGACCCTGACTTCTGACCTACAGAATTTTGAGAAGAGTTGTTTTTAAGCCTCTACCTTTGTGGTAATTTGTTACTAATACCAGCACCTTCACTTTGTAGTCTTCCTATCTTCCCAGGGCCCAGCACTCCAGTGAGTCCTGCACTCACTGTATTGTGCAGCCTGTATATCACATGGGGGTTGTTAGGTGCCATGGAGTGGTTCCAATTCATAGTGACCCTATGTACAACAGAACGGAAAACTGCCCAGTCCTGCACCATCCTCGCAACCGTTCTGCTGTTTCAGCCCATTGTTTTAGCTACTGTGTCAATCCATCTCATTGAGGGGCTTCCTCTTTTTTGCTGACCCTCTACTTTACCAAGCATGACGTCCTTCTCCAGCGACGGGTCCCTCCTTATAACATGTCCAAAGTACATGAGACAAAATCTCGCCATCGTTGCTTCTAAGGAGCATTCTGGCTGTGCTTCTTCCAAGACAGATTTGTTCGTTCTCTTGGGAGTCCATGGTATATGCAATATTCTTCACCAACACCATAATTCAAAGGCATCAATTCTTCTTCGGTTTTCCTTATTCATTGTCCAGCTTTCTCATGCGTATGAGGCGATTGAAAAATACCATGGTTTCAGTCAGGTGCACCTTAGTCCTCAAAGTGACATCTTTGCTTTTTAACACTTCAAAGAGGTCTTTTGCAACAGATTTGCCCAAAGCAATGTGTCATTTGAATTCTTGACTGCTGCTTCCGTGGGTGTTGATTGTGGATCCAAGTAAAATGAAATCCTTGACAACTTCAATCTTTTCTCTATTTATCATGACGTTGCTTATGGGTCCAGTTGTGAGAATTTTTGTTTCCTTTACTGTAGTCTTTGATCTTCATCAGTAAGTGCTTCAAGTCCTCTTCACTTTCAGCAAGCAAAGTTGTGTCATCTGCACATCACAGGTTGTTAAGGAGTCTTCCTCCAATCCTGATGTCACGTTCTTCATGTAGTCCAGCTTTTCAGATTATCTGCCCAGCATACAGATTGAATAAGTATGGTGAAAAGATACAACCTTGACGCACACCTTTCCTGACTTTAAACCACACGGTATCCCATCGTTCTGTTCGAATGACTGTCTCTTTGTCTACGTACAGGTTCCTCATGAGCACAATTAAATTTCTCTGGAATTCCCATTCTTCCCAGTGTTATCCATAATTTGTTGATCCACACAGTTGAATGGCTTTGCATAGTCAATAAAACACAGGTAAGCATGTTTCTGCTATTCTCTGCTTTCAGCCAGGATCCGTCTGACATCAGGAATGATATCCTTCATTCCACGTCCTTTTCTGAATCCAGCTTGAATTTCTGGCAGTTCCCAGTCGATGTATTGCTACAACCGCTTTTGAATGATCTTCAGCAAAATTTTATGTGATATTAATGATATTGTTCGATAATATCTGCATTCTGTTGGAGCACCTTTCTTTGGAATGGGAACAAATACTGATCTCTTCCAGTCAGTTGGTCAGGTAGCCGTCTTCCAAATTTCTTGGCATAGACAAGTGAGTGCTTCCAGTGCCGCATCTGTTGGTTGAAACATCTCAATTGGTATTCCATCAATTCTTGGAGTCTTGTTTTTCTCCAATGCCTTTAGTGTACCTTGGACTTCTTGCTTCAGTACCATCAATTCTTGATCATATGCTGCCTCACATGGGGGTGGGGAGGTTGTGATCAGGTGAGAAAATGTTAGGGCTACTGTCAGGTCATTTTTGGGCTACCGACACTTGGCACAGTGTCTGGTGTGTGAGTTGCTTTGTAATTGGTTGTAGAATGAATGAAAAGACACTCATTCATTTTCCGTGGGAATTTAGAAAGTTTCTGGGGCCTGGGTTGTGGGAGGTGCTTCCAAGAGCCTTTGGTCCCAGGGCATTTCACCAGACCAGATGTAATTTGATGCTTATTTTTACCGTGGAGTCTTTTGCACCGTTTGCGTGGTGGTAATTCATTCTCCAAACCCATGTGAGGTTTCCCCCAGTTCCGAAAACTTTTACCCCCAGGCCCCATTTCAAAATGCTTCTTAAACTATCATTTCATGGTCTTTTTACAGCTGTGGAGGCAGACAGGCCTGGGTTCAGAATTCCAGCTCTGCTACTCATTCACTGGAGAGTCATCATTTTACTCCTCTGAGCTTGCTTCTTTGTCCATACAGTGGGGAAACTGATTCTTACAGAATTGTTGTAAGGAAGGACTCTGTAGAGAAGGTAGCATGTACTTTGGGCCTGGCCTATGTTGTTCATGGCTATATTCCCAGCATGCCCTGCACAGGATAGGCGATCAATACATTTGTTGAATGAGCAAATGGTTTACGGAAAGAACTAGCATTCCACAGACTGCAGCTTCTGTTATGCCCGTTTTACAGAGGACGAAACTCACTTGGGTATGGCCACCCAGGTATTCTGATTTAAATTCCCCAGATTTTCCCATTTTATCACCCAACCAGACATGCTGGGGTCATTCTAACCTCTCTAAAAGGTTCTACTGATGAGTGGACATCCTTTCAATATAACACTCCCAAGAAAATTGACCCCTGTGAGCATTTATTGGGAAGTAACGATTCCAACAAAACCAGGAAGGACCAAATTCCAAAGCAAACAAACTCGCCTGTTCCCCACCCTGGGGGAGGGTGTGCACCCCCGTTCTGCTAAAGATAGAGCTCGAGCCCTCCCCGGGAACTTCCTGGCTTTTATTCGCTCGTAATCCCAAACCGAACTTTCAAAGGCTTTTCTTTTGGCAGTGTGGGTGTGAAACTGCTTCCTTAATCACATCTTGCGGGAGGATCTTCGAACATCTGTATATTATTTGAAATCCGAGCATCCGGTTGGGATGTTTGGGTGGGTGGGGACCCTGTGTAGAGAAATCAAACAGTAGGGGCAAGTTTAGCATGTCAAGATGGCTCTTAAACAGAGTCATAAAAATTAGACAAAAAATACAAATGGCTAATTATCTTGGCTCAATTACACTTTAAAGCCCGCCTCCCCCAATTTTAGCACCAACGTTCAAAGGGGAAATCGGGCGCTTGTAAGTCTAAGCGATAAAAATCTCCTCACCGAGAGCCAAGGGACAAAACTCATTACAGATAAGCCCAGTCCTCCAATTTCCCCTCGACGCCTCTACTCGATTGCTAAAGAGGCTGCCGCTCCCCGGGTATCTGCCAGAAAACCAGTCCTGCCCCGCGGCTCTGCTTTCAGCCGGTGGGGGGTAAGAGGCGCACTTCCTGCACCCTCCCCGCGGCCAGACCGGGGTGCGGGAACCTTCCCTCCTCCGGAAGAGCTGCGAGTTGTGAAAACTCCGCCACCGATGCATACTGGCGCCAGGAAAGGGGGCTCGGGGCTCGGAAGGGCTGCATTTTGCAAGCCTCGGATCGATATCCCTCCCCTCCCTCCCTCTCCCAGCCATGGACCCGGCCAATGGAAGCCGGGAAGAGGGGGGGAAAAAAAAAACAAAAAAAATCCAACGCAGCCAGAGAGCAAAGGCCGCTCGGCTTTGTTTCCAGGCGGGGGAATGCGCTGGGCTGGGGGCGCGAGCAGGGGGCAGTGGGGGCGCGCCCTGCCGCGGGGCTGCCAGGGCGGTGATGCAGAACAGGAACCGCCCTCGCCTTAAAAAGGCAACCGGCCGCCTCCCCTCTCCCCAGACCCCGGACAGGACCCACCCCGGTACCCTACAAGTCAGCGACCCGGGAACAACGCAGACCAGGGTAGGAGACCCCGCCAAACCCGCGCAGCGTGAGGCGTCTTTAAGAGGTCGCAGAACTGGAATCTGGCAAAGGCACGCCAACCCCGAAGGCATCCACCCCCATCCCTATTTCCAAGTCCGTGTTACAACCTCCCCCAACCCCAGGGCTGCTGGAGCAGAGTCCGCAACCCCGGGGGCCGCTGGGCTGTGGGACGGACCCCTAGGAGGCGGGAGCCGAGCGCAGCTGCTTTAAGAGCGCGGACTGCGCGCGTCCGCCGGGGGCGGCCTGTGCTGCGCGCCCGCGCGCCCGCCCGCGCGCCCGCCCGCGCCCCCGCCGCCGCGCGCGCGCGCCCCGTGCTCGCTCGCCGGCTTTAAAGTCTGTGCCAGGATCCATGCTCACATGTTACTTCCTGTATGGAGGCATGGCCAGTTTCCAGCCCCGCGCTCCCGGTTCCTCCCCAGCCTGCGCCCGAGCCACAACTTTCAGGAGCATGGACTGAAGGCGCCCTCGCCCCAACGCCCCTCTGAGATCCTTTGTGTTTTCCTCCGGCCGTTTCTATTTTGGGGGGCTCTTGGCTCCCCCCGCCACTTCCCTCCCCTTCCACGATCGCAAACATGCCGCCTTCCTTCCCCGGGCCCTGGAAGGAGCTGCCTGCCTGAAGCCCAGAGACGCCGCGCCGCGCTCAGACCCGCCGCCCGCAGGCTCTCGGGCTGCGCTACGCTGCCGACTCAAGTTGGGGATCCTCGGCTGCTCGCCGCCGCCGGTGCCGCCTGCGGTTCCTGCCTGCTCCAGACTCGGGGCTTCGTCGCCGCCCGCCGGCTCCTCGCCCTGCCCGCTCGGCTCACTCCTTTTTAAACAGCAGGGAGCCCTTCTCCGCCGAGAGGATCGTCCCCAGCGTGGCTCCGCGTTCCCGCTTACTTTTTGAGATTTTCCGGGGGGCGCTTGGCGGCTTTCTGGCTTTCAGGGGGACTCGGGCTGCCGAGCGCGGGGGGCCAGTGAAGCGGGCTAGCAGAGGAAGCGCCCGGGCTTAGCCGAGGCTCGCACAGAGGCAAGAACTTATCCAACAAGTTTACCCCCCTGCCTTCCTCTTTTCGATGTGCGTTTTCGGACATGCGGAGGTTACTGGAACCGTGTTGGTGGATTTTGTTCCTGAAAGTCACCAGTTCTGTGCTCCACTATGTCGTGTGCTTTCCCGGTGAGTGCTGGCCGCGGAGGAGAGGCGGCCCCGGCCGGCGCGCTGGGGATGCGGAGTTGTCGCTGGGGCGTAGAGCTCGGACGCCGGTCCTGGCGACCCCGGAGAGGTTGGAGGGGGGCCGGGCGCCCGGAGAGGAGAAGAGAAATCCTTTCCGTTGGCTCCTGGCGGCGTTTGGGGGAGGCGGGTGGTTGGGCAGGGTGGAGGTAGAGGCTGGCCGAGGAGGGTTCGGGGGCTGCCAGGGGCTGCTCCCGCTTGGGTTTGAGGGAACTGGGGGTGCTGGAGCTGGAAGAAAAGAGACTCGCTCTACTGATCGCCGCCGATCGGGAGAGCCAGCGCTGTAGGGCGACTGGGGAGGCTGGGGCCGCGGGGAGGATGGCTCTGTAGGTTTTAGGGGGGAGTTCGGGGTGCGCCCCTCGTTTCGGCGGGGGTTGAAGGAGCTCAGAAGGGAGGGGACTCGCTTTGCTGCTCTCCGACCTTTTGGGAAGGCTGGTGCTTGGGGGATGCAAATGAGGTGGCCACGGAGGGGTTGGGGATCTGGGGAGCAGCCTACGTTTTGGTCTCGGGGGCTGGGCGCGCTCCCCGGCTTGGGCGCGGGCTGCGCTTCGGGGCCAGCGCCAGGCACCTTCCCGGGCGCGGGGGCCTGGGTGCAGTGAGCGGACCGGGAGCCGAAGGTGTAGAAGCGGTCCCTTCTCTTTTAGACGCAGCCCAGCGCAGTCGCCGGGGTCGGGGCGCGAGTCGGCAGCGGGGCCATTGCTGGCTCCCGGGCGGATTTTTCCTGTCTCGCGCGCCCGGCCTCCCTTCATCTTTGCCCTTTTGCAGGCTGTTCGCGCTTGGGGGACCCAGATCCTATCATTTCTGACCAGGCTAAGAGAGGAACAACATTGGCCGTTGATGATGGTAATAAATCACCACACGTAACGGTGTGCGGCTGGGCGATCCTCTGCTTCCAGCCCTGCTGGGACAGACCCCCTTCTTCTTTCCTCTCGGGAAGGGAAGGGGCCTGCCGCCTCCCTCTCTGCTCTTGCAGGCCCCGCAGCTACAGCCCCGAGCTCCGTCGAAACAATCCATCCCCTTCCTGGGGGTGGAGGTCACGTCCTCTGCTTTAGGCAGAAAGAGGCGATTCGCTTTTCATCTCTCACTCCCTTAAAAACAGATCACCCTCCTCCCCTACCCCCATTTTTTCTGCCCTCATCTACCTGTTCCCCGAGTGGTGGGTATTTGAGCCAAGAAAAAGAGGGACATGCCCCCAATGTTTCCGTTCTTGCTAGCCGCCTGTCCCCAGGCGGCCCAAGCGCCCGATTTTGGTGCAGCGGGGCCCCCAGCCCCGTCGTGCGCATCGGAGCAGGGCGCCTTTGCTGCCCTCGGGGACCCGCCCCGGGGAGACAGGCAGCGCGTGCCACCCTTGTGGGCTCGGGGGTGGCTCCGAGGGGCAGAGAGAGATGGGGGGGCCCCTCAAAGCGCCTTCTTTTCTTCAACACCCCCCTTTCCTTTGCACCCTCTACACATCCTCCTGCCCTCCTGGAGCCACACCGATCTCCTGCTGTAGTTCAGAAACCCAGCCGGGAGGCCGAGCACAAGGATGTGTGTCCACTCTCACCCGGAGGCCTGGAGTTTGCCTATGGGGGTCCTGCGTCCACAGGGCAAGGGGTGGTGGGGACATTTCGCGAGAGCCAGCTGGCTGCTCTCCCTTAAAGACCATTGCTCAGTGTTTGTATTAAACGTCTGCCCCTTCTAGACTGGGCTTCTCTCCTGTGGACTTGACAGGTGAGTGGGGGCAGGTGTCCACAGAGGTGGAGCTTTGCAAGGGCAACACTTCAACGCGGGCAGTGGGAGGCAGCGGAGGGCAGCCTTGCGAAATCAGAGGAAATTCCAATTTCTCTTCTGGCCTTCTGCTGCTGCTCGGGGATGCGGTCAGTGGGCCAGACGTGATTTTGTCTTGGCTGCTGTCTGAGGAAGCTTGAAATCAAAAAATGGGACCGCCAGCGATGCCGGCTTCCTGGGGCTTTAACGATGTTCATCTTCCTCATTTTCTCTCGTCCCGGCGCTGTGAGGTGAATAGCCCTTTTCTCCTCCGGGAGCCGGGGGGATCGCAGAGGGAAGGGGCGCAGGGAAGCGGGGGTTTGGTTTGCAAAAGTGCAGCCCAAGACGGTGCAGCAGCCTTCGAAGCCACACAAAGTTAAAATGTCAGAGCCTTTCCAGGCGCTGTTTTTGCCTTTTCCGAGGGTGCCGCGACGCCGCTGGACCTCAGGGGGCGCCCCCGAGTCACTCGTCGGGCTCCCGCCACTTCCATGCCTTGGCTCGGCCACCTCCACGCCGCTGGGCCACAGTGGGAGTGGGGATGGGGCGCGCGGCCGGGTTCCGGGGCTCTGCGCTGCTCCTCTGGCCTGCAGGCTCCACATGGCAGGGCAGGGGCTCACTTTGTGGACACCCCTCCCCAGCCTGCCATAGCCTCAGAAGCATTTCTCTCGTTGACACCTGGAATGAAAATGGTTTTGGTTTGGGATTAGGGTTCTCCTTGTGAGGTCTTAATCAAAATCGCTGTTCCTTACTTATTTTGTTTGTTCCTCCCAGAACCTCACCAGCTTCTCAGTTGCATTTGAGTTTTCAGCTCCTATTCAGGCTTAAAAAAAGAAAAAACAAAAAAACCAAACCTGTTCACATCTAGTTGATTCCTGACTCATAGCGACCCTATAGGACCGAGTACAACCGCCCCTTAGGTTTTCCAAGGAGCACCTGGTGAATTGGAGCTGCCGACCTTTTGGTAAGCAACTGAGCTCTTAACCACTGCGCCACCAGGGCTCCATTCAGGCCATAGGTTAAGTGTCATTTGGGCAGGGTTTTGGGAGCACAGCCCCGGCCTGTATCTTTTCCCTGTGGATCAGAAACAGTGGCCTCTGGTCTTTCAGTGACAATAGAATATGGCGGGTGTGGGATTCTGCATCCGGGTTAGCGCTGCAAGTGATGTTTTCCAAGTGCAAAGCAGAAGTGTTATCAAACATGATATTACATTCTCTTACATCTTCTAAAAAGTACTGTATTATGGAAGAAATAATAAAAATAAATGAATAGAAAATAAAAAACATTACCCACCACCCAGCATCAACAATTATCAACCCAGTCTTTCATTTATACCTACATCCTCCCCAACACCTTATTTTAATGCAAATGGCAAGCATAGTTCGTCCAGATATTTGGTATATATGTCTGATCATTGGGAATTTAAGTGTCTCCAACAACATAAAAATTACGTTACTCCAGAGGGTTAATATTTTATCTATTTTACATTCTCTAGCTAGTCAGCAGAATTTTTTTTTTTAATTATTGATTTCTTCTTTTTTTCCACCCTCAGAAGGAAATCCTTCTGCTTTGGTTCTGATATGTTTTGTATGATAATTATATCTAGGAGGCTGGTCCTGGAAACACTTCAGATGGACAAGCTCTGCTGTGTGCGTTGGCTGTGTCAGAATTGGACGACCCGTGATCGATGGGCAGCGACTCTCCCTCTGAGCCCACTCTCTCCATGGATTTGCATGTGCGTCCTTAGTCCTGCCGTGCATCCTTTATGGCGTTCCTGTTGTTATTAGGTGCTGTTGAGTAGATTCTGACTCAAAGCCACCCTGTGTATAATAGAATGAAACACTGCCGGGTCCTGCGCCATCCTCACGGTCGTTGTTATGCTTGAGCCCATTGCTGCAGCCATTGGCCAATCCATCTCATTGAGGGTCTTCCTCTTTTTTGCTGACCCTCTACTTGGCGTTCCTAGCAAAAAGCAAAAGTAGTGTTTGTGAAGTTGGCAATCTTAGTCTTAGGGATGGAGTAAGAAATCATCCAGTTTTTTTTTTTGCCTCAAGTGTCTTGTTTGAAAATAAAGACTCTTTATCCAGTCTCTGAACTAGACACAGTTATGGGATAATAGCTTTGTTTCCTTCTAAACACTGTTCACATTAGAGTGTGATGGAAGCTAGAACCACACCTGTTGCTGTCTACTCGATTTGATTCCGACTCACAGCAACCCTATAGGACAGAGTAGGTCTGCCCCATTGGGTTTCCTAGGTAGTAACCTTTACGGGAGCAGATTGCTAGGTCTTTTCTCCTGGAGAGTGTCTGGTGGGTTTGAACCACCAACCTTTCAGTTAGCTCTTCACCACTGAGCCACCAAGGCTTCTTTTGAAGTTAAAACAGTTACACAAAACAGGTATTAACAGGGCTTTTCGGAAGTAAGGGAATTTGTAATGGCCAGAGACAGAAAGATTATAGGACTAGGTTGGCCGAAATGAGAAAGGGGACTCTTCCATAGTGAAGATTTGGGCATCTCCCCTTAATCATGGACCTGTTTTCACTGAATACAAGATTATGTTGTTTACATGAAGCCGGGCAGGGAATGCCGATGATTTAACACTGCCAAACCGAACGAAAACCCTTTCAGAATCATCTTTCTATCCTCTGAAAAACTCCCAAGTTAACACAGTATAATCAGTCATCCTGGTGCACCAGCTGGGATGAACTTTCTTGCCATTCGTGTGAGAGCATTTGAAATGCCCTAGAGCAGTTGCTTTTAAGGTCACTGAACCCCCTGCCCTTTTTCCTGGAAACTTCTTAACCAAAAGGACAGTCTGGGCGCACACCTAGGTGAAGACAGCAAGTAAAACATTGCTAGTGAGTTGTCACTTTAACTCTTCTATTTTATGGTGAAATTGTTATTAGTTTTTAAATCTGGATTTCCATTCAGTGTTTTACTTTTGCATGTGAGACAATGGAGTGTTATTTTTAAACAAGATGAAGATTATAATATGGTGTGCTTTCTGAATTCCAAGAGTAAACATTATAATTAACACTTTAATCCTGCGGCACATCTTTCATGTGGTCACATTTCATAACCCAGAGCTTCTGCAGAAAATTCAGGGCATCTGAAGTTATCTCCCCCCCCCCCCCCCCTTGGTGTCCTTTGGTTGCAGGCTGACTGCTGTGCCGTAACAGGTGGCAATCACCGAAATGGCATTTTTGGCTGTGTCCGTGGAGAGCCTGTTACAGAGGAGGCCAGGGAGTTGTGCCCTACACTGTTAGCTCTGCACCTGAGCTTGACCTGGATAAAGCCAGGAGCTGCTGATGTGGCCCAGCGAGGGGTTCAGGAAGGTGAGAAGTATTCTGAGAGGCGCTGGCCCCCAAGAGGCAGTGAGTGCCGCTTGTGGAATTTGGCAGCAGCCATTGAATTTGTCCCAGAATGAGGTTGCCTGGGCACACATGAAAAACCAAAAACCAAACCCAGTGCTATCGAGTTGATGCTGACTCATGACGCCCCCATGTGTTGCAGAGTAGAACTGCTCCATTGGGTTTTTATGGAAGCAGATTGCCAGGCCTTTATTCCACAGTGCTGCTGGGTGGGTTCGAACCACCAACCTTTAGGTTACTAGTGAGTACAAACCAATTATGCCACCTGGGGACCTGGGCACACATTAGGCCCTCAGTAAATATTTGCCAAATGATTAAAATTATTGTATACCTTGGTTTTCCTGTCTGAGAAATGGGAGTGACCGTTTTGCTTGCAAAGAGCCGAGCCCAGGACTATGCCAAGGCTCTGTGCACTTAAAAAAATCAAATGCACGTCTTAAAAAAGTTATCTATTATTGACTTTGATTTTTGTAAAAAAAAAACTGCTATTGTGTTTCTGTGATGTTATAACTAAAAGTCACTCCAAAGAAGATAAACGTGTTTCAGAAACCCGTGCTTCCCCTCCCCCTTTTCTTACAATTCCCTTCCCTCTCAGAATTCTAAGACTATAGAATTATTAAAGTCTCTTTCAAAAAAAATCTTGAAGTAATATAAGTATACTTCCCTTTCAGAAAATCTATGGCAGTTGCAATGTGTAACAGATTAACCACTAGTTTTCTCATATCCAAAAAGATTATGCCATTTGTAAGTGACGGCTGCACAAACTTGTTGTGAGTAGCTAGAAAGCGCTGTGTGTGGTTGTCCTGTGAGGACACCTGTAATTGGAGAGACCATTTTACCTGGGATGATTTGTAGCAAAATTTTTCATGTTTTGACAGAAAAATGTGTGATCTCCATAAGCTGATTTGCCAGCTTTACACAGGCACAAGAGGTGCAGTGGTTACAACGCTTGGCTGCTAACCGAAAGGCAGGCAGTTCGAACCCACCAGCCGCTCCTTGGGAGAAAGATGCGGCATTCTGCTTCCATAAAGATTACAGCCTTGGAAACCCTACGGGGCAGTTCTCCTCTGTCCTGTTAGGGTCACTATAGGGTAGCTATAGGATCACTATGAGTCAGAATTGACAGCAACGGGGTTTGTTTTATACAGGCACAAGTTTTTTTTATGACTGTACCACTTAATGTTTTGACTGTTAACAAAACAGCATTTATGGAAGAAGTGATTTCAGGGTTAGGTGGAGGACTGACAGTTTGCTGACCAGGTGCCAGGCGTTTCTCGTTTCCTTTTTCACAGCACTTCTAACGGAACTTGCTGGTGGTCCTGCTGTACCTGAGCTGGGATGGGAACAGCTTGACATCGAATGAGGGCTTAGATACTTGTTAACTAGTTTATGGAGGCACTGTGCTGTTTTTGCCAGCGTGTAGCAAGGAGAAATATTTTACTAGCCTAGAACTTGTTAATGCTTTTGATTTTGTTTCTAAGCCAGGCCGTTATGGAATGTTGTACAGAATATAGCAAAGCGCCTAAGAATATAGCCACCCTCTGGAGTCAGCCTGCCTCTGCGGTTTACTACCTGTGTTGCCTTGGACAAGTTACTTACCCTTTCTGTGCCTCATTTTTTACCCTCTCTGTGAAATGGGGTAGTCTTTGTGAGGCTTGAATGAGGATACATGTAAAGGATTTAGCAGTGGGCGCAGCAAATAGTGTTTGATGAGTTAACCATCTTTATTATTATCAATATTAAAGAGATTTGAATAGGCGTATACGAGAAGAAAAGGGAATTGAAAAGGACAATTTTATATAGAAACAAAGTCAAATTTTTTCTTTTCTTTCTATGAACTTGAATGATGGTCTCTGTACTTGGCTTTGCTGTTGGAGGTGAGTTGGAGTGAGAACTGGTGTGAGGATATCCCATGTAAAACTAGACTGGTTATGTTCTGAGGTTTAACAAAATGAGGAATCCTCAGTGAGGTCTGAGATACCTCTTTGCCCACATTGCAAAGGAGATCTCCACTTTCCCAGTTTAAACCGGGGAAATACTTTCTGTGCGTGTGAGTCCAAGTTCCCTGTGTAGAAAGATTTGCTTAGGCCTTGTGGACTGCCTGGTAACTGAAGAGAATGGGGCCCTAGCCCGCTCTGTCACTGTTGTTGCCGCGGACTGTGATTTGGAGCCCTGGTGGCACAGTGGTTAAGAGATGGACGGCTAACCAGGAATCCACCAGCCACTCCTTGGAAACCCTGTGGGGTAGTTCTACTCTGCTTATAGGGTCGTTATGAGTCAGTTGACTCGACAGCAGTGGGTTTGGGTTTAATGGGAAGCAAACAGTAGTGTTTGAGAGCTTGCTTTTATTGGGCACTGGTGTGACACTTGAACACATTTATGTCCTTATGTCCGTATCTTCATGGATTCAGACTAGAGAGCGTACAAGGGAGGACCACACTCCCTGCACAGCTCTTGCACTCTTTTTTCCTTCTAATTTTTGTTTATTTTGTTGTGGACAGTATACACAACAAAGCATATACCAATTCAGCAGTTTCTACATGTACAGTTTAGTGACGTTGATCACATTCTTCAAGTTGTACAACCATTCTCACCCTCTTTTTCTGAGTTATTTCTCCCCCATTAACATAAACTCACTGTCCCCCTAAGGTTTTTATCTAATCTTTCTAGTTGCTATTGTCACTTTGTTCCCATATAGATAGTTCTTAAAAGAGCATAATGCTCAAGGCAGACGTTTTTTACTAGTTAAGCTAAACTATTTTTCGGTTTTAATACGACGTTGGGATATTTTTGGTTTAAGGGTTAAAGATTATCTCAGGGCAATCGTTTCAGGGGTTCATCCATCATCCATGGCTCCAGAAAGTCTAGAATCCATGAAAATTTGAAGTTCTGTTCTACAGTTCCCCTCTTTTGATCATGATTCTTCTATAGAACCTTTGATCAAAATGTTCAGTAATGGTAGCTGGGCACCATCTAGTTCTTCTGATCTCATGGCAAAGGGGAGGCAGTTGTTCATGGCTGCAGTTAGCCACACATTCCGTATCCTCCTCCTATTCCTGACTCTCCTTCTTCCTCTGTTGCTCCAGGTGAACAGAGACCAATTGTTTTGCCTTGGATGGCTTCTTGCAAGCTATTAAGACCCCAGGCACTATGAAGTGAACTAGGAGGTAATAACAGAAGCACTAGACACGTCATTAGGCCGGTTAACTGGGATGTCCTGTGAAACCATGACCCTACACCTCCAGACCAAGGAATCAAATCTCATGAGGTGTGTGTTGGTACATAAGCAGGCTCACCAGCTACTCCTTATTTTCGTCATTGTTGTAGATATATCTATCACACAACTTTTGCCGGTTCAACTTTTTACAGGTGTACAACCTATTGACAGCAATTACAGTGACTGGCTATGCAAGCCCTTGCCCTGTTAATCAATTTTTTTGCAAACTGAAATCAGCATGATAGCTTTCTGGCCACGAAAAAATGCAATTTTAAACTACTCAACTTAGCTATTTTTGGGCTGTAGCAAAGTGACACAGTTGGCTGCTGAAATCTAGCAACTAAAAGAAGAAATGAAAGTATACTGCATGGAACATGTAACACTTCCGTGTAAGAAAATAGGACAACTGGTCTTATTTTTGGGTTTATGATACTATTTTTCTAACGAGGAGAATGAAGCAGGGTGTTGATTGATATTACAGTGGGTGTGCTTTTGAGGAATTCAAATCACTTGTAGAAGTTGGAGAAGTATTTGAGTTCTCATACGGTCGCAGCCTGATAAATTCTGCAGTGCACTTAAATCAGATAAACTCGTGAATTTGGAATATTTGAATAGGAGACAAATAAGCAAAAGAAATTTACCATAAAACCATAGTCCAGATGAGTGAGGAGATGTCATTGACTTTTCAAAAGTGAAGTGGGTCAGGAATTGTTAAAAGGAATCATTTTCAAAACAATCGTTGTGAATAAGTGATTTCTATCCATTAAACACCACCACCAACAGCCAGACTTCTCCTGAAGCATTTCCATTCAGTGAGTGTGGTGGCTAAGAGCTGGCCATAGTCTGGGCTCTGTCACTTGGTAGCTGAGCTAGCTGCCTTGGGCAAGTTACCCATCATCTTGTGGAAGTGTGGTTGGGTGGTGTTGGGGGCCTTGAAGTCCCAGAGGCACACACCTCTTGTTCAGGAACCCACCAGGACCCCGAAGGCCCAGGTTGAAATTCCTGGCCTACTGCAGCAGTGTCATCTTGGGCAAATGGGCCTTGGTTTTTTAATCTCTAAAATGAGAATAATGTTTATATAGTCACATGTCACTTAACATCCACTGTACAGCCAGCGTGCTCCTTAGAGGGGAGGATGGCAAGACTACGTCTCACGGACTTTGGACATGTTATCAGGAGGGACCGGACCCTGGAGAAGGACATCGTGCTTCGTAAAGTAGAGGGTGAGTGAAAAAGAGGAAGACCCTCAACAGGATGGATTGACACAGTGGCTGCAACAGTGGGCTCAAGCATAGCGACAATTGGGAGGATGGTGCAGGACCAGGCAGTGTTTTGTTCTGTTGTACACTGGGTCGCTATGAGTCGGAACCCACTCAACAGCACCTAACAACACCAGCAATGCATTCTGTCAGATAGGATGTTACGGGATTTGGATGTTGTCTGAACACCATATTAAGGATGAGAGTCCTTGTTTCTCCTGGAGTCTAGGTGAAAAATGGAGGTTTGTTCATGCCAAAGAGTTGTATATGGCCTTTAAAACTAATGTGATTAATGATTGGGGTGGTGGTGGCAGGATTCCTTTTCTAAAGAGAAAAGACAGAGCTACTTGTGGATCTTGGGATCTTGTGCCTTACCTTAGAAAAGAGAAACGGACAAAGGACAGTCTTTCAGGTAACCTGGAGTACCGCAGAGGGCATCTAGCCAGCCGATGCTCTGTTTGACCATACTACGTTGAAAAGAAAAAACTGACTTAAAAATTGGAGTGTTTCACATTCATGCCATCGACAAGTGCTGTTTGAGAACCTACAGTGTGCCAGCACCCCTGGATGTTACAAATGGTTAACACACCTGGCTGCTAACCAGAAGGTTGGAGGTTCAAGTTCACTCAGAGGCACCCCGGAAGAAAGTCCTGGCGATCTACTTCTGAAAAATCAGCCATTGAAAACCCTATAGAACACAGTTCTAGTTGTCATGAGTTGGAGTCAACTCCACAGCCACTGTTGTTGTTTTTAAAACAGTGTGCTAGCACTAGGTACTAAAGAGACAGCGGTGACCAAAAAGACAGAAACTTCTGCCCTTGTGGGGGCTTCCCGTAAAAGTCTGGGTTACTCTTAAAACATTGCAAGGTATAGCAGCCTGGAGTCTGTGTTCCTGCTTGGCGATAACAATAAGCTGGAGCTAAGTAGTGGCTGCCCCTTGAGATGGGGCCCACACCTGGCCTCCAGCAGTTATTTACAACACTCAGCTTGTCCCTGGAGGTGTTTGCCAAAGTGCGCAGGTGATTTCTACCTGAGGGACAGAACTTTTTTCTTTCCTTTCTTGTTTAAGGTTTGTATTACCTGGATTGGGTGTGTGTGCGTGCGCGTGCGCATGCGGGCACACACATGTTGTCTTTGGCTGATGACCTGACTTTGTTCGATGAATGTGGCCTGTGTAGCTGAAGCTCAGCTGTCCTGGTTGGATTCTTTCTTGTCTCAGCGAGTGGCTTGCTGCTTGGGTATTTGACAGGGACGTGTTGACCTCTGGTGATCTAAATTGTTATTGGTTTGTTCAATAAAAGGAAGTGTTGTTTTGAAAAATCTCTCATTTATGAATTTGCCCCCTTGATAACTTTCTTGTTAACAAACTACTCAAGGAGATGATGTGGGTGGGGGAATCAAGGCCAGTGGCCAATAGCAGGATCTTGAGTAAATTAATACTGGAGGTATCATATTAGTGGATCCTTTGCCAGATCTTAATTTTTTTACATAGCATCCTTACCCCCTGAGTTTTGCACGTTATACCCATGTGTTAAATAAAAAACGAAAAACCCTTGCTGTCGAGTTGATTCCGACTCATAGTGACCCTGTAGGTTGGAGTAGAACTGCCCCATAGGGTTTCCACGGAGCGCTTGGTGGATTCAAACTGCTGACCTTTTGGTTAGCAGCTGAGCTCTTTAACCGCTGCACCATGAGGGCTCCACACCCATGCGTGGATTCCTAATAAATGACTAAAATAGCACATCTGTTAATTTTTTCAACAACAGCATGTGAAAGCCTGGACTTTGGTTTGAGTCATGTGGCCAGCTTTTGGCGCGGACACATGGGGCAGGGGTGACCCCTCCATCCTGATTCCACCATATGCTCTTCAGAGGGTGGTTATAGTATGTAATACCGGGACATGGACCCCATGTGTGACTCAGAACTTAATGCACTGTATGCATCATAGTACAGGTACATGGAGCCCATGTGTGACTCAGAACTTAATGCACTGTATGCATTGTAGTACGGGTACATGGACCCCCATGTGTGACTCAGAACTTAATGCATTGTATGCATTGTAGTACAGGTACATGGACCCCTATGTGTGGCTCATGGACCCCCATGTGTGACTCAGAACTTAATGCACTGTATGCATCTTAGTACAGGTATATGGACCCCCATGTGTGGCTCAGAACTTCATGCACTGTATGCATTGTAGTACAGTTACATGGACCCCCATGTGTGACTCAGAAGTTCATGCACTGTATGCATCATAGTACAGGTACATGGACCCCCATGTGTGACTCAGAACTTAATGCACTGTATGCATTGTAGTACAGTTACATGGACCCCATGTGTGACTCAGAACTTCATGCACTGTATGCATTGTAGTACAGGTACATGGAGCCCATGTGTGACTCAGAACTTCATGCACTGTATGCATTGTAGTACAGGTACATGGAGCCCATGTGTGACTCAGAACTTAATGCATTGGAGGCGCCAGAAAACCAATTGCCATCGAGTCAATTCCGTCTCGTGGCGACCCCATGTGTGTCAGAGTAGAAATTTGCTCCATAGGGTTTTCAGTGGCTGAGTTTTCAGAAGTAGGTGCCTTTCTTGCGAAGAACCCCTGGGTGAACTCGAACCTCCAACCTTTTGGTTAGCAGCTGAGTGCATTAACTATTTGCACCACCCAGGGACTCCCATCAGTGGCACAGGGCCTTATAAATGATGCCTGCTTTTAAGAGCGATTGCTCAGGATTTACGAAGTGAAACGCTTGCATAAATGTGCCTGCAATGAATACATGCAGCCTTATGAAGAAGCGAGCTAGCTGGAGCTCAGGTAGAGTGGAGATCCCAAAGCTAAGGAAGTGGTGGGACCAGGATTTGAACTCTGCTTTCAGGATGCTGTCATGCCCCCTTCTCTTCTGAAAAAGAAAAGCAAACCTGTTGGCATCAAGTCGATTCTGACAGCGACTGCCCTCTGTTAGCACATTGCTACTCAGGAGCACTTTCTTTGGACAGGATTTTACCAAGATGTCTGCTGGGTTTTGATTTGCTGGATCGGCCTTCAGCTTGAAGGAACAGCTTTACAATTACTCTTGGCATTCTCATTACTGAAATTATCTGTGTGAGTAGAATGTACATGCCTTGCTGTGTATTTCTGTGTTAACATGGGGTCTGTTGTATCCCCTGGGTGCATATAGATGGTGTTATGGATTGAATTATTTCCCCCAAAACTATGTGTTGTAAATTCTAACCTCTATGCCAGTGGTTATAATCCCATTTGGGAATGGGTTGTCTTTGTTAAGTAATAGCAAGATTAGTACAGGCTGTGGCTCGAGTCAGTGTCTTTTGAAATACAGAGATTAAACAAGCAGGCAGAGCAGAACAGAGATGTGGGAAGAGAGGTACCCAGCCACAGGAAGATTGCTCAGGAGCAGCTCAGAAGAGACAAGGACCTTCCTCCAGAGCTAACAGAGAGAAAGCCTTCCCTTAGAGCTGGCGCCCGGAATTTGGACTTCTAGCCTCCTGAACTGTGGGAAAGTAAACTTCTGTTTGTTAAAGCCACCCACTTGTGGTATTTCTGTTATACCAGCACTAGGTAACTAAGGCAGATGGAGACATTCAATAAAAGTCTGAAGCACACGTGATGATCTTCTTCCTGCCTCTGTGTTATTACCCAGTTTTTCTACCCAGGGATTGGAGATTGACATTTGAGCCAACATTCACCATTCCCATAGCCATGGCAGACATTGCTAATCGATCCCAGAAATCTTTCTTTCTAAAGCCTGAACTTGCTCTTAGAATCTCTTGCGAGAGCTGGCTTGGGAAAGAAGACCACTGTGCCATCTCTGTGGTATACTGAGACGTCTTAGCCAACCTTTGAAAATGGCACATAAGGAGATGCACATCCCAGGGCATTTCTATCCTTGTAAATTGGGTGGCTGCTGCACAAGTGATTTTTAAGCCATAGAGCCATTTTGGAATTGACTCAAAGAGCAGACTGCTGAAAGCAGGTACCACGTGCAAAGGTTTCATGGTCCATGAAATTGATCTGGGTTCATGTTGGACTCACATTTGTTTATTCAGGAAAGAAGCAATCGAATCTCTTCATGGCGGTTACATCATCTTTTAATTGGTGAGATCCACTAATGGAGGTTTAAGGATCTAAATTTAGTTGCTTATTTTTCCTTTTTTCACAGCCCTGGGGTTTTGCTTCAGATTATGGTTCTTGTAGGACTGTTTGTGTGCCAGCGTGACACCTTTCTGAATTCTTCGCTGTTTAAGTAAGTGCTAAATATGGGCTTGGTGACAGTAGTTTTCAAAACTGTGACTGATTTAATGGACGCTTTTCCCTTGTTGTTTATACCTGGTAAAGTATCTTGTGTTGTCTCTGAATAAATTCACTGTCACCTTTAGAGTGGCTTGTTATTCTAAATTTGAGTGGTCCACTGATCAGTGTCATTTCTGATAGAAATCAGAGAGTGGGGATGAAAGGTGAAGGGAATTCTTCTGGGAAGCTGCCGCTGGATAAGTGTTTTGTGTTTGGTAATACGCTAAGGAGCCCTGGAGGCACAGTGGTCAAGTGCTCGGCTGCTAACAGAAAGGTCAGCGGTTCGAACCCACCAGCTACTCTGCTGGAGAAAAGACCTGGTGGTCTGCTGCCTTAAAGATTACAGCCTAGGAAACCTTGTGGGGCAGTTCTACTCTGTCCTTACAGGGTCGCTGTGAGTTAGAATCGACTTGACAGCACCCAGCAACAACAACAATACAGTAAGTGCATGGATAACATCAAGTAAATCTGTTCAGTTCCTGGGTCTGAAGTTTTCCCCCAAAAGATCTTTTCTCACGTGGAGCCTCAGCTTAGTTACTATGAAATGTCTATAGAGTTGCACTGCCCTATATGCCCGGCACTCGCCACGTGTAGCTGTTGAGCACTCGGTATGTGGCTTGTCTGAATGGAGATGTGAGCTTTAAGTATAAAATACATGCTGTGTGTCACAAGCGAATACAAACAAGGTATGTAAAAATTTCATTGAATTTTTATATCTTGATTGCCTATTGAAATGATAATGTTTTAGATATATTGGGTTAAGTAGGATGTATAATTGACATTTATTTCGTATGTTTCTCCTCACTTTTTTGTGTGACTGCTGGAACATTGGAAATTGCACGTGTGGCTCACATTTGTGGCTCCCAGTATATTTCCGTTGGATGGTGTTGGTCGAGAGTATTACTTCTGACCTTACCTCACCTTTCAGAGGTAGCGTGAGTGGCAGTGATACCTCATCCCTCTTTCCTACCCCTCCACATCCTGGGGCTTGCAGAGAGTCTTGTTGTGGGAGAGGGTTGTCTTTCTGGAAAAAAAAAAATTTACATCCTTGCCACTAGGAAGCACTGGAAGATGGGTATCAGGATAGAGAGTTGGGGTCATTTAGCTTCCTAGACTTGTTTGCCTGTCTGTGACGCTATGTAGAAGTCTCTGTGCTGGAGGGTTGTTTGAGGTGTAGATGAGGTAAGCTATGTAAGGCACTTGGCACAGGCCTGGCATATAGTAAGCACTTGAATATAATAGCCATTATGGTTATTTTACTGGCTTATGAGTGGACAGTTAACAAAGTACCTAGCTTTGATTTCTCCATCTTCAGCGAGGGACTAATCTGGGTCCTATTCATGATACATTATGGGATCTGTGGAAAGTTGCAAACAGACCAGCATGCTTTTTTCTTCTTCTTTATTTTGTTGTTGTTGAGAATATACACAGCAAAACATACACCAATTCAACGATTTCTACGTGTACAATTCAATGACGTTGATTACATTCTTTGAGGTCTGCAACCATTCTCACCCTTTTCTGAGTTGTTCCTCCCCCATTAACATAAACTCATTGCCCCCTAAGGTACTTATCTAATCTTTTGAATTGCTGTTGTCACTTTGATCCCGTATGGATAGTTCTTGCAAGAGCGTAATGCTCAAAACAAACCTTTTTTTACTAGTTAAGCTAATCTACTGTTTGATTTTAAGCAGACTTCAGGGTATATTTTAGGTTTCAGTTCTCAAGATTATCTCAGGGCAGTAGTTTCAGGGGTTCATCTAGCCCCTTTGACTCCAGAAAGTCTGGAGTCCATGAGAATTTGAAATTCTGTTCTATGTGTTCCCCCTTTTGATCAGGATTCTTCTGTGGAATCTTCAATCAAAATGTTCAGTAATGATAGCCAGGCACCATCCAGTTCTTCTGGTCTCCTAGCAAAGGCAGTTGTTCATAGAGGTAATTAGCTACACATTCCATATCCTCCTGCTATTCCTAATTCTCCTTCCTCTGTTGCTCCAGGCAGATAGAGACCAATTGTCATGCCTTGCAAGCTTTTAAGATCCCAGGCACTACACAGCGAACTGGAGGTAGAAAAAAATACTAAACACATTATTAGGCCAATTAACTGGGATGTCCCATGAAACCATTACCCCAAACCTCCAAACCAAGGAACCAAATTCCATGAGGTTTTTGGTTGTACATAAGCAGACTCAGCAGCTACTCTTTTTTTTCCCCATTGTTGTAAGTATACCTATCACACAACTTTTGCTAGGTGTTTGCTAGGTGTGTACAACTTATTGACAGCAATTAGAATAATTGGCTGTGCAACCCTGCCCTTAATCAGTGTGACTGTTCCATCACCTTTAACCTCACTTCCCCCCTCCCTCCCACCCCCAGTAACCACTAGTAAACTTTGGTGTCTGCACAATTACCTGTTCTTCAGACCAGCATGCTTTTAAACTCTACCCCATGCTATTAGGAGTCCCTGGGTGGTGCAGATGTGCTCGACTGCTAACTGAACAATTGGCAGCTCGAGTCCAGCCAGAGGCACCTCAGAAGAAAGGCCTGACAATCTACTTCTGAAAAATCAGCCATTGAATAACCCTATGTCACACAGCTCTATCTGACACACACGGAGTCACCGTGAGTCAGAAGCGACTCTGTAGCAACTGGTTGGCTGTGCTGTTTAGAAAATCCAGGGACAGCGTAGAATATCTTGAGCATGCTGACTGAGCTCATGCTCAGCAGTTTATAGAATCTGAAAGGCAGAGGGACCTTGGAGATCTTCAGAGATTGCAGGTGGTCCTTAGAGGCATCGTGCACTCGTTCATTCCTTCCCACCTGGTGGAGGAGGCTTCTTCTGGCAGCATCCCAGACTCGTGTTTCTTTCCTGGTATTTTATTTTACTGAGCTCCAAGTTCCCGTTTCTGGTGAATAGCCAAGCTCTTACCAGAAGCCAAACTCGACTCCAGGTTCTTAACCAGTGGTCCAGGTTTTAACACAACCATGGATTTGGTCAAATGGGCGTGAGGGGTGGTGTCTGCATCATTGAAGTGTAGAGACATTCAGACCTCATTCTTAGGATTGGTGGTTCCTTTCTCTAACAGAATGTTAAATTTGGCGGCTCTTCCACGTAGGGTGGATGCTATGTACTCAGCAGCCGGCTACTTAATTGGTAAGGTAAAATGGGGAGAAGCTGAGAGCGTGACAAAGCAAACTCGTACCAGGAGGCTCTGTTAAGTCAGCCCAGAAGGGCTTCTGGCACGGCGTCCTGATGTGTCAGAGTCTGTAGACCAAGAACTTGGGTTCAGGCGGCTGATGCTGGAGAGGGAAGCAGTGGGACAACTGGGAAACCCCATCCCTGTATAATTGTTTTCCAGGTTCTCGATGGGAATGCTTCCTTCCCAGGGAATGTTTGGCAGGATGGACACATACCCTTCATTTGAAGCGGGCGATAAGAATCTGAGTTTCAGTTGTAAGTTCGTTTACAAGGAATAAACAAGGATGTTGAAGTCCCTGAGTTAGGGTGTTGAAGGAACAGCGGTGGGTGCTCAAGCCCCACCCCAAGCTCTCGGTGGAAACTTAGGGGGCTGTAATGACACAGCTGTGCATATCTCCGTGGGAAGGGGAAGAAAAGAAGTTCTTGAGGACCTTCTCACTCTTTAGCAAAGCCAGATTTCAGAGTGACTATTTAGGGATAAAACTCCTCTAGACTATTCTGTCCACTTGGAATTTTAGCGTTTCCCTGGCCAAGTTATCAAGGCAAGGCGCTTTTTAAGGAGTTCTGCGATCACCTGCATCTGTGGCTAGTGACAGCTCCCTCCTTCCTGTACCTTCACTGGGGTTGGCCTAGTGGGGCTGGGAATTACATGTACTCCTGCCTGGTGCCTTCCCCTGTAAACCTGAGCTTTAGGAAGGACACCTCCCTCCCCCGACTGTCTTGGGGGTGGGGTGGGGGAAGCATTTTGCTCACTGACATGATGTGGTATCCTGAAGTTCTTCTACTCCTCCATCTACAGGTGTTTTTACAAGGTTATCAGCACACTAGGTCATAAAATGCTGTTGACTGAGCACCTGCTATGAGCGTGGTGGGCCTCATGTTAGGGGCTGAACACGCCTTATCCGAAATTCATCTTAAAACCACGCAAGGTAGACATGCTCCCTTGCGTTTCATAGATAACGCAAATAGAAATTTTGCTAAGAAACTTGCCCGGCATCGCATAGCTTTGAAAGCGGTGGCCCTGGCTTCTGACTCCAAAGCCAAACAAACAAAAAAAACCAAACCCATTGCCATGAAGTTGATTCCGACTCATAGTGACCCTTTAGGACAGAGTAGAACCACCCAATAGGGTTTCCAAGGGGTGGCTGGTGGATTCAATCTGCCGACCTTTTATGGTTAGCAGCCGTAACTCTTAACCACTCTGCCGCCAGGGCTCCAGAGCCAGGGACCTTTTCTCTAACATGGTGCTTCTAGTCTGCATAGTACATCTTGCGAATTGCACTAATTGGATTAGGCTCTGGTTGCTTTTACTGATGACTGAATTCTGAAAAGGACAAGGGCCAGGGAGTGAGGACCAGAGGCTTACTTGGCCAAGTTTCTTAATTTGTGGCGCTCGGCTACTGTGGAGATGCATGGAATGGAGTCAAGTCTTTGTATGTGTTCTGACCCAGGGTTGATGAAATGCTTGAATGCATTTTAAACTTAATAAGTGTTAATGCATGTTAATAAAAGTAAGGAAAAAACCTTACTGGCAAAGGGCGTTTTTATTCCTATGGCCAAGAATAAAGTAAAAGAACTTAAAGATTATTATTTTATTTTGGCCGTAGAAACTCTTCAGGAGCTCTTCATAAGTTACCTTGGGTAACAGGATATAATTATACCCTTCGTCTGCAGAGGGCACGTTAGCAGGGCACTGTGTGATTTGTACTGGTTTCTGGATGTTTCCGATGAATTACAGAAAAGTAATGTCTTTTCTTGAAGGAAAAATATTTGGGTTTTCTTCACTGCTGTCTTAGAAGACCTGCCCATTAAACCCATTGCTGCCGAGTACATGTCGACTCATAGCGACCCTATGGGACAGAGTAGAACCGCCCCATAGGGCTTCCAAGGCTGTAATCTTTACAGAAATGGACTGCCACATCTTTCTCCTGCTGAGCTGCTGGGGGGTTCGAACCGCCGATGTTTCAGTTAGCCGCCAAGCGCTTAACCACTGCACCACCAGGGCTCCTTATAGAAGACCCAGAGCATAGCAAATACACGTTCTTGCCCTCTGACTTTTCGAAGGTGTAAGATCTTGGTCCACTAAGGTGTCCTGGGTGTTTTGGCACCATGTGCAGTGAAGGAAGCATCCGGCTAGTCCGGGATGAATTTTCGATTTTTCTGTCTTGGTGGTGGATACTTTTAAAGGCTGAACTAGATGAAAAGTATTTGAATAAGGATGCTACCTCACTGTGCTTTCAGTTCTCGCCTAGGGGAGCTGCTGTAAATCCAGAGTCATCAATTCCCTGAGAGAAAGTTGCCAAGGTTTTTTTTTTCTTTATTTCTTGCCACATCTGTTAATTAGTTCCAGTCACTAGCTAGTCAGACAGCAAGCATGAAAGCTTGGGGGTGAGAAGGAAGGTCAAATCCATTGTCTCTCCACACAGCCGAAGCCCTTGTTTTAGGAGAAATGTTTGGTAGCATCTTCTTTCTCTCAATTCCCTAACTCTGTGCCTGATTCCTTTCTGAGTGCTGCCTCGGCCCAGCCATGGGGTTTTTGTCTCCTGTGATGTTAGATTTATGGTTACCAATTTGAGAACACATGGCCACAAGAATGTGAGGGACAAAGAAGGGCAGAGTAAGTTAGAGAATCTGTAGTTGCTTCTTTATCTTGGTGGTCTCTGCACCTCCTACCCAATCCCCCGCCACGGTGGGAATGCTGAATAACATGTGGCCGGTCCAGTTGCCAATGAGCTGATTCCAACTCATGGCGACCCTGTGTGTGTCAGAGTGGAACTGTGCTCCATCGGGTTTTCAGTGACTGATTTTTTTCAGAAGTAGATCGCTGGGCCTTTCTTCCGAGGAACCTCTGAGTAGACTTGAAGTCCCAACTTTTAGGTTAGCAGCCAAGTGCATTAACCATTTGCACCACCCAAGGACTTTGAATTATATATACATGATCAGAAATTACAGGGGTAACAGCCAAGTGTGGTCAGAGTAAGTTAGCGTTTCCACTACATTGTTTCTTGTCATCCTGGCATGAACTCTGAGGCAGACTGCTTTTCTAGGAGGGAGTGGAGACGTATGAGGTGGAGTGATCTATCCTAGGGTGCAGATGCAGCCAGGAAGTGGCATAATGTGAACCCAGGGAGCCTTTGCCACGAGAGTGGAATCGCCGTGGAATTTAACCACCTACTCTTGTGTCTCTTGGGATGCTGGGAAGGGAAGGACAGCCAGGCTGACTCTTTAGTGAAGCTGTTGACTGCGAGCCTTGCTGTTTCCAGTCTACAGACAGAGAGATGAATCCCTGTGTTGTCTAGTGGGACACTGTATTTTTGATTATAAAGAGGTATCCTCATGTACTTTATTGCAAGGTAAGTAGTGGATTCAAGACAATTATTAGTGGAAATTACATGTGTTCAGCCCTTTGCTTGGTGTTCCGGGGGTTCTAAAAACGCGAGACAGGAGCTCTGGTGGCAAAAACCGTTAAGAGCTCAGCTGCTAACTGAAAGGTTGGTGGTTTGAGCCCATCCAGCAGCTTCGCGGCAGAAAGACCTGGTGTTCTGCTCCTGTAAAGACTACAGCCAAGAAAACCCTATGGGACAGTCCTACTCTGTTACGTGGGTTCGCTGTGAGTTGAAATCGACTTGACAGCACCTAACAACAACAACCAGTGTGAGAATTGGGGAAATAGGATAAAGCTACATAGTTGTGGTGGAAGATAATAAAATGCTGAAATACTGATTCAAACCCTAAGTGTTTAAGAGCAAGAGAGCAGTGAGAGAGAGATGTGTTCCTGGCCATCTCTGTGCTTGAAAGCCTTTGAAGGCCTCGTGGTGTTGGTATTTGCCCATGTAGTAGGGGGAGGAGCAGGCAGAGGCAGTGGTCAATTGGTGGATGGATGGGCTCATTCCTAGGGCAAAGCCATGCATGTCTGCCTTGGGTCTTAGCCACTTTCACATGGCAGTACGCCTTTACTGACTTGACTTGCAAGTGGACACTGCAGAGATTGGAGAGGCGTGGGGGCCAGTGTTGGATACAGTAGCTGGACCTTGAATGCCAGGCTGAGGCATTTGGACTTGAGCCTGTTGTCAGTGGAGACTTTAAAACAGCACAAGGAAAGGCTGAATGACTTTCTCACAGTGGTCGTGTAGGCTGAGACTGTAAGCCTTCTGGCTTTGTCACGGACTGCCTTTGTGTCCTTAGCTGGACAATGACTAGGGAAGACCGAGGAAGAATTGACACCTTTGAATTGTGGTATTGGCGAAGAGCATTGAATATACCATGATTTGCCAAAAGAATGAACAAATCTGTCTTGGAAGAAGTACAATCAGAATGCTCCTCAAAAGCAAGGATGGCATGACTATGTCTCACATATTTTGAACATGTTATCAGGAGGGATCAGTCCCTAGAGAAGGACGTCATGCTTGGTAAAGTAGAGGATCAGTGAAAAAGAGGAACACCCTCAACGAGATGGATTGACATAGTGGCTGCAGCCATGGGCTCAGGCATAACAATGATCATGAGGATGGTGCCGGACGGGGCAGTATTTTGTTCTCTTGTACATAGGGTTGCTACGAGTTGGAACCAACTCCACAGCACCTAACAACAACAACTTCTGTGTCCTTAGGTCCCAATTTCCTCATCTATAAGATGGAATGATGGTTCCTTATAGAACTGATGTAACAATTAAATAAGAATGTAAGAAAAAACTTGTTAGAGTTGCTGTCGTTAGTGTTTTCACCTGTCCAGCATCCCTTTTAGTTTTGCTAACTGCACCTTTGTTGTTCTTTGGGTATTGATCCCTCCTCTAGTCTTGATGAGACTGTCTGCTGATCAAGGGCCTCTGTCCACGCCTGTTTAAGGGTGTTACGTAACCCAGCCTGGTGTGGTGACACATTTTCTCCCTGGAATTGGAGGTTTGAGCCAAGTGTCACAAGGGTACTGTCATCTCTCTGGATTCCAGCTCCCTGGGTCCCTGGAGCTGCTCTGATCTTTGCCCTTTCAAAACCTGGGTTGTTTGCTTGTCGACTGGATTCTGTGAGCTGTCCAGGATCCTTCCAGTCATTCTTTTTCTGCCTGCATTAACCAAGGGTAGATTTTGGATATTTTCAAAGAGCACCGATATCAACCGGAAGTACATAAAAGGGTGGGTAACAAGATGTGGTGAGAAGGACAGGGGCTCTCTCTCTTTCCTGCCAAAAATACCAGTAGGCCTTTAATAGCAGTTCCATTTGGCTTCATTTCTCAGGTGTTTTTTTTCAAGTTCATTCATTTTGAGCTTTTTTATCTTTAGGAATTTGAGGACTTTTATTTTGGTGCTAGGGACAGGCTGTCTTGAGGAGACGTGCTGATAACACTTAGTCTTAATGGCTTCTCTTGATTTTATTTGTAAATGAGAATCCTAAGGATCTGTAAGGAAACAAGTAAAACTTAATTGAACAACATGTAAAGCCTGAATTAAAAAAAATAATAATAAGAGCCCATGATGGTAAGAGGCCCTGGAGAATGAGATTAATGCAGCGCTGCGTGTCTGGGCATGTATTTGGTCCACACCTAATCCTGTCCATCACATTTTAACTGCTGTGTAGACCTGAGGTCAGCGAGTGTCTGCTTGCCTCCAGAGTTCATCTCTCTTATCATACATAGCTTGTCCCCGAGCACAGTTTCCTTTTCTAACATTATTGGACGGTAAGGGTTCCAACCTAAATTAAAATCAATAAGAAGCAATTTCATTTGTTTTTAACTACTAAGACAAGCCGCTTCCAGCAGAGCACTGTACTTTCAAGTAAAGTTCAGTTTTTTGTTTTTTTTTTAAACTCTCTGTGGCTGGTGCCCAAAACACATTAATTTTTCAGCGTAGGACTTTGCTTATATTCTCCTCCTTTGATTCAAGACCTTGTTACCAGCGTTGTCTCTTTAGAACTGGGGTTGCTGGTATATAAATAACTAATGTTCTATAGATCCTTGGCAGTCAAACGCCATTGGGTTTGCCCAGCTACCAGCTGGGAGTTTGTGAGAAATGCAGGATCCCAGCCCTGCCCCAGACCTGTGGAATCAGAACTTGCATTTCAGCAAGATTCAAGTTTGGAGACTGCTCTGCACCATCAGCCCCTTGGGAACCCTAGGGGGCAGTTCTACTCAGTCCTGTAGGGTCACTATGAGTCAGAATCAACTAGACGGCAACTGGTTTGGGTTATGTTAAGGAGCCCTGGTGGCACCTTGGTTAAGTGCTCGCATGCTAACTGAAAGATCAGTGGTTCGAACTCACCAGCCACTCCGCGGGAGAAAGATGTGACAGTCTGCTTCTGTAAAGATTTACAGCCTTGGAAATTCTATAGGGCAGTTCTACCCTGTCCTGTAGGGTTGCTATGAGTTGGAATTGACTCGAAGGCAATGGGTTTGGTTTGGGTTTTGGTTTTTTTAATATTTAGGGGAGCAGATGTTTGAGTGGAATGCCACTTTAATGTCTGTTTTTCACCGATTATTTCAATAATTATTTTTTCAGTGATTATTGAAGTGTTATTTTTAGCTGCTGTTAAGTCTGCCGGACTCATGGCGACCCCCATTCACAATGGAAAGAAATGCTGTCTGGTCCTGTGCCGTCCCCATGACCATTTGTGGATTGGACCGTGGTGATCCGTAGGGTTTTCATGGGCTGATCTGTGGGAGTAGATGGCAAAGCTTTCCTTCCTGTTGAAGTGCAGCACATGCTCATTGTAGAAAATGGGGACATTCAGAGAGGTCCATGGAGGAAAATAAAAATCATCTGTCACCTCAACCCTCAGTGATAGCTAACGACTTGCCATGTCAGTATGCAGCCATGTGGTGGATCGTCTGTGCGGTTTAGAAAAGCAAGATTAGACTCACGCTGTGAATGTTAAAACATCTTTTATTCACTGTAAAGCTTCATTCTTAGGGGATGATAGATGAAGATCCAAAGTCTCCTTGGTTTTTGGCAGAAGATGCTTGAAAAAGAGAACTTCTTCCCTCTCATACCTGTATCCACTCATCGGGGACCTCTTATGCGCCAGGTACCGCTACCTGCCTTGTAGAACCATCAAGTCACTAGTCACAGAAGGAGATGAAAATTATGGCCCTGATGAGGCTTTTGAATCTGACTCTTCATTTCTGGTGAAAGCCTCTGGACAGTTGAGACAAAGGAAGTTATTCATGGTGGCTTGCTTTTTGCTTAATTTTCCTCCTTTTTCATGGCTTATTTCGTGATGTGGATATTGAATTAATTGCTACGTTATTTGTTCTCATTAGGTGATGGATTCCTCTGACTGAGTAGACCTTTTCCATCCCCAGATATCTAGGATTTGAAACTTAAGGTCAGAAAGGACAGCCTCCTAGCGGGGAAATAGAAGAAGGTGATTCAGTGCTGTCTTGGCAGCGGAGGCTTGCTAATTACACTGCCAGCCGTAGCATCTATTTATGATGGAGGCACTGGGACCCAATTAGCAAGGCATTTTCGTGTAGGGGTTTGGGATTGGCCTCTGGTGTGTGAAGATGATATGGCAACCAGTGAGCACCTTCTTGGTGCTGGCAGACTGGGAATGGTTGTAGATCTGTGTGGCCTTATGTTGCCACGGGTTACTGATGGGAAGCTAAAGCTGTCCTGGTCCTTCTTGCATTTGAAGCCACAGTTTCTAAAGTTGTCTTGTGTGCACTATTAAAAAGTTGCTACTCTTATTAGAGGCTGGCTTCCCTGCAAGGAACTGGCCACAGTGACGAGGCCAGTAGGGGATGAGAAGAGACAGGGACCAGGGCATCCGAGACATCCTTGTCTGGGTATCCCGTTTGTCTTGGGGCTTGTCTTGATCTCTTCCCTGGGAAGAATCTACTTGAGTTCTCTGACTAGCGATGATACTGAATCACAGGACACCAAGAGACAGATTGGGCAACCGGTGTTGCTGTTGTTGATTCCCCATCATTTGTGGGGTCAAGTATCACCCATGTCTGTCTCCCTGCTTCCAGTCCTCTGCCCGCTGGTGTGCTGGTGCGGCTCACCTGGTGGGTGCCGTGGGCAGAGGGTGCCAGTGACAGAACCATTGAAAGAGCCACCTGTAGGGGATGGGGGCAGTATTTGACTTCTTCGTGTCTTGCCCAGGGCAGAAATTAAGGGCCCTCATGACTGCATAGTCTTGATTTTAGCTTATCTGCAGCACTGATGGACAAATCTCACCTTACATTATTTGTAAAATGAGAAAGGATAAAGCAAGTGGTCCCGCTGTCTCTGTAGAGGGTTTTTAACAGAGAACTTGGAGCTATCATTTGTTCTTTGTCCTTAAGTTTAAAAATTTTGAAATGATACCAGATTTACAAAGAAGTTGCAAAAGTAGTACCAAGAATTCCTATACCCCCTTCTGCCCAGATTTCCCAAATATTAAGTTTACCATGTTTGCTTTTTCTTTTCTGTATGCCCACACATTCTTTTCCCCCTCTAAACAGCTTGAGAGTAAGCTGGAGATATGTTCCTTTGGAGGCCCTGAGTGGTGCTAACAGCTAAGTGCTTTTATTACTAACTGAAAAGTTGGTGGTTCCAACTCACCCAGAGGTGACTCGGAAGAAGGGCCTGGCAATCTGCTTCTGAAGGGTCACAGCCTTGAAAACCCTGCGGAGCAGTTCTACTCTGAACACACGGGGTCTCCATGAGTCAGAATCAAGGACAGCTGGCATGCCCCTTTTCCCTTAAATACTTCAGGGTATGTCCTTAAAACAGAGATATTGTCTTGCAACACAATACTGTAGTCCACATCAAACAATTAACATCAATACAGTTCTGTTATCTAATTTACAGACTTTATTCAAATTTAGGCAGTTATTCCACTAATGTCCTTTATAGCAAAACAGAGGCTTTGTTTGGTTCTATTTTGTTTTAACTTTGCCCTGGTCTAGGATCTAGTACATGATTGTACCTTGTGTTGTGCTGTCCTGCCTTTTTAAAAACAAAACAAAAACCAACCTGTTGCCATCAAGCTGATCGAGACCCTGTACGACAGAGTAGAACTGCCCCCCATAGGGTTTCCCAGGTTGTAGTCTAAGGAAGCAGACTGCTACATCTTTCTCCTGCGGAGCAGCTGGTGGGTTCGAACTGTTGACCTTTTGGTTAGCAGCCAAGTGCTTAACCACTGCACCACCAGGTCTCCTTGTTAATCATCCAAAAAAACCAAACCCCTTTCCGTTGAGTCGATTCCAACTCATAGGGACCCTGTGGGACAGAGTAGAACTACCCCCTGTGGTTTCCAAGGCCGTAATCTTTATGGGAGCAGACTGCCACATCTTTCTCCCGAGGAGTGACTAGTAGGTTCAAACTGCCGACCTTTGGGTTAGCAGCCGAGCTCTTAACCACTGTGCCACCAGGTCCCCTTCCTGCCTGTTTGGTCTTCTTAAACCTGGACCAGTTCTTCCGGCCTTCTTTGTCTTTCTGGCCCTTTGAAGAGTGCCGGCCACTTACCGTGTAGAATCTCCCGCAATCTGGGCTTCTGTGATATTTTCTCATGATTAGATTCAGGTCGTCATTTGTTGTTCTTTGCAGCTGTGTGTCCTTTTTCTGAGAAGGGGCATGTACAGCTTGCCTCAGCTTCTTTTGATGATGCACACTTAGTCGGGGGCAGGGGAGAAAGCTTTGAACCCCTAATAAACATATTTTTCTGAATTATAGATGTACTGTTATACTAAGGCATCATAAAACATACCCAAATACAAATTGAGAAGGATAAATTAATATTTATATGTGTGTATACAGACATACACACACACGAATGAATGCGTGAATAGATATTCTGTTGTTTTCTTCAAGTAGCCCAGTGCTGGAGACCCCTGCAACAAGCAGTAAAGCCAGCTCTCTATAAAGAAGGAAAATTTGTTACGTGGTAGATAGGGATTTCTTGATTTCTTCTGCGTTATAGGCTATCCTCTGACATAGGGGTCTGCAAACTACACTCTGGAACTAAGTCTGGCTCACTGCCATATGTTCTGCTAGCTAAGAATGATTTTTACACTTCTAAATTGTTGAAAAAGCAGGAAGAAGAAGAATATTTTATGGCATGTGAAGATCATATGAAGTTCAAATGTCAGTGTCCATAAAGAAGGTTGTATTGGAACGCAGCGAGGCCGATTTGTTTATGTATTCTCTGTCGCTGGTTTTGAACTACCATGGCCGGGTTGAGTAATCGCTACATAAACTGTGTGGCTCGCAAGCCTAAAATATTTATTCTCTGGCCCTTTGTGGAAAAGATAGGCCGACTTGACTCCCCTGCTATTTTGTTAATGGATATACCACTTGGTATGTTCCAGATCCTGGACTTAGCGCTTTGCTGGCTTAAGTGAATTCTCGCCACAACTCTCTAAGGCAGGTATTGTCCGCATCGCAGAAACAAGAAAACGTGGAGGCTTACAGAAAAATTTGCCCTGATTTATGCAGCTAAGTGGTAAGTGGCTGTTGTGGAGTTTGAAAGCAGCTCTTTTGTGTCTCGGCTGTTGGTGATTCAAGGTTATTCTGAACTTTCAGAATTCACATGGTTCCTAGTGTGGGTTGGGGGTCCAAAGCCCAAACCCAAACGCCCTGCCACCAGGTCAATTCCGACTCATAGCGACCCTGTAGGACAGAGTAGAGCTGCCCCATAGGGCTTTCAGGGAGCAGCTGGTGGATTCCAACTGCTAACCTTTTGGTTAGCAGCTGAGCTCTTAACCATGTCAGATCCTGAAAACGTGTGGGTAGCCCAGGCCACTAGACCTGTCTGTATGGTTAGGAGTGCCTCGTCTACTGCTGTGTCCTTAGTACACTGGACACGTGATGGCTGCTTAGTAAACAGTTGAAGGAAGGAGGCATGGGTGGATGATGGATGGATGGATGGATGGATGGATGAACGATGCCTAAACCCAGCATGGAAAACCAAAGGGAACTATGGGAGTGTGGCCAGGCTGGGTTATTAGATTTATAGAAAACAGCCACTTCACGTGGGCTAGAGCAAGAACTCTGCAGTCTCAGGAAGTTAGAGGCAAGAAGCTGAGGAGTTAGGCAAGAGGTGAAGCCCAGAAGCCTGAGGATATCAGAGTGAAGCTTTCCGGGACACATTCTAGGAGATGGTGACTGAGTATGGCACAGCTCTTTTGGAATGTGGGGGCCTTGTCTCTGGTCCTGTTTGGCATGTGCTGCCCCAGAATAGCATCATCTGTTTCTGATGGAGGTGGGATGCAGGAGCAAGGGGACACTCATGGCCAGAGTATTTATTTATTTAAGTTAAAAATTACATGCATAATATATGAATGTGTTCTTTCGTAGAATGTTGTAGCTAAAGCTTACATTTTTATTTTTTATTTTTTTCCCATGCAAAAATTTATACATACATTGTTATGTGACTCTAATTGCTCTCCATATACTGTGACAGCACGCTCCTCCTTTCCACCTCTGATTCCCCATGTCCATTCAACCAGCTCCTAACCCTCTCTGCCTTCCCATCTCACCTCTGGACAGAAGCTGTCCATTTAGTCTCTTGTATCCACTTGAGCTAAGAGGCACACTCCTCACGAGTATCACTTTATGTCCCACAGTCCAGTCCAATCCCTGACTGAAGAGTTGGCCTCAGAAATTGTTTTAGTTCTGGGCTGATAGAGAATCCAGGGACCATGTTCTGTGTGGTACCTCCAGTCTCAGTCAGACCATTAAGTCTGGCCTTCTTACTAGAATTTGAGTTCTGCACCTCACCTTTCTCCTGCTCCATCCAGGACTCTCTGTTGTGTTCCCTATCAGGGCGGTCATTGGTGGTAGCTGGGCACCATCTAGTTCTTCTGGTCTCAGGCTGATGAAGTCTCTGGTTTATGTGGCCCTTTCTGTCTCTTGGGCTAATACTTTCCTTGTGTCTTTGGTGTTCTTCATTCTCCTTTACTCCAGTGGTTGGGACCAATTGATGCATCTTAGATGGTCGCTTGCAAGTAAAGCTTAAATGTTTTGACTACTCCCTAGCCCTGTTTCCCTGGAGTATGAGTCTTTTTTAATATGTTTACATACAAATATACTTATGCAAATACATAATTAGTATTTTATACAAACCATATGCTACATTTATCATTCTAGTGCTTGCTTTTTTGGTCAACAGTGGTTTTAAAAAAATGCTTTACTGTTGAAACCTAATACATTTACTGTGTCCTTTTAATTGCAGTCTAGTAGTCCATTGTTAAGACTGTGCCACAAAGGGCAGGTTTACACAGCCGATTAACGCAATTGCTGTCCGTACGTTGTACACCTGTAAAAAGTTGAATCCGCAGAAGTTGTGTGATAGATATGTTTACAACAGTGACAAAAAGGTAGCTGCTGAGGCTGCTTCTGTGCAAACACACTGCATGGGATTTGGTTCCTTGGTTTGGGGGGTTAGTGTCATGATTTCACAGGATATCCCAGTTAATTGGCCAGATAACCTATTTCGTGCTTCTGTTCTACCTGCTAGTTCTTTGCATAGTGCCTGGAGTCTTTAAAGCTTGCAAGTGGCCATCCAAGGTACAACAATTGGTCTCTGTTCACCTGGAGCAACAGAGGAAGAAGAGAAGTCAAGGGTAGGAAGAGGATATGGAATGTGTGGCTAACTGCCTGTATGAACAACTGCTTCCTTTGCCATGAGACCAGAAGAACTGGATGGTGCCTAGCTACCATTACTGAACATTTTGATCAAAGATTCTATAGAAGAATTCTGATCAAGTGGAAAAATTTCAGATTCTCATGGACTCCAGACTTTCTGGAGCCAAGGGGGCTGGATGAATCCCCTGAAACTTGCCCTGAGATGATCTTTAAACCTTAAAACAAAGATACCCATGAAATCTTAAAAGCAAGCAGTAGATAAGCTTAGCTAGTAAGGAATGTCTGCCTTGAGCATTGTGCTCGTTTAAGATCTAGCCATATGGGATCAAATCGACAACAGCAACTCGAAAAATTAAATAGGAAGCTTACGGGGCAGTGAGTATATGTTACGGGGGAGGAACAACTCAAAAGAAAGGTGAGAATGGTTGTACAACTTGAAGAATGTGATCCATGTCACTGACTTGTACATGTAGAAACTGTTGAATTGGTGTATTTTTTGCTGTGTATATTCATTCTCACCAATAAAAATAAAATAAATTATATTAAAAGAAAAAGTAATACCACAGAGGTAATTAGCTGTTTCCTTGCTCATATTCGCTATGGTGACTTCCAATTTTGGGGGCGGTATTAAGCCAGCATTACAGAAAACAATCCTTAAATGTGCCTTCTTTGCCCATTTTTGTGCAAAGTATTTTTTAGGGGCCAGTACAGAGAATTGGGCTTGCTGGATCATACCAGAAACCAAACCAAACCAGTGGTTGTCCAGTCAATTCTGACTCTTGGTGACCCCAAGTATTGTAGAGTAGTACTGTGTTCCATAGGGTTTTCATGACTGTGACCTTTCAGAACTAGATCGTCAAGCCTTTCTTCCAAGGTCCCTCTGGGTGGATTTGAACTGCCAACCTTTTGGTTAGTAGCCGAGTGCTTAACCCATTGTGCCACCTAGGGACTCCTTGCTGCTGGGTCATGTTGTTGTTGGTGCTGTCGGGTTGACTTGTACTCATAGCGCCCCCATGTGACAGAGTAGAACTGGCCCATAGGGTTTTCTTGGCTGTAATCTTTATGGAAGCAGATTTCCTGGTCTTTCTCCTGAGGAGCTGCCGGGTGAGTCTTGGCCAGTCCTTTCCTCTTTCTGGTGCTGGACACTCTGGGGTGTGATTCCGTTTTCCCCAGCTGATCCTCTCGTAGCTTTGCTTTCTGTGTGTATTGTTTCTTTCTCATTCTTTTTGGAGGTTGAGAGGGCACGGGGATGAGCTTGCTGTGATATTTGCAGGCCAAGTGTGCATGAGTGGAGTGACGTCTTGCGTCCTGTGTCACTGGCCCTGCAATGGGGTTGCTGCCCTCTGTTTGTTGTAGAGTGACAGAAAAGATGTCCTTAGTGCTCAACTGTCTTTTAGCAGAAGGGCCAGTGGCATCTGCCTCTAGGTCAGTGGTGTGAAAACTGGATGGAGAGGCAGTAGGAAGATGGGAGGGCAATTCGGAGTATAGGGGCTCGAAAGAAACCCGCTGATGACAGATTTTGAACTTGGCAGTGACCTTACAGTATGTTCCTAATCTGAAACAGTCACGAAAGCACCTTGATAAAGGGAGGGAAGGGGGTAGACTTTGGAACTGGCTAGGTAGATTTGGTGGGAATCCTGTTTCTAGTCTGAACCAGCTAAGTTAGTCACTTGATCTGAACCTCTGTTTTCACCAGGATGCTTGAAAATCCTTCCTTAAAAGGGAGATTTCAGAAGATAATGGATATGAGGTGCCATACTCAGTGCCTGAAACTTCCTACGCGCTAATTGGCAGTACCCTGCTATGTGCTAGTTCCTGAGCCTGGCACCGAGACCAAACCAAAGAACCAAAACCAAACCCACTGCCGTCGGATTGATTCCAATTCCTAGTGACCCTGTGGGACAGAGTAGAACTGCCCCGTAGAGTTTCCAAGGCTGTAAATCTTTACAGAAGCAGGCTGCCATATTTTTCTCCCAAAGAGCAGCTGGTGGGTTCGGACCACCGACCTTTCGTGTAGAGACTAGAAAGGATAAGTAAGACATGTCGTTGCCTTCAGCGCACTCCTGGTCGGGAAACTGACTTGTCAGTAGATGAGCGTGAACGAACGTGGAACCAGCCGAAGGAGGGACGGGAAGCTGTTTGGGCCTCCTCGGGAAGAGGCACTGGAAAACAAACATCACAACTGAATCTTCCTTTCTGTGGAGCTTAAACTGTGCTGCTGTAAGTGATAACAGCATGCCACTGTTGTTTTTACATAAAGTTAGGCCAGTCATAATGATTTCAGACGATTTTCTTAGTCGTAACTGTAGTAAGCTTCACTTACTGATGGAGTGTGTCGATACCCACCCTGTCTTTGAAAACCATTCTCCCACTTGCCTGAAGTCTAGTTGGTTCCGTGCAATCCCAGGAGCTTGTGTTCTACAGGTTGAACAGCCCTGTTAGGAAGAAATCTGGATCTTTCCAGAAGTTCCAGCAAGAACCCTGGGTCTGACTCTTACTGGACTCCCATCTCTGAGCCAGCCATGGTGGCCAAGGGGATGGACTGAAGGTGGTTTCCCAGGGAGAAAGGTTGCTGGACCGGCAATGGTGAGACTTGGTTACGTCTTCTGTGTAGAACCCTCAGTGTCTGCCTGTGACCAGTGGCAGCAGCATCACCTCGGAGCTTGTTGGAAATGCAGACTCCTACAAGTTTGGGCCCCACTCTGGGATTTTATGGGTCAGAGTCTGCACTTAACCACATTCCCCAGGTGATTTGAGAAGCACTGGGCCAGGACAGGTCAGGGTAAGTTGGCCCACTTCCATAGATTTTTTGTGACCTTTTCCCGTGTATGCCCCAGGCACCCCCTCTCCCCACCAGAACAGACACCTGTGGAACCCTAAGACACTGTATGTCAGAGAGACCCCCATAAACATGTTGCTGTCGAGTCAATTCTGACTCATAGCAATCCTCTAGGACAGAGTAGAACTCCTCCCTAGGGTTCCCAAGGCTGTAAATCTTTCCTGAAGCAGACTGCCACATCTCTCTCCCACAGAGCGGCTGGTGGGTTTGAGCCACCAACCTTTTGATTAGCAGCTGACCACTTAACCACGGAGCCACCAGGGCTCCAAAGAGACCCCACTAGGGTGAATTTCTTTTGGGTGGTCCTAAAAAATACTGATTCTAAATAGTGATTCAAGAATCAGTGTTTCCTTTATGAGCTAGATAAAACTAATGAGATGTCTTAAAAAAGAAGGTGATTCCAAATAGCTGTGGTTACATGGGTAGGAATTGCCATTTAAAGTCTGTTCCTAAAATGTATGCTGTGTTCTTAGCTGAACAAAATGAAACGGGTTTCAAAACTTGGAGATGAATGAGGTTTTTATAATAATCACTCGCGGTTGCTCGTCAGCTCTTGTTTCCATTCTTTTCCTTTCAGATCGAGGCATTTTTAATGAGGGAAGAGGACTTAGAACAGAGGGTCAGGGAAACCAAAAAAAGAGAAAGAAAAATTCTGCTGAGCTCTGTAGCTGTTCTCAGTTCTTTCAAGTGCTCGAAAAGTAATATTTGTTGTTCCTAAATGTAATTAATAGCTAGCTGGTACTTATCAAGACCTCATTTCTTTCAACCTTGAAGGCAATTGGAAAGATACACATATCTGTGTATTATCACAGTGTACGAATTCTCTTTTTTTCTTAATCAGTTATAACTTTATCGGCGGTGTAGGCAGCAGATGGGCAGCTGAGTTTAAAAAAATAAAATACATCTGTGGGTGTTCACTGTGGCATGTAATGAATGTGTATTGATTGTTAGAATTACTTAAAAAAAAAAAATCTAAAAACCCGAGTCTAAACTATATACTAGGCAGGTTTCTCAACCGAGTATCCAGCCTGTTCCTGAATGCTTGGATTGAATCAACACGTATTTGGATGCGCGTTCTCTGCCCAGAACAGACTAATGGGAATGCCTCGCGCCACAATGGACAGAAACACAAAGAGAGGATGAACATGCTTGCCCGGGAGGACTGAGCTGTGGATTACGGTGCACACCCTTGCTTCTCAGCGCATGCCGGGTGCAGCCACAGTTGTTAGCTACAAGGGCACTTCTTCCACTTGCAGAAGACGGTGTGAATTGACCTTGGTGGCTGATGTGCTGACACGGGTAGGTGATGTCCTGTCGATTCCGACTTAGCGACCTTATGTAGACCAGAATGGAACGTTGCCCAGTCCTGCGCCATCCTCACAGTTGTTGTGCGGATAGGCTCAGGTAAAGTAGGTCAGGCCTTAATTGTGGCTCTCAGACGTTGGGAGCCCAAGGAGCAGAGAGGCAGTGCTTTCAGTAAAGGACAGGAGCAGCTCGGGGCTGGATGAGGACCCCACTCGACGGCCCATCTGGTCCACGTCAGTTATTTCTGTGGAAGTACACCCAGGACTGATGTTGTTTTGTGTTGGTTAGTAGACTGTTCCTCGGTTTGGCAGAAATTTATTAAGTATCTACCTTGTACCGGCTCCTGGCACGCTGGTTTGGGCCTCAAATCTGCTGTTGGATTGGCTGGGCCAGTGGAGCCGACATCCATCAGCACTGCACGTCTGTAACTTACGTTGTTCCTGGTCACGGTAAGTAGACTCCCACTCGTGGCGACCGTAGGTATAACAGAAGGAAACGTCGCCCAGTCCTGCGCCATGTTCACGATCGTTGGTGTGTTTGAGACTGTTGTTATGGCTGTTGTGTCAGTGCATCTCATGGAGCGTTTCTGCTGTTTTCACCGACCCTCGGCCTTACCACTGTGAAGTCCTTTTCCGGCGATCGGCTTTCCTGATGATGTGTGCAAAGTAAGCGAGTCAAAGTCTCGCTCTCCTGGCTTCTGAGGAGCGTTGTAGTTGTATTTCTTCTAAGACTAATTTCTTCATTCTTTTGGCAGTCCACGGTAATTTATGCTATGCTAATAAAAATCCAGCAGCCCTGCTTTCAAGCTTGACTCTTAGCAATAAAGCATGACGGAGAAATCTGCACAGTGTATTTGGGGAAATAGTTTATAGCAAGAAACACGATATCACAGCAAAATTGGCCTGGTCTAAGCATAGCTAAGGTCTGAGATTGACAGGGAATTGGTACAATTAGTGTAGTTCTCGTTTGCCCTTTAGCGGTACTGAATCTGCTGTAGAGGGGCCCTGGTGATGCAGTAGTTAAAGCACTCAGTTGCTAACTGCAGGGTGACAATTCAAACCCACCAGTGGCTCTCCGGGATGAAGACAAAGATTTACAGCCCTGGAAATTGTATGGGGCAGCTCTGCTCTGTCCTGTAGGGTCATGATGACTTGGAGTTGACTTGATGGCAATGCGTAATCTGCCATGGGATGATGAAGGAGTTTCTCTTAATCCGGATGAAAATTGAGAAAGCCTGTCTGTCGGTGACTTGTTTACAGATGTTTGCCATTTAGTCAAAACACACAGATGACAATCTACATTTTTTTGGTTCCCATCTGGACATGCTGCGTGTGCCTGTGTACAGAGTGGCGATAATCTCCCATCTCCCCGGACAGAGCCAAGTGAGATGGGTGTTTCCTTTGTACCCTGAACATAGATGCTTTACCATCTGTGTTTGCTGATGAACGGTTTCAGATGGTGGATTCAGTATGGTCATACTCACGTTTTAAGAAATTTATTGATTGTATTTCTGTCGCAGATGTTTGTGGAGAAAGTCTGATTATAATGTTACTGAGCTGCTTAGAGAAGTTAACTGAAGTATAACCACAGACACCAACGTGTCTTTTCTTACAGCTGGAACCCCTCCTCAGAGTTTGGGCGCTCCCCAAGACGTGTGTCAGCAATGTTGCAGTTTCAAGAAGGGGACTAAATGTCAGAACTCGGGTAAAGGGGGCATTTCTTGTGGCTACTCCAGGGAGCGTCTGAGAGAATTTCATTTTGGTAACTGGGCATTTGGCCCTGGGCCTTGACCCTTCTGCCAAATGAAATCACGAATGTCATATTCGTAAGCTGATAGGACGGGTGCCATTTATAGGTGGTTGTTATTGTCGTTGGTTATCTGCTCTGATGCATGGTGACCTTATCCATTTCTCCACCCAGACAGCTCTCAGGCTGTGGGTGGAACTGTTTTCTACGATTTACATTTACCACTGGATTTGTGTCATGGAGTCTTTATCAGGGTTTACAGTTTGCGTAACTGGTTTATATAATGCCCAAGAAGTCAACTAATGTTCACATCAGGGTAAGAGAGAATAAAACGGACGAGCTGTGCTTCTTTTATACTTCTGTGTCTCTTAGTAAACTAAGTTCAGGCAGCTACAGACTGAAGCGTTAGCACCGTTTTCTCTTGATACATGGAAAACATTTTTGAAAAGAAAAGCTTTTTTTTTTTTCATTTAATTTATACTTAGCTCACCTTCAAGGCAAAAGCTATTTAAGCCAAATGACAATTACTTTTGAGAACAAATTTAAACAAACTCAATTTGTATTTGGTTTCAGTAGGTACAGGATTATGTGGTTTTCAAATCAGTTTTCGGTTAACATTGGTCAAAAGGTATTTCAGGACAGAAAGCATTCTTTAAAAGTTGTTTAACTTTAGAATGCTTGGATTAAGACAGAAATGTGTCTGTGGTCACCCCCCTCATTCTTAAACCTCCTAAAATCAGTCTCAACTTTGTTTTACTTTGTATGTGAAAACACTGTATATGTATATTTAACTTAAAATGAAGTGACGTTTTAGCTTAGATTCACATTGCTTTTCTTGTGTACTCCTGAGACAACATACATATCCATTTATACAAGTTTAACAGGGTTATTTTGCCAGAAGAAAAAAAGACCAAATTTGACCAGTGGGTTTCGACTTTTTTTTTTTTTTTTTAAAGCACAGAAGCCTTTCTTCAAATATGATTTTTCTTGTTGAAGGACAGTATGCAAAACACACAGGATGATTTCTTTATTTGACAAATGATTGGTGAGGGGCCCTGAGGTTCCTGGCATCTTGGCTCTCAAACAAGGTGTTTTCAATCCAGTCTAACCCTTCTTCATTCCTGATAAGAAAACTGTGGTCCAGAGAGTCTGAGACCCATTCAGGGTCTCAGTGAGTTAGCGGCAAAAATGAGTTTGAGATCCAGATTCCCAGTTGCTAGTTCACGATTGGTTTCCTCGTCGTCAGGTAGGGAGGAACCAGAAAATCAAACCTGTTGCCGTCGAGTCGATTCTGACTCATAGTGACCCCAGTTGACAGAGTAGAACTGCTCCATAGGGTTTTCTTGGCTGTAATCTTTATGGAAACACGTATCACCAGGCATTTCTTCTGTGGCACCACTGGGTGGGTTCAAACCACCAACTTTTAGGGTACTAGTTGAGTGCAGACTTTTTGTACCACCCCGGGCCCTTTATAGGTAGAAAAGATGATGAAAATGATAATTACATGAATATGAGTTTAGAGTCTTAGTTGCTTTTCAGAAGTGGATAATTTTCTCAGGATTTTTATGCATTTTAACCTAACTTTTAGTAACTATGTAATTGAAATAAATGGTATAAAACATTTGATGCCAAACTTTACTTTTCCTTTGTCTCCACTCTTCTGGAGCAAAAGAGAAAGAAGGAAACCAAAGACTCAAAGAAGAAACTAGTCTACAGGACTAAGTGCCTACATGAACCATGGCTTCTTTTATCCTGAAACCAGAAGAACTAGATGGTGCCCGACTGCCACTGCTGACCCTTCTGACCAGGGACACAATAAATGGTCCTGGATAGAAAGGGAGAAGATTGTAGAACAAAACCCAAATTCTTAAAAAAAAAGACCAGACTTACTGGACTGGTAGAGACTAGAGGAACCCCTGAGACTGTTGTCCTGAGATACCCTGTAAACTTTGAACTGAAACCACTCCCAGAGGTCAGCTAAATAACAGGTTGGCTCATAAAATAAACAGTATCACCCATAAGTACTGTGCTCCTTTAAAAAAAAAAAATCATCTATTTGAGACCAAGTGGTCAACATTTACCCTAAAACAAAGATGAGAAGGTCGGGGAGTGAGGTGGGGAATGACAGAGAATCTAGATTAATGGTGTCTTAGTTATCTACTGCTGCTATAACAGAAATACCACAAGTGGATGGCACAGATTTTCTCACAGTCTAGTAGGCTAGAAGTCCAAATTCAGGACGCTAGCTCCAGGCGGAAGGCTTTCTCCCTCTGTTGGCTCTAGAGGAAGGTCCTTGTCATCAATCTTTCCCTGGTCTAGGAGCTTCTCAGCTCAGTGACCCCGGGTCCAAAGGACACGCTCTGCTCCTTACACTACTTTATTGGTGGTATGAGGTCCCTCTCCTCTCTACTCAATTCTCTCTTTTATATCTCAGAAGAGATCGACTCGATACAACCTAATCTTGTAGATTGAGTCCTGCCTTATTAACATAACTACTTCTAATCTTGCCTCATTAACATCAGAGAGGTAGGATTTACATCACATAGGAAAATCACATCAGATCACAAAACGGTGGACAACCACACAATACTGGGAATCTGTTCTAGCCAAGCTGATAAACATTTTGGGGAGCGGAGGGACACAATTCAATCCATAACAAATGGAAATGAAACAACCAGAATGGAAATAATGACAATGTTGACACAATGTCAAAATTTTACCAATGTCATTGAACAATATATACAGAAATTGTTAAAGGGAAATCTAATTTGCTGTATAAACTTTCACCAAAAACACAATAAAATTAAAAAAAAAAAAATTCACTTTTCCCCAGCCTGTTAGCTGTAGCTTACTGCCAACTGCCTACGTTGTCTATGGCAGCCAGGTTCATTTGTTACAGGATGTGAATTAATTTTTTTACCACGTAGAATCTGGTGTTAGGTCTCTGTCTTAAACTGAGTTTATTTTAACATCCCGTGTGTTCTCTGTTTATGTCATATGCATAATTTAATCCAATACAATGGATAAATTTGCAAGGACAATGGGGATCCTATATTTCTTTGACAGATTTTGTATCATTTAATCACTCTTTTGTTACATATTGATATTTGTGTGAAAAGTGATAGAGTGGTTTGTGTTAAATTAGGGTCATTTTACTAATAGGAATTGTATCCCGTTAAAGCGTTTTGGAACGATTATCTTAGAGGACAAAACACAACATTGTTCTAGCAGGAAAAATCCACTTAAAGGGTGCAGTTGTCACCACACTTTGTTTTTACAAACCAGGATACAGCTTTGAAACCAAGGGGCATTGGCCATGGGAAGGAGCTGTTGGCACAGAATGAATAGAGATTTTGCACATGCTTGTTTTGAAACTTGGCTACTTTCTGTTCAGGGTTGACTGGGCTCAGTGGTAACAAGCTTAAAATGAAGTAATGCCTTTTTGCCAACACCATCTTGATTCTTCTTGTATGGACTGCTTGAGCCAATGTAACACATAATGTAGAGCAAAACAAGGAATCGATGAAGCCTTTAAGCAGCTCACTGTCTGGCTAGGAATGTTGATGAACGGGTCTACATTTCCCCTTGGGTGTTTTTATTCACCTTGGGAAGAAAAGAAGTGGGCCATCAAAGTAGAAAAATTGAGAAGAACAGCTTTTCTTGCTTGAGTGAGGCAGTGCAGCTAGCATCTCTGTTTTTTTGGGGGGTTTTTTGCCTTGAAGACTCTTTCCCGCCCTCATCTATGAACAAGGGTGGTTGGTTGGTCTCACTGGACTACCCTCTTCCTGTCTCTTAATTTTAGGTTTATTAATTGATGATAGAGTAGAGAGGCATCAGACACACTCATGAAACTTGGGAACCAGTTAAGTTCAGCTGCACTTAGAGTCACGAGACCAGCACCAAGAGCTGGAATACAGTGCCACAGAGTGGGGCCACAGGAGGAGACGGCTGGAATGGATAGGAAGATGGGGGTTTGTGTCTCCAACATCTCCAGTAAGAGCAACTCCGGTCAACCTGCGGATTCAAAATTAATAAACACCTACTGTGTGTCACCACTTTTTCTAGCTATTTTCACATATCCTACATTTCTTACCACAGCAAACAAATGTATTTATGTGTATGAAGGCTGTAGAGGTTTTATAATAGAATGAAATGGCATGAACCCTGTAGATGAGAAGGAACACGTTAGAAACTTCCACTCATCTTCTGTTCTGTTCTAGGCATCGAAAAGCATACCAATTCTAATCCCCAGTCACCTGCCTGAAGAGTTGACTTGACTTTAGTCAAGCTCAAAAAAACCAGAAAACCCACTGTTGTCGGGTCAATTCCAACTCATAGCAACCCTATAAGACAGAGTAGAACTGCCCCATAGAGTTTCCAAGGAGGGGCTGGTGGATTCGAACTGCCGACCTTTTGATTAGCAGCCAAGCTCTTAACCACTGCACCACGAGGGCCCCTATTCAAGCTCAGTGGGTCACAGATGTTGGAATGTGTAAGAATCATTACATAACATGTACTGTACTTTTTAGATGATTCAATCTTGACTCTCCGAGACCTTGTGCACTGATATTTGAACTTACCTCAACTTTACTTGAGCAAAAATGGGAATCCAGTGTACTAACTAAAATTTGGTCGTGATATATCTTGCCTTTCTTAAAGTTATGTAAGTTATGTTTTTTCAAGCCTGCCTTTAGGAGTGGAGCCTATGCTGTGGATAAAATCTTATTCAAGATCTCAATACATGAAATAACCAAAAAACCAAACCTGTTGCCATTAAGTCAATTCCAACTCATAGCGACCCTACAGGACAGAGTAGAACTGCCACACTTTTTGGTTAGCAGCAGAGCTCTGAACCACTGTGCCACCAGGCCTCTAATATATGAAGTATATAACTAAAAAAGAGCTTCCCTGCCTGATCAGGATAGAGACCTCTGGTCACTCCCCTCCTTTCCTCGGCAGCACCCCCTCATCCAGAGCACAGTGGGAAGATAAAACCACAGTATGTGAGCATGTCTGCCATGTGCTGGGAGTTTTATCACCTGGACATAAATTGTAACAAGTAAGGGTATTATTAGTATTATGTCCTTTGGGTAATCAGGCTGTTTGTGGGCCCAAGTCAGTGTTCATGGTGTATTCTTTTGTTCATTTATTCAACAAAAATTCAGGGTAATTTGTGTAAGATGTTGGAGATTCAGTTACCAGTGAGATAGTGTCTCTTCTGTAAAGTTCTTTGTCTCCACCCATCCATCCAGCATACTTATTGAGTTCTTCCTAATGCTGTGCCCTGTTCTAGGTATTTGGAAAAGTGAACAAAACCAGCACATTAATGCTTACTTCAGTGGAGCCTGTGTTTTGATGAGGGAAACAGGCTAACATGTTAGAAGGTGGTGAGTGCTAGGAGAAGGGAAAGAACGTTTAAGGGAAATTGGGAGTTGTTGGAGGTGGGGGGTTGGGTAGGTTGCCACCTATTTTTAATAGACCTCATTGGAGAAAGTTGACATTTGAGCCAAGATGTGAAGGAGGTAAAGTTAAGTATGTAATATCTGGGGGCAGAGGGAACAGATATGTCACCTTCATGCGTGACCTCGTTTGGACCCCACGACAACCTGACAAGATCAGGTACTCTTCGGATCAGTGCTAAGCCAGGGCTGAATTTCTCCAGGATCAAGTGGCTTGGAAATAGTGTTGGAATTCCAGCCTGCATGTGGCTTTGGGTCAGGGGCAGCTTGCCAATTGTACAAATGACTCTGTGTGACCATGTTAATGGGAACAGCGTTAGGCTTCTGTTTCAGGCCCTCCTAGCCTTTTGCCACCCTGTGTGCCTCAGAAGGACTGAGGCTGTATCTGTCTTGCTCACTTGGGTCTTCAAAGTATCCAGCTCATTGTTGGTACCCATTGTATATGTGTTGATTGAGTTGTTATTAGTTGCCATCAAGTTGGTTTGGACTCATGGCAACCCCAAGTACAAGAGAACAATACGTTCTCTGGTCCTGTGCCATCTTCGTGATTGTAGATATGCTCAAGTCCACTTTTGTGGCCACTGTGTATTTGAGTACCTTCTAATCTCGGGGACTCATCTTCCAGCTGTATGTCAGGCACTATTTGGTTGTGATCCATATGGTATGCATTAGATCACCTGGCCTTTCTTCCTAGTCTGTCTTAGTCTAAAAGCTCTGCTGAAACCTGTCCATCATAGGTGACCTGCTGGTATTTGAAATGCTGGTGGCATAGCTTCTAGCGTCACAGTAACACACAAGTCACCACAGTAGGACAAACTAACAGATGGGTGGGGGTTGATTGAATAAGAAGGCTGAAATACAGCTACTGCCCATTTGTTGTAAGGGTACCTTGAGGGTCGAACACCCAAGCCTGGGGTGCTAACAACAGTCTAGGGGGGACTAAGACTAGCTTTCTCACGGTGGTACCAGTGAAATGCCCAGCTCTGAGTCGAAGTCGTGAAGCAGATTGCAGCTGGGGCTACATGTTAGCTGCCTTAGGCACAAGGGCTTCTAATTTTCACTGTGGGTCACACTAAATAGTCCGTTGTTCATCAAGGAGAGGGGAAATTGATTTCAAATTACTCCTGTATTGGGTGAAAACTGACCTGCCATGGATGGTTTATGGTTTCAGGGAGAAGATAGGCCCAGGGTTTAAGCTGCACTAAAACTTGCTTAATTAACCGAACAGCGTCCGTTACCATTTGACAGCAAGCATGACCCTGCTCTGCAGACGTGCTTGGTTTTGAGCCCATCCTTCCAGGGCCAGGCTTAGCAAGGGCCCCTGGGGGCCGAGGATTTATGCTGTGTGTGCTTCTCTTCTGCTGTCTGCATCCTTCCCTGGGGTCAGTGACATGCCAGAGCCTGTGCGCACCGGCCCATGAGAACAGAGTGCTCCATTTCCAGGAATGTTGTGAGCCGCTTATTAAACACAGCCTTTTTAAAACACAGAATTTTATAACCTTACAAGTAAATTATATTTTAAAGAGGCAATAAATACTCAAATTTCATCACTTCCTAATTATTTTACTAAATTAAACTATTATCTATGTTCTTGTGCTTATGTCTACACAATAGTAAAATGTAGTACAATAATTAGGTTAAAATTGTAGCTTTTGCTGATTCCCATGGTGCAAATACCAACCTGATGTCCCTAAATGTGGAGTAGGAAAGAGATGGGCATTGTGTGGTTTCAAATCAGCTCCTCCCAAAGCTAGATGGTAAACAGTTACCCACACAGCACTGGCTAGAGTCATCCAACTATGGCCTAAAGTTGCCTATTGAGACGCGTCCCCTGTGGGAACGCTGCTCAGATAATAAAAGCAAACAAAAAGCCCTTATGTATAGTAGCTCTGTTCGCATGAGGGATTGTTCTTTTTCATGTATTTTCTCCTCTGACCCTGTCAACCACCCTGTAATGTAAGTACTGTTATCACCACTTCACGAATTCGGAATTGTGGTCTGGGCACGTTGGAGTAATTGTCCTACAGCTAGCCTGTGGCATATTAGATATTAAGGATAGATCTGTTACCAGTGTATTATACCACTGTCCTTCATTGGAACTTGTCCTGAATTTTATTTCCCAACACCCCATTAGCTGTGCCAGATTTACGTGGAAGGTTAATTGTGGCAGAGTGGGAGAAAAGAAGTAGCTTTTTTTTTTTTAAAATAAAACTCCTTGTAGAACTCAGGTACCAAGCCTGGTGAGTTCGTATGTATTACTTAATTCTCATGACAACCCTTTGAGTTCTTGTTTGTGTAGGTAAGAGAATGGAATTGTAGTGAGATGAAATGAACTTTGTTCACTGGCCAGGCTCATAGAACCAGTGAAAAGGTACAGCTGAGATGGGAGTAGGTCTCTCTGGACCCAAAGGCCCTTCTTGTCGGACCTTACCGTATTCTACACTTAACTGACTCCCGTCTCTGATAAACGGGCACAGCCCATCCTGATCTTTCTCGTTAGCTGAATATTCAGAGAGAATGGGTGATGAACCATGAAGTGTGCTAGGGGATGGCCTGGGTGTAGCATGTAAATAAATATTAACGGCTCGGTCCAGTGAAAGAACTTTTATGTCTGAGAACTAAAAGGCTTTGGAGCCCTCTGTGGTCAGGCTTCCTTGAAAGGTGATGAGGTTCCACTTCTGTGTCTGCCATTTTCCTAAGGGTTCTAACAGATCTCAGCATCTCTGGTGTATTAGTTTTCTGTTGCTTTGCAACAAATTACCACAAATTCAGTGACTCAAAACACAGATATATTACTACCTCAAGGTTTCCATGGGCCACGAGTCCCACCGTGGCCTAGTTGGTTCTCTGCTCTGGCTGAAATCAAGGGAGTCGGTGGTGCTGTGGTGTCATCTGAGGCCTTCTTCCCAGCTCACAGGTTGTTAGTAGAATTCACTTCCTAGTCACTGTAGGACTGAGGCCTCAGCTTCTAGAGGCTGCCTGCCTTTCCCGGCCATGTGGCCGTTTCCACAAAATGGAAGTTTGCTTGTTCTAGGCCAACAGGAGGGTGTCTCTTCTGCTTCTGGTCTTTTAAAAAAGATTTACCTGATTAGGTCAGGCCCAATCAGGATGAGCTCCCTTTTGATAAAATTAAAGCCATCTGCTTAGGGACTTTAATTACAAAACCCCTTCACCTTTACCGTCTTCTAATGGCTAGAAGCAAACCACAGGCACCACGCCTCCTCAAAGGGAAGGGATTATGCCGGTAGTAACGTCAGGTGGCAGAGATCATGGAGGTCAGCTTGGGGTCTCCCGCTGGCTTTTCCATTCTTTTGGGTTTGGACCCATTTCATCCCCACGTATTCCTTTCCCTTCGTTAATCAGGCATGCCTACATGGTTCATGTACGGGTCTTATCTTCAGGACACTGAGTGTCCAGACCCTGACAGGCTTTTTATGAATAACCGCTCTGCTTCCCCAAGCCTCGGGCTTCACGTCAATCTCCTTCTTCAGATCCTTTGCATGAAGTCCCAGTTCTCTAGCCTCAGTCTCTGATGGCTCTGTTTTCTATTATTTAAACATTCTTAATCGCAAAAAATAAATGGAGAGAATTCAAAGCAGCTCAAGCAGAGAATTTACTGACACCATAATGGAAGAGTGGCAGAGGGCTCAGGAATGGCTGGATCTAGGTCTTAAAGCATGTATCAGGGCACTTTTATTTATTTTTAGCTAACTTTTTATGGCAGCTCTTGTGATGTCTGTAGAAAGATGGCCAGCCCATTCTTCTAGCCGACCAGTATGATAGGCATTTTTCCTTATCGCTAAGGAGAGAAACTCCCCCAGAGTTCAGGGTGGTATTAGTCTCCAGGGCTGCTATAAAAAACTACCACAGACTAGGTGACTTAAACAACAGAAATTTATTCTCTCATGGTTCTGGACGCTAGAAGTCTGAAATCAAGTTGTTGTCAGGGCCCTGCTCCCTCCAGAGGCTCTAGGGAAGTATCGTGCCTTGACTCCTCTGGATTCTGGTGGTTGCTGGCCATCCTTGACATTTCTTGGCTTGTGGCAACATACGCTAGTCCCGTCTCTGTCATCATATGGCCTTTGCACAGTATGTCTGTGTCCAGGTTTCCCTGTTGTTACAGGAATACCAGTCACTGGATTTAGGGCCCCCTAATCCAGTCTGTTTTCACAGTAACTTAGTTACATCTGCAGAGAATGCATTTCTAAGTAAGGTCACTGAGGTTTGGGACATCAGTGTATTTTTGGGGGAGACACAATTCAACCCATGACACAAGGCTTACTCTGAATTGTCGAGACTTGGGTCATATTCCTCCTTGACAGGCTCAGTCATGTCCCCACTGGTGTGATGGATGCAGGGTGGAAAGCCCCCCACCTCAGCCTAGAGTGCCTTTCTCCTAGGAAGAGGAGTCGCTGCCAAGGGAAGAGGGAAGGGACATTGGGCAGGTGAAAGCAGAAGATGCCCACTGAGAGCCTGCAGGGACTCACACGTCTTACACAGATCATCTGGGTGTAATTTCAAGGGTGCGGAGTTGACATTCTCTGTCGTCCCTCCTCAGCACCTCAGCTGGTGAAACAAGTGGTGTGGACAGCCACCAGCGAAATCAAAGGTTTGGGTCAGTGGCAGTTCCTGGTAGGTTTTCATTGTGGTGTAGATCCTTTGTCTTCTTGACATGGGTGTCCTTTAAATACTTAATGAATATTGTCCTGAGAAAATGCCACGTGAATTCCGAAGTGGGATCAAACTATGTTCTTTGGGATTCGTTAAAACTGAAATGCCTGGGGCCAAGTGCTAGCCAGACGCATCAAGCGCTGTGCTGAATCTGAGTCTGCACTGAGCCGAATCACTCTGCTTTCATTTTATAGGGTTTTTCTTTCCCTCCCAAAGGCAGCTCACAAACTCTTTAAATCTTACAAGGATATATATTTTTTGGGCTGAGTGAAGACAACAGAATGTTGCTAGAAATTTGATTATTAGCCTCTCTCTCCCTCCCTGCTTCTCCTTGGTACTGAGTTCTCTGTGAAGGGGTCTGGAGGTGGAAGTTCCAGCTGTTGAGTTTTATCAGCCTGAGGGCCCGCTTTCTCCAGATGGTATCTATCTGCAATGGTCGATATTAGGGTTGCAAACTCAAATCCTATCTGGGTCCAGGAAGATAAAGTAGAGGAGCGGTGTAGGAGAGCAGTGGGGGTTAGCCAGGACCCTGGAGAGCTGGGCACTTGGTGCTCCTCAAGGGCCAGCTTGACTGGGCCTGGGCTGATAGTCGCCCTGTGGGAATTTGAGTCAGTGCTGTCAGATCTGTTTCAAGAGAAGCTGTTGTTGCTGTTAATCGAGTCAGCTCTGACTCTGGCGACCCCATTACAACAGAACAAAAATTGCCTGGTTCTGTGCCATCTTCATGATCATTGGTATGCTCAAATCCGTGGTTGCAACCACTGTCTATTTTGAGTGCCTTTCAGCCTAGGGAGTTGGTCTTCCAGCACTCTGTTGGACAATATTCTCTTGTGACCCATAAAGCTTTCATTGGCTGATTTTCCGCAGTAAATCGCCAGACCTTTCTTTCTAGTCTGTCTTAGTCTACAAGCTTCCCTGAAACTTGTCATCCGTGAGTAACCCTGTTAGTATTAGAAATACCGGTGGCTTAGCTTCCAGCATCATAGCAACACACAAGCCACCACAGTACAGCAAACTGACAGATGGGTGGTGGTCCCTGTAGTGGGTTACATGTGGATGAATAGTAACTACACTATGATCTTTTCCATGTATGAGCATTATTCTTCAGAATGATAATCCTTCACAACGGAAGGAGCCTCACCCTTGCAGGAAAGGCTGAGTGTTATTTAGTTAAACCAAACCATGTACTGAGTACAAGGGAGAAGAATTTCCTGCTTGACCTTTGGTTCTCTGTGATGGTAAATTAACGAAAATTACCCCTATATCTGTAAGCATTTCAGATTTTTTCTTTTTTAATTAGGGAATAACATTGCATTTGAAGAAAATTTTTAAAAAATTTCTATCGATTTATGGAGTGACTCCAACCAGCCTTTTTCCAATTTAGTTAAAAATGGAAGGCTATCCTTTTAGTATTCATACCCCAGATAACTTTTGATGATACGCAGTTGATCTGCACAGTTACACGTGTGTTTATTTCTACTTAGTGTGGAGAGGTGGTGAGGCGTGCGGTTAGTAGTGTGAACGCTGGCGCCATGCTGCCTGGGCTTGTATCCCAGCTCTGTGCTAGGATTCAGCTGGTTGTCAGACTTTGGGCAAGCCACTTAGTACCTTCATACCTCGGTTTCTTCATCTGAAAAATGAAGGTAATTATAGTACCAAGATTGTAGGGATGTGAGGATTAATGATTTAATTCATTAGTGCATTTAAAGTGCTTTGAGTTATATTGTGTTTTCTGCTGGGCATCGTCAAAACAATGGTAATAATTCCTGCGCTGCTACGCTGGCTGTATCATCGGCTTTGTTAAGAGATTTCGGAAGACTTGAATCATTTGGTAGACGTATTGTCACTGCCTCTTGGATTACAAGTGATTTATTGTTGGAAATAAAAATTGTTCTGGGAGGTAAGCGTCGGGGAAGGACTCTCAATGGGGCAAGGATTCTGGACCCTAGCTAACAGTACTCATAGCAATAGCAGACGGATAAAGAGATTATATAGTAAGTTTGCCTGCATGGATTTTGGCTGCCCTCAAAGTCGTGGTAACTCTGGAAACTCAATGGTACTTAGGCGCTCACACTAAAGCATACAGCATTTAATAAGACAGACGTATCTCTGTTAAATGACCATTCCTTTCAAAGGTAGGTAGTTCTCTTGTTTCATTCACTGAAACAGTAGTTATTCTCTCTTTCACGGTCTCTTTCTGTGTTCTTCTGAATGGCAGAAGTGGTATGAGTTTTTGAATAGGAATCCTTATTGCCTCTCTCTCTCTCTTTTTTAAATAATATTTTATTGTATTTTCAGTGAAAGTTCTAATCATCTCTTCATTGTTGAAAGTATGTGGTTTAGAGATAATACAACCTGGGCTCAAGCTCTGAAGATAAGTTTCCTCATCTGTAAAAGGGCGATAACCATCCCTAAGAACCATGCTCTACAGATAAAATGGTGCCATATCTGCGAAGTGCTTCCCATAATGCCTTCCTCATCATTTTTTACTTTCATCTTTTTTCTGTTTTGTTTCTAACCACCATCTTGGCTACCAAGTCAACAAACCTGAAATTTTTTCCAGGAACTTCCATAGTTACGTGTGTTGTGCCATTTCTGCTGAGTTTTCTGGTGAAGATTTCTGAGAAAGGAGCCTATTTTATGGAGGGAAGAGAATGATTTGTCAGTAACCACATTTTTCCGGTGCCTTTGTAGTTTATTTGGAGCTGATTTCCTGGAATTCGTGAGTGAGTTAAGGCAGAGTTTGGCAAACGTTTTTGTAAGGAGCCAGATAGTAGATATTTTTGGCATTGTTCCCTGTCTGTCTCGGTTGCGCTGCCTGTCTGCGTTATAGCGAAAGCATCCATGGGCAATGCATCAGTGAGTGGTTGTGACTGTGTTACAATAAAACTTTATTCATGGACGTTTGAATTTCACATACATTTCATGTGTCATGCAATATTCTTTAATTTTTTTTTCAACCATTTAGAAATGTAAAAAACATTCTTAGCTTGCGGGCCATACAAAAGGAGGCAGCAGTCTGGAGTTTGCCAGGCATGCATTAAGATTTTGATAAACATATTATAATCCACAGAGTCCCTGGGTGGGGCAAGCGGTCAAGCGCTTGGCTACTAACTGAAAGGTTGGCAGTTCGAGTCCACCTAGAGGTGCCTTGTAAGAAGGAGCTGTGATGTACTTCTGAGTATCAGCCATGGGAAACCATATGAAGCACAGTCCTATGCCACCATGGGGTCGCCATGAGTCCACTGAACGACAACAGTTTTTCATCATAATCCATGCGGTAGAGAAGGCTCTCTATATATAAAGAGGTTACCTGGTGGGTGTCTTGGAATCTGCAGCATCTTTCTGTAACGTTGGTAGTGACTCTGGTTTGACCAGGTTGGTAAACTCTTTCTTGGACAGCCTTTGCCCATGGTGAGGAACGTGTGGCCTCTGTTCGAGGTCATTCTTGCCAGTGTACTGAGTAGCCTGTTTCCAGTTAGAAACGTTGATGCTGTGAGCCCAGGTCGCTGCTGGGCATGACTTCCCGGATGGCCTCCCTGAAAAGCTGTTAACTTCTTGCTTGCTTTGGAGAGGAACTTCAGCTGTGCGCCTTCTCCAGCCTGCTGTGTCTTTGCCGCCCCTCCCCTCCCCACTTCCTGGCATGAAGGTGCATTAGTGCATTTTCCGTGCAACCCTTCAGAGTTCTTGCAGTGGGCAGACAGCAGTTCTGTCCCATAATAGCAGGATACTCAATGGAAAGAGAGAGATTGCTAGGTTGTAAATCATGGGAGAGAATTTGATGATATCAGCTGTGGAGGAATGCGATCCTATTGCTTGTTCTGAATTCTCTGGTTCCTGGAATTAATTTTTTTTTTTTTTTGGTACTTGTAACCGTTTGGTGGAACAGCTTTTTGCCATGAACTAGAGGATGACAAAGAAGAGGTCAGCTTTGTCCCACGTGCTCCTTCTATTTCTTGCTATCCCTGTTCACCCCTGTATAATTTCAGACCTGAGACGGGAACCGCTTTCTGTAGCCACAGTCAGCACTGCAGAGTAGAATATACCGAGACTGCCAGAGACCACCGAGGACGAACATTCTCCCCTATTCAGAAGTGAAGGCAGTCACACCCTTTAGACTAGGACATTCACAAACCGAACAGCATCCTAGCAAATGCAAATGCTAGCAATAGAAAGCAAAGGGCCTTTTTTTTTATTTTTATTTTTAGGAGAAATAAAACTATCTTTTTCCGACTTAATGCAGAGAGATGGCAATATGGGAAAAACATGTTTTCTTAAAGGCATAGACCAGAGACATATTGGAGCCTTTTCAGCCAGCAAACCCAGCTTCCCTTTAAGCAGCGCATCAGGATTGCTTCAATATTTAGGTGCTAATATTCCCTTGTGGCTCAATCAGCTCTTTGGAAATGAATTTCTCGTTACCGCCGCTGTCACAATTAAAGAAAGACATGCTGAGGTGAAAGGGAATTTGTGTGTTTCTTAGATTGGAAGAATGTGTTGAATCAAATGAACATCCTCTCAAGGTTAAAGTATCTATTTAAAACCCTCCAATTACAGTGCCAGGTACAATTTTTGATGAGATTCCGGAGGAACAAATGACTTAATCTGTGGGAGAGAGATTCTCTCTGTCCGGAGGAAAGCTGTGAAATCAGAATGACCTGGACATTGTTTGTTATCGGGGGAAAATGGTTACCTAAATTGAACATGGTGTCTCAATAAAACGGGAGCTGTTACTGGATTACTGAAGGCCACATAACGGAAGTATGTCAGAGTGGGCTCTTTGCTGTTCGTGGTTTTTTAAACACCCGTGAGGTGACCAGAAGGGAAAACTACTAGCAATGTATTGTGATGTCTCTCTTGGTCTTGAATCTTATGCAGGGAATCTGGAGGTTGACCAGCCGTTTTGCTGAAAAGATGGTCTCCTAGTATGGCTTGCTACAACAATCACCCAAGTCCTGTTTGCTTTACCTCTAGAGAGAACCTTGAATCTATCCAACTGGTGCTCTCTGTCTCTCTGGCTACTGACCTGGCCCAGGCCACCATCCTCTATGAATTATGACGACAGTTTCTGAGTGGTCTCCCTACCGTCACAAACAGCATCTTCCCATTACACATGAAAAATTCCAAACTCTCACCTCTGGACTGCAAGGTCCCTGCCTCCGCTGCTGCCCCCTCACTCACTAAGCTCCACCCTGAGGGGCTGAGGCCTGCCCCATCCTGCCTCCGCATCCTTTGTGGTTAGTTGTCTGAGGCTGCCTGGATGGTGTAGGAGTTGAGTACAGGCCTTGGAGCCCGACTGGTCCGTTCAAATCCTGGCTCGGCTGCTATCTAGACGTGTGACCTTGAATGGCTTACTGAAATCTGTCTGTGTCTCAGTTTCCTCATCTTGAGATTGGGCATAATAGTAATGCCTTCTACTTAAGGTTGTTGTGAGGAATAAATGAATTAAAATACGAAGGAATCTTTTAGACCATTGCTTCTCCCTCAGTAAGTAGACTGCGTGTTAGATGATGGTACTGTTGTGTTTTATTAAATCAGCATCATCATCATCATCTCTACACCTTGCAGTTTTGCATGGCGGGCGGTGCCTTCTTTCATATGTGTCAGCTCAAGCGTTCTCTTCTTTCTTAGTGGGTCCTCCATCCACCCCTTGAAAGGGCCCAGCCACTCCATACTCACCTTGCACTCTACCTATTACAGCAAAAACCAAACAGAAACTTAAAGAAATAGCTCTCACAGCACAAAAGAACTTTTCTTTTAGTTGAGCTAGTTGAATAGTTGCCAGCCTGGTTCCCTGTCATTCCTGAGTACTCGAATGAGTATTTCCTACAAAGAAGGGCATTCTGCTACATGATCACAATGCATCTATCAGAACTGGGAAATTAACACTGACGCATCGCTGCCGTCTAACCCTCAGACCCCATTCAGAGTTTGCTGATTGCCCCTATAATGTCCTTATAATAAAAGGAGCCGTGTGGGATCATGCCTTGTCCTTTATTGTTAGTCTCCTCCTCCTCCAAATCTGGGACAGTTTCTCAGACTTTTCACTGACTTTTATGACCTTGATACTTTTAAAGAAAAGCCAGATATTTTCTAGATTGTCTACCAGTTTGAGTTTGTATGAGGTTTCCTCACAATTAGGTTCAGGTTATGCATTTTTGCCAGAAGTATCAAAGAACGGATGCTCTGTTCCCTCATGGCATCCTGTCGGGTGGCACATGATTTCAGTTTGTCCCATGGCTGGTAGTGTTAACTTTGAACACTTGGTAAAGGCAGCATCTGTCCGACTTCTCTAATGTGAAGTTATTTATTTTCCCCTTTGTAATCAGTAAGTACTTTTTGGGCAGATTTTTTGAGACAATTCTCCTCTAACTTTTGACTTCTATTTTATTAAATCAGTTTGGACTCAAGGATTTCTGTTTTATTTAATGAGCCATAATTGTTGCTATCATTATTTTGATGCTCCCATTGCCCCACATTTAGATGGTGGGAGTTCCTTCAGACAGATTCCTGTGTCCTTTTGATGAGCCCCCATCATTATATGAGTGCTTCCTTACTTTCTGGAACAAGAAGTTCTAAGCTCATTTTGTTCTTTGCAAGCCCCAGTCCTAGATTTGACCAAGAATGTGAGGAGCCAAGGAGCTCTGATTCCATTTAGAAGAGAATGATATTTAGAAACCAAGATCTGGGCATTAAGTGTGCTCATTGCTCTTGGGATGTTACAACTCCCAGGCCCTTTTATTAGACAGATCTAGGAATTATATACGTGTACACACACACACACACACACACACACACACACACACACACACACACACACCGTGTTTATTTCAGTGTCTTTATATTAAAAACCATGAGTTCACACGAATACCTCCAATTCCATTTCAGTACCACATGGATCATTTTAGTTTTCCTCTTTGAATATTTGTAACTTCTTCTCTGACAGTGAGAAACCTGGTGTCTATCTTCAGTATATTTACTTACTTGATCAATCCTGCCCCATGTTGGGCCCCTCCTTTGTGTAGACACCTTCCTTATCTCAGACACCAGCACTCCGTGCCCAGCCCTTCTCCCCATCATGCACAGAAGCTCTCCTCACCTCACCTGGGCGCCCCTTCTGGACAGGTGATGGGTGCCTTTGTTCAAAGAAAAAGCAGGCCTTTGTCCTAGCAGAAAGGAGACCTATACCAAGGTGGTCAGCTTGGCCATTGAGGTGTGTGGGCTGAAGTTCATGTCTTTTGATTGCCTGGGCACCTATCTTTATGTGGCAGCTCTGATGACCCTATCCCTGGCCACAGTTGATTGGCCCAGGGCAGCCTCCCAACCCACCTTCGGACTGAGGCGCTGCCAGCTCAAGGAGATTGGAAGGCAGAGAAAGCCTGGGAATAAGGAGGGGAATAAAGCAGATGGACAGGGGGAGGGGATGGAGAAAGGGCACTTTTGAGGTCTCAGTAGAGAAAGGATTGAGTGCTTGATCCTATTGTGTCCGAGACTAGCCGAATTCCTGCCCTTGGATTTTGAGTAACAATTCTGTATCTTATGATAAACTCACTTTTAGGTTAGACTATCAACTGATGCGAGTCACATGACCAAGTCTGAAGTCGAGGGATAGGGAAGTACACTGTGGAAGGAGCTGCAGAGGTGCCTGGCAGAGGAATTGGGTGTAGCAGCCAATTATTCGGTCTGCTATAGGAAAGTCAAGTCATTTGCGAAAGATTAACTTGTTTTTAAGTGACAGAGCTGGGAATCAAACCAAGTCTATTGTACTAGCGTGTCAGCTTTTAATTGCTCTTCTATTGCTTCTGGGTAAAATAGAGACTTGATCTGCAAGTAGGTTTATCAGGGTATACACGCATTTTAAAAGGGTATGCCTCTCTTCTTGCTTTCCACTGTCCTCTTGTATGTAGGAAGTTTACTTTCAAGAGGATAGTGTAAATCAGATATAGAACTTCTTCCAAGAACCAGATGGCCTTCGTTTCTTTCTTCCTGATTAGCTATATAAAGCTAATTGTCCAACTGAGAAAGGCTTAATTCTACAGGCTTACATGGGAGGCAAACTTATTGGTTGCAGCTTTCTACCCCCCCTCTTGCCTTCCTTGCCAGAGGCTCTGCTTCAGCAGGGGAATCTGAATGTAAAACTACAGAATTTTGAAGGAAGTTGGAATTTTATAAAGAGTTAACACGTAGTGGGTAGGTATGAAAACATTTCTCTTTAATTTTGCATGTCAGAGGTGTACCTGTGTTCCTAGGTCTTCTATTTTATATTTTCTTTGTGTTTGTCATCTTTAAATTGATTTTGACTGACAGCAGGAGTTTGTAGAGTGTTTTTCAGATAATGTCTGCATTAATGTCCGTTAGGCAAAGGGCTGACTGTGCTGGAGACCACATTAAGGAATTGTAATATAAAAATTACACTGAATTATAAACTTGCAGGGACACATTATTATATCTAATTATTAAGCTTACAAAGAGGCCAAGTGGTATTTGGTAAATCTTATTATTTAGTGTGGTGGAAGAACTATTTTGCATCAGTGGAAATAATACACTGAACCATGGTACCTTTTATGCGGATTAAAGATAATAGTGGCTGGACTACAGGATCAGCTCTGTGTTGGCTTGAAAACCCCATTGTATTTCTGGAAAATTATCTTAACATAATCCATAAGCCTTTCTAACTTGAAACAGGAACATTAAACAAAGTTTATACTGAAGTTATATCCATTAAGAAACCGACAAAATAGTTAGGTCCTCTTAAGCCTGTACTCCGACCTTTGATGTGTGTGTGTGTGTCCTGCTAACATTTGAATTGTGAATTCAAGTTACATTTCCTTGCAAGGATGTGCCATTTTTAATTAAGAGTAGAACATGGTGGGGGTATTCTAAATTAGGCCTGATTATAACTGTAGACGGCAATTGAGCTTTTGGAAGCTGATTTCTTTAACTGTTAAATAAAAGTTATCTTTGTTAGTATTGGTGTGCAGAAGTTTGGCTCAGGTTGTTTAGGAGAAAATGTCTTTAATCCTTTTATTTCCATTAAGCTAAATATCACAGCATATCCATCTTTTATGAAAGGGATTTGGCTCTGAATAAATTTTTCTTAAGGCTTTCTTGATGACTGATCCAAATAAAGATTCTTCGGCCTATGGAGTTGATTTGCTAGAGGCTTTGTGTTGATAAATATGGCAAGCCAGTGACAGATGTTTCACAGTTGTTTTTCTCTGGGTGTTGATCAAGTCCATGCAGTGATAACGTATTCCAATTCTTTTTTATTAGGTTGTTGTTAGGTGGCGCTGAGCTGGATCCAGCTCATGGTGGCCCTGTGTACAGCAGGACGCAACACTGCCCGGTCCTGCGCCATCCTCACGATGGCTGATGTGTTTGAGCCTATTGTGGCAGCCACTGTGTCAATCCATTTCGCTGAGGGTCTTCTTTCTCTTTTTTGCTGACCCTCTACTTTACCAAGCATGATGTCCTTCTCCAGGAACTGGTCCCTCCTGATAACATGTCCAAAGTACGTAAGATGAAGTCTTGCCATCCTCACTTCTAAGGAGCATTCTGGCTGTACTTCTTCCAAGACAGATTTGTTTGTTCTTCTGGCAGTCCATGGTATATTCAGTATTCTTCACCAACCCCATAATTCAAAGGCAGCAATTCTTCTTCAGCCTTTCTTATTCATTGGCAAGTGAAAACCTTTTTCTTATAAAGAGCACATTTAATGATCACAGTTAGTATCCCAGTATTGTCTTCTGTTTGGTAGGCAAATTTGACTTCATTCAGTGTCCCAGAAGGCCTCTGGGCATGATAGACTATTGCCTGGGCAAGCAGTGGATTTATGTATCGAGTTCCCTGTGTATTGGAACCATGTACATAAAATTTCTGTCTGTTGATGGTTATGTAGACCCACTAAACCAGTGGTTCTCAACCAGGAACACTTGGTAATGTCAGGAGACATTTTTGATCGTCAGGACTGGAGGGCGGTGCTGCTGGTATCTAGTGGGTAGAAGCCAGGGTGCTGCTAAACATCCTACTGTGCACAGGACAGCCCCCATAACAAAGAATTATCCAGTCCAAAATGTCAGTGGTAGTGGCTGTTGAGAAACCAAGCAGAAAACAGTGAGCTCATGGTATCTTCTGCCTCCCCCTGTAAAGATGAACTTGGATTCACTGTGGACCTACTGTAGGTTTGTGTGTTTTTATCCTCCCGTCACAGTACCACTGGGTAAATGTAAATAGATGAGATATAGTGTTTTCTGGAAGAAGGCAACCAGATGTCAGAGGTGAGTAGTGAACCTCAGTGATGTATTAGCTAAGTGGTATTGTGGACTTACCTGGAAGTTTACAATAACCAGGTGGTATATATTAATCAAAAGACGCATTGCATTGGGCAAATCTGCTACAAAAGACCTCTTTAAAGTGTTAGCAAGCAAGGACGTCACCTTGGATACTAAGGTGCGCCTGACCCAAGCCATGGCGTTTTCGGTCGCCTCATAAGCATGCGAAAGCTGAGCAATGAATAAGGAAGACTGAAGAAGAATTGACGCCTTTGGATTGTGGTGCTGGCGAAGAATAGTGAATATACCATCGACTGCCAAAAGAATGAACAGATCTATCTTGGAAGAAGTACAACAGAATGTTCCTTAGAAGCAAGGATGACAAGACTTCGTCTCACATACTTTGGACATGGTATCAGGAGGGACCAGTCCCTGGAGAAGGACATCATGCTTGGTAAAGTAGAGGGTCAGCAAAAAAGGGGAAGACCCTCAACAAGATGGATTGACACAGTGGCTGCAACAGTGAGCTCAAGCTTAACAACGATTGTGAGGATGGTGCAGGACCGGGCAGTGTTTCATTCTGTTGTACATAGGGTCGCTATGAGTCAGCACCCACTCGACAGCACCTAACAACAACAACATATATCTGTTTATGGGCTTTTGGGAAAATGGATTGCTTTGTCTCCTAGGTGGTCTACCTTTGTTAGACATCACCCCTTACATGTTAGTTCTCGTAAGTGATGGATTCTTAAAAAGACGGTGATGAAGACATCTTAATAAACCACATCACGCAATTGTGTTACTGCTTCACAGTGAATTCTGCCTAATGAAGATTGGCTGTGTACTTCCATCACAGCTTAATTCTGTTGCATTTTGTGTACACAGCTCAGAAAATTAAGAGACCAGGGTACTAGCGTTGAGTAGAATAATAAAAGGACTTTCTTGAATGGCGGCACTTTTGATGTTTTTTCTGCCTCACGTGACGGGAGCAATAAGGGAGGAGGGTGTCATGGGGCTTATAAACAGCTGATGACAACAGGCTTCATTTACATTTTGTCACTTGTGTAGCCGCCCGTCTTCAAGCACATGTGTAGGGAATTGAAATTGCAGTTTGCCTATTATGTGTTGGCAGTAATCTTTCAGAAAAAATTGTACGTTTCAAAATCAGGCAGCCAACAGCAGTAGCTGGTGATATATGGGGCTGTTGATGTGAATTGAATTTGCAGAGGGAAAATGGGATCTGGTTGCTGTATGAACTCGTAATGAGGTGGCCCCACAGATTTGTACTGGTCAGCCATTGTTTGTGCCTGCAATCAGCTAGGAATCATCCTTGTTGAGGACAGACTGAAATGAAACTCAGGCGGTTGTTGTTTTACCTCATCAAGTGGTTTTAAGTGATGTCATTTAATTTGATTCTTGAGGGCTCTAGAGGTTAGTAAGTTACGTTTTTAATAAGTATAATACGGACCTATGGTCTTTATTGATTTTATCATTTAAAAAAAATTGGACCTATGCTCCTCAGTACGTGTATATTCATTTTTGTAAATTATGTACCTATGATCTTATACTAAAATCTTATGTTAAGTTATAAAACAAAAAATGTAAACATAAAAGTAAAAATAATTGTGGATAGAAGGCTGTCATGGATTGAATTGTGTCAGAAATAAGTGTATCAGTTTGGGCTAGGTCATGATTCCCAGTGTTATGTGATTGTCCGCCATTTTGTCATCTAATGTGATTTTCCTATGTGTTGTGAATCCTGTGTCTGTGATGTTGGTGAGGTGAGATTATCGGCAGTCATGTTAATGAGGCAGAACTCAATCTACAAGATTGGGCTGTGTCTTGAGTCAGTCTCATTTGAGATATAAAAGAGAAGTGAGCAGAGAGACGTGGGGACCTCATACCACCAAGAAAGTACCACCAGGAGCAGAGCGCATCCTTTGGACCTGGAGTTCCTGCGTGGAGAAGCTCCTAGACCGAGGAAGATTGATGACAGGAATCTTCCTCCAGAGCCAACAGAGAGAGAAAGCCTTTCCCTGGAGCTAGCACCCTAAATTCAGACTTCTAGCCTCCTAGACTGTGAGAGAATAAATTTCTCTTTGTTAACACCATCTGCTTGTGGTATTTCTGTTACAGCAGCGGTAGATGACTAAGACAAAGGTTAAATATTTTCTTCTCATATTCCCAGTGTATCATTTTATGCACCGCCAAGTACTCAGTGCTGGAAATGACAGGTGCAAAGTACTGCCTTAGTTGACAGTGACAGTAATGGAGGATATTAGGCTGATATCTTATTAGAAGAAATGACTTGATCTTGAACTTCTGTTATGACTGTGTGTGTAAGCTGCAGATGGGATTGGATTAATGCTAAATATTTGGAAACAGTTCTCCTCCCTAGGTGTGAGGTGTAGGGTAGAAATATATTACATTCAGCTAAAGCTCACCTTTTATTTTTCTGGTGACTGTGTTTCAGAAGTCCAGATTATCTCGGTTAGGTGGTCTTGGTGGGACAAGTTGGTAACTTTCTGTGATTCTCAGTGTCTTTATCTGTGAAGTGGAGATCATCGCTATCCCGTGTGGTTCTCACTAGGATTAAGTAAGAGGGTGCATGTGGAGCATTGAGCACAGGGCTGGCAGCAGGTACATGCTCATCTAATGATGGTATAATTATTCTCTCTAGTGTTGTTAGCTGCTGTCGAAATGGCCCCTGAGTCATGGCGACCCCATGCACAACTGCCTCGTCCTGCGTCATCCCTGTGATTGGTTGTGCCTTATGATCCATAAGGCATTCGGTGGCTGATTTTTGGAAGTAGGTCACTAGGCTTTCCATAAGTCATTCGGTGGCTGATTTTTGGAAGTAGATCGCTAGGCCTTTTTCCTAGACCACCTTAGTCTGGAAGCTTTGCTGAAATCTGTTGAGGGTCATAGCAGTACACACACTTCCACTGGCTTACAAGTGGTGGCTGTGCATGGGGTGCAGTGAGTGGAGCTGTCCCTGCGTCTCCCACTTGGAAGGCGAGACTTCTACCACTCAACGCCAATGCCGTTTATTGTTTCCTTCTTGACGGTCTTCACTCACGCTGGCCAACACTGATTTCCTCAACCTCAGAGCTGTTATATGCCAAAATGACCCAAAATGACAGATAGTATGGTATTTGCAAGGAGCTCTGGTGGCGTCACAGTTAAGTACTTGGCTTCAAACTGAAAGGTTGGCTGTTCAAACCTACCCAGCGGCTCCATGCAAGAAAGACCTGGCGATCTGCTGCCATAAAGATGGCAGCCTCGAAAACCCTATGGGGCAGTTCTGCTCTGTCCCTTATGGTCGCTATGATTCAGAATTGACTGGATGGCAAATAACAGTTGTGGTCGTTTACTGTGCCCCCACCCCATTAAGTTCCTTGAGGGTAGAAACCAAGACTTTGCTTTCTTTTTTTTTTTTTTTTTGTCTCCCTAACTGTATCAGTAACGGAGGATAGCCACTGTGCCTAAAGGATAATCAAAGAATCTAGTTTTCAGGTAAAAAGGCATTTTTGTGTGTAACATCCTCAAACCTTAGCGTTTGGTAGAATCAGAAGGCTTGTTTTAGAATTAGGAAGGAGGAGCTGGAAGGATTTCAGGAAGGAGCATTTGCTAATTGTAATTAGTGCCAAACAGAAGTTAGTATACTTCTGTCGTTATTCGTTGTCAATCACTTTGGATGATAATTTTTTTACCATCATTTTTAAGTGACAGATGGCAGTACATATTTTAGGACCTGCCACCCATTTTGATTTGAAAGATTATGTTGTCGGAATTTTAGGCGCTGCAGGTAGAGATCTAATTTTACTAAATAATAGGGACTTACGAATCTTGTAAATTACTTTCTTCTTCCCACTGAAAGTGCTTTTTTTTCTCTGATTTATTATGCAAATAATTATAAATCCTATAACTGAACGAAGTCAAACTTTTCTGGTATTTTAGAATCTGTTTTCTGGTTTTACTCCTGTAATAGTCTTACCTTAATAGGCAAGAAATAATAAATTGTGTGGATTACTGAGCAAAGATGAAGGGTGATGTGGTTATTCCCAGTTGACAACTATCTCTTAATGGACTGGATTCTCCCTGGTGTCTCAGTCACTTCCCTTTTACAGGTTGTCTTTAGGAGGGCACATTTGTCCTCTCAGTGAAACAAAGGGAGATTATTATTTTGCTACTTTCACTAGAGGTAATAAAGTCCCTGTTTTCCTGTTCTAAAATCCCAGACATCACACTGTGAAGCTTAAGAAGAGACCAATTTCCCACTGTGTGTCTTAACGTCAGGGAAATGTCTCACGTGCGCATCAAAGTCATACAACAGCATTTCCTCGGTTGCAATCAGCAGAATGAATTTGGACTGGCTTAGGCCACATTTTTAGTGTTTTGTGGAGGGGTACCATGGTGTCCTCAGGGTGAAGGAAAAGTGGGATAACCAAGCCTTGGAAAGGGCAGGAACCAGGAGAGTGGGAGCTGATGGCTGCCTGGTATTGGTATGAGTCAGCCCCTACCATGTCCTGTTTTTAGGGACAACAGTCTACTTGCAACTCAGCGACACTCCACTTGAAACTCAGATCCCTCCCTGGGAGAGATGCTGATTTGCTTGATTGGGGTGGACAGGGCACCCGGTGGATAGTCTCACCAAGGCTGTCTAGATGCAACAGAAGTGGGGGGACTCTAACTTGGAGAAGTGGGTGAAAAGGACCATGAGGTTAACCACAGTGGGGGCTTTCTTTGTCTAAGTTTATCCATTACAGGGCTTCAGTCATAGCGTGGATTATCAAATGTGGGAGCAGAAAGTGGTTGGATCACACTGTTGAGCCCCCTCGCAAAAGCCCTGATGAGCGAAGTGAGTGGCTCATTCCAGAAGTGGAGCCAAGAGTGTATCTGTGGATACTTGAGCCGGTTTTCTTCTCCTTTGCATTAAGCTGGAGAATGTGATTCCTGAGTGGTGCTATCTAAAGTTGGGAAAGAAAAAGTCTTTTTCTGTTAGAGATAAAGTATTGCCAGTCTTGTGGAGTGGATGCCTATAAATAGAGGCCTTCTATAATTGGAGAGCAGCAATTAAAGAAGACCTCCAGTTGCTGTTTGTAGGAGCCAAGTAAAGGACTACCTGTGAAAGCCTTCACTAATCCAGTGTTATAAATATCACACGAACAAACAGAGCACCTGAGGGGACAGTAGCAGGCAGGGTAAATCTGTTACCAGATATTATTGCTAAGCACCAGATACAGCCTCTACTGTTGATTAAGGAAATGTTCTTGTTTGGGGCTACATCAAAGGCTCTGTTGGTCTCATTGCTTCCTCAAATTTATGTACTCAGAGGTTCTCAGTTTACCTGGAAACTTCAAAAGCGAGGTCAAACCCTCTCCCCCGCTTTTGAACATAATCTCCAACCCTTTTTTACTTAGGACCACTTCTCAATAAAGGTTTTGGGTTTGCCGAGGGTACAATGCAGCATGGTGTTCCGGTGTGGGGTTTGGATTTAGATGAAACACTGATTGGAATCCCGACTCCAACACTTAATAGCTGTGAACTTGGGTGGGTTTTTTTATGCCTCTTGAAGCCTCGGGTCAGTGGAGCTTCCGTGGTGGAGTCCTTGCCTTCCATGTGGGACCAGGGGTCGATTCTGGTCATGGCACCTCTTGTGCAGCCACCGCCTATCTTCAGGGGAGACTTGTGTGTTGCTGTGATGCTGAACAGGCTTCAGCAGAGTTTCCACGCTCAGATGGATGAAGAAGAAAGACTTGGCGATCTGCTTTCAAAAATGAGCCAGTTAAATCTCTGTGGATCCACAACTCTGTGGACCAGATTGGCACCCGATCATGGGGATGGTGCAGGACTGGGGCAGCAGCTCGTTCCGTTTTATTCTGCTGTGTGCGGAGTTGCCGTGGGTCTGGGCTGACTTAACAGTCGCTAATGGCAACAACAACAACAGGTTCTCTATTGCAGCAGCAGGATGCATTTCCTAACTGGTACCAAAGCCCAGGTTCTTCGTCTGCAAAATGAGCGCAATAGTACCTACATGATAGTGTCATTCTAAGGATTCAGTAACAGTGTGTTCACAGTGCTTACCACACTGACTGGCAACTGCTGCTTTTCTTTGTAAATTAGGTAGGTATGTGGGTGGGTGGGTGGATGGATGGATGGATGGATGGATGGATGGATGGGTGGGTGGGTGGGTGGGTGGGTGGATGGATGGATGGGTGGGTGGATGGGTGGGTGGGTGGATGGGTGGATGGATGGATGGGTGGGTGGGTGGATGGATGGATGGATGGGTGGGTGGGTGGGTGGGTGGATGGGTGGGTGGGTGGATGGGTGGATGGATGGATGGGTGGGTGGGTGGATGGATGGATGGATGGATGGATGGATGGATGGATGGATGGATGCCGTCAAGTCGACTGCAGTTCACCGTGACCTTAGGCACAACAGACCGAAACAGGGCCCAGTCTTCCATCATCATCATGATTGCTGGCGTGTTGGAGTCCCTCATTGTGGCTATTGTGCTAGTCCACCTCACCAAGGGTCTCCCTCACTGGCCCTTTCTTCACCCAACATGTCCTCCTCTAGCGATTGATCCCTCCTGATGGTGAGTCCAGAGCAAGAGAATTGGACAGTGTTCTGTTGTGACCCATAAGGTTTTCACTGGCTGATTTTTGAAAGTAGATCTCCAGGCCTTTCTTCCTAGTCTGTCTTAATCTGGAAGCTCCGCTGAAACCTGTCCACCATGGGTAATCCTGCCGGTATTTGAAATACTGGTGGTATTGCTTCCAGCATCATAGCAATACACAAGCCACCACGGTAGAACAAACTGATAGATGAGTGGTGGCTTTGTAAATTACCATCACCATGATCACATATTATATGTAGGTGCATATATAATTTATTATCATTGAAGCTTTAGTCTCTCATCCTTTTTTGTAGTCATAGAAACTTTCTGAAAAAGATCAAATACTTCTTCCTTCATGAAAAATTACCTCCCCTCCCCCAATGCCCTGTTCTCTAAATGACTTTTATATCTTCTAGATTCTAGAATTAGTAAAGGCTTGGAAACCTTGGTGGAGTAGTAGTTAAGAGCTATGGCTGCTAACTAAAAGGTCGGCAGTTCAAATCCACCAGGTGCTCCTTGGAAACCCTATAGAGCAGTTCTGTTCTGTCCTGTAGGGTCGCTATGAGTCGGGATCGACTCGATGGCAATGGGTTTTTTTGGTTTTGTGAAGGTGTCATTTAAATTACAAGTTGTAGTTTTAGGGTAGTGATTATCTGCTCAGAGGATGGTTTTAGATTTAGGTATTTACTTGGGAAGGTTTCAAGCCCATAACTGAGGAATACAGGAGTCTACTGTTTGTTATTCCACGTTGTTTAGAAGAAGGCATAGACATGATCACAGTCATACGTGTGGGGCGTTCTTGGTAAATTCACGTGACAGCAGTACCCTGGAGTGTCACACTCCAGAATGCCCAAGACAGGCTGGCCAGGATATTTGAAGTGTTTGTAACAATACTACTACTAAACATTTTAGCATCCACCAGAAGTTCACTCAGGAGGGACTTGCTTAATCAGCATTTTGGGTATAAAATTTGAAAATACTCAAGTTTCTACTCTTGCAGAATTTCTTCCACTCCGTTTAAATTTAGAAAAATATCATTAACCCAGTGTTCTCTTCAGCGTGTTTTTTTTTTTTTTTTTTGCTTTGCAGATATTTTCAGCATCAAGACCATTACCTCCTGAGCAAAGCAGAGTGGTTCACGCATTAAATAAATAACTTATTTATTTATTTAATCTCAACTGGATTTTTTTTTTTTTTTTTTTTGAAGATTGCTTTTAGGCGACATTATGTGTTTATAGGGGCTTGTCTTCAAATCAAAGGCATAACTGAAATACAGCTGAATAGGAACCAAGAGTGTGATTCAAGTGTTAAGGTAAAATTGATGACATCCCTTACTGCTTTATAGAGGAATTACTTTATGATGCCCTACTTCCAGATAAAGCTTTTTTAAAAACTGAAAACGCATTTTTCTGCACTCTAATTGTCCATCCTGACAGCAGCAAAAAAGAAAGGCTGTGTTTTTTTCCCTCCTCCCTTAGTAGCGATGGTAGAAATTGCTTATTGCTTGAAAATTTATATTTGCCTGCTGGTATGCCATTAAAAGGGATTTTGTAGCCTGAATTCCTTTCTTTATGTAACATAAGGCACAAGCGGTTGAGTTTTCCATATTGGCAGAACATGTGGCATAGGTGGGTGACTTGAATGTGGTCTTTTTCTTTTAGAGTATTACCGTTTGAAGCCCACTTCTGCCAGGGGATTGGTAACGTGTAAATGTGAGATGGAAAGCAGATGATGTTGGTGTTAGTTCTGTCTACATCCACCAAGTGATTAACCTTCTCAGAGTCAGGAGTTCAGCCAGGAAAGAGAGATGGCCGGTCTTCACTGTGGCCGCATGTATCCTGCTGCTGAATGCCACAGATGGACCTGTTCCTGACCTCAGTGCTGTCAGGAGTGAGGGCTTGTGGGAGCAGGAAAGACTGACTAGCAAATCAATAAAGGCATTTACATTTGTCATCCAATTTAATTTTCATGACACCCTGATCACCTGTGATGTATTCTTGGAAAAAGGAAAACTAACTTGAATCTGATCAAATGACACGCCTGAAATGCGATCAGCGAAACCCAGGATGTGGGGGATTTTGCGCTTCAAATGAACCCATTTATTCAACAGATCTATCAGACAACTTAAAAAGGCAGAGAAGAACCTTAGAGATTAAAAGAGACTTAAGAGACTTATCAACCAAACGCAGTGTGTGGACTTTGGGTCCTGATGTGAACATATCAGTGTTAAAAAAATACATACATATATTTTGAGGCAGGGCAATTTGAATACTGGATGTTATGTGATTTAAAAGAATTATTGTTGTTTTAGGTATAGACATGGTACTAGTGCTGTAATTACATTTTCAAAAGGCCTCATCTTTTAGTGATAAATGGTAAATTGCTTATGGAGAAGTTGATGTCTGGGGTTTGCTTTAGGGTAACCCAGCTGGAGTCTGGCATGGGTAGAGATATAGAAGAAAGATTTGCTATATGATTGTTGAAGGTAGCAGATGAGTATGTGGGAACTCTTCTCTTTACTTTGGAATGTTTGACATTTTTCATAATAGAAAGTTAAAAAAAAAAAAAAAAGACCCACCTGTGTTCTGTTCTTCAGGATGACTGCTGACTTTATGAGATGTACTTCTTTTTAAGTATTCACGGGGTAACGAATATTTGAATAAGTAACCTTTTACCTCAAAGTAATCGAAGCATAACTCTGGTCACCCCTGGCAGCAATGAAGGCTTGCAGAACTGACGGGTTTTATTTCAGGACCCATTTTCCTTTACTTGAACTCAGCCCTGTGGAATAAAGGGGATGTTTTATTTTTTAAAGAATGTAGGAATTAGCAGGTGTTTAATTATCAATGGGAGGATTCTTTATTTGCTGAATGCAGTAGAAAGTCATTAAAAGAAGTTTAAAATGTGAACGGATCAAATGGGAGAACTTGGAGTAATGCATAACTCTGTTCCGCTCGAGTCCTGGGTTTGCTCAGGTCAAGTGAGGTACGGTTTAATGTTTTGCTGCTTCATTGGAAACCCAGCCAAAGGAAAATCTTCCGGCCTTTGGTCAAACATTCTTGTGTGAAGAGAACACCAGCTAAAATGGAGCATTGCCAACGGGTTTTTGGGTCATACCTTAGACCTTAAACTTAGATGTTGTTGTTGTTAGGTGCCATCAGATCGGTTTCCACTCATAGCAGCCCCGTGTACAGGATGAAACACTGCCCGGTCTGCACCATCCTCACAATCGTTGTTATGCTTGAGCCCATTGTTGCAGCCACTGTGTCATCCCATCTCGTTGAAGGTCTTAGATAGTTGAGCTAAAACAGAATTTAGAGCCAGATTTATCCCCAGTCTCACTGTTAAGCCATTCATTACTCCATTTCTGTATTGTCCCTCCTGCTGCAGAGATTTTTTGGAGCACCCACTGTGTATTCAGCTCTGTGCTTGGTGCTGGGGAAGAAGACAAACAAGAGTTGCATGTATTTTGCTCTTTGTTTAATTTGGGCATCAACTGTCTCCCCCTCCCTTTTATACCCCCCATCTTCTCTTTTGTTCCCTTTCTCTCTTTCTACTGACACTGTCCTGTGAGCTTCAAACGTGGATGTTGCTGTTGTGTGCCGTCGAGTCGATCTCAACTGATAGGGACCGTGTGACACGGAAGAACTACCCTATAAGGTATCCTTGGCTGTAATCTTCATGGGAACCGATCGCCCAGCCTTTCTCCCTTGATCGTCAGCCTTTCGGTTAGCAGCTGAGTGCTTAACCATTGCGCCACCAGGGCTCCTTCCTCTAATGTAGGTAGTGTGGAATATTATTTGGAGCTGAGAAAAAGGTGTGGCTAGGTGAAAGCAGTTTGGAGGTTGGGTAGGATGAATGTCCACCATTTATTCAGCTTTGACCCTGTGCCAGGTACTGAGTGAGGAAGCATCTGATTTATTTCATCCCAGACCCCTGCCAAGTAAGAGTTACTTCCGTTTTACAAGGAAGGAAAGGAAGCTTAGAGAGCTTGAGTAACTTGATCAAGGTCTCACAGCCCACGAGATGGCTAAGATGGCTCATAGCATCTTGGTTGGTGTTTGCACCCAGGTTTGTACAACGTCTTGTTTGCAGCCAGCGTGGCACGTGTGTGTAACAAGGTGGTGTGTACAAGGGCGGTTGTTCAGTGAAACATCTGCCGTCCATTTTCTTTATGATGTTGCTTCTTTCTTAGTGATTCCATGTGGGAAGTTGAGGGATGAGTAGGGGGGCACTTGGATGGTTGAGGCATTTGTGACTTGAAGCAATTCACTTTGTACACCTGCATAAACTTCCAAACCCAAAACCCAAACCCATTGCCATAGAGTCAATTCTGACTCACAGCAGCCCTATGAGACAGAGTAAAACTACCCCATAGGGTTTCCAAGGCTGTAAATCTTTACGGAAGGAGACTGCCACATCTTTCTCCTGAGGAGTGGCTGGTGGGTTGGAGCTACTGACCTCTCGGTTAGCAGCTGAGTGCTTAAAACCGGTGCGCCACCTGGGCTACTTGCACGAACTTCAAGGTGCCCTAGATTAAGTCCATAGCTTGAGCATTCTCTGGATCAAAGCAGGCCACAGACATTGGTGGGCTTGGTTACCCGGCAGTGGCTTCTCGGCTCATTGTCTGCACTGCTGCTGGATTTTAACCTCCGTGCTGAAAAGGTCCTCGTGATGAAGTGGGTAGATATCTTTGCAGGCAAATCTCCTTCCAGTCACATGTGTTGCCAGGAAAGCAGTACCTTCTCAAAGCTTGTAACTTATGTTACTTTTGTGGTCTCAGGGAAGAAGACAGTAAAAAGGGCAAAGGTTTACTCTAGACGCTTTTGAGGGTGTGTGAAGTTTGTGAAGTAATAATAAACGGCAGGTTGACACTGGTCTCCCAGAGCCGTTTCATGTTAACCAGCGCTGCGAGTTTGCGGGTCCCCATCTCTGGGCTCCTTTGTCTCTCATGGGCCCTCCTGTCTGCCTGGTGAGGAGCCACATGCGAAGAACGAGGTCTGATGTTGAATCACAACATTTGTCAAACAGTTGGAAGGTGGGTGGAGAACAGCATTTTAAAGTAACAGTAAATTATGGAATTGGAGAAGTTACTCAGGCTGTGGGAATGTGCCCCAGATGCTGAACGTGGGCTAATGACCGAACCTCGCATCTGAGTGGTGTTTCTTGGCTACAGGGGATAGGAGTTGGTCAGCTGGGTGTGTGCTCTAAATGGACAATATTATTGGTAGAAAATACAGTGATGGGGAGAGAGCCGTAGGCTCACTTCCTGGACCTTTTTCTGAATCTTTGTTTATGGAGTTGTTGGCCAGAGCAGATTTTGAAATAAACATGAATTTATTTAAAGAGGTTGTCAGGAATTTCATTCTGAAGGTGTTTACTTGAGGTAACTCCCTTAATGTGAACAGAACTCTGTCCCTTTTTCTTCTCAGTCTGCTCTTCTGTGATTCCTCATCCTGTATGAACATGAAATCAATGAAAATAAACCATGTAAAATGTCTTTAGTGTTGTAAGCACTAACCCAAAAGATACCTGGTGAACCATTTAGTATTCTATGCTTTCCTAGCGGTGGTGCCTTTTTTCCCAAGTCAGAGATGTTTCATCTTGTCGTTTGCCCTAATCAGAAGCAAAGTTCCTGTCTCTTGTTGGAGAGCTCTTTAGGGAATCTTTCTAAAGATGAGCTCAGCTGAAGGAATTTTCCAGTTCAGATGATATTCTTTGCAGTGTTTTTGTGGTTTGGCATGTTTCAAAATATTTATTAGCTTGAGTCTCCTTTATCTGTGACAACAAGGGTGGAAAGAAATGCTAACGTTCTCTCCCCAAAGGGCTGTAGTGATTGTCGGCTACTTAGAAATGTGTATTTCAGATTGACAAAGATTCAACTATTCAGAGTACTGGGGCCAGGAAATTTCACTGGGAGTAGGAAATCAAAGCTGAATGTTGTCATTTTACTACCTTGAAATTGTATAGTAAAAGAAAATGAACGACTCACGGTTTGTTGCCAGCTATAAAGATCCTTCCAGATTTGTTAAATCAACATATTATTTCCTAAAAATTACATTTGCTATATGCAATCCATGTTGCCAAAGTTTTTAAGCCCTTTGTTCTTATAAGGAGTTTAAGTATTTATTTTACTCGCTCGTTTAGAACAACATTTTTTGATCAGTAGAGAAAGGGGAAATTGGCAAACGTGAAAAACTTCCCCTTGGTTTTTTGTGACAGGGACACCACACTGAAGGTGTAGAAATGACAAAGCTGTAGACCCTGCTCTCTGGGAACTTTGGATCTAGTGGCGAAATGGGCACATGAACAAGCCATTGTGATGAAATGATGTCCATGCTGAGAATGGAGTGGGGGTGGCCAGGACAGGACTCGGGAGTGATGAGTTCTGCTGAGGGGAGATTTGGATCAAGAGTCTGCAGCCTAGAGGAAGTGATGTGCTGTGAGGTCCAGGAAGTTCCCTTCTATTCCTGGTTTGCCTGGTGTTTTACGCTTGTGATGCTTATAACGGGGGATGGAAAGTGATAGGTGTTAAAGGAGGTGGACAGATAAAGTGCCCTTCGTTGCAGCTCACTTCTGTGTTAGGAGATTAGGGGAGGCCTCAGCAAGGAGGGTGATAATTCTGCTGTACAGTTCAGCAGAAGTTGTTAGTTTGCCAAGAGCTTTCAAGTACATCCTCTGGTAGTTGCACAGAAGATCTCAGAGGCTGTTGAGATAGATTAGATTTTGACTCAGAGAGGTGAGGTGACTTACCCAGGGTCACACAGCAAGTGACTGTGTGAGCACGAATTTGAGTTTAGCAATTCTCACCATTTATTCCACAGAGAACCAGAGTGTCAGATCATTCATTCTCTCTCATTCCCCCTCCATGCCACACCCCATGGCTGCTGCTGCTGCTCCGGCTTTTTTTTTTTTTTTTTAAAACAGTTGCTGTTGAGTCGACCGTGACTCATGGTGACCCCATGTGTGCCAAAGTAGAACTGTGCTTCATAGGGTTATTACAGGCTGATTTTTTTTCGGAAGTAGATTGCCAGGCCTTTCTTCCGAGGTGCCTATGGGTTAACTTGCACTAGTAACCTTTCAGGTAGCAGATAACTGTTGACACCACTCAGGAACTCCAGCTTCTCATCACATACATGGTAAAGCTTTCACTCCAGACCTGCAAGACGCCACGTGATCTGGCTCCTGTCTTCCTCCCAGGACTAGCCCCCTGGTTTACTCTGCTCCGTGACTGTTCCCGGAACACACGAAGCTTGTGTCTACCCCAGGGTCCTTACACATGCTCTTCCAGTTGCATAGAAAGCTCGCCTCCTTCCCTCCTCTCCTGATCTGGCTCACTGTTGAAATATCCCCTCCCGGGGGAGGGAAGCACACCCTGCTCTCAGGTGTCATTTTTGGTATGGCGCTTTGCATCATCAGAAGCTGCCATTATCAGTTCATCTCTTTGTTACTTTCTATTCCCAGTGAGAATGTGAGTTTCCTGATTGTGGGTGGCTGGGATTTTTTAATTTATTGTTCAGCACTGTTTCCCAGGTGCTGGGATATAGGAAGCACCTGAAAAGGAGTCATTAATTGAATAAATGAATGTTTAATTGCTTAAGGTATGATTCAGGTTCTAATAGCCAGACAACAATTATTGGGAAGATTTTACACCTTCCAGCTTATGGGCTGGAGATTTGGAATTTATTTGGGACCAGCCTGACGTGAAACATAAACTTTTAATTTCATTTCCAGATTGCTCAGTGCTAGTGTATAGACATACAGCTGGCTTTTGTGTGTTCAGTGTACATCCTGCAAACTTGTTGAAATTATTTGTTAGTAGTAATGGTTTTTTGGGATTCTTTAGGATTTTTTTTTTTTGTGTCCAAGGTTATGTCCTCTGCCAATAGATATAGGTACTAGTATGCATGTCGTTTATTTCTATCTCTTGCCAAATTGCTGTGGTTAGACCCTCTAATAAGGAGTCCTGGTGGCCCAGTCGTTGAGAGCTCTGCTGCTAACCGAGGTTGGCAGTTCGAACCCACCAGCTGCTCTGCAGGAGAAAAGACCTTGCGATCTGCTCTAGTAAAGATTACAGCCTTGGAAACCCTTGGGGCAGTTCTACTCTGTCCTGTAGGATTGTTGTGAGTCGGAATTGACTTTGTGGTACACAACAACAGAACCTCTAATACAATATTGAATAGAAGTGGTGAGAGTGGACATCTTGTCTTGTTCCTGATCTTAGAGGGAACGTTTTCAGTCCTTCACCATTAAATGTGATGTTAGCTGTGGATTTTTCATAGATGCCCTTTATGAGGTCAAGGAAGTTCCCTTCTATTCCTAGTTTGTTGAGTTCTTTTTTAAAATCATGAAGGGGTGTTGCATTTTGTCAAAGGCGTTTTCTGCAGAAACTTAAACTTTTAGACCAGTCTCCTTGTTTTTTTTAAGTATAGGTTGTGAGGAAAAAAGCCTTCTTTCTTGACCTAAAGATTGGGAGGTGTTTTCCCCGTTTCTCTCCTGAGCTCCCTAACTACCTGGGTCGGCAGAGCAGTGTTTGTCACACCGGTTAACTAACCAGGCTGCATGGGGAGGATGCCAGGGCTTGTCCTCTGGAAACAATTCTCTAACGATGGGAAGCTTCGTGGTACGTCTCAGAAACTAACCGCTGGGATGTGGTGCCATATCCGAGGTGCACACCGCTGCTGTTTGTTTTGTGGGCGTAATTCTGTCAAGGCCCTGTGGAATGAGCTGCTTTGGAGCTGTTGATATAGTTCAGACCTTGCCAGTTCTCTAATCTCCTTGAAGCCTTAGTGTTTGATTGCATTCGTTTGCCCTGCAAATAGTCAATGATGTAAGTTATCTCAAAGTGAGAATATATCTAAAGCCTGTATTTATAATAGACAAGGTTCGAAGGAGAGCTGAGACCTTGTAAAATACACATATGGCCTTCCTGAGCATGTAATAAAGACTTAACTCTGTCTCATGGGGGCCTGTCAAACAGCCATATTGCAGACGTGACTTGGTTGCCTGGGACTTCGATTCTTGATGTTCGAATAACATCCAGTAAAGTGAGTTGGTGAATAAACAAGCTATCAGGCGTGAGAATGAAGGAAAATGTGGAATATTTGTAAAACTATAATAAGTTCGGTGGTTTGCAGCACGTTAGCCTCTTTGTCGGGAGAGTTTTACTGTCTGATGTTACACCATGCCTTTGCTAGGGTATTAAAGTTGGCCCTACTAGTTCTTAGAACTTTTGGATACTTTATTGGAAAATAACATATATGTTTCTCAGTGGATTGCATTATCATTGGGATCTGTGTTTAGCCTAGGATCCTGCCCCTGGTAATCAGTGAGTGCTTTTGGTTGCTATTTCCATTTTAGTTAGAAATTTTTATATAAAGCTCACGTAGTGTTACTAAAAATGCTTATCCAGTGAGATGCAATGAGAAGGGGTTCATCATTAAGTTGTTTAATTCTTACCAATTACCCTGCGAAGTATTTATTATTACTATTATTATTATTAATTCTACTTTGGAAAACGAAAAGAGTCTTAGACCAATTGCTTCCCCAAGGCCTTTAAATGATGGGGTATGGATTTGTTTCCAGGCGGCCTATGTCTACATTTTGTGCCCTTAACTGTGCCCTGGGGTCCGTGACACTGACTGATTTGCTAATTCTTCAGCCATTTAAATGTCACCCGTGGCAAATTTGAGGATTACAGTGTCTTAGAAATGGTCCCTTTGAGCTCTTACCCCAGAATTGAAATAAATCCCTCTGGTCAGGTGACCTCTATTTGAACGCTTCCAGGACTGGAGAGCTCACTACTTCCTGCTGACAGCCTTTTTCATTGCCGGGTAAGTACTGCCTTGTTTTCAGCTCATCAGAAGGTCAGGTTTGCTTTCTTCACTACTGTAGGATATTATGGTCTCTGACATCCTGGAATAGCTAAACGGGAACGTGCAGGCACCAAAGCGCTCCAGATGCCTATATTGGGTAACAGCTTTATTGAGATTAATTTATACACTGTACAACGCACCTGCTTAACGTGTATGATTCTGTGGTTTTACTTATTCACCAGCTTGCGTTACTATCGCTGGTGTCAGTTTTGGAGCATTTCATCACCCCAAAGAGAAACCCTGTACTATAACCTTTGACAACCGCCTCCCGTTTCTCCCTAGGCAGCCGCTCATCTCCTTTCTGTCTGTACGGATTTGCCTGCTCTGAACATTTCTCATCCGTAGGCTTGTACAGGATGTGACCTTCGGTGTCTGGCTTCCTTCACATAGCTTGATGTTTCGGGCATTCCTCCATGTTGTGGTATGATCTGGTATTTCGTTTCTTCCTATGACTGAACAATGTTCGGTTGTATGAATGTATCACATTTGGTTTATCCACTCATCGGTTGATGGACATTTAGGTTGTTTCCACTTTTTGGCCATTAGGAATAATGCCGCTGTGAACATTGGGTCCAGTGCTTTTTTTGACTGAACTGTTAGACCTCTCCTTGCCCTTGCCCTGCATCTACTTGTTGGTTAATCTAAATATAATAGTTCAGGTGGCAAAATTCCATACTGTTGGATTTAGTCTGGTTCTCAATTGTATTATCTGTTTATTCCAATCTCATATATTATGCCAGTTGATTAAATCTCCATTCTCTGTCTTCACCCAAATCATAGGTACAAATAGTACACAGGGTGAGGGTGGCTTGTCTCAGACACACGGTTTGTTATTGTGGAGCGGGCAGGGCCATCTCTTCCTGCCACTGGTCTGTGTACAGTGAGGGGACAGACATACTTTAAGGTTAATATGCAGTATTTTCGATTCTAAAAACATCCTAGTACTTCTGCCAGTACTAAAATGTTCTGGTATTATGGGATTACCCACGGATTTATCCACGCCAGTTTCTCATCTCTAGTCAGGTTAATTAGTGGTTTCAAGTACTAGCTTCGACCAGAATTTGCATTCTGGCCCTTACGTTACTTATTATCAAAATGACGTTGGGCAGTTACTTGAAGCTTCCCTAGGCTCGTTTTCTCAGCTGGAAATGAGGATAACAGTAGGGTTTATCTCACAGTAGGGTTTACCTCACAAGGTTATTGAAAGGACTGAAGGAGACAGTCCATGTGAAGTCCTCATCATGTGTAGGGCTCTGTGCTAAAGGTCAACGTTAGTAAGGAAGTAAGTGGAGACCAGAGAAATTTCTGTGACTTTCTCGGTGTCAAAGTGGGAGCTACACTGGGCAAGCAGAATACTTCCCATACCTTTGAAGTCTTGTTCCATTACGATGTCAGTTTCCAAAGGAAGCGAAGCTGTTCGTGATAGTGAAGCACATGCCTGTGGGACTTTAGACTTCTGAGGGGTTGACCAGGGTTGGTTTGTATTGTACAGCACGGCCTCTTCCTTAGCATTTTGTGTGGGTCTTCATCATTGTTGGCCACGCACCACGAAACAAACAGAGCAGTCTCATGCCTGAAACTTTGCTGGTCACTGTATAGAGAAAACTTGTGCGCACGAACACAGCCCAGCCCTTTGAGGGCCTTGACTCTCGAGTGATGGTGATAAGCGAGGATGGCCATTTGTCCCTCAAGTCTGTGAATCATTATTCTGACTGGAATAATCTTGTTAGAAGGACTGTGTATAATCTCTGCATCATAATCGGATTTCAGGTATCGCTTTGTGCTGCGACTCAGTCTTGAGGAATTTTGAGGACATAATAGAAAGAAATTATTATTGGTTGCCTTTTAGAAAAGGAGTTATCATCCTTAAGTTTATTAAACTTTCAGCCAGTATTTTCAAAGTTGTGATACAAATTTATTATTTGCAGATATTTACAACTGACCTTATAACAATCAAAAAGAGGAGAGGCGTCTCATTGCCAATTCTTCTCAGATGCTGTTATGGATATGTTACTGATTTTTTTTTTAATTCAATGGCACCAACTGTTAGGTGCCTTCAAGTCGATTTTCGAACTGCCTCGTAGGGTGGGTGGTACTCCTTATGGGAGCAGACCACCAGGCCTTTTCTCCCATGAAGCTGCCAGGTGGGTTCAAACTGCCAACCTTTCGATTAGCAGCCAAGCACTTGACCGCTGTGCCATCAGGGCTTTTTAACTATAAGAATATTTAAATGAATATTTGTATGTATTTGTTTTCTTTCTGTTATGTTTTACAGTATTCCAGGACTGTACTGCTGGATTAGAAATCCTCTTCTGCCTCAGAGGCGAGAGCGCCACAGGGTGGTGTTTTTCCAGTTTTAGTAATGCACAGACTCTTTATCAGAAGGAAGAATTATCGTAGAATTGCAGAATTCATCCAAGCCCTACAAACCTAAGATACTTAAGTTTTATTGCATGAAAATGTCTTTTGACTGCGAATTATCATAGAAAAAAGTAAATTTGGTGTTCATAAATGTGACTTTTACTTTTAGATTACTATAGAAATAAAAAACCTTGAATTTGTGGACTCCTGAGAATACCCTGTTGGTCTTCTCACCCTGTTTGGAGAAACAGTGCCCCAGAGGATGACTGCATTGGTAGGAAGTGAGATTTCTGACTGTGTCCAGGAGATCGGCAGGCTATACATCTCATAAAAGGAGCCCTGGTGGCACAACGGTTAAATACTTGGCTGCTAACTGAAAGGTTGGGAGTTCGAACCCACCCAATGGCTCTGTGGCAGAAAGACCTGGCCATCTGCGTCTGTAAAGATTTCAGCCTAGAAAACACTATGGAGCAGTTCTCGTGTGACACGTGGGGTCGCTTTGAGTCAGATCCACTTGACAACACACAACAGCAACACACTTCGTAAATCTCTGGGTCAGGCTACAAGACATGCTCTTTTATAAGCCAGAGGTTGCAAGTTTGAAGATTTTTTTTTTTTTAAGTACACACGTGTGTGTAACTTAAGTACGTATTTAATTTATGAACTTGAAGTATCAGGAGATCGTATCTCTAGCTGAGACTCAGGATTTCCTTAACGCCTGATCATTGTGCCTGTATCGCCCCTGCATTCTGGCCTCACCCCAGGACTTTGAACTGCACTGTTGCTTCGGTGGTTTCAGTCACTACTTCTCACCTCCTGCCTGCCGGGTTCAATATGTGGCTCCTGGACCGTGTAAGAAGCAGAAAATGATGGCTCACCTCTGTCACGTGGGCTTATGAGGTAACTTAAATCTCTAGATTGCTTCTAGCTGTCGAAAGCACACATTCAGAGTGGTGGTCATTCAGTAGAAGAATATCATTCATTCTTGAGAGCTGCTCCTTTTCCTTCCAGAGAACTGGGTAATGTGTGGGGCTCATTTTGCATTATTCTCTATTTTTTATTCAATAAAAACATAGCGTGTACTACCTGCGTTAGGACGGGGTGGGTGTGGGGGGATACCCTACAAATCGATGTAGATGCCCTATCTGTCACTGGGTTTGCATTCCATTGGAGACTCCTCACGCATTGCCTCCTACTTTGAACCCTTACCAGCCAGCCACACGTTTCCTTCATGCCCATCTGCCTTCTCAGAGTCCTGCCCATGAGTCATGATTGACAGCCTAGTTTCCTGGTTGAGCGCTTTATGTGAACATGAAAATTCATAGCAGCCTTAAGGGAGGAAATGAAGCTGATGCGGTTGGTGGGCAGGGGACAGCTATCACTGACTTGTCCTCTCCCAAAATGAAAGCTGCCCTGTGGAGAATTCAGAGCAGGACATGGCGTCTATAGCTTGGTTTTTCCAACACTAGAATAGACTGTGTGTTTATCATCTTCATCGTCTTCCTGCTCATGAACACAACTTGTTGTTGAACACGTACCAATGGTCAGGCACTGTGCCAGGTACTTTTTGAACATGTGGCGCCATATTTATTCCTCAAACAAGCCCAAAAGGGAGCTACTCTTATCTTATCCCGTTTAACAGATGAGGCGAATGAGTCCCAGAGAGACGTCCCTGTGTAAAGTCATATGCATTTAGCAAGTATCTTAGCTAACTGGTCCAGAACCTGGGTTTACCATTAAACAATGCTGCCCTTCTTCTTCATCCTGTGAAATGGCCTTTCAAGCTTTAAGAGAACGAAGCTTAACACACACTGCCGTTATTTTAAAGGCATATGGTGATTTATTTCAGATCGACTCCCTTTTGGGTCTTCCAGGTCTCCGCTTCTGCTTTTTCTTCTTGGGTCATTCTCAGAATATAACAGGTCTGGAGTAGACAGAATTCCGGTCTCCGGAGTTACTTTTCTTCCAGTGCTTTAGGTGGGGAGGTGTTCACAGGGCAGAGGGAAGGTCAGTGGATTGCATGGTGCCCCCTGCTGTTTTGGGGTCTCTGAGGAACTTCCTGTGAGACATGGGGAGACCAGCTTAGGCTAGAGGAAGCCCTGACAGGTTTTCTGATGACATGAACCTAGAGGCACGTTTCCAGGGAAGGAACCAAAACTCCCATCTTTGATCATTCCTTGGAGTATCCTGTTACCTCTGAAGTGCCCCTGGTTCTAGGAAGTGAAAAAAATCCCTTTCTTCCTTTCACAAATACACACGGAACACCTGCCATGTATCCAGCACTGTTCTCGGTGCTGGGGATACACCAGTGAACAGAAACAGGCAAACGTCCTTACGGGACGCTTATTTTAGGGGGACAAAACAGGCACCTCAGGAGAGCAAGAAGCCACAGCCCATGATTACCCCGTGGGCTCTAGTTACATTGTGAGTAGTTTGTGAAGCAATAATTCCTTTTATTGATCTGGGTTAGAGACATTTGCAAATGTTTGTTTCTCCTTTCTTTCTGTGTCACCCTTGTTATTGATATGTTCGTAAAAATTTTATGGTGGTAAGACATGGATAACAAACAGTTTGGCGTTTCAGCTGTTTTTTAAGTGTACAGTTCACTGACGTCAGTAACATTCGCCATGTTGAGCCACCACCAGCACTGTCTGTTTCTAAGTTTTACATCACCCCAGCCAGAAACTGAGAGCCCTTCCAGGAACATCTCCCCATTTCCTCCTCCCCTAAGCCCCTGGTAACCACTAATAAAATTTTGTCTTTATGCATTTGCCTATTTATTGATAGATTTTTAAAGGGAAGTTGTGAGCTAGTTCTGACTCTTATGTAGGTACAAAAACCCGTTGCCATTGAGTCAGCTCTGACTGGTGACCCATCTGTGTCCTTGTAGAACTGTGTTTCATAGGGTTTTCAATGACTGATTTTTTGAAAGGCGTTTCTTCTGAGGTGCCTCAGGGTGGGCTTGAACCTCCAACCTTTGGGTTAGCAGCTGATGCGTTCACTATTCCACTGAGGGACTCTTGTTTAGGTAAATGTTTCCAGTTCACTTAAGGTTTATCAGCCTTTGTGTTTCGTCCTACTGCAGACGGACTTCCGGCTCTGTTTAAAAGATGGGCCACGAGTATTTACGTAGAAACTTAATCCAGATTCAGGAGTATCAGCAGATGCCCTCATGAAATCTGACAGTGATTTAAAAAAAAAAAAAAAAATTCCTTGTTTGCTCTGAGAGGGGTGAGCCCAATCTAGAAACACAGCCATGGGCTATAATTTCAGTGCTTATGCCTTTTGGAAAAATTAAAAGCAGGAAGTAAACTTTGCCTGCTGCGAAGATCTGAGATTTAGGATGGATGGATCTAATTTTGTTTTGTATTTCTATTTAATAGGCCAGGTTCCCTTCCTGTGGGCTGGTGGACATTTAGCTAATGAATGCTTCTGAGGCAATCTTGTTGGTGATAAGGAGGTCATGCCCAGCCTCCCCATCTGGAAACCCCAGAGAAATCTGGTACAGTTGCTGGCGAGGTAGTTCCTTGCAGGACTTACCTGCGGAGTTTTCATGCTTCCTACTTGCCTGGATTCTTAGTTTATAAAAATCAAAGGACTGAGGCAGAAGCCCAGATGCCGACCCTGAGTTATCAAATCAGCTGCTCTGGCCATTTTCCTTGGCTACAGAGCTGCCCACTAGCCATGGACCCTGACCCGGTGCTGTGGCCTGTGCTTTTCTCTGCCTCAGGCCCTTTAGCCTTCTGATTTGTAAAGCCATCATTAAGTGCAGGTCCTACTGTGGATTCTGCTTTTCTCGTGTGCAGTTTGTCAGCTCTCTCTGCTTTGCTGCCCTTGTACAAGGACCTCTCTTGGCTGGCCTCAGGGGTCATCTGTCCGGGTCATAGATGCTGGCTGTGGGAGTGGTGCAGGGGTGTCTGACGGTTCTGGGAAAGCAGCTGGGGCGCGGGCTGCTTCCGAGAGTTGTGACTGGGTCTGTGCAGATAGGTGGCCTGGGACACCCCCCCCCCCCCCAGGAGGTCTGCATCATGCCCCCAGCAGAGCAGAGCAGACAGGAGGCCCAAGCTCCTTGGAGACTCTTCCTTGAGTTATCGTCACTGCCCTTTGTACTGAGTGGGCATAGACTCAAGTGTGTCCATCTTGACTCTCTGAGGAGCTCCTTGAACTCCAGATTTTGGCTGAGAATTGTGGGAGGTTTTTGGTTGTGGCTTCTGGTCATGCTTATCAGGTCTATGTGTAAGTAAGTATGCGTGTATTTTAAACATTGAGAATAGCTTTTAGTGCTGGGTAACCAAATAGTAGATGAGGGAACTTTTTCCTCTATAAAAATATTCTAGCTGAAAGCAAAGAAAGAATGATGGAAATGGAGCATCTCCATGTGGCAGCCCATTAATGAACTGATAGGTGTCGGCATTGGGTACGTAAAGAGAGACAACCAGACATTCCAGATGGGCTTGATGCAGATGTGCCCTTGATGGTAGATCATCACCTTCTAGGAAGTAGTCTTGCCAAAGAAACCTCGCAAAACCCTGAATCTGATCCAATGTCCAAGTACCAATTTACAGGAATGACAGAGGACGGAGCAGACAAACATGGTAAACCAGCATAGGGGTACAATTGGTGAATTTCATACTGGCCAAGGGTCTGGTCTGGTTTCTTTATGAAATAAACTGCAAAGGAGTTAAAAAAGAGATGGAAAGGAAAACCTAGATGAAAGATTTTAAGAGGTAACAGCAAGAGTCTTATTCAAATAAATTAACTAGATAAATCATTAGGCATTTGGAAATTTGAACCCTGACTTAAAATGTGACAGTATTAGGGGAATATTGTTATTTTTTTAAGGTGTAATGATAGCTTTGCTGGTTTTTTTTTTTTTTAATTTTTTTTTAAAGAGCCCCTATCTTTTAAGTGTTTATGGATGAAAATATATAACTGAGATTTATTTCAAATACTATGGAAGGGAGGGAGTGTGGCTGGAACGTTAGCGAAATAAAATTGGCCACGAGTCCATAATCTGTGAGCCTAGTGGGAACTACGTGGGTGCAGGGCTTCCTTTCACTGTTAGTGTTTGTTGGAGATTTTGCATAATTAAATAAGGGAGATATGTTAAGTTACTTCTAAATAAGCTTTTATTGGTTTCTTTATAAAAAAGCCACACATGGTCATTGTAACGAATGTAAAACCAAAACCAAACCCATTGCCCTCGAGTCGATTCCAACTCATAGCGACCCTATAGGACAGAATAGAACTGCCCCATAGGGTTTCGAAGGAGTGGCTGGTGGATTCAAACTGGCGACCTTTCGGTTAACAGCTGAGCTCTTAACCACTGTGCCACCAGGGCTCCATAATGAATATAGATAAAGTGAGTCTCTGAGTTACTTTGAATACCTTGCTGTATTTGTGTGCATAAATATGTCTTACTTTTTTTAATAAGAAAGAATACTATTGTACATTGCTCTAACCCGCCCTTGTCATTAAACTGAGTGTTGTCCTAGATCATTAAATACTCTTCTAAAACCGTTAGAATTGACTGTAGAGAAATGTTTGATTTCATGGGTGTAGGGTGATCTTATTTAACTATTCCCTTATTGTTAAATAAATGGTGCTTCCAATTTTGGATATTATATTGAGTGTGGTGATGGAAACCCTTGTAGCTAAATCTCAACACAAGCCTTTTTCCCGTAAGCTAAATTCCTGGAAGGGCTAAGGTGGTATTTATCCCCAGTGTTTCAGACGGCATCTGTGTGTGTGCTCTGCTCCTGAATGAGGCTTCTTCTTTCTTCCCGGGTAGTAAGCTTCTTGAAGGCAGGCCCATATTTGCCGTGCTGACGTTACTTGTTAACGTACAGTCTCCTGTAACATGTCATCTCCACTTTTAACTACTGTTCATAGCTTTAGCTTTTGGTTAGGCTGCTTTTAATCAAACAGGTTATTCATCTCTCCTAGTGTAAAAGTCTGATGATGCTTCCCTCAAATGGAGCGATGTTAATTGGCAGGTGATCAGATAGAAGGCTTTTGGCTGTACTTCAGAGAGAACCTAACTAACAGATGGTTAGTTTTTCTACGCAATGAGCAGTCCTGCGGGTGGATTCATGGCCCAGTGGGGTCCACCTTTCCCTTGGCCTTGCCCTTGCCCTAGTGGCATCAGATGGTGCAGCACCAGTGAACATCATGTCCCTGCACCAAGTTCAGAGACAGGAGCCTGGGGCTGCAGTCTGATGCAGAGGGCTTTCCCTCAGGCATGTCCTTTCCCGGGAGGAAAACGTCGTTCCCAGAAGCCTCCCAGCAGACTTGCTCTCATTCACTGCCTGGTCTCTGTGCAGCAGATCGCTGTATTCATAGTTCAGACCTGTCTTTGTTCAGACCTGCCTTTATGCAGAATGACCGGATCATTGGGGTTGTGCGTCGTCGGGGTTGTGGAGAAAAGGCCAGGGTCTTTCTTTGCTGTGAACCCTAGACCTCACCCTGTTGGCTCTTGTTCAGGAAACTTGGAGACACAGTCACAGGTCCCTTTTCCCAGTGGAGGGTGTTGAGTTTTCCCTGGAAGTGTTCTCCATAACCGCCCAAACCTTCTGTAGAAATGCCAACCGCAAGATCGCGCTAGATGGGGCCATTTTCCCTCAACTCTAATTGTTTTCGGAGTCTCCGTAGCCAGACACCCTCAAGTCAGACGTCCTGTTTTTTGGGCAAGGGTGGAGAATTAGCAAGGGAGTAGTAGACTACCATTCTGTCAGCAAATTGAATGTCCTATGTGGTTCGTAAACTTGCCTAGATATCCAGGAACGTTCACACAGCTGCCTCTTCTTCCCCCCATCTTCAAAAGCAGCAGAGTTCTTACTGGAGCTCGGCAACCTTCAAAGATGTCATCTTCGTTACTCAGGTGCTGTGTTGCTTCTGTGAAATAAAATGAATATTTAACATTTTCGTCAAGGTTAAAAAACGAGCCCCATCCTATGCTCTGACATTTATCAGTCTGAAGGTAAAATCTCAGCGTAGGGTTAGCTAGGAGATGACTCTGTGGCGTTTGTGTTCTGTACAAGCTTGGAAAACACTTTTCCTTTCACACAACGTTTTTGTAATGTTTTGGGTTGGGTGGCTTGGGTGCAATCACTGTAAGAGTTATTTAGAGACCTCTTAGAAACAAGTATTTTGTGATCAGAGGTTGGAATTCTGCCCCTACCACATCCGTGTCCTGTTTTTTTTTTTTTTTTTTCCTTTTATCACCCCACAGTGTGAGACTGGACCGTCCTTGAGAGGTGGAGATGGAATTGGTTTGTGTTGCCAAATCCCACACATGAGCCCGTGTGTTTCTCATCTCTGTGGACAAGGGGAATATAGGAATTACAGGGTGAGGCGTTTGGTTTTGGTTGGGGGGTAGCTGGAAGGTGTTGGGAGAGAAATATGAGTCCCATTTTAAAAATGAGAAGCAGGAGACAGATGAAGTAACTTATCTAAAATCACACTGTGTTAACGAAGAACGTGAGACTCACACCCAGATCTTCTGTGAAGGCAGTCAAGTGAATGGAGCCCCCCGCCCCGTCCTTTGTGAACCCACTGATGCAGAGGTTTGTACAAGGCCTTAAAGAGGTTAACTCTAGCTTAGGATTAAAAGCAAAGGCTAGAGTAGACAAAGGCTATGAGCTTGAGTCCTGGCGGTGCCACATACAGCTCTGTGATCTTTGCCAAGTTATGTGAACTTGTGCCTCAGTTTCTCTGTTAAATGGTGGATAATAGTAGGACTTCTCATTGTGAGGAGCAAATGAAATCATGTATATATATTTAAAGTGATTAGAGCAGTGCCTGGTGTATAATAATGGCTTTATAAGTAATCCTTGTTGTTCCTTTGAGTTGACCCCCGACTCATGGTGACACCATGCACGACAGAATGAAATGCTGCCTGGTCCTACCCATTCCCATGACTGGTTGTGAATTGGACCGTTGTGACCCATAGGGTTTACACGGGCCAATTTTTAGAAGTAGATCACCAGACCTTTTCTTGGCTAGTCCATTCTATTCTGGAAGCTTGGCAGAAATCTGTTCAGCATCAGAGCACCGCCCAAGTCCCCACTGACAGACGGGTGGTGGCTGTGCAGGAGGTGCGTTGGCTAGAAATTGAACCTTTGTCTCCTGCATGGAAGGCAAGAATTCTGCCATTGAGTCACCATGGAATTATTACTGATTTGCTGGCTTTATTAGAAACATCTTAAGGTGTCTAGTCTAGCACAGTGCTTGCATATAGTAGGTAGTTCGCAAATGCTTATTAAATGGTTAGTTTGCATATTATAATATTTAAGTTTAATTTAACTCTTCAGATAACTAGGCTACCCTTTTTTTCCTGCACTGACCATTTACACTCTATAGAAAGGAATGGATTAAGTTTCCAGTATTTTCTCCTTTGGGCTCTGGAGAATCAAATCCATTATGTGTATAGCACCTACTCTAACAGAGATGATCACGACCACATTTAAATTATCCTGTGTCCCTACAGAGTTTCAGGAGATGTGTGAGTATTAAGTTATTAATAACTAATTGGGTGCTAATTGCATGCCCCGGAGTCCTAGCAGCTGATAAATAGGTGACACCTACTGTGTCAGGTCTCTGTCTTTCCAGCTCCGGAAAATCATTTTTGGCAGATGTGCTGAAATTAACCTTGAAGCTTTGGGTGTCGAGCATCATTTCTCACAAGCCTTGGTTCTATCTTACACTCACTGTGAGAACGTCTATGAAATGGGCATGGCTTCCCATCAGTAGGAATTCTGTGTACCGTTTTTCCAGGAGAGGGTGGTCCGTACTTGACCACAGTTTTCCATCTCTGAGATGAGGGGAGAACTAAGCAAAGCAAGGTTAAGGGAAGAATTGAAAGCTGCCAAAGGGAACCGAAGAGTAATTCTAAAGCCCATTGGGTTTTTGGCATGTTTTGGACGATGATGCTAATTTTGAAGGGCCTTGAACGTGGCTCTTGCAAGATAGAACTCCCACACTAAGGATATGTTTGTCTCATATTGGCCCACTCCCCGTTAGTTAGTTTTTCTCCTCCCACTCCAACTGGTTACATTTCAGCTTTTGTTAACTGAAAAAAATCTTAGAGGAAGAAATCCTGTATGTAAGTCAGGATGCTAAGAATATGATCCAGGATATCCAAGATTGATGGAACCCTGTAAAATGTAAGAGATGTTTTATTTTGAAGGAGGTAGTTTTTAAAAATCCCTGGTAGTACAAACAGTTAAGTGCTTGGTTGCTAACTGAAGGGTTGCCGGTTTGAACACACCCTGTGGCTCCACAGGAGAAAGACCTGGTAATCTGCTCCCATAAAGATTACAGCCAGGAGGACGCTGTGGGGTAGTTCTGCTCTGTCACATGGGGTCACTATGAGTCGAAATCGACTTGACAGCACCTAACATCAACAGTTAATGATACCATCCTCTCTCTGTTTTTTGTTTTGTTACTTGCAAGTCTTAGATTTTAGGGACTTTTTGTCACCTGCTTTAAGCAGGCAAGATACTCATTTGTCTTAATGGTCAGTCAGTCCAACAAGAGAAGATGATGTTGTTTTATGGTCAACAAAACCTGTACTGCTAAGAACTTGTAAGAACAGTAGGGCTGCCTGGTTGGCTTTGTCTTTTAAAATTACCTTCATAAATGCACACACAACTGAAGAGCCTCCTGAGCTTTGGGGATCAGATACTGCCTTTCCCCCTACCAAACTGAGAGCATTAACAAAATCTAAGCATTTGTAAACCAGGGCTTAAAACCAGTTCTGCCCCATTCAGACATGGCTGACAAAGTGACACCCAGATGGACCTGAATTTTTAAAATGGGGGTGAATTGGAACTGTACCCCAAATGGGGAAAGTTATGGGTCGAAGCCCTGCCAGAAACTTAATCTCCCCTTAGAACACAAGGGCAGCCGTGCACGTTGCATAGCAACCAAATCTGCTGATCAGCAGAGTAATAAACAGCAGTGTTCTACTCAAAGATGGAGCCAGCTTCGAATGTGTCGCTCTCCACGGTCCTGACGATAATCCAGTCTCCTGCATCAGGTTCCTGAAAGGGCTCTTTGAGCCTCTTCAGAGTCTCACATTCCAGGGCTTTGACTGATAATTTTCCCTGTTCTGGTTATCAGACCACTTTGCGCAAATTTAAAAAATTCAGGCCTGTTCCAATTTTGCTTCATTGGCCATGAGTGAACCAGTTTGAACCAGTTCGAAGCCTTGTTCTAAATAAAACGGGGATTAAAATATAGTATTAAAGGTATAAGGGTAATTAGAAAGTGAAAGTAAACTAATAAAAGCCCAGGCTTAGCAAATATTGACAATGATTAACACCTCTTATTGGTCAAGTTGGCAAAAAACCCAGCGTTTGAGTTGAGGTGCAGAAAGTAAAAACTATTCCAGTGGGATTGTGATTTAGCAGTGTTGACCTACCCCTCTGTGCTGTGTTTTTGGCTCCCCAGTGTCTGAAACTCCTTTCTGGGAATGAACCTTGCCCTCTGTGAGTCCTGGTGGGAGGCGGAGCCTGTGTGATGTTCAGGTTGCCAGCCTCCCTTGCAGCTAGTAAGTGAACATGTGACTTGGTGCCCCTCTCCGCCATCACACACATCTGCCCCAGATTTCGGGTCTGTTACTAGCTTTGCAGAGACTCGGAGAGGAGAAGCCATTCTAGTAGCGGCTACAACATCCCGTTGATAAGAACAGCAGTGGCAGAACAGGGGCCTTAATGCCTTACCTGACCTCCTTCCTGGGCTTTCTAGCTCAAGGTTTGGCAAACTTTTTCTGTAAAGGCCTTGTTAGTAAATTTTTAGGCTCAATGGGCCATACAGTCTCTGTTGCAGCGAATCACCTCTGCTGTTGTAGTACAAAAGCAACCAGAGACAATACATAAACGGATGAACATGGCTGTGTTCCAGTAAAGCTATTCATGAGAATAGGCAGTGGGCCCGATTTGGCTGAACCCTGATCTAGCATACCCAGTGATCCTTGGAGCTACCTAATGCTTAAAATATGTTCTTTTTCTTAGATTCACCTGTGTTGGTTTCTGTTGCTTGCTAGCAGGATATTCATTCCTGCCTCCAGACTCCATAGTCCTAATTCACAGTGGAAGTAATTGCTGTCAAGTTGATCCTGACTCATGGCGACCCCATGTGTTACGGAGTGGAACAGCACTCCATACGGTTTCCAATGGCTGTGACCTTTTGGAAGTAGATCACCAGGCCTTTCTTCCGAGGCATCTCCAACCTTTCGGTCAGTAGCCAAGTGCTGAAGCTTAAGTGTGTGCATCACCTGAAGAGGCTGTAAAATCCTCCCTGCTGTATACAGACACAAGTAGAGGCTGTTCCCTGCAGAGACTGTAGCTCTCTTAAGGTGAAATATGACTCATTCATGGTTCTTAGCAGTGGATAATTTACTTATTTCTTAATTGAATTCACTGTCTTTGTTCAGAACTCTTCTGGAGCTACACAGTCTGAACACCTGTATTCGAAACTTTCCCCCCAGTGGGAGCCTGTGTACCCATCACGCAGTCCCCCCCAGTGATGACACGCTCACAGCTATAGTACAGGATCAAAAGTAGGAGACTGACACGGGCACACTTCACAGACCTTACTCAGATTTCACCAGTTTTACAGGAATTCGTTGCGGTGTATGTAGTTCTGTGCAGTGTCACCTAAGTGTAGACTCACGTACCCACCACCACAGTCAAGACGCGGGACTCTTCCATCCCCACAGGGATCCCTTGGACCAACCTTTATAGCCACGTTTGTCTCCTCCCGCTCCTGCTGTCTCCAGCCCCTGCAACCACGAATCTGTTCTCCATCTCTAATTCTGTCATTTCAAGAATGTTATATCAGTGGAACCATACAGTGTGTAACCTTTTCAAATTGACTTTCTTTAGTCAACATAATTTCCTTGGGACCCATCCAAGTTGTCAAACGCACCAGTGGTTTGCTCCTTTTCGTAGCTGAGTGGTATTCCATGATATGGATTTACCATGATTTGTTTAACCATTGACCTGTTGAAGGACATTTGAGTTGTTTCCAGTTTTTGACTATTACAAAGAAAGCTTCTGTGAACAATCATGTACAGGCTTTTAAGTGAACCTATGTTTTCATGTCTCTGAGATACATACCTAAGAGTGTAATTATTGGGTTGTATGGTTAAGCATGGAGTCCCTGGGTGGTACAGACGGTTAACGTGCTCAGGCTGCTAACCAAAAGTTTGGAGAGTTGAGCCTATGCAGAGGTGCCTCGGAAGAAAGGCCTGGAAATGTACTTGCAAAAACTCAACCATTGAAAACCCTATGGAGCACAGTTCTAACCTGACACACATAGGGTCACCTTGAGTCATCTTCAACTTGATGGGAACTGGGTTTAACTATTTTATGGCAAGTGTACTTTTAGTTTTGTAAGAAACTGCCAAACTATTTTCCATAACTAGGCACATGACAACTTGAATTAGCAGTTTTTACCCTTTCTCACACCAAGATCTGGCTTAATTTTCCCAAAAGAGTAACTGCAGTTCTCCTATATGCCTGATATTAAGCTAAGTGTTGTACACGTACTGTCTTTTTTAACCCTTATAACAGCTCCCCAAAGAAGGGTCAGGGCCAGTATTTCTCCAGAGAAGGGAGCTGAGTCACAGGATTTGTAACTAACCTGCTCTAGGTCATCCAGCTCAGGAAGAGACAGAAGTGGCAGTTCAAGCTCTGGCTGTGACCGTGTACTTGCATCCACTCACTGAGCTAACTGCCTTTCTCCAGCACCAGTGACCGCGGGGCCCACTCTCTGCCTTGGGATGCTTCCCTGTAAAGTGTCCTGACTCTGTGATCGTGGGCTTTGAGGCCTGTTTATGTCTCCCTGTGTCCAGCCATGAACCCTTTGCTGATTTGGGTTTACTTGCCCTCTTGCTTTCAGTACACCCAAAACCCAAAAACCCCGTTGCCGTTGAGTTGATTCCATCTCATAGTGACCCTACAGGACAGAGTAGAACTGCCCCATAGAGTTTCCAAGGAGCGGCTGGGGGATTCGAACTGCTGACCTTTTGGTTAGCAGCTGAGCTCTTAACCACTGCACCACCAGGGCTCCAATATGCCCAAAACCCAAGACATTGCATGACTTCCTGATAGGTGAGGGTGCATGATCACCTGAGAATATCCTATTAGTGAAAGTAGTAAAGGAGGCTCTTGTCGGGTGCTGTTGTTAGTTGCTGTCGACTCAGTTCCGACTCCTGGTGACCCCGTGTGTCACAGGGTAGAACTGTTCCACAGGGTGTTCTTGGCTGTAATCTTAATGGAAGCAGAATGCCAGACCTTTTCGTCTGCTGTACCACTGGGTGGGTTTGAACCGCCAACTTTTTAGGTTAGCAGTTGAGTACAATCCGTTTGTACCACCTGGGGACCTTATTATAAGGTATAAAGAGGCATAACTGGGGGTGAAGGCTTTCTGAAAATACACCAATTCCAACACACTTAGCATAGTTTTGGATTCCTTACCCATATGTAATCATTTCTTGCACAAGCCCTAGAGTTGGATGTCAGCTGAACTTCAGAGCACCCGACTGCTGAAGATCCCCTGGCGTCCCCAGGAACACATCCTCTCCCTCCTTAATGCCTTCGTGTGTTCCGTGCACAGCGCCAGACGCCAAGGATCCAGATAGAAGACGTGGAGTACGCCTGCATCAGGATCCATGTGTGCACCCCAGGAAGAGGGAGGAAAGCTGGCAGCAAAACAAAGAGAATGTCCGGTGGAAGAATGGAACGCTCTTATCTTTTTTTGGTGTTGTAGAAATTGTCTTTTGGAATTACGCATCTCGAAATACCTAAATTCCTCTGTCCTGAGACATAAAAAAAAGAGCATTGCATCTTGTGCCAATAGCTGAGTGTAGGGTGCTTGATTGGGATTACTCCAGGCTAACGCACGAAGGGAAAGCCTGTACCTTGGAGTCTCTCTGCCGCTGAGCACGTACTCCTGACATACTCATTTGGTGGTCATCTGGAATACACTTCTTCCAAGGACAGGAGGTGGAACATTTTGTTAGGTTCTATAGGTTCCATCAGCCTGTGTTGGGAGAATCACGGTATGTTGCTTGAATATTCCCCGAGGACAGTGTTTTCATGTGTTCCTTATAGATTTCAAACTCCAAACAAGAAAAAGAATAATGGTGGTGTGTTGGGGCTGGTGGGTGAACCTCCAGGAAAGATTCTGCTCGTTGAAACAAGTGTGTTTCTTTATTTACAGACCAATAAAGCAGGCCTTTTGCTTGTACCTGGTCAGCAAGCCCACATGCTAAGAAGTGCACACGTGTTTGGTACAGCCGTGTCGAAGAGCAGCTGTGTGTGAGTTTGCTGCTTTGTCGTTACTTACCGTCAAGTCAGCTCTGACCCATGGCGACCTTATGCACGGTGAAATCCGTGAGAGTCGGATGGGACTGCCTTGTTTTTCTGCGTCTCACACGTTTTCCACCATTGACGGGGTGCAGTCACCACTTTTCTATTGCTCTGTATTTAGTGGAAGATATTTGAGTTTTCCTTCTCTGACAGGTTTCCGCCTTACAAAGGTTCCCACTTTTGCAGGTTTTCCTCTATACGGAATGAAATGTTGCCCGGTCCTGCGCCATCTTCATGAGCGTTGGTATCTTGGAGCCCATTGTGTTGGCTGGTGTGTCAATCCATCTCACTGAAGGTTTCCCTCGTTTTTGCTCATCCTTAGTGGAAACTTTGGGCTCAGTCAGAACAATAACGGAGTTTTATTGTGCTAAGGGAACCCTGGTGGTGCAGTGGTTAAGAGCTCAACTGCTAACCAAAAGGTCAGCAGTTTGAATCCACCAGCGGTTCTACTCTGTCCCTATAGGGTCACTGTGAATTGGAGTCGGCTCAATAGCAACGGGTTTGGTTTTGGGTTTCTTGGTTTATTGTGCTCAGTGTAATGAAGTATAATTTGCATGCATCTTTACTTCTGTCAGAGATGGGATGTCCCCATTTTATGGATGAGCAAACTGACGGTTAAGAACGTTTTCATTAGTTACGATCACGCAGCCGGTCACAAGCTTGTGATTGGTGGAGCTTGAGTTTGGAGTTTGGACCCTGATTTATTATGTTCCTACGCCCATTATTTCCAGCAGTGCTCTGTCTTCTGGTCCTTCCAGTGCAGACTGTCAGAAACACTGGCAAATGGTAGCCTGTAGATCCAATAAACATGGTACTGGGCTTTCCTACTGGACGTAATAAGGGGCAGGTGTCTCTGGGTTCTCTGCATTTCACCTTGTCCTCAATTCTCCCTTCTTTAATTCCCCAAAGCAAAAATAAAACCCATAAACACCAGGGATTCCAATGTCTAGTAATTTTTTTTTCTGAAGAAACGCTGTGATACATAGTACAAGTATGAGAAGCAAAGCTGCAGGCTGCTGAGAAATTATGTCTTCATGAACAGGAGTTAGAAAACTGGATCACAGAAGCCAAGGGTGGGGGCTGCATATACCGTAATCCTGAATAAGCGGAACGCCAGCTAAGAATTCGGGAATTGGCCATTGCCAGGCACCCGGCAACATCAACGGAAATGTGTAATACAAGATTTTTGTGGAATGAGACTCACATTCTAAGAGCATAGTGGAGAGTTTTGCCCAAAATTGCCGGGAAGCAGCCAGAAAAAAAAAGCTCATGAATGACGGAGCCCTTGCTAGGAGAAGGGACATTTGGCACCTGACTTTGTCAGGACACAGTAGTTATCCAACTATTGGATGTGTCTTCGGTTTCATGAGGAAGACCTTAGGACTACGGGGTGATGTCTGACTACAGAAGTTTTGTGCTTGAGCCCGTGTGTGTCTTTCCAGCGGTGTTCTTTTCTGTGGAATACAAGTTTCCGATCGCTAGTGTGAGAATTTAATCAAATTACATAAACATTCCATCATCAAACGCACAGCCAAGTTTTATTTTAAAATTTATTAATGAATGCTGTCGTGTTCAAATGCTTTATGTTTTCTGAACTCTTGGCTTAGAAGTGAGTTTCTTTGTCAGATAGTACCTTTGGAAGGGGCTTTCACCACTGCTTGCCTTTATGGTTTGCGTTTCTTGTTTAACTTCACGTCATAAACTAATTTTAACTACCAATAAAAGTTCTAGGAATCCTGTGTACATCTGAACAATGATTCACCAAACTGAACTTATATTTTTTGCTGTGGAGTTGTTTAGTAAACAGTTTATATGAGCCTGCTGACTAATGGCTCAGATAAATTCCACGTTTATCTGTGTGTATGTTTCTGTTTCTTTCCTCACTGCCTGCAGTTTTACCACCCTGTTCATCAACTGCAGTTACATGGGTGTGTTTGGACACTCTCATTTTTTTTTTAAAAGGAAAAACATAATTTGTATATGCTACCAGATGGGTGTATTGGCTGTAAGATAAAAAATTCCAAAATACTTCACAGACCATCTGGCATCTTGGTAGGGTTTGGTTGATTAAGTTCTTGAGTATTGATTTCCAGTCTCAGCAGAGATAATCTTACCCTGTTTGGATTTCTGCTTTTTAAAAAAAAAAAAGAAAAAGGTCTTTATATTTTTGCCACATGGCTAGTAATCTCTTTTAGAACTTCCATCAAAAAGCATCGGTGTCAGCTACTTGTGTGCACACGCATTTGCCGGTTGACGGTGTGAGGGGTCCTGAACAGTCCCAGTGAGGCTGGGGGACTTGGCTTAGTTCACAGGACACAGTTTTCTCCAGGAGATGGTAGCTAGTCCGTATGGGCATTCACCTTCCCTGGATCCGCTGTCATTGAGCCAGAGGCTCAGACATTTCTGGGCATCAGCATATTAGAATTTTGTTGTTGCTGTTGTTGCGTGCATTGCATTTAGGTCCTTAAGTTTTGTAAACTACTAACCTAAAAGGTTGGCGGTTCGCACCCACCAGCAGCACTGCGGAAGAAAGGCCCGGCAATCTGCTTCGGTAAAGATTATCGCCAAGAAAATCCTGTGGAGCAGTTCTACTGCCTAACACACGGGGTCGCCATGAGTCAGAAACTATTGACAGCAGCAGGTTTGATTTGGTGTTCTGCGTTGTGCTTAGCAGGCCACACTCTTAATTCTCCAGTGCTCCAGAGAGCCTCCCGTGTATCATGGGCTGTGTTAGAAGGGTGATGTACACCGTCCTGTGTAAATCTCCTATGAATTCAAGGACGTGAGTGCTGTAACCCCCATTCTGCCGATGTGAAGTGTGTTAGCCGTTGGTGGAGCTGATCTTCACGTCCACCTCCGCCTGACCATGAAGGTAGCATTTTCTCCGCAGTGCTGCTCTGCTTTCGCTGGTGGACGGGACACTTGCTGAGCCCCTGCTCTGGGCCAGGGACCGTGTTAGGCCCTGGGGGTACCCTGAGGAATAGATGTTCCCTACATCTGTTCTGAAACCTTGCTCCTCTAGTGACAAAATATGTTTCTATTTTTTTTATTGTACTTTCGATGAAGTTTTACAGAACAAACTAGCTTCTCATTAAACAATTAGTACACATGTTGTTTTGTGACATTGGTTGCCAACCCCACGACATGTCAACACTCTCCCTTTCTTGACCTTGGGTTCTGTGTTACCAGCTTTCCTGTCCCCTCCACCTTCTTGTCCTTGCTCTTGGGCTGGTGTGTCCATTTAGTCTCGTTTTATTTTATGGATCTGTAGTCACAAAATATTTTAAGTATTGTTAATAATACCTTTTTTTCTTCTTTTACTTACTTATATTTAGGATAGGTTCTCGGGGTCCCCACTTTATAACAGTGTCCCCTTTTCATCGTGATGCCTCTAAGGCAGGGTTCCTCAGCATTAGCACTGCTGACATTTTGGGCTAGATGATTCTCTGTCGTGGAGGGCCGTCCTGTGCCCTGTAGGATGTTTAGCAGCATTCTGGGCTTCTACCCATTAGGTGCCACTAGAACCCCCGCTCAGTTGTGACAACCCAAAATGTGTCCAACAAAACCCAACCCAACCCAAACCCATTGCTGTTGTGTCAGTTCCGACCCGTAGCCACCCTATAGGACAGAGGAGAACTCCTCCATCGGATTTCCAAGGAAGTTCACTGCTTTACAGAAGCAGACCGCCATGTCTTTCTCCTGTGGAACCGCCGAGCTTTTAGTTAGCAGCCCACCATGTTAACCACTGCACCACCAGGGCCAAATGTCCCCAGGGGAGTAAAATCACCCCTTGTTGGGAACCAGTTCTCTAAGGGGTTTGTCACTGGGTAAAGAGTCAGAGAAGCCTGTTTTGACCACTGCGGAATCTCCCTGTCACAGTGCTGTGGAGGGGAGATTTATAGCACACTCAGCAGATGTCACAAAAGTATAGAGTGAGACTGGAATTATATCAGCCAGTTAATTCACGTTCAGTGTAGAACATTTCAGAAGTACATATGACAAAGAGGAAAAGCCATTGTTAATAAGTGCACGTAAGCTAAAAGGGAAGAACACCTTGCCCTCTAGATTTGCTGTATACATCCTTGTAGGTGTTCTTTTTTTGGGTGTACATATTATGTATAGGAAAGATGTGCTATACATACAGGGATAGAAAAGACATATTGTCCATGGTGGTTCCCCTCCCCCCAAGACTTTATTGTTGTTGCTGTCAGGTGCTGTTGAGTTGATTCCGACTCATAACGACCCCATGTGACAGGGTAGGACCGCCTCATAGAGTTTTCTCGGCTGTAATCTTTACGGGAACAGATCACCGCGTCTTTCTCCTGTGGAGGCGTTTGGTGGGTTCCAACCACTAAGCTTTTGGCTAGGAGCCGAGTGCTTAACTGTTGTACCACCAGGGCTCCTTTTTGTCTGTGATGTTTTGAGCCTGCTTCTGCCCTTGATATCACGAACATTTCCATATTTCTGTAAGTGTCCTTTTCCGGCTTGGTTCTTCATGGCTGAATGGCACGTAATTAGCGTACACTTTCTCCACTATTCCTTGTCATTTTTAACAGCTGCAGTGGTAATCCTCAATTAATGGACAAACATCTATTTTTCCAACCTTTTGTTGTTGGACATTTAATTGGTTTTCGTTTTTTGTTGTTGTTGTAAACAACATTTTAATTTATTCCTGAAGTATTTATTTACAATTTACTATGTGCCAGGAAGGGGCCCTGGAGGCGCAAATGGTTAAGTGCTCGGTTGCTAACTGAAAGATTGGTGGTTTAAACCCACCCAGCAGCTTTGCAGGGGAAAGATCTGACACTCTGCTCCTGTGAAGATTACAGCCTAGGAAATGCTATGGGAGCAGTTCTGCTGTCACATGGGGTCACTATGAATCGAAAATGAGTCGAAGACACTCAACACCACTAACAGTGTGCCAGGAACCCTGATTTCAGGTACTCAGGCTAGAATAGTGAGCAAAACAAATTCTTTCCCTCACAGAGTTTATAATCTAGGGCATACTTGTTGCGAAGTTACTGTACTGTATTTCTACACAAATAAAGCATGCTTTCTATATTTGCTGGATCCCTGGTGGTGCAGTGGTTAAGAGCTTGGTTGCCAACCAAGTTATCGACAGTTCAAATCCACCTGTTGCTCCTTGGAAACCCTATGCGGCAGTTCTACTCTGCCCTATAGGGTTGCTATGAGTCTGAATCGACTAGACTCAGTGGTAACGGGTTCTGGGTTCGCTGGCCGTGCCCCACAACCTCCCTCGCCCAGGTATTTTCATAGGCACTGTTAGGCCATTTTCTTTTACGTGGTGCTCTGGAGAAAAATCAGCATAGCAGCTTGCAAGGATGGGGGCAGGGAGGGCGCTGCAGGCAAACAACTGCAGAGGATGCGCGTTATTTGTGTAAAATACAGTATGTATCTTTTGCTTGGTTTCCTGGGAATTCACTGGGACTTGGTGTTTCCTCATATGCGCTGTTCCCACAGCTCTGACTTTCTCTGCTCCTCAGGCCAGCCTGGTCTCAGTGTCAGGGCCCAGCCTACTGAAAGAGAAACTCTAGAATCTGCTTGCTCGTGAGAGTAGAATTAACCTTGGCTGAAACCGTTGCCAGTTTTCTAGTGAAAGTAGCATGAGCCAGAATCTGCTAGAAACAGTGCACGTGCTGTGTTAACTGGGGGGAGGGGTGCTGTAAAGGCACATGTGAGGCTGATTACAGAAAAGAATCCATATCACAGAGGGCTGGCTGACTGGTGTCTTTCTTGTCCTGTTTTTCATGAATGGCCTCATGGGAAGCCCAGTGCAGCTTGGGAGAGCTATGGAGCGGCAGGAAATAACACGTGGCCTTCCTGAGCTCTGTGACTGTGGCAGATGACTTCACCTCTCTGGACATCGGTTTACTCTTGTGCCTCAGATGTTGTGTGAGAAGCACTTAGCGTGGAATCTGGGGAGTGGGAATCATTCAACAGAATGGAGGCTGTTCTTGTTCCTACCACCATCTTTGTTTGGCCTGCATTTTGAATCACTTTCTCTGTTAGTACCAACTATGTGCCAGATACCTGATGGCAAGTGGTTTTTGTTTTTTTAAATATATTTGTAACAAAACATTTAATTGTTTACTCTTGTTCTTTATTTTCGCAACAAGGATACGAGTTCTTTGAGAGTCGGGTTTGATTTATCTTGTTCACTGCTCTGGCCCAGCACTAGCACCTAGTTAGGTAAAACATTGGTGAAATGGAAGCGTGGACTTGCTAGAGGCTCGTGGTGGTACTCTTGGGCCCTCCAGTCCCATGTTTCTCTGCAACACCCGGGAAAAGATCATTGACTTGATGGCGTATAACAACAAGTAAGAATACACAGTGTGCTGCTTTAGACGGCGTGGATTCTGCCCACCGTGCCCTTGGCTCTGAACTTCTGAGCCTGTCTTTAGACTATGAGCATAATGCTCGTTCCCCATGGCTGGCTTTGGGTGATGTCGTTGGGAGTGGTTGCTGACAATCTTCTATTCAGAAGCTTGAGCTCTGCTGTGTTTCCTCTTGCCCCTGCCCTGTGTCCTGTTCCCCTTCCTTGGACAGTGCCCAAGGCCTGGGAGGGGTACCGGGGCACCTCCGGCCTGAGAGGCTTCCTGACCCTTTGCTTTCTAGGTCTTGAGCCATGGCCTGACAAACATGAGAGACAGGATGTTGGTGGTTTTAGTGCCACAACTGTTAAGTCTGATTCAATGTTCTCTGGGCTTTATATAAACATCTAAGATGTATGTTTTCTTTCGTTGACAAAGGCTGTGATGGTGCAGGTCCACACAGTGCTGCTCTGCTGAGTATTTTCTCATTCAATTTTTGGGAGCTCTTGACCAATTGCCTTCTACTTCGTTGGAGAGGAAAATGGTTTGATGATGCTGTGTATGCTTTTCAAAATGAAGAAGCCTCTGTAGATGGGCAGTGGGATGTAGCAGGAAGGAGAGCTGAGATAGGAGTCTGGTCCTGATTTGAGCTCTCCCTACACAAAAGAGCATTTACTACACAAAAGAGCTTCGGCAGATTTTTCAGAAAACTTTTAAACCTCAAATTCTTCCTCTATCAAAAGACATTAGATTCAATATGGTATGGCCAATAGATGTTATCTTGAATGTCACTGGTAATTAATAGAGACTGCTTCAAACACTGTGTTGAAGAATTCTGCAGTCATATCTGGGCCCAGTGGGAAAGTGTCATGATGGACTTAAGATTAGTTTTATCTTATTTTTATCTTTGTTAACCTATTACTAGTTTGCCATTCATGAAGGTAATGTAAGCTTTCCTTTAAAAATAACTTCATTTATTACCTACCTTTTCCAAACCAAAACCAAACCCATTGCCGCTGGGTCAGTTCCGACTCCTAGAGACCCTTTACCAAAACACTGTCAACACCAAATGCTGGTGAGGATGTAGGGCAATGGGAACGCTCGCTCACCAGGGGCGTGGACGACGGGAACGCTCGCTCACCGGGGGCCTGGACGACGGGAAGGCTCATTCATTGCTGGTGGAAATGCCAAAGGGTACAGCCACTTTGGAAGACGGGCTGGCAGTTTCTTACAAAGCTAAGCTCAGGCTTTACCATACGATCCTGCAGTCACGCTCCTAGGTATTTACCCAAATGAATTGAAGACTTATGTGCACACAGAAGCCTTCATGTGAATGTTTAGAGCAGCTTTATTCGTAACTGACAAAAATTGGAAGCAAGCAAGATGTCCTTCAATAAGTGAGTGCATAAACTGTTGTACATCCATACAATGGAATATTATGCAGCGATAAAAAGAAACATTCGAGTTATGAGAAAACATTTAGGAATCTTAAATGCATGTCGCTAAGTGAAAGAAGCCAGTCTGAAAAGTATACACACGGTGTGATTCCAACTCTGACATTTGGGAAAAGGCAAAACTATAGTGACAATGAGCTGAGTGGTTGCCAGGGACTTGGAGTAGGGGAAAGTGGGATTAATGGATGAGCACAAAGGGTTCTAAAGGCAGTGAAACTATTCTTGATAGTGTAATGGTGGACACGTGACATTATACATTTATAAAAAGTCATAGAGCTGTATGGATCCGAACCCAAAGCCTCCCCTAGCACTCTCTGAGAGAGGCCTTCTGTGTATAGTGTATGTGAGAGACAGTATAGAATAGTGCTCCAAAGGATGGGCTCTGAAGCAGGACTGCCCATGTTTATACACTACCAGGGGTTTAAGTTGCTTAACGTCCTTGATCCTCCATTTCCTCTTCCTTAGAATGTGGGAAGTAGTACCTACCTCATGGGTTGACGTGAGGATTAAAGGGTCGATGTGAAGGACGCCTCTGCTGTGGCCCCTGGCACAGCATGGCTATCCACATCCAGGTGCTGACCTCAGCAGTGGGTATTGGATATAAAAAAATTGGAACAATTAATTAAGTAGGTTTGAATATTGCCCCCTCATTTTAAAAAACAAGTGATAGCCTTAGTGGTTACTGAGACTTCTCTGAAGTCTTATATTTTTATGAAAGTTTACCTTTTTTTTTCAAAAGAGGGAAGTGCTTTCTGGGTGGACCTTGACTTTGGTGAATATCTTATTTCTCCCCTAGTTTCTGTATGCTCTTTCTTGAGCTTGTATATATTTATCTGGCTGCAGTTTAGAATATGTAAGTATTTATGCAGCTGAATATTTTTAGGAATTATAGTCTTTGGTGAATGATTATATCTGGGCTGGGATGTTTTATCATGCTATAAGTATTGGAAACCCTAGAAATTAAAGGATAAGTTTATTTCATTTGTGTTTATAAATCCTTCCCCTTTAATTTTGCAGTGAATAAAGGGTTTGGTTGTTTGTAAACCACCCACCTTTTTTTTCCCCTTCTGTGTGACAGGTAAAAGGTAGATATTAATTTGTGAGTCTATATTAACATTCTTATGTAAAGAACACAGCTCTAGAGACATAAAAATCGAGCCGTTATGACCTAGTTTTGAAATTTAATTGTGGAAAAGAGAATACAAATGATTTTGGTTGAGGAATAATGGTCTGTCAAAAACAAAACTAACAACAAACAAAAAACCCTCCAAAAAACAAAAATCTAATCTCTTACAGTTTTTTTTTGATAATTCGTATTTTTTTCTTTTAAGAACATTTATTTTTTATTTTTTTTTATTGTACTTTAGATGAAGGTTTACAGAACAAATAGTTTCTCATTAAACAGTTCATACACATATTGTTTTGATAATTCATATTTCAATAAGCATCAGGCTTTCTTTCCTTTTTAAAGTACATACTTTGGGGCAGCTGACCTGTTGATTTGGATTCATTAGCAGACCAACTAACAGAAACCAACTTAAAAACTCACCTTCTATGTTCTGAACTTGTGGTTAGCAAACCTGCATTGTATTGAAGACCTGATTTCTCATCTTGGAGGGGGTTATAAGATAGCAAAAAAAACAAAACAAAACAAAAAAAACCCCACACATTGCTGTCGAATAGATTCTGACTCATAGTGGCCCTATAGGACAGAGTAGAACTGCCTCATAGGGTTTCCAAGGAGCGGCTGGCAGATTCGAACGGCTGACCTTTGGGTTAGCAACCTGAGCTCTTAACAACTGTGCCACCAGGGCTCCTATAACTTAGCAGTAGTTTTTTGTTTTTGTTTTTTTTTAAATTATTTTATTTTTTGTTGTTGAGAATATATGCAGCAAAAACATAAACCAGTTCAAGTTTCTACACGTGCATTTCAGTGACTTTGAAGATAGCACACAGGTTTTAAAATATGTCCACAAATTATTTGATATTCCTCTTAGCAGGAGCTGGAGCTTTGTTTCCCTTCCCTGGAGTGTGGCCTGGGCCTGGTGACTCGTTTCTAATGAGTGGAGTAAGAAAGTGATAATGAGTGACTTCAGAGACTAGGTTATAAAAAGTATTGCGCCTTCCTTTTTGCTCACTCTCTTGTATCAGTCACTCTGGGGGAAGTCAGCTGCCATCTTGTGAGGCCTCTCAAGCAGCTCTGTGGAGAGGCCCATATGGTGAGAAGCTGAGGCCTTTTATCAATAGCCATGTGAGTAAGTGAGCTTGGAAGCGAATCCTCCATCCCTGGTAAAACAGTAACATGAGAACAGCCTGGCTGACATCTTGACTGCAGCCTCACGAGAGACTTGAGCTAGAACCAACTAAGCTGCCCTCAAATTCCTGACCCACAGAAACTGTGAGCCATAAATGTTGTTCAAAGCCACTATGCTGTGGGGTAATTTGTTACACAGTAGTAGATAACCAGTGCAAGTTAATAGTGGAGGCCAGATAGATGAGAGCAAACTGTCATCACTGAATCCATAAGATAACCTCTCCTTGGCCTATCTTTTGTAGGAGTTGTACAATGATGGGGACCCTGGACAGGATCTGTTTTAGGGTCCGATTTAGTGCTTTGCGTGAACAAGGAAGACTTGTTTCAATAGCAGATTTTAAAAGCTTCCCAACTAAGAGTTATAGATGGTGACTGTTTTCAGGAGTGCAGGTGAACGAGGGCAGAGGGAACGTCTTAGGTGTACAGAATATAAACACTGGCTTCTGATTCGTCTCCAAGTTGAGTAGCTTCTGATATGACTCATTCAGTTAGTTGTGAATACCATAGGAAAGGACAAGGACATTGGCATCCCATTCAGCCTTGGGTATGAAATCTGGCTTTGTCACTTAGAAGCTTGTAATCTCCGTGGAGACCTAGATATATCTGTGGTGTTTACTTCTTAATGCTTCCGGAACATGGAAGGTTCTCAGTAGATATTTGTTGAATGAATGAACATCACTGTATGATTTTGAACAGGTTACATAACCTACTTGAGCCTCAGTTTCTTTCTGTGTATGGGGATAAATAACCCTGATCATGCAAGGTTATCATAAGGCCTGGAGATATGTGTTTAAAGCACCTGCTAGAATGTCTGGCACAGAATAGGTGGGCATATATTTTAAAAATTCTCAATTATTTCTGGTTGTGTTGGACCAGAGAAAAAATGTGAAGTTTTGGGTCACGTTGCGCTTCCTGTTCTGGCAGAATCAGTCTGGGTAATTCAGTTCTTTATGTTGTCAGTGGTGAATTCAGGAACTGTTGGATTTGGCTTCATGTCTGGATCATATTAAGTGGATTATGGCCAAGTTTCCACTCTCCATGCTCCATGTAGTCAAGTTGATGCCACACCGCCCCCTTTGAAAGAAGATGTCATGGTTATCCCGTACGAAACCTCATTCCAGGGACTGACTTCTGGGGTGGCAGAGGACAGAGCTCTTGATACTGATAAGAACATTACTCTTTATTCTTGTCTTCTTGTCTCCAGTCCAGGACCATGTCACAATTTCTTATTCCTTCGCTAAGATTGTTTCAGTAAAGTGACCTAATATAAATCTGGTTAGTCAATGAAAACAATTCTACCTTTGTGCTATAAATAATATTTATGAACAAAATTTTGAGGATTGAAGACATTATGGGAAAAGATTGAACAAGAATTTTCTGTCTGAAGGATTGTACGATGCTTAGTGAATTGGACATCCACCATTTTAGTTTTAGAATTACTATTTTTTTCATTCTGGCAAATGGAATTTTCTGATAAATCTTAGTACTGCTATCAGGATCACCCCAGTTTAAATGGAGACTCTCATGAGGGGACTCACATTTTAATGCCGTATTTGTTGTCTTTTGTGTTGTTGGGCTGTGGTGGGGGGAGAAATTCTAAGGAAAAGAAGTCTTGCAGGCGGGGTATCTTGAACACGCTAGCTCTTAACCCTTTCATCGTTTAGAACTAGAGACTTGGAAGGGGTGAGAATTGGGGATCTGAGAAATGTGCTGTGTCTGTGATACTTGCCTGGCTGTGAGCTTGCACTGTCCTCTCCCCGTTCCTGAAGTGTGGTTTTAAACTCACTGCACAAAGCCAGACAGATAGGTTTGTTTGGGTCAAAGTGTTTTTGTTTTTTTTTTTTTTTGATAGAGTCATGTCTGCATTTTATGGAGGCCCAAGGAGTTACCTTGCAAGTTGGGGCCAAGTTGTGACTTGAAAAGTCCAAAGCAACAATATTGAGGGTTTTTTTATTTTTATTTTTTGAGAAATAAAGAAGTGTGTGCATGCGCGTGTACGTGTTGCTGACTTATAGACTATCTCATTATCTGCCATTCTGCATTTATGATAATAGTAAAAATTCTACTGTCCAACTATTTTGCACATTAATGACATACGTCTGGCAGTAATGAACGCAGAGGTGCAAGGCGAGATTAAGGTTGCCTGTGATGGTTAAAGTTATGTGTCAACTTGGCTGGGCCATGATTCTCAGTGGTTTGGCAGTTATGTAATAATGTAATTTGGCATTTATGCAATGATGTAATTTGGCATTTATGCAATGATGTAGTTTGGCATTTAGGCAGTGATATAATTTGGCAGTTATGCAGTGATGTAATTTGGCAGTTATATAATGATGTAATTTGGCATTTATGCAATGATGTAGTTTGGCATTTAGGCAGTGATATAATTTGGCATTTAGGCAGCGATATAATTTGGCAGTTATGCAGTGATCTAATTCGGCAATTATGCGATCATGTAATTTGGCAATTGCATCATAATGTAATCTGGCAGTTATGTAATGATGTAGTCATCCTCCAGTTTGCGATCTTATGTAGTCATCCTCCATTTTCCCATAACACCAATTTTTGCATAATGACCTCGTCTATGGAACCTAACTATGTCAGTAAGCAAGGAGTGGGGGTGTATATGTACGTATGTACGTATAGTTGTTGTTAGTTGCCATCGAGCCAGTTCTGACTCATGGCGATCCCATGTGTGCAGTGTAGAAGTGCTCCATAGACTTTTTAAGGCTGTGACCTTCCAGAAGCACATCACCAGGCCTTTCTTCTGAGATGCTTTCAGGGTATGTTCGAACCACCAACTTTTCAACTAGTAGTTGAGTGCTTAACCATTTGTACCACCCCGGTTTATATGTTTGTGTGTGTGTGCGTATGCATGTGTGTATATTTTTTAAGAAACGAAATATGTACCTGAAACCCTTTTAATGGGAATTTTATATGGGAATTTAAGAACTGCAGAAAGTGAGGTAAAATAACACCTATGTTGGAAAGGACTAGAAGCCTGGCTTTTAAAACCCTTCTTTTTTAGTGTGTGTCAAATGAGATGGCTAATTATACTGAGAACCAGAGGCAGCTGGTTGTGTATCTTATTTGGTAAATAAAGAATGATGTTAACCTCTCCAGAATGCTGATGGCTATTGAGTTTCGGCAGAAGATTCTATAAAGGAGAAAGAGCAGCAGAGTATAATAAACTCCCTGGTGCTCTATAAAACTGCCATTCCTCATGTGCTGGCTGGTCAGGATCAAGGGCACCACTGCTGAGCGTGGAAGCCTCCTCACCAGTGTGAAGGTGATGAGATTTCTCCTCTCCTGCTATCTGTCTGAATTACTTCTGGGCCTGATGGAGATGAGGACTGTCTTTTGATAGCAGCTCAGAGACTTTGGATATCTTATTTCCCTTAAGTTAAACCTACGAGTCTTTATTTGCCAAATAATTTCCACTTCTAGGAAGCTTGCGTGGTGATTCTGACAAGCTTGTGTTCAGTTCTCTGCTGTTACCTTGAAGCTGTGGGGCCTGGAGCAGACATCCTAACCTCTCTGTGCCGTCTTTTCTGGCATCTGCCAGTAGAGCAAAGGAAAACCAGCTTTGCAGGGTTGTTATGACGATGAGGTAAAATGATGGACACAAAGCACCTTGCAGGTGGTTTTGCTGTTACTGATTTCCTCTATGACTAAAGTGATTTCTCAACATCTGCATTATTGACATTTTCAGCTAGATAATTCCTTGTTGTGGGATGTCTTAGTCTGTGTTCTCCAGAGGACCAAGACCAGTGTGTTGTATATAGATACATATATAGAGAGAAATTTACTTCAAAGAAATGGCTCCTGCAATTGTGAGGAAATAGCTCATGCAGTTATGGGGGCTGGCAAATCCCAAATTCATAGGTCAGACAACAGACTGAAGACCTCTGCTGGCTCACGTGGTTCTAGGGGCTGACAAACCCAAAATCTGTAGTTCAGGTGGCAGGCTAGAGGCCTCTGCTGGCTCATGTGTTTACAGGGCTTGGTAAATTCAAAATCAGCAGGTCAGGCAGCGGGCCAGAGACTTGTGCAGGCTTACACCCCAAGAACCAGAGGTCAGGTGACAAGAAGAGTATAGGGTCAAAAAGAGAGTGAGCTTTGCCAGAATATCCATTTATATACTGGAGGAAGGCCACGTCCCCAAGGAACTCTCCTTTCAACTGATTGGCTGCTCACATCCAGTCACAAAATGGAATGTGATTACATACTGTCTGCCAAAGCATTGAGAATCATAACATAGCCAAGTTGACACATAACATTAACCATCACACAGGGTCTGTTCTTTGCACTGTAGGATGGTTAGCAATGTCAATGACCTGTGCCCACTAGATGCCAGTAACACCCTCTTCTCCCACTGTGAAAACCAAAAATGTCACCAGACATTGCCAAATGTGCCCGCAGGCGCAAAGTTGCCCTGGTAGAGAACCACCCATATAAAGGTTTTGAAGAAAGCCTCGTGCCCACTTTATCCTTTGATCAGAATGGTATAGAACAGTGTTTGGAGTTCATTTAATTTATATTTATTAAGGAAATTATATAATGATCGTGCTTCCTTCACGTGATGGTTTAAAAGGCGCTTTTTAAACTTAGATCCAGCCATCTGCTTCTTCCTGTTGCCTTAAACCAGCATTAATTGCTTTAGGTCTGGCTTCGAAAACAATAACAGAAACAGTCTCTCATGACCCCAAATCATAACAGAATAACTCAAATCCCAAGAGGACCACAAAAAGCATATGAATAAGTTCAAGGCTTAATTGCGGCCCAAAAAGCTAAATTTGGATTACATAGCTTCTATATTCAGTTTGACTTTTTAACCTATATAAATCTCTTTAAAGTTTCTCCTTCTAGGATGCAAAGACATTGGCAGGGACAGAAGAGAAATTTTATTTTCCTACAAAGTCCGGCAACTTCTGTATCACCATACCAGAAAGGAAAAAACAAACAAACAAACATATATTTGGTACTGGTTCTGAGAGAATATTAGTCATATTAAAAATAGTGCTTATAGCAAACTTACATGGTAGTTAATATGTGCTAACCACTGCTCAGAGCACTTTATATTAATTCAGTTCTCCTCAGAACATTCCTGTGCAGAAGGTTCTTTTATGCTTGCCTTTCCCCCTGCATGTTATAGATGGGAAATGGAGGTAAAGGGAAGCGGTAGTCTCTAACAAGCCTCTAACTTCACTGTGCTGAGTCTAAGACTTAATCCATGGGCTGAAGCCACAGCCCATGGACCAAATCTGGCCCCGTCTGTTTTTATAAATAAAGTTTTATTGGAACATAGCCATGTCTATTGTTGACATACTGTATGTGGCCGTTTTTGTGCGACAACAGCAAAGTTGAGTAGTTGCAACAGAGACCATAATTTAGGCACACAAAAACCTAAATTATTTATTACTTGACTTTTTACAGAAAAAACTTGCCAACCACTGCATAAGACCATTCGTATCCACACGTGTGGTCCAGAAAGGTAGGAAAATAGAAAGCATCTTAGTGCCATGAGGAGCTGTGGCGGCACAGTGGTTGAGAGCTCGGCTGCTAACAAAAAGGTTGGCAGTTCAAATCCACCAGCCACTCCTTGGAAACTCTATGGGGCATTTCTACTGTCTCCTGTAGTGTTGCTATGAGTCAGAATCGACTCGATGGCAGTGGGTTTGGTTTGGTTTGGTTTTTACTGCTGTAAAATTTCAAATGTGATTTAGTTAAAATTATCCCATATGCTGAAGGTCTAAGTATTTACTGCAGCTTTCAGTGTAACATTGGATGTTAAAACATGCGTTAACATTCCCAACAATTTTGGGAGAGGGAAAAGAAATAGCTAAAGCCGAGGATGGCAAAACTTCATCTTGCTTCCTTTGGGCATGTCGTCAGGAAAGACCAATCGCTAGAAAAGGACCTCATGGCTAGTAAAGTAGGGGGTCAGTGAAAACAAGGGAAACCCTCAGTGAGATGGGCTGACACAGTGGCAGCAACTATGAACTCAAACATACCAACTATCATGAAGATGGCGCAGGACTGGGCTACCTTTCATTGTTATGCTTGAAGTCGCCATGAATTGGAGCCCGCTCAAGGGTGACTAACAACAACAACAAAGTTAAACGTGAAAAAAAACAGGGGCAAGAGCATGGCAAGATGGATGGAGGGACAGCTGTCAGTGAGTGTGCCATGAAGGCATTGCAGAGATGGAAAATGAACGTGGACAGTAGCTGTCTCAGAAGCCGGACCTTAACTCCCTTGCAGGATTTGGAAATAGCACTCTAAAAATTTCCGTTCTTCTTGTGGCTTTTCTGCAACAGCTTGAGAATAGAAACTGACAGACCCACTTTTGTAAAAGCAAATGGTAGCGTGTACAGCCACCCATCTGGGGTGGCTGCATGTAACACAGTGGCTCAAGGTTGGGTGAGGGGAGACAAAGAAGTGAATTTCTTTGTCAAATCATAAATTATGCAAATTTTACACAAAGTATTAGAGGAAATGTGTAAGGCTTTAATTGGTTTTATGATTACTTTAAAAGGTTACTTAGTGAGCATTACCCTCTGCTGAACATTATGGACACTTCCTGAAGTTTAATGAGATCTTGGAGTAAAATCACAACAAATAGAACTCTCAGATATTTTCAAGAGATGGTGTTGTCTTAGGCTAAAAGTATGTCACACCAAGGCTGTGATTAGGAGTCTTCACTCTACCACACAAGCTCTTTATCTGAAATTATAGTGAGCCAAAACATAAGGCTTTTTACACACACCTAATTCACAGAATGCTTACTGGGAGTATATTAAATCAATGGTGGCCTAGTTTTTTAGGCTCATTTATTAGGCTGAACTTTAGTTAATGTAGGAATGCTTTATAATAACAGCATCCCCTGCTAAAACTAACACCACACATTGTATTTTTATTATTGACGTCTGCCTCTCGACCTTGGTGACTGGGGGATGCTGGGGTGCTCTCTAGGACTTTTAAATTTTGCGTTTTGTTTGAGACTGGATTGAGATTGCGTGGCTCAAAACAGAAAGTACAAAGTCTTTCTTCCAGGCCTTGTTTCCTGTGGGGTTGATGATGATTTTTTTGTGGCTTGGAGCTTAAGGCCTTATGAGTTGCTCACTGAGACCCAGAGTCAGGTGAGAAGCACTGATTCCAAACAGTGTCTTGTGCTCAGATGCCGGTCATGGCGTGAAAAGGCTTGAAGGAACATTAAATACACCATGGTGCTGACAGCACAGGTCCACCTGCAGCATGACCCCCATGACCTACAGCATCTGTGAAAGCATCCGTTCCTGCCCTTTGTACCCTTTCTTTCTTCTTTTCCTAGACTCTCCCACCACTGTGTTCATTGCAGTTATCTGTCTGTGCGTTATAGGTTAGAGAGTCCATCTATTTAAGATTACTGCCTGACTCCAGTGCCTACGGTGTATTTGTTGAAGGAATGAATGTTTTGCCTTTTTCTTTGAAGCAAGCAATTTCCCACTTGGAACCACACGGCATGGGTTTATCTTAACATGCTGTGGGACATGCATAACTTTTTTTTTTGTCTTTCAAATTGTAGTGCAAATATGCACAACGGAACGTTCAGCAGTTCAATAGTTTTTACGTGTATGCTTCAGTGACGTTGATTACATCCTTAATGTAGTACAGCATTATCACTATCCTTTTCTGAACTATTTCACCACCGACATAAACTGTGTCTCCCTCGACAGTAACTCTCCCCGCCCCTCTCCCTCCCACCCCTGGCAACCGCCAGCAAGCTTTGGTTGCTATCCATTTGCCTGTTTCATGTAAGTGAGATCATACAGTATGTGTCCTTTTGTGACTGACTTACGTCACTCAGCATGTTTTCACGGTTCATTCATGTTGTGGCATGTATCAGGACTTCATTTCTGTTTATGGCTGAGTACTATTCCACTGGTGTCCATTAGATCTACATTCCACATTCTGTTTATCCTTTCATCTGTTGATGGCCCGGGGTTGCTTCTACCTGTTGGCTGTGTGGAAAGTGCTGCCAGAAGCGTTGGTGTACAGGTTTCTGTTTGTGTTCCTGCTTTCAGATCTTTGGGGTATATACCTAGGATTGGGATTGCTGGGTCATATGGTAGTTCAGTGTTCTACTTTCTGAGGAACCTTCCAACTGTTTCCACAGTGGCCATAGCTTTTTAAGGTATGTGTCCATTGTCAGAAAAACCAGTTTTAATTGAATCAGATTGGCACACCTGAGAAGGGATTGAGTCATACCTTGGCATCGTGGACTTCCGGTTGGGCACTAGTGAGATGGCGGTTGGGACGAGGAGGTCCCACAGGCCAGAGGTGTGCTGCCTCTGAACACAGGTAGAGATCAGTGAGTCTGAGCAGGTGGTGCTGTTGTTTTTCGGAAAGAGGCAGTTTGATATGGTGACTAAGTGCCTCCCTTCTGGAGTCCAGCAGACCTAGGCTTCTGTCCAAACCCTGGCTCACTGGCTGTTTGGCCTTGAGCGACTTTATTCAGTCCATTTGAGCATTAGTTTCCTCGTCTCTTTAATGGGGATGAATTCCTGCCTCGTACATAGCCTCTTGGGAAGATGAGATGTGATGGGCCTGGGATGCGGTAAACGCTTTCTGAGTCTTATCAGCTTTTCTGTAGTCTAATTTGAACTGATTGAGTTGCATTAGACTTTGTAGGTCAGTGCCTAACGTTCAAAAACTTGAGTAGACCCAGGAGAGGATTGACTTATCCTGAAATCAGGCTCCTTTTGAAATTTTGCTAATTCTTTCAGACCAGCAAGACGTCATCTATGGTTTTAGGGAATTAGCTAGTACCCAGGGGTCTTAAAATGTCATTGTGACTTCCAAACACACCTGAGTTATTCTTACGAGCACTTTGCCTAGTAGGAGCCCATTTGTAATATTTGTTTAAATTATGCTGTGGGGCATTGCTGACGTGGAATCTGTTTTCAAAAATGGCATTATCAGCCCTCATACTGATCAGCTCTGCATCTTTTATTGGTTTATCACTGCTTTCCATATGGTCAGACTCAAAGCGTACCTCAAGGAGACCCACTAAGTCATTAACCCTTCCGACGTGGAATAGAAACCTTCTAGAAGGGGACTAGCTCTGGGGGGCGGAGTGTTTAAAATCTCTTTCAGCTCCACTACCTTTTCCTCAGTCCCGTCAGAGGCATTAGACTTGGTGCAAGTTTTCACAACACGAGGGCATTTGTCTTGGTTGAGTTTGTGCTGTCATTTCCAAATTATTGCTTCGTTTTTTGAGAAATAATTAAGTAGAATCGCAGAATTGAGCCCTTCGTTGGCATTCTTTGTGTTGTGGCCATTTAAATTGCAGCCCTCTGTAGGACCCCCCTATCTTGGGGTAGGTGTGAAGTAGAAACATTGCAGAGCTATTGGGAAAGCAGTGGTGCCCATCTCCATGCTGAAGTGGGCTCCAGGGGAATTGAGTGGAAAAATAAAAGCTTAGATACCTGTAGGAGAAGTCTTTTATGTATGGCATAATGATTTTTGTTCGAGGTTTTAGGATTTCCCCCCACGTGGTATGAACACTTTGCAGAGAGAACTGTTTCATAGAGTCCTTCATATTTTGGAGTTAAAAAAGTCATAAGTTGTCCCTGTATGTAAACCAAGTTCTTTAGGCTTCCTAAAAGGAATAGAAATTTCTGTGAATTAGCAGCTTGGCAACGGCTCTTTCTAAAACTCTGGATTGGAGGAGTCATTTGGTAAACAACCAAGAGCCTGAATGGTCTGGTGGGATAAAACAGCAGACTGAGACTTTACAAACCTGGACTCTCGTTGTGGTGTTTCTTAGTGTGCAAGACGAGGATAACGTATCTTAGATGTTACCATAATTCATTGCTGTTCTTGAGTGCCAACTAGGCTTTAGGCATCAGACAGTAAAAGGTACATCCCTGTACGTTCGTCTTTTTCAGTATGGAACTCTGAAGAGCACTTGATTGTGTGGGGAAGGTTGGAAAGTGAATTGTAAATTCCTTATGTTAAGATGTGGTAGAAAGAAACCAGTGGTAGTGTGTAAGAAAAAAACCCATTGAGCACCTTTGAGAGACAGATTTAATGTTGACTTGAGTAGAAAGATCTGGATATTAATGTCCATTTCTCACCTCTTGCATTTTTGGATTTTATTATTACCTAATATATTTAAAGCCATAATGTAACTCCATAAATACTCCGTTTTTTAAAAAGTAGGGGGTAGGGGTAGAAGGATCCCCAGTTCTCCAAAAAGTTAGATTCGTGTGCTGCTGGATTCTGTTTGATTTAGCAAATGTTTATCAAGTACCTGTTTATTGAATTGTGTCTTAGTCATCTAGTGCTGCTATAATGGAAATACAAGTGGATGGCTTTAACAAAGAGAAGTTTATTCTCTCACAGTCCAGTGGGCTAGAATTCCGAATTCAGGGTGCTGGCTCCAGGGGAAGGCTTTCTCTGTCGGCTCCAGAGGAAGGTCCTTGTGATAGATCAGTCTTCCCTTGGTCTGGGAGCATCTCAGCACAGGAACCTTTGGTCCAAAGGAAGAGCTCTGCTCCCAGCACTGCTTCCTTGGTGGTATGAGGTCCCCCACTCTCTGCTCATTCCCTTCCCTTTTATCTCTTGTAAGATAAAAGGTGGTGCAGGCCACACCTGGGGGAAACTCCCTTTACATTGGATCGGGGATGTGATCTTAGTAAGGGCGTTACAGTCCCACCCTAACCCTCTTTAACATAAAATTACAATCACAAAATGGAGGACAACCACACAATACTGGGAATCATGGCCCAGCCAAATTGATACACATGTTTTTGGGGGACATAATTCAATCCAGGACAAATTGGTTGAATTACATTTAACGTAATTTTATCTTGACCTTTCCTTTTCTACAATTTTTACTTCGCCTCATGCAGTAGCTGGAAAAATCCTGGAATGTCTTTAAAACTATGGGTGCGAATTACTGTTTAGAAGCTGTCAGCTAGTGTCACCAGGTGATAACTCCTCTGTGTGAATGTCATGGTTACAGTCTGCTTTTTTGCATCTAAAAGAACAATTATATTCAAGAAATTTCCTCGTTCATTTAAAAACAGCTGGCTGAAAGTCATTTTAAATCCCCAAATCCAACACATTAGTTCTTTTATGCATTTAATTAAGCAGAAGTTAAAATAAATTAGAACAGAAGACATTCAGTGCTGATTGTTGAATCAACAAAGCAAGAAACAGCCTAGCATTTCTCTACCACAGATGTCTGTCACTCAGCGCTGTTGCCCTATAAATTCGCAGCAACTCTTCACATTTTTTGAATAACATTTTTTTCTAGTAAAAACTGGCACGTGAGGTCTAGGAAGCAGTATTCTTTATACAAACTTTCTTTCTTTCTCCTCTCTACGCTGCGTGCGCGTCTGTGTGTATATAATTTTTTTCCTTCATGATACCTTTACCTTGCTGGCTTGGATATTATTTTCTTGTTGGGGGAGGTGGCTAGATTAGAATGGTAAAGTTTAGAGAAAAATAGAAAAATAAGATTTACCAGTAAATTTAGATATTATTAGTGGAAGTGACTGTTGAGATTGTTCCATTTCTAATATTAAAACATTCTTAAGGACAGAATGAGTTTAATTTAAAAAAAAAGAGACAAATTTAAAATTGTTTATATCTTTATAATGTAAAAGTAATATGTAGCTCATTGTAGAAAAAGTTGATTAAAAACATATTAGCCAGAAAATTAGCCAAGAATTTCTGTCACCCACATCTGTCACTGTTAGCATTTGGGAACAGAGACTTTCCTTACGCATATGTATTTTTGAGTGTGTTTTTTTAAAAGCAGGATTGTGCTTTATAGTCAATAGTATAATGTCTTTTTTTTTTTTTTTTTTTTTTTTTGCCGTTTAATAGACTGTCACGGTTGGTGGTGTTTGGTATTGACGTCCAAATAATTGAGGGGAAAAACGGGAGGGTTTGGCTAGGGTTTTAGCTGAAAGAAGATTAGCCCTAAGGTTAGGATAAATTTTGCAGCTGAATGATGGTTCCACGGGGCGCTGGTGGCACAGTGGTTAAGAGTTTGGCTGCTAACCAGAAGGTTGGCAGTTTGAATCCACCAGCCGCTGCTTGGAAACCCTAAGGGGCAGTTCTCTGTCCTGTAGGGTCACTATGAGTTGGAATTGGCTTGACAGCAGTGGGTTTTTTTTTTTTTTTAATTTTATTGCTTTTGTATATATTTTGAATTTTCTGTAATAGAAAAATTTACATATATATGTGTGTAAATTTATCCCAACAAGGGAAGCTTGAATTATCATAACTGAAGAGATTGCTTGGTATTTTGCTTAGTTAACGCAAAGATAACCAAAAATCTCTATTTTAGAGAAGTTATTAAAATCTGTGAAATCAGTAAGCCCTCTGGATGCTTGGTTACAATTCAGATGGCTCCTGTGGTTTCGTACACACGTGCTTTAGTTCACCCGGTAAGTTTTATTGGCAGATGTCTGAACGCCTTGGTGCATGTTAACGTGTGATGCAGTCTCCGTCAAATTCTTCCGGACACAGCTCTCAAGATACGTATGGAGATTAGAAAGTTGGCCGCACAGTGTCTCATCTTTGTGTGGTTTATTCACCGTGAGCTGTTAATTCCCATTGCTCAGCCAAGGGTTTGTCTGGGTCTCCACCTTGTCAAGGGGCAGTGGGACCAGACAGAGTGGGGCTGACTGGCCGTACAAATGGTGGACCTGCCCATTCTTGCTTCATTGCTTCCTCAGTCAATTAGATTGAGAATCCTGAGTGAGGAGTATAATCTGTCCCATGAACAGCAGGTTAGTTTGGGTAACAATAATACTCACTACCTCTTACGTGTGCTCAGTATGGGGTAGACTCTACTGCCTTTACCTGACACCTGCCTTACTCATTGAGTCTTCGCAACTGCCTTCAGAGGCTGTTTCCATTATTTCTCTCCATTTTACCAACAAAGAAATGAGGCCTAGAGAGATAAAGTAAGTTGCTCAGCCCAGATCACACAACTGCATGCAGACTTTTGGACAGTGGAGTCAACACATTTAGTGGCTCAGACCAAGATCCTAATGGATCAGTGGTGAATTTTTGGGAAATGCAAATTTACTTAATAATTATAATATATGCAAATGGAAAGCTCTAGCTATAGGCCTGTGATTAAAATCCACCCATTGGTTATGTGTCTAAAAGTTTCCTTCTTATCCAGATGCCACAGTAGCTAAATTTGGCCGACATACCATTTTCAGTCCCTGTTAATTTGGGTCAGAGTAAACCACATTTCTGAAACACAGAGTCCCATAGTGGTGGAGTGGCTTACTTATTTGATATATTTTTTAACGGAGCAGTTTCTGGGAGTTGGCGGCCCCCTTGGACATGACGCTCTTGGCCCAGAGTCAGTTATAAAGAGTACTTATGAGTGCTGGGATGTGGGAGGGGAGAAGAAAGGAAGTGACCAGTGGCATTTGAAAGGTAGCTTCTGTACAGCCCTTCCTCATGAATTAAAATTTACAAAAGCTCTTTGGGAAATTCAATCCCCAGAGGTACAGACACTGCACTTGGCAACACAACATGCCGTGTGCAGAGCCTGAGCAAAGCCTCCGTGTTGACTTGATTACGATGCTTTCTCATCATTCGACTAACTGTGCAGGGCAACCATTGAGTAAGGGGCTGTGGTGTGGATGAGTGGTCTCCAACTCGAGCAGCTTCCGTTTGCCGTCTGCAGAGCAAACCAAAGGGATGATGAGACTGCTTCCCGGTACCCAAAGGAACCTGGGTGCTGAATGTAAAGTGATTGTCTAAATGTTCACACGAATAGACATAGGCACACCCATGTTCATGACAACATTGTTCACAATAGCAAAAAGATGGAAACAACCTAGATGCCCATCAACAGATGAATGAATAAACAAACTATGGTACATACACACAGTAGAGTATCATGCAATGATAAAGAACAATGATGAATCTGTGAAGCATCTTATAACATGGATGAATCTGGAGGGCATTATGCTGAGTGAAATAAGTCAGTCACAAAAGGACAAATATTATAGGAGACCACAACTATGAAAACTCATGAAAATGTTTACACACAGAAACAATCTTTGATGGTTACGAGGGAGGGGAGGGGTGGGGATGGAAAAACACTAAATAGACAATAGATAAGTGGTAACTTTGGTAAAGGGTAAGACAGTACATAATATTGGGGAAGCCAGCACAACTTGTATAAGGCAAGGCCATGGAAGCTCCGTAGACACGTTCAAACTCCCTGAGGGACCTAATTGCTGGGCTGAGGGCTGTGGGGACCATGGTCTCGGGAAACATCTAGCTGAATTGGCATAACATAGTTTATAAAGAAAATGTTCTGCATTCTACTTTGGTGAGTAGTGTCTGGGATCTTAAAAGCCTGTGAGTGGCCATCTAAAGATACTCCACTGGTCTCACCCTTTAGGGAGCAAGCAAGAATGAAGAAGACTAAAGATACAAGGGAAAGATTAGTCCAAAGGACTAATGGACCACATCTACCACAGCCTCCACAGTCCAGTGCAACTAGATGGTGCCCGGCTACCACCACTGACTGCTCTGACAGGGATCACAAGAGAAGGTCCCTGACAGTGCAGGAGAAGAATGTAGAACAAAATTCTAACTCATAAAAAGGACGGGACTTACTGGCCTGACAAAGATGAGAGAAATCCTGAGAGTATGGCCACCGGACACCCTTTTAACTCAGTAATGAGGTCACTCCCAAGGTTTACCCTTCAGCCAAAGATTAGACAGGCCCATAAAACAAAACGAGGCTAAAGGGGCACAACAGCCCAGGGGCAAGGACCAGAAAGCAGGAAGGGACAGGAAAGCTGGTAATAGGGAACCCAAGGTCAAGAAGGGAGAGTGTTGACATGTCGTGGGGTTGTTAACCAATGTCGTAAAACAGTATGTGCACTGTTTAATGAGAAACTAGTTTTGTTCTGTAAACCTTCATCTAAAGTACAATTAAAAAAAAAAGTTGTCTAAAACACTGGCAGCTGAGTAAAATATTCTGAATACTTGAAGGGATGGCCTGATGAATTTTAAAAAATGACAGAGGATAAATATTCTCAGTTGGTCCAGGATGGAAATAGGCAACATGCTTTTAAAAAAAGGCCTGCTGGGTTGTCTAATCTTTACAGATAGAGTGGTCTGAATACACAGTGGGTGAGTCCAGAGCAGGGAGGGGCCATGTGGGATCAAAATTGGCAGGTGTATGCTGGTGGTACTTCTCATCTCCTCCTTATTTCAAGACGAGCCCAGTCTACTGTAGCCTCTCCATCAATCTGTGGGGCTTCTATCTCTCCAGCTTTTGAGATGTTACCAGACAAGATGGCTGCATCCCTGATACAGAGCTCACTGGCTGAAGGGCTGGAGTGAATTTCCCATCCCAGCTTCCAGTTTCCTCAGCGTGGCATCCCACATTTCCAGAAAAGGATTACCTGAGCTACCTTGCAGTCCTGTTATAACTGTGTCCTGCTTTGGCAATTACCAAAAATAACCCCAAACTTGCTTACTTTCTGTTGGTTATTTGACTAAACCTTTTTTTGTTCTCCAAAGGTAAATGCCCATTTTAACACCCAGTATGCTGTTTCAGATGAGTTCTCACCCCTAAATCCTGGGATGCCTCCAAGGGCTCACCGTCATTAAAGATTACTCTACTAGATACAGATCCCTGGTGGCGCAGTGGTTAAGAGCTCAGCTGCTAACTGAAAGGTCTGCAGTTCTAATCCACCAGCCACTCCTTGGAAACCCTAAGGGGCACTTCTACTCCATCCTATAGGGTCGCTGTGAGTCGGAATCAACTTGACAGTAATAGGTTTGGTTTTGGGTTCTTTTGGGTACTAGATACATGTTTTTCTTTTTGTTCCTTCAAAGCTTTTCTAGAATAGTGGCTTTTTCTGTTTTTTTCCTTCTTCAAGTGAAGGTAGTCATCCCTAACTTTTTTTCGTGTAGGAAAAGGAGAGAATATTCGTGAAGGCAACCAGTCTAATATGACTGGAGTGACTGGACAAACACTGTAAGATTGTGCCACAGTCTTAACTGGTTACTTTGGAAAGCTTGCTGCCTCAGGGATGGATGTATATAGAAGCTCCCAAACGGTGCATTAATTGATTTTGATTATGTGAGTCCAAAGCTGGAGCATTTCAAACTGTTTTCCAACTAATGGCCTCCACATTTGGTGAGGAGCCCAGCTGTGCCTTGAGTTCATTATGATAGGAGATCTTGACGGCACGTGAGGAGGAGCGATGGCGTGCTAGGTTTTTGACTAGTTAGTTGCTCAGTTTCAGAGGAGCTTAAAAGATATCAGAAATTTACCATTCCCACCATCAGCTAGCCTCTGAAGACACAGAGTGACCCTTGCAGACCCACACAGGGAACCTTAACAGTACGGTCTGAACTTCCTTGTAAGATTTCAGCAGATAAAGCCTCGGATGGTCAACAAGTTCACGGGGTTTGATGGAATTCGATGGGAAGTTAAGGATGATTCCCAGGACAAGGAAGACCTGCCTCCTTCAGCTTGTCCCACTTTTCCTCACTGGCCCTGCTTCTGGAACGTTTTCTCTTTTTCCGTTCTGATTGTCCCCTTAAGCCATTTACTAATTAGAAATTAAAGTTTCCTGTCCTCTCAGTCCCAGAGCAAAACTGGTGAACGCAGCACACTGAAGCAGTTGGGTTAGAAGAGAATAATGGCTTACCGGAAACAGGTATTGACGTGGGAGCCAAAATGGGTGACCCGTATGGGGTGACCATACGTCCCACTGATGCCAGCTTGTCCCACTGTGGTTATTCCCGGTACCCTCTTTCACGCTCAGAAGTGTCCAGGTTCAGACAGCTAGCCTTGCGGGCGCCCGGGTGCCCATGAGTGACGCAGGGTCGGAAGGATTTGGTGAGTGGGTCAGGCCTGAGCCTGCAGGCAGCTGACGCTCTGTTCCAGCCAGCACTGCCTCGGGTGAATGTGTACCCACTATTGCCCCAACTGAGTTTCAACAGAACCCAGAAATGTGAATTTTTAGGTCAAAATATTGGCAACTAATTCAGCTTTATAGGAGTCTCTGGGTCGTGCAAAAGGTTAACGTGCTCCGCTGATAACCGACAGGTTGGAGGTTCAAGTCTATCCAGAGGTGCCTTGGAGGAGAGACCTGGTCATCTACATCCAAAAATATCAGCCACTGAAAACCCTATGGAGCACAGTTATACTCTGACACACATGGGGTCACCATGAATTGGAATCAACTTGATGACAACTGATTTTTTCTCCCTGAAGGAACTGCAGGTTGAGTTATCCTCAAGTGATCTGGATTGTTGTGTGCTGTTGAGTTGATCCCAACTCATAGTGAGGACAGAGTAGAACTGCCCCGTAGCATTTCCATGGCTGTAAATCTTTATGGAAGCAGACTGCCACATCGTTCTCCGACGGAGCAGCTGATTAACTGGTTTTTCAGCTTTATAAAAATCACTGTAGGGGCATGTAAAGTATGTGGGTGATGAGTTTTGAATAAATGTTTCCATTCTTTCCTTGAAAAGAGGAAAAGATGCTTACCATGTACCAGCGCCTGGTATGGGCCGTGGAGCTACATTGGTGAGCCAAGTTTTCCCGTAGTTGTTTCTGATCGTAAGGTTGGGACACAGGAGACTGTCGAACAGGTGGGGTGGGCTGGGTATGGGGAGCATGACCAGGGATGCAGTGGAATAATTATTGGGACTTGGTTGGTGTTTGGTGTCTACGCTGTAATTTGCTGATAGAAATCTGTACATGCTACATGTCAGATGCACCATGTGATATGTTTCATATGTGGTAAACAATTAAAAAGAACAAAAAACCAGTTGCCTTTGAGTTGATTCTGACTCATAACAACCCTATAGGACAGAGGAGAACTGCCCCATAGGGTTTCTAAGATGCAGCTGGTGGGTTTGAACTGCCGATCTTTTGGTTAGTAGCCGTAGCTCTGAGCCACTGCACCACTGCTACATTTTTGTGTGCCGTTGAGTTGATTTTGACTCATAGTGACCGCAGTGTGACAGAGACGTGCCCCCCTCTCCCCATAGGGTTTTCTAGGCTGTAATCTTTATGGAAGCAGATTGCCAGGTTTTTCTTCTGTGGAGCCGTTGGGTGAGTTTGAACCACCAACCTTTCTGTTAGCAGCTGAGCACTTAACTGGTGTGCTACCAGGGCTCCTGGGGTAGGAATCATTATTTCCAAATGTGATGATGGCTCTCAGGCCATGCTTTTTTCTTCCTTTCTGTAACCAGTTTAGATGCATAACTTTGGTTTAAAGTCAGGTTGAGTTAGTTTCATATCTTTGTTCTCCTCCAAAATGTAATCACGCCCAAGCTTCCCTTTGAGTCGTTTCTGTCTCTGTAGAATAGGTGATTTAAGGTCCAGCTTGTCCTAAAAGCTTCTAGGTTGTTTGAAAAGCTTCTATTTTTGCTTTTTTTTTTTTTTTTTTTTTTTTTATATTTTATTGTACTTCAGGTGAAAGCTTACAGAGCAAATAGTTTCTCATGAAATAGTAGTACACATGTTGTTCTATGACATTGGTTAACAACCCTACAACGTATTAAGCCTCTAAATTCTCAACCTTTTTTTTTTTTTTTTGATGAAAATTTCAGATGGCCAAAGATACACCATTTCAAGAATTTCTACATTCACAGTTCAGTGACATTGACTACGCTCTTCCAACTGTGCTGTTATTCTCACTTAAGATGAAGGCTTACAGAACAAAATAGTTTTTCATTTAACAGTTACTACACATGTTGCCCTATGACAATGGTTAACAATCTCACAGCACATCAAGAATATCCTTACTCCACCTTGTGTTCCCTATCACCAGGGGACTTCCTTGTCCCCTTCTGTCTTCTGGCCCTTGTCACTGGACTACTGTACCTCTTTAGTCTCATTTGGTTTTTTATTTTATTTTATTTATTTATTTATTTTATTTTAACGCCATTTCAAAGCTTTTTACTTACACATTTAAGTGATATTGACTATGCTCTTCCAATTGTGCTGCCATTCTCGCCCAAGATGAAGGCTTACAGGACAAAACAGCCTCCCATTTAATAGTTACTACAAATGTTGCCCTATAGCAGTGGTCAACAATCTCACAATACATCGACAGTGTCCTTATTCAATTTGTGTTCCTTATCATCAGTTTCCTACTCTCCCTCTGCCTTCTGGCCCTTGTCACCGGACTCCTGTACCTCGTTAGTCCCATTTAGTTTTACTGGGCTGTCCATTCCCAGGTTTAACATCGAACCTCGAAGGTAACTTCACCTCTGAGCTGAAAAGGTGTCTGGGGGCCACACTCTTGAGGTTTCTCTAGTATTCTTTAGGCCAGTAAATCTGGTCTTCTTTTTTTTTTTTTGGGGGGGGGGTGGGAGTTAAAATTATGCTCTACATCCTTCTCCAGCTCTGCCCAGAACCCTCTGTTGTGATCCTGGTCAGAGGAGTCATTGGTGGTAGCCGGGCACCATCCAGCTGTACTGGACTCAGTCCGGTGGAGGCCTTGGTAGCTGTGGACAATTAGTCGTTTGGACTAATCTTTTCGTTGAATCCTGTTCTCTTCATTCTCCCTTGTTCCCGAAGGGATGAGATCAGTGGAGTATCTTAGATGGCCGCTCATAGGCTTGTAAGACCCCAGACACTACTCACCAAGGTAGAATGTAGAGCATTATCTTTATAAGTAGTGTCATGCCAATTGAGCTAGATGTTCCCCGAGATCATGGTCCCCAGAGCCCTCCATCCAACAACTCAGTCCCTCGGGGGGTTTGGATGTGTCTATAGGGCCTCCATGACCTTTCCTTGTGCAGGTTGTGTTAGTTTCCCCTGTACTGTGTACTATCTCACCTCTCACCCAAGTTACCACTTACCTATTACCTATTTAGTATTCCCCCGCCCCCATCCCTGGTAACCGACAAGGATTGTTACATTTTGCATGTGAATTTTTTCATGGGTTTTTACAATAGAGGTCTCATACAATATTTGTCCTTTTGTGACTGACTTATTTCACTCAGCATAATGTCCTCCAGTTTCATCCATGTTATGAGATGGTTCACAGATTCATTGTTGTTCTTTCTCGTTGCATAGTACTCCATTGTGTGTATGTACCATAGTTTGTGTATCCATTCATCTGTTGATGGACATCGAGGTTGTTTCCATCGTTTTGCTATTGTGAATAATGCTGCCATGAACATAGGTGTGCATATGTCTATTCGAGTGACGACTCTTATTTCTCTAGGATATATTCCTAGGAGTGGGATTGCTGTATCGAATGGTATGTCTACTTCTAGCTTTCTGAGGAAACGCCATATCATTTTCCAAAATGGTTGTATCATTTTGCATTCCCACCAGCAGTGTATAAGAGTTCCCGTCTCCCCGCAGCCCCTCCAACATTTGTTATTTCCAGTATTTTTGATTCGTGCCAGTAATGCCGGGGTGAGATGGTATCTCATTGTGGTTTTAATTTGCATTTTTCTAATGGCTAGTGATTGCGAGCATTTCCTCATGTGTCTGTTGGCCATTTGAATGTCTTCCTTGGTGAAGTGTCTGTTCATTTCCTTTGCCCATTTTTTGATAGGATTGGTTGTCTTTTTGTTGTAGAGGTGTTGGATTTTCTTGTAGATTATGGAGATTAGACCTTTGTCTGACTTGTACTGTCCAAAAATTTTTTCCCAGTCTGTAGGTTCTCTTTTAACTCTTTTGGTGAAGTCGTTTGAAGAGCATAGATGTTTGATTTTTAGAAGATCCCAATTATCTAGTTTATCTGTTGGGTTTCTTGTGTTGATGTTTATGGTTTGTATCCTGTTAATGCCACGTATTAAGGCCTGAAGTGTTGGTCCTATTTTTTCTTCTATGAATTTTATAGTTTGAGGCTTTATATTCAGGTCTTTGATCCATTTTGAAGTAGTTTTTGCATATGGTGTGAGGTATGGGTCCTGTTTCATTTTTCTACAAATGGATATCCAGTTTTGCCAGCACCATTTGTTAAAAAGACTGTCTTTTCCCCATTTGTTGTATTTTGGGCCCTTGTCAAAAATCAGGTGACCGTAGGTGGATGGATTTACATCTGAGTTCTCAATTCTGTTCCATTGGTCAATGTCTCTGTTGTTGTACCAGTACCAGGCTGTTTTGAGTACTGTAGCTGTATAGTAGGTTCTCAAGTCAGGTAGTGTGAGTCCTCCAACTTTCTTCTTCTTCTTCAGTAGTGCTTTACTTATTCGGGGTTTCTTCCCTTTCCATATAAGGTTAATAATTAGTTTTTCCATCTCTTTGATGAATGTTGTTGGTATTTGGATCGGGATTGCATTGTATTTGTAGATTGCTTTAGGTAGAATTGCCATTTTCACAATGTTGAGTCTGCCTATCCATGAGCATGGTATGTTTTTCCATTTATGTAGATCCCTTTGGATTTCATGCAGCAGAGTTTTGTAGTTTTCTTTGTATAGGTCTTTTATATTCCTGGTCAGATTTATTCCTAAGTATTTTATCTTTTTAGGGGCTATTGAAAATGGTATTGATTTCCTGATCTCCTTTTCATCGTTCTCTTTACTGGTGTATAGGAATCCAACTGATTTTTGAATGTTTATTTTGTATCCTGCTACTCTGCTGAATCTTTCTATTAGTTCCAGTAAATTTCTCGTGGAGTCTTTAGGGTTTTCTATGTATAGTATCATATCATCTGCAAACAGGGAGAGTTTAACTTCTTCATTACCAATTTGGATGCCCTTTATTTCTTTCTCTTGCCTTACTGCTGTAGCTAGAACTTCCAGCACAATGTTAAATAGGAGTGGTGATAAAGGGCATCCTTGTCTTGTTCCTGTTTTCAAGGGGAATGTTTTCAGCCTCTCTCCATTAAGAATGATGTTGGCTGTTGGTTTTGCATAGATGCCCTTTTTATGTTGAGAAATTTCCTTTCTATACCTATTTTATTGAGAGCTTTTATCAGGAATGGGTGTTGGACTTTGTCAAATGCCTTTTCTGCATCAATTGAGATTATCATGTGATTTTTTTCTTTCCTTTTATTTATGTGGTGGATTACGTTGATGGATTTTCCAATGTTAAACCATTGTTGCATACCTGGTATGAATCCTACTTGGTCGTGGTGTATTATTTTTTTGATATGATACTGAATTCTATTGGCTAGAATTTTGTTGAGAATTTTTGCATCTATATTCATGAGAGATATTGGTCTGTAATTTTCTTTTTTTGTGATGTCTTTGCCTGGTTTTGTTATCAGCGTTATGCTGGCTTCATAGAATGAATTTGGAAGTGTTGCTTCCTCTTCTGTGCTCTGAAATAGCTTGAGTAGAACTGGTACGAGCTCTTCTGTAAATGTTTTGTAGAATTCTCCAGTGAAGCCATCTGGGCCAGGGCTTTTTTTTTGGTTGGGAGTTTTTTTATTACCTTTTCAATCTCTTCTCTTGTTATGGGTCTGTTCAGATTTTCAATATCACTTTGTTGTAGTTTGGGTAGGCCGTATGTTTCTAGAAATTTATCCATTTCCTCTAGGTTTTCAAATTTGTTGGAATATAGTTTTTCATAATATTCTGTTATAATCCTTTTTATTTCAGTTGGGTCTGTTGTAATGTCCCCCATTTCATTTCTTATTTGGGTTGTGTTTGTGCCCTCTGCTGTTTTTCTTTTGTCAGTCTGGCCAGTGGTTTGTCGATTTTGTTGATTCTTTCAAAGAACCAACTTTTGGTTTTGTTGATTCTTTCTATTGTTTTTCTGTACTCTATTTCATTTATTTCTGCTCTGATCTTTACTATTTCCTTTCTTCCGGTGGTTGTAGGCTTTTTTTGTTGTTCTCTTTCTATTTGTTTGAGTTCTGTAGTTAATGTTTTGATTTTGTCCCTTTCTTCTTTTTTGATATGTGCATCTATTGCTATAAATTGTCCTCTGAGGACTGCCTTTGCTGTGTCCCAAAGGTTTTGGTATGATGTGTTTTCATTTTCATTTGATTCTAGGAATTTTTTAATTCCATCTCTGATTTCTTCTATCACCCATTGATGATAGAGTATTATTCAGTTTCCATGTGTTTGATTTTTTTTCCTTGCTCTTTCTAGTGTTAATTTCTACCTTGATGGCATTGTGGTCAGAGAAGATACTGTGAATTATCTCAGCGTTTTGGATCTTGTTGAGGATTGCTCTATGGCCTAAGATGTGGTCTATTCTGGAGAACGTTCCATGTGCATTGGAAAAGAATGTGTACTTTGCAGCGGTTGGATGGATTGTTCTATATATGTCTATGAGGTCCAGTTGGCTGATTGTGTCCTTTAGGTCTTCTGTATCTTTGCTGAGTTTCTTTTTAGTTGTTCTGTCCTTTACTGAGAGTGGTGTGTTGAAGTCTCCTACTATTATTGTGGAACTGTCAATTTCTCTTTTCAGTGCTGTTAGAGTTTTTTTATGTATTTTGGAGCCCTGTCATTGGGTGCATAGATATTTATTATGGTTATGTCTTCATGATGGATCATCCCCCTAATCATTATATAGTGTCCTTCTTTGTCTTTTATGGTAGATTTTGTTTTAAAGTCTATTTTATCTGAGATTAGAATTGCCACTCATGCTCTTTTCTGATAGTTGTTAGCTTGATATTTTTTTTTCCAACCTTTGATTTTTAATAAATTCACATCTTTGTTTCTAAGGTGTGTCTCTTGTAGTCAACAAATTGATGGATCCTGTTTTCTTATCCATTCTGCCACTCTCCGTCTCTTTATGGGTGCATTGAGTCCATTTACGTTCAGTGTAATTATTGATAGATGTGAGTTTGTTGCTGTCATTTTGTAGTGCTTTTTTTTGTGATGCTGAAGTTTTCTTTGTTCTTCTTACTCTCTTGTGCTGAGTTACTTTTGTTTGTGGATTTTGTGTTCATTTCTTTTGTTTTTGTAGGTTTTGTTTTTGTTGAGACTTTATGTTTTTCGTTTTTATTTTTATGAGTTGGTTTGTTAACTTTTTTTGTGGTTACCATGAATTTTACCCTTATCTTTATAATTTTGAAGCAGTCTACCCTTACTTGGTATCGCCTTGCCTTCCTCTCCTTTAGAAGGTTCTATACCTATGCCGTTTGTTCCCTCTTTCATTGTTTTGATGTTGTTGTCATCCTTTGATTGATTTCTCTGATTCCCTGTTGTATAGCTTTTGTTTTTGGAAAGTCCTCAGTAGTTCAGTTCCTAGAATGGTATCTGGTTCATGTGAACCTGCGTCCTAGGTCCTAGGTCCTGCCTGAGGGCTTAAGCTGTTTGTCCTCAGATCTAAGAACTGCCTTTAATAATTCTTGTAAGTTTGGTTTGACTTTTGCATATTCCTTTAGTTTCTGTTTATCTGGAAATGACCTAATTTCACCATCAAATCTGAATGAGAGTTTTGCAGGATATATTATTCTTGGCTGACAATTTTTTTCTTTGAAGATTTTATATATGTCATCCCACTGCCTTCTTGCCTGCATGGTTTCTGCCGAATAATCTGGGCTTAGTCTTATTGTTTCTGCTCTGTATATGACTTCTTGTTTTTCACGAGCTGCTCTCAGGATTCTTTGTTTGTCTTTAGTTTTGGCGAGTGTGAATATGATATGTCTCAGTGATTTTCTTTTGGGGTCTCTTTTATATGGGGTTCGTTGAGCTTCTTGGATGGCCAGCTTTTCATCTTTCATGATATTGGGAAAGTTTTCTGTCAGCAGTTCCTCAATGATCCTCTCTGTGTTTTCTGTTTTCTCCCCCTGTTCTGGGATGCCAATCACTCGTAAGTTTTTGCTTTTAGTTGTGTCCCACATAACTCTCAGGGTCTCTTCATTTTTCTTTGTTCCTTTTTCTGAGTTTTCCTCAAACAGAGTTGTATCCAAGTGTTTGTCCTCAGTTCTACTGATCCTGTCTTCCACGGTTTCAATTCTACTTCTCAGCCCTTCTATGACACTGCCCATTTCTGAAATCTTGTTGTTTATCTTTTGGATTTCTAATTGTTGTTTTTGTATAATTTCGAGTTGTGAATTTATTTTGGCATTTTGTTCCTGCATCATCTTCCTGAATTCTTCCAATTTTTTGTCTGTATTTTCCATAAATTTGTCTATTTTTTCCTCATGTTTGTCAGCTTTTTGCCTCAGTTCTTGGAAAATTCCGATTATTAGTGATTTGAGTTCCGTATCAGGTACTTCTAGTGATTTTTCTTTCACAGGAGAGTTATCTGGTGTTTTAATTTGGACGCCTATTGGAGCCCTTTTGTCTTGTTTTTGTAAATGTTTTGATATTGTTTGCTGTTTTCGGGGTATTGAGTAGATATTTCTCTTGTTTATTGATTGTAGTTTTTTTTTTTTTTTTTTTTTTTGTTTCGTCCTTGTGGTACAGCTGGGCAGATCTAGCTGAGGAGGAGCTACTGGGACGGGTTGCTTGTGGCACTCACCGCAGCCACCAGGACGGTCGGTAGTCAGTGCTGGGCAGGTTCCAATAGGGCGTGCCTGCACCGCTTGGTGGTGTGATGTCTAGTGCACGGTGCAGGTAGGTAGGGTGCAGCGGGAAGATGGTTATGTGTGAAGCTAAGCTGGATATGGGAGAGAGGCGAGAGGAGGAGGAGCAAAAAGCATACAAACATAAAAGAATTCTAGGGGAGCTTGTCGTTGGAATGTACAGATGAGAAACTATGGGATGGAGGAAACCAGAAGGGGGAAGAGAAAGAAAAGGAAAGAATGACCAAATAAAAATCAGAAAAGTTAAAGAACTGCAAGGTTCCCAGTGATCCCACCCATGCAGCTATGAGGTCTGGGGGAGTCGGTCTCAATTTTCACAGCTCAGCCTGGCCAGAAGGTACAGAGGCATACATCGCCTGGTATTCAGGGATCAGAAAGAGAAGGAAGACATAGAGAGACGAGAAATTAAGCAATGAAGAAAGACAAAAGGGAAAAAGAGGTAAAAGATGACAAAACTAATCAAAAAAGGAAGAAAAATAAAATTGGAAAAAAAAAAAAAAAAAGGGCAACACTAGCAGTCAGTGCCTACAAATGGGATCCAGAGAGCTCCCACTCAGGGGCGCGAATTCCAAGAAGCCGGTAGTCTCGGGGTTAAGAGACCGTGGCCACGGGAAGCAGAGGGGCCAACGAACAAAGGCCCCGGGATCCCACCAGCGTGGTAGCCCAGACCTGGAAACACCCACATGCCCGAACGCAGCCCCACAGCTCCGCAGAAGAGAGCAAAGACGGCACTCGGAACCAGGCATCCAGGGAAAAGGACGGGGAGGTGGCAGAAAAAGGTTCGCTAGCTGCCAGCAAACGGCTCCCAGAAAGCCGTCAGCCCGGACGCGCGGAATCTAAGCACCGGCGCCCCCCAGCCCAGGGACTCCAGCCACGGAAAGCAGAGGGGCAAACGAACAAAGGCCCCGGGATCCCACCCGTGCGGGATCCCAGACCTGGAAACAGCCACACGCCTGAACGCAGCCCTGTAGCCCCACAGGAGAGAGCAGAGACGGCACTCGGAACCAGGCACCCAGGCCAAAGGAGGGGGAGGCAGCAGAAAAAGGTTTGCTAGCTGCCAGCAAACGGCTCCCAGAAAGCCGTCAGCCCGGACGCGCGGAATCCAAGTACCGGCGCCCCCCAGCCCAGGGACTCCGGCCACGGAAAGCAGGGGATCCCCAGCTGAGGCGGAGAGGGGTGGGGGGTGGGAGAGCGCGCACCGCAGTTTACCGGTCGTTCTGTCTCCGACCAGATGCTCTGCAAGGCTGCTCTCCCGTTTGCTGGTCTCCGATAGGAATCCAAGATGGTGGATCCGCGCTGCGTTAGCTGGTAAGGAATCTCTGCCTGAGTCTCTCCTCGCTCTCCGTTCTCTTTTAGTATTCTCACTCCGTTTGGTGTTTGGCTGAGTTCTTTATCTCTTCATTTGGTGTTCTAGGGTTTCAGGATTGTTGATTCTCTGTTAGGCTTAGTTTTTCGGATCTTTGCTGTGGAGGGATGGCGTGGTGCTTCTGCCTAGAGCGCCATCTTGCCCCCTCCTACCTATTTTTGCTTTTAAAACCCTTACACTGTGTTTAGGATAGATAGCGCCCCTGGATCTGTTAAATAGGTAGTTAATAATGCCGTAGAAGCTGTCTACTGCACGCCCAACCATAGTACTTGCTCAGAGAGCCAGACATGGATTGCAATGTTGTGTAATGATCAGATGCTAAAACAGTACAGTCAACAGTGACCCTGCAATCTGCATTCTTAATTGTAATCTTCCTTTGCAGTGGGGGTATTGATCTGCTTGGAGTTTCTCTTGAATGTTGACTGGATCTCTGTCATCTATTCATGTCAGGATGCCTGCTAGGACCGGCTTCAATCCAGCACTTCAGAGGCAGCTTTGTCCTAGGCAGAAGACTAGGCTGTTCACCGTGACGTATTTCCCAATATAGCCGTCATTCTCTGGGAATGGTTTTTTTTCCCTCTTCTGTAAAATGTGGATTGTAAGGATTTATGCCCCACAGAATTTTTGTGAGGTTTAAATGAGTTAATTCATGTAAAATGCTTGGTAGGGACACATAGTAAGCACCAGATAATTCATAGCCATTATTATTTTTTGAATCTGGATTTGTATTTTTAAAAATCCTGAATTTTGGATTAGTATTATTGTTGGCCATTGAGGAAAGTTGGCTTCATTTTTTGGTTATTGAAAAGTGAGCTAGTAATGCAAATAAATGCCATAAAAGAAATTTTTGCCATCATTGGTGAAGTTCAAATATGGATTATAAATTGATCACATTATATCAATGTTAAATTTCCTGAATTTGAGTACTGTACTCTGATCATGAAGATCAAAGACTACAGCCTTCACTATACCTCAACATAAAGAAATAAAAATCCTCACAACTGGACCAATAAGCAACCTTATGATGAACAGAGAAAATACCGAAATTGCCAAGAATTTCATTTTACTTAGATCCACAATCAATGCCCATGGAAATAGCAGTCAAGAAGTCAAATGACGTATTGCGTTGGGGAAATCTGCTGCAAAAGACCTCTTTAATGTGTTAAAAAGCAGAGATGTCACCTTCGAGACTAAGATGCGTAGTAGTTAAGCATTTAGCTGCTAACCAAAACGTCAGCAGTTCTAATCCACCAGCTGCTACTTGGAAACTCTATGGGGCAGTTCTACTCTGACCTATAGGGTTGCTATGAGTCGGAATTGACTCCATGTTAGCGGGCTTGTTTTTTCTCTCCTGGACCCAAGCCATGGTATTTTCAAACACTTCTTATGTATGCAAAAGCTGGACAATGACTAAGAAAGACCAAAGAAGAACCGATGCATTTGAATTATGGTGATGGCGAAGAATATTGAATATACCGTGGACTGCCAGAAGAACAAACAAATCTGTCTCGGAAGAAGTACAGCCAGAATGCTCCTCAGAAGTAGGATGGCGAGATTTCCATCTTACATAATTTGGACATGTTATCAAGAGGGACCGGTCCCTGGAGAAGGACATCATGCATGGTAAAGTAGAGGGTGAGCGTAAAAGAGGAAGACCCTCAATGAGATGTAATGACACAGTGGTGAAACAATGGACTCAAACATAGGAATGATTGTGAATATGGCTCAGGACTGGGTAGTGTTTCCTTCTGTTGTACGCAGGGCCACTATGAGTTGGAACCGATTTGATGGCACTGCCACCACCACCGCCAACTGCGGTCATGTACGAGAACATCCTTGTTCTTGAGACATTTATTGACAATTTGGGGCTTAAGACCCATGATGTCTGCAACTTACTTTCAGATGGTTGAGGAAAAAATATGTACATCCATTAAGAGAATGATAAAGCAGATGTGGCCAAGTGTTGACGATTATGGGCATGGGAGAATGGTCTATGGGAGCTCTTGGTACTATTCAACTTAAAACTTTTTTTCTTAAAGTGGGCAGATGGGGAAAAATGTAGCTGGCACATATTCCGTACTTATTCACCAGGTACAACTACTGGTTCAGTTAGGGAGCTTCCCATTAACAGTGGGATTTCTCCCCTTTAGAACATTCCCGCATTTTGCTGTCAGCTCACACCCTCCAGTTTCTGATTCCTGGGGATGGTTGGTTGAAAAGCGGAACTTGTTTGCCTAGTAGTTAGTGTCCCAGCTTTTTCCTTTCCAACTTGGAGTCATAATCCTTTGCTCATGACTTTATAAGCATCACCACAAGTGGCTAATTGTGATGTCACAAACGGAGGATTATGACTCAAATGAGGAATAAACAGCAGGGGTGGCTTAATTCCTAAGCAACGAAGAAGATCCTGTTTGGTGTAAATGCCCCAGGGTAATAAAATTTAAAACCGGAAAAAGGCAAGAGGAAGACAAAGCTGAACATATGTGATCTATTAGCCCAATTGTCTTTAAGTGAAAAGGGCCCTGTCCCCTTCTTACTTAATTTTCCAGGTGGTATGAATAGCTTCTCTATAGTAGATAAATGGATTTGTTTTTTTAGGTCTAACAAAGCTCACGGTGTCTCGCTGACTAATTACAAGGATGTTATACCTGGGCTGAAAAGTGGGTCATTATGGAGCCATCGGGGGTGTTTTTATTTTCCGGAAAGTTAAATTCCTCTTTGTAGTCAGCATCGCCAAAGCCCGGCTATTAAGATCAGCACGATGGCTGACGACAGCTAGGCTGGTGATGCCAGCAGCCCCAACCTGGAAATCCTGGGCCCCGCCACGGTGGAGCCGGAGCAGCAGGTCTCGGTTGCTCAGGACAGTTTTCTGAATGAGCTACGTGTAGACGAAGCAGTGGTAAGCAGCTGTTGCTATGGCTTGGCCTAGAATTAGTAGTCAATTCTCCGTGAAACTGTAATTTTCAATTCCAAGTCAAGGATGTATTTTTTCCCGTTTAGGAAATGTGTGGCTCCTGTACTGTTTGGTTAGCCAAGCATCCAAATTCTCCTCGCAAATGACCCTTAACAGCTCCGTTATCCTTGTGGCTCTTTGGCCGTCTCGGGAGTACTTTGGAGTTTGTGGTCCTTTCTAAAACCACGCCTTCAGTTGCCAAACTAAACTGGAAATGTCTTTGATTTGTTTTCCTCTTTGTAGTACATACTGTCCCCTTCTTCCTTCTGTTACACTGAGTTCTCACACGCTTGCGGGCACGGTCAGCATCCGACTTACCCCACACTCGTACTTGGAATCCTTCTTGAAAACATCGGAGAAAGACTTGAGGCTACTGTTTGGCATTAGAAGTAGAGCAAATAAACCCACATTTAAAAAACACGGTAGATTTAGTTATACAGGAGACTTCCCATTTGAGTTGAGGCATTTAATAATAGCCTTCATGCACAAAGTAGAAATTATGTGATTACTATCTTGCGGCGGTGTTTAGAACGTGTTGTGGTTGCATTGGTAACTCTGAGGAACATTGCCTTCATCTGAGGGTTAGATAAAGCAGCTCTTGAGACCCCGGGCATGATGTCAGCATGGCCTCAGAGCTGCCGGCTCCTTTGAGGTTCCCTGGAGACACAGCAGCTATGACAAAGTCACACCTTCACAGGCCACTGTTTTCTCCTCTTCCCTGAGGGACCAGGGGTGCTTCCTGTGTTTTTCACGGTAGCTCAAACACAGCTTTTGCCTTCTGGGTTGGTAGGAAGTCACCGCCTCTCCTGTTTCATATAGCGGTTTGTGTGTGGTTTGTGTTTGTGCGTGTGTGGTCTGTGATTGTGTATGCTGTGTGTGTGGTATGTGTCTGTGTGTGATGTGTATATGTAGGGGGTGTGTGGTGTGTATGTGTAGGGTGTATGTGGTGTGTGTATGTGGTGTATTCGAAGAGTGTGTGTGGTGTGTGTAGAGTATGTGGTGTATGTATAGGATGTGTGTGGTGTATGTGTGTGGTATGTGTGTGTACAGTGTGTGTAGTATGTGTGTTGTGTATGTGTACAATGTGTGTGTGTGTGTGTAGGGTATGTGGTATGTGTTGTGTATGTGTACGATGTGTGCTGTGTATATGTATATGGTGTGTGTGGTGTGTATGTATGTTGTGTGTGGTGTGTGTGTGTAGGGTGTGTGGTATGTGTTGTGTATGTGTACGATGTGTGCTGTGTATATGTATATGGTGTGTGTGGTGTGTATGTGGGTTGTGTGTGGTGTGTATGTATGTTGTATGTGATGTGTGGTGTTTATTTGTATGGTGTGTGGTGTGTATGTGCAGGGCATGTGTGTGGTGTGTGTGTAGGCTGTGTGGTGTGTATGTGTACGGTGTGTGATGTGTGTGTAATATATGTGTAGGATGTGTCTGGTGTATATGTATATGGCATGTGGTGTGTGTGTGTAGGCTGTGTGGTGTGTGTGTTGTATATGTGTAGGATGTGTGTGGTGTGTTTGTGTAGTGTGTGGTGTATATGTGTAGGGTGTGTGGTGTGTGGTGCTTGTGTGTGTGTTGTGTGTATGTGTAGGGTATGGGGGTGGTGTGTATGTGTTCTGTCTGTGGTGTGTGGTGTGTATGCGTCGTGTGGTGTGTGCGTGTGGTGTGTGCGCATGTGGTGTGTGTGTGCGTGTGGTGTGCGTGTGGTGTGTGCATGCGTATGGTGTGTGTGTGGTGTGTATGCGTGTGGTGTGGTGTGTCTGCGTGTGGTGTGTCTGCGTGTGGTGTGTGTGCGTGTGGTATATGCGTGTGGTGTGTGTGCATGTGGTATATGCGTGTGGTGTGTGGTGTGTATGTGTTGTGTGGTGTGTGTGTGTGTGTGGTGTGTGTATGTGTTGTGTGATGTGCGTGTGGTGTGTGTGTGTGTGGTGTGTATGTGTGTGTGGTGTGTGTGCCTGTGGTGTGGAGAGGTAGTTTTCCCTCTCTGTTCCATGTTAGTACCTCCTGATAGCTCCTCCCCAGCTCACGTCTGGATGCGTGCATGTGCCTGTGTGCGCCCTTTAGGGTGTGTTTGGCTTTTCTTTCAAGGTGAGCATACATTTAGTTTTTCCTTTGGGTATCTTGTGTGGGAGAATTTACGGTCCTTTTAAAAAATGCAGCCATTTCAGTGTGGATTTCTCTGAGCCAGGATTTGCCACACTCCAGTGATACTGGGAGAAACAAAGGGGACGTGTCCAAGCCCAGAGGGTTCTCTCCCAGCATGTGACAGTAGCTCCAGACTTGGTGTGGCTGTGATTGTGGGAAGCCTCATACCAAGGGCTGGGCGGCCAGGATATCCTGAAGCCGGTGCCTCTGGTCCTGGACCTTTACAGCTGTTTGGGAGCCAACACTGGACTATGTGAAACAGCTCAGAGAGTGTCAAAACCAAGAATCAATAAAGGTGGATTCATATAGATTAAAACTTGTGTATCTGAGTTTTAGTTTACGGGGAAGGCTCTTACAATAGTTGAGTTTGGGAACCAGGTTTTAAAGGAACCAGTATAGGGCGGTCAGGATGTCTTTGTCATCAGAGCATGTGAGTCCCTGCTCTGCCTTTGACTTACCTTGTGACCTTGAGGCAAATTAATTCACCTGATCTGGCTCCTGGAGGGAGATTTTCTGAATTCCTCTTTCTCTCTCCTCTCCTCCCCCATCCCTACCCCTAGCTCTATCACTATCCCCATTCCTATATCCCTAGCTCTCTCCCTACTCCTATCTTTCTCTATACCACAAGAGTGCCTACCTCCCTCATAAGGTGGTTATGAGGATTAAATGAGACAGCGCATCAGTGCATGTGAAGAGGTGGGCAAAGCGCCTGCACTTATTAAATGAAGAATTTGGAATTACCAGCCGAGGCGGAACGGTGTACAAGATAGGGAAACTGGCATGTGCAAAAGGGTGTGTGCACTGATGGAGGGGGCGCACGCTGATGGAGGGTGCATGTGCTGATGGAGAAAGAAGGCTCACACCGAGTGCCCTATTGTGGAAGGAGTGCCCTATTGTGGAAGGCCGGTTAACTTGGTTAGAAAGGAAGTTCTGCATTGGGAGGGGAGCAGGGTTTCTAAAGATTGGGAGTGCTGTTGATTGTCCCCACCGGCATCTGACTACCCTACCCATGTCAGTTCAGGGAGGCAGGCACAAAGAGTTAATGCGGTTTAATGCCGGCTGCAGTAAAGGGGGAGGAAGCAGCACTGGGTAGGGAGAATCCCAGAACACCACGCAAATATGATGCAGTCCCAGCCAACCCAGCGGGAAGCTCCGGAGCAAAGGTTGCCTGGCAGAGGAGTCTGTTGGGCATAAATGGCCATGCCCCACCCCCAGTGACCTCTACCCTGTGCACTCCTTGGCTGGGGGCTGCTGGGAAGATCGTGGCCTTGACTCAGAAGCTTCATGGATCCTGAAAGCGCTTCCGGTGGGAGACCTTACAGTGGGAGACTGTCAGCCAGCCACACTCCTTGTAGCCCAGCAGCAAGCTCGTTTTTGCAAGGATGTCTGAATGGTACTCCTCCAGAGCTGCTCCACCATCTAAATTGGGGTCCCTACACCTGTCTTGGAGTCCTGGTGGCACAGCAGTTAAGAGCTCGGCTGCTAACCAGAACATCGGCATTTGGAATCCACCAGCCACTCCTTGGAAACCCTATGGGGCAGTTCTACTCTGTTGTGTAGGGCCGCTGTGAGTCAGAATCGACTCGATGGCAATGTGCTTGGTGTTTTGTTGGCTTTATACCTATCTTAAAGGAGCACTCGTAGTGCAGTGGTTACACACTCGGCTACTAAACGAAAGGTTGGCAGTTCAAACCCACCAGCCTCTCCATGGGAAAAAGATGTGATAGTCTGCTTCCGTAAAGATTACAGGCTTGGAAACCCTATGAGGCAGTTGTACTCTGTCATACAGAGTTGCTATGAGTTGGGATGGAATCAATGGCCCTTTTTTTTTTTTTTTTTAAATAGCTATCTTGATGGCATTGGTGGTTAGAATTCTCACCTTCCATGTGGGAGACCTGGGTTTGATTCCCAGCCATTGCACTTCATGTACTTCATGTACAGACACCAACTGTCTGTTAGTGGGGGCTTGTATGTTGCTGTGATGCTGCAGAGGTTTCAGGGGGAGCTTCTAGACTAAGACACACTGCGAAGAATTGTTTGGCCCTCTACTTCCACCAGTTAGGTAATACCTATAGGCATACCCCTCATTTTACTGCACGTTGCAGATACTACATTTTTACAAATTGAATGTTTGTGGCAACTCTGTGTTGAGCAAGTCTTTTGGCGCCATTTTTCCAACAGCATGTGCTCATTTCATGTCTCTGTGTCACATTTTGGTAATTCACACAATATTTCAAACTTTTTCATTACTGTTGTATCTGTTTTGGTGATCTGTGATCAGTGATCTTTGATGTTACTATTATAATTGTTCTGGGGCTCCATGAACCATGCCCACATAAGACAGTGAACTTAGTGGATAAATGTGTGTGTTCTGACTGCTCTACTGAACGGCCATTCCGCTGTGTCTCTTCCTCTCCTCAGGCCTCCTTATTCCCTGAAACATGACAATATTGAAGTTAGGTCAGTTAATAACCCTACAGTTGCCTTCAAGTGTTCAAGTAAAACGAAGAATCGTACATCTCTCACTTTAAATCAAAAGCTAGAAATGATTAAGCTTAGTGAGGAAGGCATGTCGAAAGCCAAGAAAGGCGGAAAGATAGTCCAGTTGCGCCAACCAGTTAGCCAAGTTGTGTATATGCACAGGGAAGATTCTTGAAGGATATTGGAAGTGCTCCTCCAGGGAACGCACAGATGGTAAGAAAGCAAAACAGCCTTATTGCTGATATGGACAGAGTTTCAGTGGTCTAGATAGACGATCAAACCAGCCACAACATTCCCTTAAGCCAAAGCCTAATCGAGAGGAAGGCGCTAACCCTCTTCAATTCTATGAAGGCTGAAAGAAGTGAGGAAGCTGCAGAAGAAAAGTTTGAAGCTCGCAGAGGTTGGTTCATGAAGTTTAAGGAAAGAAGCCGTCTGTGTAACATAAAAGTGGAAGGCGAAGCAGCAAGTGCTGATGTAGACGCTGCAGCAGGTTATCCAGAAGATCTAGCTGAGATAATTGATGAAGGCGGCTACACTAAACAACAGATTTTCAATGTAGATGAAACAGCCTTATGTGGAAGAAGATGCCACCTAGGACTTTCGTGGCTAGAGAGAAGTCAGTGCCTGGCTTCAGAGCTTCAAAGGACGGGCACACTCTCTTGTTAAGGGCCAGTAGAGCTAGTGACTTTAAGTAGAAGCCAATGCTCATTTACCATTCTGAAAAATTCTAGGGCCCTTAAGTATTACGCTAAATCTACTCTGCCTGTGCTATATAAATGGAGCAGCAAAGCCTGGATAACAGCCCATCTGTTTATAACATGGTTTACTGAATATTTTAAGCCTACTCTTGAGACCTACTGCTCAGAAAAGAAGATTCCTTTCAAAATATTACTGCTCATTGACAATGCACCTGGTCACCCAAGAGCTCTGATGGAGTTGTACAAGCACATCAATATTGTTTTCGTGCCTGCTAATACAATATCCATTCTACAGCCCATGGATCAAGGGGTAATTTTGACTTTCAAGGCTTATTATTTAAGAAATACATTTCATAAGGTTATAGCTGCCATAGATAGTGATTCCTGTGATATAACTGGGCAAAGTAAATTGAAAACCTCTGGAAAGTATTCACCGTTTTAGATGTCGTTAAGAACATTTGTGATTCGGGAAGGAGGTCACAGTGTCAATAGTAACAGGAGTTTGGAAGAAGTTGATTCCAACCCTCATGGCTGACCTTGAGGGGTTGAAGACTTCAGTGGAGGACGTAACTGGACATGTGGTGGAAACAGCAGGAGAACTAGAATTAAAAGTGGAGCCTGAAGATGTGACTAACTTGCTGCAAACTCACGATAAGACTTTAAGGGATGAGGAGCTGCGGCTTATGTATGAGCAAAGAAAGTGATTTCTTGAGATAGAATCTATTCCTGGTGAAGATGCTGTGAACATTGTTGAAATAACGACACGGGATTTAGAATATCACATTAACTTAGTTGATAAAACAGCGGCAGGGTTTGAGAGAACTGACTCCAGTTTTGAAAGAAGTTCTATTATGAGTAAAAGGCTGTTAACCAGCATTGCATGCGACAAAGAAATCCTTTCCTGAAAGGAAGAGTCAATCGATGTGGCAAACTTCATTGTTGTCTTATTTTAAGAAATTGCCACAGCCACCCCAACCATCAGTAACCACCACCTCAATCAGTCAGCAGCCATCAACATCAAGGCAAGACCCTCCACCAGCAAAAAGATTATGACTTGCTGAAAGCTCAGATGTTGGTCAGCATTTTTGAGCAATAAAGTAGTTTTTAATGAAGGTATGTACATTGTTTTTTTAGACATAATGCTATTGCATACTTCATAGACTACAAAAAAAAAAAAAACCCCATTGCCATCAAGTCGATTCTGACTCCTAGTGGCCCTATAGGAGAGAGTAGATCTGCCTTATAGGGTTTCCAAGGAGCAGCTGGTGGATTCGAACTACTGACCTTTTGATTTGCAGCTAAGCTCTTAACTGCTGCACGCCTGGGGCTCCTAGTAGACTGCAGTATAGTGTAAACATAACTTTTACATGCACTGGGAAACCAGAAAATTCGTGTGACTTGCTTTATTGCGATACTCGCTTTATTGCAGTAGTCTGGAGCCGAACCTGCAATATCTCTGAGGTCTGCCTGTACATTGAAATGAAACAAATTTTCTGTTTATTTCCTGTTGAGAGGAAAACACCTAGTAGATGTTCACCAAATTTGAAGGAAGTATTGGGAATTATTTAACCTGAAAATCCATTATTTGGCTTATCTGAAACTTGCTTTAGAGGGCCTCCAGTGGCACCTCAAAATGGCATGTAGCCCTTCCCCAGCATACCTGCAGACCTGGATTTGCGGCGGAGGGCATGTGTGCTATCTGTGTTAGCCATGTTCACGGTCATGCCAGCAGGTTCATGGAACGATGCTAACTGAGCCTCCCAGGTAGTGCTTAGGAGTTCACCTTCCAGATGAATTTGTAAAGGCCCCAGTGAGCTCGGGGGCACAACTGGAGGGGGCCTGGCCTGGCTTGCAGAAAAGTGGCTTTGGGACCCTCTTGGAAGATGCTGGTTGATTCTCCTTCTTTCTCCCAAACATAGTGGTTGGAATGAAAAGAAAATGAAACAGTTAACTTTCATATTTATGTACAACTACGAAAAAGAACGAGAAGTTAGGAAAACGTGAATTATTTTTTTAAGTAGGACTTTGGCCCTTCGTTGGTCATAAAAATCTTTTTATTAACACATTTAGACAAATTCTTTAGAGGCCAATTTGCATTCACTTAGAGGAACATTTGTGGGGGTGGTGTATGAGTGCGCAGCAATACCTGCTCCTTTTTGGGAAATCGGTTTGTTAAATAGCCCTCAAAATATGACAGCTTTATGGTAGGATTATGACTTTTTTTGTTTCCATGACTGCTAAGGGGCTAACAGAATAAGACAGTTTAATCACATGCCATTATGTTGACGGGTGTGGGAAGCTCAGACGTGCTGCCAAAAGTGGAGTTGGGTACCCGCTTTTGCAAGCTTCTTATTAGCTGAGGTCATTAAGCAGAGCTCCTCAATAATTTCATGGTTTGGAGTCATGCCTCCCACCCCACTGAGCCCCCTTTCTGAGGCGATCTGACCTTCCTGAGCTTTGGCTGACATCACTTTCTCTCCCTCAGGTCTTTGGGGGTGGTTGTCAGGGAAGGTGGGTTACCAGGTAGGGATGTTGTCTCTAGACAGAGAGGCCTCTCTTGGGGTAATCGGTGTTTCTAGCCAGATTCACATTATTTACAGGGCATGGTGGGTCAGTGGTAGAATTCTCACCTTCCATGAGGGAGACCCAGGTTTGATTACCTGTCAGTGGAGGCTTTCATGTTCCTATGATCCTGAACAGGTTTCATTGGAGCTTCCAGACTAAGACAAAGTAGGAAAAAAGGCCTGGTGACCTACTTCTGAAACTCAACCCTATGGATCACAGTGGTCTGATCTGTAACTGAAAATGGAGACAGTGCAGGACCGGGCAGCATTCCTGTTGTGCATAGGGCTGCCAGGAGTCGAAGGCCAGCTTGATGGTAGCTAACAACAGTACCAACGACAGGCAGGGGCTAGGATTTAGACAATTGTCCTGCTGGAAAATTGCCACCCAGTTTTATAGCTTTTACAAGGGGTTAGACAGGATTGAGGCAGGTGTCACCCTGGAAATTTGTTTGAGACCTTGGGCCGAAAAAGGGCCCTGTGTTGGCCAACCATGCAGGTCTCCACGCAGCAACCTAGACTGTGTATCCAGGCGTTTGTCATCCCAGCTGGAGCGCTTTGAGGAGTCAGCCCTGGATGAAGCCCGAGCTCATCAGAGGCCTGCTTTCCTTGGCTTCCTCCATCTTCTCTGAGAGGCAGAGGCCACCAGCTGTGGAAGCAGGTCTGGAGCTTTGTCGGTGATTAGCTGCACGGCGGGAATGCTCTTCAAATTTCCCTCTGTTCTGGAGCTCTTTGGTAGATTGGAGCAGTCTAATCTGGCTCCTCACTGCGCAGGATGCAGACAACTCTGAATAAAAGAAAGGAGCCAATATCTCTTACCCCCACCACTACCCCGTGTTTTCCATACCAAAGGATTTACGCTTACATTTGCAGAATTTGATTCTCATCGCCCTCATCAGCTGCTGCTTTAAATTCTGTGTCCTTTTCCTGTTTCTGGGTCATTGCCTTGTAAAGTAAACATTGCCTGATTTCAGCTTTCTTCTTCGGGGTTATCTTGTGTGAGGCTTGTCAGTAGCAGAATCTTCTAAGGGTGGCTTGACCTTGACTTACTTGCATACTTTAGATATATTTGCCTTATTTGTGAACTGCCCTGTCTCTCTAATCAGCTCATCAGGGAAAATATGGGCAGAGGTTGAGATCTGGCAATGGATGTGCCCTTGGATAAGATGCCGATGGTGCAAAGGCAGAACCATAGCCTGATTTCCACTTGAAGACTCTTTTCACCGAAATAATTCATCACTCTGGATTTTATGTTCTAGGAATGAATACTGTATTTACTGTTAACCTAAGAAAAACATTCTACCATTCAAATTTGGGCCTGCTGTAACAAAGATCTCTAATACCACCCAGACGTGGTTTTGGCAATTGGAATTACCTATTTTGGGGGCATGAGATAACCGCCCCCCATCATCATCTATAATAAAGAGTTGCAGCTATATGTATTCATACACACATGGATATACGTGGAAGAGAGTTTGCTTATTGGATCATATAAAAGGTCTAGAGAATTTTAAACAGTATTAGATGCATGTTTATGATGGTCTGACTTAAAATGTAGACTGTGTGCTTATGTGAAATTCACTTTGGAGAAGACTTAGGGGGAACACTTCAAATAAATAAACAGGCAGTCGTCTAGTAGGGTAGCTAGAAAGACCTGCTGTCTGTCGTAGGTTGCTGACGGCTCTAGTGTCCTTGGAAATACGAGTGCCAGTGCTGACGTGGCAAGGGCAAGTATGAATTGCCATGGACCTGCTTCTCCCAGGGCCGTTTCTGGGTAGCCCAAGTGACGTGGCATGGGGAATTATGGCAAAGAATACTTAGATTTATTGACGGTGAAGAATTCTCCCAAGAAATTGAGGAAGACAAACTAGTAGAATACTCATGTTCTTGTTGTGTGCCATCGAGTGGATTCTGACTCCTAGCAACCCTTTAAGACAGAGTAGAACTACCTCATAGGGTAGGCTGTAATCTTTCTGGGAGCAGATCACCAGGTCTTTTCTCCCACAGAGTGGCTGTTGGGTGTGAACGCTCACCGTTTGGTTAACAGTGGAGCACTTAACGACTGCACCACCAGGTCTCCTTATGATAATCATAATCATGAGGAAATACAGTAATCTCATTTTACTAAACACGTGTGTTGCTAGTGTTAATTGCCCTTGAGTCAGTTCCGACTCGTGGAGGCCCCATGTGTGCAGAGTAGAACTGCTGCATAGGGTTTTCAAGGCTGTGACCTTTTGGAAGCAGATCGTCAGTCCTGTGTTCCAGGGAGCCTATGGGTGGGTTTGGACTGCTAACTTTCTGGTAGTAGTTGAGCGTTTAACTGTTTGCGCCACCCAGGGACTCCTAGTGTATCTCATTTTAAGTGTGTTTATTCCATCACTAAAATTAGTTGATCTGAGAAATCGAGGATTTTAAGAAACTTCATTTGTTTGATGCTGGAAGTATTTTGGGAATCTTAGTTTGTGTTCTTAAAATCCCCCAGCTACAAAGCTGTAGGGGAGGGGGAGATGGTGTTTCCCTCACGTGCTGTGGAATGGGGGAACCTCACTGGGAGGATGATGAGGCAAGGGGCGTACCTTCTAGCAAGTTTCATAGTTTTTCCCATACTATTGTTCAGCTTCCATTGTTTTTCTTCCTCTGGGCACTGTTGAAGCCCCCCTCTGGCTTCGGTGATGGGGCAGAGCTCTGCCAGACTGCCTTCTGGCACCGGCCCCGACCAGGCAGTGGACTTCACGTGTTCCTTGTTGTGACAACCTCTCCGGCTATCATTGTGTGCGGCAGATGGCTTGGAATGCAAGTACAGTGAGTTGGGGTGGTTGCTATTGCATCTTGGAAGTGTACGTGCTTCCTGATTCTTTGAAGGCCGCTAAACCCAGAAATGGAGCGTGAGAGATGGCAGTGACCCACTGAGGGGCAGTGTCAGGTCCCTACCTGAGAGTGTGCTCTGGAAGGGCTCACGTGCCTCTTATCCCCAGGACAAAAGGCAAATGCTTCATTGTTCCTGTGCCTGTCACGGACATGTGTTATATACAGCAGGGACTGGTCTGCTGTGTTTGCCTTCTCCGGAGCATCTGATACATGCAAAGTGGAGGGGACGTGCAAAAGAGAAGACAGGTTGAACAGAGAGGCCCAGCAACAGATAAAGCTCAGACCCTTGAAATACTCCGTGTGTTTCCCACAAAGCTCCATGGTATGAGATCAGTTCCTATTCTCATTCTCTCTCTCTTCACCATCGCACGTTAGGGCCAGAATTGTGCCATTTGCAGATTCTAAGAGAAAACTGTTCACTCAAGTAGTTTTTGATAGTTGACTACTGTTCCCTTTAAAATGCCCTTCTAAATATTTGACCAGAAACAAAGCTCTCTGAATAACAGCAACCTTCTGTTGGCTTTTGTGCGTATGCCAGGCTTTTGCTAGAGAGTGATTTTTTTTTTTTTTTGTCAAGGAAATTAATAGATGCTGTATTCAATTCCCAAAATTTTTAGATCTCGGAACTGTCTTCTTCAGAAGGCGTGGTAATGTTTCTTTATATCTCTCAGATGAAACTGCTCGGAGAATGATTGGATTTTGGAGACAGTTGCTGTGCTTTTACGTGGACACAGTCAAGCCATGTCATCAGTCCACAGGGGAATGGTTAAATAAAATACAGTTCACTGAAAATGAGGACCATTAAACCTGCTGCCACTGAGTCGGTTCTGACTCATAGTGACTCTATAGGACGGAAGAACTGCGCCATAGGGTTTCTAAGGAGCAGCTGGTGGATTTGAACTGCCGATCTTTTGGTTAGCAGCTGAGCTCTTAATCACTGCGCCAGCAGGGCTCTTGGGACTGTTAGGCACAGCAAATAATGTTAAGTCTGTGTACACTGAAATGACAATTGTTTGATATATTGCTGAATGACAAAAGTAAGTGGCAGAACAATATGGAGTATGATCCTATTTGTGTTTTTTAAATGTGTGTGAGCGCCAGCCTCTATAGGTATGTGTGTCTCTGTATATGCACGTGTAATCACTTAGAAAAATGACTAAAAAGCTGTGAAGCAAACTGTGTTCCCTCAGGGACATGGAGTGGCATGGGGAGAAGGAGACCAGGGGTGACTAGTGTGTTTTGTTTAGACTTTCGTGTTGGCCTAAATGCTTATGAGAATATTTTTATATTCTATGGTATCTCAGGTACCTAGTGCTGCTGTAGCAGAAATACTACAAGTGGGAGCTTTGAACAACAGAAATTTATTTTCTCACAGTTCAGGAGGTTAGAAGTCTGAATTCAGAGTGTGGTTCTAAGGCGGGGTCCTTCTTTGTTTTATTCTGGAAAATATTCCAATAAGCGCTTTAATGCTTCCCCTGAGACTACCATTTTGGTTCCCACCAAGGGCAGATGTAGCATCATTTCAGTAAAACTTCAGTACCATGAATGGCATAGGGTACTTTTCTCAGGCTGTAGGTACAGTGGAATCACCTTAAGTAAAGAGGATTTATGCTAGAACCCCTATCTCATAAAGAACTTTTTGATGGGAGGACGTAAAGGAGGTGTTTACATCATATACAGGCAGAAGATAAATACATTTTATATTGTGGACAGTGCATAAGGTAAGTAGATGGAAAATGAGCATTCCGTGCTATATTGACTTTTATTTTTTGTGTGTGTACATTTCATTGTTAAACAGTAATTAATATTAAGTAATGAATTTCCTTTTGCTACCTTGCGGTAAACAAAAAAAAAAAAACCCATTGTCGTCGAGTCGGTTTCGACTCATGGCAAGCCTGTGGGACAGAGCAGAACTGCCCCATAGGGTTTCCAGGGTTGTAAATCTTTACAGAAGCAGACTGCCATCTTTCTCCTGCGGAGCGGCTGGTGAGTTCGAAACGCTGACCTTTTGGTTAGCAGCCGTGTGCTTAATCTACTGTGCCACCAGGTACCTCTGCTTAATGATTCAATATTTTCAATATTTGTGGTGTAGTTAATGATTTGAAGAAGACTTTTCTGTTGCTCATAAGGTGCAGATAACGTTAAAATTTGAAACAGACATTGGCGATTTATGAGACGCATGGAATAGAGATTTTGGTAGTGATAAAGAGCATGTCCCATGGAATTGGACAAACCAGTGTTCAAATTTCCACTGCACAACTTGGCAGTAATACATCTTTGTATAAGTTTTCAGTTAGGGGTTTTCAGCTATAAAATGTGAATAACAAAATTACTAAACTCCATAGAATTGAATGAAATAATTCATAGAAAATGACCTAAGTACAGTGTGTGACACGTTTAATAGTTATTAGCTGTTGTTATTACTATACTGTAAAAAGAATCAGAAGTGAAAACTTTATGGCAAAAGCACATATTAAATGTTTTTGTATGTTGTACATTTTCTTGCTGAATATCTCCCCAGTCCTCTTAGTAATAGTTGTTTTTATAGCAATTGGAGATAAGACTAAGCAATTTTATGAATTGATTGCTATTCCTTGGGAAAAAAAGATTAACAATGGACGGATGCTATAAGCATAATTTACTCATTCATTACATCAGATGTTTCAGTTTTATGGAGAGCCAGGCATCATATCAAGGTCTAACCTTTTAGCAAGATGTATAAATGATTAGTATATGAGGAATCTGGAATTTAATACTTATCCAGCTCTTGTTAGAATAAGTGATTTTTATGTTTCCATTAGGTTTGGTGATGGGAAATAATATATTTTAGGTAAGAGAAAATTCAAATGCTTCTACTTATTACCCATGAGATGTCCTTAAACTTGACACTGTATTCCTTTTTTTGTAATATAATCAGAACTCTTACCATTAAATGTCCAGGTAGCGTGTTACAATTGCATATATAATCACATCAGTAGTACCTGTCAACCAATGTCCATTAGATTCAGCAGATAGTTTCTGCTCATTAGGTGGCTGGATATAGGGCCATGACACATTGTAAGACCCAAAGAAGGTTGAGTCCTTGCCCCAGAAAGGTGTGTTCAAATACGATAGGAAGAGAGATGGAGGTATAAACCTCTGCATAACAAAGGTACTAAAATGTGTTGGGGGTGCCAAGAGGAAGACCTATCTATATCTGACTCGGGTTGGGCCTGTGTGTGTGGAGAGGTTAAGTGAGGCAAGACTTTGAAAAGTAAGTGGTGTTTGAATTGAGTAGGGGATGATCCAGTTGGGCCTGAGCATCAACCTTGAGCATTTCAGAGACAGCCTAACACTATTTTGTGCAGAGAGTAGAGCATGTGCTGCTACTTGCTCATTCTTTAGAATAAAAATGCTCATTTATTCTTTAGAGATGGGTGTTCTCTAGAGATAGGCATTCTCTAGAGATAGGCATTCTCTAGAAATAGGTGTTCTAGAATAAGATAGGTGTTGTCTAGAGATGGGTGCTCTCTAGAGATAGGCATTCTTCAGAGCTAAGTGTTTTAGAATAAGATAGGCACTCTCTAGAGATAGGCATTCTCTAGAGCTAGGTGTTCTAGAAGAAGATAGGTGCTCTCTAGAGATAGGCATTCTCTAGAGATAGGTATTCTAGAATAAGATAGGTGTGCTGGGTTGATTAGTGTTCAGCCAGAATTCATGTCCACCTGGAACCTGTGAATGTGACCTTATTTGGAAATAATACGTTTGCATATGTAATCAAGTTTAAAGATTAGATCATATTGATTATGGTAGGTCCTAAGCCAATGACTGGTATCCTTATAAGAAGGAACTATGGACACACACACAGAAGGAAGACGGAGGCAGAGATTAATGTGCCGAAAAGCCAAGAACACTAAGGATTGCTGGCAACCACCAGAGGACAGGCAAGGGACATGGAACAGATTCTCCTCCAGAGACTTTGGAGGGAGGGTGGCACTGCCAACACCCTGATTTCAGACTCCTCGCCTCCAGAACTGTGAGAGAATAAATTCCTGTTGTTTTAATCCCAGGAGCCCTGGTGGTGCAGTGGTTAAGCTCTCAGCTACTAACTGCAAGGTCCGCAATTCAAATCCTCCAGCTGCTTCCAGGGAGAAGGATGTGGTGGTCTGCTTCCATAAAGATTACAGCCCTGGAAAGCCTATGGGGCAGTTCTGCTCTGTCCTAAAGGGTCACTGTGAGTCAGAATCGACTCGACAGCAGCAGGTTTGGTTTTGGTTTGTTTTAAGCCACCGAGTTTGTGGACCTTTGTTTGACAACCAGAGGAAACCAATGCAGTGGACAGGAGGCCAGTCCATGAAGGGCCTTGTGGGTCTCTTAAATGCATTAGGACTGTCTGGTAAGGGACAATAAGGGACCATTATGAAAACAAGCTTTGTAAGGCTTCTTACAAATTATAGTCACAGTGAGACCATATGATTTATCTCACATTGATTGGCATAGATCAACACGTTTAACAAAACACCATATTGGTAAGGGTATGGATAAAAGTTCTCTACTGTTTACCCACTCTGGCTGCTTTTTGTCAGTAGGAGTATATATTTGGCTCAAAAATCTTTGGAAGGCTACCTGTCATTTTCTGCAGAACTTCAAAACACACGTACCTTTTGACTCAGCAACCCCATATTTGGGAATTTATCCTGGGGGAGAAACGTGCACATCTGAGCCAGGGTTTATGTACAGGGATAGACATTGGAGCAACTATTACAGTAGTATGAAGCTTGAAGCAACCCAAAGCTCCACAAGTAGGGAACTTCTTAATTATGACAGATTTGTATAATGGGGTACTATGTTGCCATTTGCAAGAAAAGAGGTAGCTCTATGTGTATTGATTTGGAATGATTTCCATTCTAGATATTGAGGGGAAAAAAGAGTCCACATGCAGATTTTATGGATATTCTATTTGTATCAGTTTCTTCCCCAAGGGGCAGGGGTAAAAGAGAGAGAGATTCTTATTCTCTCTGTCTCTCTTTGTTTCTCTGTCTCTCCCTGTCCCTCTGTCTCTCTCTCACACACATAGTCACACACACATAACAGACACACACATATGCACACAGACACACAGACATACACAGTCACACATACAGACACTCATACTCAGTCACACACACACACACAGATGCACGCATACTCACAGTCACTCACCCTCACACACACAGACAGACACACTGACACAGCTGCACACTCACACAGCCTTTCTCTCTCTCTCTCTCTCTCTCACACACACACACACACACACACACACACACACACACACACACACACACACACACACGGTCTTTGGAAGGATACATAAGGTTGTTCTGAGTCTGAGGAGAAGACCGCTTTTCACTGTATACCCTTTTGAACTGTTTGGATTTTTGTTATAGAGTCCTTTTTTTTTTTTTTAAATTGAAAAGTAAACATTCCTGCATTGTCGTGAGCCTTCCTGGTGCCTTCGGAGCGCTGAACCAGGAGGAGCAGCTTACCGTGAAAGGCTCTTCTGCTTGGCCCTTTCTAGGTCTCGGTTTTCTTCCTCTGAGAAGGAGTTCTTTGGGGAGAAGTTCTCCGTGTCTGTTCCCGAGGTCGCAGCCAGCTCTGAGCTCCCCGTGCACTTCAGGCCCCACGTGACACGCCTCTGCATTTTAGGCATTCACTTGAGAGTTTACAGTTGGGCTAGATTTTTGAGTAATTCAAGAAATCTTTCCAAGTCAAACAATTCTATTGAAGGTAAGATGAGTTCTGTAGCCAGTATGACTTGTTTCAGGTTGTGGGGGTATAGCTCAGAAGAGATAGATAGTAAAAAATTGTATATTTTTATATGTGTATATATTGCATGTGTGTGTTTTCATGGAGTCATTGTATTTGTTTTGTTTTAATTTTACTGGTTTTGCCGAGTGAACAATAATTATAATCAAAGATGATACTGATTATATGATATACAGAGCTAGTCAATTTTAAGATAGAAGTAAACAGCACTATATTAAATATCCGTTAATAAATATATCCCTAGTTCAGAAATGTTAGAATGAGTGATGAGTATATTTGTGCTGAGTGTGAGACACAGATGCAAGGAAATGTTCTGAGAACCCTGAGTGGCACAGTTAATATGGGATTTGATTGGAATGTAACTACAGATTCTTAAAGCTGAGAATTGGACAAGAGCGTGTTCTCGTGAGAATAGACTACATCATGTCGTTTCTTCATGGTCTGCACCGCCCCTGAATTCCCTGGAATGCTCATGTGATCATGCTATTTTTGGTGGTGTTGGTGGAAGGGGCCACACATTGAGATTGGGATCTTAAGTGCATATCCATTAAGTGCTCATTTCTGCTGTAAGGCCAGGCTCCGTTTTCTGAGGCTTTGATCACTGATGAGTTGCTGGGTACACTTCCTTGTACGTTGACACTGGCGAGGCCCTTTGATGGGCAGGCGCCAGACAATCAGGGAACCGAACCTGAGAAATAGTCTGTGTGGTGGAAATGTGTAGAGAAAGGTCTCTCCTTCTTAAATGGAGAAGTACTTTTTCTGGCTTTTCACTTCATAGGATAGAGTGCAAGAAGAATTGTGTCTTTTATCGAAGTTTTTTTTTTTTTTTTTTTTTTTTACTTTATTTTATTGTACTTCAGGTGAAGGTTTATAGAACAAATAGTTTTTCATGAAACAGTGGTACACATATTGTTTTATGACATTGGTTAACAACACCACGGCATGTCAACCCTCTCCCTTCTCAACCTTTTTTTTTTTTTTTGGTGAAAATATACATAGCCAAAGATACACCATTTCAAAAATTTCTACATGCACAGTTCAGCGACATCGACTACGCTTTTCCAACTGTGCTCCTATTCTCACTTTAGATGAAGGCTTACAGAACAAAATAGTTTCTCATTAAACAGTTAGTGCACGTGTTGCCCTATGGCAATGGTTAACAACCTCACAATACATCAACACTATCCTTACTCAACCTTGGGCTGTCTGAAGGTTTTTTGAAAAGTCAGCATGCTTATATTTCCTGTTTCAGTAGGATAGTGGTTGATCCTGGAGTCAGACTGATACACCCTGTGACCGTGATAAAGTGCCTTAACTGTTCTGACTTTCAGGTTTTTCCGCTGTTCAATGGAATGACACCAGGATCTCCCCGATGGAGTTAGTAGGGAGATTGGTTTGATTCATGTACAGTGCTCCTGGCATAGTGTCTGGCTTATGGGTTGGTTAAGATGCTTACCATCATCACCATCACCGTCATTTTTCCTTGCCGTCATCAACGTCATCATCTGTTTCTGGAAAGGGCCAAATAGTAAATATTTTAGACTTTGTGAGGTATCTACCATCTCTGTCACAACCCCTCATGTCTGCCATTGTAGCAGGAAAACAGCCTTCGACAGTAGAACAGCCTTTGACAGTAAATGAATGGGTGTGGCTTGGACCATTAAAACCTTAGTTAATTATATTTATATTTAGGCGCGCTAGATCTGACCCATAGACGATATGTAAATGAGCGTAGGCTGTGTGCCGGTAAGATCTTATTTCAAAAACAGGCAGGTTGGATTTGGCCTCTGGGACGTGGTTGGCTGATCCCTGTTCTGTAGTAGTGGTCTTCTGACTATTCTCAGGTCTTCTTCACACTCTGGAACATTATTGAGGACCCCAAAGAGCTTTTGTTGATGTGGGTTATACCACCGGTTATTTGTTGTTTTAAAAATGGAAACTGAGAGGTTAAAGAACTATTAATTCATTAAAGCCATAGTGTGTTAACATAAGCAACATACTCTTGTGAAAAGTAACTGCTTTCCAAAACAAGAGATTTTAGTAGTAAGAGGCCTTGCTTTCCATTTTTGTAAATCTCTGTGATGTCTGGCTCAATGGAAGACAGCTGGATTCTCATGACTGCATTTGCGTTCAATCTGTTGGGATATTTCATGTCATGTGGTCTCTGGAAAACTGTACTGTACACTCGTGAGACCTCCTGAAAGTATCTTGGGGACCCCCAGGGGTCTCTGGACCACACTGTAAGGATTGCTGGTCTATAGACATTGTTGTTAGGTGCCACTGAGTCAGTTCCAACTCATAGCAACTCTGTACAACGGAAGGAAACACTGCCCAGTTGTGTGCCATCCTCACAATTGTTGTTATGCTTGAGCCCATTGTTGCAGCCACTGTGTTAATCCATCTGGTTGAGGGTCTTCCTCTTTTTTGCTGACCCTCTACTTTACCAAGAGTGATGTCCTTCTCCAGGGACTGGTCCCTCCTGATAACTTTTTTTTTGTTTTATAGACATCATTAAGGGACATTAAGTTGAGTGTTACCTGTAACTGCCAGCTGCTTTTACCTACCATTCCCAAGTTCCTTTGTCTTCTTATTCTGAGCTAAACACTAAAGGTTCAATGTTTTTCCCTCCCCTCCACTGCAGAAGGCACATTTGGTGATGTGCTAGGAGTTTATGAAAGCAAGGTTGCTTTCTTTTCTGGAATGATTGTCACTTTAGCTTAAATTGTCTGCCACTGCATCACAGTAGAGTTTTACTACTGCAGAGAAACAAAAGCCAGGAGAGAGCTGGAATTCATCTGAGTAAAGAGGAACAGAAGAAGCAGGCTTCACAACAGGAAAATGCCTCTGTGTTGACAAAGAAGCCTTAAAAAATGATTTGCATAAATCTGAAACACTTGAAAAGCTCCAAGAAAATAAGGGAAAACACAAAAGGAGACTCAATCTTAAAATGGCTGCTTTTGAAATAACTTCTGAGAATTTTGAAGAACAAATGTTCATCTTTAGTTTCAAGGGCTGTTGAACTCCAGAACAGAGACGACTGGAACTCTGGATTCATTTAGAGGGTGGGTGGGAGAATGTGTCTCCTTGGCCCTCTTGGAATTGATCCTTTTTAGTGAACAGGTGGCTCCGAGGACCTTAGGGGTTTTCCTACCCAGTGTGTCTTCTCCCGTCTCTGCCCCTCCACCAAGGATTTCCATATGCCAGTGAGACTACTTTTCAGCCAAGAAATAAGTTGACTCAGGCATTGCCAAAGTGATGCCGTGAGATCCTACAATCCCGTATATGTGGGAGGTTTTTCTTATAAAGGCAAAATTACTTTATCCAGCTCTATTTTCCACATAGTTATCTGCAAGTAAATAGATTGGGGGATAAAAAACTTCAAATAAGTAGAGCATGTTCAACAGTCAGATCTCTTCTCACCCTGACTAGATAGAAAGGAATATTAAAGTAATTTGGCATAGCGCTGAAAGCTTATACCTAATTGCCTTTTCTTTATATTTAGCTTAACTTTAAAGGAAATTTAGAACTAAACTGGCCTCAGCGGATTTCCTGGTTGCCTGCTGTGGCTACCCATTCTGACATGTTTCTGTTTAATTTACCTCTGTTAGTAGCCACACTTCAGTGAGGAGATAACTGACTGTATTTGGAAGATGGCAAAATGAACTTGATTGCCTTTGGAAGTTGAACTGTAGGGCTTTTCAAAAACCCTACAAAACAACTTTACATTCACATATTGGGTTTTCTCTTCTGGGTATCAAAGAATAACCCATTGCCATTGAGTCAATTCCGACTCATAGTGACCGTAGAGGACAGAGTAAAACTGCCTCATAGGGTTTCCAAGGAGCGGCTGGTGGATTCAAACTGCTGACCTTTAGATTAGCAGCCAAGTTCTTAACCACTGTGCCACCCGGGCTCCTACAGAAGGGTAGATAACCCAGTTTCTCATATTCCTGTTGAACAGTGTCACTTCCCTTCTGTATGTATAGCCCTTCCCCAGTTTAGTGCATCTGTTACTTGTATTCCCCTTTGCCTCTGTGAATCTTAGATTGTTTGCTATTATACTCTACAGGAAGTACATGGAAAGCATCCTGTACAACTCTGATAGAAACAATTGTATATCCCTATCATTAAAAGCTGGGCAATGAATAAGGAAGACTGAAGAATGGACACCTTTTGAGTTGTAGTGTTGGCGAAGAATATTGAATATACCATCGACTGCTAAAAGAATGAACAAATCTGTTTGGCAAGAAGTACAGCCAGAAGGCTCCTTAGAAGCAAGGATGGCAAGACTAGGTCTCACCTACTTTGGACATGTTAGCAGGAGGAATCAGTCCCCGGAGAAGGACATCATGCTTCATAAAGTGGATGGTCAGTGATAAAGACGAAACCCTCAACAAGATGGATTGACACAGTGGCTGCAACAATGGGCTCAAACATAACAACGATTGTGAGGATGGCACAGGACTGGGCGGTGGTTCATTCTGTTGTACATAGGGTCGCTGTGAGTCAGAACCCGGCACCTAACAACAACAATATCATTAAAACCACAGCTGTAAGCTTTAACTCCATCCAGGTCAGAAGGCTCTACCATATTAGGAACCCCAGCAATTAGAAATGCAGTGAAAACAGTCAAGGAAAGAAAGGCTCCTGGTTTTCTGGTAACATATGCAGGTAGCGGGAGATTTAGTGGTTGCTATCCCTCGGACCCCACCCCACCCCTTGGCCTGGCCCTTTGTTCTATTTACCGCTAGCTACATATTTCTTCCTGTGTGTTCACGGAGCACTCTGCCATCACACCATATGGGCTTTTTCCTCTGGTGATTAATCAGGTTGTGTGCTGGGCTCTCTGATTCTTTGGGGACCATGTTTCCTCATGGTCTTGTCAGAACATGCAGAGTAGCAGTGTGATTCCGCTCCCATTTGCAGCCGCCGCTAACAGGGCATCTGACAACAGTGCAGCATCACGGTGGACGCAGGACGCGGGGATGCAGCTTGGGGAGTGCTGTTTCATGTTCAGATCTGTGGTGGGTCTGAGCTGGAAGAGGCCCAGCTCGCTTTATTTATGCTGCATCTCTAGTTGCATGTTATTATACAATCAATTATTTACTCTGTTTATAGACTTGCTTTTTTTTTGGCCAAAAGGTAGGGGAAAAAATATAAAAGCTACATTCAGTGGTTAATTCTTACCTCGATAATACACTAATGAAGAGGAATAAGTGTGTAAGTGCAGAATTATCTCAACAATTGCTGTCATGTTAATGATGAGGACAGAAATATCCATTGTGCTAAGATTTCACACATCCTTACCTTGCTTAATTTTTTATCACAACTCAAGGAAAATAAAAACCAAAACAAACAAACAAACAAACAAACAAAAAAACCAAACCTGAGTCGATTCCAACTCATAGTGACCTTATAGGACAGTGTAGAACTGTCCCATAGGGTTTCCAAGGAGTGGCTGGTGGATTAGAACTGCCCATGTTTTGGTTAGCAGCTGAACGGTTAACCTCTGCGCCACCAGGGCCCCCAATGAGAATAGAACTGTTATTATCTGTATTTTACAGAAGAGGAATTTGAGGTTCAGGGAAGGAGCCATTCTGGCTTTACAGTGGCAAAGTTGGATTTCTTTTTTTCTAAACAATTTAAAAAAATTTAATTGAGGTAAAACATTATATATATTAAAATGCACAAATCTTCAGTATTTGGCTTTATGTATTTATATGAGTGTGTTCGTATGTTTTCACCTATGTGACCACCATCCAGATCAACATATAGAATATTCTCTGCACTCTAGACACACCGGTCTTTTCTCCCTCTCCCCAGCTAGGTAACTACCATTCTGATTTCACTTACCATAGACAGTTTTGCCTGTTCTGGAACTTCAGGTAAGTGGAACCCTACATTATGTATTCTTTTGTGTCCTACTTTTGTTCAACAAAATGTCCAGGAGATTCCTTCCTGTTGTTGTGTGAGGTGTTTATTCTTTCGTTTCATGGATTTATGTGAATATATTACAGTTTACCCACTTTCCTACTGGAAGATCTTTGGGTTGTTTTCAGTTTTAGGCCTTCAGGAATAAGGTTGTAAGGAATGTGGGATATGCCTCTTGGTGCAGGTATGAAAGCCATTCCCTGGGTACGTACCATAAGGGACACATGGGGGGCGGGGCCCAAAGCTCAGATTTCACATTCGTGAAGGTTCAGTTGCTGCTACTTTGGAAATGCTACTTAGCAGCTTTTCTTTGCCCCACTTATACAGGTGCTAGGCCATTAAACTGCTCGTGATGTGCAGTTTATTTTCAGACTGATGCGTTTCTTAGAAATAGATAAAAGACACTAGAAGAATGCATCTTATCAGGATTGCTTGAGCTTGAAAGGTTGTAAAGAGGTTGCAATTAGGTCAATGTCAAGGTCCACAAATTCGGTGCTGGGAGTAGCTGTGCTTAACTATTCTAACGATTTTTTCTCATTTGGCTTCAGTTGATTCGGTAGTTTTGGTACTAATCATGGAGTGATCCAGATTTAGCAACAAGAAGTGATGTTTCTAAGACATTCCTCAGGGCTGGGGGAACTGACATCATCTTTTGCCTTCAGCTCTGCTTGATTTCCAGTCCCTTTGACAGCCTGACAAAGATGACCTTCTCCTTTGAAAAGCAAATATAAATTTGTGTAAAATTTCACACGGACTTGTTCATGCTCAGGAATCTATTTCTGATTCTGATATCAAATGGAAGTTCACCTATGGATTTTGGTGGAGACATTTTTTTCTTTGCATCAAGGTTTATTGTTCTGGATACAGATATATCCCATCACAGCCAAAATGAAAGTGATACTTCATGATCCTCCTGTAATAAAAGTCAGCTGGACACACAGTAAGTAACTTCACCTTTGTGGACTGCCTGTCTGAGGCAGCCTTGTGCTCTGAGGCTGGAGAAGTGAGTAACTCAGCTGCCAGCTCTACTGTCCCGGGACTGACAGGGAGCGGATGGAATCTGATTTGGGGATAGCTGCTGGAGAGGAGGTCCAGACTGGTTTTCTGGTAGGCCAGGTCGTGTCATGGTGACGGGCGCAGGTCTGGAGGTGGATGGTCAGGTTTGACCTTCTGATCTGACACAAGTCAGATATTTAGACCTCTCTGCACCTCAGTTTGTCTGTCTGTAAAAAGGGTAACCACCATTTAGGATGCTGGGATTTGAAATGAGCCAGTCTCAGCACGATTGACCAGATCATTCTGTGTCGCAGGAGCTGTCCTGTGCATCGTGTGATCTTTAGCAGCATCTGGCCTCTACTTACGAGATGCCAGTAGCACCCTCCAGCTGTGACAACAGAGTTGTCTCCAGGCGTTGCCAGATATCCTCTGGGGAAGGGACAAAATGCCACGTCTTGAGAACCACGGCTATAGTGTTAGATGCAGTCTGCTAACTGCCATGGTAGAAACTCTTGGTTGACAGTTGCCTTACAGTAAACACTCCTTTGAATAAACTGTAGTTCCCTGCCAGATGCCCCTTTGTTGGAAACAAAGACAAAAAACTAACAAAGCCCAGTTAGCAAAAGTCTGTGTGTTCTCATTCTCTCGCCTGCTGAATCACTGATGTGCTCTTAGAAGAGAGCTGTGTCCATTTAGGTAGGATTAATGCCCACCACCTTCCTGAATAACAGTGGCTGCCGCCTGGCCCCTGCCCATGGCTGCTGCGCTAGAGCGGTTTCTTGCTGCCTGCCCGTTTGCAGGCCAGCTTCCCAGGCATCCTGCAAACAGGCTATGTTTCTGTGGTCCCTCCTCAGAGCAGACCTGTTAGATCGTTTTAAATCAGACAGCTGTGTGAGAACCCCAGCCCGCTGGAGGTGTGGGTACAGGTGCTGGACAACGGTTGAGCTGAGCTCATGGTGATAAAAGACACAGACATTGAGTGGCGCTGGGTGGCTGAGACATAAAGCCCCAGGTATTGACTTGTCACCATTGATGACCGCACATCCCAGCAGTATTGACTAAGATGCGGTGTTTGTGGGCATTGGAGCCTTCGGAGCTGGGGTTCATGAAGATCCCTGTGATGGGTATGAAGTCTCGGTGGAAATAGCCCCACTGAAAAAGCACTGGGAAGCTAGGGAGGGAAATAACAGCATGTGATGGATTTGGACTGTAGCGGGAGGGAGGTGTAGGGTGAGAAATAAGGTCAGTAGATCCTGATTCCTCCTTTGTTTCTCTTGGCCCATCTTGTTAGTGTTAGCTAATCCGGGTTTGGGATTCCGTGGACCAGTTTAAAAAAATTGGAGCTCTGATGTTGCTGTAAAGTTGATTCTAACTGATAGTGACCCCATGTATTTCAGAGTAGAACTGTACTCCGTAGGGTTTTCTTTCCAAAAGTAGATTGCCAGGCCTTTTTTCTGAGATGCCTTTCAGGTGGTATCCAAGCACTTTGCTATTTGCACCATGCAAATTTTGTCTAATAAGAAAAAAATGATACAATATACCGTCACTATCATTGCATAAAAGAAAGATGTTTTATCATTAAAAGAAGGACATTAGTCTATGGAATAGCCATAGAATAAAGAGGAGTTTTTACGTTGAATAAATTTGGTGAGTGGTAGGTTGCCAGGGGTCCTTGCTGTTTGTTACTTTGCCAGGGCTGTGTACAGATCTCATCAAAGGCTGTTCCATCTGTTCGTTGCTGGTCCTTCATGTCCTGCATGTAGCAGGGACTCAATACATCTTGTTGAATGGACAACTGAATTAATGAATGGTGTTAACTCTGCCCCACAGGGATTTCAATGACTGATTTTTTAGAAGTAGAGCACCAGGCCTTTCTTCCAAGGTGTCTCTGGGTGGACTTGAACTTTGAACCTTTCAGTTAACAGCTGAATGTGTTAACTGTTTGTACCACCCAGGGACTCAGTTAAGTTGACTAGTTGATAAAAACCTAATTCTGAGTGGAGAATACTAGTTTGGGTTTCTAAAAGATGTTTTGAAGACTTCCTTACTGTTATATATGGCTTTTTCCAAGCTAAGGAGCCCTGGTGGCACAGTGGTTAAGTGCTCAGCAGCTAACCAACAGGTTTGCTGTTTGAATCCACCAGCCGCTTCTCAGGAGAAAGATGTGGTAGTCGGTCTCTGTAAAGATTTCAGTCTTAGAAACCCTATGGGACAGTTCTACTCTGTCCTACAGGGCCACTGTGAGTTGTAATTGACAGGATGCAGTGGGTGTGGCCTGCCTTGTAGTTGGGTGTGATTTAAGTTCGAGCTGGTGGAGCCATAAATGGAAATTGCGTGCAGCTTCCAGGAAGTTTCCCATTATTCTTTCCACATCCTCCCCACCCCACCCCACCCCCATGGCTGCCATATGAATTTATGCTCAGTGAATCTTGTCTGTCTCTGTAAAATTAAAAAAGTTTTACTCTGGGGAAAAAACAGCCCATTAGGTACAGTTTTATTGAAGTTATTATTTTCTTAGAAAAATCTTTTACCTCTAGTTTAACTGTTACCAATTATGTTTTAAAATACGAATTATGTAAAATTTCCACATAGAGAAAATACACCAGACACTCACATTTAACAGATGCTAATATTTTGTCAGTGCCCTGGTGGTGCAGTGGGTAAGAGCTCAGCTGCTAACCAAAAGGTCAGCCGTTCGAGTCCACCAGCTGCTCCTTGGGAACCCTATGGGGCAGTTCTACTCTGTCCTCTAGGGTCCCTATTAGTCAGAATCGACTCGATGGCAATGGGTTTTTTTAAAGAAAATATTTTGTCACAGTTGCTTTAGAGAACTTTTTAAAGAAAAAATACTGGAAAATTGCTAAGCCTCTATAGCTATCTATCCCTCTTCCCTCCGCCTCCCCTGGATTAACACCTTGCTGTGTTTATGGATTCTTATATATGCAACAAAAGTACAGAAACCTGCTTGGGAGGTCAGACATAGCAGCCTCAGCAGGGGAAAGTAGAATCAGTTGCATGTCGACAATTTATTGAGTAAGTATGCTGCGGGAAGTGATACAGTTAGCAAATGAGACCCCGTAATGTTCCTGGGGGTTCTGAAGGCTGCACATTACTCACATTTTACCCACGTCAGGAGTTCTCTGTCACCCCAAGTTTCCACCTTCATCAGCCAGGTTCTCTTGTTTTTGATTGCTTTCTTTCTCCCATGCTTTGCACATTCCTAGAACTCATGTCTTTGGTTTCAGAACTTCTAAGTTTTTTTTAAGGAACTGTGGTAGTGCAACAGTTAAGCGCTCGGCTGCTAACCGAAAGGTTGGTGGTTTGAACCCACCCAGTGGCTCCTTGAGGAAAGACCTGGTGATGTGCTCCTCTAAAGTTGCAGCCAACAAAACCCTGTGGGGCAGTTCAGCTCTGTCACTTGGGTTTGCCATGAGTTGAAATCGATGCAGCGTTACCTAACAACATCAACAAGAAGACCAATAGGAGTTTTAGTGGATCCTTTGAAGCAAAAAGTATTTTTTGACCCCCTGCATGTACCAGGCATTTTGCTGGGCAAGGTGGGTGCAGTAGAGAAGGAGACAGGTGAGTTACCCCTTCTCCATGGAGCTTATATTTGAGCTCTTCCAAATGAGTATAATTGGATTCTTCTGAAAGTTAGTAACACTTGTGGTTAAATAGAGTCCCAGGTATCCCATGCTGGCCTCAGCCTCCCGGAGCATTTACCATCATCCTTGTGTATGGCAGGGAGTGTGTCCCAATTTTTGGTTCATAGCAGGTGGTCACCTTATCTATTATGTGGCAATGAGACGTCCACACTCGTATTAAATGGCCTGCAAAAGTCATGTGCCCATTTCTGTCTGTTATTAGACATTGTGCTAATTGCACGGGTGATTTAAATGTTAAAAAGGCATTAAAGCCTTTGTTGTAATAATTAACAAAGGATCGGTGGGTTACAAATGAATGATAATGCCATACTTTAAAAATTCAACATTACGTATCCATGCAAGGTGGTGTATGTTATGAAACATTAATATCCAAATGAGAGATTTGAACTGAATGATCTCTAAAATTCTTTCTGGTAGGTCCTTCTTGGTTTTCTAAGCTGTGGGCTCTAACTGTATTTTATCAGATGTCAGCTATGTCATCCTTTGAGGGCCTCAAGGAGAGGCCACCGCCTACCCGTGGTCATGTGCCAGTGTATTACCTGAAGCTTGGATAGTGGACTAGAGATTGCTGGTTGACTTCTCTTCTTTCTCAGTAATACAAGGCCTAGTTTTCTACCTGGACAGGAAGCTGCAAGGAATAAAGACCGTCCTTCAACCTCCCTTGTAGTTACGAGTGATTTAAGTTCTGGCTGATATATAAGTGAAAACAGTATGCGACATCCAGGAATTTTCCTTCCAGAGAGGGGGCCTGTCCTTCATCTCTTTTTCTCTCCTGCTGCCTGGAATGTGGACATGATGGCTGGATCTTAAGCAGTCACCTAGGACTATGAGGTTAATAACCAGAGATCAGTGCATCCTGGGCAACACTGTACATGTAGTTGTGCAGATTTTTCCCTGTGTAAAGGCCTCTGACTGAGAGTTTAAGTGGGGGCTGAAATTTAACCCAGGCTCTGCTTCCCATGCTGTGTACCTGGAGTAAGAAGGATGAGCCTTTTATGTTCCCAAAAGGACGACCTGCTTGTTAAGCCATGGGGCTGTGCCCACATGAAAAGGCTCCCTTTTCTAGGTGTTCACATGTACCCATGAGCCCTGATACTATGGAGTACCCCACCATCCCTGGGCCTGCCTACCTCTGAACTTCATTAATGGGAGAGAGAAATAACCCTTGATCTTATTTAGCCATTTTTTTTTTTTTGGACATTTTTAGTTACTAGTACCTGGGCCTAATTTTGATAAATATACCCCTTACCTCTTTCTTTGCAAGCATCACTTGGGATTCTTTATTTTTCTTGGTTGTCATCAAAAGACACCAATTGTACGTAACTTAAACCGACAGAAGTTTATAGGAAGGCTATCAGGAGCTCTCAGAATGGAGAGGCAGGCTGTAGAATCAGCCTTGGCCGTGGGCGAGAACCAAAGGCCGTCCAGGGGGCTTGGCAGCAAGTGCTAGAGGGTCATACGCTCAGAGCTTGTGGTCTGATCCGAGCTGCAGAATGGAGAGGCAGGCTGTAGAATCAGCCTTGGCCGTGGGCGAGAGCCAAAGGCCGTCCAGGGGGCTTGGCAGCAAGTGCTAGAGGGTCATATGCTCAGAGCTTGTGGTCTGATCGGAGCTGCAGAATGTGGAGGCAGGCTGTAGAATCAGCCTTGGCCGTGGGCGAGAACCAAAGGCCGTCCAGGGGGCTTGGCAGCAAGTGCTAGAGGGTCATATGCTCAGAGCTTGTGGTCTGATCCGAGCTGCAGCTCCTGCTGCGTACAATGACTCCATCCTCCTCTTCCCACCAGAAGGAGCTCACTCATGGTTCAGTTGTGTCATGAGGGCAGGGCGTCTACTTGGCAATGCTTCGATTGTTTATCCTGCCCCTGACTCTAGTGGGGTGGGTGGAGGAAGGCCCTGGCCCCTTGGCCTCCGGCTCTTGTATAGGAGAGTGGGAATCTGGGTGGATTGTCTCACTGCCTGAAGTGAAAGGAACGGGGGTGGTTGTCACATGCCTGCAAGTCAGCTCCGACTCACGGTGATCGCATGCATAACGGAATGTAATGTTGCCTGGTCTTAACACCTGTTTACAATTGTTGGTTTGCTCGAGTCCATTTTGAGTGCCTTCCAACCTAGGGGCTTATCTTCCAGCACTAGACTGGACAGAGTTCTGTTGTGATCCATAGGGTTTCCATTGGCTAGTTTTCAGAAGAAGATCACCAGGCCTTTCTTCCTAGTCTGTCTTAGGAAGTGCCACTGAAACCTGTCCACCATGGGTGACCCTGCTGGTATTTGAAATACCAGTGGCATAGCTTCCAGCATCATAGCCACATGGAGGCCACCACAGTATGACAAACTGACAGACAGGTGGTGGGAAGGGAAATTACTTTTCCAAAAAAGTAACCAGGCTGCTGGTAGGTTAGGGGATGGATGCTGAGCAACCAAAACAGAAAAAAAGGAAGAGAAAAAAGACAAAAAGACTATGGCAGCACAGGATGGCACCACTTTGGGTACTCTCAGTCAGAGATGAAATTGCACGCACGCTGCTTTCTCACTAACTGTCCACCATCAAGAAGTGAGAGCTAACTCTGTATTTATTAGTCCACAGATCGATCAGCAGCTCTGTACAGGGTACTGCCTGTCCTATACAGGGTACTGCCTGTCCTGTACAGGGTACAGCCTGGTCTGTACCGGGTACTGCCTGTCCTGTACTGGGTACTGCCTGTCCTGTACAGGGTACTGCCTGTCCTATACAGGGTACTGCCTGTCCTGTACAGGGTACTGCCTGGTCTGTACCGGGTACTGCCTGTCCTGTACAGGGTACTGCCTGTCCTGTACAGGGTACAGCCTGGTCTGTACCGGGTACTGCCTGTCCTGTACAGGGTACTGCCTGTCCTGTACAGGGTACAGCCTGGTCTGTACCGGGTACTGCCTGTCCTGTACAGGGTACTGCCTGTCCTCTACCGGGTACTGCCTGTCCTCTACCGGGTACTGCCTGTCCTGTACAGGGTACAGCCTGGTCTGTACCGGGTACTGCCTGTCCTGTACAGGGTACTGCCTGTCCTGTACCGGGTACTGCCTGTCCTGTACAGGGTACTGCCTGTTCTGTACAGGGTACTGCCTGTCCTGTACAGGGTACTGCCTGGTCTGTACAGGGTACTGCCTGTCCTGTACAGGGTACTGCCTGTCCTGTACAGGGTACTGTGCCAGATGCAGGAAGGGCATGATAACATCAGGTCCTCCTGCAGGGACGTTGCTCCGACTCAACAGTCACCAGTGTCTGTCTTATGGAAGTGGCCAAAACGGCTTCCAAACTCAGCTGCCCTGCCACCTGCCACCGACTTTTCCTTCGTCAGTCTTTAGGGAGCGTCTTGTTCACTTTGTTCCTAGAGGTGGGGTTAGGTCTCCACTCTGAGGGCCAAATGAATGTCACCTTGAACCCTGTAGAGGACGTGTGTGTCTGCCAAGTGTTATTTCATGTAACTTTGTGGGTTTTTGAATGAATAATTGACCTGTCATTTTAGTACTTGTAATAATATCTTTATAAGACAGTTAATTTTGATATCTATCAAAGATCTGTCTGAACTGGATGACAGAGATCAATTTCTTATTACAAAGCAAATCCAAACAAAAATCTACGCTATAGGAAAGCATAATCTTTTATAAGCATTTTATTATTTATTTAGTTGTTTGCTTATTGTTACTTAAGCCAGGAACCCATGAATATAGAAACAAATTATTGTCCCTTCCCAGGAAGAAAATGGTGCATTTATTACTCTTACATGGTTCTTCACTGTCTGCTTGTGTTGTTTGTAAGGCTAGGAGATGTCCTTTACTCACCGCATACTTGGGCTAGAGATAAACCTCCACTTAAACCATCCTGTAAAAATACTTGTTTAAGCTTTTTGTGAAAATTTCCAGGGGTGTTGACTCCATAACCTATTTTGGTAACTTGTTTCTTTGTCTTAGGCTCTTCTGTCCCTTCATGCAAAACCTATTGATGCTGTGGTCCAGTGTTTATGGAGATATTCCTTGGACTCACACCCTGTAAAAGGTTTACTTGAATATGAATGTTAAGTTGAACGCTGCAACCCATGTGAGCTGTTTTTCTGTCCTTTTGTGATGAATCTTTGAATGCCCAAAGGAAAGAAGAGTAGTAGTTGCTAACTGAAAGGCTGGTGGTTTGAGCCCACTCAGAGGCACCTACAAAGAAAGGCCTGGCAATCTACTTCTGAAAAATCAGCCACGGAGCACAGTTCTACTTTGACACACATGGGTTTGCCATGAGTCAGAGTGGGCTTCACAGCAACTGGTTAACTGATAGTAATAAAAGTATTGTTACAATTTATTAAGTGCTTTTTAATCCTAACCACAACTCTATGCGACACAGGCTTTTATTCTCCTCATTTTACAGATGAGGAAACCAAGGCCCAAGTTGGCCAAAAGGCAATAGAACCAGAACTTCAGAGATCTCATGCTTCTGTTTCCCCCAAAGGAGTAAATTAACAGACACTTTTATACTTGAAGGAGATGCAGTGTGTATCATGGAAGGAATGTTATGTTTTTAGTACAGGTTTTAGAATATATCAAGCTCCTATTTGACTCACACGCAGCTCTGTAGAAAGTGAGACTTGAGAAACCGTAAAAGATGTAGAAACCCCAGGCTCATTCTCTTTCTGTTGATCCGTTACAATCGGGGAAATTTACTAGTTCCTTGATGATACTTATTAAAAATCCTTTCCATGTGCTTACCTGCTTTCCCCTTTATTCGGCTCTAATGGGACAGAGAAATGAATTGAAACACTCCAGGTGGATGTGGGTTGCGTGCTGAGAAGGCCTGGATCCGTTTGTCACATCCCTCTTTAATGCATCTTGGACTTTCGTGGGTTCAAAGAATGAACAGTTGTGTGACTTTTTGATATTATCCGTTAGTTTTCAAGAAACCCCGTTGTTGGGGGTGAGGAGAAAGCTGGGGAGGAATTGTTGCCTATGTATTTATTGCTTTGAAACAAAGTAAGTGGAATTGAGTGTGTCTTGAACAGCAGCTTATGTTCTAAGTTCAGTGCTACTGTGACTTAGTGGCTTGTCTTTGGCAATTAGAAACGACCTTTGTGAAGGCAGAGGGCCCGGAAGTGGGCCAGAGACCCAGCACAGGTGGAGGCCTCGCTGAGCAGAGCTGGGCTTTGCACCGAGCTTTTGACAACCACTTTGGCCTGGTGCCCCGCCCTCTTCGGTCCGTTCTTACTGTAACAGAAGCATGGAGTTCAATGCTGTTGACTTCAAGTGGTCATTGAATTGGGATGTACACAGTAAATTCAGAATCTGGTTCTTAGATTGAAAGGGGATAAACAATCAACATTGAATTCTTACCTGTTACAGCTTCGTTGCTTAATAAATTGTCGCAGTGACCATCAGGAATGGTATGGATACCAGCCGTTACCTGGTTTATCAGAAGCCATCAGATAGCCCTCGTCTTCATGAGGGGTTTCCACGTTCATTCTGGCAAAAGCGTCCACAAACAGCAACGATTCCATATATGAACCACTGCATTACTTTATTGAACTGTAAAATAATATCTTGGAGAGAGAAACATATGAGTTGTAGAAATATTTGGAAGGAATTTGTTGACTTGTAAATGAAGACGTAATCGAAGAAAGGCCCTGGGCTCAGCGTCTGTAATTAAGAGAATAGATTCCCGAATGTTCTCCAGTACTTATGAAGCGTCTTCAGTCTTAGGCCTTGAGCTTGAGTTGTGGGGATGGCTGAGGCGTAGGGGCCTTTTCCCCCCAGTCGCAGAGGAGTGCCATACCGTCTGTCCTATGAGTCCACATGCCCTAGCCCTCTCGAAGATGCAGCCTAGCGTGTGGGCCGTTGGAGGCAGGCTTGGTCGTGAAGAAGAAAGGCAACAGGAAGGAGCTGCAGTGAACTATGTCCCTGGGTGGCACAAACGGTTAAGCATTCAGCTGCTAATCGAAAGATTGGCAGTTCGAACCCACCCAGAGGTGCCTCAGAAGACAGGCCTGGTGATCTGCATCCAAAAGGTCACGGCCTCAAAAACTCTGTAGAGCAGTTCTACTCTGCATGCTTGGGGTCACGTGGGGTTGCCATGAGTTAGAAGTGACTCCACAGCAACTAACAACAACAAAATGAACCTGGTTGGGGCCCCCATCCTGCCTGATTTCAGTTGCTTCCTCTCTTTCTCTTTCTTTTTTATTCTGGTAAAGTATATATAACATAGAATTTGCCATTTTAACAATTTTTTTATTGTTTTATTGTGGTGAAAATATAAATAACAAAACATTTGCCGATTTAATATTTTTCACATGTTGTGCAGGTTCTACCACTATCTGTTTCCAGATGGTTAAGGTTATGTGTCAGCTTGGCTGGGCCACGATTCTCAGTGGTTTGGCAGATATTACGTGATCATCCTCCCTTTTGTGATCTGAAGTGAGCAGCCAATCAGTTGAAAGGGGAGTTTCCTTGAGCGTGTGGCCCGTATCCAATATATATGGATGTTCTGGCAAAGCTCGCTCGCTCTTACTCCTGCATCCAGCTTGTTATCCTCTGACCTCTGGTTCTTGGGGCATGAGCCAGCAGCCTGCTGCCTGACCTGCAGATTTTGGGATTCACCAGCTACCGCAATCCCATGAGTCAGTAGCCTTCTCCCTGACCTGCCTTGGGTTTGTCAGCCCCTGCAACCGTCTGAGCCAGGACGTGCCTCCAGCTTGACGCCTGACTGACGGATTTGGGACTTGCCAGCCTCCACAACTGCATGAGCCATTTCCTTGAAATAAATCTCTCTATATATTTATATATACGCTTCACTGATGTTGCTATTCTAGAGAACTCGGCCTAAGACAGGCACCATTTAATGAAACTCAGTGCCTCTAAGGAAAGGCTTTCCCTTTCTCCCCCTTCCAGCCCCAAGTAACCATAATGAACTCTATACATATGACTATTGAATATAAGCGGGATCATACAATTTCTGCCCTTTTGTGGCTGACTTATTTCACTCAGCATAATGTTTCCAAGGCTCATTCATATTGTAGCATGTATCAGGAGTTTATTTCTCTATGGCTGAGGAATATTCCATTGTATGTATGTGCTGCATTCTGTTTCTCGAATTTATCTGTCATGGACATTTAGGTTCTTTCCACCTTTTGCCTGTTGTGAACAGTGCTGCAGTGAACATTGGTGTACAGGTTTCTGTTTAGGTTCCTGCTTTCAGTTCTTTTCGGAATATACCTACCGTTGGCATTGCCGAGTCATTAACCATTTTTAAGTATACAATTTAGTGACATTAGTTATACTCACCGTGTTTTGCATCCATTGCCACTATTTATGTCCAAAACTTTTGCATCACCCCACACAGAGACGCAGTACCCGTTAAGTGATAACTCCCCATCCCCTCCTTTTCCCAGCCCCCCGTAACCACTTTCCATCTCTGTGCGTTTGCCTGTTCTAGATATTTCATGTAGAGGGAATCATACAAAATTTGTCCTCTGTGTCTGGCTTCTGCTGCTTAGCATAACGGTTCCTACACGTTGTAGTGTTTATTAGACTCCATCTTTATGGCTGAAGACTAGCTGATTGTATGCATGTACCACATGTTGTTTAACTGTTTGTCTGTTGACGGACATTTGGGTTGTTTCCACATTTCGCGGTTGTGAACAGTGCTGCAATGAACATGGGTGTCCCTTGCCCTCTCTTTTTTTCACGTCTCAATTCTTTACCCCATTTCCTTTTTGAAGCAGTTTTGTGTCCATCTCCTCAGACCTGAAATCCTGTCTCTGAATGAAGTCTGTGTTTGTGTAGCGGCTGGGTGAGGTGCGGCTAATGGTTAGGTTGAGTTTCTTTGATTGTGTCTTATGGATCCGTACTGAGTGACGCAGAGGTGTTGTGGGTTAGGAGGAGCAACGAGTTCTCCCCTTTCTCGCTTATGTTCTTGATGGTATTTCTTCAAAAACTCTACAAAGTCTGTTTCTTCTCTGCTGCAGTGGTTCTCAGCTGGGGGAGATTTTGCTCCCCAGGGGACATTTGGCCATGTCTGGAGACATTTTGGGTTGTCAAGGCTGGGGGGCAGTGCTAATGGCATCTAGTGGGCCAGGAAGGGTGCTAAACATCCTGCAGTGCACAGGGACATCCCCCACAACAATGAATTATACAGCCCAAAATGTCAACAGTGATGAGACCAAGAACTCCTCCTCTACGGCAACGTCTTCCTGGCCCGAATTTGAGCTGCCTTTTCTGGAACGTGTATGGTTGCTGATTTATCCCTCTCAAGTGGAAAAAACTGTTTTCCTAAAGCAGATAATAATTTTATTTTAATTTGTATTGCAAACTCTCTTTGTAGACAAGACCGATCTAATTGCTGCCCCAGTGGACCACGAGTTCCAACTCAGTGGAATCAGAATCAGAGGTTTTGATTTGTTAGGAATCATGCCAGTTATCGCTCATTTAGATAAAGACAGCTGAACGCTCGACAGTGCAGTTCACGAGTCCATGTGTGCTGGTGGATAATAGTGGGGGCTTCCGGAGTTACACAGAGGTCCAGCTACTAGCTGCTGACCATTTGGGGTGATCACTTGTTTTGTGCCAGGCCCTATGCTATGTTTCTGGTCTCTCTCGCTGCTTTTGGGCTCGCCCTGGCTAGCATTTCCTCCAGGAAGCCTTCCTGGATGCCTCAAGCCCAGACTCAGGTGCCCTTCCCAGGTCTTGCTTGAAGATGAGCACCTGCCTCTCTGGTAGCACCATTCATGGATCTCAGCGCCTTGTTGACTCCGAGGCCAGGTCCTCACCTGTGCAGTTGACCGCTGCCAGACACGCGGTAAGGCCACCGCGTGTACTTGCAGAATAAATGGATCAACGAGATGGAAGGGCAACAGCTTAGCTTAATTACAACAGGGGTTATAGTGGAAAAGGTAGAGGCATGGAGACAGAAGACTTGTGTTTTGGTGTTGGGTCTCTGACTCCCATGTGTCAAATCAGTGGAGAAGTCAGTGGGCCAAATTCAATGATCCTAAACTGGGGGTCTCTGAGTTTCTCTTGAGCTCTCTGGTGTATACGGTGTTGTCAGTATGAAAGTTGATCTGTGTTATTGAAGACAAAAGGACGTCTGGAGTCTGTAGCAGCCAGCAAGAACGTAATGCTGCTAAAACGTTGAGTCGGACTCTGCCGCTCCTCTGATCGATATCCCCCTTCTCCGTTAGAGTAGAAATGGGAGTTCTCGCCTGGAGCATCCAGCCCCTCAGACACTGGTGGCCGTCACCGCCTCCTCCTCCTCTGCCCCTTGGTCACTTGGCTCCGGCCATGCTTGCCTTCTAGCTGCTCTCTCACTTCCCAGGAGCTCTCCTGTCTCAGCCGTTTGTAACTGCTTTTCCCTTCACCTAGAATGTTCTTTTCCCAGAGACCTGCAGGACTTGTTCTCCACTGCTTGCAGGTCTCTGCTCACATGTCACCTTTCCGTAAGGCTGTTGCTGGCCACTCCGTCTCAAGTTGCAGCCCGCTCCTGACTTGTCCTAACACCCTGCTCTGTTTTCTGCAGAGCACCACCTGGCATTGCGTATATTTTAATTTATCTGGTTTATCCCACCTCCCTTGTAGAATGTAAGCAAGCACTGATGGCAGAGGGCTGTTTTTTACTTGTTATTATTGAACTATAGCGTGTATATGGAAAAATGCACACATCATATGAAGAGTGTGATGATTTCTCACAATTGCAACACACTCAGGTTATCAGCCCCCAGATCAAGAAAGAGAACATTGCCAGCCCCCTTCCTGCCCACTTCTAGCCAGCTCTCCCCACTTCAAGGTTTACTGCCATGCTGACTTCTGACATCACAGATGAGGTTGGATGACAAGGGTTTTCCTTAGGTTCTTTGACTGCTGCATCCCTGGCACGTGGTTATTGTTATTGTTAACGGCCGTCGAGTTGGTCGCCTACTTAATGGTGGCCCCATGGGCAGTGGAATGAAATGCTGTCTGGTCCTGTGTCGTCCCTGAGATCAATTGTGGATCAGATCGTTGTGATCCATAGAGTTTTCACTGGTTGATTTTTAGTAGATTGCCAGGTCTTTCTTCCTAGTTCTTCTTAGTCTGGAAGCTCTGCTGAAACCTGGTTGGCATCCTAGCAGCAGTGAAGCCTCCACTGGTGGTGGCAGCTCATGAGGTGCGTTGGCTGGGACTTGAACCCAGGTCTCCCACGTGGAAGGCGAGAATTCTGCCCCTGAACCACCGGTGACCTACCTGGTCCATTGTAGGCACGAGGTGAACATTGATAGAGTGGATTAAAAAAATATGAGGAGAGAGACCTTCACATCACATCTCATTCAGCTGGATTCCTGAAGCTGGGCTGTTATTATGGATTAATCCCAGTCTTTGGAAAATGCAGTTAGAGCCGTTTGAAATATCATCCACTTGCAAGATGCTGGCCATTATAACTTAGCCAACTACATTTGTCATTTGTTTCTGCTGGGTTGACTTCAATTATTTAAGCATTCTACCTGTGATCTCTTAAAGTCCACTCATCTTGTTCATAATTTTAATTTATTGTCTATCCTGTTTGCTAGGCACTTAATCAAACATTTCCCCGGTGATTGTCTTACAGGATTATTTAAGTTCTTCTCAGCTTTCAACTACACTGTAAATTCAGCCAAGCATAGTAAATATGCGCCCAATTTTACCCTTCAGTCTTGATATTTTTTCCTGGCTGGAATGATTGTCCATCCCTGTACCTAGTCATCTGCTGCTATCAGGGACTTTGAGCATTGGTTGCTATTCCAGTGGAGTGCCTACATTAGAACTGCAGCCTGAATTGTTTGAATGCAGTAAGGAGTGGTGTGCCATCAGATTCATTGCATGGCTAACTGTTTGAGATTTGATGGTGAGTTCAAGGATGCAAGGCTTCCTGGAGGTTTGGGTTAGAGCTTTCTCCAGCTGTAGCAATGTCTGCAAATCCATGGATATGCCATTTACTACAGAGTCATTGTGTAATTGATAGTAAAATTACTGGGTGTTTGTCCAGGCAGATGGCAGAGAAGTGTCCAGAGGAATGGGTACCTTTTGTCACTCTTACAAGGTCACCGTGTTGACGATGGTGGGACTTGGCTGTCTATATGATGGAATATTATGCAATCATTAAAAATCAAGAATATTAATGAGAGTAACTTGAAAAGCCATGATTTTTGCCTGAAATCTTGGCTTTAAAAAAAAATGATAATACATAGCAGATATCTGAATAGATGTTTTATTTTATAGTTTCTCAAAAACTATATGAAGGTGCCAGCCCATATTTTTAAGAGTTCTGACATACTGTCGTTTTAACTGGAAGGATTTGAGAGATAGAAATGGAACTTGAAACAGTTATTTGGGGAGTGGGTTGGTGGGATGGTCATATGTGAGTAGTTAATTAAGAGGAGCTAGTTTGTAAGGGAACCTGCCCCTGGGTTAGAACTATTCAGTGTTTAACCCAGGCCAAATATTTAGGACTGTGCCTACTGCCCTCTTTTTTCTTTACAGAAAATGCCTTTGACATGGAAATAATGTAATCCATCCCTCAACTGGTACACTGTTCAAAGCTCTAACAATAGTACTGTGTGCTAACATAGACTCTTGTTTTACTTCCTAGTATTTTATCAGATGGTCAACAGAAAATTATAGGTTTAAAGTAATGGTAGTTCTGCTTATTATTACTATTTTTTCTGTCACAACGTCATTAATTTTCATGATCAGATCATCTGTGGGTCTGTTTCTCTAAGAAGTTGCTAAGTGTCATATTCTTGCTGTCCTTCCTCTCTGTCTCCCCACCTATCCTGTGGTTTTAGTTAAATAGAATGTGTGAATACATTTTGGTGGCGCAAAGCCTTCACCATCTTATTGCTTTGTGGTATGCTTTTCTCCTGGTATGATTTCTTTAGTTGCATATCAAGTTATCAAAATCGATTGGATAGAAAGCAAAAATAGTGGGCATTGTTAGACTATTTGGAGAAGGTATTCTTTTTTTTTTTTTTTTTCATTTTGAAGTAATTATAGATTCATAGGAAGGGGCAAAGGTGGTACCGAGAGAGTCTATGGTATTAGCTGTAAGTAATGAAAGACCCAGCTCAGATCGGTGACAGTATAAGGAAGGAAGTTTCTCCCAGTCGTTCTGTCGTACATAATTATAGGCGCTCTGGTGGCACACTGGTTAAAGCACTCAGCTGCTAAGCGAAAGGTAGGCGGTTCGATTCCACCCGCTGCTCCACTTCCATAAAGATTAAAGCCTTGGAAACCCTTTGGGGCAGTTCTGCCTTGTCCTGTAGGGTTCACTATGAATCAGAAGGGATTCGACGGCAATGAGTTTGTTTTTTTATAGAACGATACCAGATCCAGGAGTTTGACATTGGTGTAATGTATGCACGTATTTCTCTGCCATTTTATCACAGGTGTGTTTGTGTGACCACCGTTGACAACAAGGTGCAGAACGATTCCACCACCCCAAAGATCTCCCTCTTTACAGCCACACCCCCTCACCTTCCCACCATCCCCAAACACTGGCAACCACTAATCTATGTCGTATCTCTATAATTTAGTCATTTTTAGAGTATTATATGTAAATGGAATCAAACGGTTTGTGACCTTTTCAGGCTGGCTTTTATCACTCCACATAAACGCCCCTGAGATCCATCCAGGTTGTATGCATCAACTAGTTTGTACATCCTTATTGCAGAGTGGTATTCCATGGCTTGGATATACCACAGTTTTTTTAACCATTCACCTTTGGAGGGACATTTTGTTTTTTTTCTAGCTTCTGGCTGTCACAAAGTGGATCTTTACAGCCGTGTAGGACTTTTTATGTGATCGTGATTTTCATTTGTCTGGGGTAAACGCCCAGGAGGGCAGTGCTGGGTTATATGGTAAGTTTGGTTTTTTAAGAAAGTGCTGAATTATTTTCCAGGGTGGTGGTCCCATTCCACATTCCCACCAGCGATGTCCGAGAGGTCTGGCTTCTCCGCATCGCCTCCAGCTTTTGGCGGCGTCACTGCTTTATTTTGTTCATTCTAATAGATGTGCAGTGATGGCTCACTGTACTCCCGGTTTCCTTGGTGGCTAATGATGTTGAACATCCATTCATATGCTCACTTGCTGTCTTCTTTCATGAAATGTCCCTTCATGTCCCTTGTTCACTTGTTAGTTGGATTGTTTGTTTCACTGCTGTTTATTTTTGAGAGTTCTCCGTATACTCCAGACAGTAGTCCCCTGTCAGATATGTGGTTTGCAAATATTTTTTTTCCAGTCTGCAGCCTGTCCCCTCATCCTGCCCAGAGGGCTCTTTTCCCTTCTTAATTTTGATGAAGTCCAGTTTATTGATTCCTTTCCCTATGGACTGTGGTTTTGGTGTCATATCCAAGAAGTCTCCATCAAGCCTCAGGTCCCCCAAATTTTCTCTTATGCTGTCCCCTGAAAGTTTTATAGTTTTACATTTTGCGTTTAAATCTACGATCCATCTTGAGTTAACTTTGCTAAAAGGTGTGAGGTTTAGGAGGAGGCTAATATTTTTTGCCTGTGGATGTCCAGTTGTTCCAGTATCATTTGTTGAAAAAATTAGCATCCCTCTATTAAATTGCTTTTGCGTCTTTTAAGAAAATCAGTTGACACTACTATGTGGAAGTATTTATGGTTTTTCTCTTCTGTTTTATGGATCTGTGTGTCTATTCCTCCACGAATCCCGTATAGTCTTGATAATTATAGCTATATAATGAAGTTTTAAAATTGGGTAGAGTGATTCTTCCCACTCTGTTTTTCCATTTTGATGGTAATCTCTTTCGAAGACTCAATTCACTGCCTTTCTTCCTCCTTCTGGTGCTCTACTTTTGAAAATTAGCCAATGAAAACCCTAAGAATCACAACAGAATATTATCTGATACAATGCTGGAAGATGAGTGCCCTGGGTTGGAAGGTACTCAAAATACACAACAGTGGACTCCAGCATACCAGCGATCATGAAGATGGCACAGCACTGGGCAGTGTTTCATTCTGTTGTACACGCGGTTGCCATGAGTCGGAGCCAACTCAGTGGCAACTACAGCAACAACAAGCTTGTAGTCTGTTTTATTTTATTCTCTGTATGGAATCCATTTTTGAGCATGATTGAGAGGATAGGGCCTGGCTCAGCAGGATAGTGCTGTGATCCTTGAGGTATCCATGCCTTGGGCTTAGGAGAGGCACGTGGTGGCTACACTGCTGGTTGCTGGCATTACCGTTATCAAATTAGATACTGTTGAGTCTTAGCTGCACAAGAGCTAGTAGTTTGACTATGGCTAAGATGCGTGGTAGGGAGCAAGCCTTCCCTATGTATTTAATCTAACCTCAGTGGTTTAAATATGCCATTGACTCATCATCTTCTATGACCTTGTGGCATAAATCTGCATGGAGCTACAGTTCTTTAAACTTTAGTCAGGTTTCATTTCTGTGGTTTATGTGTAGCATCTTTGTTTGGGGGGCTTCTGATTATCCTGCTGTCTATTTGCTTACCATCTCTTTCAAGTTCAAAGGCCTCTTGATTTCTGACTTGGTAGGAAATTTTTCACCATGAGTAGAGATGGATGTGGGTGGATAGCTGAGAATACATAGGATTTGATTGTTATACTACATTAAGAGAAATGACGTAAATAATTTGGGGGGAGTATAATATAAAATCTCACTTGTGTTGAGGGTTTTTATAATGCAAGTGGAAATGTACCGCCATTAAATTGATTATACCCCCAAACTGCTAAACATCATTGTAAGTAGATAATTTCCTATGTAGGATATATAAGATGCCTACAAGGCCATTTCATAACCCATTATATGCTGCTAGTTGAATTATATCTCCTCTCGTGCCTGGCCCCCAAATTGCCTGTTTTTGATGCCTGAAGTTCCACCGTTACGAATTATTATTATTACTGTTGTAAGTTCTGTACCGCCAGCAATCTTCTCTGTTAGATTGCCAGTTCTTCTGGGGTTGGGATGTGTTAAGCTGTTCCCGCTTATAAGGGCTGAGCTATTGAATTGAATTTTGATTTCCTTCACGTTTTTCTGAGTACAGTAGTTTGGAAGAGGAGGAGGGCTCAGGGATAAGCCCGGAGCCCAGATTGTCTGGGAGGGTGGTTTAAGGCATTGCAGTGGTATATCATCATTTTCAAAAGTTAAAAAAAAAAAAAGACTTATACTAATGTAGAATTAATGTGTGTCAAATTCAAAGCATTAATGTGGCAATCAATAATATGGGAACGCTGGTTGAAAGGCATTTTGAGGAACTGAGTTTTTATAGGCTGTAAAGGAATGCTAGACTATGATTGCTAGTTTAGATCCCACACTGGTTAATGTCCTAAAGGGTAATAAAACAGTGACCTGTTTGCCTTTTTTTACACTGGACATAAATCTCCAGGTCATGGTGTGACTTCACCAGCTCTGGCCTTGAATCACTGGTAAGCAGCAAGTCAAACAATGGTGTCCCCTAGATAAGTAAATAATCTGGGGTGGGCTTGTTAAGTTCTGTCCCAGTATAACAAAGAAAGAACATGCTGTATTTGCTGCTCCTTATTTCCAAGTTTTGGATAACTTTTTCTACCTGTAGTTTGTGAAGCTACCTGGAGGCTGCCAATATCTGGGTTTTATCAACTTTACAGTTTTTGCGTTTGGCTGGTGCGGATGGCTGGTCTACCTGCCTGCAAGGTGAAGCATGTCAGAGCTTGCAATTGAACCATTTGTGACATTTTCATTGCTTTTCTCCTTCTCTGTTGACATCTGGCACTTTTAGATGCAGCCCTGTCTCAGCTTCTTTCATTCAGTCTGTACGAGTGCATTTATAGCTCTCAAATATGCTTAACATGCTGCCAAAGAACACTGGGCAATTGGAGGAGAGGGAAATAGAGTCCTGAATGATGTACGTCTTTGCTGTCTTGGACTTAGAGTTAATTGGACACATCTCTGCCACACCCTACCTGTGTGACCATGAGCAAGTCAGTTACATAATCTAAACCTCTGTTTTCTCACCTGGAATGGTTTGAACTATGGCGCCTACTTTGTAGGGGTATTGTGAGGATTCAAATAGTGCCTCACCACCCCACACCCGTTTCATAGCAACCCAGAAGGACAGAGTAGATCTGCCCCACTGGGTTTTCAAGGAGCAGCTGGTGGCTTTGAACTGCCAACCTTTTGGTTAGCAGCCAAGCTCTTAACCACTGCACCACCAGGACGCCAGAATAGTGCCTAATACATAGTAAGTTTACAATAATAATTATCTCTGAGAGCTGTATCTTACTATTTTTTTTTTTCTCGTTATTTTACATATACGATACTTCCTAAGGGATTTGCAAACCCAGGTGCTTAAAAGACCCAGGGTGGAGCACTTAAATAACCGGGGGGCTTTACAGAATTTAGTGCAGAGTCAGGGAGAACTGGTGATGGACACCTGGTCTCCCTGCTGGCCAGAGACTAGTGATTGTTAGGAAGGACAGTGACGGGGGAGAGCATTTCCACTAAGTGAAGGTGGACCGCCACTGTGCTTCTCAAGTTGGTTGTTGCCATATGATTTGATGCTACAGCTATTTTTTTTTTTTTTATTATACTTCAGGTGAAGGCTGACAGAACAAATAGTTTCTCATGAAACAGTAGTACACATATTGTTTTATGACATTGGTTAACAACCCCACAGCATGTCAACCCTCTCCCTTCTCGACTTTTTTTTTTTTTTTTTGGTGAAAATACACATAGCCAAAGATACACCATTTCAAAAATTTCTACATGCATAGTTCAGTGACATCGACTATGCTCTTCCAATTGTGCTGCTATTCTCACTTTAGATGAAGGCTTACAGAACAAAACAGTTTCTCATTTAACAGTTAGTACTCATGTTGCCTTATGACAATGGTTAACAACCTCACAACACATCAACACTGTCCTTACTCAACCTTGGGTTCCCTATCACCAGCTTTCCTGTCCCCTTCTGCCTCCTAGTCCTTGTCCCTGGACTGCTGTGCCTCATCAGTCCCATTTGGTTTTATACGGCTGTCCACTCCCCTGCTGAACGGTGAACCTTGGAAGTGACTTCACCACTGAGCTGAAAGGGTGTCTGGGGGCCATACTCTTGGGGTTTCTCCAGTCTCCTTTAGGCCAGTAAATCTGGTCTTTTTTTTGTGAGTTAGAATTTTGTTCTACATCCTTCTCCAGCTCTGTCCAGAACCCTCTGTTGTGATCCCAGTCAGAGCAGTCATTGGTGGTAGCCGGGCATTATCTAGCTGTACTGGACTCACTCTGGTGGAGGCCTTGGTAGCTGTGGTCCATTAGTCCTTTGGACTAATCATTTCCCTGTATCCTGTTCTCTTCATTCTCCCTTGTCCCGAAGGGATGAGACCAGTGGAGTATCTTAGATGGCCGCTCACAGGCTTTTAAGACCTCAGATGCTACTCACCACGGTAGAATGTAGAACATTGTCTTTATAAACTGTGTTATGCCAGTCAGGCTAGATGTTCCCTGAGACCATGGTCCTCACAGCCCTCCACCCAGCAATTCAGTCCCTCAGGGAGTTTGGATGTGTCTATGGAGCTTCCATGACCTTTCCTTGTACAAGTTGTGCTGGTTTCCCCTGTATTGTGTACTGTCTCCCCCTTCACCCAAGATACCACTTATCTATTGCCTATTTAGTATTTCCTCCCCACCCCTCCCATCCCTGGTAACCAACAAAGATTGTTACTTTTTGTGCGTGAACTTTTTTATGGGTTTTTACGATAGAGTTCTCATACAATATTTGTCCTTTTGTCATTGACTTATTTCACTCAGCGTAATGTCCTCCAGTTTCATCCATGTTATGAGATGCTTCACAGATTAATTGTTGTTCTTTCTTGTTGCGTAGTACTCCATTGTGTGTATGTACCATAGTTTGTTTATCCATTCATCTGTTGATGGGCATCTAGGTTGTTTCCATCTTTTTGCTATTGTGAACAATGCTGCCATGAACATAGGTGTGCGTATGTCTATTCAAGTGACGACTCTTATTTCTCTAGGATATATTCCTAGGAGTGGGATTGCTGGATCGAATGGTATGTCTATTTCTAGCTTTCTGAGGAAACGCCATATCATTTTCCAAAATGGTTGTATCATTTTGCATTCCCACCAGCAGTGCATAAGAGTTCCCATCTCCCCGCAGCCCCTCCAACATTTGTTATTTCCAGTGTTTTTGATTCATGCCAGTAATGCCGGGGTGAGATGGTATCTCATTGTGGTTTTAATTTGCATTTTTCTAATGGCTAGTGAACGCGAGCATTTCCTCATGTGTCTGTTGGCCATTTGAATGTCTTCGTTGGTGAAGTGTCTGTTCATTTCCTTTGCCCATTTTTTAATAGGATTATTTGTCTTTTTGTTGTAGAGGTGTTGGATTTTCTTGTAGATTATGGAGATTAGACCTTTGTCTGACTTGTACTGTCCAAAAATTTTTTCCCAGTCTGTAGGTTCTCTTTTTACTCTTTTGGTGAAGTCTTTTGAAGAGCATAGGTGTTTGATTTTTAGAAGATCCCAATTATCTAGCTTATCTTTTGGGGTTTGTGTATGGATGGTTATGGTTTGTATCCTGTTAATGCTGTGTATTGAGGCCTGTAGTGTTGGTCCTATTTTTTCTTCTATGAACTTTATAGTTTTAGGCTTTACATTCCGGTCTTTGATCCATTTTGAAGTAGTTTTTGTATATGGTGTGAGGTATGGGTCCAGTTTCATTTTTTTGCAGATGGATATCCAGTTTTACCAGCACCACTTGTTATAAAAGACTGTCTTTTCCCCCATTTGATGGACTTTGGGCCCTTGTTGAAGATCAGGTGACCATAGGTGGATGGATTTACATCTGGGTTCTCAATTCTGTTCCATTGGTCAATGTATCTGTCTTTGTACCAGTACCAGGCTGTTTTGACTACTGTAGCTGTATAGTAGGTTCTGAAGTCAGGTAGTGTGAGTCCTCCAACTTTCTTCTTCTTCTTCAGTAGTGCTTTACTTATTTGGGGCTTCTTCCCTTTCCATATAAAGTTAATGATTAGTTTTTCCATCTCTTTGAAGAATGTTGTTGTTATTTGGATAGGGATTGCATTGTATTTATAAATTGCTTTGGGTAGAATTGTCATTTTCACAATGTTGAGTCTGCCTATCCATGGATGCTACAGCTTTTTAAGAGAAGAGTCAGGTCTTGCTTTTCATGTGTTCTTTTCCCTTCGTAAACGTTGGCAACTGGTTGATATAAAAAAACATGCTTTGTGGGCTGAGGGAGGTATGTTTGTGGGCTGCGTATGGTGGGCCACCAGTTTGCCATATTAGCTCTTGATTGCCTTAGATCAGAGAACAGGAAAGGCAGGGTTTTGCAAATTAGACCACGTTAGAACTGGAACTGACCACAGTGGTTGTTTACCTAAATCCTCTCCCTTTTACAGCCAAGATGGTTAGATTTTGGCAACATCACTCTGGCTGTTAGTGGTGGTACTTGGAAATGAACTTCTTCCGTTTTGGAGGGTATAAGGTTTAACAGACTCACTTTGGAAAGACTCAACATGCATGGAAAAAAAAATAAGCCTGTTGATTATTGGAACAGAGGAGAGAATTACACCAAAATTTTTAACAGTGGTTATGGTTATTTTTATTTTCTTGTTTATGCTTTTTATGTACTCTCTTATCTATTTAATCTACCCTGCTCATTAATGCACTTCACCTAATATGCTTCCACAATGGATATTTATTGCTTGTATTATCAGAAAAAGAAATCAATGCTATTAAAAAAAGAATTTATAGTGGAAATGCCTCGACGTGTGATAATATGACCATTGATCAGTTACACGGGCTGCAGAGTGTTGCCACAGAAGTGATGATTCATCGTTTCATTTGCCCCAGGAATGACAGTGCATCTTATCTTGCTACTTAGGTATGTTTTGATGGGTCTCCTTTAAGTTTGCAGTGTTTTTTTTTCATGGGACGGTTTCATGTAAGTTGCTTGTCCCACTCTTCGGCAGATTGCCTGCAAGGGATACCTTCTGTTTTGGCAAAGCCAGGGGCATATCCTGCTGGGCTTGGGTCCACCAACTGTTGCAGCCACCGCGTCTCAGCTGTTATACTTTTACACGCACCGTTGTTAGCCATGCAGAGCTTTGTGGTTCAAACCAGGCCACATCTGTCGTGGGTGAGTCCCATGACCTTCAAAACCCAGAGCAGAAAGAAATGCAGGATACTTGTTGAATCTCCAGGCTCTCCTGAGACATATCATTTTAGAGGGCTTATTTAAAAAGGCTTTTTCTAAACTTATTTTGTAAAAGGTTCTCAGTGTCATTGTTGTGCATTGGCAGCAGGTTTACAGTGTTGACGATTTGAATAAGCTAGTGTTGCTCAGAACATGGTCTGACTACGGATCCCAGAGTTGCAGGGAGGGGACCCTTGTTAGTAAAGGTCAGTCTTGAGCCTCACCGCAGAGCAGCAGAGTCGCCGTCTTAGGGATGTCTCCCTCTGCCATCATTTTGCTGTCTTTAGCTGCCATCAAGCTGGCCCCCGATGCATGGCGGTGCCTCCGCGCACATCGGAGCAAAGTGCTGCCCGGTCCTCACCATCCCCACGATCTGTGGCAGACTGGACTATTGTAGCTCATAGCTGATTTTTGGAAGTGGATTGGCAGGCCTCCCTTCCGAGTATGTCCTAGTCAGGAATCTCTGCTTAAACCAGTCTAGAATCAGGAACATGCAAACCTCTGCTGAGAGATGGGCAGTGGCTTTGCAAAGAGGTGCCCGGACCAGGAAGTGAACCCAGGTCTTCCCCTTGAGAGGTGAGAATTCTACCGCGGAATCACCAGTGTCCCCGCAGCAACATGTTCAACCAGCAGTTGGGGCATTTAAGGCTGTGTGCCCAAAGGGACATCTTTTTCTTTTTTAGAGAGGTGGGCGTGCCTATGTGGGGTTGAAAAGCTGGCACTGAGATGTATGGTCAGGAGGTGAATTGGGTACCCTCTGTAATGCCTAGACCTCCTAGAAAGTTTGCTTTTGTCTTTTATTACATTGTGAAGAAGTAGTATACAGTTTGGGGAAAGATCCTAAAGTCACATGACTTGGAAAATGTTTGTGGTTATTGCAAGAGGGGGAACTGTATTTCTAGGTTGAACACGCTGGTGGATTTGGTTATGTCTTCCAGAAATAGTGATGTGTCAAATCAGGGTGCTCTCCCCTGGAACTCACCGCCGTGCTGCGCTGCACGTTCCCCAGCACCAGGGCGTCGGGCCGTCTGGTAGCTTCATGAGTCTTACAGGTATTGCCATTACTAAGCCGGTGTGCCAACAAGAGGATCCCTAAGGCTTTATGAAAGTTCATCTCTTCCATGGAATTAGCAGTCTTTTGAATAGAAGAAGCAGAAAACAGGAGAAGTTGAGTTCGCCTGACTTGTGGGAATGGGGTAGGTAGAGAGAAGGAGGACGGAGGGTTTGACTAAAGCATTCTAGGTCCCGTTTTGTACTTGGGGAAGGAGCATCAGTAGGAAGTATGCCGCAAAAGGGACAAAGGAGCTGACTCTCAGAGTGCTGTTCAAGTCTGTAGAGCAACATGTCTGAGGCATTTTAGCTGAAGGAGGTTTCTTTCCTCCACTTTTTTTCTTGCTTTTTTCTATGCTCCACTGTCCTGTAGGATGCACTCACACATTTTTCACTTTTCTAATGGTGGCACAGTGGTTAAGCTCTCGGCTGCTAACTGAAAAGGTGGGCAGTTTGAACCCACCAGCCGCTCCATGGGAGCAATACGTGGCAGTGTGCTTCCATAAAGATTACAGCCTTGGAAAACCTATGGGGCAGTTCTACTCTACTCTGTCCTGTAGCGTCGCTAAAAGTTGGATCCGACTTGACGGTAGTGGGTTTGGTTTTTGGTTTATTAGCAACAATAAAATAGTAAAACACAGGTGAAATTAATTTCAGCAATATGTTTTATTTAGTCCAGCATACCCAAAATGCCATCTTCACATGTAATAAATAGAAAAATATTAATGAGATATTTTACATTCCTTTTTCCTACTAAGTATTTGAAATCCTCTGTGTGTTTTACACTTACATCATATCTCAATTTAGGGAAGCTACGTGTGGCTGGCGGCTACTGTACTAGACTCCCAGTTCTGAAGGCTTCTAATCCTCAACTCTCAGTTAAAACGTGCACATATGTCCACATAGAACATTCTCTTTTTCTGTTTCAGAGAAAATGAATTGTTTCTCAACGGTTAGTTAGTGTTAATGGAAAACCTTCCTGTGTAGGCTGTAGTGTTAGAATGCTCCTTGCAAACCTGGTAATAATTTTCAGGAATTATCATTTTTATTGTAGTATTTTTTTAGTGCAACTGGGGAATTTTTACAGTGTGAATTTTTTCAGTGTGAAATCTCTTAAAAGGACAATCAAAAAACACTGTTTCTTCTAGCACCTAGGGTTGGGCATTGAAGTACCAAGTAGGGTCCTTGAGACAGAATGTTTAAAAATTAGAATTGTCTGGGAGGTTCTGGTTGAAAGGTCACTTTGTCTGCGTTAGTCCAAACGTGTTCTGTGCTAGCATTTACGTTTGGGTCCTTTTTATCCTTATTTTTAACAGCACCTAGATGCGCAACATTGATTTGCATGTTCTAGGCTCTCAGACTTTGTATGGGAGCCCCAGTGGAGCTTCTCTTCCCTCCTGTATTAGAGTGCCTGGATTTGAATTCTTTTCTCTGCCATGTACTAATGTGACCTCCACAAGGCACTTAAACCATTCTGTACCTCGGTTGCTGGTTTTTAAAGTGGAAATGATAAGAGGATTTACCCTTCGAAATTCTGGTGAGGGTTAAACAAAATAATCCAGTCGAAGAGCTTAGCACAGTGACTCGCGGCACGTTGTAAAAATTAAAAAAAAGACAGAAAACATCAGCTCTCATCAGTGCCTTTGTTAATTATTTTTAGAAACTAAAGCAGTGCTCAAGGAATTTTAGAGTTGAATTTATCTCTTTGACATTGAGATGGAAATTTTAAAAACCCTTACTTCTTCCGGAAACATATTTTTTAAATCTTTGTTTTTGTCACAATACCTTTAGCTTCATTTTCTCATTGCTTCCACTGTTTTATCTTGAGATTGAGCACCTCCTCACTTGGCATAAAATAATTTTAATAAGAACTCTGTGCTTAGAGCCCCTCTATTAAAGACCACCACACCCCACACGCAAGGGTGAAGACAAAGTTCCTAAATGCTCTTCACAAAGTAACTTTTGTATTCTTCTTGATTTTTCTGAAGCATTGGTGCCTGAATAAACCTTAAGTACCACGCATGATTTCTGAAACACCCAAAATCTGTACACTTTCTTTTCTTCATTTTTTGATTCTGTTGTGTTAAATATCAAAGAACGGATTGACCCAAACATGACTGGCATGAAAGAGCAACCCAAGGTCTCCATTAATTTCTAAATACCATCCATTCCTTTCACCTTTGTATTAATTACGCAGAGGTGGTATTTAATGACAGATTTGTTTAATAAACCTTTGTAAGTAATACTTACAGGAGAGGTCTTTTTCGTTTCTGTTTACAAAATTCACTGAGAGTTTCTGTCATCTGCAGTCCCGTACCTTGGTACGTGTGTTGTATCAACTTGTTCCAGGGCCTTCTGCCGTACATGTTCTGTCTTTCTCATCTACTGTCTAGAAATCAAGGAACAATTTATTTCATTCAATTTTGCCTGAGAGGGAGCCCCAAAGATACAAAATATGCTTTCAACATCAGTGTACTTCTTTAAACAATTTTTTTTAATTCCCCTCTTAACCCGAGTTTGATTGACTGTGTTGCAGAGTCATAGAAGAATTTAATTCAGAGTTGAAAAGTCTGCCTGAAATTGATTTCATTCATTTTCTTGTATGGTAATAGATACTGAGAGGGAAGAAAGAAGTATTGAATGGAAGCACTCAGGTTTGGATTTGAGCTTTGCTGAAGTCATAAAACCACTTTTCCATTTGACTCTTCAGCTGAGTCCTGCAGTGTAATTGGTTAAAATCAGACAGGGCTTCAGAAAAAGCACTACTTTAAAAAACAACAAAACAAAACACCCACGTCGTTTAGTAGCTATAGTTTCTTCATCAGAAAAAGGACTTCTGGTTAAATAACCCTGTTTCCAAATAGGGAAAAAATTTTTTTCATGTGATCACTGTAATAAATGGCTTTTAGAGCTAGTCAGAAGTCTGAGAGATAAGTGCTTCAGCCATCTGGATGTGATCTGGCGAAAAGTTTTATGCGGTTAAAATTTTTTTAATTAAATCATTTTACTTAAGGATTGTAATGGCCTTTTAAGTTATTTGCATTGAGACTGAATAAGTAGGTTGTGTTATTTCAAGCTAATGACTCCTCTTCATGCAAAGCAGAATGCAAGATATTCCTTCAGATGATTTCTTTCTGCAATGGAAGAGAACAAAGCAAACCTTGCTCTTGCTGCAAAAGAAGCGAATCTAACACCTAATAAAAGTGGAGATACAAAATGAACTTGTAGCCCTGGGATATTCTGACCAGCAACAGTAAAGTGGTTGCCTGGGCAATACTAACCCAATTCCTTGTTTGTTTGGGTTTTTTTCTTCTTCTTTCTTTTAAATGCCAGGGACAGGTCTACATGGACTGAATCAAACAAAGCTGATGTGTGAGGTCTGTTTCTCAGGAGGGAGAAATGGTACCATGGGCTTTGAACATGGCAGAGAGTGTTATATTTAGTAATGTATCTCCTTCACAGCCAGAAAGCATATTGGCCCATGAATATGTTCTCATGGTTGTAGACAAGCCTGAACCGTTACTAATGACAAAATCTTTACTGTCCCTGTAGAGATGAATTGCCGTAGGCTTAATTTATTAGTTATCTTTTACTTAGGTCTTCCTTTTCCATTTGCTCATACCTAGCTACAGAAGATGGGGTCTGTGATGGTGCCATGGTAGAACTCTCTCGCCTTCCGTGTGGGAGACCCGGGTTTGATTCCTGGCCAATGCACCTTATGCACAGCCATCACCTGTCTATCAGTGGAGGCTTGCCTGTTGCTATGACGTGGAACAGATTTCAGTGGAGCTTCCAGATTAGAATGGACTTGGAAAAAAGGCCTGCAGTCGACTTCTGAAAATTAACCACTGAAAACCCTGTGGATCACAGATGTATTTTAGTATGTACACATAAGCCGTTGGTAAATGTGGGAGTGGAATAGACACGTTGCCAACCAGAAGCACAGAGCTCTGGAGAATAGACATACACAGGCCACCGAGCAACTGGCTGGCCAGGAAGTAAGTGGTATCTCCAATTTGGCCCTAGACATCACAGGTCTTTGGATTTACTAGGCTGAAAGCTTTGGAATCAGGTCACCCCATTGTGATGTGTCCTGAGGAAAGAGGTGAAATGGTTGGATGTGTCCTGAGGAAAGAGGTGAAATGGTTGGAGTGCGAGCCGCAACTAGAAACTTTTTTAATCTGATTGCTAACCATTTGGCCTAGAGTCTATGCCGATGATATGTTTTCTGTCATCAACCATGGTTGGGGATTATCTTAGCTGGTATTTTTATTGCCTTGAAGCTCACTTACCTCTCAGCTTTGGAAAAGTGAATTATCTGCTTGCTACTGTTGCATTTTGCTAGAGTTGATGGGTGTGCCCTGGTTCTGAAATGGGCACCCAACAATACTCAAGTAGGGTTCTTTTCTCCACTTCTTTTTGTTCTATTTAAAAAAAAAAAGTAATATTCATTCATTATTTGCCTTGGAATATATGTATAAGGAGTCCCATGTTGGCGCAAGCTGAAAGGTTGGTGGTTCAAATCTACACAGAGGCACCTCAGAAGAAAGGCCTGGTGATCTACTTCCCAAAGGTCACAAAACCAAAAATACCAAACCCATTGCTACTGAGTCAATTCCAACTCATAGCGACCCTATAGGACAGGGTAGAACTGGCCCATAGGGTTTCCAAGGCTGTAATCTTTACGGACGCAGACTGCCACATCTTTCTCTCCTTGGGGCAGCTGGTGGGTTCAAACCGCCAATCTGTGGGTTAGCAGCTGAGTGCTTAACCACTGCACCACCAGGGCCCCTCTCCCAAAGGTTACAGACATTGAAAACGAACAGACTACAGTTCTACTCTGTAACACATGGGCTTGCCATGAGTTGGAATTGACTCAGTGGCAACGGTGTTTTTTTTTTTTTTTTTTCCTTTTTGGTGTGTGTATAAATGACTCAACTGCTTAAAATGGCCAATTTATGAAGTTTATCCTTTCTTTCTCAGGAATAAAAATTTATTAGACAGTCATGGTTAGAAATTTTCAACAGAAGAATTTATGTCATCAGTATATCACTTTATTTGCTTCTTTAATTCAAGTAGTAACTTAATGTTTGTTTCTGCTTGAAGTAGGAGGTGATGACTTTCTTTTTTATAGACAATAACCAGCGTTTATGTAATTGTAATTGGTTATTCTCCAAAACCCACTAGGAACATCATCCTCCAGCATTCTGCCGGTACTGTCTGAACACGACTTCATCCTAAAGACGGTGCCCATCTTGATGGGAAGAGTAACTTAGACAACTTTTTTTTATATTGTTACATTATCTGTTTTCTGAGGCTCATGCAGAAAGTTTTTCACTTGTGATACTTATTTACCTTTGAGCAGGTGTGGCTATTAACTCACAGAGATGTTTACAATTCTGAAAATTTAATTTTTTAAATAATAGCTGTAGCATAGTGTTAATTGTACAGGTTTTGGAATAGTATCTGTGTTCAGGCCTTTGTGTTCTTGGGCAGATTACATACTTTTTCTGAATAATTATACCTAAGCCATAGGCTGATTGGAAGAATTGTATGAGCCAATATATTGTCGACATTTGTAACAGTGCCTGCCTCATGGGCAATAATTGATTTAGTAAATAACTTGTTACTGTGTTGGGCTTCCTGGGCCAGGCCCTGGGTGGCCAACTCAGATGGACATAGGGACTAGACGGAAAATATTGATGATAAAATGGAACTGGGTGGGGCGTGTGGCCAGCTGGAGGTTCATGACTGTTCGCTAAAGGGCTAGTCGCTAGTCAGATAGTGTATGGTTGTCATTGGAGATGAGATCCATACCTTCTAATTAAGCGTTAAAGAAGATATTGGGATTATTTCCTGGGTTTTCACACATTGGCACCTAATTACACAGATGTGCACACACGTGCACACACAGTGGATGAAACACAACACCTGCATGGATGTCGGTATTTGTCACATTGGCCATAAGCATGCAAGCTCGGGGCTGTGTTTACTAATTACTTTTGTCCTTAAGGAGTTCCTGGGTGGCCAAATCGTCAAGCGCCTCTACTGCTAACTGAGAGTGGCAGTTCAAACCCACCCAGAGGAGCCCCAGATGAAAGGCCTGGGGAGCAGCTTCTGAAAAGCCACAGCCTTGAAAACCCTATGGAGTGCAGTTCTACCCCCCAGCACATGGGGTTGCTATGAGTTGAATCGACTTGATGGCAAATGGTTTGGCTTTTGATTTTGGGAGGATATTAAGGATTCACAGAGATGTCACCGTTGAAAATTGGAAGCCTAGACTTGTGACATTTGGTATTACGGAAATGCTACCCATGATTAAGCCTCATTTTCCTGATAATATGATGGAATGAAGAGGTTTGTTTCTTTGCAAACCAGACAGTATTAAAATGGACTTGAATAGTTGGTCGATTTTTTTCTGTCTGATGTCAGATATTTGAAGCCGGGAGCCCAATTCATTTTTAGGAGGATGCCTCCAAGAAAGAGTGAACAGTGACCATTATTGATTGAACATTGTGGTATATTTCATATGTTCATCACACACGTGTAATGAGCCCCATTTTACTTGGGTTTTGTAAGTGTGCCTTTTCTCAGACCTGCTAGGAAGCTTGTGTTTTCAGTTGTGAAGTTTGTAAACTAAGACAGAGTTAAGAGTGGAGGGCTGGCTGTTATTTTTCATCCCTCGTAGTCTTGCCTGATTTAAAAAAAAAAAAGATTCTGCCTTTTGAAATTGGTGTTATTTTAGAATAAAATAAGGAGGAAACGTTATTTTGCTTCTCTGCCTTATACCACTTGGTTTTACAAGAGTATTCTGTGTTTTTCCCCCGCAGGATATTACATAGCTATGAGATTCTCCTTTCCCTTGAATTGGCTATGAGTTTCAGTAATCTATTTTGCTTAAAAAAAAGAAAAAAAAAGAGAAATTATGGCTGAATGTTAGGTCTCTTTATCACTTTAGATGATGAAATTCTTCTTCTTTTTTTTTTTTTTTAGTTCGGATAATAGAGTGCATTTGAATATGATAAAATAGGTAATCTACGATAATATAATTTATTGTATTTGAGGTTAGTTCGGTATTATAAACAACTAGACAGACCATTTGTAATGCTGTAGTTACAAAGGAACACACTTCTTGATTCTCCTTTTTGCAACACTCACCAAGTACATTTTACTACAATTAATTGAAATATAAGCACAAAGGAAGTGAGAGACTGATCAGAATACTTAATTACTTTAACTATAATTTGGTACTTTTGCCCATTGTAGCCGCAAAAAAGATAAAGATTTATTCATTTTAGACTATTGTGTGGGATTTAATGTTCTTAAATGCTTTTTAAAATTTAGAGAAAATTGTGCTTTAGGGAGATTTCACCATCCTTGAGGGGTCTTTAATTTGTTTGTTGTATGAGCGGTTATAATAGATATAAACACCCTGCTTACCAGCTTCTCTGCCATTCTGGAAGTCTATTCTAGATGTGAAAATGTGAGTGCCTATTGCTTATTTTTAGAGGCCTTATTTTTGGCTGTTGCTCTGGCAGAGAACTTGGACTTCTTACATAAGTACCATCCATCCATCATCATTCTAAATAATTTCCATTTTGGCACTGGGGAGCCGGAATTTCTTTGTTCTGATGTTTTCAATTTTGGATGGAAGCTGACCGATTCTCCCAGGCTTCTAAGTCCTTTGGAATGACCTAGAATTGGATATACAGTTAAGTGGAAATATCGTCAGGCGTCACTCACTATTTTGCTTTGGGTATAACGAGAAATGGGGCCATGTTGTAGATGGAACTTTGGGATGTTCTCTTGATAAACGCACTCTAGTGTTGGTTCAATATAAGGTAAAACAGTAGTGTGGAGGTATGCAGTAAAAAAAGACCCGTTGCTATCGAGTGAATTCCGACTCACCGCAACCGTAGAGGACAGAGTAGAACTGCCCCATAGGGTTTCCAAGGAGTGGCTGGTGGATTCAAACTACTCATCTTTTGTTTCGCAGCCGCATGCTTAACCACTGTGCCGCCAGGGCTCCGAAGAATGCAGCAGTTATTTTAAAATGCATGGTGGCCATGTGTCTTTCTGGGAACACCTCACTCTCCATTCATCCCAGATACACGGATGAATTTGTAAATGGGTCACCTTTGGCAAACGCAGGTGTTACTTGTGCTCTGTTTTTCTGTTCATACATTTTCAATTTTGGAAGAAAAACATTCCCTATCAATATGTAACAACATACATTTTTGTCCTGTGTAAACTCGGTGACCCTTTATTCTCTCAAACAGTAAGACCTAAGAAAAGACAACTATGAGGTAGAGCTTAGAGGAGTGGGGTCATTGTGTGAAAAATGTTCAGCCTGTGAATTAATAGGAAGGTTAAAGCAGCTTTAAAGTCGTTTCTCTGTTTTTTTCTCCCAAATTCAAAATCTCTGTGCAACACTGAGAGTAAGGATTACGCAGAATCCTCCTGAAATACAGCCAGGCAGATGGGATCCACATCTGCTTTTATATTCCCAGAATAAAAACATGTATTGTTATAAGCTATGTCCAGTGGCTCTGGGAAGTTAAATCATGCATATGGGAAACAGATTTGTCTTGCTATCTTACAGTAATAGGTAACTCTTAGGATATTTTTATGTGAAAGGATTAGGCCTTTGGGTCTGGAAACATTTTTATCTTTTTTGCTTCAGGCTGGGGATGTGATACATGCAGTAGAAGTTCTGAAAGGTGATGGAGTTTCTGAAACTCCCTGATGAAAATACCTGCCACCCATTTCGCTTTTGGCATAGCAACCAGCTCGACTTCAGATTTCTCCCGCTGAGTGAGACATCAGCGTCGTTGGCTAGTTAATGATATTGGTTTTGAAATCTCCACTTTTATCTTGTCAAAATTGAGAGAATCAACTTCTCCTTGGTGATGTAAGTCGCTCGATTTTTCTTTTCTAAACCTGTTTCATTATTATACTATCTACCCCTTGAAGACTGCCCGAGTTTGGCAAACCTCAGGCCTAGGTTTGTTAGTGCAGCAGATGGAAAGCAAGGGAGACAGGCAGTGTGTGTTGGTTGCAATTGCACCAGAGATGACTTCTTGGAGGAGTGATTCCCTGCCCGTGTACCATGTACACCAGTTGGCTTCTCTTGTGTTTTCTGTGATTGTTGAACTACCACCATCCCAGTTCCTTGAAGCGCTATAACCAGTCAACCAGTTGCCGTTGAGTAGATTTCTACTCATGAGGACTCCATGTGTATCAGGGTAGAACTGTGCTCCATTGGGTTTTCAATGGCTGATTTTTCAGAAGTAGATTGCCAGACCTTTCTCCTGAGGCGCCTCTGGGTAGACTTGAACCTTCTACCTTTCTGTTAGCAGCTAAGTGCATTAACCATTAACATAATGCAGGGACTCCTGAAGCTCAGTAATACAACTAAAAGCCTCCTCAGCATTTTGCTGACAAGTGACTCGAGCTCCATAAAGCACAGTGGGCTTGTTGCTGTAGAAGTTGGTGGAATATATGTTTGCATGATGCCACCTCCTCCCTCTTGTTATTCTCCTGATAACCAAAGGCAGATTTACACTTACTATCTATTCTGAAGAGTGAAACTACGTATCTTCATAAGCATGCTCTATTTTTAATTGTGTAATTAAGTTGCTGACATAGCAAGTATGCAATTTCACATTTAAGGTAAGGATCCATAAAGGCATTCATTTGCATAATTTAATTTTCTGCACAGAAGATATTGAAAATCAATAGCAAGATTCATAGCCACACCATATCATTGCCACGCGGCCACTGGTTGGCTGTTTGAACTGGGAAGAGTACAAAGAGTTTTCCCATTGATTGGATTTGGTGTGCTGACACCGTGGCTTTGCTTGGGAACCACGCACGGTTTCTGTTTGCACGTCTCTGCTCCTTGCCAAAAAAATTTTAAGTTCCTTAATATACTCTGCATACCTTTTTCACTGCTATTCAAATAATTTTTAAAGTTGTTAAAGAAAAAAACCCCTTATCATGTGATTAAAATGCATTTGAACAGGGGGCTTAAAACTTGTTTTGTTTGTTGTGTTTTAAATTACAAAAGTGCCAATAACACATGATTAGCTGAAAGGAAAAGAAATCACATATTACTGACATAGATTAAATAAAAAGGGAAAAATGTAAATATAGTCGCTTTTAATGAGTAGCTTATTTTTTTATTTTTATTTTTTTTAAATCTAGTGCCAGGATGTAAGGTCCTTTTGCTACCCTGTTTGTTTCTGAGCTGTCTCCCTCCAGAATTGCTTCTGAGGTACTCAGTTAGGATCAGTCCCTTCCAGCTTCACGTTTTAGGCATTTGCTCTTCTGGTGGATGACTCTGAAGAGCTCCAGGAAGAGAAGGTGGTATTTCTGCTTGTGCTTGTGGTTTATGTAAACACACACACACACACACACACACACACACACACACACACACACACACACACACACACACACGTTACCCTCTTCCCCCTTCTAGAATGCAGACACCCTCATCTTTCTATCGTTTATGTAAGTAGTCATTCATTCATTCACTATGTATTGAACACAGAGCATGTGCCATGTGCCAAGCTCCACTGGGGTGGTAGGCTTCCAGCAATTGAGGGATACATATGCTTCTCATTCCCAGAGAGCTGATGGCCCTTCATACATCACTCAGCATGCCCTGTGGAACCATCCCCTGTCCCCGATCCTGACCTTGCTGTGTGTGGCACACGACATTTAGACAGGCAATTCTGCTGCTCAACTCCTTTCCACCCCAGAGCAGGGGCAGATTACCCAGTAAGCAAAGTAAGCACAGGCTTCCATTAAGCAAGGTATGCACGGGCTTACTTGTGTTTACTTAATGATCTGCAGGGCACAATTGCACCTGTTTTTCACTACATCTTACCTTGTTTATTGGGTAATCTGTCCCTGCCCCAAAGGAAGGCATATGGATGGCTGGGAAAGCATGTGTTCCTTTGGGACCCCATTACTTTGCAATGCCAGGAGAGAACCTTTTGATGTTTACCTCTTTTGTTTCTTGAATTGGATGTATCTTTGTAAATTTGCCTTTGAAGTAATAGTTTTGTGGGCCTGGGGAGCTGGCAAATGGGATCCCAAGACCAGTGGTCTGTATCTATTCTAAGGAGCCCTGATGGTGCAATGGTTAAGCCCTTGGGTAATAACCGAAAGGTGGTTTGAACCCACCAGCTGCTCCATGGGGAAAAAGACCCGGTGATCCGCTCCCATAAAGATCACAGCTTAGGATGCCCTATGGGGCAGTTCTACTTGGTCATACAGGGTCGCTATGAGTTGGAATTGACTCGACGGTAAACAACAACAACACACCCCTTCTAGATTCAGACTCTTGCAATGAGGGTTTACTTCTAACAGCTTGGACATTTGACAGTTACCTGATGAAGCTCTGGATTCTCTCTGGCTTTCTGTTCTGGCAGGAGAGGTAATACAGCTGCCAGCGCTGAAGCCACTCCAATAAGAGACCTTACCGGCAGCCTGTGTCCCTGTCCACTACCTCCATGATCTCAAAAGTTCTGAGAAATGTAAAGCACCTCTTCTTCAGGGAAAAAAGGGGGAGCTTCTAGTGGGGATTGCAATTCTAGAAGCATCTTCCAAGTAAAATGAAGGAGAAGGGGTCTCTTTTGGAAAGGGCACAGGAACTACTAATACCCTTGAAAAAAGCCACATTCCTTTGTTATTGTTTATACTTTGTTCATTGGTTTGTGAGCTTTCAGGGTTAGAACTCTGTTTTTGCTCATTTCAGATTTGTTTGTCTGAATTCTGAAGTTAATGCCACTGTGGTGTGATTTCTGCGGCAGGCTATTCAGTTTTGCTTGGCTAGCCGTTTATCAGTGTTTAGACTTAGCCTGTTAAGTGACAAGCTATGAGGGCAAGAGTTGGGAATGTCAGTTGAATGGGACCCTAGATCTAGCTCACCATGGAGGTCCATGGTTCTTGTCTCTGGCTTCAAAACAGAATCACCTGGGGAGGTTTAAAAACATTTACTGATGTCTGGGCCTCATACCAGACCAGTTAAATCAGAATCTCTGGGAATGGGGCCCTGGCTATAGGTATTTTTTCAAAGCAGCCCAGGGTTGAGAGTGTTAAAACAAAAAATCATCTTAAGCCATAATAGAAATTGTTTGAAGTTTATTTAATATACGATTTGCAAATCATGGTAACATTTCTATTAGAGAGTAAAAAGTGTTCCGAAGATGAGAGAACCTTTTAGGACTTTTGTACCAGGGCTTAGAACCGGTTCAAACTGGTTCAGTCATGGCCAATGAAGCAAAACCAGAACAGACCTGAATTTTTTAAATTTGGGTGATCTGGAACCATAACCAGAACGGGAAAAATTATAGGTCGAAGCCCTGGAATGGGAGACTGGGAGGAGGCTCAGCAAGCCCTTTCAGGAGCCTGATGCATGAGATTGGATTGTTGCCAGGACTTTGGAGAGCGACACGCATTGAAAGCAGTGCATTTGGCTGCCATCTTTGAGCGTGGTAGCGCTGTTTCTAACTCTGCACAAAATTCCACTGGCAAGAGATTTGGTTGCTATACAATGCATATGTTGCCGTTGTTTTCTAAGAGGGAGATTAAGTTTCTAGCAGGGGTTTGACCTGTAAATTTTCCTGTTCCAGTTGTGGTTCCGGTTCTCTTAAATTTTAAAAATTCAGGTCTGTTCCAGTGTTGTTTCCTCGGCCATGATTGAACTGGGAAGACCTGATTTGAAGCCCTGTTATACATCCAGACTTATCCACATTGCCATATAAAAAGGGCAGGAACAGAAATGATAAAAAAATTTGTGGTTCATAAGTATTTCATACAACATTGTCTTGAAGAACAATTAAAATAATTACTGTTTGACCCTAAAATATAGCTCTAGTCTGACCTTTGGAGTCTTGTTGCCTGAAACTGACTGAGTTCTTCAAAAGAGCACAATGCTCAAGGCAAAATGGTCTTACTAGTTTATTTAGACCATTGCTTGACTTGGGTGGCTTTTCCAAACCAATTTCTTCAAGGTGCAAGGTTCAAAAGGACATCTAATGGGCAATGGCCTTGGCAGGTCACCCCCCTGCCGTGGACCCCAGAAATCTGGATTCCACGAGAATTAAAACTGTTTCCTAGGAGTTAGAGCTCTGTTCCAAGCATGGCTTTTTCTGGATGGAGAAATTGATGATCAAGCATTAAAGTGACTATTCAAAGTCTACCCTTGGTATCATTCGAAAGTCTTTGGCATACAGAGTTCAAAAAAGTGATCTCAAACTGCCGTAACAGGTAATTGGTTCATGGAACTACAAAACCTCAGATAGGGCTGCCTTCAAATTGGCTTTGTCTAGGGCTTACATTTTGTCAGCAGAATTGATGTGGATTTTCTTCCTCTGGCTTGCTCCCATTTTTGAGCTTCTCTGCTGATCCCTTTCTTGACCCTCAGGCACCACCTTGAGGGCTTCCTGCTCATGTTTTTACACCTTCAGGAGGAGAGAATAGTCTTTCTGATTGGCAGACATCTCCATGTCCTCTATGCCTCCCACCCCCCAACCCTACCCCCGTCAACACACCAGTGGGCCAGGGAAATGGTTTGCAGTGATTAACTGGCTTAAGCCAACAAGGCTGACCTCTGGAGTTGGTGTGGGTGGGGAGGATGGGAGGGGGTCATCCAGTACCTTACACATGGTTAGGTGCAGTGCAGTGGTGCTCAGTGGTAGAATTATTGCCTTTTATGCGGGAGACTTGGGTTTGATTCCTGGTCAATGCACCTCATACACAGCCACCACTTGTTGGTCAACGAAGGCTTGCCTGTTACTATGATGATGAACAGGTTTTAGTGAAGTTTCCAGACTTAATATGGACTAGGAAGAAAGGCCTAGTGATCTACTTTTGAAAATCAGCCAGTGCAACCCTGTGGATCACACCAGTCCGACCAGCAAGCCATCATGGAGATGGCATAGGATCTGGCAAGGTTTTGTTCTGTTATGCAGGTGTCCGTGAGTCGGAGGCTGACTTGACAGCAACTAACAAGAACAACAAAGTGGAGCGGGGTATGATTTTTCTAAAAGGGGAGACTGCCCTCAACGGATTTCTTGTTGTGTGTTGTCAAGTCAATTCTGACTCATATTGACCCTGTAAGACACAGTAGAACTGCCCCTTAGGGTTTCCTAGGCTATAATCTTTACAGGACCAGATCGACAGGTCTTTTCTCCCATGAAACCAGTGGTGGGTTTGAACCACCAACCTTTTGGGTTAGCAACTGAGTACTTAACCATTACGCCACAAGGGCTCCTTTTAACAAGTATCTACTACATTAAAATTTAAAAACAGGCATTAAAAAAAAAAACGTGATATGCTCAGTGCTGAATTAGGTGTTCTGCTCACAGTGGCTTGTGTTGGCTTCATGACGGGGCTTCAAACCGGTTCTATGTGGTTCAGTCACGGCTGACAGAAACAAGGGCAATTTATGCATTGCATCGTAACGAAATCTCTTGTGGTCGGATTTTGACTCAAGTAGGAAACAGGCAGCGGTGCCCTGGTCAGAGATAGTGGCTGACTGTGCCTCTTGGAATGTGTGTTGCTCTCCACAGGCCTGCCAATAAGCCAGTCTCCCTCATCAGGCCCCTGGAAGGTTCCTGATACAGGAGATTGGAGCATCAGCTCCTGAAAGCATCATCAGGCTCCTGTTGCAGGAGGTTGGAGCATCAGCTCCTGAAAACATCATCAGGCTCCTGGAAGGTTCCTGATGTGGGAGATTGGATTATTGGCAGGCAAATGAAGAGTGACACACCTTCAGAGAGGTGAGATCTGCTGCCATCTTTGAGCAGGGCACCACTGCCTGTTTCCTACCTGGGTCAAACTCCAAGTGCAAGAGATTTGGTTGCTAGGCAATGCCTATGCTGCCTATGTTTCCGCGGCCATGACTGAACTGCTTAGAACTGGTTTTTTAGTGCTGCTCGTAACAATCCTATGAGGTTGGTATTTTTAGCTTCACTTTTCAAACAAGGAAGCTGAGGCCCAACTCTATACACTAACGAAAGCCATGTTTATTTTTCTCCTGGTCAAGACATTACTTTATTCTTTGTCTTGGTACATAGACAAAGGATTATTTGAGATTATTTAGACAAATCTAACTCAAAGAAGCACACTAAACAGATACATAAAAAACTTTTCCACATGCACAGAAAACGTATAAGCCTACCAGGTATTTATTTAGCATGGTTTAGTGGAGGAGAAACTAAACTAGGAGACTAAACCAAACCCAAACCAGTTGTCGTCAAGATGGTTCTGACTCACGGTGACCTCATGTGAGCAGAGTAGATCTGTGCTCCGCAGGATGTTCAGGGCTGGGATCTTTAGGAAACAGATCTCCAGACCAGTCTTTGATGCACTTCTAGGGGGGTTCAGACGGCCGTGTTTTCAGTTAGTAGCGCTTAACTGTTTGCACCACACCACCCAGGGACTCCTAGATAAGGAGACTAGGAGATGGGAGACTTTATTTTTAGCCCCTAGAAGATTCAGCTGATAAACTACATTGGGCTCTGGATCTCTCATCTGCAAAATTGTGGATTGGATCGCATGGTACCTAAAACCTTCATTCTACTCTAAGATTGGCTAGTTACTTAGATTTTGACTTTGTCATTCAGGACCAATAACCAGATGTGCATTTACTTTTCAGATGTGTATTTGGATTTTGAAGGACCTCTGGTGGTGCAGTGGTTAAGTGCTTGGCTGCTAACTGAAAGGTCAGCGGTTTGAACCCACTAGCTGCTCTGCGGGAGAAAGACCTGGTGATCTGTTCCCGTAAAGATTGCAGGCTAGGAAACCCTATGGGGCAGTTCTGCTCTGTCCTATAGGGTCGCTATGAGTCTGAATTAACTTGACAGCACACCACGAAAACAACAACATTAGTATCGTGTAAGAGTCACATTTCCCTCCTAAAGGGCTCATCTCTGTGGAGCCTCTTTGTTCTTTGTGCAGAGTGTGATTTCTCTTGCAGCTTGTCTTTGTAGTTGAAGTGTAAGCAGAAAGTACTTCATGTTTCCTGATTGTTCTTGATGACTGTCACCTTGTCAACAAGGTTAATACCATCACAGTGGTGTTGTTATTGTTGCTTCAATCGACATATTTGGAATGGAGAATGTTGAGTTGGTATAGTGTTTTCCTGGTGCCATCTTAATCTTAAATTGAATATACAGTTCCCCCAACCATTTTCTTTGCTTTTTAAAAACAACTTAATTTTGTTTGGGGATATTTAAATATTAACAAAGTTAGCTGGGCTGTATTGTTCGAGGTGTAATTCCGTTTCATTTTGGATTCTGGGCACCTGTGATATTTGTCTTTCTGCACGTTAGTGCTTTCAGGTGTGGGCTCATCACAAAATAAATTTGCATCATGAAGTGTCTGGGAGGAGGGCTTTAAACACTGCAGCAAGCAGATGGAAGCTCTCAGGAATGGAGGAGAGTATTTTTGCTTTCATATGGCTGATTGAATTCATTATGAGTTTTTCAAAAATACATCATTAAGTAGTGTTTCTTTGCTGAGCGTTGTTGACCTTGGAGGAGTTCTTGTTTTGTATCCTCAGATGCAACAGGTGACTGTTTGTGCCCTAGAGATGTGTTGTTGTTAGGTGCTGTCAAGTTGCTCTGACTTGTAGTGACCTTAGGTACTGCAGAACGAAACACTGCCGCATCCTGCACCATCCTCATGATCATTGTTATGCTTGTACCCATTGTTGCCACTGTGTCAGTCCATCTCGCTGAGTGTTTTCCTTTATTTCGCTGACCCTCCACTTTACCAAGCATGATCACCTTCTCCAGGGACTGGTCTCTCCTGATGTCCAAAGTATGTGAGACTAAGTCTCACCATCCTTGCTTCTGAGGAGCATTCTGGCTGTACTTCTTCCAGGACAGATTTGTTTGTTCTTTGGGTAGTCCATGGTATATTTAATATTCTTCATCAACACCATAATTCAAAGGCATCAATTCTTCTTCTGTCTTCCTTATTCATTGCCCAGCTTTCGCATGCATATGAGGCCATTGAGAACACCATGGTTTGGGTCAGGCACATCTTAGTCCTTAAAGAAACATCTTTGCTTTTTAACACTTTAAAGATACCTTTTGCAGATCTGCTGATTGCAGTGTGTCATTTGATTTCTTGACTGCTGCTTCCATGGGTGCTGATTGTGGATCCAAGTAAAACGAAATCCTCAACAACTTCAGTCTTTTCTCCGTCTATCATGATGCTGCTTATTGGTCCAGTTGTGAGGATTTTTGTTTTCTACTTTGTTTTCCAAAGGATGTGGAGGTTGGTATTCCCCATGGGGTGTCTCCCAGGCCACACATGGTGCTGCATGATCAGTGTTTGGTAGCAGAGGCCGCAGCTTTGATGCAGGGATGCTCGTGTTTGGTTTCCTGGTCTGTTGCATGCGTACCTGTGTGACCTGGGACTGGTGACTTAGCATCTCCAAGCCTCACTGCCTCCATCTAGACAAGAGATGGAATGACCCCAGCTTTGCACACTGGACATATGCTATACTTGTAGATGGAACCAAAACCACAGCTTCCACATCTACTAGTTCTGTGACCTTGGGCAAGCTTAAGCTACTTATCCTCTGGAAGCTTCTGTTGGCTTATCTACAGAACATTCTGATAATTGTATCTACTGCTTGGTGGTGTTTTGCAGGTCAAATAAGATAATGTATGTAAAGTTCTCAGTGTACCAGCTTCCTGGCACAAAGTAAAGGCTCACTGTTAGCTTTTACTAATATTAACAGTAATCATTGCTAATCTCTCTGGATTCTCCTGAAGTTGATTTTTTGTAAAATAACCTATTGCCGTTGAGTCAGTTTCAACTTACAGCGACCCTATAGGACAAAGTAGAACTGTCCATAGGGTTTCCAAGGAGTGGCTGTTGGATTCGAACTGCTGACCTTTTGGTTAGCAGCTGAGCTCTTAACCACTGCACTACCAGGGCTCCTAAGTGAGCTATATTCAGTCATCCCCCAGGTATGTGTTTCTATGATCACCCATACCTTTGAGTCTACTCCAACTCATGGTGACCCCATCTGCGTCAGAATAGAACTGTACTCCATAGGGTGTTCAGTGGCTGATTTTTTGGAAGTAGATTGCCAGGCCTTCCTTCCAGGCCACCTTTCGGTTAGCAGCCTAGTGCGTTAGCCATGTGCGCCCTTCCTGTGACTCAGTGGGGTGATGACTCTGTCTCATTATGGGTCTCCCTCTCTTCCAGCGTTGACAGAAGGCTATGTCGGGACCCTGCACGAGAACAGACACGGCAGCTCAGTGCAGATCCGCAGGCGCAAGGCTTCTGGCGACCCATACTGGGCCTACTCTGGTGAGTTGAATTGTTCTGATCGCGATCACACAGGCCAGTTAACATCTCATTAAACTCACTGGAAAGCACACTTTTAATCACTTTCACGCCTGAGTTCTATTTGTTCAAACCTTTTATAGTTCACTGAAAGTTGAAGTAGTCAACCGTGTTTTTCCTCAAGGTTCTAAGTGCTTTAATTTATCTCTCCCACCTGTTTTCTCAACCTGTTTTTTTCCCCTCAATTTGTATTTATTTCTGAACTTTGTTAATGAGTTATTGTTCCAAACTTGTAATTTTCCAAGAGACACAGCATTCTCTATTCTCTCTTTTCGGGTGCTGTGATTTCAGAGAGCAAAAAATAAAAGGCTAGCCTTGAGTGGCTAAATGTCTGCTAAATATTACAGAGTATCAGATGGCAAAATGGTCTGTTATGCTCGAATCCAAGAAATGCAGTGTTATTTTCAAATCAGAGCCTGTTGATTGAATATATTTCAGCCCTCTACTTGATGGTATTCTGTACTTCTTTTCATTTTTATTTTTTACTTCTAGCCTTTGAGCCAATGAAGAGATAGCGTTGATTACTCTGTTGACTGTTACACTGGAAATGATTTTCTTATATTTTAAGAGTCCAAAAAATAGACATACAAGAATATGCAATTCTTTCTGGATTGTACTTCTAACAACCTCTAATAAAAAATATGATAGATGGATTGGTATTTCTAAAAGAGATTTTTGGTGCTGAAAAATATATGGAAAATGTATGCTAGCTAATTAAAGAGGAAATGCTCTAGGAAGAGAGACCACTTTGGAAATTACTTTGGCACTCAGTAATTCAGATTCTTTGTACGAATCAGCTTGGAGGCATGGAGCATTAGTCTCAATAATAAATCTACATATTATGAAATGTTGTTACATATAGAACTGAAAGATATTATTTGCATAATGATGCTCTCTTTTCCATCCTGAATTTCTACCTGCGGATGCTGTTAAATTTATGTCAGTGTGAATTTATAGGCCTGATCTTTAATTACACCTTATCTATTGGCTGCTCGTATCCTTTGGTCTATTGATAAATCTCCTGCCCCTCCTGGGAGAATAGCCTATCTGTTTTGTTTTGCAGGGAGCAGATAGTGATTCTAAAGTCTTCCATCACAACCAGTTCCTTCTTATTAGAATTATCCAATTAGAGCCTTGTTGTCACTCTTTCTGATAAATGAAGGAAATTGGGATATGAAGACCAGAACTACATGTATATAGCGTCTTGCCAGGAAGCCCAAAGAAAATGTGTCATTTTGTACCCCGTGGCTGTGATATCGGTTAGAAGGAGACGTAAAGTGGCCTGCTGTTTACAGTTCATCAGTTTAGACTAATAATGCTGTTAGTCAGGAAATGGGAAATTATATCCCATCAGCATCTGCAGTTGCAAATGCCAGCGAAGGATTGAAAAACCCAACACTTTTCACATTCCTTAGTTTAGAATGTATGTAAGTCGTGCTGTCTTTGGGGTGGGTTGATGCTTGGTGTCTTTCACCCTGGTGGACTTAAGGAGTGTCCTTCTTAGATTTCTGGGGTGCATTGTGTCTGGATTTGGGTACTGCCTGTATTAGTGGAGGGGCTCATAGTTCTAGTTCTGTGGTTGGCAAACTTTTTCTGTAAAGGGCCGGATAATAAATATCTTTGGCTTTGCAGGCTGTGTAGTCTCTGTTGCAGCTGCTCATTTCTGCCGTTGTAGCGTGAGAGCAGCCGTAGACAGTACTGGAGAAATCGTATTTATCATTCCAATAACACTGTAGTCATTTAGGGAATCCCTCAGGAGGATACGGACTGGTTTGGAAGAACCAGTGAAGTCACTTGCTAGGCGTAATGAAGAAAATAGTAAAAGAAGAAAAGAAAGAAAGAGACAGGTATCAAGTGACGGCATATAATCCTCATGCTTGAAATAGTTCTTCCTAAAAATTCCACAGTACCAGTGGTTACTCCACGCAGAAGCAGTGTGATATTGGTTCTCGTGTCAAGAAGACTTGGTCCATCAGAGACTCCTTAGCATCTGGCCAATAGACAGAGAAAGGGCAGGAAGGAGTAAGAGTTGTTGCTTGTTACTATTGACACTTCAGACCAGCACCTTAAACCACAGCAAATCCGATGTGGGACTGGTAGCTACAGAATAAACCAAAAAAAATCAAACCCATTGCCGTCGAGTCGATTCTGACTCATAGCCACCCCATAGGGTTTCCAAGGCTGTAAATCTCTATGGAAGCAAACTGCCACATCTTTCTCCCACAGAGCCGCTGATGGCTTCGAACCGGTAACCTTTCAGTTAGCAGTCAGTTACTTTAACCATTGCGCCATCAGGGCTCCTTTAGCTACAGTAGATATACAGCGCTAAATATGAATGTTGATTAAAGAATGGGACTGCCAAAAGAAAGGCTTCTTCTTTGCTAGGGGAAACATTTTTAAATTTAGCAAAGATGAAGCAGGTTATTTCTGGAAGTTTTATTTAGTAGTCTTGATTTTAATCTCATGCCTCTTATTAGACGGATTTATCTTAGTTCCTCCTACGATAATGCTTGGGAGGCATGGCGTATGAGAGCATGAATTTTGAAATTATATAGACAGACCTTGGTTCAAATCCAAGCTTTGCCACAAGTGGGATGACATTTAATTGTTCTGAGCCTCAGTTGCCCCGTCTGTGAAATGGGAATGATTAATACCACGTCCCTCGTAGGGTTGTTAAGGGGATGAAATTAGATGATGTATGTGAAAAGTTTAATTTAGTCTCTGGAATAAAGTAAGTAATATTACTTGTTGCTGCTTTTGACACTATGCTTACTGTTTCTGCTGCTGCTGTTGATGTTGTTATTATTGGAATTCTCAATGGATAACCACAATGGACAGTGGCTGATCATTAGGTAATATTGCAAGCTCAGCAAGTTGGGTTTTAAAATCTGGGATTCACAAGGGTTTCCTGTTTGGGATTTGGGAATGAGTGTCAAGCAAACGATTCTCAAGTCTAGAGGTTGGCAGACTACAGCCTGCCACATATATATATTTATATATATATATATTTTAATTTTTTTAAATTGTAATTTAGATGAAGGTTTACAGAACAAGTATTTTCTCATTAAACAGTTAGTACACATATTGTTTTATGACATTGGTTAACAACCCCACAACATGTCAACACTCTCCCTTCCCAACCTTGGGTTCTCTGTTACCAGCTTTCCTGTCCCCTCCTGCCTTCTAGTCCTTGTCCCTGGGCTGTTGTGCCCCATTAGTCTCGTTTCGTTTTATGGGTCTGTCTAATCTTTGGCTGAACGGTCAACCTCGGGAGTGACTTCATTACTGAGCTAAAAGGGTGTCCAGGGGCCATACTCTTGGGGTTTTCCAGTCTCTGTCAGGCCAGTAAGTGTGGTCTTTTTTTGTGAGTTAGAATTTTATTCTACACTTTTCTCCAGCTCTGACCGGGACCCTCTGTTGTGATCCCTATCAGAGCAGTCAGTGGTGGTACCGGGCACCATCTAGTTGTACTGGACTCAGTCTCAGCCTGCCACATATTTTAGTAAATAAAGTTTTATTGGAACACAGCCACATCCACTTCTTATTGTCTGTGACTGCTCTATGCTACAGTGGCACAGCTAAGTAGTTGTGACAGACCAAATGACAGAAAAGGCTAGAATGTTTACTGTCTGGCCCTTTACAGAAAAAGTTTGTCAACCCCTGCACACGCTGATACAGCCTGGGTTTTGTTTGTGCAGATGTTAGTCTGACTCATATACAGAAGTATTGAGAGACCTGGAAGATGTCTGTGTTTTTTTTTAGCCTTTCATTTCTCTTGAGCTGGAATATCCTCAGCAAGTCTTCTAGTTACATTAGCAGTGATTCAGTGATTTTGCTTTTGCAAAGGACATGGGAGAAGCAAAGGTGGGTGGGTTGGATCTACTGCTGGAGATGGAGTGGGGAGCCTCTTGGGCTACTGTGTCTTGCTCCTTAGGTCACCTTTGTGTGGGTGACGTTTGGCTGATGATGCTGACCCTGTCATTCTAATGGCATCCTCCCCAGTCACCAAGGAGAGTTACATGGATATTCAATATTGTCTGTCTGTTTTTTACTATACTGTCTTGCTGTTGAGTCGATTCCAACTCACGGCGACCCCATGTGTGTCAGAATAGAACCGTGCTCCATAGGGTTTTCAGTGGCTGATTTTTCATAAGTAGATCACCAGGCTTTTCTTCTGAGGTACCTCTGACTAGACTCGAACTGCCAACCTTTTGGTTAGTAGCTGAGCAGGTGAGCTGTTTGTACCACTCAGGGTCTGTCATGATAGTAATCCACTGATGTAGTGTACCTTTTCACTTTACCTTAGGACTAGCTAAGTTATTTTGGTTTCACTGCATTAGAATATAGCTTGCTCATCAGTAATAACCTATTTATATGTGAAATGCTAAAAAAGTTTAGTAGGCTTATCCAAGAATGTCATTGTGAACACCTACAACTTTAGCATAAAACCAGTTGGCTTTGAGTCGATTCCAACTCATGGCGACCCCATGTGTGCACAGTAGAACTGTGCTGCATAGCATTTTCAAGGCTGTGACATTTGGAAGCAGATTGCTAAGGCTTTCTTCCGAGGTGCCTCTGAGTAGGTTCAAACCGCCCTTTGATCAGTAGTCCAGTGCTTAACTGTTTGTGCCCCTCTGGTAAAGCCAATAGAGGAGTGTTTCTTGCGGACCCTGGAGATGTGTATTCTTGTAGCACTGGGGTCATCTGCTGATTGGTCCTCTCCCTGGTTCTTGATGCTGCCTTCTGGAAAAAGGGGGTCTTTGTATCTGAGTTCACTGTGAAGCCACCATTCATGAAAGGTATCAAATAGAATATACATGTAAGATATTGTTAACTGTTAATAATAGTAACTCTAAGACAATTTCAAGATGGCTTTCTATCTTGCTATTTCTTTTTTTCCCTTTATATTAAGATAACAGGGGGACGAAAGGAAGACCCTCTTTATGTATTTTGCACAGAATTAGAATGAAAAGAAATGCCGTAGTTTAAAAGCATCTCATTGGAATTATTAAAGCAACTTCCTTTCTGTTGGTCCTGTTAGACTAAGACGTAGATATTTTATGTGTTACCTGAGCTGATGACAGCTCAGGAGGTTTGGAGTTTGCCCAGAACTTCTGTAATTGTTACGTGACAGTGACATATGCTGGGTAGGTCATCCTTGCTGGAAAGGAAGATAAGAAACAAATCTCGGGCAAGTTCAGGTGGAAATCTGAAGCCATTCTAAAAAATGATCTGTTTTTTCTCTTTTCCCCTCAAAGGCGTTGGAGAAAAACAGGTTTGGTTACTACCCCCACCCCCTCCTTTTTCTTTCTTTCTTTTTTTCTTTTTTTTACTTATTCTGTTTGGTTTTCTGCGTTTCAGTAACCTCTATCTTAGATTCCTTTTGTTAAGAAAAAGCTTCTGTGAATCAGTATAGAGGGACCTTTCTCATGGTTAGACAAATCCAAAATTGAAACCTGCGGTGCCCAAAGGTCCCTGCAGGAAGGGTTGGCCATTGGGCTGGGTGGAGGTCGAGCAGGATTATTCTAAGGGGCATTCCTGCCTTGGCCAGGGGATTATGGAAGGAAGCATCCAAGGTCCTTCTAACTGCCCTGGGGTTTTATGACTTGCTCAGCCATAAATGGAGATAAAAGGACATATTTTGCAGGGTGGCGTTGAGGATTAGAGGTAATGTGGATATGCACTTAGTATAATTCTTCGCCTCTGTCCTGGAGTGGAGTACATACTACCCGTTTGACTCTTAATTATATGCCACCCCACTGCACTGTTTATATAAACATCTTGTTTTATCACACACGTGTGTGTGTAGGTGTGTGTCTCATGTCCCTAGCTAAATGTAGAATCCTTGCGGCCATGGATTATAGCTTATAATTCCTTATTTCTCCTGTACTGTGTCCGAATATCTCATTTTGTGCATATTTGGGGCATATTTTTCAAGTGGGCGAATGGATAGACAGATAAATGAACTCATGCCAGAGTCTGCTTGGAAACTAACTAAGGGGGTCCTGCCATGAAATTCAGGTCAGTTAATGGGTGATTTACAAAAGGTTTCACCGTTGGATCCATTTAAGTAATGAGCTCCCCTGGTGAACTTAAGATATAATTAAATTTCTAAAATTACATTTCCATGCCTATTTTTAAGAGTTTCTGTGCAGGGTAAAGCAAAATACACATGCTTGCATAAGTGTGCTTTTGCCATGAGAGGAACAGGGAAGCACTGAAGAATCTCAAGGTTTAATGTTAATGTTGTTGTATTATTTGCCCCCTTTCACCTTAAGAGACTTCCATTTCCCCAGAGACTTTTCCTTTGCAACAGAGACCTTCTGTTCTGATAGAACCACACTGTTGGTGGAGGAATCAGCCTTGAATTCATCCTCCCAAGTCACAGCTCGAAGGCAGTCTCCACCTTGATACTCAGCCTAACTCTTCTCCCCTAACTCCTCAGTCTCTTATTTGTCTTTTAGCATTTGTATGTTCTGTTGTTAGCTGCCATTGAGTCACCTCCAACTCACGGAGACCTTAGGTATAACAGAAGGAGACCTGGCCCAGTCCCGCCCCATCTCCGTGATTGTTGCTTGTTTGGGCCCATTGTTGTGGCTGTCATGTCCATCCATCTCCTTGCGGGTTTCATCGTTTTCACTGACCCCTCTGCTTTACCAAACATGATGTTCTTGCCTAGCGATTGGGCTTTCCTGATCGCAAGTCTTGCTTCCAGGGAGCATTGTGGTGGTATTTCCTCCAAGACTGATGTATCTTCTCTACGCTTGCCTGTAATCTCTTTACAGTTTTTAAGTCCATTCATTCATTCATATCACTTATTTAGTGGTTACTGGATGCCAAGTGTTGTACTGTATGGGGAGGGGTGAAGAAGCTCCTCATGGAGTTGATGTTGCTGGAGCCAAGCCTAACATGGGCAGATGTTTGCCAGGACATGTAAAGGTCTGAGGCAGTGATGGAGAACTGGAAGCAGCTTGCTCAGTAACTCTGGAGCATTTGGTAGGGTGGAGAACGTTAAGGGAAAAATCCAGAACTCTGGAGTTGGACTATGGAGGGCCGACAATACTAATGATCTAAAACTTCTTTATGGGGATAGGAGGGAGGCGTTCAGGTTTTCATGGTGGAAATGGGGTACACACAGTTCTTTTCATGTTTGAGTAAGACTAGTGGTTGTGGAGTTGAGGATTGGTTGGTGAGGGGACGGGGACAGGATGAAAAATGATGAGGCTCTATCATTGGGGATTTGTGGGATGCAAGGAAAAGCCCGTGGGAATTCAATACCATTTGCACACGGAAGAGGAAGCAAAATGAATTGTCTAGGAAGACGTCCAGGATGATTGAAGACGGCATTGCATTTAATTTAAAATGAGTAAATAAGAATAGGAGTAGTGGGTTTATTTCAAAGATAAAGAGTTTGGACTTGAACCTGTTAAGATGTGGCATTGTGCTTTGTTCTTTAGACACTCTGCTCTTTGAGCAGAACTGTTGCCTATAATTCATCCTTGTATTTTACTGTTCCCACCTCAACGTTCTGGGATAGGAGGGCCTTAAGGTAGGGAACACGTTGTAGAACAAACTGTTCCTTACTGTAGGTACTCTTTGTCTTTTACACTTGATCTGTGATTACACGGATAGATAGGGTGAGAAAAAGCACATAGGGTCACACAGTGATCAGGGCTTTATGGGTAAAAGAGGAAAATACGTCGCCATGTGCTTAAGGTGCCTTGAACGTTTTCCATTACTTGCCTGAGTTTGACTCTTCCTTCCCCTTCCCCCCGTTTGGAAAAATGTTTTTTCCACTTAGAGATGTGTTTTTTCTTTTCTTTAGGATTTATTCGACTCCTTATTGCCTGACTTTTAAAGTTTCTGGGATTCTGTTCTCTGGGGTTTCGCAAATGTCTGTAATGTTAATGGACTTTAATGTATGTTATAGGGGCCTCATGGCCCTTGGGAAAGCCTATTAGGAAGATGAAATATTGTTCACAGCTGCCTTGGTAGCAGGTGATATATATCAGTGATAACAATTTCAACTGTTGCTATGAGGGGGCATTTAAAACATGGATAAATGCAAGACTGAGAGTTTGGATTTTAAATGGACTGTCAAGGTGGTGGGTTGATGAAACCTTTTTGGAGGGCTCTTTGGCAATATCTGTGAAAACGTGAAATACTGATAGCCTTTGATCCAACACTTCTAGGAATTTGTCTTTCTGAAAAACTTACGTTAAGTCCCCAGAGTGGCACTATGTTTAATAGCCTCAATGGCCATCAGTAGGGACGTGGGCATTTGTGGTACACATCCGATGAAGTGTTTACTAAACATCCTCCAAAATTAAGTAGGTTCAGCTTCAAGATTTATCAAGAGCAGAGGAGTTGCAAAATGATATGAGTAATAGATCTGAGAAATTTGGAGGCTATACACAAAAGTTAATTGTGGTTAGCATTGAGAAATTAGAGATTCTGCCTTTTTATATTCACATTTCTATAATATTGTAATAATTTATAGAAGTACGTTTAGAGTATTTCAGTTTCTGAGACCAGTATGTCCATACCTTTGAAATAACCTTTTTGTCGTAGAGTAGTTTTAGATTTATATGAAAGTTGCAGAGATATTAGAGTGTTCTTATGTACTCCACAGGTAGTTTCCCCTATTATTAGCATCATTAACATCTTATATGATGTATTTGTCACAATGAACCAATATTAATACATTGTTATTATTATTGATATACTATTGGATGACCAACAGAAAACAAAGGGGTTGTGATGGTACAATGGTTAAGCACTTGACTGCTAACCGAAAGGGTTCACACCCACCCAGTGGCTCTGAGGGACGAAGACCTGGCCATCTATTTCCATAAAGATTACAGCCAAGAAAACCCGATGGGGCAGTTCTGCTTTGTCACATGGGGTCGCCGTGAGGTGGAATTGACTAGATGGCATATCCAACACCAACAGCAGAAGAGAGACTTGCTTTTGTTCCTTCTGTTCCCGGAGTTCAGAGACATTCTTCATGCTGCACACCTTGTGAGTCTTTCAAAACCAGGTTCAGATGCTGCTGCTCCTGTGAAGCTTCTGTGATTTCTCCAGGCAGATTTCACTGATCCGTTCTTTCCTCCAGCCAGGTTTAAGTTCTGTAGCTATTTTCCATGTCAGTGGATTGTAAACTCTCGGAGGACAGGGATCATATCTTACCTTAGCATCCTCTCCGGGACTTTGCAGATGACTAGCATGTTGTAATGACTTAAGAAGTGTCTGAATTGCATCAAATTCGGGCCATTTTCCTTGTAACAGTTTTGAGCGGAGATGAAGAACAAGGGGAAAGAAAAAAAAAACCTAAAAGAAAAGCCAGAAGGAAACCAAAGCCTTTTTGTCTCTTTAATTGGCTATATCTCATTTTTTTAGGTGAAACGTTTTCACCAGGATTTCAAACTTTATGAAATGCTGATATGAACTCTGCAGAAATTAATGAACTGATATTGACTTAGTTTGAAAATGAACGTCAAGATTTATTGAGCAAAGCAGTAAATATCGACCCAGGCAGAGACAGGGTCAATATTAGCTTTGACATAACATAAATCCTAATATTCATTAATCTATAAATTTAGTGGCTATATACAAGCATACAGAGAGTTAGGTAAAGTATATATTTTTCATATGTGTGATATATCAAAGTCAGACGTCTTTCCTGGTTATAAATTTGAAAGGATGCTGTTCTCACCTTTGAAACTAGCTTCTTAGGGGCTGAGGGCAGGGGTAGGGGATGATTAATTTAAGGGCTCAAAGGAAAAATGTACCTAGCCTCATACATACCTGATAATTGGGGAGCAGTGATTTACATCTGCTGTGTGATTTAGTTAAAGGCTACTGGTCTTCCTTTCTGACCTAACAAAATGTGCTCATTTATTATATCAGACCTGGTTCATAAAGCACACCCTCTAATGATAGAAAATGTAGGGACATTCTGTCTTTCCCTCTGGATAGTCTTAAGCTACGTTATGTGGAATTTTCTTTGGCAAACATGATAGCCTTGCTGTATAACGTGCTGAGTAATATTTATTAGCCGCTCCCTCGTTGAAATTATTACATTGCATTGCACTTCTGTTCCTTATCTTGTCCTGTCTTCTCTTGGTGAGGTGTGCCCGAGGTGGGCCTGATAGTAGTATAAGGGAAGGGAAAGCCGTTTTACTGGATTGTAAACTTTTAGTATTGCCAATATGTAGCTGAAATAAGTGTCTAATATGTGTATAAAGATAGAGTTTTTTAGTTAAGTGCAGAAACTAACTCAGTCAAGGTTAAATGTAGTCTTGCACCTCATCAAAAGTCTTACGTGGCCCTGTTGTGAGCAGTCTACCTGGACTGTTCTTCCAGTCTGATGACAGTGTGAAGTGGTGATTTAGTCGTCAGTGGCTGGTTTACTGATCCTGAAATGACCCTCACCTTCCTCTCTAAACTGGTAATTTCCCATGACCCTTTTGGAGCTCAACAGCCATTAATGGTAGTGTATCTTCTTGGGGTCTTTCCTGCTATTGAAACTTAGCTGTCCTGTGTTTCATACATTTGAAACAGCATTTTCTGTTATGTAACTGAGACCCTGTGTAAGTTAAAAATGAAGTCAGTGGTATGTATATAACGAAGAACCTTTACCTTCTTGAGAAATGCTTTCTTGTAACTTCGTAAATCCTCGCATTTCATTGATAATTGCTATTACCAGTTGCCGGTGAGTCAGTTCTGACTCGTGGTAACCCCGCACGTGTCAGAGGAGAGCTGTGCTGCATAGGGTGTTTAATGGCTGATTTTTAGGAAGTACATCACCAGGACTTTCTTCTGAGGCACCTCTGTGTGGACTGGAGCCTCCAGCCTCTCAGTCAGCAGCTGAGCATGTTAACAGTATGCACCACCCAGGACTCCAGTATCACCATCGCGTATGATAATCTTTTTCCTGAGAGTAGCGTTGAGTACCATTTTATGTCATATACGAAAAATGATTCTCCTGCGATACAGGGACTTGAAGTTAACATGATAAAGTCATGTCTTTTTGAGTTCTTTATCAAGGAGAAACTCACAGCTTAGTGCCGATAGGTCTTTAACACCTCTCTATCACTTGCCAATATCTCTTTTTAGCAAGGAGAGGCAGGCTTGCCTCAGAGCCTTCAGCTGGGAAAGTATCTTAGAATTGGATGTTGTGGTGGTCTTTATTCCATGGCACCCTCCATGTCTGGCAGACCATGATAGTTTTCCATTTTGGTGTGTAGTTTCCTATTAACATACATGTATGAGTTTTTTAAGAAAGTGAGCCAGTTTAAAGAAAAACTTTAACTAAACAAGAGTATAGTTGACATTCCAATGTAGCACAATAAGTCTTTTTCTCTAAAAGATATTACCAATTTCTTAGAAAGATTGAATAACCTCTTGTTATATGCCATGTATCAAACTATCTCTGTGATGTGAAAAATACAATAGTTATAGAGTTGTTTCTTTGAATTGGCTTAAAATTAAGGAAATTTTTTAGTGTCCTCATTCAGGCAGTATGGCTCATTGTAGGTGTTGGCTCTAGTCCAGCCATATAGATTGTTAAGATCTTAAAATATACACTAGCCCAAGCCTCTCCTCCATCACCACCCGGGGATCCCCTCCTGCTGGGTGGGGACCTCCTCACGATTCCCCAGTGGTCCCCTACACCCATCCTTCAGCATCCTTTGTCATTGGCGATTGTCTCTGACTTGTTATGTGTTTTAATATCATCCCTGCTTGTCACAACGCAGGGGATTTCAGAGAGTGAAAGAGCTGACTTGGACGGTGTTTAAGAGCATGAATTATGCTCTGCAACCCTCGTCTTAAGTGACGTTGACCTTGAACTCTCCCCTGGCCTTGGGATACCACCTGATCCAGATTTCCTATTTAGGTTGCTCCACTTTCTCCCAGTTTGAAGGCCATTCCCTGGAGGAACAGGAGCTCCTTCTTCAGCTGCATGCAATTCCCTGCTCCCAGAGGTGTCATTTGCGGAGCCCTGGTGGTGCTGTGGTTAAGCACTTGGCTGCTAGCTGAAAGGTCAGCAGTTCAAAGCACCAGCTTCTCCCTGAGAGAAAGGTGGGGTCGTCTGCTTCTGTAAAGATTTACAGCCTTGGAAACCCTATGGGGCACTTTTACTCTGTCTTATAGGGTCGCTGTGAGTCAGAATCAACTCGATGGCAACCGGTAAAGGTATCATTTGGTAGCTCTGCCCCAATTACTGTTGGCTTCTTTTTCTCCTGGAACCTGTTCATCTCTGTCCCACCCTTTCCCCTAGTTCAAGTGTCAAAACAATGTTCTTACTTTTAGCGGGTCATGCATGCCACTAGTACATTCACTATTGATTGGTCGTTGAGAAATTTTAGCAGGAAAGGAAATAATCAACCTCTGCTAGGCTGTTTGAAGAGGATCTGCAAAGATGAGAGGCGAAGCCATTTTTAGCGTGTTTCTGCTTCTGGTGCTCACTGTGATGATAGGTGGTATTTTCTCCTCACTGTTGTTAAGTTCACAGCCCACGCTCTACTGTTGGGGAGTGATTTTGACACTTTTTGTGGGTCCTGTGGCGTTAAATTCTTATACCACCCCCTAATGAGCTATCTTACTGCATCTTTTTCACGTAAAGATTGCCCCTTGTCTCTCCATCCGCTAGGGTGTGAAAAGGAGGTTTCAACACTCACTGCCAGTTGGACTGCGTACCTGCTGTGCCAGAAAGAACTAGTCAAGATTTGCTTCCTTTGTCACGTGAGCACACTTGGTTAGCAATATGATTTTTCTCCCAAATTCTCACAGACGTCATTTCCAGGAGTAGGTTCAACTCTTAAGGTTTTGTTTTTGTATCGTGACGGCGTTAGAGCCTCTGAGAAAGATGCCCTGACTCTCCTGGCTTAATAACAAGGGAGATTTATTATCTTACCTACCTTACATTGATTCCCTGAATGACGCAGATGGTTAATGTACTTGGCTGCTAACTGAAAGGTTGGAGGTTCGAGTCTGCCCAGAGGTACCTTGGAAGAAAGGCCTAGCAATCTACTTCCAAAGAGTCAGCCATTGAAAACCCTGTGGAGCACAGTTCTACTCTGCCACACATAAGGTCGCCATGAGGCAGAATTAATTGGATGACAACTGATTTCATTATCTTACATAGCAAGTGTAGAGGTGGGGCAACTCCAGGCAGCATCTCTGTACTCTGCCCTTCTTAGCAGGTACTCCATGGTTATACTCTGCCCTTCTTAGCACGGGCTCCATGTTTATACTCTGCCCTTCTTAGCACGGACTCCACGTTTATGCGCTGCCCTTCTTAGCACGGACTCCATTTATGCTCTGCCCTTCTTAGCACGGACTCCATGTTAATGCTCTGCCCTTCTTAGCACGGACTCCATTTATGCTCTGCCCTTCTTAGCACGGGCTCCATGTTTATACTCTGCCCTTCTTAGCATGGACTCCGTTTTATACTCTGCCCTTCTTAGCACGGACTCCATGTTAATGCTCTGCCCTTCTTAGCACGGACTCCATGTTAATGCTCTGCCCTTCTTAGCACGGACTCCATTTATGCTCTGCCCTTCTTAGCACGGACTCCATTTATGCTCTGCCCTTCTTAGCACGGACTCCATGTTTATACTCTGCCCTTCTTAGCATGGACTCCGTTTTATACTCTGCCCTTCTTAGCACGGACTCCATGGTTATACTCTGCCCTTCTTAGCACGGACTCCGTATTTATACTCTGCCCTTCTTAGCATGTACTCCATGTTTATACTCTACCCTTCTTAACATCAACTCCATGTTTATACTCTGCCCTTCTTAGCACGGACTCCACGTTTATGCGCTGCCCTTCTTAGCACGGACTCCATGTTAATGCTCTGCCCTTCTTAGCACGGGCTCCATGTTTATACTCTGGCCTTCTTAGCATGTGCTCCATGTTTATCCTCTGCCCTTCTTAGCACAGATTCCATGTTTATCCTCTGCCCTTCTTAGCACAGACTCCATGTTTATACTCTGCCGTTCTTAGTGGGGAGGCTTCAATGATCCTTAGACCTTAGTTCCTTAGAATCACTCTACTCGTGGTTTTAACATGACTGTCAGAGTTTCAGAAGTCAAATTCTGTTATGAAATCCAGAGAAGGAACAGAAAGTGCCCCTTCCTTATATCTTTTTTCAACAGCAATCAGACTTTGCTCAGAGCATTCCACCCCTCCTATCCCATCCCACCCTCCCAGCCACTTGGCCTCACCAAAGCCAAATTTGGGAAGAGGGACAGCTTGACACTTGCAAACATCCTCCTAAATGGAAACCATTAGGTGCAAAGGTTGACATAGGATCCTTCTGAAAAGCTACCTAAGCCCCAAGTATAGATACTTCTTAAATCTAGGAATGCTACGTGCAGGCCTCCGCCCTTTCACGGGGCTCTGGATGAGTTGCACTGCATTGTAGTGCCTATGCATAATTTTGGCCAAGGCTCTGTATCTTTGGTTAAATAAATTAGGAGCTTACAGTGAGGAAGGATATGCAGCTTCTTCTTGCCATTGTGTGTTCACCGATGCATTCACTGAAAGGGTCCCGTTCACGCCCTGGCCACGTGGCAGGTACAGGTATAGGTGCTGGGCCACAATGGAGGACCAAAGCAACAAGGGTCCTGTCTACCTGGTGGAGGCAGTGATGCTTACAGAAAGTAGTGTGTGATCCCACCAGGTGGTGCTGTGGAAAAGAGTCGAAGAGTACAGTGATGTAGAGCAATAGAGAATGATGGAGGTGAGGGAGATGCAGTTCTAGAAGGGGAGGAAACACCTCCCTGATAGGTGACATTTGAGGGGACACCTGAATGCAACCAGGGACTGCGCCAAGTGGGTATGCAGGGGCAGGCCCTCCAGACAGAGGAAGGAGGGAAACTGTGAAACGAGGAACACTCAAATGATTTACCCAAAGTCACTCTGTTAAATTTAGTCAGGCCTCAGACAAGGACTTTGATCTGTTCTTTTGGACCCAGTGTTCTTGCTTAGGATAAGTTGTCCATTGTGCTAGAGTACTGGTTCTCACCTGGGGCCGATTTTGCCTCCTGTGGTAACGTTTGACAGTGTCACCATTGGGGGGTGCTACTGGCATCTAGTGGTTTGGGACCCAGGATGCTGCTAAACATCCTACAAAGAACAGGATCATCCCTCTACAACAAAGAATCATCTGGTCCAAGTATCAATAGTACCAAGATTGAGAAGCTTTATGCTAGAGGTTCCTCAGAAGTCATTGCTTTTGTACTGTCTGTCGCTGTGATGCTGTCAGAGGTCCACCTTTCTAGCCAGTTGTTGATCCAAATCCTTAATCGAGAGACTATTCTGTGGAGCGGAGGCAGCAAGCTATGCCATGCAGACTGGCAAAGGTATTAACAGAATCAGGTGAGTGGCATAGCAGTCAGTGGTCTTTGGAGATTAGAGAGTAGGAATGGAGAGCTTGGCAAGTCGACCATTTCAGGAGTCCACGCGTGAAATCCTAAAGCAGTGAATCCCCCTTGTGGTCGTGGTGGAAAGTCCACCTCTCATGTCATGGGAACGCAGTGAACGATGGTCACGCCTCAGCAGAGAGGTGGTGAGATTGCTTTTATTAGCGCTGTTTTATTTTTGAGGTCCCTGGTGACAGCACCATGTGTCAACCTTTGGATCCAAGAGGCTGTTGTGATGTGGTGTCTGTCTTAGTATTGCTAACCATGAAGGACCATGCAGGATCAGCTGACCAAGCCAGTGCAGCACCATGAGGAGATGCACGGGTACCCAGCTGTGGTCCTTGACAAGTCACTTCAGGGCTGGGCAGAGAGCAGCACAGTTTATTATTTTTTTAAGTTTTTTTTTTTTTTCTCAGTGCGGTAACAGAATCTCTGTCATTTAAATAGCCTGCACAAGTACAGTTTAGTGACATTAGTACGTTCATCGTGTTGTTTGACATCACCATGTCCGAATGTTTCATCACCCTTAACAGAAGCTCGGTGTCTCCTGATGTTGTCTTTCTTTCCCCTCCTCTTTCCTGTTGCTGCTGTTGCGTGCCATCGAGTTGCTTTCAACTCACAGTGACCGTACAGAACAGAGTACAACTGCCCCAGAGGGTTTCCTAGGCTGTAATCTTCATGGAAGCAGATCACCAGGTCTTTCACCCGCAGAGCCACTGCATGGGTTCAAACCTTTTGAACTTAAGCCAAGCGCTTAACTCTTAGATCTCTGTAAACTTGCCTATTCTAGATATTTCATCCAAGTGGGAGCATACAATATTTGTCCTTTTGTGACTGACTTATTTTACTCGGTATAAAGTTTTCAAGGTTCGTCCATGTTGTAGTATGTGTCAGGCCTTCATTTCTCTTTATGATAGTACTATTTTTTAAGAGATTTCTTTTAACAAAGGGAGCAGAAGGGAAAGTAGAGCTGTGAGTGGGGACTGATAGGTCATCATGATCCAGCTTTTTGTCAAGTGTCAGCAGCTTAATGTCTGATACGAGGTATGTAAATGTTGTAATCATGGCCCCAGAGTCCTCCCAGAATGGGTTCCTTGCCTCCTGTTAATGGATTAAACAAAAATTACATTGTGCTGGGGTACAAATGGTTATGTATTTGTCCATACATGTCATGGTGCCCTTAAGTCTCCACAAAGCAGATGGTTATTAAGTGCTTGCTTTGTGCCCAGCTCTCCTGTGCACGTTTGGATGTAAGGATGGATTCTACCTGGTTCCTGGCCTCAGGTAGCTCAAAGTCTCATAAAACAGGATAGCCTTAAATTTTAGAGACAGTGAGATCAGTAGTTGCTAGGAGTTGAGGGGGGAGAATGAATAGGTGGAACACAGGGCAATTTTAAGGCAGTGAAACCATTCTGTAGGACACTGTGGTGGACATTATGCATTTGTCGAAACCCATTTTGAGTCTTACATCTCTGATGGACCCCGCGTTTTCCAGGTCTCCTTCAGTATACAAAAGGGGTATACAACACAAAATATACAACACAAAGAGCCAACACTAATGTAAACTATGGACTTCGGTTAATGATAATGTATCACTGGTAGTTTATCAGCTGGAACACAAGTGTCACAGGAGTGCAGGATGTTAGTAGGAGATAGCGTGTTCCAGGGGAGAATACGGAAGCTCTCTGTACTTTCTGCACGATTCTCTTTGTAAACCTAAAACTGCTCTATAAAATAAAGGTTACTGAGACAAAGAAAAAAGGATATCTTTTTCTTGTTCCCTTTTGAAAATGAAATTTCATTGTAGGTCAGATTATCAAGATGTAATGTGTGAATGCTGATGTTCCCCTGTTGTAGGGCTACCGAGAGGAAAAAGCCATACAATGATTCACACACCAGGGTGGCCCAGAAATATTCTTTCTTTAAGTTGGGTTGATAATGTTTTACTAAGTATTGACATATCCATTTACGTTGCCTGCTGAAGTGTGTTATTCCAGCCTTTGCCCCTACAGTTGGAGTTCAGATCCAGAAATGTGTTGTTGGTGAAGTTCAGTGAGAAACACTTTCTCCCCGAAGAAATGCTGAAATTATTGCAACGTCTTTTTTCCTTCCCTGGGTCCTAACTCTCATCCCACTCTAGTTCCAAAGGCGTTTCTTTAGTCAGTGCTGTTAACAACAGGCTTTATCTCTGGAGATTTTTGTTTTTTTCCTTTTTTCTCTCTTAGACTTTGAGTCTCACGTCTCTGATTGATAACCACGTTTTCCAGGTCTCCTTCTATATACAACAGAGGTAGATTTGGGAGATTTAAAATCTCTCTGGTGGAAATACAGAGTGAATTATAAAAAGGAAAACATGTCCTGTCACAAATATATTAAACACCGTGATTATATTAAATATATTTTCTTAAGTAAAAATACTTGTTATAAAACAGTATTCATTATTAAAACATGTTACTTAGGTAGTAGAAGAATTGCCGGACTCTATTTTTTCAGTAAGTATTTTTTAGTGGTAAGAAATCTATCCTGTATTCTTTCACTCTATTTCCTTTTGGTTGCTTCAGATAAATAATGATTTCCTTGTAGTCAATAGTTTTTCCTAATTTTCTTGATGTAGAAGACCCCAAAATGCATAGATTCTTATTGAAATAATTTTTCTAAAGATAGATCCACCTGAGTGCTGCACTTCGCAGAATATCAGTGTTTTACAGGATATTAGAAACATTTAAAGTATTCTTATATAAATTGCTTGACATTTAGATGTTTTAATCAGTTAGGTGAGGCTGTAACATAAAAGGTGGAAAATATATATGCTTTCAGTATTCAAAGACATGTCAGTGGATTGTAGAATGCTTAAAATGCAAGTTCAGATGAATATTTGATATTCGATTTCGAGCTCTCATTATAGACCAGCATAGATGTATGCACTGAGAGGACAGAGAATATAATGATTAGAAGTATCTTAATTGATTTTAGATTTTTGTCTGTAAAACCGTGGTCATAAATACTGTTATGAGAATCCATGTTTATGGTCTTGGAATTTGACAGAGAGAAAGTGTTATTCATCACGAAAGCCGCCAGTCCCACCATTTATCACAGCTCATCATGAATTTGTGTCTCTGTAACTCACAGGTGTGATGTATGCCCTTTTTTTGTGCAGACATTCACTGCAGGGATTAATTTCAGACACTGGGAGACATTTAGTGTCATTTTAACTCTTAGTAGCCTAAAAATTTACTTTTAACTGATTTCTTCGCGTCCGATTCTGGGAGGAGCGTCTCTCTGAATGCAAAGGGCATCATCATCATTGGTCCAGAGTTGCTGAGTGCCTCTCTGTTCACCTCAGCACTGGATCTTCAATGTGTGATGCCCCTGGCTGGGGAGTAAATGCTGAGAGAGAGTTTTCCCAAAGTCTGTGCCTGGAAAAAAAAGTGCATCAGACTGTAGTAGGTTCTATGGGCAGGAAGATTGGGAAATGCTGAACTAAACATAGTAGAACAGGTTTCTTTACTGCAGGACTTCTCAGAGCCTTTAATAGTCACCTGTTAATGGATGTATTCATTTCGTAGGGCCTTAGTAACATGACTTGGTGGCTGGTCTTGTCTCATAGTTCTTGAGGCTGGCAGTTCACATACATGTCAGCTGGGCCGTGCTTTCTCTGAGGTCCCCAGGGGAAGATCCTTTCTTGTCTTTCTTGGCTCTTTTAGCCCCAAGCAGCCTTGACTTGGAGTTGCATCTTCCCAGGGCAGCCTTGACTTGGAGATGCATTTTCCCAGGGCTGTCTTTCCTCTGTCTCTGTGTCTCTTCTCTTTTACAAGGACACTGCAGTATGACCTCGTGTTAACTGATAAGATCTTCAAGACCCCATTTCCAAACAAGGTCACATTCACAGGTACCAGGGGTTAGAACTTCAACATACTTTTTTGGGGATCACAAGTCAATTCATGACAATGATGAATTGGAAATGGCACTTTCACGGTACACTTGTATACTCCCATAGGACGGAAGGGAAAGAGAAAAAATGAACAGCAGTGCCTGAGGGGGTGTGTTTAGGGCTAGGGGATGGGGGGGGAGATTGGTGCTCATGACGGGATCAGTGTCTTCTGTTATGATTATTTCCTAACAGCTTTAAGAGGGCTGTGATGCTGTCGTGGAGAATGATTAGAGGAAACTTTCAGTCTGAAACGATGTTTCACACAATTCGCACATTGTCTATGAAGTAAAATCCGTTTTAACTTGGTTAAAAGGAAAAAAAGATGCTTAAATACATCAGAAATATTTTCCTCTTTCTTCCTTAACATATTAGAAATGGAGCTTTTGTGTATGAAAGCGTTCCTTGGGGGATGAAACACCATTTAGTTTAATGTGACGAAAATACGTGTTCAAGTCGCCATAAATGAAAATATCTACTCAGAACAACTACATCTAGATTTTTGGACATGTGTTTTGTATAGTATCTTCCTTAAGAGGGTGATGATGTATGGGAGCATGGGATGGTTTTATTTCATGTTGAATTTGGGAATAGAATTGTCGCCAGCAATGGCTAGGGGGAAGGAATAAACCCCCTTAGAACTGAATTTTCGGTAGTCAAGCGAGAACTGCACACAATTGGGCCTTAGTAGTGAGGATAACAACAAAGTTTAAAAGTTTGGAAATTATATTCTAAGAAGGAAGGGGGTGTGTTGGTGGCGGGGAAGACAACTGGGATTGGAGAGTGTGAGGAAAGAAAGAGAAAATGGCGACATGGTTCTCTAATTGTCCCTTTGTTCTTCCTGACTGTGGAGAGCAGCCCATCCCCGGATCGTGACAATCCAGGATGTTTCCAGATATTGCCATTTGTCCCCTGGGGGATGGGGGAGCACAGTCACCCTTGGTTGAGGACCATTGCTGTCGAACATATAATGAACAATAATAGTGGACTGCCAAGAGACCGAACACGTCTGTCTTGGAAGAAGTACAGCCAGAATGTTCCTTAGAAGCAAGGATGGCGAGACTACGTCTCACGGACTTTGGACATGTTGTCAGGAGGGCTCAGTCATGCTTGGTAAAGTAGAAGGCCAGTGAAAAAGAGGAAGACTCTCAACGAGATTGTTTGACACAGTGGCTGCAACAATGGGCTCAAACACAGCAATGGTTGTGAGGATGGCGCAGGACCAGGCAGTGTTTCGTTCTGCTGTACATCGGGTCTCTGTGAGTGGGAGCTGACTAGATAGCATCTAACCACAACAACGTAACAGTAGATAGTGACAGTACTTACTAGTGTAGAATTAGATGCTGAAGTTGGCCAGGATGGTTGTTAGGGGTTGAATTGTGTCCCCCAACAATATATGTTCTAAATCCTAACCATACCTGTGGTCATAATCCCATTTGGGAATGGGGTTCTTTGTTAGGCTTATGAGGAAGTATTAGTGTAGGCTGTTTCTTGAGTCAATCTCTTTTGAGATATAAAAGGAGCAGATTAAGCAAGGAAGCTAGGAAGCAGAGATTGGGGAGGATGGATGCCATATAAAGATCACCAGGAAGCAAGGAACAAGGACCTTCACCTGAACCGACCTTCCCCTAGAGCTGGCGCCCTGAATTCGGACTTTTAGCCTCTTAAACTGTGAGATGATAAATTTCTGTTTGTTACAGCCCCCCACTTGTGGTATTTCTGTTATAGCAGCACTTGATGACTAAGACAGTGGTTGACCTACATGTTTATTTAGGTAAGTGAAAAAGTTCATTATTGTCAATGTGTCTTATCATTCCTTGTAACAAAAGTGGCAGCAGAGGTGTTACTTCCCTTTGGTGTGTGTTTTGTCAACCTGGAAGACATGGGGGAGGTTGACTGTGGCTCATAGTGAGGATAATAGATAGTTAATGGAATATGTGTTGGCCCTGATCTGGACAGTTCAGTGTTCAAGGTTAATTTTTAGGGCTGAGTGATCAAGTTGGCTTTTGGATATTGGCTATCCCAGCAGGATCATAATGGTCAGAGCTTCATATTACATTTGCTATGGGAAGAATTAAAGATGCTGCCCAGATCAGAATAGTAAATAAGGTAATTTATGTTGTTTATCACAACATGTTAGATTGCAGGACATGCACACACACACATACACACACAGACACACACAACCTGCATCCTTTTTTTTTTTTCTCTTTTGTAGAGAGGAGTTCATTCTTTGAATGATTTCCGCAACTTTGCATGTATTCTCCCCTACAAATAATCTTCTCTCGTTCCGATCATCTCTAATTTCTGTGGAGACGGCTTCGTAAAGAATTTGAAACGAGCTGTGCTTTGAAGTTTCCCTTAAAAAATGAAAATTGCATTTACTTGGGTTGGAATTTTATGTAGAATTGTCACTTCGTAACTCTCAAGAATATTCTCAAATTCATATTTTAATGCAATTAAAAGTTGCCTTCTTAAATTTCGGAGCAGAAAGAAAGCTTTTTCTCCTTCTCTCACACATGCCCTGTGTCACACCTCTTCATAATTTCTACCCCTGTGTCCTGGACTTGTAAATTCTGTTTTTGGCAGGATTCCCCCCGCCCCCCCACCCCACCTTATGTCTCACCGGGGCTAGAGAAGTTCTCTCTCCAAGGCTCTGGTTTCCACCCTGAGAAGCCTACTCACCATTGCCCGGCCGCCTTTCCTTCTCTGTTTGACTTTCAGTTTAGGGGAGATTGGCGAATTGAGTCCACTGAAAAGAAAGTGGACTCCTATCTCTATGACTCAGTGCAGTGCCTTTTTAAACAGTCAGGAACAAAGAGAAAATAAGATGCATAATAATGAAGTTTTGACACTTGACCACAATGAAGCTTTTAGTTCCTGTAACAGGGAGTGGAGGATGGAAAATTTGCCAAATTTCTTACTCTGTGTCGAGCTCAGATTCTCTCTGGCACCTAAGAGGGAGAAGAAAGGGGTTGCAGAAACTTGAGGGCTTTATCTTTTTGTCTTTTGCTTTTACTTTATTTTTTTGTAACTTCTATGTAAGTCCAAGGGCACAATTTGAGTATAGAAAGATTGCCAGATTAGGTACAAATCCATTGCCGTCGAGTCAGTTCTGCCCCTTAGGGTTCCCAAAGCTGTAACCGTGACAGAAGCAGACTGCCACATCTTTCTCCCATGGAGCGGCTGATTGAGTACAAACCTCAGACCTTTCTGTTAACAGCCGTCACTTAACCACTGTACCACAGGGGCTCCTTCCAGACCAGGTGCAGATATGTTAAAAAAAATCTGACACCTGAATTTAAGGGTAAAAATTAAGAATGTAAGAGAAGGAAGCTGTAGTTGGTATAACAAAGAGAGAAAAATCCCAACTGTTATTGATCTTTGTACTTTAAACCTAGTGAATTCACATAGTACTTTTAATATGAAATCAAGGGGGCTTATTATTTTTTGTTTTTTGGTATGTGCCCACCATGTGCATCCCATTGCTATACTTAGTTTGAATGATGAGTCAAAAAGCTACTGTTGGAAACTGAACAACTAAATTCAGATTTTGACGATTCTGAGTTTCATTTAGACCATATAAGTTGACCTTTACATGTATCTTCTGTCAATGTGTTAATTCACATTTAAAGACCATTAAGATGCTAAGGCATATCATTCCATAAAGTAGATTATAACATAAGTTATCAAAACATTTCCTAATTGATGGACATTCACCTCAGTGTTCCAGGATCCATCCTTACTTGTGCGTGCCTTTATTTTTGCAGGAAAGAGAACCAGAAATAGGGTTGCTGGATCAAAGAGGATGGTGTTACTTTTCTCTATGATCTTTTGTACAGTACTTTTCTGATTTGATTATCCCCTCATCACAGAGTGCCAGAAATTAGTGGAACAGCTCCATAATATATAGACTGGAAATCGGAAGCAAATTGACTATCCATGAGGGAATTGCTTTTATAGGCCGAGACAGACATCTAAAACATCAGATGTGGTATGTAGAACTCAGAATCGAAATATGCAGGGGTGTGTCTTAAGAAGAATGTGTGTTGAGGTTTGGGTGGGTTAGGGTGCTAGTTGATGTATGTTTGGGGACTTGAATGTGCCCTATAAAGTCTTTGGAAGGGTGTCTGACAAATGCAGTTAGGCAGAAATTATTCCGAGAAAAGTGACAAAGCCCATACAGTGGCAATTACTTATTTAAAAAAATACATTTAATTGTTTTTTTGATGAAAATATATACACAGCAAAAGGCTCCTCCATTTGACAGTTTCTGCCCATAATGTTTAGTGACGATTACTTATTAATTGGAGACCTGGGAGGTGGACTTTTACTGGGTATCATAACGTGTCATTTGAGAGGGAAATTTGATCCCGTGGTTCACTTGCTTTCTTATACGTTGTTCATAAGTTTGGAAACTAATATTTGAGTTAAAAGGAGAGAAGGTGAGGAATGATTAATATCTACCAACTGACCAGTGATCGCCAACCACTAAAAGACTCCGGTTTTGTGGAAAGGAATGGTGGGAAGTGCCAAGGATGCTGTAAATTTAAATTTTGATACATGCGGCCAAAAATGAGAAACTTTTGGGATCGAAAGTGGTCATTGGCTAGGCAATAACTTACTGAGCACTGCCTTTGTGAATCCTGTGGTCAGTGTTTTAGGTGACTAATGTCTTTCAATTTCTGTCATGAGTGCTCTGAGCAGTGTTCAGTTATTGTTGCTATTTGTGTAGGGGTGAAAATGGCGGGTCGTGGAGTTACATAACTTGTCCAAGGCTCGCTGTCGTCACCCCAGAGCCTTGTGAGGGTCCTAGTGTATATTATGCACTCAATCAGAATTTGTGGCTTGAGTTAAAATACTTCAGAGTTTCTACCTGTCCATTTGTCCATCCATCCCAGGATTAGAGGGTACCTGAGAGATTGCAGTCCTCCCCACTGTTGGTCATATAGAAGACAGCAGAGCAAGACATGGAAGGAAGACTTTGTAAAAACCAAGTGAATTCAGAAAGGCAAAGTAGAAATGAGTTTAGTGACTGGGGGGTCTCCAGAGTATGAGGTGGGTGCTAGTCTGGCCAGTACACCAGGAAATTGTACCTGGGGCCAGGCTGGGTAGTTGGCCATTTACGTGTTTCAACTAAACATTTTCATGGAGGATCGTATGGTTATAAATATCCCCTTTGGGGTTTGTTTGCTGGCACTTGAAGACTTGGCTCTTATATAAATAATGGGAGATTTGGAAGTGGAGCTGTTGCGTGATAGTCCAGATAGTCTGCAAATACAGTCAGATCAATTGCAGTGTACCCGGAGCTGCAGCAGTGGAGAGTCGGGCAATTAGATTCTGGCAGCCCCAGATGGATGCAAATCTTGAGTCTGTTCCAGGTTGTTCTCTCTTGATAAGACTGTGTCTTGACCACTCTCTTGGGGGATTTCCAAGTTAAAATCATTGGTTTATAATTACCATCGATTTAATTGACACAAGAGGAAAGTTACATTGATTTGCGCATGCAGGCAACGGAGAGTGAAGGATGCTGATGTCTTTGCCCGTGCCCCATCCACGTGGAGCTATTGAGCATCTTCTGGGTATGTTATGAAGCTTAAACTCCAAAAAGTTATTGGTTAAAACAAAACTGAAATGGATGCCTGAGAGACACAAGGGATGCACTGTCTGACCTCCTTCCAAAATGGAGAATTGATCGTCTCATAACCCTCACTCCACCCAGTTCCAAGTTGAGCCCCTTCCTGTGCCTTCTGCAGCACTCAGTTCTCAGTAGTGTCTGCCTCTCCCCTTCCAGGTAATATTTTTGACCGGCTTTTGGTGGTGTGTGACATTTTATACTTTAAAGAAGATTCTTTCAGCTTTTTAAACTTGCAAGGCTGCAGCAGAGCTTGCAAAGCACCGTGGCGTGCCTTATTTCCCGCATGTGCTGTGTGTTTTTAATGGTAATAGCGTAATTTTAACGTAGCGGGCCAACGCTAACGAGGCAAACCCTCAATGAGATGGGTTGACGTAACAGCCGTAACAGTGGACTCAGACATATCAAGGATCATGAAGATGGCACAGAACCAGTCAATGTTTGTCCTGTTCATACATAAGGTCTCCATGAGCTGGAGCTGACTTGAGGACAGCTAACAAGAAGAACATCATAGTGCTGGAAGACAGATGATCACCTCATGATGGAAATCTTCGTTTAGATAGTTTAGTTGACAGGAAAAGAAAAACCAAGTCTTAACCAAACTTTCAGCAGTCTAGAAACAGTTTCACATAAGTAATTCGTTTCCATGTAAAACAAACGCCCAAGTTCTTGGCTGAGAATTTTTAGTTTCTGCTATCAGTGGGTTAGGTTCTGACAACTCCGCATCTCTGGATTTTTACCTTTGTCATAGGGAGTGATTTCGAGGGATGCTATTTGCGAAGTGGGATGAACTCCTATCCAACCAGAAGTGTTTTGCTACTGTTTTTCTTTGGGTGAATGAGCCAGGTGGTTGACTTACTTTCCTAGAAGGTTAAATGGTTTTTTATATTGGAATTTTAAATTCGGTCTTATTGAATAGATCGCTATCAACACAGGTGCTTTTTTGCCTTCTTTGCCAAACACGTGTAGAAAGTCCAGATATCACTCCTGATTATGGAAAGAACCAGTTTGTATCTATTATAAGTTATTTCCTCTTGATTCAGACTAGCTCCTCAGCCTTAGAACTTAACAGGAGCTCTCATGGACAGTGAACCTTCCCTGGAAGATACAGTCTACCCTCGGGCCTTACATTTTTTACGGAGTTTTGATGGTGTCATTCATGGCTAGAACAGCTCCCCGTATCCTACTCAAGAAATCCCATCCCCTTAATTGGAGGCTCCAGGTTCTTCATGCTCTGGTTGTGATGGTCTGTCTGCCTGTCACTATCTTATCTCTCTCTCTTTCTCTTGCTTCATACTTTAGCACCAGGATCATTTATTTCCTGAAAATTCTCTGGTATTTTTCTGCAGCTGAGTCTTAATTTACACACATTGTGAATCTGGAATGACCTGTTAAAATCCTCCCCACCTTCGAAGTGTGTCTCAAAAGCCGCCTCTTTGCCCCAACGTTGCCAAATTTTTTATTTTGCTCCACCCTCCAGTTTGAATTAATCATTGCACTCCACTGTAACTTATTTATTACTTTTGCCCGAATTGTAGCTAATTATTGACTTGGTGCTTTGAATCGCGTACTGGTTTGTTAAATTCTTCAGAGGGCAGGGCTCAAGTCTCATCCTCTTTTGGTCTTTGCTGGCCCTAACCTGGTACCATATGTAGAGAGGTTCCTAAATGAATATCTGAAGCATTTTGTTGACCCCTGTGTCTCTGTGGAGCAGCAGGCATATTTCTTCTAGTCAGTAAGTCATAAAGGAATTATCTGGTAGCATTATTTTTAACCATCTATACCAACACTGTCCAATAGAATGTTCTTCGATGATGGAAATGTTCTATCCTGTGCCGTCTGATGCGGTAGCCAGTAGCCACATGTGGCTGTTGAGCATTTGAATGTGTCTAACATGGCCAGGGAACGGACTTTTAAAGCTTAATGAATTTAAATAGTTGTACATGACTAGAGGCCTAGATGTTTTCCTCTTTCATTTCAGTAATTTTTCTTAAATGCCTCTGAAGTGGCAACACATTTTCCAGGCCCTGGGGATACCAAGAAGTGTTTGTTAATACTAGGACTTGGGAAACTCTCATAGTCCGCCAGAAGACCTAGAGACCCCATCACGGATTAACACAGGGCAGTAGGTGTGACACTGTCATGTACCAGGGAATTGGAGACACATGGAGGAGCGTGATCTAAAGCCAAGGGTTGTTTGCAGCTGAAGCTGTGGAATTGAGGGCAGGATGGCCGAGGGGAAAGAGGGCCTCCCAGTGGAGCGGCACGTGCGACAAAGACACCTTATGGGAAATGGGAGAGGGCACTGGCAGTACATTTGTTTCTAGATTCTTAAAACGTAGTAGGTAGTAATCAAGTGGTCTTTTAACCCATCTTTATGCTGAAGAAAATCTCCCATAAAAGACAGAGTTCTGAACGATTACTTTGTCCGTTTCTTTGTTGACTTAACCATGACACTTCAATTTCCATAGTTTCAATTGCCAGGTGTATTTAGCTTGTAGTTGGATCTTCAGTGGCTAGCACAGTACCTGTCACCTGTAAGGTGCATGGGAAGCTTTAATTCGTTCGTTCATTCATACAGCATGTTCCCAGTGGCCTACTCCATGCCAAGCACTGTGGCTACACTGGTGAGTAAGACCTGTTTGGACCCTCTCCTGTGAGACTCGCATCTTATTGGGCCATCAGGCAAGAAACTAGTTATCACATCAATAGATAAGAGGAATCGATTGTGGCCGTGGAGAGAATGAATGGGCCTGAGATAGATAACTGCATCAGGGACCTGTTTTATGTGGATGGTGAGTTACAGTCTCCAATGATGGGATGAGCCGGGGACAGGGGAGAGGAACCCCAGATACAAGGAGCAGCAAGCACAATGACCGCGTGCTGTTGCGTGGCTTGCTCTGGCATCTGGGTGAAGATGATGGCGTCTGGAGTAAAATGAGGGCGAGGGGAGTGGTGTGAGATTAGGCTGGAGAGGGAGGGAGGGAGGAGCCAGATCCTACAGGAGTTTGTAGGATGTAAGAGTTAGAATAAAATCCTAAGGATCATGAGAAACCATTAGGTGAACATCATTTACATTCATTTTAAGAAGATGAAAAGCCAAACCCAGTGCTGTCGAGTTGATTCAGACTCACAGTGACCCAGTAGGACAGAGTAGAATTCTCCCATGTGGTTTCCAAGGCTGTAAATTTTTAAGGAAGCAAACTACTGCGTCTTTCTCCTGCGGAGTGTCTGGTGAGTTCGAACCGCTGACCTTTTGGTTAGCAACTGAACACTTAACCACTGCACCGCCAGACACATGTGTGTACACACGCACACACGCACGCATATGCTAAGGAAGGGAAGTTTGTAAAGTTTTCATCCATCTTAGAAGTTACGAATACTTCTTGTGGTCAGTCATGCTGCTGTTATGAGATATCCTCCTTGAGGCTGTAGAGTAAAATCCGTTGAAAAACTGCACCAAGTCCTACATTCTCCTGGAAGTGCTTGAAGCTAAGTAAACTAGGGGAACCCCTGATGATTCCTTGGAGGGACAAAAGTCGAGGAGATAAATGCTGTGCAAGTAGGTTTTGACTCCAGGTCTGGTTTGAAGACTGAGCCTCTCTGCGAGAGGCAGTAATTGGCCAGAAGAGCGTGATTACTCCTAATTGCCTTCCTAATTACCCAGGCTGGTGTTGGGGGCTGAAGGCCTGGTGCTTGACACTGTACATCACAGATGACTTCTCCCCAGAGAGACGAGACTAAAATATCTCCCAAGGATGAGCCTTTTTTTCACAGCCCTCCAGCCAGTGGAGATGCATATAGGAGAGGTTGAGAGATATAGGTTATATAAATGGACTTCTTGAGGTAGGCATGACTCCTATTCAGAGAATGGACTTCCTACCCAAACTTATAGACTCATGGCATCAAAAGTTCATGACCAGATGTGGAAGTGATCTATGAAATTTAATTGTATTTCTCTGAACGAGACAAAGTCAGAATTACTATGTAAAGTGTAATAAGTGATGACAAGTTTCGCAGAGTTTGTCATTTAATCAGCAGCTCTGGATGATGACCGTCAGACTTGGTTTTCTTGTAGTGGTGGAAGGGATCATTTCACAAAGTTGGAAAATATCAGGACCTCGAGGGGGGAACGTGTAGACACTTAGGCCCTCAGTAAAAAATTTGAGAATGCTCCATGAAGCCATAACGAGTTCTCTGCCTGACACTAAAGCATGCAAAACTAGATTTATCTCTGATTTGGGCTGTGTTTGGTCTACAAATATTTTTCGGTGTGCATGTATGTGTTTTTTGTTGTTATAGTGTTTTTCACATCTTTGAATTTGTTTCCAGAATTGAAAAATTGGAGATTTTAGCTTATAAAGCAAACTTAGTGTCTTCCTTAAATTCAAATCACCGCATACACGTTCTTAAATGGAAAAATGAGATCAGGCAGCCTGGCAACACGGAGCCTGTGTTCCTCTGTAACAACAGTCCCTCCTCCTAGTCACTCTCCACACTCAGCCATCTGTATTATCTGCCTGGCCCCGTGAGACAGTTGAATTTGCATCCTTGATCTAAGAATTTGTTTTAGAGTTGATTAACTATTTGAAAAACTTAATTCTTAATCACTCTTGCCAGTTAGCTTTAAATATGAAGATACAAGATCTACAAAATTAAAGTATATGCCTTTGTCTGTCCTCTTTGTTTAGAGGGTGATCTACTTGATGGAGTGATATTACAAGTTAATGGGATTTTGCTAACAAAAACATCTATTAGCTCACAGCTCTCTCCCAGAACTGGGCTCCAGAGGGAATGGGGAGGAATTTTTGTAATTATGTAGCACTTAGAGTGTCTGACTTGGGTTTCTTTAGCTATGTTAGCTAATTTCAGATGACTTGGAGAGCCTGCCAAAAAGTTGAGGGAACACATGGATGTTAAAAGGATTTGGGTAGGAAAGACTCAGTGATGACCTCTGTAGAATGGATGCCCTGTAACCGTGTCTGTTGGGAAATTCATTATTGATTTCTCTTCTTTCACCTGCATTTTTTAGTTCAAAAACCTTTAGGAGTGGAAAAGCCAGTGAAATGGAATTTGCGAAAGTGTTTCATATAAATAGGTGTATTTGTGCATGCCTTTTAGAGTCTGTTTTTTTCTAGGAATAAATGATAGATAAAAACTGTGACTTCAGTTTTATGACTTTCTCTTGATCAATCATTATTTCAAACCTATTATTTTTGTTTGTTTGTTTTGAAATTAACAAGGACTACCCTGTTGTGAGAAAGTCAAAAATCCTCACATCTGGACCAATGAGCAGCATCATAATAAGTGGAGAAAATATTGAAATTGTCAAAGATTTCATTTTACTTGGATCCATAGTCAACACCCATGGAAACAGCAGTCAGGAAATCAAACAGTGTATTGATGTGGGCATATCTTCTGCAAAAGACCTCTTTAAAGTGTTAAAAAGTGAAGATGTCACCTTGAGGGCTAAGGTACACCTGACCCAAGTCATGGTATTTTCAGTTGCCTCGTATGCATACGAAAGCTGGATAATGAGTAAGGAAGACTGAAAAAGAATTGATGCCTTTGAATTATAATGTTGGTGAAGAATATTGAATATACCATGTTCTGCCAGAAGAATGAACAAATATATCTTGGAAGAAGTACAGCCAGAATGCTCGTTGGAAGGGAGGGTGACGAGACTTTGTCTCACGTACTTTGGATGTGTTATCAGGAGGGACCAGTCCCTGAAGAAGGACATGATGTTTGGTAAAGCAGAGGTTCAGCGAAAAATAGGAAGGCCCTCAACAAGATGGATTGACACAGTGGCTGCAAGGATGGGCTCGAGCATAGCCATTATGATCATGGCTCAGGACGTGACCATGTTTTGTTCTGTTGTACATAGGGTTGCTGTGAGTTGGAACTGACTTGATGGCACCTAAGAACAACAACACTGTTGTGTGGAATGTGAATTTGGGATTAATGTCATCTCTTCCCATGTCCTGACCTCTCCACTGAATAAAATTTTGTCTATGACCATAGTAAGCTTTTTACCAGAATGATAACATTATACAGCTCTAAATACAGACAAATGGTTGGTTTTCAATTGAATTGTGTCCAGGCATGGACCAGTAAAGTGAAATTTGGCTCCAAAAATAGAGGGTGCTAAGAGACCAAAGAAAGAAGTGGGCAACTCTAGTGTGGCAGTGAAGGAGTTTATTTGGAAGACTTACAACAGTGCAGACCTGGGCAGCCACAAGACCAGAGCAGAGCTCTGCACCCCGCAGTGGGAGGGCAGAGGTTTTATAGTGGCAGTGGACAATAGTGGCTACATGCCATGGACTTACATAAGGATGATTTAGCAAACTGTAGTGAACTGGCAGACCACATGAGGGTGCTTACATTTGGCCCTGCAAAGCCTCTTTCCCCTTCAGGCCACCCTCTGAAGCAGGGTCTTATAATCTGGCACACTCTCCCTCTTCTGCCATAGTGCAAGAGACCCCGTTCCTTCCCCGCTGGGATCAGATGTAGAAGTGGGTTGGCCAGGTGCCATATGGTGCTGCTCCATGTGCAAGAGATAAAGTTACTGTGTGCCCAGAACAGGGGAAGGCTTCTCCGATAAGGAACCGGGAGAGAGAAGGGGACCCAATTGCCAGCCTCCTTATCAGAGAATGTTCTGGGCCCAAGGTCTTTACTTAGGCATCCCGAATGGGAGAGGTATAGGCAGACCATTCCTCCAACAAATTGACTTGAGGATGTTGATGACTAAGTTAACTGCATTCATTAAGTAATTAATTCATATTCCTACGTTCATTAATAAAATTGATTTAAATCTATCAGCACTTCTGATCATAATGAGGTGACAAGTGCTACTGCATTGAGTTGGGAAAATTCCAGCCCTAACCAAAGACACTCCGTGGGTAGTGATTTTGTGTATGCTTTTTATAATATTGGGAAACACCGTTGTAGAGTTCTGTGATGACTTTAAGATCTCTAAGGTCAAGGGGAAGGGTGCGTCATGTTTCCATCTTTCTTTGACTTTCATTAAAATTACTTTTAAAGATGAACTCACTCAAATATACCTGTGTTGCTTACCATCTCCTCACTGTCAGATGTTTATTTTCCAAGATATCACTTGCCTAATTTGTCAGACTAATCAGTGCTAATTTAATAATAGATGAAGACTATGCTTTGTTCGTCAGTTTAATCATGTGTTAAATCAGTCAGGAAATGGAATGTGAACCATCAGCCAGACTATATAGATGGTATGGACCCTGCCTCTTCAAAACTTAGTTGATACGAAAGACGGATTAGACAAACGATTTTACCAATCATTGGTTTCCAAATGTGGTATGTGTAGTGAAGAAGTTTGGTGTGCAGCTGAACAAGAGTGTTGGGCAAGCCAGAAGCTGTGGAGAAAATTTTAAGGAGGGGAGTAACTGATGGTATTAAATGAGGCAGAGTCATCTAATGAGACAAGGGCCAAAAAGACAATATTTAAGGGGAATATATAAAACCTAGTTGACCTAGGACATCAGAGAAGCCTTCCTTGTGGATGTGATGTTTAGGGGGAGGGTCAGGCTCAGGATCTGCTCTTTCTTTCAAGGTAATAATTACACATGGAGTGTGGCCATTTGCTTTATTTTGTAATTCATTTCTTACAGTGCATTTATTGAGTGTCCACATTGTGCCAAGCTCTCTCTTAGGTCCTACAGCCCTTACGGAGTGTTCATTGTGGTTAAGGTGGGTGAGAGATAGTAATTCATATAGTCATCGTGAGATAACTGCAGTAATAGGGAAATATGTACAGCAGGTCCTTGGAAACCCTATAAGGCAATACTACTCTGTCCTATGGGGTTGCTGTGAGTCGGAATCGATGCGAAAGCAACGGGTATATATGTATAGGACCTCGGGAACACTTCATCCTAGGATGTGGTTTAGGGGACAGGGAAGACTTTTGGGGGTGGGTGATAACTTGTGCCGAAACATAAAAGTCAATACAGGCTCACTGGGTAGGAGAGTTGCGATGATGCGTGTTGAGGGTTGAGACTGAGATTGTGTTGGGGTCCTGTGGGCTGGTAGCAGCATGTGGTACAGTGGACAAGGCATGGGCGGGGCAGGAAGACCAGAACCAGCACAGCTCACAAGCTGGTGGTGGGAGGGGTGGTTTACAGGTAGAGCCTCAGCCCTGGGCGGAGTTTGAGGGCAGGCAGTAGAGCTAGATGAAGTTGGATTGCCAAGCAGTGACCTCCTTGTGGATACCTTTGGTGCCATGTTTTGGACGTTGAAATGGAAGGGCATGAATGGGATTTATGCAGGATATTGACCATGTTAATTTGAGGTTCAAGCTGGAAGTCCTGTTGGAAAACTCTAGCAGGTCATGGCTATTTGAGCCTGAAGATTGGGGTGAGACAAGCATTTGGGATTAGCTGAGATGGCTGAAGGAAATGTATACAGTAACATCCCCTGAGAAACACCGACATGGAAGGAGCCAGTAAGGAAGAGGAGCTCACAAAGGGAGGACCAGGAATCCGTGAAGAGTGGGCAGCGACATTAGAGTGTTAGGAGCTCCAGAAACTGCTAGAAAGTTTTAAGGAGGGAAATAGTTGATGGTGTCACTAGAGCCACACTCACAAGTGATTGTCATCCTATTCCCAGCAGTTGCTCTGAACAGCAAAGCCACATGCTGAAAAGGGGAGCGGGGACTAGGAAGTGTTAGATTGGGCAAGAAGCAGTATTTGATGTGTTAAATATGTACCATAATATGCAAATATTTTGATTCTGGAAAGACATATTTTTAACCTCAAGAAAACACGTGTGCACGCGAGCCCATGCATGTCTTGTGTATATGAAAGGAATTGTATTTATCTCTAGAAGGGATACAGTGGATGGGAAAATGGAGGTTGAGTTAGACGCTGACATCTGTGTTTTTCTCTGAGTTTCTAAAAAGCAGGAACTGGGTGTAGTTAGTCAATCTTCTGAGTAGTTCATCTTTTTCTTTCTTTTTTTCTTTTTTAAGTTTCTTGTGCAAGGTGCTGGGAAATTATGAGCTTGATAATTTCATTCTGTGATTGTGATTGTGATCTGTTTCTTCTGCCTTTCCATTTCTACATGTAGAAGCAAATATGTTTAACAACCATAATGACCCATTGCTCTCATTATGAGATACAATTCTTTTAAAGAATTTAGTATGCATATCCTTGACCTTTTTTGGAATTAAAAATTATCTTGAAAATTTACCTCTACATCTGTAATTTTCTGTGGTGTGCTCAAGAACAGTTGAGTAGTCTGAAAATGGATGAATTTAAAATGAGAGAGTTGAAGGTCGTAACCCAGCAGTGATAACTCAGCTAATGAAATATTCATTTCCAACTACGGAGTGGCACTGTATATCAATATGTTGTCACTGTCGTCATTACGTAGAGCACAGGTATATTTATGGATTTATAACTAGCTAACGGAAAGAAAGAGGCTAATTACATGCAGAAATGCTACAGAACTTCATGGCTGTGCTTCTAACAGGCAACTGATAACCGTTTTTCTAAACCGTTTTTCTAAGCCGTGTTTGTGAATTAAGTGCAGGTTCTGCACATCAACCTCTGCCATATTTGGTTTTTAGAATGACAGGGTTAGAGGACAATCTTGGAGTTGTATATACATACATTTCGTAGGTCATGTCCACACCAGGGGTTCGTTTATACATACGGAAAATGAAGTGCAGAATTTTAACACTTACCTAGGAAATTTAAACCAAAGACCGCTGTTTGGTTTGAAAAATCTAGAAAATTGTAGAAGAGGTACATTTTATATAATTAACTTTACCAGTTAAGAATGAGTTTAGTGTAGCAAAAATGAATGTAATTATCCAGATAATTCAAACTAATAAAAGCCTTTCCCACATCCTTAGACCTTCATTAGCTGCATGTTTCTGGTGAAAGCAGATTTTTGTGTTAAATTAGCTTTGTAAGTGATATCAGTCTTGCTCTATTTTGCTGGTGTTAGACTTGGGTTCAATTCATAGGGCCCACTTGATAAACAGGTATCGTTCAGGGAGAACATGAATTGGGAACTAAAAAGCCTTGTACATTAAAATGAAAGCATGATGATATTCATGTTGACAAATTTTCTTGCAACACAATGTCTCCCTGTATTCAGAAGTCTCTGGTGGTGCAAATGGTTAATGCACTTGGCTGCTATCTGAAAGGTTAGAGGTTTGAGTCTACCCAGAAAGGCCTGGGTAAACTAATTTGCTTCCCAAAAAATCAGCCATTGAAAACCCTGCAGAACTCAGTTCTATTCCTACATGCATAGGGTGACCGTGAGTTGAAGGTGACTCTATGGGAACAGGTACTGGTATATGCAGAGGTACATGGATAATAATAGAGAATTCTTTCATACCCTGGAGAACAAACTGTCTTTCATGTTCTACACACAAGTTTAAGGGAAGCAGGGCCAGCCCTGTATACTCCCTTTGCCTTATAACGAATTCTGCATTTCCCCTGACCTGTAAGTAACCACTCCTTCTCCCCGTTCTGCCTTCCCATTGCCCTTCTTCTCTAGCCCCCTCTTCAAACAAAGAGATAACTACCAAACAGATCTATAAATAAATGCCACTTGACATCGGCATCATATGTGGGTTCCCCATATCACATGTGCACTTGACCTTTTTCTTCTCATTCAATGTCCTATTTAAAAACGCTCAAATTTTCCCCCATTATCTAGGGGGGTGGGTGGAGTGGGTGGTGTCAGATGTGCTTGTCATGGTGGTTGTTGAGCAATTGAAAGATTTGCTTTGGGCAACTGATACTTCATTTTAGCTTCTAAAAATATGTATTTAGTTCTTTTTCTTCTTCCTTTTAATTTGAGACAAGGACAGAGATGTGGTTTGGGCCCACCCCATGCCACAGAAGGTACATGAGTTTAGCGCAGTCTTTGGCTGTGGGTTGGCTTGATACTCTTGCTTCTGGAGGTACTTCATTATCACTGGGCCACTGGTTATGGTCCTTTGTCTTTCTAGAGCTTTAAGAACATTATTAAAACAACTGGGCTGATTATTACAATTATTGTAGAGATTCATAGGTGATTTGGAGCGTCAAGTTAGGGAAGCGCTGAGGCAAAGGGAAACTATTCACCCCGGACAAGGGCATGTATCGTCAGCACTGTCAGGAGGGGACAGCAGTGGCATTTTTGCAGGAATGGTCTTCTTCTACCTTTGTGGTCCTTCTATTTTTCTGTTTATGTCTCGTGACATTTTTATTTTCAACACCAGAAATGACATGTGTCTATCCAGTTTTGGAGTAGTATATTTAAAAATGATTATTCTCTGTCTGATTAGATCGTGTAGATTTAGAATATGCTAAACTGGAAGAAAATTAGCATTCTGTCTTTGAAATGTCCCAGTGGGAAAAGAAGGCATACATAGTGTGACTGTGTTAAATGACAAGGGGGAAATAGATATGCTCTGAATTCTTTCTGAACTACCACCATGATCTTACGTACGTAGCTGTGCAAAGTAGAGTTACAGGCTCTTAACACCGATCCCAAAAGGGGAAATGGTAGGTGATCTAATGTGCTTCTTCAGAGCGCTTTATAACACCGGCTAAAAGGAGCCTCTGATCTCTTCCCGAAAGCTGTAGAATGATTATGTAGAAGAATAAAGAGTTCTTTAACCTAAGAAATAGAGTGCGCGTTGAGTTGAACTCTTTAAGTGTATCCGTTTTTCCCCTGATAAGGTGAAAGTCAAAGGGGGAATTTGGATGGACACAGTAGCCAAAAGAATGAACTTAAACACAGGAACAATCATAAAGATGACGCCAGACTCAGCAGTGTTTCGTTCTGTTACCCTCAGGCTGCTATGAATCGGAGCCACCACCGAACAGCAACAGAGAAGACATGATAGGATGAAATGATTCCTAGTGGTATTTTTATGTGAATTTGTATTTCCGTGGATGATTAATGTTAAGGAAAGTTACTCTGGGAAAGAAAAACACCCAGAAACAAGAAAAACTCCATACAAGGCATCATTTAATTTAGGTAGTTGCTACTAGTTTTGCCTTGTTCTTGAAAGGATCTGAGGGAGCTTTGGTAGCATCTCATTATCTCTGGAAAAACGTTCTGTGTTTAGTTTCAGCAGCTGGGTTATCACATGGGCATTTGAGAGTGAAGATTCTGAATGGTACCATTACTGTTTCACTTTCCAGTCATCTGTGAAATAAAGAGCCCCCAAGTAAGGCAGGGCACTACAGACATTAACGGAGTCACTGTGGTCTGCTTTCTTTTTAGGCCCTTCTGGGGAGCTCCTATATGCTTCATCACTAACCTCATGGACCATAAATGTCTCCTCTTGCATGGTCTGGGCTTCAGTATTCGTTCTTTATTGGCTGGGTTTAATTTAGGTATGACGGACACAGTTATATCACAATGGTTCCTATGGAGTTGTTAAAGTCAATTTGTTCTTAGACACTTCTTAAAAGGCCCGTTTATTGACTTGATGGGCTGTAAAGCTCTTTCCCTTTATTATGAGAATTACCTTTTAAGGTAGGCCTTCCAGGTGAAGGTGGCTTTCCCTATACACCCCTCGTTACCCAGTGTAGTCTTGTCAAAAGTCTTGAAATTAAGCCGTTTATTCCTCAAGGATGCTGTTTCCACTGGTGTGTGTTTTTCCTTGAAGATGGCACCAGATGTGGGTGAGACGTATCAACCACATGGATTTGTTTGAGAAAACTAATAATGGATCTGTTGTAATATCCACAGTATCCAATGACGTTAAGTGCCTCCTGCCGTTTGCCTCTTCTTGTGTCCTGAATGCTGGCCATGTGGCCACCTTCTTCCCCTCTACCAGTTTTGTTGTTGTTGTTCATGGTTGGCTCCAGTTGGCTCCAGTCAACTCTGCTTCACGGCCACTTTTTGTATAATAGATCAAAACCTTGCCCGGTACTGCACCGTCTTATGATCCTCGATATGTTTGAGTCCATTTTTGCAGCTTTTGTAGTGCCTTCTAACCTAGGGGGCTCGTCTGCCAGCACTATACTAGACAATATTCTGCTGTGATCCGAGGGATTTCTAGTGGCTAATTTTCAGAAGTAGTTCACCAGACTAAGAGCAGCTTGTTCACATGGTTCAGGCGGTTATTTTCAGCATCAGCGTGCTGGGTCTTCTAAATAGCAAGGCAGAGATTCGTATTTCATTCGTAAATATTAGAAAAAAGTTCAGGTGCCAGGACTACTATATTTATAATAAATATTTTGACTGCGTAAACCAGAATGCATAGGATTACAGAAGGAACTAATTGTATTGACGTAGTTATCATAGTTAAAATTTGTGATTTGGTAATACGTGAATGTTTTAACACATAACAAGATCTCACAGAAAGTCTAACAACTATCATAATATTGAAGTCATCTTGAGCGTAAATGATATTTTGAGATACCTGAAGCAACTGTACTGTGAGTGATTTCTGCTAATGACAAATTCTCGGGTACTGCTAATAGAACTGTGGTTTTGCCTACATTTATAACTTGAAAGGAATGCAAAATTCCAGTTTGAGGTTGGTAAAAATGAAGATCAATTTTGTTTTCATTTCAAGTTCACAGATCACTTGAATTCTAGCCACAGTTTGTTCTAGACCACGGATCGTAAACTTTGTCTGTAGAGATTCACATTTTTGGCTTTGTGGACCATATGTTCCCTGTTGGAAATACTCAGCTCTGCTGTTCTATCAGAAAAGCAGCCATAGACAATAACTAAACCATTGGTCAGAGTTCTGTTCCAATAAAACTGTATTTAGAAAAACAGACAGAGATGGGATGGGCCATAGTTTGCTAACTCCTGTTCTCCATCAAGGTTCTTTTTGCCAAGACTCTATCCCTACCCTGGCTGAGAAATTTTCATTTTAGGACCTAATCATTGATTTTTTTTTTTTTTTTTTGGGGGGGGGGGCGGGGGTGTTTTTTTGTTCTTGTTTTTTACCATTTTTTTTTATTATTGTAGTTTAAATGAAGTTTACATTTCAAGTTAGTCTCCCATACAAAATTTTATACATACATTGTTATGTGACCCTAATTGCTCACCACATTCTGTGACAGCACACTCCTCCTTTCTGCCCCTGATTCCCCAAGTTCATTTAACCAGCTCCTAACCCTCTCTGCCTTCCCATCTCACCTCTGGACAGAAGCTGCCCCTTTGGTGGGGGTGTTACTTTTGAGTTTCGTGTATGCGTTTCTCATCTCCCATGTTAGGGTGCTGCATGCCAACACTACTTTTGTATTAAATCAATTCAGCGGGCATATTTCTTGAGTGCTGGTTATGTCTGGTTTCTTACAATAGAAATATGAATAAGATTCCCTGCCCTGAAGAACCTCATACGACTTGGGGAGACCAACACATAGTGACTGTAAATATAATGTTATAATTGCTACAGTATATGTGCATAAAGTGCCACTGGAACAGAGAGGACAGAAGCAATACCATATTCCTCCCTCACCAGCCCGCACAGTGCTTTGCACTTGATACTTTACATATACAACTTTTTTTTCTTTCCATGACCTGATGTATTTGAAAATCACCGTGTATATATTAGACTCAGTGTTTTATTTGAAAAGGGCAGAGAAGTCAGAAATCATAAATGTTTGTGTTGTGGTAATGGAAGTTTGTTCACAGATGATAGGGTATTTGGATGTACTTTATTTCAAGTGATTCTTTTTTTTAGACTTCGGTTTAAATGAGGTGAGATGAAAAAGAATGCTTAAAACCTAGTCCTCTCCTCTGCGGGGAGTGAAGTTTGTTCATGGAGTGAATTTTTACAGCTGGTATATCCTGCCCTGGTGAAGATCCTTTGCATGAGATTGTTTAGAATTTTGTTTTTAGCAGCTATGTTCTCCCTGGTATAGATTAACTTGTGTCCCTCCTTAACTGTGTATCCATTTGGCTAGACCATGATTCCCAGTATTGTGTGATTGTCCACCACTTGGTCATCTGATGAGATTTTCCTGTGTGTTGTAAATCCAACCTCTATGATGTTAATGAGGCAGGATTAGAGGCAGTTGTGTTAATGAGGCAGAACTCAATCTACAAGATTTGGTTGTGTCTTAAATCAATCTCTTTTGAGATATAAAAGAGAGAACGGAGCAGAGAGACAGGGGACCACATACCACCAAGAAAGCAAAGCTGGGAGCAGAAGGAGTCCTTTGGACCCAGGATCCCTGCTCAGAGAAGCTCCTAGACCAGGGGAAGATTGATGACAAGGACCTTCCTCCAGAGCTGACAGAGAGAGAAAGCCTTCCCCTGGAGCTGGCACCCTTAATTTGGACTTCTAGCCTCCTAAATTGTGAGAGAATACATGTCCCTTTGTTAAAGCCATCTGCTTGTGGTATTTCTGTTATAGCAGCACTAGATGACTAAGACAGGTACCATCGAGGTTAGTACGGCAAGTGGGAGTAACTCTGTGCTTACTCCCATGAACTCTGTCTGCCTGAGTTCTGAAGAGTTCACAGACCCAACCCGAGATTGCTAAAGGAGACTAATGTGACCACTTAGCCGTGTCTGTCTTGGGCCGTGGAGTACGGAGAGTGGCTGCCTTTCCCCCCTCATCTCACACCTGCACTGAGGATCAACTATTATCCTATTAACTTAGAACATCCCTGTTTATTCTAGTTGCTGGATTGAGCACTAGGTGGTGAATCGTTAGGGTTGTTGCCTTCTCCCCTTTCCTTCCTTCTCAAGCACAGAGGACATCTGAGCATCCCCTTGTCTTCACAGCCATTCAGAGAGCTCGTTTATTATAAACTCGTCGTTGAAAAAAGTGTGTTTTAGTCCAGTGGTTTGGATTCAAATGAGACTTGATGACAAAACTCAGCCCACATGCTGTTTTAGTGAAAACGTCAACATTGAGTTTATTTGTGCTTTTGGTTGCGGTAACAACTGTCATTGAGAACAGGACTTGCTGCCGGCGTTTTACTGATCTTCATGGATGTGATGTCCTTTTGCTTTTTGGCTAGTTTTCCTGAGGGTTTCCTGCATATACCTGTGATGAAATCCTGGAGCAGAACCTTTACAGCTGTTTGTTTTGCCACACGGGTTTCAGGATTAGCTTCACTGAGGTATGGCGGGATTACTTCTCAGCCTCGGTGTCTTTTCCATCTCTGAAATTCTCTCACTTCTCTGATTTTTTTTTAAACCCAATTTTACATTGTGGTTTAATTGTTTTATGAAGGAAAGTGTGTCTGGGTAAGTTATTCATCTCTGCCATAGGTAGGCACATTGACTGATTTGTTGGGAAGTTTTTGTATAAGATAAAGCGCATGCAAAATCTAATCTTTTCCCTATCTGTTGTATATTTGCAAGGGAATTCTTGGTTTAAATGAGTTATAAATCAACACCTCCTTTTTCGTCTTATTGCATTCAGATGAAACGTAGGTCATCAGTTTAAAACAATAATCCAGTCAGTGATTGCTGTGTTCGCCATGAGTCGGAATGGACTCAATGGCAACTAACAACAACAGCAAATTATTAATGAAGCAGAGGAAGAAGTATGAGGTAACTTTTATCATTTGATGTAATTTCTCCACACATGTTTATAGGTAAATGTTCTGAGCTACCAGATCCCAATCTTTGAGGAGAGTTTTGGGAAGCCAGAAACCATTATTTCTCAGTGGGCAGGAAGAAAAAAATTAGCACTTACCGTGGGTACTTGGAGTGCTTTGTGTCGCATTAGATTTGTAATTCAGGCTTGTTCCCACGGAGACTGGGAAATTATTTCCTGTTGTAAAAATGAGTTCCTTGAGACATGTTGTTTCAGCCTTTGTCCCAACAGTGCTCGGTGACTTTAGGAACTAAAATGATCTTATTGCTTAGGTGATCTGTTGGAGGCAGACGCTGGGCAGGTATTTGAAGCAGTTTCAGGCGCCTAAGACCACTGTATTTATAATAAAATATTTGTGATACTTGATAACATTACTCTACAAACTGCAGGTCTGTGAGTCTTTGTGCTAGTTGGAGGGTTGTTTAAGGTCCTCTCTTACTTTCAGAGGCGTTATTAATTAATGAATTTATTTTAATCTTTCTTTTTGGACTTTGTTGATGATTTGCAAAGCTTTAAGAGAAGTGGAAGGCAGAAAAAAATATGCTTAATGCATCTTCGTGAATAATAAGTAGGATCCTCATTTCTAGAAGCCTCCATGCCCCAGTTATTAGATCTCATCTTTTTGCTTGGTTTGCCATGACCTCAGAGGTACAAAGATTTTTATTGGAGAGGAGGTGGGTGAGTGCGTTTATAGTCTTTCAGTGGATACATCATCAGCAAAGGGGATTCTAGCAAGCACATAGGCGCTGAATCCCCTTCCCTTTCTCAACATACAAGACTTTAAGGCTTTATCTCACCCTTGAGCCTACACTTAGTGGCCTCAGCCTGGCACATGACACCTTTGTCTCCGTTCTTGACCCCTTCTAGTGAAGTCAGGAATTTGAGTTCAAATTTGAGATGTGCTTTCTTTCATTTTTCTTAGTTCTTTTTTCCATGGCAAGTTTTTGCATCTTTCTCTTTTTCTCTGAGACCATAGCTTGCCATTCATTCATTAAATAGAAAACTGAAAGAAAGGCCTTGAGGATGGCCCAAGAAATATAAAAAGGTGAAGGAAAAGTGGCTGAGGTTGAGTGGTTGTGAGTACTGGAGGCATCTCTGGATTCATCTCTTCGTTGGTCTGCTCCATCCCTTCCCCCAGGTCTCCTGCCTGTCCCCATTCTATGCAATTCTAGTAGGGCTGTCCATCACTGAGACTAGAACAGGAGTGGACCACTTACCTGCCCCTGAGTTTTTACATGGTTGGGCATGTCTGCAGGCTAGTCAGAGTTCCTGGCCACTGTGGCAGTCAGAACTGGTTATGTATCCTAAGCAAAGCTAGTGAGCATCTTTCCTGGATTTGCTAGATGGGCCCCTCGCAAATAGATTTTCTCTTCTTTTGGATATGTCTGTCATCCAAATGAAAGTGTGCTCCAGTTTTGTGAAAGTAACTTGTTGACCTGGGAGGTAGAAAGAGAATCAGATCCGTGATAATAGCTCTTCAGCCCCTGGAACCAGCTGTGCCTGAAGCCTCCTACCTTAAAACTTTCTAATTGTTTAAGTCAATCAATTCCTTTTCTTCCCTTTGCCTAGCTTGGCTCAGATTTGTTTCCTTTTCATTTAAAAGATTCCTGAATAATACATTCGGGAGAGTGGCACAAAAAAGCTGCCGGCTTAATAATAAAATTATGAACTACTGTTCCTAGAGGCACAGGGCCTCGGCCTGCCAGTTGTCAGGAGTACAGGCACACCTTTCTGGATGGCCTCTTCCTATGTTGCTTTCAGCTGAAAAGAACCAAAGTGGATTTCTCATGTGGCTAGGTCTTGAAAAACAAAAAACAAACGGAGAATCATCTGCTTTACGTTTCTCCCCACCATACGGGAGTAAACATCTTTCTGATATTCGATTATAGCAAAATTGGTGGTTTTCCATGCTGGAGGCTCACTTTCGTGTTCAGTTTGCTCTGCTGCCTCGTGGTCTTCTGAGCACAGGAGATCATTCTGGATGAGTGGACTTTCATCTGAATCTTGTGCTTTCCACTACTTTTCCCTGTTCCCCATTTCAGCTCGTTTTACTGTTTTTAAAATATCTGAGTAGAATCTAACATGATTAATTATTATGGATTTGTATTCTTTTGTGTGGGGGGTAGCTTTTTATTTTTTTAAGGGTGTGTTAGAATTACTATTATGTTTGAAATTCTCCTTGTCTTTATTTTCCTGTTGCCATCTGATCATTTAAATGTTCTCAGATTGTTCACGGTTTCAGTTTTCCATCCATACGTTTTCTGGCAGTAGGCTCTCCTTTCCTGACACAACAGGTCAAGCTTCTGAAAACCTCGCCCTGTGTCATTTGACCTTTTCTGTAGTCAACACATCACCTATGCCTTCCAAAGTCTTTCATCTCTTAGGTCTTTGAGTAGATATTAACTGTTTCCGTATTTTGCTGTAAAGAAATTTGAAAATGTAAGACATCAGTGGTAGCATGCTTGGCTTATACCCCAGCAGACTGATGCTTGCAAATTGAATATGTAAATGTCTTTAAAACATGGAGAGTTTCCTTATGCATTTTAACTATCATCTACAGGTTGAGTATTCTGAAGAAAGAGTTAAATCTATTAGGTTGTAATGAGGATTTTTGTTCATTCTGGGGCATATTTAAAAACTGACAATTTTGATTCTCTGAATGATTTTCCAACAATGAGACCTTACTTGATAATGCACACAGGCTTCCAAGTTGGAATGAGAAAAGGATTGTTGTTGTTGTTGGTATTAGGTGCTGTCAAGTCAGCTCCGACTCATAGCGACCCTGTGTACTACAGAACGAAACACTGCCCGGTCCTGCGCCATCCTCACGATCATTGTTATGCTTGAGCCCATTATTGCAGCCACTAGGTCACTCCATCTCATTGAGGGTCTTCCTCTTTCTCACTGACCCTCTACTTTACCAAGCATGATGTCCTTCTCCATCCGGCACTATATCAGACAGTGTTCCACTGCTATTCGTAAGGTTGTCACTGGCTAATTCTTTTCAGAAGTAGACTTCGGGGTCCTTCTTCCTAGTCTGTCTGCGTCTGGGAGCTCAGCTGAAACCTGTCCGCCATGGGTGACCCTGCTGGTATCTGAGTACTGGTGGTATAGCTTCCTGCATCACAGCAACACACAAGCCCACACAGTATAACAAACTGACAGACATGTAGGAGAGACAGGGATTAGGTGTACTTTATACTCTAAACATTGCTTCATCTTATATTAGTGATGGTTTTGGACTCAGTTGGCCACAAGTCTGAATGGCTGTGAGTCCCTGAGTGGATCACACAGTTAACATGCTCAACTGCTAACTGGAAGGTTGGAGATATGAGTCTACCCAGAGGTGCCTTGGAAGAAAGTCCTGGCAGTCTACTGCCAGAAATTCAGCAAACCCAGCGGAGCACAGTTATGCTCTGACACATATAGGATTGCCATGATTCAGAGTCAACTCCATGGCAGCTGAAGTCAATGGCTAAAATAAATGGTGAGTGTGGTTGGTGTAAAGTGCATGAGGTGGGTGGCATCACTAGTAATCCTCCTAGCAGCTGATGTATGACTAGCAGGAGCAGCACTATTCCTGACTAACAACCACTGCTTACTGAGTATGTGCCCAACACTGTGCCAAGTGTCGCATTTAATCCAGCCAACCCTGTAGGATGACCCCTGTGACTATTCTCATTTTACACGTGAGGGAACTGGGGTTTACAATGGCTAAACAGCTTTCCTAAGATCAAACAATGAATCGGTAGTGGGGCTGGGATTTCCACCTCAGTGTTCTAATTCTATTGCTCATGGACTTAGCCTCTTTATTACATTTCTTCATTGTGGTGTAGGGCTTAGGAGTACAGTTTGTGAAGGTTAGGAAGACTTAGCTTTTTCATCAGTAACAAGTAGATGGGATATAGAAATGGCAAACAAGCATATAAAAAAGGTGCTCAGCATTAGTCAGTACTAGTTGCCCTGGAGTCAATTCTATAGGGGATAGCAGATCAAAGCCAGGGTGAAGTACCACTTCACACCCATTCTGATGGCTGTAATCAAAAAATAAAAAAAGAAAGAAAGAAAGAATAACAGGTGTTGGTAAAGATGTGGAAAAACTGGAACCCCTACCCATTGCTGTAAAATGGTGCAGCCAGTGTGGAAAACAGTTTGGGTGATCTTCACAAATTTTCCATAGAATTATCGTATAATCCCCAAGACGGTTACTAAAACAAATTCATGTGCAAGCATGTACTTTTCACCATAGCCAAAAGGTAGAAACAGCCCAGATGTCCACCAGTGGATAAACAAATTGTGATATTAGTTTTCTAGTGCTGTTATAACAGAAGTAGCACAAATGGATGGCCTTAACAAAGACAGATTTATTTTCTCATAGTCTAATAGGCTACAAGTTCAAATTTGTAGCCCTCCTGCAGAGGAAGACTTTCTCTCTCTGTTGGATCTGGAGGAAGGTCCTTGTCTTCAGTCTTCCCCTGGTCAAGGAGTTTCTCAGTGCAGGGACCCAGGGTCCAAGGGATGTGCTCTGCTCCCGGCACTGCTTTCTTGGTGGTGTGAGGTCCCCCAGTCTCCGCTTGCTTCCCTTTCCTTTGAATTCTTGTAAGATAAAAGGTGGTGAAGGCCACATACCAGGGAAACTCCCTTTACATTGGATCAGGGATGTAAGGATGTTATAGTAAGGGTGTTATAATCCCGCTCTAATCCTCTTTAACATAATCTAATCTTGCCTCATTAACCACAGGCAGAGATTAAGATTTACAACACATAGGAAAATTACAATCACAAAATGGAAGACAACCACATAATACTGGGAATCATGGCCTAACCAAGCTGACACATATTTTGGGGGGACACAGTTCAATCCATGGCAGGTGTATACGTACAACCCACCAAAAAAGAAAACCCCTGTCTCTGTCCTTCTCCTCCAAAAAAAACCAAACCCGTTGTTGTCAAGTTGACTCCGACTTATAGTGACCCTAACGGCCCCACAGTTTCCAAGGAGAAGCTGGTGGATTCAAACTGCCGACTGTTTGGTTAGCAGCCAAGCTTTTAACCACTGCGCCTCCAAGGCTCCATATACATACAATGGAAGATTATTCAGCCATAAAAAGGAGTGAAGTTCTGATCCGTGCTACAACCCAATGAACCTCGAAACATTTTGCTAAGTGAAAGAAGCCATACACGTTTACATGAAGTAGTATCCAGAACAGGTAAAGTCACGAAGACAGAACACAAATTGGTGATTTCTGGGGGCTGACGGGGAACAGGAGGAGGAACAACTTCTTGGTGGGCATGGGTTTTCCTTTTGAGGTGCTGATAGTATTTTGGGACTAGCTAGAGGTGATGGTTGCACGTCATCGTGAATGTACTAAATGCTACTGAATTGTTCAGTTGAAAATGATTAGTTTAAAAGATGACCAAATGAAACAAAAATGAATGGTTGCAGTATCTACCTTCAAAGTGTCGAGAAATTTTAATGATGTAATACAGATGCCTGGCTGGTAAGTGCTCAGTAAATACCAGTTGCTATTACTATTATTGGAAACCCTGGTGGCACAGTGGTTAAGAGTTCAACTGCTAACCAAAAGGTCGGCAGTTCAAATCTACCAGGTTGTCCTTGGGAAACCCTATGGGGCAGTTCTCTTCTGTCCTCTAGGGTCACGGAGTCAGAATCGGCTCGATGGCAGTAGGTTTGGTTTGGTTTTGGTTTATTGCCCTTATGATTACTCTTACCCGGTAGACTTTTACAGGTGTTGTGCCCCCCTCCCCCATTGTAAAGTGGCCTCTGGATCGTGAAAGTTCATCCTGGCTTTTGAGTGTAATCCTATTTTTGAATAGATAATGCATCACCACCTGTGTTTTATATGATACGTTAAATAATTGAACAGCAGCAGCTTTCCCTTTAGCTTTATTCAGATTCCGTCCTTGGCCTATTCCCTACCAGCCAGAAGGAGGAGAAATTTGTAGCTTGGCCCTCAAGTTGAGAGTGGGCATTAATATTAGCAAATTCCCTTTAATAATCATTACATTAAATTTGATGACCGGAGGGGATGTCCTCATAGCTTATCACCAAAAATAATATCTCTGGGAGACAAGGGAGTGTTTCCCAAATGTTCACCACTGAGCCAGATTAAAGAGACAGATGACCCGGGAGGCCGGTGTAGACGTTATTAATCTGATCGTCTCCCCTCTGATAACCTTGTGTCAGGTTTCCTGAGCTGCTTTCATCTTGGCTGCGGAGATAGAAAGGAATGTTGTGGAAAGCTGTCCTGGGGCAAAGATTACTGATACTCTTTTCTGGTACATGACTCAAAACAAAAGAGTTCTGTCTTAAATAATGGCTCTGTCCCTTGGAGTTATGGAAGAGGAGTCCATAAATCGAGCATCCAGGAGAGCAGAGAGTTGCCCAAACATGGAGCCTCTCTGGGCACAACTTGGTTCTGGGATGGAATTGAAGCTGCTTCGGTGCTTCTTCTTGTTTGGTTGTTAGCTGCCATTGAGTTGGCTCCAATTCATGGTGACCCCAGTGACAACAGAAAGAAACACTGCCCCTTCCAGACCATCTTCACCATTGTTAGTACGTTTGAGTCTCTTGTTGTAGCCAGTGTGTGTTCTGAGTGTCTTCCAACCTAGGGGGCTCATCTTGTAGCACTATATTAGACAATATGCTGTTGTGATCCTTAGAGTTTTCATTGGCTAATTTTTGGAAGTAGATTGTCAGGCTTTTCAGCTCCAGTGACAACTGTACACCACGGGTCATTCAGGAGGTATTTGAAGTACTGGTGGCGTAGCTTCCAGCATCATAGCAACATGCAAGCCACTACAATGTGAAAAATGGACAGATGGTGGTGGGCTTAGTTGCTTACAAAGGTCTAAAGCCTGCTAAGTACTTTGGGTGCATGACAGCCCTTCAGGCAGGAGTCAAAGGGGCGCTCTACCACGGGGTTGTGCCTTCCATCTCCTTGCCCACTTTTGGACCCTTGTATGTGGCTCCCTCTACTTTCTTTTTTTCATAGTTGAATCAGAGGATAGGTTAAATCTTGATTCTTAAATGAGGCCTCCCGCAGACACTTAGTGTATTCGTATTTCACCTTATTTGTGTTGTTATTAACTTGTGTGTGTTTGTCTCTCTTACTAGACCACAGGGCAAGAATTCTGTTTCTCTCTTCACTGCCTGCTCTAGTCTAACACAGTGCCTGATGGCACACACTAATTACTCAAAAAATGGAATGAATGTAAATTGTTGATTTACTCCTTATGTTTTTGTGAAACAATTGTTTTCAGTCTGTTTTCTACCAGATGAAGCATAAATTTTTGAACCCAACTTTAAATGCTTGGAGGATTCCCTGGTTGGTGTAAATGGTTAACATGCTTGTCTGCTAACCAAAAGGTTGAAGTTTCAACTGCACGCAGAGGCACCTTGGAAAAAAGCCCTGGTGATCTACTTCCAAATAATCAGCCATTGAAAACCCTGTGGAGCACAGTTCTACTCTGACACATGTGGCATCATTATGAGTTGGAATCAAATCAATGGCAAACAGTTCTTCTTTTTTTTAAATAATATTTTATTATATTTTTGGTGGAAACGTACACAGCAGAACAGGGTTTCTATTCAAAAATTTTTACACATATTGTTCAGTGATATTGGTTACAGTCTTCATGTTGTATCAACATTTTCGTTATTTCCGTTCTGGTTGTTCCGATCCCATTGACCTAGTCTCACAGCCCCCTAACCATCTTGTCTGTGCTTTAGAGTATTTGTTGACCATTTGGTCTCATATAGATGGTCTTTTAAAAGTGGTTTGGTTTGTTTTTTGTTTTATAATACTTAGAAACAAGAAATCAAAACATAAAGGATTATAGGAAATGGTAATAGAGCATTTCCTTTTCTATCAGGTTCTGTTAAAGTCCAGGGAGTATGTGAACATTCCTGTTGCTCCCAGGGGCTAAGATGTTCATCTTCAGCTTTTCAAGTCTCGTTTCCATCATCTTTCAAATGCACAGATAATGCTTCCCATGCTGTAGGCTTCCCTTGAGGATTAAGTGATTTAACAGATTTCATTGGTGCTGACTTTGTTTTTTCCACATTTTATCATCTCTAAATCAGGATACCACTTTTATTTAGTAGTGTTGGAAAATTGATCTCGGCTTTCTATTCCCCCTACATTTGAATGTCCCTGAAATTGGGACGAGTCTTATAATCAGTGCTATCTTTGACTTCATGAAATAGAGTCATTATGGGAGCTGTATTGTTGCTTGGTGTATACTAAGTCTTAGTTTCCTCATCCTTTTTCTTAATGAAAAAGAGAAGAAGAATGTTGGTACAGACGTCACTGTGAGAAGGGAAGGCACTGGGAATTGGGAGGCTGGGTTCTTCTAGCTCTAACGCTGGCGTTACCTGGTCCTCATTTAATGTCCCTAAAGGTTTCTGGTTTTTCATGTTGGCAAGTAGGTTTCTTCTGAAGTGCCATGGGTTGTTAGTGGCTCCTTGGAGGTCTCTGTTAAGAAGAATTGTGAAACCAAGTCTTGGGTCTGTAGGAGACTGCCAGAGTCATTTAGTGCTGCCTGTCATGCTGTAGTTGTACTCTGTCCTGTAGGGTCGCGATGAGTTGGCAGTGGTTTTTTTTTGCCATAGATGTGGTGGGGAGAAGGGATTATAAAAATGCCCTCTTCTTCCACTCTTGGCTTACCTGATCTTCAGTTCTCATTGTCAGTGTCAAAAAGAAAGAGGGAAATATGAGAGGCAAAACCAAACTCACAGAAAATCCGAGTCTGTGAACTTTTCTTCCCAGTATTACATAAAGGAATGCAGGGGTTTTGAGTCCATCTGTTGAACCCAAGCCAAGTTGTAATTCTGGTGGGACTGTTCTGGTCATATAATAATTTTTCTTCATTCTTAAAATATTTGTCTGCATTTTAATACACATAATTGCATGAATTATCTCTTGTAGGAATACAATGTTTTTTCCACAAAGTCTGACCCTGGCCAGCCTAGTCACAGGGCATTGAAAGAGTTTATTGGCTGCAGTGTAGGAAGGAGCCACGGCACTTTAGATAATTGTGACGTGCATTTAAATGGAAAGTAATGGACCCACGGTAACTATAAACACCAACTGAACGTCTTAGACCTCCTCACCCCTATTTAAGTTTCTACCAGAGTACTGAATGTGACAGCAAATGACAACTGGTTTATTTTTTGGTAGGTTAAGGAGATTCCTTGAGTGATGAAATTAATAGCAGCCATTGAATTACTTTATCAGTGTAATGTTGGTTGAAATCATTTGAAAGATACTGCTGTTTCTCCAAGATGTGTACAGAACGTTTCGCGGAAAGGAATACATTTTCTTGAAAGTCAGTCTGCGTTTCAGTGTGCCTCTTTTCCACCACTCTCTCTAAGGCACTCGAGGCTTGAATTTTTTCTTCAGTTTTTTCAGTTTGCGAAATGCCGAGTGTGTTCTTCCCTTTTGGTTTTCTAACTCCAAGTCTTTGCACATTTCATTATAATACTTTACTTTGTCTTCTCGAGCTGCTCTTGGAAACCTTCTGTTTAGCTCTTTTCCTTTAACATTTCTTCCTTTCGCCCTAGCTCGAAGGTACCTGACAACAGCAACAACAATCTTTAGGGAAGCAGATGCCCACATCTTTGTCCCGTGGAGCAGCTGGTGGGTTCAAACTGCTGACCTTTCAGTTAGCAGCTGAGTGCTTAACCACTGTGCTACCATGGCTCCTTATAAAGGAATATTGTGAAGATTGAATGAAATAATCTATGGTATAATGCTTACCCCAGTACCTGTCAAATCCTAACTGCTTGATAAATATTGTTACGATTATGTAAATAAGCTGGTTGTGTGTGGGGGGGAGAGTATATTATATATTATTTATAAATTTGCTCTCTTTAAAAGTTTTAAATTTATTTCTTGTGTTTTTCCATAGAGTCAGTTTCATAGAAGGTTGTAAGACTTCCAGGTGAGTTGAAGACAGGTAATATGCTGCTGTAGCACCAACTACAAAAATAAATACAGATAAAATCTAGGGTGGTATACAAATAACCAGAGCCCTGGTAGGGGATAAAGAGTTTTTATTAGAAGGTTAGTAGGTGTAGGAACTTGTGGCAGTCCTTAAAGGATGCTTCTGGGCATCTTTGCAGATACAGAGGTTGTTGGTAGTTCTTGAGTGTGTCCAGGTTGCCTCCAAAGCCTAAGTCCCCTTTGTTATGATGAATCTGTGAGGTAGGCATGGTTCTTACTCCCATCTCTGGGGATTAGTGTTTCAGGCTGAATGCAGAAAGTGAAGTTTACTAAGGTAACAGGAGTGGAACAGGAGAAAAAAGAGTGGTTTAAATGTAGTATTTGACCTGTGTGAGGGCTCGATTGTCTGAGTGGTGTGGACATAACACTGTACAGTTCCTTGAAAGGAGGAGAAAGCTGGAAGGAAGCAGAAATCTGCTGAAGTGTTGTCTGCAGTGTTACCCGGGTAGAGCCCCTGACCCAGCACTGCCAGCTTCTGCTTCCCTCTGGGAAGTGACTTCCTGGTGAGGTAAAAAGTGTGTAACCAGCTGCTTCTGCAAAACAGATGCACTGGTGCTCAGGGGAGTGCTTGTGAGGTGAGAAATGGCTCCTGACTGTTTAATTTAGCTTTAAAAGGGCACATACTTTCCTGATTACCCCCTAGTGGTCTATACCTAGAGGGTATATGGGAGTGTGCGTGTGTGTGTGTTTAAAGTGCACACGCACACACGCACACACACATTTATTTCTAATGGTTTTTAAAGGTATACTCCCCTACACAGACACACAGATAAAGAGAGAGCGGAGAAGGGAAGGAGTTGGAGAGGGAGAAGTGGGGGAGATGGTTCATGAATAAGCTCCGTGAATAACCTATGTTGAGTACAGGCAACAGGAACAACTCAAGTTTGTTTCAACGGTAAAGGAAAAGTGTAACAGTTTGTGTTGGCCTCAGGGTTGATTGGGTCCAGCAGCTCAAGACTGTTGTCATGGACCCTGTTTCTCTTGTTTCCGTACTCTGCCTTCCACGATGTCTCCTGCATCATAATGGCTATGTGTCTGTCCACAGAGAGGAGGAGAGAAGGGTTGGGAGGAAGAACTTTCTTAGAACCTCTGGTGTGGCAGTGGCTCAAGTTGGGTCAGCTGCATCCAAGTTTCATTATTAGTGTGGCTGGTTATCCCAGGCCTGAGGTACATGCTACAACCCTGCCGTCAGGGACCAACTTTCTTTTTTTTTTGTAAACTGTGGACAGTATGGTAATACACAAAAGTAGAGGAAGTAGTGTAATGAGTCTCTATGTACTCATTACCCTGCTTGGGTGGGATTATTTTTTATCATCAGTCCGTGATTGGAACAGGGATTGTGTGTAATCTCCCAGACTAAAACCAAGGTTTTACTCAGAGATGGTGAAGTAGGGCTGGGAAGCTGACCAAATAGAAGATGAACTGAATACCCAAAGACAGCCATGGTGTTCAGTATGTAGGTATTAAGTGAGCTTAGCCAGGTTCCATCAACTAGAGTCTAACTCATGGCAACCCTATATATTTCAGAATACAGTTGCACTCTGTAAGGTTTTCATGGCTGGAACTTTTCAGAAGCAGATCTCCAGGCCTTTCTTTCGAGGCACCTCTGGGTGGGTTCTAACCATCAGTTTTTTGTTAATAGCTGAGCACTGAGCCGTTTGTGCCATTATCCATGCTAGACGTGTTAGAGGCGGGGTTTGTTTAATATGAATATAGTGTCTTAGGGAGGAAGTGTCATTCTAGTTTCTTATTTATTTCTGCATTTGGGGGAAAGTTGACCAGTATTTTTACGGCAAACCTATTTTCCTCTATCAGTAGAATAACTGTACACATTCTGGTTGAAGCCTGTTATCTGGACATAATTATTAATTATGCCTCCTTTCACTCTCAAAATTGATTTGTTTCTGACGATAAATTATACGGTCAACTAGCTTATCAGTCCCTGGTAGAAATGCTCCTTATCTGAGTCCATTGCTGTCTGTCTCCTTGGACTGCCTCTTTGCATAACACCAGCTTTACCGCAAGAATGCTAAACGCTTGTGGTCACTGGGGACAGGAAGGTAACAAATTAGGGAGCAGTGGGGCCGGGGGAGGGGTGACCAGGAACACAGGCCCAGTGGAAGGCATTCACATGGAGATTTGCACAGAACTCATGCTGGATGCTAAAGCGCATTTGCTGCCGAATTACCGTCACAGGCCTGCAGCATGTCTGTCTTCTGCTTTATACTAAACTGTTAATATTCTAGACCCCAGGTAGGCACTCTATGGCCTATAGGCCAAATTCGGCCCACTGCTTTTTTTGTAAATAAAATGTTTTTGGAACACAGCCACACCCGCTTGTTTACACACTGTGGCTGCTTCAGTGCTGTAGACAGACACCTCATGGCCCACAAAGCTTAAAATATCTGTCAGCCCCTATCCAGGAGAAATATAATACGGGTCATAAATACAAGTCACGATATGCAATTGAAAAATTTTCTAGTGACCACATTAAAAAAGTAAAAAGAAACAGGTGAAGTTAAGCTTAATAGTATGTTTTATTCAACCCAGTATATCCAAAATACTACCGTTTCAACGCATAATCAGTAGGAACAATTAGTAGTGAGATATTTTACATTCTTTTTTTTTCGGTCTTAAGTCTTTGAAATTCAGTGTATATTTCACATTGACTGCATGTCTCACTTTAGACTAAGCCACATTTCAAGTGCTTAATGGGCCACGTGTGGCCAGTGGCTACCTGAATGGACAGCATGATTCCAGAAGGTGTATGTGAAGGATTTCTCTGAGCGGAATTCTATTAGACAGCCCTTTCCCAGTGAATCTGCAGTTCATAGTCCCTTTTCGACTTATGTTCTTGTTTTATTTTGGACATCTGATGAGTAATTTTTTCCTAAAGGATGTTTGTTGCTGTTTCCTGAATGTTGCTTTTTTTCCAGCACAGTGTTGAGATGTCAGTGTCTGGAGGATGGCTGGGCTCGCTCTCTGGTTGACTTGCTGCCTTTCAGTAGCTTGTTTGTGAGACTTAACTACATATCAGTCATGAGTCTTCTGGATCTGCTAGGATAGTTACCAAACATTTGGAAAGTTAAAAGCTGCAATGGCAGAATCTTCTCTACTTTCTTTAGAACATAGCTGTCAGGTGTGAATAACCTACTGGGGTAAAACTCATTTGTTGTGTTAATCGCTACGTTTTCTCTTGGACTTGACTTACTGTTCAGTGGGACATTCTGGAAAATGCTTAGTACAGACAAGGCCGTGCTCATTCCTGGAGAAAGACTGGAATGCAGGCTTGAAGTGAAGAAAAATGACATTTTCCAAGGCCCCTGGGAAAAGGTGTTGGGTCATTTAAATTTCCATGGGCTTTCTGTAAGTAAACATTGACCTGCTGTCCTCTGTATTGGTCTCCCAGCATCTCACACAGAGCAGGGGAGCACTGTTAATTACCCTGGGCTAACTTCTTATATATGTATTTTAAATTGATTGTGCTTTAGGTGAACGTTCACAGAGACGATGAATTTCTCATTCAATAGTTAGTACATACATTTTTCTGTGACGTTGGTTCACTCCCTGCAGTGTGTCAGCACTCTCCCCATTACCCCCCTGAGTTCCCCGTTTCCATTTGCCCAGTGTTCCCACCCCTTCCTGCTTCTCGTCTTTGGTTTCGGGCAGATGTTGCCCTTTTGGTCTCACGTGGATGATTGTTCTCAGGAGCACTTTCCTCATGGGTGTTATTGTTTATTTTATACGCCTGTTTATACTTTGGCTGAAAGGTTGTCTCCAGGAGTGACTTCTGTTCCAAGTTAGAAGGGTGGCTAAGGATCATAGTCTCAGAGGTTACTCCAGGCTCTCTTGGTTTCTTTTATGAATTTGAAATTTGTTCTACATTTTTTTCCCCACTCTAACCAGGACCTTCTGCTGTGATCTCGATCAGGGCACTTGGTAGTGGTAGCCGGGCACCATCTAGTTCTTCTGGTCTTAGGCTAGTGGTCCATTAGTCCTTTGGACTTATTGTTTCCATGAGTCTTTGGTTTTCTTCAGTCTCCTTTGTTCTGGATGGAACGAGACCAATAGTTGTATCTTTGATGGCTACTTGCAAGCTTCTAAGACCCCAGATGCTACTCACCAAAGTAGGATGCAGAACATTGTGTTTATGAACCATGTTATGCCAGTTGACCTAGATGTCCCCCGAGACTATGATCCTTAGCCTTCAAGTCCAGTAGCTCAGTCCCTTGAGGTGTTGGTTATGTCTAGGATGTTTTATGACTGTGCCCCCATGTGCTGTATTATATATATGAATATACATGCAGCACATACAATCCGTATGTAGAAATATCCACAATCAAACCTATATAGGCATGTGGGTATACTCCCATATGCCCTCCCACACCTGTCCAGCATACATATCTACCTATGTATCCACTCATAAATTGTTATTTCTGTTGTTGCAGGATTGTATATGTCATAGTATTCACCGGCATTGTCTTTTATTCTTGCCTACCTCTCAGTCTTCCTTTACCTTAGTTATGTTGTGCTGACTTCCCCCGTATTGTGTATTGCCTTTGCCATTACCAAAGTGAACGCGTGTCTATTCTCTAGTTAGTGATTTTTCCCTCCCTCCCCGTCCTATCCCTGGTAACCATCTAAAAATGTTTCTCTGTGTAAACCTTTTCTTGACTATTTATAATAGTGGTCTCATATAATAATTTGCCCTTTTGTGATTGACTTATTTCAGTCAGCATAATGTCCTCCAGATTCAAACATGTTCCGTGCTAATTTACCATGAAAGCCATTTTTAGATTAATCCCAGGTCTCCATTGTTGCTTGAGGTCAACTCATGAGCATTTACGGCTCAGAAGTACCTTTCTTTTATTGAAGAGATACTCCTGGTGAAAGGAGGTAATCTCAGATCTTAACTTTTAAGCTGCCAAGCTTGGTTTGCCTTTATATCCTCCAGGTGATACTGGAAACGTTCTCTAGTCCAGTGATACGTCCTGAAAGCCTGTGTTCGGCAACTGCTTCTGCCAGGGGGTTAAAATAAATCTGTCCCATCAGGGTCTTCTTGTTTAAGGGCAACTTAAAAATACTGATGGTTAGCTTTACTTCTTCATATGTTCTGCCTTTATTTTTACCACAGGATTTACGGACTTAGGATTTTTTTTTCTTTTGAAAAAAAAATTCATTGATCTGTCAAAAAGATGAAAAGATGTTATAAACATACTTTGACTTTTCTGTCCTTCCCACCCCCAGGTTTTTAAAAATAGGTCCCATAGCATCAGGCATTTGCCAAGGCAGCAGTTTGGAAGAAAGCATAGGATTTTTCCCTTTCCTAATGTATAAATGCTATCAACCCCCCACCCCATTTTCTCCTGGTGAGATTTAGTTTCATGATATTATATTATAAAGAGTTGGATACATTCTTTAAGGTAAAGGTCTGTTGATGTATTTCTTGGAGATGGTGGCTCCCAGCTTCATTGATCACATGGACATGGGCACCAGAACCCACAGAGGCAGGACAGCACCACAACACTCATGTCTCGGTCTCCTAGGGACGCACAACAGAAGAGCACTAAGGGGCTGGCTTTAAAGATCAGAAACCGAGTGTCTCTCAGTTCAGGAGGCTAGAGCTTCAGGGCATCCTCTAGTCCATGCTCTGTCTGCGCTAGATTCTTCCTTGTTTTTTCCAGCTTCTGGTTGCTCTGGGTGTTTCTTGGTGGTCTTTGGCTTTTGGATGCATTGTCAGAAGGCATCTGTCTGCCCCACTGAGCCTCTTGTCTGTCTGTCTGTCCTTCCCTTTTATAAGACTCCACTCAGGAGGAGTTAGGGTCCACCTACTCAAGCATGAGCTTGATAACTGATGCTATCTTCAAAGAAAGGCCCTATTTCCAAACAAGGTCACATTCCCGGGTTAGGGGTTAGGACTTCATTGTATTATTTTGGGAGGCGTAACTCAATCCATGACAACTTCTCTGCTAGCAGTGCCAGGGTGACCTTGGTTATTTTAAGGGGTGACTGCCTTTGCCCTAAAGCAGTGGCTCTCCACTGAGGCCATTTTACTCCCCAGGGAACATTTGTCAATCTCTGGAGATACTTTTGTTGCCACAACTGGGGTAGGTGTTGCTGGCATCTAGTGGGTAGGGGCCAGCGGTGCTGATAACCATCCTACAATGCACAGGACCACAGTAAAGAACTGTCAACAACGCCAAGGCTGAGAGACCCAGCTCCGAGGGCTCTGAGGGCTGCTTTCTAGGATTGAACCGATGCCTCTGCTTCTTTCTCCTCCTTTGTTCTTTTCTCTTTAAAATGCATCCCATCAAGTCAAAACCTACCCAGTGTATTTATAATAAGATGCCCCTTAAAGAAAATCCCAGGTCCACTTTTTCTGAAAATGGAAAAAATTAAAAAATCTAAGTGGCCCCATGGCACGAGTTTCCCACTGGTGACACTGCCTGCTGAGGTCGTGGAGAGCCAACTCGGGGGTGTCACTGACTCAGTCCCCAGGCAGACCACTCACTCCTCTGGGATGTGTGATGGTCCCAACTGCAGTTAAATCTCATATTTACTTTGCAGTTGGAAGAAAATAAAGGCGATCTTTTTGTCATTCTTGCCCAGAGGAAATCTCTTATTTTTTTGTTTAATGGGGTTTCTTCTGAAGGGTAGATGTTGGATGGTAAAAAAGGCAGGAAATGAATTTACAGATCTTGTGCTTTGCGAGGCGTGACGTGACCTTTTGTTTTCATATGTGCTCTGTGTTTTCTATTCAGCCGTCCATCATATTCCCTCTTTGCCATTTAAGAAAAAGAAAAAGCAGACCTCTTTGTGGACTGTAGTGCACAGTGACAAAATTCAGTGGTGCGATCACTGAAGTTCTGGGCCAGGCCTTTGGAGGTAATTTCTGTTGAATTGACAAGTATCAAATGGGATAAATACAATTCTGTGTGCCTAAGTCTCTACTTCCCTGGGTGGTGCGAACGGTTAACATGCTCGGCTGCTAACCGCAAGGCTGGAGGTTCAAGTCCACCCAGAGGCACCTCAGAAGAAAAGCCCAGAAATCTACTTGTGAAAAATCAGCGACTGAAAACCCTATCGAGTACAGTTCTATTCTGACACACACCTGGAGTCTCCACAAGTTGGCAACTGATTAGATCTCTGCAAGAGCTTGCAGACTGTTTTTAGCCGGAGTTCAGGAAGCAGAGATGATGGAAATGATCCTTCAGCATTATCATCTTGGTCTTTCAGAGTGGGGAGAGACGCACACAATCCAGTTATAGCAAACATACTTGATTGAATGATCTTAGAATGGACTCTGGGGGAGATAACAGTGTTGGCCGCAAACAAAGTTGGGTTTCTCAAGTTAGTGAGCCCATAGATCCGTCAGCACCAGTGCCTCTAGGCATAGCCCCCCAGCATCATTTAAAGGGTGTTCCTAAGTGGACGAGTTGAAGTCTTTGTTTCTCTGTCATCCTTGTGTGAGTTCTAAACCCATACGCCCTGCCTGCCCCGTCATTCATTTGAGATGCAGAGAGTGGAAAATTGAATGGAATGATAAAGCCCCTTTGGTTTCTGGGTTGTGGAAATGTTTGTTGGTTCGTGTTTCTGGATTGACAGTGCATCTTGATGAATATCATTTTTTCTTCTTAAATGATCTCAAGAATGTGATGATAGAGCAGGTAGCGGGCTGTGCTGGGTCTGTCTGTGGGCGCGAAAAGGTGGTGAAAGTAGGCTCCCATCGGCCCCCGCGGAACCCCAGGGTGCTGATGGTTCTCGAAATACTAAAACAGAGTTTCACCTGTCAGATGCCTCCTAGAACCAGCGTTCACCATCCATCTGACTCTGCTGTTGATGGAATTTTAGGAAATCAAATGAACCGAGATGGAAATTAGGTTTCATCCTTGGTGTCTTGTGTGCCCCTCTAAGTTCTATTAGATTTAATAGGAGTTTTGCAGGTGGAAACACAGCAGGACCACAGCTTTTATCACTTCAGAGAGCAGGCCCTTCATAAACAGAGGAACAAAATCCCGCCTTTTATCTTGCCATTTAAAACTTCTTCATTTTCTGTGCCCAGGTTATTCATCACCGGTACAGAGAGGACAATTCGGGATATTGTGTTTTGACCAAGGGAAACAGAAGCCATTCAAATCCCTATTAAAATGAATTGTGTGAACTGTGCATCACTTGCTAATTTCTGAGACTGCTTGTAAATCATAGGGAGAGCGGGAGCGTGCTCCCATTGGTCAGGGGAAAAATGGGAAATGTAATAGTTTGTCAAAGATGAATAAGAAAGGATCACCGCCCAGAGACCCACTGGCTCGGTGAGCAGGTCCGTTTTGAAGTGCATCAAGCTTAGAAGCAGGTGGAGAGTTTAATAAAAGTTACTTGTCATCCCTTAGTTTGCTTCTCCTGGGTGCCTGGGACAGAAGCATAGGTTATGCTGGTGACATTGTCAGAACGTGGACTTGACCCCGAGAGCTGTGTGTTTGTCTTTCACCTTCCCCCCTGCCCCATTGCTTCTGTCGTTTAGGAGCTGATGTCGATTTTTTTGTGTCACAAATCTTGATCAGTACAAGTGCCAGTGGTTAAATGGACCTTTTATTTATTTATTTTCACTGGTAATGATCCAAGCTTGAATAGATTAAAACTGCCAGGAAATAACGTGTGTGTGTGTGTGTGTGTGTGTGTGTGTGTGTCTCTATATATACATGTTGATTCTGACCGGGATGACATTTACCTTTCAAACTCTGAACTGCGAATTGAGACTCTTTACACCATCCTTATGAGAAAAGCCTTTTCTCTCCCTCCTGTTCCAGCAAAGAAGCTCCGAGAGTGACTTTATCTGGGAGGCCACATTTCTGATCTTGTGTTGAGCTGGTCGCGCTCTGACACAGGGTTCAACAAAGGCCCACAGGCCCAGGCATCCAGCACGTGCGGTGCTTCTGTTAGCGCCTGTTTATCCGATTATTGAAGGGCAAGCTGCTTTCCTCAGAGTGCACCTCCTTCTCCAGAGTTTGTGTAACCCTGCCCAGACACGGTCCTGACAGCATTATACAAACACAACCGTCAACAGGCACTTGCGAAGCTCCCAGAAGCAGTTCTTACCGTCAGGCCTTTGGTGTGGATGTAACCAAGAATGTAGGAGGCTCAAGGATCACAGCCGGGAGCTTTTCAGAATTGGAGTTTTTGGTGACGAAAACCAAAAACTATGAGTGTACCCACTGATTTCTGTTTGGTTATCTTTAAAATGATAAGTTACAGCGGTGTGAGCAGCTGTGTGGAATGGACTGGAATCCACTGCTTACCCAGTCTGGCAGCGCATCAGAAACCCTGCGAGAGCTTTGTAAAACCACAGAGGTGGCACTCACCTCTACCTCGTAACTGTGCAATCTGTCTTTTTTCCCAAGCACCCTGATAATTCCTATGAAGGTGATCCCTGGATCCAAATTAAGAATCCCTAAAATTGATTATCAACCTCATCGTAATCTTCCCAGGCATGAATCAATTCTCTGAGTGTAAACCATTTCAATTCTACAATGTGATATTCGATCTTAAAGCAGATTTAATTATGTAGGACCAACGAAACCATACCCATTGCTGTCAAATCAATTCCAACTCATTGCCACCCTACAGGAGAAGTAGAACTGCCCCATAGGGTTTCCATGGAGCAGCTGGTGGATTCGAACTGCCGACCTTTTGGCAAATGCTTAACCGCTGGACCACCAGGGCTCCATTATGTAGGACAGGAAATATAGAAAGATTGCAGGTTAGGCCTAAGCTCTTCAGAATGTGTACTGAATTGGGCTCGGCTTCCCTGGCCTAGACTGAATTAAACTCCTCCCTCTCCTTCCCTGCCAAATAGAAGTTGGCCAGAGAACCAGTGAAGGTTATTCTCAAAACCAAGCCTGTTCAATTCTGGCAGCAAGAACAGCTTTTAAGCTTGGGTCCACTCCTAATTTGGAGGCTTATGATCCAAGTGCTTTAGGGTTTAGACCTTTTGTTTCTTAGGTGTTGAAAACGGGTGTAATACACCATTTAAAAAATCTTCATCTATTCCTCACTGGACCACTTGACTTTGAACCCTGGTTTGGCTACCTGTTAGCTGTGTGACCTTGGGCAGCTGGGTTAACCTTGCTACATTTTATTTCCTTACCTGCAAATTGGGGATCACAGGACTCATGAAGTTATCGTGGGGATTATATAAAACAACGTGTGACGTGCTCGCTCACTGCCTTCTCCATAGTAAAGGCTCAATGACGGTTGTCTCTTCATATTAACAGAGAGGGGTGGGGAAAGTACCACACGAAGAAGTGACAGACCTTGTCTTAGCAAAGCGCTTACAGCCTCAAATTTGGAATCAGGTGTAATTAAAGTATCATAGAGTGCAAACAGAAAGGGCTCAAGACTGTAAGGGAAGAACAGAGAAGTGACTGCCGATTTTCGGGGGAGAATGTGACTGCTTTTGGCTTCTTGCCAAAATGGGGGAGGCATCCTGCGTCAGGTGGCTCTGAGTGAGCCCAGAGGGATGTAGCTTAAAGGGGTGGGTCCGGTAGAAGGACATACTGGAAGAGGAAATAACACGGCATAATAGTGTCTGGCGCACAGAGGGTACCCAAGAAATAGTGTTTGAAGAGTACAGGGCTTTGTGGAGACAACCTTGCATTTTTGTCTGGCCCTGTTATTTTCTTTTAAGTGGGTGTTAGAACCCTGACCCCATAAACTTCTATAGTGTAAGTGAATACCATATATAACGTGCTTAGCAGGATATTTGGCACATTGTAAGCTCACAATACCAGTGGCTGGTAGTATAATTATTCCCTATTGGTATGAAAGAGAATACAGAGGCACAAAGAGAATACAAAGAGACACAAATGTGGGCCAAATAATGAAGGGATTTTATTACGGAGCTGTTTTATTCACTTGACAGTTGGGAGCCATGGAAGCTTTTTATTTAGGCACACAGACTTGGAAGCTCTGTCGTCTGATGATTGCAAGGTAATGCCTGGAAGAAGAACAGAAAAAGAATGACTTCTCCCCACATCCCTCATTCTGTTAGGGAGGCAAACCTTTCTGAGAAGTCCACTGCAGTCTTCACTCCCGTGTGTCATTACTCAGGACTGGAGCCTGCGCTCAAGCCATAGCTGCAAGGGAGGCTGGGAAAGTGTTCAGCCTGTAGAGTCTCTGTTGTTAACGGTGAGCTCTCTGCATAAAACAGAAATGGCTCTTGACTTGTGGAGCCCAAAATGTACTCAATAGAGGGGGTGCAAGATAAAATAAGGAAATACCACAGATACAGAGAAGAGAGGTTTGCTTGGAAAGCTAGTAAATTCAGTTCTGAACCTAAAGTGAATTCAAGGTGCAGGTAGGGTATCCAGGTGAAAGTAATCCACAGGCAGAAGAAATGTAGGATTAGAGGGCACAGCTGGACCTGCTGATCTGGGAATCACTTACTTAGAAGGTAATAAAGAAGCCCCAAGATTCCCATGTAAGGACAGATTAGCAAGGAATGGACAAGAATCCAGTACCAAACCTTAGGGAATGATTTCTCTTCAGAGGCTCCATCCAGGGATGCCTTATTGAGAACAGTTTTTAAACCACCCCCCTTTAATATTCTCTATTAGCATTCATCTGCCCTATAGGATTGTGATCTCAGTACAAAACAGCAATGTGTCTGTTATGCAGACCCATCTGGAAGGCAGGTAGCTAGGTCTGGCTGCCCACCACATTCCTGCCTACCCCACTCTCCACACTTCGGCCAGATTTCTCCTCAAAGCTCCCTCTGCAGAGAAATTCACTTGTCTCCTCTGTGGCGTTGGACTGGCTGGTGACAGAGACCCAGTCAAACTAATTGGAACAAGGAGGTAATTATCATAAGGACCTCAAGACAAATGGAGAAAATCAGTCCCCAAGAAGAGGCAGAGAGAGATCAGCTGCATTCGCTTTTGTGGGCTTCGCTTTGGTGCTCACCATCACTGGAACTCCACACAGAATGAGGGTTGGGTTAGTCACCCACCAACCCTCCCATCACCCATTTCCACCCATCTGTGGCCTAATACTGATAGAAGGAGTTCCTGGGTGGTACAAATGATTACATGCTTAGCTGCTAACTGAAAGGTTGGCAGTTCGAGTCCATTCATAGGTGCTTTAGAGGAAAGGCCTGGTGATCTACTTCTGAAAAATCAGCCATTGAAAATCTTATGGCGCACTCACACTAATTGATACTAATTGGCTCTATGGCAGCTGGTTTTTGGTTTTGTGGCCTGACGGTGGGGAATGAGAGACTGTGGGCTGATGGGCAGGTTAGGGTAGATTTGGCCGGGCAGGTGTGGTAGGTAGACCTGACTATTGTGCAGATTCGACACTGTCTCCCAGTAACAGCTCTGGAGCCCTTTGTGGTGCAGCCCTGCCCTGCCTCCTGGCTGAGCAGACTGCGCCCACCTTGCTGCCCTGTGGACTTTGGGCTGGACTGGCTCACTGTAGCCAGTGGGATATAGTGATGGCACCTGAGCAGAGAGTTTGAGTGTGCTTGCCTGGATTTACCTGGCCTCTCTGCCTCTGCCACCTGGCATGGGAAGAACATGTCTCAGGTAGCTGCTGTTTCCAGGTAGCTGCTGGTCCCAGTTAGGTGTGCAGAGTGGTCTTCACCTAACCCACAGCTTCACCCCCAGACACGCAGCCTCCCTGCTCACCAGTGAGCAAGAAATAAACTCTTACTGCTGTACACTACTGGAAGAATTCTCTTCATTTTTGTCACACGGCGTTACTGTAGCAGAAATCTGACCTATACAGCAGGCCCAGTGACTAATGTATCAGGTCTTGGGCCTGAGGTCGGAGGGGGCCAGAGCGTCAGTAAGTGGATGAGCAATTAGTCGTGTGTAAGGTCACTTGTATACCTGGTGTGGTCACTCAAGGCTGCCCTCAGTCTAGTGAAGTCATCTGCTTTTCCCCAAAACACAACTTGAGCTCTCCTATTCTGATTAACAAAGGCAGTTGTATTATTAGATTTAATTTAAAGGTGTAGTAATCAGCTGTGTCAGTCAGATAAGGAAAAAATAGTGCCATGGACCTTTTCCAAATTCCCACAGGCTTAGCATATAAAAAGTCCCTGAGGAGTGCTGACGGCCCACGGTGCCTGTGTTACAGCCTGGGGTTGTCCTGTCCCTCTGCCAGGCCAGAATGCCGTGAGGTTACGGATCAGATCTCACGGTTCACAGGATTGTTCCTCTTGAGCTCTGTGCTTTCGCTCCATTGGTTATGGCATAACAGAAATAATTTATTACTAGGCCTGTCTTCAAAAAAAAAAAAAAAAAGAAAAGCTTTTCTTTCAAAATGTGCTTGAGGACATAGTGGGGAGAATCATGACTCCATCCTCAGTGTCTCAGGAGGTAAAATTGTTGGGAATCAATGGGTTTCGAAATATCGCGTGTGGTTTTGTAGGATGAAGACATGCTCGTAACCTGCTATAGCACATCTGTGCTTCAAAGAACATATTTTCTGGCACCTTCTTTCTGACAGCTGCCATTGGTTTTTTGGTGTCACAGCCATGATTTTAGATTTAGCATCTGAGGCAATTGAGCAAGATGACATTCATTCATTCATTCACTCTGTTGTCAGTCAGCCATTCAACAAATATTTATTCCCCACCTTCTTTTCAGGATGTGACCAGTTTTCCTTTTGGACCTAATAATCTTTCACACAAGGCTGAAGATTGTTCTAAATGGATGTGTACATTTTTGCAATAGCATGAAAACTCAGCAACTTAAACTCAGATTTGTTACTAGATTTCCTAAGTTTCCAGTTGATGCCTGTTGGTGCCTTTCCGCAGTGAAGGTTGAGGATTATTATAAGTAGACCTGTTCATCCTTGCTCACCAACTGAAGCGCGGATTCTTGATTAAATTTCCTAGGGTTTCTAGATTGCTCCTCAGTTAGCTGTTTTCCAAAGTAAAGATTCTTAAGGGGCAACAAAATCAGCAAAAAGGCTTCAGATCTTTAAAGACAGGTGTGTGCCTCTGGGGCCCCCTATACTTGCCCTGGCTAGCTCTGCCCATGCCACTCCAAAGCTGCATTCAACTGGGTGATGATGTGGGTGGGAGTTGGGAAGTACGGGAGGGCTTCAAGGCAGATAAAAATGCTGTGACCAACAGTTTTGCTGGCTGGTTTGATGAATATTCAGTATGCACCTACTGGTTCAGGATGCTGAATTCACCTTTACCTACCCATCTTTAGGGTCTTAAATGCCCCATTTTTTATGGAGAGAGACATTTAAATTTTAAATCCTGTGAGCAAGTATGGTTACATGTGACGAATAATTGCTTGGATTACCTACCTTAAATTCTTCTTTATCCATTATTGTTTAGCAAAGATCAGGGTCTTGAGAAACTGCGACAGGTGAATGAGGAAGAACTTAGGAACAATTCTCTAGGGTGAGATACTGCCTGCAGCACAAGTCGAGGCAGAGGGTGGAGCTGAGGCTTTAGAGGGGGTGGAGGATGGAAGAACTAACGCCTGCTTCTGTGTGTGTGTGTGTGTGTGTGTGTGTGTGTGTGTGTGTGTGTGTGTGTGTGTGTGTGTGTGTGTGTGTGTGTGTGTGTGTGTGTGTGTGTGTGTGTGTGTGTGTGTGTGTACTTCTGCTTGTCTGGATGCCTTTAGTATGATAGTAATCAGGGGCCATCAAGTTGATTCTGGCTCATAGTGACCCCATGCCTGTCAGAGTAGAACTATGCTCCATAGGGTTTTCAATGATTGATTTTTTGGAAGTGAATCACCAGGCCTTTCTTCTGAGGCACCTCTGGGCGGAATCAAACCTCCAACCTTTTGGTTAACAGGCAAGTGTGTTAACCATTTGCACCACCCAGGGACTCCAATATAAAGTAGTAATCACTTATTGAGCACATACTGTCTTCCTGGCCCAGTGTCAGGTTCTTTACATGGACTCTTTCCTTTGATTTATCCCAACGAGCTTATGATGAAGGGGCTGTTCATAGTCTCAGGGAACAAAACAAGAAGGGAAATCTCCAAGTGGTTTCTCCGCGTCCCAAACGTTTACATAGCGCTTTACTATGTGAGAAACTCTCTCCTGATGGTTTTCAGATATTGACACTTCTTACAGGTATTATTATAATACCTTATGAGGTATTATTTTTATAGATTAGGAAATTGAAGTGGAGAAAATTAAGACACCCATCCAAATTCACACAACTTTAAGTGGTAAAGCGGGATTTGAACTTGGGCCTCTGGCTGTAGTGCAGGGACTCTTAAGCGCTCCCAGTGTTAACTGCCCAGCCTGGCGCGTCCCTGGTATGCGCACGTGAACTGGCTTCCGGGAGCATGTGCTCAGTAACCATTCACCGTGCACCTCTGGTACAGAAGAGCCGACACAAGGAGAGGCTCTGCTTGTTTTTATGGAGAACAAAGCTGCCATCTGCCAGGAAGCCTGTGTCTAGTGGAAACTTACCTTGCTGGCATTTGACTTGCTGTAGTTCCTCTTCTTTCAAATAAGCCCATATTTTGTCAGCTTGTTGTAGTTTGCTCTTCTATCTTTCTCCTCCTTCTAAGACCTCAGGGAACCCTGAGTCACAGGGAAGGTAGCTAGTCCTAACTTCACAGAACTGTAAGGAGATTTTATTGCTTATAAGACACTGGGGCTGCCAGGTCTTTATATATATGCCAGAGGAGAAGGAATATGTGTGGAGACTTGGAGGCCCTCAGGGGGTGTCTCTCTTGCTTTGTGCCCCCACTTCACATTTGTCTTTTTCTCCCCTGTGTGAACTGGGGTGGGGTGGGGGTCGGGAAGGTAAAGTCTGTTGTAGGACTGCTTTGTGCCAGGGACATTGCTAAGTTTTTTGCACCTGGTCTGTCTTACCCCTGGCAACAATGCTGTCAGAGAACTACAGTTTGTATCCCTGTTTTACAAACAAGGATTCTGAGGCTTAGAGTAGCCAGCGGTGGAGACAGGATTCAAACTCACATCTGCCCAGCACCAAATCCAGTACATTCCCCCCTCCGCGGGGCCACCTCAGACTCAGGTCTGTGTGACCCGCCTGCCAGTTAGGTTGTTAGCGGCTGCTGCTTTCACAGATTTACTTTATTATTGAAAGAAATCTTGTTATTTCATTTTCCTGCGGTGATTGGCTGTAACCCTGCTTCCTGTGCAGTCTGGATATGGAATACTTTACAATGGGGATAACTACTTCCCAGTGTCATCTCTCATTTGAGCTAATAGGAGAATACAAGCTTATATATTGGCAGGATTGTAGAGGTCCGGATGATGTGTTTCATTGTTTTACTGAGCAAAAGTAGTTTATCCATACTTTATTGCAGGTGCTTATTGAGAAGCATATTGCTATGTGGCCACAGTTGTTACCAAGCAATATGAAAGATACAGTGGCTGTTGATTAGGTTAAGGGAGGCCCATTCATCCGTCCAGCAAACATTTATAAAGCTCCTGTTACGTGCTGGGGACTGTGAAAGGTGTTGAGAATACAGCAATGAACAAAGCAGAATCAGGTTCTTGATTTGCCCTAGGAATACAATATAATGTCATTATTAGCTGCCATCAAGTCTGCCCAGACTCATGGTGACCCCATGCACAATGGAACAAAATGCTCTCCGGTCCTTTGACATCCCCGTGATCTGTTGCCGGTGGGACTGTTGTGATCCATAGTGTTTTTATTAGCTTATTTTCAGAAGGAGATTACCAGAACTTTCTTCCTAGTTTTTCTTAGTCTGGAAGCTCTGCTGAAACCTGTTCAGCATCATAGCAAAACACAAGCCTCCACTGACAGACGGGTGGTGGTTGCGCGTGAGGTGTGTCGGCTGGGAATTGAACGTGGGTCTCCCGCGTAGAAGGCGAGAATTCTACCACTGTACCCTTAATGCTTCCAAGAAATAGAACTTGTGTTTGGAAATTCTAGAATGGGCCTGCTCATTGTTTTCATTTTTATTTTATAACATCACAAGTTACTAGCCATTGTTAGCCCCTGATAGTATTACTGCAATTCTGGTAGCAGAGCTGATGCCTTTATTTCCATAGGTTTTCCTTGCCTGTAAGTTTATTATGCAATCTCAAAGATGACTTCAGGATCATCTAGCCAAACTCCTGTGTGTATCAGGTGAGGAAATTGGAGCCAAGGCAGGTGAAGTTCAAGTAGAAAGGTGACTCTGTTCAGAGTAGCAATTTTAACTTGCTGCTGTTTTGTGTCTTTGCATTCCTGAACAGAATTCATAAACCCAGAAAGAATGGCAGACTGTTAACTATAGTCCATTCAGCTATTCAAGAGGTATAGCTCTGCTGGTTCCTAAGGATTGAAAGACTAAGAACTCTTTAGAAATCTTCTCCCCAGAAAGCTGCCCGTGCACACATATATTCATGTTGTTTGCACATTGTTTGAAAATGATTGAAGATGTTATGAGTAGCTGGGTTTGCTATGGTCTGGGTGAGAGATTTAAGATTAGATGAAGATTTGAAAGGCTTTTGTGAGATAGAATTGACATCTCAGTGTGATGATGTAACATATTTCCTTCTAAATACATGTGGAAATGCAGCTTTTTGGGGAGATAATTTTTTGATAAAATTAATTAAAATTTAATGCTATAGTTTTATTGGTAGGTATAAGATGGTTCTTTTTTGTGTAAATATATTTTATGATGAGTTTATGAAGCATACTGATAATCTAAGAAGAAAAAGTAATGCTAAACCCTTTTAATTTAAACCACTAAAATTATTTCTTGAAAAACAACAAAAACGTGGCTGAACAATTTAATAGAAAATATCTGTAGATGTGGGAGCATTTGTTTTTTGGGGAGGTGGAGATGTTTTTATGTACCTTTTAATATTTCTGGGAATCGTATAACGTTTGATTTATTGTTTTATATTTAAAATCATTATAAATTTGAGTTGCCTGCAAATTCTGGAAAGAGAGCCCCAGTTGTGATCATAGTTTTTTTTAATAATTCTTCTCTTAAAAAAAAAAAAAAAGCGACTAGGAACCATAAACAATATCTGGAGTAAAACTGGGTTACAAGGTGTCTCCATCAGTCTCAGAATCTGTAGGTGTGGGTAGACAACTGCCGGGAACTGAGACCCGCGTGGAATTGACCCTTAGGGAACTGAGGGAAGCCCTGAGTTCCCACATCAGCCACAGATACTCATGGGAAAGTGCGATGAGACCATAAGAGAGGTCTGTCCAAAACTGGGAACAGCTCTACAGGCTCTGCCCTTCATGGGTGTAAGGGCAAGTTGGCTACAGTGTAGTAAAGTCTGCTGATGCCTGGGGCCTGTAATTTTCCAAATTAACTTTATGAAAGCAACAAAAGAGGTAGATCTGGAGCTTGAAACTAGAATAGGCTCAGCCGTATTATCTACCCTCCTCCATGTTCGAGAGTATTATTTCACATAAAAATTGAGCAAAAGAAAAGAGATTATAGTTAAATCGCATTCAAAATTGTTATTATAAAAGAATAAGGAGCAGCACTCACAAAACAGTTAAAATACCCTGTAACTGATTTTCAGAAACAAGACAAAGAAATGAAGAACATGATCGAAGATACGAAAGAGAAATGCAAATCATCGTTAGAGGAACCCATAAATGAAGCTTTGAAAGAAAGATAGCAGGATTCAGGCAAGAAGTACAAATAAGAGAAAATCATTTCAGAAATTAAGAGTAAGCTAGAAAGAATTGAAGAGTGAAGTTAACGTAACTGTTGATACCTCAAGAGAAAGTGAGGAGGATAAAATGAAACGTTTAAATAATCAAAGAGAAAATACAGTAATCAAAAAGATGTGAGAAAAAGTGGTATAGAAGCTACATAGAACGGAGGAAAATATGTATAATAGGAAACTTTGATGAAGAATTTGAAAGTAAACAGAAAAAACAAATATAAAATCTATAGAAAACTTGCTTGAAATGAGTTCTTTAAGCTACGTGTTGAAAGGGCATCTGTGTTCCTGGGAAAATCGTCTCCGAATAGCCAAACTCCCAAAGTATGAGTCTTTAAAGAAAAGGGAAAAAGGATCCTTCCAGCCACCAAGCATAAGGACTTCGTTTCTTTAAGAGAAGGAAAGTTAAATTCTCATGAGACTGTTTTTTTTTTTCTTTTTTTGGATAGCAATGGTATATGCCAAAAAGGCAATGGGAAAATATGTGTCATGAATTTTATAACCAGCCATACTAACCCTCAAGAATAAACCAGTAGACAGATTTCTGTGCGTGTGGCAGAAATCAGGGAATCTTATTTGCGTGAGCCTTTCCTGAGGACTCTGGTAGAGAACAAGCTTCAGACAACCTGAAAACTTGGAGGAGGATTGATGATACAAGGATCTCTTTATAACCATAGTCCAGCTGATAAAGCCATTGTCTGAATGCAGTTGAGTTACTGGGCCTTGGTCCTACTCCAGCAATGACTTGGCTAATCATTATAATTGGAGTTTCCAGTGGATTCTGGGAAGATAGCACCAATGGTGATATAGTATTATGACACTGAATACATAGAGCTAGACAGTAATCACCGAGGGCCACTAACAACAGGGAAATAATCATATCATGAACAGGGAGATAACTGGGCATTATACAACTCCCAAGAGAAGTGTACAATCCTGTGTGCATAGTCTTGCCTAAGAAATCTTAGAACTTATTCTGATCAAGACTCTGTTGTTGTTGTTAGGTGCCGTTGAGTCATTTCCGACTCATAGCGACCCCGTGTACAACAGAACAAAACACTGCCCGTCCTGCCCCATCCTCACAATCCTTGTTATGCTTGAGCTTTTTGTTGCAGCCATTGTACCAATCTCTCTCATTGAGGGTCTTCCTCTTTTTTGCTGACTCTACTAATCATGATGTCAGCAAAATGAATCGTGTTATGTGTTAAATGACACCATAGAGATGCAACCAGCAACCTTAGCAAAATACAAACCATGAGAAATTTACAAGACAAAGGACTTAATTTTATTCAACAAGGGAAGACAGAGAAAGGCCATACATGCTGCACCTATAGAGTACAGGAGGTTTAGCAGTATACAGATTTATCTTAATATACGGGCCTTATTTGGATTTTGATTCAAACGAATTGTAAAATAGAAAAAGTTGGAAAGTAATTGAGAGTATGTGAACATGAGCTTTTTAGGGATTGGTAATTAATATTCTTTAAGTGTTTCATGATGTAGCTTTTGATAGTAGTAATAAAAAATAGATTAAGGAAAAATTGCTTGTGTATCCATGGGATGCTGAATACTCCTTTGAGATTTTAGGAGACAACTCCCTTTTCTGTCATTCCTGTCCACTTTTGTCCTTGTGGCTGTATGTGATCAAGAGTAATTTCCTTGTGGTTGGATGGCTGTGGCTATTAACATGAGAAAGCAGGATTTGCTGTTCTGTAGATGGAGGTCTCTGGCTTCGGGAGAGTATTCAAGTAACAGCTACAGACTTCATCTTCAGGGGTTCTTTCTCATGCTTCTTTTGTTAAGGTAGGTGGGAAATTGTGTATAAGTGAGATTTCCAAGGGTTAGTTGGCCGCTCTGGAGAGCTTGATTACTTGTTACCTCTAACACCTTTGTAAGACATTTTGTTTTTTGATTCACTGCCAGCATTTATGGGCTTAAGCCTTTCTGTTCATCAAGCATGTCAAATATTGCCTTCCTTTAGTTGGAGTTTTTAAATGTCACATTTCCTATGGACTTGATCTGCATTTTGACACTCTTCACCCCAATGTAGATTTGTCCCAGCTATTGACGGCTCTTTTTTTAGCCTCAAGAGTTATAACTGTTTCAGTACTACTGCTATTAATAACAACAGTAACAGCAACAACAACAAAATCTTACTTGTTGCGAGCAGTTCTCATTTGTATGTTCTTCCAGGTTGACAGAGAAGTAGTTTTACATTTTTTAAATTATTTAATCCCTTATGGCAGGCATTGTTTCTTTTCATTTTGCATGCCAGAAGAGAGGCTTACATGGTAAACGACTTGCTGTGGGGTCACTGTGAGTTGGAATTGACTTGACGGCAAAGGAATGAGATAGAAAGCTAACGAGAGAAAGTTAGGATGACCGCAGTGGTACAAGAAAAAGGCAAGAGAAGAGAGAAAGAGAGATTAATGGTAGGGAGTAATGAGTCGTGAGGAAAATCTGTGAATAGCAGTGTGGCAATACCAGTGATGGTAAAGACAGAGAACATTCTTCCAGGAAATACACTTAGAGCTTTTCTAGTGTTACTCCACTGGATTTCATAGCGCCTCTTTGAGGTAGCCAACATTATTTTCCCCATTTTATGGGTAAATATACAGAACGTATAGGACATCGTGTGATTAGCACTGGACAGGCTCAGCCAAGTCATTGCTAGAGTAGGACCATGGCCAGTAACTCACTGCCTTTCAAACACACCACAGTAATTTATCTTCCTCCTTCATCTCTATGGGATTAAGTAACCATTCCTCAGTCGGTTAAGTAACTTGCCCCTGGACTAAAGTTTCAGTCAGTGGCAGAGCCAGAAGACAATCTCCAGTTTCTGATGGGGAAGGAGTAGACTTTGCCTAGTGAGTTTGTTTTTGGAATAGCTCCTCTAATACCACATCCTTGTCTTTTCTGTACTTTTTCGTCTCACTGTTTGCCTTTTCTCTTCCCACCCACGTCCCCGAGTATGAAGTAAGCAACAGTTGGGTTTCACATTATAATTGGAAGAAGTAAAAGCCAGCGTGAGAATAATCTTGCCTGTTGGGAGTGTTGGCTTGGCGTGTAGAGTGTTTCTTTCTCGTCCCAGACTTTAGATTTAACTTTTCCGTTAATGAGGACTAGCGCGTTAATGTTGTCCCTGAACTTTATCCATAGCAATTCAACAATGGAAGCATTCACAGCCAGATCCGGTAATGAATGTTGAACAGAAGGTTTCTGTAGAAAAAGGAAGGGAAAAAAAATCTTTTCTATTCTCACAGGGATCCTTCCTGTTTGGAAAATAAGACAAGAAAAATAAATCAGGCACTTGTGGGAAAGGAGCTACATCCTTGAGAATGTTATATTTGTAAAAATTCTAATAACATGGAGATTTTCTTTCCAGTTGAAGCGTGGAGGAACCCAAAATAGCTGCCGATCCTTGGTATAGCATCCTTTACCCTTTTAGTCCAATGTTTTACTCCTCCAGCCCTACGCACCACCAGGGCTCCGTAGACAAGCCAGTAAGATGTAAAAAAAAGCTCTTTGTGCCAGCAAATTTCACATGCATTCACAGTGCCAGTAGAAATTGATAAAGTAGGACAAAACAGAAAATGAACTCATGTTTGGATGTGTATATCCCGCAGATTTGTTGATGATTAAGTACTAACATTGTAATCACGGGCAAAGATGAGCTGACATTTATGAGATTTGGGTCTGAGACCTTTGATAGTATCACAAACCAGACAAAACTATTCCTATTGAGTTAGTTTAAAATATGTTCTCGATTTTTCTGAGGAAAACACTTTTTATAGATGAACACATATATGAGAAGTCAGGTGAATTTTTGTTTGCTTCCTTGTGTGTAAAGATTGTCCTGCGTAAGGCAGGAAGCACCTTCACCCTGACAAACCCCTCTAGAGCCTTCTACACCAGGTTGCTCAACGAAGATAGGTACCTGGAAGCAACACAAAATTTAAATTGAAGATGGCTTCCCTTGAGGCAGGTACAACTATAGCTGCAGATTATTCCACTGTTAGGATTTTTAGTCTCAGTGGAATGCATAGGTAAGACTGTAGTTTCTCCACAATCAAGAGAATGTTGCAAGAGGTAAACTAAAAAAAAAAAAAAAAAAAAAAAAAAAGTCACTGTTGAATCAACTCCAGCTCATGGAGTTGTGTGTGTCAGAGTAGAACTCTGCTCCATAGGGTTTCAATGGCTGATTTTTCAGAAGTAGATCACCAGGCCTTTCTTCTGAGGTGTCGCTGGGTGGACCAGAATCACCAACCTGTTAACAGCCAATCACGATAAGCATTTGCACCACCCAGGGACTCCATGAAGTAAACTAAAACTCCTTAACTAGCTGCTTGTCATCTTGATAAACCATGCATTGTCCAACTTAATTAGGTTTAAGGACCCACCCGAGACAGAGTCCAGGACAATGGGGAAGTATGTACCTTGACATTCCATTACTTCAACCAGGTGTGGCCCCGGAAGCCTGTTAACGAGAGGTGGGGAGTGGTAATATGGCAAGGTAAATGTGACATTCTAGAGTGGACATAAGGGACTGTCTTGTAACCCTGACTCCTTCATCTGATTTAAAGCTGTAAGGATGATTTATGAGAAGGGTCAGGATGCCAGACAAGCACAAAAAGCATACCATGAGGTTTACATGGAGCCCTGGTGGCACAGTGGTTAAGAGCTCGGCTGCTAACCCAAAGGTTGGCAGTTTGAATCCACCAGGTGCTCCTTGGAAACCCTGTGGGGCAGTTCTCCTCCGTGCTGTACAGTCGCTGTGTGCTAGAATTGACTGGATAGCAGCGGGTTTGGTTTTTTTGGCTTTTTTGAGGTTTGCATGGTCTGCAGAGACTGTGTGGTTATTCATCAGGTAGATTGTACAATGACACCGCAGATCCCTGTGCCCCAACACTGTTAGAGATCACCGGCTGAGAGAGACCAGTGGGTCAACCAGCCTCTCAGGTGTTTATTTTAAAGCCAGCAAGTTAATTGCTTCAGGTATGAGACTGGTCATAATGAACACAGAATAAATAGGAAAACTCTAGAAAAATGTAAATAGGTACTTGTGGTCATCTGAGAGATGAGTTTACTTCTAGTCACGATCTACAGAAATGGAAAAGACCAGAATATGCAAAAAGGAAAAGTGGAAACGTCAGTGTTCGATACCTGTTAATGTGGTATGGCGCAAATGGTTAAGCACTTGGCTATTTGCCGAAAGGTTGGTGGTTTGAACCTATCCAGAGGTGCCTTGGAAGACAGGCCTGGCAATCTGCTCCCATAATAAAGACTACAGCCAAGAAAACCCTATGGAGCAGTTCTACTCTGTAACACTTGGATCATTGTGAGTCGGAATTGACTCAATGCCAACTAACAACAACAACATCATAGTTAAATTTTAAAGTCGAGCTGGGAGTTAGTTATTGAATTCTAGGTATCGAATAGGAGATGATGTTCCATGATAGTTAAATTTCACAAAGTTGGAATGAAAGCACGATTTGATTCTAGTTCTGCCACTTGCTAGTTCCATAATCTGATCATCATAGTTCCATAATCTGATGATCATAGTAACAATTTAGTAAGGTTGGTAAAAATAATGCACATACACTACTTAGCCTTATGCATGGCATATATAAAGTGCTGAAAAATTCTTAGCCACCATTCTGATTAACAGTGATCTTTATGGGTTTGAAAGAATAAAATAGAAACCTGTAATGTATTTTTGTAATTGGCGTGGGTGTTTTTTGGGTGTTGTGACTCAGAGAAGCCGCTTCATTTGTTCACTCCAGGCGACTCAGGGTCTGTATTTGCGGAAACGCTTTCCTTACCTTTTCTGTCACAGGGAAGCCCCCCCACCCCCCGTGTGGTGTGTTGCATATAGTGAATGTCATTGCAAATGCACTCACATTGTGGAGGCCTCAGGAGACCCACCTGCGGTGATACTACCTGACTCGGGCATGGCAATGCCATGGAGGTTATTGTCATTAGTCCAGGTCGCTGGGGGTCCCTGGGAAGCACATTTGTCCTTTCATCTGACCAGTGGTTTTGACAGTAATGTCGGGATCACCAGTCCATCTGTCCACATCTTCTAGAACTGTTTTCCCTCTCCCCCCAACTTCCCTTTAGTGGCTGCTAATGGAGCCCTCGTGGCACAGTGGTTAAGAACTTGGCTGCCAACCAAGAAGGTCGGCAGTTCGAATCCGCCAGGCGCTCCTTGGAAACCCTATGGAGCAGTTCTGCTCTGTCCCATAGGGTCACTATGAGTCGAAATCGACTCTACGGCAGTGGGCCAATCTGCTAAAAAATGCAAAAATGGCTAGGTGTGTAATGTTTATGTTAATGATAGCTTGAAGTTAAGTCTGAATTTTTATCATGGTGCAAAACACTTACTTCTGACCCCCGGCTTTTGCCAGTACCACCCTGCATAACTTTCTGTCGTAGTCAAAGGTGAGTGACTCTTTAATTCCAGTTGTTAACTACCGTAGACTAGAGTTCCTTAAACACTAACCCCAGATATAAAACGATCTGAAAATGGGAAGTTTTTTGTTTTTTTATTGGTCATATGGTGGCATATCTAATGTGACCGGAAATGGTTTGGTGACTGAAGTAGTAATTCCTGTTCTTCAACAAATACTTGTAGTGTTCTACCTCCAGGCATATGGTAACATTGCTCTTCCCTGTTTACCTTTTCTAGGTTGGGTATGGCTCTGAGACTTGATAGGTCAAATGGAATGTGAGTGGAAGTGAGAAATACTGCTTTTAGTGTCAAGCTTTAAGAGTGAATGCCTGATTTATTGTATACCGGTTGTTTGCAGTCAGAGAAGCTTGACAGTGGAGCCTCCCTCAGCCTGGGTACCTAGTGAGGAACATGCCAAGCCTAGTCTCCTTGATGGTATATGTGTAGTATAAGCAAGAAAGTACCGTTGTTGTTTCAAGTTTTTGTTTTCGAGGGCTGTTTGTTTCTGCAGCATAACCTAGTTCACACTGACTAATATGAGGCCAAAATAAGACTTCCATTCTGAGTCTTTAATACAGTTTAATACAAGTTTGGAGACGAGTTTAAGCCCCTGTTTCCCGCTGTGATCTTCCTGCACTTTGTTCTTAAATGTGCTTCATCTTCCTTTTCTGCCCCCGCCATAACAGCCCACATCACAGGGAAGGAGATACGTACGGGAGGAGGACAGAACCCCAGGATTTCACCCTCACTCGGGAATCTAAGATCAGACGTCTTCTAGGTCTCATCCAGCTATTGAAGATGCTTCTCATGGCCTCCTGGCACCCTGTGACATCCCAGATCTGTACTTCAGTCTATGAAAATGTCCTGGTCATAGTGATAGTTTATCTTTCCCAGCATTTAGCCTCATTAGATTATACAGTTATCCAAATGATATAAATATTAATATCAGATAGGTAACATACAGACATTTTCTGTTCTAAGAAATAGGTCATCATTGCTGGTCCTATCCTTATAGCAACTAGTTTAGAAATGCAGGGAGATAGATAATATCTACTTCATAAAATTATTTCAAGAATAGAGGACATGCTGTGCTCATTATATGGTACCTTAAAAAATGTCCATGATAAGAGATAATGTACTACTTGAAGGAGATACGTGGCCTTACACTATTATCCTTGGCCTCATGTTATTCATTTGGAATTTTTGATGCTTTTCATACTGTTAAAATACATTTTTTCCTAGATCATTACCTTAAATCAACTGACAATTCTTAGATCAAGTCAATTTTGCATTATTGGCTTATTTTCCATGAACAATGATTAGTTTTTGTTTTAGCATTAATACTGAGTGATTGCTACACTTTTGTGGTATGTGATTGTATTCTTGTACATGCCCTTTCTTCTCAGAATATCAAGGCACATTACAGGAATCTTATTTTCCAGGCATCCTGATAAAATAATTGTCATTCACATTTTAAGGATTTAAAATCTAGGCTAAAAAAGAGGTAAATTACTTTTCCATATATGATTGTCATTCCTGGGTGACACCCTATGTAAGATATTTAATATCTGTCTGTTCATCCTCCCATATAGCAACACATGTAGTGAAAATGGCACGGTGGGGGCATCAGACCACCTCGTCTAACTTCACAAGGGCGGAGGACAATCACCATCAGCATCAGCCCAAGGCTGATTCCTGTGAGGCGGAGGTCAGACATAGCTCCTCTCTCCAAACTTTTTACCAATTCTGACACCAGCCATTCCTCCCACGGCACTCTCTACTTCTCTGCTGGGTTCGGTAATTCATTACATGGCCACACAGATCTCACAGACCATATTCACGATTATGGGGTTTATTAAGGAAGTAACAGGCTACAGCTCAGGATACAATTCTTTGATCAGGACAGCCTCTTCTCAGCTGTGCCTATAGACAGCTGTCTCTGGCCCTGGGTCCCTCAGCCCAGCCTCTGCCCTGCTCCAGCAAATGTGAGAAAGCTCCTTAGCTCTGCCAGTAAGTGCCCGGAGGCAATCCACACCACCAGATAGCCTCAGCCTAACAGCACTTAGCTCTCTCACTCCCTGGATCAACAAGCCTAGCTCCTCTGACAACTGGCCAAAGGCACCCCATTCTGCTAGAAAGCCTCCTGCCCGAAGGTGCTCAGCTCTCTTGCTCTGTGGATCAGCACATCCACTGTTACTGCCTTGCGCCATGGGCTGGGAAGCCCACTGCACTGTCTCGCACTGATCTTCTGGTTCTGCTGCCACCTTTTCTCTGCTGCCACTTCTTGCTGTCTTGTGCCATCTCTGGTGTTACAGCTCTGTCTGTCCCCTGGGTCTAGGAGGTTCTCAGTGCAGGTTCCCCTGGCCCAAAGAAGCACCCTGCTTCCGTCTCTTCTTCTTGGTGGTAGAGAGGCTCCCCCCTACCCCACCACTGGTCCATCTGTGGGATGGCTCATTTTAAGCCTAGCAGGAGGGTACATCTGACCAATCCCTTTGCTAGGGTTCCATACACCTTATTTGCATGACCCCACCCACAAGGGTGTCATGCACCTTATTTGCATTATTAACAAGCTATCCAATCCCCTTGGTAGGCCACAAACACCTCATTTGCATAGTCCTGTGTAGTCATTTGGTGTGAGTTACAAGACCACGGTGAGAAAGGCCATATAAAATCTATCCATTGCAGGGCACACGTATTGTCAGTAACATTTGGAATATACACATGAATAAGCCGTAGTTGTACCTACTTCGTGGATAGGATATCACTAGACTAGGACAAGGTAGACAAGGTCTATTTTGGACACGGTCTGACCCCTTCATTTGCACAGTGCCTGGTACGTGGTTAGCACCAAATAGTAAGTGAGTGAATGGATGGGTTTGTAGCCAATAATTACCGTGCACCTCAAGAGCTGCTGTGGCTGATCACCTCAAGAGGTACTGTGTGAATCCCGAGGAGGGGGGACTAACTGCTCATGTTCAGTATGGGATGTGTTGGAAAGGCTTCAAGTAGGCTGGTGTTGGACTTGGGCCAGAGAGAACAGTGGGAATTGGCTTGGTAAAGTCCTCTGTGGGAGCAGATAGAGAAGCAGGTGACAAGTCTTGCCTGTAGTGACAGCAGCTTGTGTGAAGGCACAGTGACAAAGATATGTGAAAAGAGATGAGGTGTGGTTTTCGTTTCCCTCAAGGGATCCACTCATTTGGGCCAATATCTTTATCTTTTTATAGATAGATATAAAACATACAGGTATATGAAATCTGTATCTCCATATCTGTCTATCTGTCTAATCTGTCTATCTATCTATCTAATCTATCTGTCTGTCTATATCTATCTAATCTGTCTTTATCTAATCTGTCTGTCTGTCTGTCTAGCTAATCTCTAATCTATTTTATCTGTCTATCTAGTCTGTCTATCTATCTGTCTGTCTGTCTGTCTATCATCTATCTGTCTGCCTGGCTGTCTGTCATCTATCTACCTAACTATCATCTGTTTATCTACCTATCCTCTGTCTGTCTGTCTGTCTATCATCTATCTGTCTGCCTGGCTGTCTGTCATCTATCTACCTAACTATCATCTGTTTATCTACCTATCCTCTGTCTATCTGTCTGTCTATTAATCTATCTGTCTGTCTATTAGTCTTATCTATCGAATCTATCTAATCCGTCTATCTGTTGTTGCATGTATAGGCGTCCCTGGGTAGTGTAAATGGTTAACACACTCAGCTACTTTCCAAAAGGTTGAGTGGTTTCAGTCTACACAGAGAGGCCCACAGAAGAAAAGTCTGGTGATCTATTTCTGAAAAATGAGCCCATGAAAACCCTATGGAGCATAGTTCTACTGTGTCACACACGTGGAATCGTCATGAGTTGGAGTCAGCGTGATGGCAACTGGTCTCTGGTGGGGTGTGTGTGTGTGTGTGTGTAGTTGTTTGTTTTCTCCTTGGTCAAGCATATAAGATAGTTACCTATGTAACTTACCAGAATGCACCATTTGCCAGTATTTTGAGTGTAATGTTTTTGTTAGTATCTGCTTGCATTGAATACAGATATATATCCTTAGCACATGGAGTGTGTGGGCGTGTGTACATGTGAGGGAGGGAGAACCAGACTTGTTAGGTGATAGGAGAAAAGAAGATATTCAGTGTTTGTTCAGACACGTGCATCCCAACAAAGGGAAGGTGGATGTCCCACATAAAGCGAGCGGCACTAAATATTGTTGAGAGAGCCTGGCTGAGCTCTCCGCGTATAGTACATTAATGTCAAGGAGTGTTGAGGAATCCCCCGGGAGCACTGTAGCTCAATAATGACAGTTATTTATCACAAACATGTGCTCTGTTTGCTCACATTGGGTAATGAATGACCTTTCTGTTTTTGTGGCCAGGGCCTAACGGGCCTCTGTCCACGCGGGTGCAGGCTAGGGGCTATTTATCATGCCTCACTTGGCTGATCACTGCCTTAAACAACACCACCAGGGGAATACTCTGGTTTAAAGGATCAGTCCAAAAGAAAGCCTTCGTGGGTTAACTACTCCTAAAGCAAATACTGTCTGACCCTCCCTGCTGTCTCTCTCTCTCCCTGTCCGATTTGATTCTCCTAGAGTTTGGATCAAATCACTTGACAGCATTGTCAGAGAGAGTGTATTAATCCACAAGACAAGTATATTTCCAGCACTCGGGACTCCTCCAGGGTTTGCTTGTTGTCCTGTTGCTGTGTGATACAGCTTTTTAAAAAATTCTTCTTCATTGAAAATTTCTATCATCCTTTAAGTGAGAGGAATACAGTCCAGAAAATCACTTAGTAGCTCTAACTAGCTGGTCTATTATGAAGGAGCCCTGGAGGCGCAGTGGTTAAGCGCTTGTTTGCTAAGCAAAAGCCCGGCGGTTCAAACCCACCAGCTGCTCCTTGAGAGAAGAATGTGGCGGTCTGCTTCTGTAAAGATTACAGCTTTGGAAACCCTATGGGGCAGCTCTACTCTGTGCTATAGGGTCACTATGAGTCGGAATTGACTTGATGGCAATGGGTTTGGGGTCTATTACAGTGTTGAACTTGGAGTAAAAGAAAACAAACTCATGGATGTTTCTTGGGGAGAAGGTTGTCTTGTCTGTGATCTAGTTGGGGCTGTTTTTCACTCATGACCCAAAGAAGACCACTTCATTCATTTTAGTTTTGCTAATACCATGGGGTTCTTGTACCTTCTGAATCATGCATCTTACAAGAGTAAGAGGAAAAGCTTTGCACGTGGTGATTTTAGTTATTTGAATATTGCAGAATGAAGATATTGCCTTCACTGTACACAGTCGTTGTCGATGTTGGTTACCATCCCGTTGGCTCCGGTGTTTAAAGCAGTGTTCGGCTAAGTGAGGCGTGTTTAACAGAACGAAACGTTGTGAATGGTCCTGTTCCGTCTTCGTTACAGTTGGTGTGTCCAAATGAGTGAACCGAAGTCTTGCCATCTTCACTTTAACCAGGAGCAAATCTGGTTGTATTTCTTTTAGTTGCCCCTATAGTTAGCTTTACATTAAAAATGCTGGTCAAATTTCTCCATTTAAAAATGCATTTAAAACCCGACTTTGAGAAACGCTGTGTTGTCATCTGGCATAACCCTGAGAATTCTGCCGATTCTGAAAACCTGTGTAGCAAATCAGGAATGCTGTATTTTCGGAAACTTCACTGTGTGAATTTTGAGACTGCTATGCTATGGATTATACAGTGTGAGCTATTTTGCTTTCTTGTAATGAAGGATACTATTATCTTATCAGTTGATAAATGGTTAATTTAGTTGTGTGATTATATTTCAACCTGAAACACAGAAGGGAAGTCCTCACTTAAGTGTTTTTTAATGGAAAGCAAACCTTAGGGGCTTCTCTAGGTTGTTGATTCTTGACAGTTATTGGAATTTTCGCTCCATCTTTACCTTAATCGTTTAAAACCGGTGATGGTGCTCACCAGGAACTATCAGCGCATTCCAGGGGGTAAAGCCAAAATGAAGATTGTGTGCTGTGTTTGCAAAGTGGCTTTCTTCCCTTTGCAAAGACCTAATGAAAATGTCTAAGTAACAGCCTTTGGGTGCAGCACTGGAAAGCCTTAAGTCAGACAACGTGGTATTCTCAAGTTCTTGAGTAACCGCAGGAGAGTGATGGACATTTAGCTGTGAAGTATATTCCGTTAATGAGCCATATACTTAATTTCACTGAGGTAACACCATTTGTGTGTCTGTGATCTTTTTACGGAGGAATCAAATTCAGGCATTGCCCAGGAACACTGCTAGCTGATGTTACAGATTTTTTTCATTAGAAAAATGCTCCAAGGTATTAATAATGTATGTAAACACCTGTCTCTCACAAATTTGGTGAGAGAACATATTATCTATTTATGATGAAGAGAAGGAATAAGATGTTAAAAACTAAAGCAGTTAAGTGAACAATTTAAAGTCATATAATTTGCATGCAGTCGCTGGGATCATTTTGACCTATTATAAATACATCACAGAGAAAACCTTTTGTTCCATTTTTTCATCTCATACCTCTTCCATCCCCTGATGCTCAACCAGATTAAAGGGAAATAGACTCCATTTGCCGTTCATTCTTCTTTTGTGGCTCAGTTACCTCTTTACTGTTGTCCTTCAGTGGTTTCAACGACAAGTTTCTCCCACTTCCGTGTCTTGAAAATTTCAGGATGAACGAGTTGGGAAAATGGCAGTGACTTTTGAAACAGAGTGGAAGCACTACCAATTCTGGGGTGTTTTTTGAGATTTTTAATTGAAATTGTTGGTTCAGACAGTAGGTATCTATAGATACAGATAAATGGACATACATATATAATGGATGGAGCCGTTATGGTGCAGTGGTGAAGAGCTTGGTTGCTAACCCAAAGGTCGGCAGTTCGAATCCATCAGCCACTCCTTGGAAACCCTATGGGGCAGTTCTGCTGTGTCCTATAGTGTCGCTGTGAGTCGGAATCAACTCGACAGCAACAGGTTTGGTTTGGTTTGGTTTTATATAATAGGTATTTTCCAATTGCTTCACATGAGAAGACTAAAAACATTACTTTGAAAGAGAGGATAAACTCACCTCCATTTTTTCTAACTAGTCTAGGTAGTGTGATTTTTTCAAAAAAGATAATATTTTAAGATATGTATCTGGAGGAACAATTCTATTTATACATTGATTCATACATTTGTATCTTATAAATATCCCACAAAGAGTCAATCAAGAAATTATGTCTGCCGAAATAAGCGTACTCATGTTGTTGAGCCTATCAAAAAGAAGGTGGTGCTTTGCATGTACAATTCCATGCAAATGAGTTCACATTTCCATCTAGCTGAAATACTCATGTTCTTCCCATAGCTGTGCCTTTGGTTTTGATGTGGTGATAGAAGCTCTACTTTCAAAATTATTGGATTTGGAAATACAGTTTTGGAATATTGAATTTGCTACATAAAATAATAGTCTTTTTTTTTTTTTTTAATATTACTACTTGCCAAGCACTGCTCAAAATCCTTTATCTATACTGAGTCATTTAATTCCTATAACAACCCTATGAAGTAGATACTGTTACAACCTCATTTTTTTGTTGGGAATCCTAGGGTACAGAGAGGTTAAGCAAGTGGCCCAGGGTCACACAGCTGGTAAAAGGTTGGTCTGGACTTGAACCCAGTCTCTTTGCCTTTGGAATTAGCAGTATTTACCACTGTGGTATGTTGCGTTCATAGTATCAGTCCTTTATGTCACCTATTTTCCCCAGTGTGCCTATGAGGTAAGTATTGTTGGCTCCATTTTAGAGCTCAGAAAACTGAGGCATGAAGAAAGTAACGCCACGCAGACACCAGAGTTGGTGCTCATATCTTCTGTAGTAATCTGCTTCTTTTTATGGGGCAGTGGTGCAGTGGTTAAGAGCTCAGCTGCTAACCAAAAGGTTGGCAGTTCGAATCCACCAGCCGTTCTTTAGAAACCCTACGGGGCAGTTCTCTGTCCTACACTGTCTCTATGAGTTGGAATCGACTCAACGGCAACAGGTTAGGAGGAGGGTTGGCCTGAGGTTCAGGTGAATCTCTTGATTGAAAGTTGTTAAATAGAGTCCAGATTCAACCCTAAATATTGTATGTTGTTATTGTTGTTAGATGCTGTCAAGTTGATTTTGACTCATAGCGACCCCATGTGACAAAATAAGTTTGGGTGCTAACCAAAAGCTTGGCACTTCAGATCCACCACCGCCCCTTGGAAACTCTATGGGGCAGTTCTTCTCTGTACTATAGGGTCACTATGAGTAGGAATTGACTCAATGGAAGCAGATCACCAGGTCTTTCTCCCATGAAGCCTCTGGATGTGTTCCAACTGCCACCCTTTTGGTTAACAGCTGAGCACTTAACTGATGTGCCACCAGGGCTCCATAAATATTGCATAGGGCATATGATTTAACACCCACAAATATGGAGAGTAATTTGGCAACATCTATCAAAATTAAGTTTATTTTTTGATACAGTGATTCTGTTTAAAATCTCACATAAAAAATCTGTAGAATTTTTACTAGATTTCACTGGCTTAATCAAGTTTTTTTCAGAAGTTTAGATTTGTAGGTTAGTTTAAGGAACCCTAGTGGCGCAGTGATTAAATGCTCTGCTACTAACCGAAAAGTTGGCTGTTCAAACTCACCAGCCACTCCTTAGGAGAAGGATGTGGCAGTCTGCTTTTGTGAAGATTTACAGCCTTGGAAACTCTACAGGGTAGTTCTACTCTGTCCTTCAGGGTTGCTATGAGTCTGAATCAACTCGAAGGCAGTGCGCTTAGGGTTTTTTTTTTTAAATTTAGTTTGGATTTTGCTTCTTTGTTTGCTTTCTCCTGCTAAAACTGTCATTTGGAATTAGTTCTTGTCTTGTGTTTCTGTAAATAAAATTGATAGCATGTTATTAGTGTCCTTGTTTCCAGAATTCTCAGAGTTTACGTTTAGAAAGGAGCTATATAAAATCTAAGCTTTTCATGCTTAATGGGATGGTCTTTAAGTGAACAATGCTGTGAAGTTAGCACGTATTAATTAAAATGTCTGGAAAACCAATGCTGTATGAGTTCAGTGAGGATTGAGAGCAAAGTATATGGTTATGTTGTAAGCAACTCTAAAACCAACAAGGTGAATTTCCTTTAAGATAATATATTACCTGTCATTTATGGGTTTTAAAAAGCTGAATTGTAGTGAGAAACATCACCGAGGACAGGAAGAAGATTTGTTATTAACAGGAAATTATTATTTTTATTGATGGCAGGAAAAGCTTTATTTGATGAGTTAAATACATTAATATAGCTTTTGAGTTGATTACACCGGAAAAATAATTACTATTAGATAGATCTGGGTTCAGCCCCTGGGGAGTGAAAAAAAGGCTGTTATTTTCGATGTACGAACACAGTGAACACAAGATGTTCTCTGATATAGTTCTGTTTCTTTAAAAATATGTCCAGCTGCTCTTGGAAGCCCTGGGATCAGCAAGGAAGATAAATGCAAAAACAAACTACAGTAAAACGGTAAGTATTCTGCAGCTGCCAGAAGACTGGTATTTCTGGGATGGATCAACTCCAAAAGCCGCGGCCTAAACATTTTTATACTGAGCTTGACTGAGGCGGGGCTTGAACTGAAAAGATAGGAATTTGCACAATAAAACCTTATACGGAAACATTACATTTTTGTTTCCAGAAAATGCCTTAAAATATTTTTGATGAAATTTATTTTTCAGATTGTCGAGGCAATGGGTGCTCCGTGGAGAGAAGCTGGAAAGTTAGGAACAATGTAGAGAAATAAAAATAACTTTAGGGGAAAGAACCACGTTTGACATTTTGTACATTTTCCCGTGTGGATCTCCCACTCCTCACCCCTCACCCTTTGGCCCCCAGCTGCACAGCATTTGCTTCATTATAATACTCCCCTCACCCATGTTGTTTATTCTGTAATCCTAACATAGGGTCGCTGTGAGTTGGAATCCACTCGTTGGCAACAGGTAATGCATTTTTAGCGAGTCCTGGTGGTGTAGTGGTGAAGAGCTTGGCTGCTAACGAAAAGGTCAGCAGTTCAAATCCACCAGCCGCTCTTTGGAAGCTCTTTGGGGAGTTCTACTCTGTCCTGTAGGGTCGCTGTGAGTTGGAATCAACTGGATGGCGTAGGGTTTGTTTGGTTTTTTTTTTTTTTTGGGAATGCATCTTAGAGTTGTGTGTATTTTATGTGGTGGTATTTCTTTTTCCTGCAAAGAAAAGCTGCTATTAAAATGACCGCGCATTTCAGAATTCATGGAGTCTTAGAGTTTGGGGACTATAGTTGACATTTATGTGTGTACTTAACAAGTTATCTGTGCATATATGTTCAGATGTGGACCTGATATTGTATCATAAGCATTTCCTAGCAGTATGAGGGCCCCCCTGCACTTGAAGTGGCTCAGTCATATTATTGTATGATTGTGTTTTAATTGATATGATTTTGCTTTAGCTAGTCATTTACGCTGCTTCTAATTTTTTAACTAAATATAATTAAATTTCTTAAGGATATTCATTGTTAAATCTCTACCTAAATATCCAGCACCCGTTTTAATTTGTATTCTTCCAGTTAGTAAATATTTGAAGGTTAAAATACTGAGAAGTCGTAAACTTTATGATCAAACATTGAGTTATGATTTGGGCAAATGTATCTGACTGTTTTAAAGCAACCAGAAATTAGTCTCTTAAAGTAAGTGATTTAATAAGCAGTTAATAAGTGTGTAATGAGGATGATTTGGATGATGTCGGAATGTGAATTGTACAACTTCTTGCTTTAGTCATTCTGATTTGAGCTGGAGGAATAAATATTCATTTATTCATCATAGAATCGCTGAGTGCCTTCTCGTGGCTGGTGCTCCCTGGGTGTGGATGGGCAGGAGGGAAGATACAGGTTACCTGGGAGTTGGGGGGGTGGGGTTGAGACCGTGTGCAAGTAAATAAACATACACGATAAAGATGATTTCAGATTGAGATCTCTGATTTTTTCCATAATACCTTTTATCCATCCACTGATTATTATACTGAGCTCAAATAGAAAACAATAAAATAAAAAAGCATCAACTCATACACTGTCACTCTTACAGAAGTCAAAAAAGAAGACGTTAAACAGGTGTTTTATATGTATTTAGGAGAGCCGTATTATCGTGAGGGGAAAAAAGAACACACACGCTTTTTATCTGGTCATCCAAGTCAGATACTTGTTGAAAAGACATGAATTAAAGCAAGGACTTTCTGTGCGTGCACGAAGTGGGGGAATTAAGGTCCCGTCACTTTCTTTACAGTGATTTTTGTTTTGTGAGGATTCTTTCTTTCCTTAAAAAAGAAAGAAAGAAAAAACCTTTGTCCTGTAGGTATAAAGTCATTACACGGACTAATGGGGCATTGAACTAACCCGAGGTACAAGGTGGACTCTTTAAACCTTTTATTGAATCCTTCTGACTGTCAGGTCAAATGAGATGTGATTAAACTAAGGCCCCTTCCATCCTCCACTCACCTGCCCCCGAGAAATGTTATCAGGCTTAGGAAATGGCAGCAAAAAAGAACAGTCACGCACTTCCATCTACGAGCAGTTTATTAAGTGAAATACATTAAAAGCAAGAGAGAAAGGCAAAAGCGTGAACTGTTCAAGTTGCTCAGGGACATGGAAACGAGAGCGTCAGCGAAGGATCAGTGACTGGTTGCGCCAGTGCCGGGGCTGCTGCTTTCCCCAGTGTCAGCGCCGTGAAGGGAGCGCGGCGTGGTTTGAATGTCCAGTCCTCCTCAGGGATTGAGACTGGCTTTCTCGTTCACGTTAGTTGCCATCTCTCAGCTCCAACTCACGGTGACCTTAAGCTCAACAGAACAAAATGTTGCCCTGTCCTGCGCCATCTTCATAATCCGTGTGTTTGAGTCTATTGTTGTGGCTCTCGTGCCAGTCCGTGTAGTGGAGGGTTTCCCTCATTTTTTCTAACCTTCTACTTTACCAAACTTCTACTTTATCTTCTACTTTACTTTACCAGCTTCCACTTTGCCTTTTTCTAGTGATTGGTCATTTCTGATGACGTGTCCAAAGTAAGCAAGGTGAAGTTTTCCATCCTCGCCTCTAAGGAACATTCTGTTCGTATTTCTTTCAAGAATGATTTGTTCATTCTTCTGGCAGTTGAATATTTGGTATTCTTCGCCAACACCACAGTTGGAAAGCATCAATTCTTTTTCTGTCTTTCTTTTGCATTATCCAACTGTCGCCTGCATATAAGGAAATTGAAAATACCATGGCTTGGGTCAGATTCATCTTTGTCATCAAAGTGACATCTTTGCGTATACGATGTGATTTATCTAAGAAGCTACTCTGAGATGCTGGGCAGAAGAACCCAAGAGAGCTTCCTGAGTCTCAGGTGGAGTGAGTCAAGTATTTTTCGTGGAACCAAGGAAGAAGTGTGGGCCAGGCATGTAGTGTGTATCTAGGAAGTTTGAGAGTCTTGTGGATGGTTAGAACTAAAGGTGGGCCCTGGAAGAGAAGGGTGCATCCTTATGGGATGCTCAGAGCTTCCTTTATTGGGACCTGGCTGAGTGGTTTTCGGGCCCTGTTTAAACGTTCAGGATGGACAGGCGTGAGGTGGAGGACATGATAGATTGGGAAACTGCATATTGGAATCTCTTTTAATTTGAAGGTTTATTAAGTGAAATACATTGAAAGTAAGAGACAAAGGGAATAGTATGGGATGGAACTTGATTTATATATTTAAGGCAATTAAAATGTCAGCAAGCCTTTTTGTTGAAGTTGACAAGCTGATTCTAAAATTTATTCGAAATGCAAAGGATCTAGAGTAGATAAAAAAAATTTGAAAAGGAACAGAATTGGAGGGCTCAGTGTACCTGATTTCAAGATTTACTATAAATCTACAGTAAAAAGACAGTGAGAGCTGTACAAAAAATTTGTGAGTGTTCAGAATTGCCCCAAACTAGAAACAACCCAAATATCCATCCACTGGTGATTTGATGAACAAATTGTGGCACATCCAGTGAAGTACAGCTCAGCAACCTCAGCAATAGAAAGGGACACCCTGTGGATGCATATGACAACGTGGATGAATCTCGAGAACATTATGCTGAGTGAAAAATGCCCAATCGTAAAAGATGATATGCTGTAAGATTCTGTCTGTATAAAATTCTAGAAAAGGGAAAAGGTATAATGATGAAAATCAGACCAGTAGTTGGAGGAGGTAGGCAGAGTGAATACTGATTATAAAGGGGCAGGAGGGAAAATGCTGGGTGATGGAAACGATCTCTATCTTGATTGTTTTGCTGGATAACACTACTCTATTATTTTATTGGAAATCTGGTGGCGTAGTGGTTATGAGTTCGGCTGCTAATCAAACTTCGGCAGTTCGAATCCACCAGGTGCTCCTTGGAAACCCAATGGGGCAGTTCTGTTCTGTCTACAGGGTTGCTATGAGTCGGAATCGACCGTCAGCAGCGGGTTTGGCTTTTGGTTTATTATTCCATTAAAGCTCATCCAACGGTACGCTTCAAATGTGTAGATTCATTGTATGCAAATTATGCCTCAATTAAGTTGATTTGAAATGAAAATGAGAGGTAGTACGACCTGCTCCCTTGTTCTTTGAAATATAACTGAAAGGAGGGTTTGGAAGGGTATTCAGTTTAGCAACTGTAAAACCTGAGTTCCCTAGCTATCTGTGACATGAACATAAATTACGTTAATTTTCTTTGCCTCAATTTTGCTGCATTTTAAGCACATGGAATTGGTTATTTGGGGAGCTTTTTTTTTCCTTTAAAAAAAAAAAAGCCTAATTTTAAGGAGATTTTTCTGATTTGAGTACCTCAGGTATTAGATGTTGGCATTAACTAGTAATGTATTTCACTTTACTTCTGATATGAAATTGGAGCTAAGATTTCAGAGTTGTAAAGGGAAAATCTTTTCCCGTCATGGAATCCTGTCCATAAAAACCCAAACTCACTGCCACTGAGTCCACTGCGACTCATAGCAACCCTATAGGACAGAGTAGAACTGCCCTCTAGGGTTTCCAAGGCTGTAATCTTTATGGAAGCAGGCTGCCACATCTTTCTCTCGCTGAGCGGCTGGTGGGTTCGAGCCGCTGACCTTTGGGTTAGCAGCCAAGTGCTTTAATAACTGTGCCACCAGGGCTCCTCACCAGATAACTATTTTAGTCTGATAATAAAAAAGAGAGGAAAATTGCCTCAGGGATATACCTTTTGGATTTGAGAAGGATTGTAGACTTTGAGATCTGCCACAGTTATTAAAATATTTTTATGCTAGTTCAGTCAGCATTTTAGCTACTTCTTCCCCAAAACTTTTCAATTAATTTTCCCCATCATAAATTATCTCAAAATACTTCCTAAGGGTTGGTATTATACTCATTTATCTCTCTCTCGTGTCTGTTTCCATATGGCTTGTTTTTATGCCTTGCATGTATATTTTATTTATCTATTCTTTGGTCAGTACCACACAGTTTTAAATACTTGCTTTAAAGCATGCTTTTTCTGGTAATACAAATCCTCTATGTTTGTTATTTCAAATTCTTTCTGGGCAGTTCTTCTGTTTCCTTCTCCATGTGAACTGCAGATTTAACTTAGCCATTTCCAAATGTTGATGTCCCTGTGGCTTATGAAATTTTAAATTGACATATGCAGCCGCAACTGGATTTACTTTTCAGAAATGAATCGACGTGGAGCTGAGAGAGAAGCAACTTTATTTCTATCAAGTATGAGTTGTTATAAATCGGGCCAGAGCGACAGAGTTATAGTGAGATGCCAAACATCCTTAAATTTAATTTGGATTTCCATTTGAGTTGCAATGACGTGAGCATATGTAAGTAATGCTGGTGGCTCTGTCAGGTTCCCACATCTTAGTAGTTGGACAGAATGAATGTTTATTTTCCAGCTGTGCACAGTCAGCTATGTAGATGTTCTTGGGCAGTAGGCTCCTTTCCAGGTTGACATTCAGTGACCCCATGTCCCTCCGTCCGATGGCTTTGTCATCCCCATCTAGCTTGGGAACAGTCTATAGATCCATCCTGGAAAGGGTGCACATTCCTTTCACCACAGTCCACTGGCCTAAGCTCATTCATTCGTCCCTGCCAGCATTGCAGTAAGGGAGGTGTGAAATTCACTGTGTCCCTGTCAACAGTAGGAAAGGGAAACAGGTTTGGGAATAGCAGTAGAAGTCCATGCTGCAGCACATAAGTGCCCTGCACACACTAGCCACAGAATAAAGATAATTTGGATTAATTGGTGGGTTAAAGACCATCAGAATCTTGCCTCCCTAGCCCTACAATACAAGTGACCCACGTGGTGAAGGGACAGTCTAGAGGACCTTTCGTGGAGGTGTTTCTGATACTGACTTGAGTCAGGATGAAGGGCTTGGGCCAAGGAATGCTGCTCACCAGGCAGGGGACCTGGTGAGGGTGTAGGAGCGAGCTTGTGTGTATGTGTGCAGGCCTGTGTCACAGTGAATCCACCACCTTTCAAGCTTGTGGCATTCTCTTTGGAAACAGTAAGAAATTCTACTGCTTGCTGAATGGTGAATGTGTGTGGAAATGATAGATGTTTGGAAGGGCACGTTGCTAACCTTGTCTCTTTTAGATTAAGTGTGGTATAGGGTGTGATCATATACTCAAAGACAGGCCCGTTTATTTCTTGCACTGTTTGAGACCGCATTGTTTCCTGTAACCGTATTTATCAGATACAACCAGAAACCGAAATCCTATAAAGATGAAGTTAAACCTTCCATTTTTTGGTTCACTCACCAGGGGGTACTATTCACAGACACTGTTGTGGGAATGTGTGGTGACCTAGGTTCTCTTGTACCATGCTGCTGCCTTTAAACCTAGGGATGTTTATGTGCTAACTTGCCTGATGTCATTAACTCTTGGAGCTCTGGTACAAAAATCTTTCATATTTCAAAAATCTATATTTCTGTATTTGTTTTCTAACTTGGTATTACTGGCCAAAACAGTATGTTAGGCTTGTCAGATAAAATACCAGACTTTATCAGTATATCCCATTCACTTTTTGGGATATACTTATCCCCCCCAAAATTATGTGCTATTTATCTGAAGTTTAAATTGATTAGGCTTCCTGTATTTCATCAGTTAAATCTAATAACCCTAGTTTTCTAGAATTGAGACTAAAACAATTCTCAGCATATAAGTTCAAGAGGCTATTAAAGGTTTTGATAGTTGGTTCAATACATGTTTTTAGCTGTACTGGAATGTCATTAAGACTAAATCTAGTTGTGCGTGTAGGAGTATTTGGGGATAACTCTTGTTGATATTAGGTGCCGTTAAGTCAGTTTTGACTCATAGCAACCCCATGTGACAGAGTAGAACTGCCCCATAGGGTATCTAGACTGTAGTCTTTATGGGAACAGATCGCCAGGGCTTTCTCCTATCGAGCTGCTGGGTGGGTTCCTACCATCAACCTTTCGGTTGGCAGCCGAGTGCTTAACTGTTGCGCCACCAGGGCTGCTTTGGGGATAACTAAGGCACGTAATTTTAATGGTTCGACCATTTTGAAGACTACGTAAATTGAAGACTATATAAAGTTCATGGCTATAATAGTTGCTGTTCTCTTCCTAACCCTAGTGTAGTACTTGGCACATAGTAGGTGCTCAGGGTCCATTTCTTATGTGAATGCTTATGAATCAAGGGAAAATGGAGTCATTCATTGGCCAGCCTCTTTGTTTTAGGTTCCGCTCACTTTCCCTAGTAGTCTTTTTTAAGCTCCTTGTGAGTGGGGGTTGTTTCATATCCTTCTTTTGTGTTTTCAGAGTATTAATGATTTGAAAGGCACTTAGTAGGTACTTGGTGGGGCTCCGTGGAACGCTCGCTTGCTGGTCGAGGACTTTCTGTGGGTGCAGAACACTGAGGGAAGACGATCATTTGGGAGATTGGCTTTGGTTACCACGTTGTCGTTAAACAGAGAATTTCAGCTGTGGATGAGGGCAAGTAATCTAACAAGGAGGACGATTAAACTGTGGGGCGGCCTCCGAGGCAAACAGCTGAGGTTCTGTTGCTTTAGTCGGTCGAAGGCAAATGCCTCCTCTGGGAAGTTGTCTGTTGATCTTAGTATCCGGGGACATGGAATAACGTTTCAATTTTCCCCTTGAAAACCCTCAATGTCATTTTTAACATCGCATACTTCATCCTTAAAGCCTTGTGCAAAGCCGTTACTTGAGCTAAAGCTCTCTTACCAGCAGTGCCTGCAAGGAACAGACTTGTTGTCTGAGTGCCTATTGTGCAAGATTATGAAAGAATAATGCCTTCTGGTTCTCTGTGGTGTGCGGGGAGGACCCTTTGCACAGTGAACCACTTCAGAGGATTTGAAAAATCTTCCTATCATGTAATGTAGTTTTGGCCATTGTTTTTATTGGTAGGTAAGCATGTGTAACTAATAAGTTGTATAAAGTCCCGTGGCAGAGTGGCTCAGGGTGATAGTTTTAGAATCCGACAGACATGAATTTGACTCCTAGATGGACTATTAGTTTGCTCTGTGACCGGGAGCAAGTAGCTTAAACTTTGAAAGCCTCAGTCTGCTCATCCATTAAATAAGGATAATAATAGTAATTAATATTGCTGATGTGAGGATTGAAAGAGTTGTGTATAAAACACTCGTTCCAGGGCTTAACACCTGAGAAATGCTCTAAAATGTCGAACGGCTGTATTCTATTATTTATTCATGCCGTGTTTAAGAGAGAATTATTATTACATTGTTAAGACCCAAAGCTACAATAGCAATTAATCAATTACTACAGTAGCAATTAATATCTGAGTGATGAATTGTCTTCCCATGAGCGACTGCTCGGCATGTAGTCATCCACGTGAAGTTGCATGTCCCAGGACTGTTACAGAAGGTAAATAGTAGGGGAAGCAGCTGCTGGAGTGGCTCAAGGCATAGACTGGAGGCAAAACACACTTACTTGGTGTTTCACATCCTGGATTCACATCCTGACTCTATCACTTAGAGGCTCTTTGACCTTGAACACAGTCTGCACTTGGCCTTCCTCTTGGGGTATCTGGTGGGAACAGCTCCTCTGGTGCACAGAGCTTGACACAGTGCCTGAGACATAGCAGGCCCTTGATGAATGAGCGCAGCGGAAGAGAAAATATTTTGGAGCTGCACTGTCTAATACAGTAGCAACCAGCCACATGTGGCTGTTTGAATTTAAATTAATTACAATTAAATAAAATTAAAACTTCAGTTCTTCAGCCTAGCCGTGTTTCAAATGCCCCAAAGCCACGCGCGGCGAGGGGCCACCATGTTGCAGAGTGCAGATATGAACATTGCCTCACTGCTGACGGTTCTGTTGGACAGCAGCACTGTTTGGGGGATTCCAGGCTGCTCAGAGCTCTGAAAGCCAAAGCTGATAAAGGTTTGAATGAGTTATGTGAAGTATGTTCTTTGTCTTGAAATCTAGGGCAAAGGATATAAATGATAAAGAGCAAAACATCTTTGCCTTAAAACTGGACTAGTGAGAATGGCCGAACATTCCCAGGGCTTTGCTGTACTGGTGGAGGTAGGAAAAGCCGCCAAGATGGGCCTTCTCCTGTGCAGGGTGAATTTCTCCTTCTGCGTCCACGGTTAGCTCTTATGTGATCACGTTCTCTACGTAGAGCTTCTCTTTGTACGCGGCTCTGTTTTTCTCTCGTCTTCTCCCTCACGCTCCAAGAAAGTGTTGGCCTGACTCTTTGCCGCCCCTGCGGACCAGGAAAAAAAAAACAACCCGCGGCCTTCAATTCCAAGTCCTTAGCAACCCCAGATGATGGAGTAGAACTGCCCCACAGGGTTTCCAAGGCTGCAGCCTTTACAGAAGCAGACTGCCACATCTTTCTCCCCTTGAGCAGCTGATGGGTTTGAACCGCTGACCTTTCGGTTAGCAGCCGAGTAGTTAACCACTGTGCTGGGCAGGTGTGGGACTTGTTGCTCTAGTTTTACGACTGCCCCGCCGTGTGTAATGGCCCTTCCTGCTTTCAAGCTGCGGCCGAGAACATACTACGAAACTGTTGTGGGCTCTTTCCTTTGGCTCAGACCTGTCTCCTGAGTAGCTTGTGACATGGTGCCGGCAGCCCCTTCTCCTGGGTAGGAATTTGATTTTGGTGGGGGTAGTGTAACCTCTGAAATCTTCAGCCTTTCTGAGTCTTTTCTCTCTATTCACTGGTTGTACCTGGGACACCAAGCAAGTTTTGTGAGGGTCCCTGGTCAACCCACAGGGGCTGATATACCTGACCTCTGAAATGTTGTTGGCACACTTGAACTTCAGTGAATCAGAATGAAAGAGAAAACGCTGAAGCAATGTTCGAACTTTTTATCTTTTAGAGTTAAGAACACTTTTTTAAAAGGGAGGTTATACTTCAGAGTGTGTTTAATACATCCTCTGTCTGCAACTCATAGAACCTTGAAAACTTATTTCATTTTTTCGAATTAGAATTGTTGTTTCAGACCATGTTTATTCATTACGAGTTTTTATTAAACTGAAGTCATTCCTGTAATAACGTGGAACATAAAGAGCAGCTTTTCCCTAGATAGCTCAGCATACCGTGTCTTGAGTTGTTCTGTATTCAATCTGATTAAATTAAAAAACTGACTCAGGTTGGTTCCAACTCATGGTGACCCCATGTGTTTCCGAGTCGAACTGTGCTCCATAGAGTTTTCTTGGCTGTGACCTTTCAGAAGTAGATTGCCAGGCCTTTGTCTCGAGGTGCCTCTGGTCGGTTTGAACTGCCATCCTTTTGCTTAGTAGGCTAACACTTAACTGTTTCCGCTACCCAAGGGAATCCTTGAGACTATCTCTATATATATAATACGTACATAAATACATCTAATACATACGTACAGACATACACCTAATACATACATACATACATCTAATACATACAGACATACATCTACTACATACATACATACATCTAATACATACATACATACATCTAATATATGTATGAGAAGCCCTGGTGGCACAATGGTCAAGCACTTGGCTGCTAACTGATAGATTGGCAGTTGGAACCCACCCAGTGGCTCCAGGGGAGAAAGACCTGATTGATCTGCTCTTGTAAAGATTATGCCTGGAAAACCCTACGGGTCACTTCTGCTCTATCCTGTAGGGGTCACTATGAGTCCGAATCAACTTGACGGGAACAGGTTTGTTTTTTTTTTGTTTTTGGTGCTAAGCACAATACATTCATTTTAATCCTTGCAACAAGTCTTATAAAGGTGCAGATAATATAACTAATCCCCATTTTATAGGTGAAGAAATTGAGGCTTAGGGAAGTTAGTTAGTTGCCGCAGGTCACCGGGCTGGGAGAGCAGACGGCAGTTTATCTGACATTACAGCACAGGCACCCCACCCCCTGGAGCACTTGTGAAGTAGTGATTTCATTTAGTATTTTTAAAACCCGAATTGTGTTTGTTCTTGCAGGCTTTGGAGCACCAGGGCCTTTTGCAGGTGGGACAAGCCCATTTCCTTTCTCAGTGGGAAACACTCCAAGTATTCCTCTTGAAACAAAACGCCAAGGATTATTTTTGCAGACTTCTGTGGAGTCGTTTTTGGCCAACACCCTGAAACAGGAAACCACAGTTTCTCCTAAATTTGTCCCAGATAGAAATAGATAACGTTTCTTATAAAACCATGTCTGCGGTCAGTGTCTTCAGATCAGCATAATGGTGAATGGTGTGGTGCACACATTGCTTACCTCAAGAAATTATTGGAACCTGCAACATGGTAAATCTGTGAACCGGGCTTCATTTTATAAACTGGAAATGCAGGGAAAATATACATGTAGTTGAGGAAAAAGAGCAATATATAATTTAAATTTTTGGAAAGCTTCCCCTGGCAACTGGGTTTGCACTAAAACAGGGTGTTGCACCATATGTGATGGGAGCTCACTTAGTAGAGCTACCTGAAGCCCAGGTGCTGCTAAATATTGTTGGCGAGTACGTGATGAACTTAATGAAATAGGAGGCAGTGGTGTATGGCAGAGGCCTACACAGTAGTAAGCAAGTGAATGGACTTAGGCATGGAATTGTTTCTTTCCTTTGTTACAGGGGAGTAACCAAAACTAGTCACAGAATAAATCCCAGGAATGCCTGTGGTGGATCTAGGAAGACTGGGTGCTTAACTAGTTAACCACAGACTTTGTGCCTGGAGTCACCTTTACATTAATAGATGAAGTGCCTTTTATATTTTGGACTTTTTTTCGCAAAGCTCAGGTAGCTGAATCCTCTTAACATTTTTTCAAGGGTATTATATTTTTTTAAATTAATTTTTGATTCTATAAGCAATGCATGGTTATATTCTCCTGGTAAAAAAAAATTGAGATGTCTCATATGACCCCGTATTCCCCCACTTGTTCCCTAATCCCAGGCCTTTTTCCTGCTTCCTCTCAAATAAAGCCATCATTTGTTTGTTGTATATACTACTACACCCACTCCTCACTTACCTACTGTCTCATTATCCGACATTTCGCATTTATGACAATAGTAAGAAAAAAAACTACTATTCAACTATTTTGTGCATTAAAGGCATATGTCTGGCCGTAACAAATGCAGAGGTGCAAGGTGAGAGTAACGCTGGCTGCGATGGTTAAAGTGTGTGTCAGCTTGGCTGGGTCATGATTCTCAGTGGTCTGGCGGTTAGAAATGATATAATTTGGCAGTTATGTAATGATACAGTCATCCTCCATTTTGTGATCTGATGTAGTCATCCTCCATTTTTGCATAACTCCAATTTTCACATAATGACCTGGTCTTTGGAACCCAACCATGTGCATAAGTGAGGAGCGGGTGTAGTTTGCTTTCGTTGTGTGTGTGAGAATGTTCATCTCCCCTGGGGAGATATTTGGTTTCCTTGTTCTTTTTATTTTAAACCTAGAAGGTGGTACACTATATGTATTGGTGTGTGTATGTATGAATGTATTTATTTTTTACTTTGTTTGCTCTGTTTGCCTTGGAGATGTTGTATGCATTACTTTGTACACATTTCCCTCATGTTTTTAAACTGCTGCAAAGTGTTTTCTTATTGTGACTATTCTGTGGTTATTCACTTACTCCCTATTATTAGATGTTTGCATTGTTTCTATTTTATTGGCGTTAAAAATGACGCCTTATTGAACATCTGTGTGCGTGCCTTCTTGAATACATGTGCCACTGTTTATGGTGCACGTTTAAAATTTTAACAGACTCCGCAACAATGATAGCACCATCTTTCAGCAAATCTTAGGGATCCTTTTTGCAAAGCAAAACATGCTTTTGTATGAAATAGGATATATTTAAAGGTCGATCTCAGTTTTGCCTCCCTGTGATATGTCTGAGAAAAACAGGAAGACCACATGGGCGACCTGCGTCTAGGTTTCCTTGAGGCCAGATTTCTGTGGAGTTACACAACAGTATCTGTTGCCCTTCTTGCCTGACCACTGACAGCAGAGTGCCCGGTTGTTGAGAACAACTGCTGTAAGGCAGTAAAGACTGAATCCACAAACAAGACAAAGTTAGCTTATGCTACATCAGTTAGCATTGTAAACAACAGAAGGCTACCCTGGCTAAGCTGAAGCAGAGATGGACTTCATTGGGTAAAGAAGGGAGCTGGTGAAATCTCTGTGAGGTGCACACCCTGGATCAGAAAGGATTAGATTCGGGGGGGGGGGGGGGGACCGTGCTAAAATGTTTTTCACTGTTTGTGTTTAAAAGTCTCTTCGTTGTGTGATGGACCAGCCTGAGGGAGGGTGAACAGTCTGCTAAAATGGGCCAGCAAGACAAGACCTAGTAGGGAAATGAATTAACACAGGAGCAAATCTAGCTGCTCTGAGCAGGGAAGGAGGAGTGCAGATGCTTCATTGCCGTGAATAATTCTACCAGTACATCCCATAGCCCACTTTATCAAAATGAGCTTACCTAACAGGTTCAGCATTTGGTTTTCATATCTAATACTCGCTTACTTGCATGGTAGGGAAATGGGTTGTTAGAACTGAGTATCTATCCCATGGATTATTTTCAAAGAATTGGACTATGGTGAAGTATATTTACCTTTAAAGTATGTTTGAGTTTTTAAAATACTACACTTGAGAATGGAGCCCTGGTGGCTCAGTGGTTAAGAGCTCAGCTGCTAACCAAAAGGTCGGCAGTATGATTCCACCAGCTGCTCCTTGGAAACCCTATGGGTCCGTTCTGCTCTGTCCTGTAGGGTTGCTGTGAGTTGGAATTGACTCAACGGCAACAAGTTTGGTATCTGAGAATTGTCCTGAGGAGACTTGGAATTATTAGGCTATTCTGGATGGATTTGTTTCTGTTTATAATAATTGAGAGGTATTCCATTAGGGATTCTTGTATGGCTAGCTGTGTCTTTCCGCAATTTCTTCTTTCTTTTCTCTTTCACTTTCCATAGTGAAATTGTGAAAGTCAAAAAATTAGGAGGTGTGCCAGTAAGGTAGTTGTTAAGTTGAATAGTCATTTTAAAGTGGAGTAACATAATTTTCTAATGTAATAGACTTTTATGATTAGAGTTAGCTAGATTAGCTGGCCTTCAGAAATCCTGATGTAATAAATGTTAGTGGTTTCAAGACACCAACTTTTGGTATAATTTTCTACACAGCAGGAGATAACTAATATGGTATTGGGACACTTGGGGCTATATTTCTGGTCCATGGGAAAATATTTCTAAAGCTCTTGGAACTAGTTTTTAGGAAATTTAACGGAACAGTCTGTGTTAACAGTCTTTTTTCTAAGATGCTCGAAGACAGTACTAGACTTTTTATTTTTCCTCCACCTGCCCCCATCTGTCCCCAAACATGATCGTTGAAAAGGAGGATTTCCCCGTTTTTTCAGAAGGGATACAGTGTGGTTTTCTGTTTTTATGGTAAATTATAAAGTTGTAAGGAAAACGTTTAATTAAAGTAATACTAATAGTGGAGAAATACTTTTCTTATGCTTAAACTGCTAAATGAATGTTAAGATGACATCTAATTTTACATAAGGTAAAAACAAAATCAATGAAATAGCAATCCAAAACTTGTTCTTTTTTTTTTTTTAAAAAAAAAGGTAAAGAAAATACTGTTTTTTTTTTTTAATTGAATATGTAACTTGGCATATTTTAAATGGAAGTCATCTAAATAAAAGATTTATTCATATTCAAAAAAAAAAAGCTGTAATAAGGATTATTTTGACCTTCCTGGAGAATATGTCATGGCGGATTGTATTTCAAGCATGTGATACAATGATTATAAGGTGGCCCCGGAACTTAAGGTAACAATTTAAAAACGGACTCTGACATTAAAACACAGATCTATGTTTAGACCCATCCACTTGTGTAATTCTGATTTTGTTACCTGGATAATTTTTTAAAAAGGTGATCATATAATGTCAGCCTCCAGCTTCAGCGATCTTACAATTGGAATGGGACCTTAGTGATATATTTGTTACTCTTGATGAATACCGAAGCTGAATCCCAGAGAGGTGAAGTGATGAGCCTTCTGTTCAGAGGCAGAATCAAGACTAGACTCGGGGACTCAGGATTCACAGTAACTTAGTGCTCTTTGTATTACGGTACTCCTGCCTTTTGTCAAGTTCAAGCTGGCTGTGATGATCATGAGATTTGATTGCAGTGTGTGGAAGCACTATACAGCAGTTTGTTTTATGATAATTGTCTTATTCTCTCTTGGTTCAGAAGGTCTATGTAAGAAAAAACATCTGCTTAGAGTAAAGCATGCAGACATAGCTAAGTTTGCCAGAGTCCTAAAAACTGGACTTCTCAAGACATCCGCTGTATAAGTAGACATCTCCTCTTGCTCTTCCTGCCTAGCTTCTGTTTCCCTCCTCCTTGTCCTCTGCTTGTCTAACTCGCATTTGTTGAATGATTTCTTTGCGCTAGTGAACAAACATATAAAAATCCCTGTTCTTCTGGAGCTGACTTTCTCCTGTGGGAAACAGACAGTGAGTAAGATGAAGAAATAAAGTATGTTAAATAGTGATAAGTTCTCGGGAGAAAACACTTAAAGCAGGGAAGGGGACTGTAAAATACTAGATAGTTGAAAGTTTAGATAAGTGTGTACCTACTTCCAAACGTTCCCAGTGTTCCTCAGCTCCTGGGATTCACGCTCTTTTCCAGTCTTTTCCCGTATTGAATCAGATCTGGTTTGTGTGATCAGTGGAATGTGGCAGAGATGAGAGTGTCTGCCTTCCAAGACCAGGTCATAAAGGTGTTGTAGCTTCTGCCTTGATCTTATGGATTGTTTCCTTTGGAACAAGCCAACCACCATATTGTGAAGAGATTCGGGAAGAACCAAAGTCCCCTGTCCACAGCCAACACCATTTTGCCAGCAAGCTGAGCAAAACCCTTTGGAAATGGATCCTCCAAACCAAGTTAAGCCTTCACGAATGCAGACCCAGCTGGCATCTTGACCACAACCTCCTTACAGATCCCAAGCCAGAACCACCCAGTTAAGTAGTTCCTGAATTCCTGTCCTATAGAGACTGATAATCAGTGTGTACTGATGTTTTAAGCTACTAACCTTTGGGCAATTTCTTACACAGCAACAGGTGACTAATACAAGGTGCCAGAGAGCCATTAGAAAATGCTTTTTTAGGAGACAACTGTGCGCCCTTCCTTTTCTCTGCCAAGTCAACATGTTCCGGGGTGAGCTGTCTTCCCTCTTGGGCTCTAGGAAAGTAGGTGGGACCCAGGTTCGATCATTCAGGCTGTTAGGATTGCACTGCTTATAATTGCACTGGATAAATGACTCAGGCCAACCCAGGTCTGTATTTCTTCAAGCTGCCATGACAAACAGCTCTTCCTATGCTGAGTTTTCTACGCCTGGAAGAACTTACCGTAGGAGCGACTGGTGGCCCATCAAGAGAAGAAGGCCTGTTGAGAGTGAAGCCAGCGTTGGAAAGCAGAACTGAGTTGACAGCAAGAGGGAGAATGAGGGAATTTGAGCCCTGTGTAAAGTGGTACTACAAGCGTATAGACAAGGTGTACCCCTGAACATTTCAATTATATGAGCCAAGTAAACCCCTCTGGCCTTTAGTTTTGTTTTGTTCAAGCCACCTCGAGGTGAGTTGGGTTTGTTTTCAACTCTGTGTCAGAATTCTTGAGCATCGTTATAAAAACTTGGAGCCTCAGTTTTCTCATCTATAAAATGGGTCTTATTTCCATCTACCTTTGTCTACCTGTTGTGAGAAGTAAATGAGGAAATGCATATTAAGTACCTGGCAAAAAGTGAAGTTTCCTCAGTCTCTATTTACCCTATTCCCCTTTCCCTCAACCTTCCACCCCATTTCACGGCACAGATACATTTTCCCCTGAGGTTCTGTGTCTCTTGAACATATAACATATGCATGTACACATATACATATATGACATATATACTGTATATACACACAGAGACACACTGAAACATGTATGTTACTGTTCCAGTTAGAAGAACTGCACTCCTGTTGTATTGTGTATCATCGAGTCTATTTTCAACCCATAGCAACAGAGTTGAGCAGAACTGCCCTGCAGGGTTTCCCAGGCTGTAATCTTTATGAAAGCAGATTACCAGATCTTTCTCCCACATATCCGGTGGGTGGGTTTGAACTGCCAACCTTTAGGTTAGCAGCCAAGCTCTTAACTTGTGCCACCAGACTTTAATATATAGGAAACACTGGCAGTTTGCCGACTCATCAAAAGCTGTGCTAGGGGGCAGGACATAGAGAAGACACTCAGTGGTCTTTCCCGTGATATGAGCAGTCCGGGTGGACACTCTTTACTTGAGGTGTAAACCAGTTGTCAGGTAAGAATATCGCTCTTAGCGGATCTGTGCATTCGGACAATCTGTCATTGGGTGTGTAGGGAGAGGAATATTCCATATCTCTGGTTTACCACTGTAGCGCCAGGTTTATCTGCATTGATACTGGCTGAAGATTCAAAATTCCACACATTTTAGGATTATTTCTTTTGCTGACTCTGCATCAAATATTTGCACTAATTTTTCTAGTAGAGCTGCAGGGCTGCTGGTTTGTAGATGTGAAGGCTTTTCCAAGATGGCTGTGATGTAACTGTTTCTTTCTTTTGCTGCATCGGAAGGTGAGCCCAGTTACTGTGTGACTCTCGTGTCTGACAAGCATTTCCTCAACGTTGAGGGTCCTAAAAGGATCGCTGAGCTGTCTGGAATTGTAGCTTCAGCCCTAGATGGTGACACTACCAGTTACCGTTGAGTTGACTCTGACTCATGGTGACCCCATGTGTGTCAGAGTGGAACTGTGCTCCGCAGGGTTTTCCGTGGCTGATACTTCAGTAGTAGATCGCCAGACCTTTCTTCAAGGTACATCTTGGTGAACGGGAACCTTCAGCCTTTCGGGTAGCAGCCAAGCACGTTAACCATTTGCACCACCCAAGACTCCAGAGGGTGATGGTAGTAGAATATAAAGCTTTTACGGCTGGACAGCGGTACCCTTGTCATAGTTCATCTTTGGTCTTTCTTCTCATGTAGGAATTAATTTATTTTGCCAACTGGTTTTTTCAGAACCATGAGTTTGGCCGTTGTCTCGCTGCACCTTCTACCTTTAGTCTTTTGTAACGAATCCCCTCTGCGTTTTCTGTAGTCAGAGGTGATCTCACATCTCTTCGGAAGCAGCAGGGTTCTTGCCCAGGTCTAAAGGTTTTCAAAGTGTATCTTTGGGTTCTGTGGTTTCTTGGCATGTCATGAAAGTTTACTTTCTGCATCTTGGTCTTCCGCGTAAAACTTCAAAGATGAATTTGAAGACAGAGTTGAAATCACTGTAGAAAGTCCAGTTAAAGTAGACTTTATAGTTCCATAGCGTTTTATTTAGGGACATCAAATAATATGATAGGGTAGAACTTTCTAAAGTAAAGCACATATGTAATTATAATAATTTCTTACTTTAATTTATCTGTTAATACTTCTCATGTTCTTGATTTGACAAGTGCTTGAGGCCTCGTGTTAGGAAGCTTGCTGAGATTTAAAACCTCAGGTTATTTGAACACTGTCTTGCTGGAGGCTCTGAGGGCCCTGGGGGGCTGATAGACTTTAACCCAAGGAAGCTCAGGGAGAGACAAGGGCTGACTATTGACGTGTTGTGGAACTCAGGGGTAGGTTTCCCTTGGGCAGACAGCTTTACGTCTCTTTGGGCACACACCTACAGTTCTGGCTGCTTTCTGCCCCCAAAACAGCTTTCCAAAGTTCTCCGCCTGCCCCCCAGTCACTGTTCCTTTAGTATTTCTGTACCTGCAGGTGGAGGCACTAGTGATGGTGGTTGAGTGTGGTGATCTATCTCTTCTATTTGTATACAACATGAAGACCAACGTTTGAAAATATTTTTAAAATTATACAATTTACCTTTCAGGCTATCGCATAAGAACAAGCTAAAAGGAACAGGTGTGCTGAAAGGAAGCCCACTGCCCTCCCCCACACCTCATAATTTCCTCCTTCACCCTCCCGACCCTGGTGCCACAGTATATTGGGGTATATCCTTCCACACTTTTTTCTCATTGCACGCGCGTACGTATGTTCACGTACCCCGTTCATTTTCTCGTTGTATGTAGATGTGGGCTTACGACATCCATATCACTCTGCAACCTGTTTGGGGTGTGTGTGTGTGTGGACATCTCTCTGGGTCAGTACATTCGGCTCCAAGTCATTCGCTCTATAGCTCTGTAATTTTTCCTAGTGTGGGTAGACCATAACTTATTCAATCAGACTGCTCTCAGGGGCCCTTTGAGCACTTTGTAATTCATCTAGAGACGGCCCTGTGCGGAGGAATGGACGGGTCAAATTAGCCCTGTTTGTGTGCAGGAGGACACTGAGCCTCAGAGGTTAAATCATTTACTTTCCATCACAGGGACAGTACTGCTCTGTGGCGCGGGGACCTAAACCGACATCTTCTGAACCTAATTCCACTGCGTTTTCCCTACTATTCCATGCTCTTCTTTTATTTTTAAAGACAAAATACCCCTTTTTGTTGGCGGTTCCTGAGGTCAGTTCTACTTCCCTGTTCCTGTGTGTGTCTAGTCCTTCTTCAATCTTTCCCATAGCTGCAGACACTTAGCGTTCAGCAGTTTTGCAGCTGAGGTACAAATACCTCCTTTCTCCCAAAATCTCATCTTGCACTATCTTGTATAGAGTTAGAATTTAAAGGCCCTTTTAAGATTTCCCTAGTGGTTGTTACTCAAATGAAAAAAATAGCCCCGTGGAGGTTAACGGACTTGCTGAAGTGCATGCGGCCCTCCGGTGGCCAGAGCAGGACTCTAACACAGCTCTCGTGAATTCTCATCTCATTGCAGATTTCAGGTAGACATCCCCTCCCATGGCAGCTCCATCCATTGGTAGTGACTGCCTGGAGCACCAAGTGAGAAGCAATCAGAAGCTTTGGTTGATTATTGATGTCTGCCATGAATAGGACTCAGGGAATGAGTGGCGGTGCATGCACCCTGCATTGCAACTGCCCCAGCACACACCACATGAGCATTTACAATTCTTGAGTCTGCTTAGCGAATTGTTATGGCTCAAGAATTGCAAGAGCCAGTCTGCAGACCAGTCACAAAGTCAATTTGCAGTCTTACGTGTCTAAATGCGTTGAGACTGGTTGGCCAACATTAGCTTTATTATTTTTTTTAACTGGTTGAATTATAAGCAGCTGATTTGTACTGTTATTGTTGACTTGTTACTAATTTTGGAAAGACTGATCTAGTTCCTCACATTTTTATCTACTTTGTATCAGTACATTAATGTTGAATGGAAGGTTGCTGAAATGGCTTCTTTATTTTTTTTTCTCATTCAAATGTGGTTTGCTTTCTCCTTTCGAAGAAATGACACTGGTTTGGGTTAAAAAACAGGGTTTCTCAACCTCAGCACTGTGGACATTTGGGGCTGGATAATTTTGTCGTGGGGGCTGTCCTGTGCATTGTAGGATGTTCAGCAGCATCCCTTGCTTCTGCTCCCTAGACAGTAACACCTTTGTCTCAGTGTTCACAACAGAAATGTCTCCCGATACTGCCAAATACCCCTCGGTGCAAAATTACCCCGGAGGAGAACCACTGGGGCACACTGATGCATGTTCTAAATAGGTTGTGAAACATTTTTTAAAAGGTTATTTTCTCTGTGACCTGTTTGTATTTCAGGTGTTGGGATGGTGACAGGAAATCATGTAGGAGAATAAACACTCATTATCTTTAGAAAGGAGCCCTGGTGGCACAGTGGTTAAGCGTTGGGCTGCTGACCAAATGGTTGGCAGTTTGAAACCACTACCTGCTCCTTGGAAACCCTATGGGGCAGGTCTACTCTGTCCTATAGGGTCGCTAAGACTATAGGAAGCTTTGCTCCCCTGAAGCACTGAGCAGAAAACCACAAATCCAGAAGTTCAGTTTACAACAATAGGTGGCACACTGTCACCAGAAGCCTCCTTCAGACAGTGGTTGGAGGAGACGGTTTTATGAGTGACTCTATATATTTCAGTCCATTTTTATTAACAGTGTTACCAATTCCTTTTATCTTACTTGAGAGGATAGACTCCTTTAACAGTGCTTCTCAAGCCAATTCTTTGTTCTTCCAAATGGCCTCAAATTTGCCATTTCATTTACAAAAAAAACCTGTGATCAATATAATGTTTGTAATAGAAAGATTATATAATCATTGGTTAAACCAAATTTGATGTGTCGATTATTTTCTCCATGCAGTACAGACAAGATATTTTTTCCCATTTCTGGGATATATCCGATGTTCAATACGTATTTTTTTGCACAAGTAAGTGAATGTTTACATCCTACTAAGTGCCGGCATTGTTAAGGACCCAGGAACATTATCCCACATTAATCCAGAAAATGAGTTTGTAGACTGAGAAGGTTTCCTCCCAGGAGGATAATTAAGTAGCTCAGGTCACAGTGTAAGTCACAGAGCTGAAATGGAAACCCAGGTCTGATTTTGAATTACTCTTTATATCTAAAATCATAGAAAGTCACAGCTAGGAAAACTCAGAGCCATCAGGAACTCTAAGTCTTCTTTCCTCCCTGCCTCTGTCCCTTATTCCCTCCTTTCTTTAGCTGTGGAAACCTTTGTGCAAACACAGTCACATGGAAGCCCCATGTACAGATGATGGAAGGAGAACTTCTTGCTTGAGGCCAGAGTAGGCAGTCCACAGCTGTGGTTGCTGGTCTTTGTGGAGTTCCATTGCCAAACTCTGAATTGGTCCAGACTCTTGGGTTTTTTTTTTTTTTTTTAAAATAATCAAGGAAATTGAAGCATAGAGAAGCTATCAGATTGTAACCGTATTGAACAGTGGTGAAACCTAGTGACCCAAAGCCAGTCTCTTGGTTCTGCCAAAATTTTTTTCTGTTGGGCTATTTTTAAGTAACAGAATATCCCTTCTTACAGCCTTTAAACTGCACTGGATAAATATCAGAACCCTAGTGGCACAGTGGCTCAGCTGCTAGCCAAAAGGTTGGCAATTCAAATCCACCAGCCATTCCTTGGAAACCCCATGGGGCAGTTCTACTCTGTCCTCTAGGATCGCTGTGAGTCGGAATAGGCTCAACGGCAACAAATTTCATTTTTTGGGTAATTATTGTCTTTTTCCCCCCTGCACTACAATGTCTACTCCCTGGTATACTGTATACTTCTATTACCTAAGATAATGCACATAGTAGGGCACACTTGGCACATAGTAGGTGCTAAGTAAAGTTACATAAATATCAGCGTTTCATTAGTTCTTTCATAAGCAAGCGCTCTTGTCTTGTGACATCCTCGGTTTTGATCAGTTGAACATATTGCTTGTTAACTAGCATTTCCTTTTTTTTAATTGTGCTTTTTGCTAGCATTTCCTTTTAAATTTAGTGAACTCTATAGATAACACTGAGTTCTAGTTTGTGCATCGATCCATAACATCATGGGTGATTGCTTTGTTCTGTTACTAACCATGTCGAGATACGGAGGAGGCAATGTTCTCTGAACATTTTGCTGAAAAGTCTGCCTCCAGGTAGGATGTGAAATTGTAGCAGCTGGTAAAAGAGTGTTGGGCCAGGGAGGAAATCTTTCCCCTGCATTTTCATGTCCCCAAATCATCATCTTTCATCTGTTGACAGTTGGGCTTGGCCATTCAGCCCTCGCAGACTCTTCGATCATTACTTGCTTGCCTTTGAAAAGTCATTATTTGATTTCTCCCAAGAATGGCTTTTTTTTTTTCAAGGCACAGAAGGATAGCCAGATAGCCTTTTTTTTTTTAAGTTGGAATTTTTATAGAGATGATTGTAGATTCACATGCAGTTATACAAATCAGTACAGTGATCCCTTGAACTTACTGTGCAGTTTCCTCCAATAGTTTACAAAACAATAGTGTAATCTCACAACCAGGATGTTTGCATTGATACAAGCCACTTATCATACTCAGGTTTCCTCAGTTTTCTTGTATTCGTTTGTGTGTGTGTGTGTGTGTGTGTGTGTGTGTGTGTGTGTGTGTGTGTGTGTGTGTGTGTTATGTTTCGCCGCTTGTACAGGTTCATGTGTCCACGCCACAGTTCAGCATCACAAGACTGCCTCTTGTGTGTTGCCATTTTATAACCATGCCCACCTCTCTCTTGGCCTCCCACCCCTGTCCGTAACTCAGGGCAATCACTAATGCGACCTCCATTTCTAAAACTTTGTCATTTCAAGATGTTACATAAACGGACTCATACACTGTGTCACCATTTGGGATTTGCTCTTTTCACCGGTGTAGTTCCCTAGAGAGTCTTCCAACTCGTTGACTACATCACTAGTTTGTTCCTTTTAATTGTTGGTATTTAAAAATATGAAATATTATCTTAAGAAGATCCTTTAGGAAACAAACATATTATGGTGGTTTCCTATATGTCGCTGTGAGTTGGAAGTGACTTGATGGCAGCGGGGTTTTTTTTGCATGATGTAAGGTGTCAAGCGGGTTGTTTGGTAGCTTTTTGTTTAGTCACAGAAGAACTGGCACAGACATTCCTGGAAGCTTTTATCACACTGGGAGCCAAGAACAAAATCTTATGAAGACAGTGATCAAAGATTCCGTTGCGGAAGGGAGTCCTCGAGGGCAGGAAATGCTGTCTTCCTTTTACTGTCCTGCAGTTGCTGGCTGTTAGTATAGTGCTACCTATTGTCTCCAAAAGCTTTGGGGAAATGCACGACATAAAAGAAAATGGCACAGGGGCAACCCAAGAGGCTTGTCTTCCTCGTTGTTTATGCAGAAAGTATTGTTCTCTGCTATTGGAGAAGTAATTTTCAGCTCCAGGTGAACCCAGATCAGTCACAGTGGCTTTCTGGGGCCTGATAGGAAGGCCTGGGGTGGCGTTAATTAGACAGAGGTGGGGGAACGTGTGCCGGCAGACTCAGTCGATGCAGATGCCTTCAGTGATAGCTGGCGTTCCTCTGTAGGCATCGCTGCAGACGGGCAGTAGTGTGTGCGGGTGCCCGTGGGTTCTGTTGCGGTGTTTACGTTCTCTGCCGTGCATCCTGATGGTGGGAGGGCACTGCTGTTTTAGAGATGCATTACGAGTTGTGAAAATATATTGAAAGACCATTATGGGGTAGAAATAAGTGGAGGCTGAAGAGGTAGATGATCTTATTCTTCAAAGTTCTATCATCACACCATAAATGTATTGAACCTTTTCTATAGTTTCACCTGGAATAATGGTCCCCCTCGGTGGTTGGCCAGGGCACATCATTAACCCTAGCAGATTATTGGTAACGGAGGGGTTTCCTTGACTTGACGAGTAGCTGAATACAGTTACCTTTACTTCTCTGGACTTTGTTTTCCAGGCCTGATTGTCAAAAAATCTAATCCAAGGGATTTCCTCCGTGTTTTCTTATTTGCTGTCTGCTGTCAGTCTGGGCAGTGAGTGTTTCTCTGAAGACTCAGGGTAGTTTGAGGAAAGGTTCTAAGCCCCCTCCTAATATGGGACCGTGAGTATGACATTTAGCCTTTTGGAGTCGGAATTGCCTCAAGTGTAAAGGAAAAGATTAGATTTTACTGGATGACCCCTCAAATCCCCTCCGGTTTTAACAGTCTGTAAAATCTTCGAGTCCAGAGTATTAAGACCTGGTGTCTCTTTGCAGAGAGAGATTGATTCTGCCGCGCAGTTTCCTTACTGGTGGAGCCACCGTTGTTCCTCCCCCCATTTAGGGAGGACCCCCCCACCCCGGCTTGCCTCACCTGCTTCTCTTTCTTCGTTATGTTAATGAGAGAATTTAGGTGGTGGGCCCTGGGGTAATTGTTAGGGATTGAACTGTGGTAGGCCTGTGGTTATAATCCCATTTGGGAGTAGGTTCTGTTTGTTACCTTAGTGAGGCAGGATGAGTGTAGCCAGTGTATTTTAAGTCAATCTTTTTTGAGATATAAGAGATTAAAAAGCAAGCAAAGCAGAGATGGACGGGCAAAGAGATGCCAAGCCACACGAAGATCGCTCAGGAGCAGAAGCCCAGAAAAGACAAGGACCTTCCGCCAGCGCTGACAGAGAGAGAAAGCCTTCCCCTAGAGCCAGCACCCTGATTTCAGACTTCTAGCCTCCTAAACTGTGAGAAGATAAATTTCTGTTTGTTAAGGCCACCCACTTGTGGTATTTCTGTTACAGCAGCGTTAGATAACTAAGACAGAATTTGGTACTGGGAGTGGAGCGCTGCTCTAAGAAATACCTGCAGTGTGGAAGTGGTTTTGAAATTGGTTAATGGGTAGAGGCTGGAGGAGTTTTAAGGTGCCTAATAGGAAAAGCGGAGCCCTGGTAGCTCGGTGGTTAAGAACTCAGTTGCTAACCAGAAGGTCTGCAGTTGGAATCCACCAGCTGCTCCTTGGAAACCTGAATCTGGACTTGTAGCCTCCTAAACTGTGAGGAAATAAATTTCTGTTTTTTAAAGCCATCTGTTTGTGGTATTTCTGTTACAGCGGCGCTCAGTAAGTAAGATAGTAATCTTTCAACTGTGGTATATTTGAATATTTTTTATAATAATCCCCACCACCACACCAGCTGCTGTCAATCAATTCCGAACCCCATGTGTGCCAGAGTCAATTTGTGCTCCACAGGGTTTTCAGTGGTTGATTTTTCAAAAGATGCTTGCCAGGCCTTTCTTCCATGTGTCTCTGGATAGGTTCGAACCACCAACTTTTTAGCTAGGAGTCCTGAGGTAAGCGTTTGGGCCTCCCAGGGACTCCTTTCATAATAATACATAGGGAAAATCTAGTTGGGTGTTAGTTGCTTGAGCTTTGGGAGCAGATCATTTAGAGTGTGTTCAGTGTGTTTTGCACAAGATCCCAGTATCCTTGACTTAATTCCTGGCCTTCTCAGGTTGGTCTGCAGGGTATTTATTCCTCAGGAGTATCGCGTGACTGTAGGGCAGGGATTTGTAATAAGAAAAGCATGCCTCTTTTTTTTTTTTTGGTCTTCTGTGCTCATTTGCTGTTGTTGTTAGTTGCCATGAAGTTGATTTCGGTTCATGGTGACTCTATATGTGCAGAGTAGAACTGCTCCATAGGGTTTTCAAGGCTGTCAGGCCTGTCTGCCGAGGCACCTCTAGGTGGATTCAAACTGCCAACTTTTGGGCTAATATTTGAGCTCTTAACTGTTTGTGCTACCCAGGGACTGCCTCACTTGCTATGTTGTTGATAGGTGCCGTCGAGTCGGTTCCGACTCATAGCGACCGTACGTACAACAGAACGAAGCACTGCCCGGCCCCGCGCCATCCTCACAATTGCTGCTACACTTGTTATACCGGTCAGTTGATTTCATCTTTCCAGCATGGGGCTCAGGACTCAGTTCAAGGTTGAGCATCTTCCCCCCGCCATCATCTTGGACTCTGGGCACCTAAGGCTGGTTCCTGACGCCTCTGCAAGCCTTGGATGGTTTATCTACCATGTCATTTAAACAGGTGGAGGGAGAGGCCGGCTTTGTGGGGGTGGCAGAAGTACAGTTCAGCCTTTCTTTGTTTTCACCAGAAGAGGGAGGTTGAGCTACCTGAGGGCACTGCCTAGAGTGAACCAGAGTTGTTTCCTGTATCCAGTAAGTCCGTGTACCAGTACCAATGCTAGATAAGTTGCCCAAGGTTAGGTTAATGCTCATTAAGGGAAATGGCAGTGAAGTCACATGGCTCTGAGTTCAAATCCTGGATCTTACCCAGTCTTCAGTTATGGAGCTTTAGGCTAGTTGCTGAACTTTTGAATCTCTAGTTTGCCTCATAGGGTTGCCTCATAGGGTTATTGTGAGAACACAGTCAAGTAATCACTATAATATTCTTTTGCACCTTTCATTGAGTAATGCTCAGTGTTATTGCCTGGAGTCGTAGAATTTTTCTTGCTGCCTTATTGAAACCTATTTTATCGTTTCACCCAGGGTTTCTTTCAGTGTTCCAGGAGACAGCAGTATGCTAATATTTCACGGAAACATAGAGACTTTGTCTTGTGACATCCATCTGTGTCATGTAGCTGGGTAAGTTGGAGGTACTCACCCTCTGCCCCTAATTCTAGGCTGTGGAGGCTCCCAGCTTTCTAAAGTTGCCCACGTGCAAGAAAAGGAGCTAAATTGAGCATCTGAAGGATTCTGGGAGAGTTAAGGCAAATCCCGGGGTGATTAGGAATCCGGAGTCATTTGCCTGCCACTTGCTCTTTCTCTAATAAACGATCTTGCTCAGCTTTGCGTGGTGAACTCAATCTGTTTCAGCTCTTAGTTGTTAACCTTGGAGCTGCAGTTCTGTGGTTGCTCTTGCTGTCTTTAAATCCGGCTCAGCAGCCACCCGGAGTGTTCAGTAACCCAGGCGTTTTATGGTTTTCTCTTCAACATCTGTGCTCTGGAAATAAAGAGGAGCCCACCGTTTAGGAACGTACCAAGGAGGAGGCGGGGAAGACCACGGGATCCATCCCCTTGTGAGTGTCGTGTCTGTTTGGTTAATCCACAGTGTTCCGCTACATTTCATCTAAATGGGTCTGGGGGAGCTTTGTCCTGAGCTTTTATTTTAATTGAGGTGAAATTCACAAAACATAAAATTAACCATTTTAAAGTGTACCGTCAGTGGCGTTGAGTACCGTCACAATGCTGTGCAAGCACCATCTCTGTATATTCCAAAACACGTTCACCACCCAGAAAGAAAACCCTGCACCCATTAACCAGTTGTTCCCCAGCCCCTGGCGGCCACCAATATGCATTCTGTCTCTATTCGTTCATCCGTTCTGGACATTTCATCTAAATGGAGTGACACAGTATGTGACCTTTGTGTCTGCTGCTTTCTCTTAGCACCGTGTTGTCAGAGTTCATCAATGTTATAGCCTATGTCTGTTTGTCATTCCTTCTTAGGTTTGAATAATATTCCACTGTAAGGACATATCACAGTTTGTTCACCCAATCTTCAGCTGATGAACCTTTGGGCTACGTCCGCCTTTTGGCAGTGGTGAATACCGCTGCTGTGAACATGTGGGTACAAACTGTCCTGGAACAATGGTGTCCTAGACCCTCGCTGTCAGCATTCCGCTGTCACAAGGGCACTTCATCTGCTCCCTCTCTCACTGGCTCTGAGACCATGCCAAGTTTTGTTCCCCCTAGTGCTGCATCCTCTAGCGTTTGGCTGTATCTGAGTGTTTGGAGACTGGGGGGCATTTTTGCTGATGGGTAGAGATGCTGGTGGTTTTGGCCAGAGGCAAGCAGAGGTGTGGTTTTGTGTATGTAGCCAGGAGACAAATGCCTTGGCTATCTGAGGGTCAGTGCTGTGCAAGTTAGAGTAGTCAGTCAGTGTGTTCTCAATTCTCTTTGTGCCAATGAGTGCAACAATGTAGCGTTAATAATAATAGCTACAAGTTAGCGATACATGTAAAGCATAGTTCTAGATTTCTCTAACAACCTCATGAGGAAAGTACTCTTATTTTTTCGATTTTCTAGCTGGAAAATGGAGTGCCAAAGATCTCAGTCCAAAGCACGCGTCTAGTCAGTAGTGAAACGAGGATTCAAATTCCAATCAGCCTAGACCCCGTGCTGAAGTTTGCACTGACTGTGCTTTATTCTCTGTTATCTTCAGCTGTGGAGTAGGTGGGGCTACAGGGGACACTGTCCTAATAAGCATGGCCTCATACCTGGTCATAATAAAATCAACCTTGTTGGGACCTAGGCACTTTCCCCGCCTGCTGACAGGGCAGGTGGCAGCAAGCTGCTCCCGCCACGTGAGCGTGGCAGAGCCAGTTTGCCTTCTCCTGGGCTGAGCTTCTGTTCCTTTTTGCCTGTGCAATCTTCTATGCTCTAGCCAGGTTCCCAAGCTCACCGCCCCAAGGATACAATGTACTTCTGCTAATGGCCTTGTATCTAGAGCCTCACAGAAGGCCTTGAGTGTTTGCTCTCTGCCTTCTGTCTGCTGTATCTGCACCCTTCTAAGAAGCTCTGAAAAGACACTGACATCGCATTGCTGTCTCGTAGGCTGTTGCCGTAACAAGTCTGCACAGTTAACTGAGTGCTGATAGAGGCTTCCTTTGCCAGTCAGCGGTGTCCAGTTTGTTTATAGGCGTGGTCTCTAACTTCTGTGGTGGGCCAGCCTGAGGGGACTGGGAAGGCTCTGGTGAGGCAGTTCTGTAATTGAACCAAGAAGCTCCTGTGTGCCTGCTTCTGTGTGGTGTGGATAATTCGTGCAGTTCATCCCTGCCGCATCCAGGAAGGGGATGACTTGGATCTGTTCACTCCTTAGGGATGCTGCCTCCAACTACTTTCATTTGATATCCTTTTGTTATTCTCTGCTGCCTAATAAACACCTATGCTTCCCTTTTCCTGGTCTTTATGCAGATGAAGAAGATTCTTCATTTTACTCAGGGTAATGCAGACTTATATGTGTACTTGACTGCGTGTATTTTCTTTAACTCTGGCCTCACAGAGAAGCAGAAGGTCAGTTACTGGAAGGCTTCTAACCTCACTGCGTAGACTGGAGCGGTTCGGAGGACCAGAAGGAAAAAGGGGGAGGCATGTCCCCATCTTAGGACACCTGGCTGGGAGTTGGGGTAGAGAAGTGAGCATAGCACCTTTCTGGAAAAATGGCACCTTCTCTCTCAACTAGAGGAACTAGTTGCTCTTTTATCCTAGCAGATACTTGTGTTGATAATGGCAGAAAGGTTATGAGAATCCTAGGGCCCAAGTTCAGAGAAGGGTTTGATAGGCGTTACAAGGCTTCTTGTTGGCTGGATAGAACATCACCAGGAATAATTGTTCATCAGATTGCCCGGGATTGCAAAGGGAACAGTACCAGATGGCCTCCTGGCCTCAGAAGCTCCTTCTGGAGCCGAGCAGGGTTTTCTTGTCACTGTGATTCAGCAGCAGCAGACATTGATGGTGTCCCCACCAGGTGCCTGGCATGGCCTTGTACCCCCCGCCTCGGAGCCTGTAGCCCTCCTCCATGGCCTAGGGGCAGCTGCATGTGGCAACATACCAGCAGCACCCTTTGAGCTGACTTGGTTGCCTGAAGTGAGAATGGCTAAGTGGGTAATTGACGGAAACAAGAAGCCAAAGGAAGCAGGCTCCTGCTGGGTAAGCAGTTAGTTGAAGAGGCTTTGTACAGATAGCAGGGCTGAAGCTGATGGCCTTTTCAAGACGAGTCTTTCTTTTTCTCTTCTCTCCTTTTTGTTTTATAATAATAATAACTTTAGTAACTCATTGCTTTCGTATGAGCCAGACGCTGACCTCTTTGCATCCCTTATACCATTTAATCCTTTCATGACTCTTAAATTTATAGTAAAAGTAGGGAAATTGAACAACTAAATGGTGCCCAGCTACCACCACCGACTGCTCTGACAGGGATCACAGTAGAGGGTCCCGGACAGAGCTGGAGAAAAACGTAGAACAAAATTGTAACTCGGAAAACAACTAGACGGAGACAGGAGAAACCCCGAGAGTATAGCCCCGGACATCCTTTTAACTCAGTACTGAAGTCAGTCCTGAGGTTCACCCTTCAGCCAAGGATTAGACAGGCTGATAAAACAAAACGAGACTAAATGGGCACATCAGCCCAGGGCAAGGACAAGAAGGCAGGAACAGGAAAGCTGGTAAGGTAGAGGAGGGGAGAGTGTTGACATGTCATGGGGTTGGCAACCAATGTCACAGAACAGTATGTGTATTAATTGTTTAATGAGAAACTAATTTTCTCTGTAAACTTTCATCTAAAGTACAATAAAAAATAAAAAAGTAGAGAACTTAGGGCCAGGGAGGTAAACTCAAGTCTCAAGGTTACACGTTCTGGTTGATGGCAGAAACACGGTCTCAGGGCAGGTGTCTCTAATTTGAGAGTCCAAGCTCTTCATCCCTATTAAAAAACAAATGTTTTGCTGCAAAGTCAGTTACAACTCATAGCAACCCTATCCCACACCGCTTTTCCCTCTCTCTCTGCAGCTCTCTTTCCCTCTCTCCCTGCCTTCAGGGATTCCCTGAACACCTATCATATACCAGGTTGGTTATAAAGAGTTTCCTAGCAGGGGACATAGGCCTTCCTTAAGGAACTCAGAATTGAGTTGTACAGACCATAGAAAAATTCGTGATGGAAGGGGAGCCTGCACTTGCATGGAGCCCATTGGGGAGTTCGCCTCTGAGCCTGGAGCCTGGCTTCCTGAGGCCGTGGAAGCTTAGGGATAGCTCTGTAAAGGATGAGCACGGTTGTCTGTCTTCTGCAGGGAGTCTAAGCCCTGGGGACCCTGCTGGGCTGAGCACATTTCTCCAGGGAACCCAGAGCTTGAGAAGCTGGCGTGTGGTTCCCCTCCTCTGTGGTTAGCCTGTCGATGTGGTTTAACAAGTAGGATTGGTTAGTTACGACACCTGGTTATGATCTCTTGTTTTACTTAAATCCCTTGCCAAAGTCTCCCTTGACCAAGTGAAGAAGTGGAAAACGCGGCTACGTTCCTCGAGTCCCCGTTTTGAGCCAGGCTCTAGACTGGGTGTTTTCTCTTGTTTGTCACATGTTATCCTCACAGAAGCGTGCAGTGGATGGCGTCCTGTCTTATCTCCTGGTGGTGCGGCCCCAAGATCAGAAAGTTGAAGGTATCTTTTATGTCACTTCTCTGCTCACAAGCCTCTCACCATTCCTTGTCTCTGTCAGATCCTTTGTCTCTCTTAAATCCTAGAAGAAAGGCCTCATATAATCTTGTCCCTGGTTATCTCTTTGACTTTATTTCTCATCACTCTGCCCCAGGCACCCTGGCCTCTGTGCTGATCCTTGTTCCTTATACATTGGGAATTCTCCCTGGCCTTCCTCTGCCGCTCCTTGTTGGCCTCCTCCTCCCAGCCTCTCTCTCCTCTTGTTAAATTTTTCTTGTGTGACTTTGACTTCAAACCTTTCCTTGGGCGAAGTGAACACATTTGATTTATGGGATTACCCTGAGGCTAATTTGTAACAGAAAATTGTTTGTGAAGGATTGGTGTTTTTGTTTGAATAAGCACGAGTAAGGCAAATGATCCAGGGTGGAGGTCAATTACTGTCTCTTACAGTATTCAAGGTTTCTGGAGTCAGGCTCTCTAGTTGCCCTGTTATTTTGAATGCCTTTGGGCATTGGTGTTTCTGCCTGAAGCAGCCTCAGATTTAATTCAACATGCACATTTATAACAAGGTCTGATTTGATGACTCGCTCAGAAATGTTGTTTAGATTTTAGCAGAATCATAGGATCTTCTGGCCTTGGGTGGGTTCCGTCTGCCTAAAAACTTGGTAAAGCAAGTCTGGTCTCTCTTTGGCGTCCATCTTCACAGAGCACAAAGGGGTGGAATTTCACTTGCTGCTGACTGTGGCTTTTCCTGTTGGGAATTGTATTTTAGCTCTGAGGTGTCTGTCATTGGTCCCTTCATCATTGCTTTACTGTCCATTGCATTTCAAGTGATGACGCTCTCCGTGTTCCACTGCGTTCAGATAACGGGTAAGCGCCCAGCTCTCTCTGTGTAGAGGCAGCCAGTGCTCTGGAGCACCTCCGCCACCTAACTCAGAATGAATTTTCTGTCCTGACTCGGGGTGTCCTTGCACAAATCACTGTGCATGTAGCTGGTTTGCAAGAAGAACAGAACAAAAGAACATCTTGTAGTCCGGTCTGTTGGCAGGTCATTCTCTGTGGGAAATAGCGTCACTTTTCAGTATTTTGGCTGCATGACTTAAAATATTATCAAAACCCGAATGGAGTATTTGCTTTTCAGTCAGGTGGCTGTACATTCACTCTTTAGGGTGCCCCAGTGAGTTCTTTACTGTGTTGACCTTGCATACCTCCCGGGGTGGTCGTGGCCTGCTTGCAAGCCTTGGGAGTTGCTCTAGGCTATGGCTTAAATGCTCCTCGTGCCTCTCCTCTCCTCTTGCACCCCTAGCACCACCGTGATGCCACCACCTTCTTTGTCCTCCTTGTCCCCTCCTCCTTGTAACCACCACTCTTTATTGAGCCTCCGCTAGGCACAGGCCTTCTGCTGAAACATTCTTCTCCACAATTCCTGAGTTAGGTTATGTTATCACCCTCATTTGTTCCATGGGGTCCCGTTGTTGTTACCTGCCGTTGAGTTGACCCCCAACTCGTGGTGACCCCCCTCCCTGCACAATAGAATCAAATGCTGCCTGGTCCCGAGCCATCCCCACGATCCGCTGTGGCTCAGACCGTTGTGATCCATGGAGTTTTCTTTGGCTGGTTTCCGGAAGTAGATCTCCAGGCCTTTCTTCCGAGTCTGTCTTAGTTTGGAATCTCTGCTGAAACCTGTTCAGCATCACAGCAACATGCAGGCCTCCACTGACAGGTGGCTCGTGGCTGCTCATGAGATGCGTTGGCTGGGTATCAAACCCAGGTACGCCACACGGGGGGGTGAGAATTCTGCCACTGAGCTACCAGCGTCCCCAAATATTTTAGGCTTCTTGGGCCAAAAGGTCTCTGTCACAACTACTCAGCTGTGCAGTTATAACACACAAGCAGACATAGACAACATATAAATGGGTGGATGTGACAGTGTTGGAGGTAAACTTTATTTACAAAGCACCTGGTAGGCTGTGGCTTGCTAACCCAGGCTTTAGAGGATCAAATGAACTTATCTAAGAATATACAGCTACTAAGTGTAGGAGTGCAGTTGGTACCTTGGCCGTCCATTTGTGAAGTCTCTGTGTTGAACCTCTGTGCACTTCACAAGACACCCTTTGGGTTGTTAATTGACTTATTTGAGCCTTATTATTTTCTCCTAGAAAGATGCGGTTAATAGTATTTTCTTTCAGGGTTATTGTAAGACTCAAATGACATAATATAGGACAGGCTGTGTTATTTAAATAGATAATGATATTACCTGGAAACTAAAATAGATTCCTAACAGGTGGATTAGTATTAAATAAAACTTTTGATTCTCCCTCTCTTTTGACTTCTAATTATGTAAATGCGAATTGGGTGACAGAGTATCACAGTACCCATCAAGGAGTGTGTTGATCGAAGAGATGGTTTTACATTTACAGAAGTCTTTCTAGCTTTTAGAGTGTCTGTCTTCACTTCATTATCACCTCCGTGGCTTTGGGTGAGGATCCAAGAGAGCAGTTAGGCTATTCAGTAATATGTCATTCACGGCATGGGTACTTCAGATTTGTATGGTTTCTTTTTTTGTGGAAGGATAACGTATAGTTGAGCGCGTGAAGTGTTCTCACTGTTGGGGTTCAGCTCAGCAGTACAGAGGCCTGTAGCCGTGTGATCACACGCCGGATGGAGACACGGAGTGTTTCAGCACACCTCACACTTCCCTGTGTGTATCCCACCCTCCTCCCGAGGCGATTGCTGTCCTCATTTCTGTGACCCCTGATGGGCTGCGTCTGTTCTTGAACTTCCTGTACATGGAGTCATACGTTCTGTGCTTTTTTTGTGTCTAGATGTTTCTCTCAGCATGACATCTATGAGGGTCACCTGTGGAGTTGGCATGTGCCAACTGTTGGTTCTTGTTGTACTGCATTTTATCTGTTCTCTTGTTCGTGGACATGTGTGTTATTTCCAGTTTGGGGCTATTAGAAATAAGGTTGATTTGAACTTCCATGCACATGTTGTTTTTGTGGACATGCATACTTATTTATTCTCAGTATATAAATACGTGTTATTTCTATTAGAAGGGATTAGAGTGTTTGCCTTTGAGGGTCTTTTAAGAGCCATTGTGAGAAAGTTAGTTTTGTTTCAGATTTGTGCATATCAAGGTTTAAAAAAACAAACAAACTCCTAAACACGTAATTCTGAAAATATTTCAAGTATCTTTTTAAATGAGGGAGTCAAAAGTGATGATGCATATTGTCTGAGTTTATTAAAATATAATATTATGATTTAAAATAACCGGAGCAAGAATACAAGTGAATTATGAAATGCCCAACATTATTGTTTTTGCCATCTTGGAAAGAAAATATATGTATACGATGTTGTACAATATCACTCTGACCTCTTGCTTTTTGGTTGGGGAGACATATAAATAGATTTTATATACCATATGCTTTTCTGATGGTAAATTTTCCATTGTGAAGTGGGTGGGCGGGTAGATTCTTACCGCCCAGCTGTGAGCATCCGATGATTGTATAAAATCTATGAGAGTGCTGTCTGTGTAAACTGTAAAGCCTATTGAAATCTTGATGAAAATAGAGGCAATCATAAGTAATAATAACTGGCTTCTGTTTATGGAATAAATTAGATCATTTACCTAAAGCTCAGTTAATGACTATAAATAGGAAATATTAAAAATGACTGCTCAGAAATCAGCAGTGGGATGGAGTTACTTACAGATGAAATAGACTGAAGTCAGGATTTCAGGAAAAAATGAGCAGCATAGGTTTTTAGATGGTTGGTTCCTGTGCCTCTGTTTTCTTGTTTCTACACAGGGGCAATAACCAAGAGTACCTCTGAGGTCCCTTCCGGTGCCCCTCTTTTCCCACCATCCCTTCTATGGTTAATAAGCATAAAAAACGCTGGCTCTCCACGGCTCTATGATTCTAATAGAAAAAATATCCATCCTCCGAGCATGATTAGACTGTGGGTTGTACTGTTTGACAGAATCAGTGGGAACTTCCCTGAAAAGAGGACTGGATTGTTGCTGTGTTAAGGCGTAACTATTCTGTGTCTCATACTGGGACCTTACTGTGCTGTTAGGGCCCGTTGGGTTCAGTGCTAGTTGCATTAAAAGCGACAAGCTTGCACAGGGGATAACGAGAAAGATGGTTTCTTTTTAGCCTTATAGTTTAAAATTCCTCTCGTGTTCCACTTCCACTGATTCCGGGAGTGCCAGTGTTGGTAGTCAGAGAAGCAGGTTCTGGAAATCACTGAGGGCTTTTGGAATCACAGCTCCCGAGCAACCCTGCCTGCTTGCCTTCGTTTTTGGAGGAGATAAATTGTTCTCTCTCTCTTTTTCTGCAAGGCTGTTTAACTTTGTTGTTAGGTGTTGTCAAGTCGATTTTGACTCATAGCAACCCTATAGGAAGGAGTACAACTGCCCTATTAGATTTCCTAGGCTGTAAATCTCTACAGAAGGAGCCCTGGTGGCTCAGTGGCTAAAGCACTCGGCTGCTAACCAAAAGGTCAGTACTACAAACCCACCTGCAGCTCCGTGGCAGAAAGAGGTGGCAGTGTGTTTCCTTGAAGGTTCCAGCCTTGGAGACCCTGTGAGGCAGCTCTGCTCTGTCCTGTAGGGTCGCTGAGTCGGAATTGGATCACGGGCAGCAGTTTTTAAACTCTGTGGAAGCTGATTGCCAGGTCTTTCTCCTGCGGAGCAGCTGGTGGGTTCAAACAGCCAACCTTTAAATTAGCAGCCAAGCGCTTAACGGCCGCGCCGCCAGGACTCCTTTGTTTAACTCTAAACAGGTGTTAAAGATTCCAGGAGTCTGTGTTTTAAAGCTGGGTGGTTTTGCCAATATTTCAGAAGCCAATCTCAAAACCCTAGACAGTGAAGTACCCTTTTGCTGAACTCCACCTGCGTGACAGCGACCGTGTCTGGGATAACGCAGATTTTCTCAGATCCTCCATTGACTGTGGAAACCTCCGTCAGCGGAACACTTTTCAGAACGTCTTGTTGTGGAAAGGATTGGGCCAAAGAAATACATTTCCTGTGGAAAGTAACATGGAGTTGCCCGAATGCCAGTCTTTGTCTAGCGCAGCTGGTGTTTTTGAAATGTCCTGCGACTGTTGGTTCTAGAATTAGAATGAACGGGTTCTGGCGCTTGGCGCAGCATCTCACGGACCTTGTGGTCTTGGGCAAGTGGTTTATTCTCCGAGCCCCAGTTTCCCATCTGTAAACAGGAGTCACACTTGGTTCCGAAGACGGTTCGACTGTGCAATGAGATGACGCAGGAATCCTTGTTTGTGTCGCCTGGTCCTTACGAGGTACTCCCTCAGTATTAGCTACGGTTGTTCTCCTCAGTATCATTTTTGCAGCACATTGTCATATGTATAGAAAGGGCCACCATGATTTCTCTTTGGGAGCTTTTCAAATAGTCTTCCAGAAAGAGCTGTGGTAGAGCCCTCTCCTCCAGAGGAAGCGTTCTCTGCGCTGGTTTGGAGACGAGATTTTTCCTCTCCCCTCTTCGTTTCACTCACTCACTCACTCACATACACACACACGCGCGCGTGCGCACAGACACGCGCACACACACACACACACACACACACACACTTTAAATTTGCTGGGCTTAGTGTAGAACAGTGGCTGGTTCTCAACCTGGGTAGTTTTGCCTCCTAGGCAATGTCTGGAGACATTTTTGATTGTCATGATTTTGGGGGCTGGGGGGCTCAAGTGCTACTGGCATCTAGTGGCTAGGAACCAAGAATGCTGCTAAATCTCCTGTAATGCACAGGACAGCCCCTCCCCCCGCCCCCCAAGAAAATAATTATCAGTGGTGCTGAGGTTGGGAAACCCTGTCCTGGGACTAATGAGAGAGTTGTAGGCTGACGTCCATTACTGAAGATCCAAGAGCTCATCACGTTAGTGCTGGTTCAGCGTGGAATGAATCTGGCATCAGAGGCTTACTCTTCTGTTGAGCAGGAGGGCAAAACGGGTCAGGAGAGGGGCAAATCTGGCAAGTCCTGGTATCTCAGGACTCCAACAGACGTCCAGGATGGGCAGAAACAGAAAACCGTTACCTTGAGATGTTCTCCCCCGTCTCCGTGCTCCCTCTGCCACATTCCCTTCTCTAAAGAAGCAAGATCCAGCGGATAGAGATCTCAGGAAATCTGTGACGCTTGCTTTTGATCCCTCTTGCTCATTTCCCTCTTCTCTTTTCAGTGCACAGAACTCACATGTCAAAGCACAGACCTGCTCAGAATATCGAGAGTGTTAATGACGCCTGTAGCCTTCTTTCTGGTACAGTCTGGTTCAGCTAGGACACTTGAAGAAGCATTTCCTGTTGATGCCATTCAGGGAACCCCTGAAGAAGGGCACAGGGAGTGCCTGGGAAAAAGTACTAGAGTCCTATCTGCAAGACAAAATGCTTTGAGAGGATGTGCCCTCTTTTAAAGGAATCACAGTGTTTTAATGTTGATTATATGGGCTACTCGGTTAATCGGTAAACTGCTGTCTTTGTATGCAAGGGGAACTGGGAAGTGTTTCAGAATAAAGGTTACCTAGTGGTTTGAAAGAGCTGTTTCTCTGTACTTTATTTGGAGACGGGTAGCTAGCGATTCAGACATCCATCAGAGGGAGGGCTGTTTGCTGGGAGCTGTGCCTCCACTACACACACCCAGAGATTTTGCAGACTGTCTTCCATGCCTCTGCTAAGAGCTGTCTCTTCTTTCTTTTAGAATACCATCATTTCTGGAAGGGAAGTAACTCTCTAAGAATAAAGCTTACAGAAATAGCTGGATATTTTTCCCCTTCTCCACCTAGAATCAAGATGAGGTTTAGGCCAGATTGAATTTCAGTCTTGACCCACTCTGATAAGAACCCAGGGTGAGGGATGCAGTTGGGAGTGGGGAAACCTTAAAATTGAAATTCAATCTCTACTTTTTAAACAATTGAGGAAAAGCAGTTTTTCTTAAAAAGAAAAAAAAAATATGAATAAGGGCTTAAAGATTTTCAGTATTTGATAGCCAATGTCAATGAAAGAGGATATTACAATTGTCATGGATTAAATTTTGCCCCCCCTAAAATATGTGTCAACTTGGCTAGGCCACGATTCCCAGTATTGTGTGGTTGTCGTCCATTTTGTAATATGAGGTAATTATCCTCCATTTTGTGATGTGTTGCATATCCTAACCTCTATATGTTAATGAAGCACGATCTGTGTGGGGTGTATCTTGAGTCACAGCCTTACAGGAGGGTGTGACTTAAGTCACACCTTGGTTCAAGTCACACCCTTGCTTGAGTAACACCTCTTATCTTATAAGAGATAAAAGGAGAAAGAAGTGAGCAGAGAGGAGGGTGACCTCACTACGACCAAGAAAGAAGAGCTGGGAGTTGAGCACATCCTTTGGACCTAGGGTCCCAGCACGTAGAACCTCGTAGACCTAGGGGAAGGTTGATGCCAAGAAACATAGAGATCTCCAAGGAAGTCCTTGAATTTGGGCTTGTAGCCTCCTAAACTGTGAGAGAATAAATTTGTGTTTGTTAAAGCCATCCGCTTGTGGTATTTCTGTTATAGCAGCACTAGATAACTAAGACAGCAGTTAAAAACAGTAATTAGGAAAGATGCACAACATTACTTCTGTGTTATTCTTTTTATTTATTTTGTATGTGTGTGCATTAGGTGAAAGTTTACAGAGCAAACTGATCACCGTTCGATAGTTTATACATGAACTGTTGCATTCCCTGCAATGTGTCAGCATCTCCCCATTTCTGCTCTGGCTTCCCCAATTTCCTTTCATCCTGATTTTCTTTCTACCCCTTCCTACCTTCTCCTCATTGCTTTTGGGCAAATATTGCCCTTTGGATTTCATGTAGTTGATTGTTCTAAGAAGCATGTCCCTCTTGGGTATTATTGCTTATTTTATGGGTCTTTTATTGTTTGGCTGAAAGGTGGTCTCCGGGAATGGCTTCAGGTCCAGGTCTGAAGGGTGTCTTAGGGTCTTAGTTCTGGGGGTTCCTCCAGTCTCTGTCAGACCAGTAAGTCTGGTCTTCTTTTATACATTTGATTCTTGTTCTACATTTTTCCCCTGCTCTGTCTGGTACCCTCTGTTGTGACCCCAGTCAGAGTGGTCAGTAGTGGTAGCCAGGCACCATCTAGTTATTCTGGTCTCAGGGTCGTGTAGGCTGTGGTTCATGTGGTCCGTTAGTCCTGGACTGATTGCTCCCTTGAGTCTTTGGTTTTCTTAACTTCCCCTTGTTCCAGATTCTATGTTACTCTTGCCAAAAATGTATACCCTTACCCTAATCATCAGAAGACATCAGACACACCTAAGCTGAGAGCTATTCTATGGTAACCAATAACTGATCAGGACTCTTCCAAGTATCAAGATCATGAAAGACCAAAACAGTCTAAGGAGTCAAGGTAAAAGTGACAATTAAATGTAATATGGGATCCTAAGTAGGATTAAAAAAAAAAAATTTAAAAAACTCAAACCCTTTGCCATCAATCTGATTCCAGATCATGGCAACCCCATGTGTTACAGAGTAGAACTGCTCTGTACGGTTTTCTTGGCGGTAGTCTTTACAGAAGCGGATCACCAGGCCTTTCTTCCAAAGACTCTCTGGGTAGGTTTGAACCTCCAGCCCTTAGGTTAGTAGTTGAGTGCAAACTGTTGGTGCCTGGGAAGGATCCTAGCACTGAAAATGGACACCAGGGGAAAACCTGGTGCAATTCATGTAAGGGCCATTGTTCAGTTGATTGTATTGTATCAAGGTTAATTCATTCTTTGGATAATTGCACTGTGATTATGTAAAATGCCAACATTTGGAGAAGCTGGGTTAGTGGTGTATGGAAACTCTGTACTATTTTTGCTAATTTTCTATAAGTCTAAACTTTTTCAATGCAATTATATAAAACAATAGTTAGTATGTATAACCAAACTAGATTAGAATTTTCTGTTGTTTTTTCATCCAGGTAACAATTTAAATAGCATTTTGCATAAATAGTTCACAAATGTGTTAGTTTTATGAATTGCAAAACCGTGGAAGTGTTGGTCCCAAATATTAAATGATGTATTAATTTTTAAAATCCGAAGCATATGTTAATAAACTTTTTTTTTTGGTGTGGGAGGGGAGTGCCTGGTACTTTTTGATTATTGTAAAAGTAGTAGGTTTACTGTGAAAATTTTAATAATATCGAGTAGAAATGAGACATCTCCTTCTGCTCAATTCCAGTCTTCAGTCCTTCCTGTCACTGTCACTGCGGTACCCTTTGCTGTTAAACGCTTGGTGCAAAAGTTTCCAGGATTTTGCTTCTTTCACAAACATGAGTCTGCATAGTACGTATTAAACAGAGTGAGATCATACTGCATAAGCCCTTATGTAACTCCCCCCCCCACACACACTTAACTGTAATTCATGGATTTGTTTCCTGTATCATCACATTTATTTCTATCTTGTGTCGCTCATCTTCTGTAAAATATCGTGTTTTGTGAGCGTCTCCTGATGTGTTTGATTATTTTCGGAAATCTCAGCTGTCCCCCAGGTTTCGTTCATAAAGGCTCCCCAGTGTTGAACATTGTATTTTCCTTCTTTCTCTGCATTCCTTTTGAATTCTTTGGTTTCTGAAGTATACCTTCCTAGAAGCCAAATGTCTGGATCTAAATCTAAGAGCATTTTACATTATAACCTGCAGAGAAGAGAAGTCATATTTAAATTCTGTGCGTTCCAGCTCTTTTTTATGTTTTGGGCCAGTTTGGTTATGCAGGGGACACACAAGTGCGTCTTAGCATTTCAGTATGTACTCCCTGCGTATTGAGACCTTGGATACCCACAGCAGTGGTGAGCTGGAGAATGCTGGCCTGGCCCTCAGAAGGCGATTTTGTGTTTTTAAACTCTGGACAGATGCTTAGGTTCTGGCAAGGGGTTGATAGGCAGACTACAGAGAAGCCACACAGGTGCTTAGATTTGGTGGTTTTGTAGTTTGTCATCAGACCCGAAAGGGAGGTGAAAGAGGTAACCAAACAACGTAACTGAAGTTTGTTGTATTTGAGTGGTTAATAAAAATACGCTAAACAGAATAAACTTAGTGCAATGTCTGTGATAACTGCTTAATTGCACGCCAGAAAGCACGTTCATGGGATGCTAATATGCTTGCTTATAGAAACTTCTGATGTCATGTGACTGAAATGGTGACAACAAGACAGAGAAAATATAAAATAAATGCCAGTTGGTGGAAGACGGTTGTCTCCTTGGTTCCAAAATATTTGAACTCCAGATAAGCTTTGTGTGTATTCTGGAATGTATTGGGTTAGCAGTGACATGTTTCAGAGTGAGGAAAAACAAGTTGTGTGCTCGAGTGTAGAAGGCTGGCATGATTACTCCAAGTACAGTAAATGTCCCTAACATTCTTTGGGTTTAATCTTAACATAATTAGCTCCTTGTACAATAGAGTGTTTAATTTGACATGCTGCCAAGGCTCATTAAGTCAGAGAAGTGCTTCCTGAGATCTCTGTTGTTAAATGTGGGACTTTTTGTATGAGATAATTTTCATTAGAAGTGGCAGGGTATCGGAATTCTTGCTCATATTCTGGCATTTATCACCAAAACTCACCGAAACACTTAACATTTTCGGTTTTATTGATGGAGCCATTTGTGAATGTCAAGGAGTTTGCTGCATCACGTTGAAAGACATTAATTTTGGGAGACTTGACAAGCCCTCTGAGTGATAGACGCATTTGCCCTGCAGAGCCTTTTCCACACAGTGACTTAGGTAGCGAGTGTGACTCAAATCCGCTGTCATCAAGTCGATTCTGACTCATAGAGACCCTACAGGACGGAGCAGAACTGCCCCATAGGGTTTCCAAGGAGCGCCTGGTGGATTCGAACTGCTGATCTTTTGGTTGGCAGCTGTAGCACTTAAACACTACGCTACCGGGGTTTCCTGGTGTGAGTCAGTAGGATTTACTTTTTTTATCTCCTGTGTTGGGTTCTGGTAAATGGTTGATTGCTGAGTCAGGCTAAGAAATATAAAATGTGAACACCAGTTTTTCTTGGTTTGCATGGGTGTTTTGGTTTTGAGGTGACATTGCCACAGGTTTATAAAATACAGTGGAATCCTTCTGTACCTCTGGAGCTGGAGCATGGGCTATTGTCATACGCCTGGACAATTTGTATATGTGTCACATGACGTGGTTTAACTAGCAATGTATTGTATTCTGTGAGGAATAAGGTGGAAATACTGTACTAGAACTCCTTGGTCCTTCCAGCCAGTTTCTGTAGAGTAAGATAAAGAAAATCTGATCCAGGATATAAGAAGCTGAGTAGCGATCATTAAGAAACAATATAAATTTACCAGGAATAAATCCTGTGGAATTAACCTAATTTCCTTTTTTGATAGCAAATAAACCAAAGTCCTAAAAAATTCCCTATAAATATGACTGGGAAGTATGAGCTTTAGGATTATAGGGTATGTTCACTTTACATGGTGTTTGAGCAGCTGGAGTGTTGATTAATAAAGCAATGAAACCCTAGAGCAACAGCTTTCTTTGCAGGCTTCCTGTCTGTGTTTTGCTTTGTGTCCTCCAAGTCTTCTGGTCTGTGAGCGCAGGATGTCTTGCCATTTGTTTAGGTATTCTTTCATTTGTTCCAGTGCCGTTTTGTAGTTTTCGGTGTACGTGTCTTATACTTCTTTTGTTAAATTTGTTCCTCTTTTTTTCTTTTAGACACTCTTTCAAATGGAATTGTTCATTACTAATATATAGAAGGAGCCCTGGTGGTGCAGTAGTTGAGAGCTGCAGCTGCTAACCAAAAGGTGGATGGTTCAAGTCCACCAGCCTCTCCTTGGAAGCCCTGTGGGGCAATTCTGTGCTGTCCTGTAGGGCCGCTATGAGTCAGAATAGACTCAGCCACAGCTAGTGTATAGAAATGCACAAACTGTGTTTGTTTTTATCGACCTTGTATCCTGTAACCTTTCTGAACTCCTTTATTAGCTATAATAGTTGTTTTGTTTGTTTTTGTGGATTTCTTAGGATTTTCTACAAACAAGACCATATCATCTGTCAAGAGAGATAGTTTTACTTCTTCCTTTCCAACCTGGGTGTTTTTTTTTTTTAATTTATTTGTTTGTTTTTCTTGCCTCATTTCCCTGGCCAGAGTCTCCAGTACAATGTTGAATAGAAATGGTGAGAGTGGATGTATCTTCTTCTAGTGTTTGTGTACAGATATGATTTTAACCATAGCTCAGCTCAGACGGTCTGTACTGTCTTACATGATGATTTTATAAGTCTTTACATTACAGTGAAACAAACCCAAGTTCGTTTTGTAGTTGAGGCTGTGGAAGTCTGACCCAGGGGTTGTTTCGGCCGCAGCACACCACCCCTTCCTCTGGACTTGGCTTGTGTGTTCCCGTGCAAACGACCCAGAGATGTTCAATTTAAGTCATTTATTCACCAAATATCCATTGAGTACTTAACCAAATACCAGACGTAACTGATGCTCTGGGGAAACAGTAGTTAATAAGAAACTCAGAGTCTAGTTGCTGGAGGCAGACAAATTAACAAACTGACAAATATGAAAATAAACGTTGACTATTACGTCCACACCACCGCTTCATCTGAAGGTCACATTTTAAAATGTGCTCAGAAATATACAAAATGGCATGGTGATGGTAAGACCTGAAACCATGTCATGCGAGGAAGAGCTAAAAGAAACAGAGAATGATTGCAGGATGTTTAGCCTGAACTCTTGGGATGAGGGACAGAAAAGAAGGAAGTTGTGTGATAGTGGTTGCAAATATTTGTCCTCTGAAAACAGTGGCATGTTGATTAGTATTCAGACTTGTGACCAGTAGGTAGAAGTTTGAGTGAACGAGATTTTGATCTCTTTACACTGGAAAGTTGCCTCTGGGTCAATGCCTTCTTCATTGGACTAGCTTGGACTGGGTGACCACTGACCTCTTTAGATAGAGCATGCTATCTGCATTGTGCCACAGTCCCTACCACTCTGTATTGACCTCCATTTGTCCAGTTTCGTTCATTTGTTACCATTGTGGCGCCCTTATATCATTTGTGCCCTTATCATACTATTTTACAGGGGGCTTTTCAAGCCTTTTGAGCTATGCATGAGCAGAATGGGCTGAAACGCTGGTGGGATTTTTCAGTTTGTGGAACTGTCTTACCGGAAGTTGGATGACCGTGCTTATTCAGGGGAAGAAGTTAACAGTGAGCGTGGTGACAGCTCCTTTTATCAAAAAGAACGTTCTCATTATCATCCTTCTTGGAAATGTGGAATATGCTAGGTTTATTTTTAGATACAGAACAGTTTCCTCAAACACTCGTACATCACTGCCTCTTCCCCGCAACCCGATACACAGACTGGAGAACCTTAGCCTAGATCCCTATCCTCTTGGCTTTCTTCTCATTCCTTTAGCCTGTAATGGGCCTCTTCAGGATCATGGAACACAATTGAGAAATCACAGCTTTGATTGTCTTTGGAAGTCTAAAACATTCTGTAGTGGTGTTGCTAATCTTGGCACTATTGACATTTGGGGCTGTATAATACTTAGATGTGTGGGTCTGTCCTACGGCCTCTACCTTCTAAATGCCCCCTTCCAAGCTGTGACCATCAAAAATGTCTCCAGATATTGCCAGATGTTTCCTGGGGGGTTCAAAATTGGCCCCAGCTTTGAACTATTGGGTCTACGTTAGGAGTCTGATTATGTCTTTCTCAGTTTTACATATACACATAAGCATATGTACCAGCCTTTAATGACGAAGCATCCACTTTAGAGACAGATATATTTGGGTTCTCCATGATTCATCTGTACAATGGGTTTTATTAATACCTTTCTTATAGGACTCATTAGAGGAAATGTCAAGTACTTAGCAGTGTAGAACTTAAAGATGGAGTATGAACACCACCGTAGGTTGTTTGATAGTTGTGTGTTCCTGAAATTTTTTGTGTAGGCTGTTTCTAAACATTCCAGTAACTCCCTTAAAATAGATGTCTATTTGAGGATTTAATCACCTTTCATGGTGTCTGTCCCTATGAAGAAAATTCTTACAGTCCCCTACCCACAACCTTAATCGCCACACACCCAAACACGTGCATGTAACAGAACTTCAGGTTAAAGTACCCAGCATGGGGTAAGAGCTTTGTGGGATGGGGATTCCACATTTGATTAACCCTCAGTTACATGGTGTCAGAACTGATAGTGTTCCCCTTCTCCAGGAAGTACATGCCAAAGCGTTCATTTCCCGAGAACATAAGCTGGGAACAATTTTCTGAATGGAAAACTCATTTGGCGTTTTGAAAAATAATTAAAGAGCATCTGAGTAACTCATAAATTGTGGGTCAGTCAGCTGCATGTGTTGCTTAGACAATACTTGGAAAGCTGTTTCCCGTGAACCGAATGGCTTGCTCACACGGGTTTACTTACTGAAAGACTAAGTTAGTTAAATAGGCTTACACCATTTGGGAAGCCAAAATGTTCCGGAAACTGTATGTTCTGATACAACCTACTTTGAAATCACACTACTGCACTAACTTTGGGGTTATTTATTTATTTATGTTTGATAGTTTGAATCCAGGGCTTCGGACAGGTTCTGCCCAGTTCCGTCATGGCTAAGGAAGCATCACCAGATCAGACCCGAATTTTTAAATTTACAGTTAACTGGAAAGATAGCTAGAACAGGAAAAATTTGGGGTCAAAGCCCTGCCAGAAACGTAATCTCCCTCTTAGACAACAAGGGCAGTGTACTCGTTGCCTAGCAAACAAATCTCTGGCCCTAGGATTTTGAGCACAGTCCAAAGCAGTGCTGCCCTGCTGAAAGATGGCAGCCAGCCTCGCCGCTCTGAATGTGTGTCACTCACCTACAGCCTTGCCAGTAAGCTAGTCTCACTTATCAGGCTCCTGAAAGGGCTGACTACACCTCTTCCAAGTCTCCCATTACAGGGTTTCGACCCATAATTTTTCCCATTCTGGTACTGTGCTGAATCTGCCAGAATTGTAAAACTTCAAGTGTTTTCCTTCATCAGCCATGACTGAACAAGTTTGAACTGGTTCGAAGCCCAGTTTGAATCAACAAATATATTGGATGTAATTATACAATTAAGTTTCTTTTTCTTTGGAGATGCATAGGGAGTGTTTAAGGTAGAAGTGTCATGGTGTCAGCTTCTTATTTGCACTTGGCTAAGAAAAAAGCCATATTATATAATGAGGTACAGAGAGAGAAAGAGAGAGAGAGAGATGAGGAAAGAGGAAAAAATAAGCATATGTGGCAAAGCTTTCAAGCCGGCGAATTTAGGTCAAGGTTACTGTTGTGTGCCATCGAGTCAATTCTGACTCATAGTGACCCTATAGGACAGAACAGAACTGCTCTATAGGGTTTTCTAGGCTATAATCTTTATGAAAGCAGATCACCAGGTCTTTTCTCCCACAGAGCAGCTGGTGAGCTTGAACTGCTAACCTTTGGATTAGCAGCCAAGTGCTAAACTCCATAGGTCAAGGTTAGAGAGGTGTGTGTGTGTGTGTGTGTGTGTGTGTGTACATATATAGATAGATATTGTTGTTACTGTTCTGTTAATTTTTCTATAGTTTTAACCCCCCCTGCCCCCCCCCAAAAAAAAAAAAGTTGAGAAAATACTAATGCCTGAACCCTACCCTAGCCCATTTAAATCAGAATATCTGGTGATGGGCTTTGACACCATGAAAAATTTTTAAAATCTCACTAAGTGATTTTGATGAACAGTTAAGCATGAGGTTCACAGCCGTAGGTCCTGCCTATGTCTCCAACCTGATTTTTTGTCCCTCTTTCCCATACTGATTGTGCTGAAGCCCCGCTTTCTTCCTTTTGCAACATGCGAAGCTCATTTCCACCTCAAGTTCCTCGCGCTTGCTTTTCCCTCTGCCTGGAATGCTCTTGTTCTTAGCTTTACTAAAAGTCTTATGAAGTTATTCTCATTACATTAGATACATGAGTCATTGATCTTGGAGATGATGATTTAGCGTGTCCAGTCTTGGTGACACAGTTAGTATGAGGTACTAAGGGCTTTCTAGCTGTGTGACATCTAACTATCTGCGTTTGCCAGAGAAGTTTAGATGCCTTTACATGTTCCTGTGAATGTCAAAATCCATGAAAGTCTTAGAATTATGTATCTAAACACCACAAACTTCATGCTAGTTGGCATCCTAATCTTGAAGGTGTTCCTCTCTGGATTCACTACCACCTGACAGTTTGTTGGTCTGTGGTGGCTTGCACATTGCTGTGATGCTGGGAGCTATGCCACCCACGGTGGACAGGTTCCAGCAGAGCTTCCAGGCTAAGACAGACTAGGAAGAAAGGCCTAGTGATCTAGTTCCAAAAATTAGCCAGTGAAAACCTTATAGATCACAAGAGAATATTTCTCCAATATAGTGCTAGAAGATGAGCCCCCTTGGTTGGAGGGCATTCAGAATACACAGTGGCGTCTACAAGGGACTCGAACATACCAACGATCATGAAGATGATGCAGGACCGGGCATTGTTTCATTCTGTTGTACATAGTGTCGCCATGAGTAGGACGTGACTTGGCACAATTAACAACAAGTAGATTCAAGGCACTCTGGGTTTACCTCTGTTAGAATCCCTGTTTCACTCTGTTGCAATTGCCCATTCACTTGTCTGTCTTTCCCACTGGACTGTACAGTCCAGTTAATTGTTTTTGTCCATTTTTGTCTCGTCCATGGCACTCAACCAACTAGGAACACGGGAGATGTGCGCTGATTAATGAGTGGCCCAATCTCCTCTGGTCCTTCCTCCAAAACCTCTTTTAGTATTCAGCCTTTATTTTCCATTTCTGCTGCTGCCTTCTCAGGTCTCTGCCCTTGGGCTGGGGGATTCTAGGAGGTGCTTACTCTCTGACTTTCAACTCCAGTGTTCAGAAAGTTCTTGTTAACACTGCCAGTGTCCACAAGTGGTCACTAGCAGTTTAATGCCTTGATAATTCATATAAACAGGGTTTTGGGGGCTGGACCACCTGTTGTTTATTCTTCTTGGGGATTTTTAAATTTTTTAAGTTATCATTGTAAATGTGAGTTAGCCATGGGTAAAAAAAAGAAAAACTGATGAAAAAATTATGTGCTGAACTACATGTCCTGTCTTTTAACCACCTTGCAACTTCTTTTATTCTTATTAATATATCAGACATTCTGCCACCTACTTACTAGTGAGTCTCCTAATATTTCTCATTGCTGTGGGCCCTTCCCTGAAGTTCTCCATGTGGGGAGCTCCCACCACATTCCACAAAGCCCACTAAGTGCAAAAGTCTCATCATCTGGGAGTTCTTTCCCGATTTCTCAAGGCAGAATAATATCTGCTGTCAGAATATCCTTTCCAAAATATCTCTAAAATTTAGTATTGAAAACACACCATGTTCCCACAACATGAATTAAGGTAGTTTAGAGGGTATCGTGGATTGAATTATGTCCCGTCAAAATATGTGTTGTCAATCCTAACCTCTATGTCTCTGGTTATAATCCCAGTTGGGAATGGATTGTCTTTGTCATGTTCATGAGGTAGGGTGTATCTTGAGTCAGTCTTTCCTGAGATAGAAAAGAGTTTAAACAAGCAAGCTACGAAGCAGAGATGCACTAAGATAGATGACGAGAAACGTGGAGATCTCCAAGGAACCAGGAAACAGAAGCTGAATAGACAAGGACCTTCCTCCAGAGGCTACAAAGAGAAAAAGTCTTCCCCTAGAGCCGGCACTCTGATTCAGACTTCTAGCCTCCTAAACTTGGAGAAAATAAATTTCTGTTCGTTAAAGCCATCTACTTGTGGTACTTCTGTTATAGCAACACTAGATGACTAAGACAGAATTTGGTACTGGGAGTGGGGTGCTGCTCTAACAAATACCTACAATGTGGAAGTGGTTTTGGAATCGGGTAGTGAATAGAGACTGAAAGAGTTGTAAGCTGCCTAATAATTAAAGCCTAGATTACCTTAAAGAAACTGTTGGTAGAATTATGGATGTCAAAGGCAGTTTGGATGAGGGCTCAGAAGGAAGTGAGGAGAGATATAGAGAAAGTCTCTATCATCTTAGAGAATACATGTGACATGAGCAACAGAATGTTGCTAGACATGTGGACGTTAAAGGTGCTTCTGGTGAGGATTTAAAAGACAATAATGAACATGTCATTGGACAGTGGAGGAAGGGTGATACATTTTATGCAGTGGCAAAGAACCTGTCTGCATTATGTTGAAATGTTTGGTGGAAGGTAGAACTTGTAAGTGGTGAACTTGGATATCTGGCTGAGGAGATTCCTAAGCAAGATCTTAAAGGAGCTATGTGATTTCTCCTTACCACCTATTATAAAATGTGAGAGGAAAGAGATGGACTCAAAAATGAACTATGCAAAATGAAAACAAAACTTAAAGATTTGGAAAATTCTGTCGTACAAACTAAGGACACGTGTCCTAGAATGTTCACCAAATACACGGCTGCCCGAACTATTGTTAAAGAGATTAAGCCTGTGGCTGACGGATCTGACCAGCTACCACAACAGAAAACCCATTAGCTTAGACTGAAGGAGACGGTAAAAAAATGAAAGAATTCCAAAGAGTCGGATCTTCGCCAACTTGGTTCCAGAGTGTGGGGCTGCCGTTAAAGTATGCCAGGAGGATGGGACCTCAGGCCAGAGCTGAGGGGGCGGGTCTGCCGTGCCCAAGGGGCAGAAGAATAGGGCCTGCCCGGGCCGAGTGGGTGGAGTCACCACTCAGATGGGGTAGGAGAATGAGGCCACGTAAAGCCCAGGGAGTAGAGTTGCTGTCCCAGTGGGCCTGGAAGGTGGAGCTGAGGCCTGGGGCCGAGAGGCCTCCACCCAGAATCCAGAGAGAGTGGCCAACACCCAGAGTGTGGAGGGCTGGGCCATTGCCCAGATGGCCTCAGAGAACAGAGGATTATTTTCAGATGTTGAGAGCTAATGTAAATTGTTCTGCTACCAGGTTTTTTACTTGCTTGGTGCCTGTGATCCCTTCTTTTCCTCCAGTTTCTCCCATTTGTAATGGAAATGTTTACCTTGTGCCTGTTCCACCATTGTACTTTGGAAACAGACAGGTAACTTGTAGTCTAGATTTTACAGGTTCAGAGATGAAGAGGAGTTTTGCCCCAGAATGGAATATGCCTAAAGTCTCACCCATATTTGGTGAGCTGCTTCAGAAGATGAGATTTTGGACTTGACGTTGATTTAAGACTTTTGCAGTGATGATGGGGTGAATGTGTTTTGCATGTGGCAAGGCTATATGAATGTTTAGGGGCCACATGGACGAATGTTATGGATTGAATTGTGTTCCCCAAAAGTATATTTAGTACTTCCTAACCTCTATGCCTGTGGTTACAATTTCATTTGGGAATGCGTTGCTTTGTCATGTTAACGACACAGAATTTGTACAAGGTGTGTCTTGAGTGAATCTCTTTTGAGACATATAAGAGATTAAACAAGCAAGCTAAGAAGCAGAGATGCAGTAAGAGAGATGTCAAGAAACATGGAGATCTCCAAGGAACCAGGAAACAAGCTGAATAGACAAGGACCTTCCTCCAGAGCCGACAGAGAGAAAGAGCCTTCCGCTAGAGCCAGTGTTCTGAATTTGGACTTCAAACCTCCTGACCTGTGAGAAAATAAATTTCCGTTTGTTAAAGCCATCCACTTGCTGTACTTCTGTTGTAGCAGCGCTAGATAACTAGGACAGGATTTGGTACCAGGAGTGGGGTGCTGCTCTAACAAATACCTACAATGTGGAAGTGGTTTTGGAATTGGGTAATGGGTAGAGGCTGAAAGAGTTTTATGCTGCCTAATATTAAAGTTCTAGATTACCTTGAAGAGACTGTTGGTAGAGTGATGGATGTCAAAGGCAGTTTTGGTGAAGGCTTAGAGGAAGTGAGGAGAACTGTAGAGAAAGTCTCTATCATCTTGGAGAATATATATTTCTGTTAGAGCAGCACTAGATAACTAGACAGTTACAAAATGAGTTAGGTCCTATGGAGTAATGAAAACTCAGACAGTTGATTTGTTTCGAAGGGTGGTTCTGGAAGGTGGGTCTAAGATTGCATTTAAGCTGAACCATGAAGAGTGAAGAATGAGAAGAACCAAGCTTTAGTGTTGTTGAGATGGGGTGTTGCTCCTCGCAGAGGGAACAACAACAAGCCAAGCCAGTTGCCACTGAGTTGATCCCGACTTGGGGGAATCACATGTGTGTTAGAGTAGAGATGTGCTCCATCCGGTTTTCCGTGGCAGAATTTTCAGCAGTAAATGATTAGGCCTTTCTTCTTAGGTGTCTCTGAGTGGGCTCGAACCTCTAGACTTTCCATTAGCCAACAAATGTGTTAACTGTTTTTGCCACCAAGAGACACGAAGCATATCCAGTGCCTCAGGGCTGGCAATAGCTTGATGCATTTGAAGAAGTGAGGAAAGGCTGTGTGATTGAATAATAAGTTAATTTCTTTACTTGGAAAGTTCCAAATTCTCTTAAAAGCATGAACTTTATCTTTGAAGGTCCTCATCTCTCTTTGATTTGAAAAAGCAGCTGTTTACACGAGGTTACACTGTGCTTCAAGGGTTTTCATATGCTACTTCTGTTCAACTCTGAGGGAGTGATCTTCAGATTTGATTCCTAACAGATTTAAAATGCCCCTAGCAAAAGAAAACCCCAGAGGAAAGACATGGTGAAAGCCTGGGAAAGTGGGATGCTTCAGGTTTCCTCAGAATACATGCTCTCCCGCCCAAGGCCACTCACAGATCTCTCCTGTATGTGCGCTTGGTAAATAATCTTGACATGTGGTGTTTGCTTTTATTGTGGGCTGGAGCAAAATGTCATTTATTTCACTCTGCCTATTTGAAAACTATGCTCTTTTATGAAAATACAAGTAGATAAGGTGTAGAGGTGGGGTTTTTTCTGTCTTTTCAAGCAATTTGTAAATTTCATGGATCATATAATAGGGTAAACTGTGACAGTTTTGCTTAGAAACACATGGTGGGCAAAACGCATTGCAAGTTTTTCCTGTAAATCTCCATTCTTCTGTGCTTGTTCAAAACACTTGCGTGGGTTTCTTTTTTAATACTGTAGAATAGTTGAAAAATACACTAAATCCTAAAGAAGCAAAAATGATTACCCATCCTGTCACCACCAAGAAAGAGCTAGTCAGCCCATTATTGGTGTATATTGTTTTTTCTGATAGTCTGTTTTCCGTGTGTGCATATTTGCATTAACTTATATAGGAACCCATGCGTGTGCAGTCTTATTACCCTTCCTTCCTTTTCAGACTAAGTCTACACCAAGCGAGATAAAAACTGGGTGTCAGATAAAGATCAAACCATCCATTTTATCAATGGTAATGCTGGGTTGGCGCTCTGGTGGCATACTGGTTAAGAGCTTGGCTGCTAATCAAAAGGTCAGTGGATCAAATCCACTAGCTGCTCCTTGGAAACCCTATGGGGCAATTCTCCTCTGTCCTACAGGGTCGCTGTGAGTCGAAATCGACTCGACCGCCACGAGTTTGGTTTTTTGGTTAATGCTGAGTTGGACAACACAGTTTGACTCTATAATCATAATGGGGCATGTTTACATCTCTTCCTCGTGTCTAAATCTTGGGACTCTCAATGGAGGATGGGGCATGAAGGGCAGATCTTTGTCTAGCCAGTCACAGTGGTAGTCATTTGCTCACGCTCACGGTGCCCTCAGATCTGGAATACACATAGATGAAATACACACACACAAACAGACAGTGAGAGAGAAAGAGAGAGAAACTTTGGACCCTGACTCAGAACAACTAGAGCAGTGCTATGCCTGCACATGTTACATGCCACTTGGAGAAAAAGAGGCGGAATTCGTCATAGATAGGCTAACGCTAGAGTACCTGGAAGACACTACACTATATCTGCTGGGTTTCTCCTTCCAGTTTCAGATCAGAAAAGCCATCCCTCCTTCCTAGAGAGAGAAGTTGATGAAGGGGTTGAGGTAGAGAAGTTATTAGCCTCCTTTTATAGAAGTTGGAGGATAAAAGTGTTTCCTTCCATGACCACTGGTGAGTAGCCATAAAAGCAAACATTTCTGCATTGAATCAGGTCTTAATATCATGTTTAATGGCTGCCTAATAGTCCATCCATGTATCTACATTTTTATGTCTTTTTATTGGGGTGAGTGGTATTTTTTTGGTTTGTTTCATTAAATGTTTTAGTTTCAGATAACAAGAAACCATGGCCTTAAGGAGGATAGTGTTCAAAGCCAGTGATGTCTGATATTGGCTGTTGTACATCTTGTCTCCCATGCCTGTTAGAGCCCACCCTTGCTGTCTGCTCTGTAGAAGTTAAAGAGGGAAAGGTAGAAAAGTTGAAGCAGGTAGACAGTCCATGAGGAGACTTGTTTGACACAAGATGTGTTGCTGGGCGTATACTTCCTGGTTAGTCATAACCCAAGACCATTTTGAGGCTACATTAACTAGCCCTCTTCCATTTTCTGTTTCTTTTCAGATTTGTGTGTTATAGATAATCTTCCTCCAAAAGAATGGTTTTATTTTTGGCTTAATTGAGTATAAATAATTGATTACATGTTTGCTTCACAAACGCTGGGTGTTGTGGCATTTTTCTGCTGTTGGAGAATTGATCAGCAAGAGGACTGGATTTTTTTTTTTTTTTTTTTTAAGTGTAGTTTTGATTAGGGATGAAGTCAAACAGTGCACAGTATTCATGGATGATCAAGCAAACCAATGACGCATCTTGTGTGGTCTGCTCATAAGAGGACGAACTCTCCGGGTCCTGTTTTCTGATAATTTCCCATTTACACATTATCCGTAAATGCAATTTTTAAAGTATAAATAACCATAGCATCTTACATGTAAGTGCCATCATTAAATACTCATTTCAGTCTAGTAAAAGAAATTCAGTCATTGGTGCAAAGCAGAAGGAAGGAAAGTTTTTTAAAAAAAAAAAAAACAACTACAGGACTGAGACTCTTCTGTGATTTCTAAATCGCTGGCAGTCATTTCTTTACACTTAAACCAATAGCCATTAAGCCAATTTTAACAGGACCTCTAGACACAGTGAAAAACACATGCTAAGAGTAAATGTTGTTAGTTGTTAGGTGCCATCGAGTTGGTTCTGACTCATGGCGAGCCCATGTACAGCAGAGCAAAACACCGCCCAGTCCTGCACCGTCCTCACAATCGTTACGCTTGAGCCCACTGCTGCAGCCACTGTGTCAGTCCATGTCAGTCCGTCTAATTGAAGGTCTTCCCTTTCTCACTGACCCTCTACTTTATCAAGCATGTTGTCCTTCTCCAGGGACTGATTCTTCCTGATAACATGTCCAAAGTACATGAGACAGAGTCTTACCATCCTTGCTTCTAAGGAGCATTCTGGCTGTATTTCTTCCAGGACAGATTTGTTCATTCTTCTGGCAGTCCATGGTATAGTCAATGTTCTTTGCCGACACCATAATTCAAAGGCATCATTTCTTCCTTATTCATTGTCCACCTTTCGCATGCATATTAGGTGATTAAAACACCGTGGCTTGGGTCACGCGCATCTTAGTCCTCAGAGTGACACCTTTGCTTTCTAACACTTTAAAGAGATCTTTAGCAGCAAAATCGCCCAATGCAGTAGTCGTTTGGGTGTTCACTGTGGATCCAAGTAAAATGAAATCCTTGAAAACTTCAGTACTTTCTCTGTTTATCATGATGTTCACTGTGGATCCAAGTAAAATGAAATCCTTGAAAACTTCAGTACTTTCTCTGTTTATCATGATGTTGCTTATTGGTCCAGTTGTGAGGATTTTTGTTTTCTTTACGTTGAGGTGTAACCCATACTGAAGGCTGTAGTCTTTGATCTTCATCAGTAAGTGCTTCACGTCCTTTTCATTTTCAGCAAACAAAGTCATATCATCAGCGTATCGCAGGTTGTTAGTGAGTCTTCCTCCAGTCTTGATGCCGAGTTCTTCATACAGTACAACGTCTCAGATTGTTTGCTCAGCGTACAGGTTGAAGTATGGTGAAAGGATACAACCCTGAGTAAACAGCCCAGGAAAACTTTGAAGATTTTTCTCACTTAGAGATTTCCCAGTGCACTGTTTATAAACATGTCCCCAGTCTCGAAGTATAGTCAGATTTCTTAAGGCTAGAAAAAAAATACACTAGAAAGGCAGTTTTTGTCGTTGTTGTTTTAACCGATTAGTGCAGTTCTTGGAACTTTAGAGGCAAGCTACTATTTAACCTTTTGCTGTCTGTGTGTGCCTTGCCTTTGTTTGAGCAGTGATCATGTTATGTGGTTTGTCTACCATTGCTTTTGCAAATTCTAAGCCACATATTAACCTGACCTTAATTATGGATGATGGCTTTCAGTAAGTTTAAAAAATAAAAAGAAGAGCTGACAATTAAATCATACATATGTATTTAGGGCAGAAAGAGGACCTCAGAGTATCTTTGCATATATTCTTTACTGTTAAACAAAAATTAATACACCACTTACCTAAATATTGCTGAGGTCACATTCCTGGAAATGCAAAGATAGTAGAGGAACATTACTCAAAATCTAATTTTTCATGGGAGCAACATTATAGATTCAATAAAAGAGTTCTAGAGAATACCAAAATGTATTAAGGAAAGATCCAGTGAGGGAGCTATGTTAAAAATAGTATTAAACAAACTCAGAGATAATAGAAGATACATCTCTGTTGAGTGACTGAGTGAATGAATAAATTTGTATGTCTTTTGGTACACTCTTAAGAGTTTTTTGGGAATTTTTTTTTCCAATTTAGAGAAAAGTTGAAAGAATAGTACAAAAACCATCAATATCTTTGAGCCAGATTCACAAAAACAAGCAAAATTTTTTTTTATCATTCTCTTTCTGTCTGTACGTGTCATATTTACTTTGTAAAGTTCTGTACTTTCATTGATAAATATTTAAATAGCTACATCCTAGGAAAAAGGACATTTTATTATATAACCACAGTATTATTATGAAAAGCAGGGAAAATTCAATGTTGATATGGTATTATCTAATGGACATTTTATATTCAGATTTCACCATTTGTCCTAATAATGTTCTTTAGAACTGTTTCCTTCCCAATCCAAGATCAATCTAGGACCGCACATTGCATTCAGTTTTCTGGTCCTTTTAGTCTCCTTTAATGTGGGACAATTCCCGAGTCTGTCTTTGCATTTTATGAAGTGCTATCTTGAAGGGTACAGGCCAGTTATTTTGCAGAATGTCCCTGAAGTCAGGTTTCCTCAATAGTTCCTTAGGATTAGATTTAGGTTGTGCATTTCTAGCGGGAATAATCACAGCCAATGTCGTGTTTGTCTCCCGGCATCATATCAGTAGGCACTTGATGTCACTTACTGGGGATGTTGACTTTCATAACTTAAGATGGCGTGCACCAGGTTTCTCTGGTCATTATTAATAAGTGATTTGTGGGGTGACAGTTTGGAATGTGTGAATGCCCTATTTTCATCAGTCTTTTGCCTGCTGGTTTTAGCATCCACTGATGATTGTTGCTGTTACTGTGATGGTTACCGAGTGGTGGTTTCCTCACTCTGCCACTTGTCCACATTTATTCCATTATCATCCGTTGGCATTCTCCTGTAAGTGAGCGCTTCGCTTCCTCTCCCAGTGGTTTCTTTACTCTGTCATTGACTTAACCACTAGGACTCGTGCATTCTTTATTTAATGGGTTACTATCTATGACTATTATACTTGTGTTCAAATTAATTGTCCCAGATTTGGCTAGTGGGTGCCCCTTCAATTCTTGTGCCATTTGCATACATCCCTATTATGTCTAACTCTGTTAGAAAAGTGTAGTTTTTAACACGCTAATGCAGTAGTTATATGCAGCATTATGTGAGAGCTTATGTTGTTCTGTTATTTCTGTCAGGATTTTTACATTGCGTGTTTGTGCCTTTGAGCTGCTCTCCGGTTCAGACATTGTAGTCTACTTAAAGTTAAATAATATCTCAGAATGGACTCTTCCAATAAGTGGGTGGTTCTTAGGGGGATGGCATCAGACTCTGCCTAGAAATCAGCCGTGCCCTGCTACGTATATCCATAATGAACTGCAGAGGTGATTTAGTGTGTGCCTTCTTCCTGTTATTTTAATATTTAGCTTATTTCCCATGTCACTTCTGCAGCAGGCCCGTATTCATAATCTGGATTTAATTAAAAACAGTCTTCTAATAATACAGAGCCCGACTTGCAAACAAGTAAACAATCAGTGTCAGAGAAACCGATGACTGGGGAGAATTCTCTGTGAAGCACACGCAGAATCATTGTAGCAAGTAGTCTGTTAAGGTGCTACCAAAGCATGAGATTTTGCACATAACTCCACTCATACTTTTTGTACCAAGATATTTTAAGTTTCTCCCACTTAAGCTTTTCTGCAGGGTATTGGGGGACAGCTGTTGTATTCTTTTTATTAGCAGAAGTATGATTCATTTTGCAGTCTGAAGGTCAGATTTGAAACTCAATTATTATCCTTAAGGTCTTTACTGAATGGAAAATAATCCATAGCTTGACGTGTAAGGTTAACTGGATTGTCGAATTTAACTGCAGGAACAGTTTAGCAAAGGATGTTGCTATTTCTATGCTGTGGCCCTCGCTGTCTCGCTTTAGGAGCACCTGGCCCGGCCTGCTGGATTAGCCAAGTCCGGCATTTACCACGCAGTGCCATGGGCGATGGAGGGCGTTGTGGGTTTTTTGTTTTGGTTTCGTTCTTAGGTTTTTGCCTTTTCATCTAGTCGGGTTTCGACGGTTTTCTTCTCAGGTCCTAACTCGGTAACTTTCAGCAGAGATATCCGGAAGTGTTGGAAACAACCGAATTACAGGTATTCCTTGAAAGAGCTGTGTTGCCGTGTGTTCTAAACGTGTAGACGATTGAACCCAAGTCCCCTTCCCGAACTCCTGAGTTTGAGAGTTTTTGATATACGAACTGACTTTTTAAAAATCTAGCCCTAACGTGAGCCCTGTCTCAGCACTGGTCGTTGAAGTCCACGTCGGTCCTAGTCTCCCCAAAGCGTGTGGGCAGTTTCCACCTGGTGCTGAGCTTCTGATAGAAGGCATTGCTTATCTAAGTGGGGAAAAAAAGGAATATTCTGCAAATAATGTTGAAACTGATCGTTTGAACCAGGATGAAAAGATAGCTCTTTATTTTATAATTAGATAATGTGCTTTGGCAAACTTGGTCCGGTTTCATATTGTAACACAGGTACTTGGACATTTGCTGTTTTCCTGGACAGTTTCAGGTGTCTGGTTTATGTTTTTATCTTCTTAAAATGTGATCCTTCTCGTCTTCCATCCCACCCGCGTTTGATCTCAGCTGGCTTGGCTCTCCCACACCAGACACCTTTCTGTTTCCTCTGAATGACACAAGTCTACGTGGAGGTTTTCCGTGTGTAGACCATTTAATTTTTGTCCTGTATACAAACACAGGTCCGCAGACTTAGTTTTAGCCATTTTTTTGTGAGTCTCCTTGGTGATCCCCTAATGATGGCGGACAGATGCATGGTTCAGAGAATGAAGGTGAAGGTGAAGGTCAAGAAATGGTATTGCATTGAGACCGCTATCTTCAGAGGTGGCCTGTCATTATCAGCGACCGCTGATGAAGTGCGGATGGGTGCTGCTGGGAGCCGTATGCACAGGGGAGAAGTTCTCACTGGGTGTTCTGAGTGTGGAAGATTTAAGTACTTACCAAGATGTTAGGAGTTAGCATATTTTGGGAAAGTGGATGTTTTTGTAAGCCGCTGAAAGATGTTCTGGTAGTCATATTGAGGAATCAAGAACTACAGAATATAAGGTTGTGAAATTCAGATTCCTTTGCTAGTAATGATAGTGATAGCTACTATTAAGTTGAATACCAGGTACTGTTCAATGAATGACATGTAATAACTAATTGAATTCTCATCTGAAACCCCTGAGGGAAGTATTGGTACTAACCCTTCTATACAACTGAGAAAATAAACCCCAGAGCAGTTAGGTTATGTCACCGGTAGGTGGAAGAGCCATAATCTGGCTTCAGAGTCTACCAGCTTAATAACCACTGTATAGTTCATGGGGTCCCCATGAGTCGGAATCCACTCAGTGGCAACCAACAACAATATATAGCTCAGCTGCCTCTGAGGTTTGATGCCTCATCGGAAGATCCACTTGAAGACTGGGCAGTGAAAATAAGGTTTTTATTTTACCTAATTAGTTGCCCAAGTGCGTTTTAAATTCATATAAAAATTTCCTTCTGAACATTGACTGTTTTGAGGGCAGGAACCATGCCTGTGTTCACCATTTTATCTTTAATGCCCAGCTGAAGCCGGCCCCCAAGAGTGCGCAATAAATGCTTGCCGGCCAGTCTGATTCCATAGCTGGGCATCTGGTCCAAGCATAGGGTCTGAATAGTTAGGGGCCGAAAGAAACATTTCACTTTCCCAAACAACTGTTAAGGAATAGATCTTGGAAACCGTGTTTGGTGTCAGGTGAGCGAATTCCTGCTTGGCTGATAGGAAGGTGGTCCTCAGAGTAAGTTTATCCCTTCTGGGAGGGTGTTAGTGGACTGGGTTAGGGAGCTGAAAAGATGCTAATATTGGCCACAGAGAAACCAACTAGCACTAATTAGCAGGCTAATCAGAAACTAGGCCGTTGTCTAGTGCTGGAGGGCAGAGAATGAGTTAAAAGAGCAACCAACTTTTAACCTGAAAAAGATGGATAATCACATGTGGCTCACTTCACTGGCAGCTGAGAAATAAAAAGATGTATGTGAGAGAGGAAGAGAGTTCATTAACAATAACAAAACTTTAACCATCTAGGACCTATGCTAAGTTCTTTGATAGGCATATTTTATTTATTTTCATTTTTCTCAACAGCTCTTAGAGTGAAGAGCTGTCATTATCCCCTTTTGCAGATCATAAATTGGGGCTTGCCAAAGGTAATTATTAGCTGCATGTCACCCAAATACTAAGTGGCAAAACTGGGATTCAGATTTGGGCTTTTTGGCTCCAGAATTGATGCTCTTAAAGCATGCTGGTCAACAAGGTAATCTTCTTTCTTGGGATGGATCAAACTTAAGAGATCAGTTGAGTATGCCAGTAAGAGCTACCTTTGTCCTTAGAGGTCATCTCCATTCGGTATCTCTGTTGTTGAGTTTGTCCGGTATTTTTTATTGTAGGTTAGTATTCCTCAATATAAATATCCCTCTGTGTATGTCAGGGTGTCCCAACCTGTCATCTCGGGTTGGATAATTGTCTGTTGTGGGCTGTGCCCGTGCATTTTAGGATGCTTGGAGGCATCCCCTACCTCTACCCACCAGATGCCAGTAGCACCCCACCCCCACCCCAGTTGTAACAACCAAAACTGCCTCCAGATATTGCTAAATCTCCCCTGTGGGAGAGAATTAAACCCATTTGAGAACCACTGCTCTATATGAAGATGATATTAATAAATTGTAAGCAGCTAAGAATTTCAGAGATTGTGAAACTTCCGTGGGTACAAGAGTCACTTGATACCTTGCTCACAGTGCTTCTTCCTGAGCCTTGCTCTGATTTGGTCCTTCTGGCCTGAGCAGAACAATCTGCACAGTGACTGACATGGAGACTTCTTGGGGCATACTTTGAGAGGAAGTGGCCACAAAGAGCTGAGTCTCACATCCTCTCCTGTAAGCCTGCTGTGTTTTTCTACTTAGCAAATTGAGTAGAGCACCTTGGTGGGTATTAAAATGCTTTTCTCCCCGTCCTTTTAATCTGCCTCAGATCTGCCGGCCTATCTTGCCAGTGATCAAGTTTACTGTACAGCTAATGATTTGCTCCGGGTTTTCCAGCTTGTAAAACTGCATGCCGTACATACAAACGTGCAGGACTTTGACCTTATAAACCGAGGAGCTATTACCCACGTGTCTTAAGACAGAGGAGGCCACCTTTTGACTTTGAAAATGTCAGCAGGAGTGGTTTTTTATTTTAGAAAGTCAAGTTTTGTGTTTCTAAATATCTGTTTGTTGGGTTGCTGGGCCGCAGTTTCAAGCAAAGTTTTATTGCACTTAGAGGCTGAAATAATTGCAAAAAATGAAGTTTGGGATTTAGTGATATGATTTAGTTTTTCTGTTGCATTTGCCTCCTGTCGCGGCAGATCGGCCAGAGCTGGTTCTCTGGGAGGGCTCTGCTCATATTCCCTGTGTTCTGTCACAGTCTATCAGAAAGGCACTGCATTAGTAGGTAATCCTTCATCTTAGGAAGGCGTTGAAAAGGCAAAGGATTTGTTACATATATATTTTCCACAATAAATAGTAAGATAACTGTATGTTTTATTATTTTTTCATTATTTTATTATAAAGTATAGTTTTATAATTTTAAAAAATATTCCCTTATTGTTTAAAATAAAGAATAAAAATATCAAATGATTTTGAAAAAAGGAGTCCTTTGCTTTTCAGAACATCTAGTTTGGGATTTGCTTTGCTAATTTTGAAAGTGATAAATGTTATGGATTGAGTTGTGTCCCCCCAAAGTATGTGTAGGGATCCTAACCCCCATACCTGTGGACATAATCCCATTTGGAAATAGGGTTTTCTTTGTTATGTTAATGAGACCTTATCAGTATAGGATATGTCCTAAACCTCAGCACTTCTGAGGGATGGAAAGAGCAGCCTAGTGACAGAGACAAGAAGCACACACTGGGGATGACAGAAGCATCTGTGAGGACCTCCACGGAACCAAAGAATGTCAGGGCCGTAGAAGCCAAGACAGGGATCTTCCCCCAGAGCTGACAGACAACAAGCCTTCTCCTAGAGCCGGTGCCCTGAATTCCAACTTCTAGCTTCCTAAACTGTGAGAAAATAAATTTCTGTTCTTTAAAGCCACCCATTTGTGGCATTTATGTTACAGTCCCACTGCATAACTCAGAAAAAGCAAACCTATTGCCGTCCAAGACAGAGTTTCTGTGCCTGGTCTCCTCCCCTCCCTCTTTTCATAATATTTCTGTTCTGGTCAGTCTATTACATCTATTTTTTTAATTGAAATATTCACTGTAATTATAGATTCATGTATGGAGTAACACAGAGAGATCCCTTACACACTGTCTGCTTTCCCCCACGGTAACATCCTGAACAACTACAACATTGATTCAACCCACTAGTCTTTTCAGATTTCCTGTTTTACTCACAGTTATTGGTGTGTGTGCATGTGTGTGTGTGTGTGAGCAAGCGTGCATACACCTGTAGGTTCTGTACAATGTTATCACTTGTCTGGGTTAGTGAATCTATCCCCACTGTCACCACACAGCAGTTCCAGCATCATAGGATTCTTCAAACTGCCCTTTTATAACCACATTCACCTCATAACACCTGCAACAGTTGTGTTTGAGATTGAACATGGTGTAAACTTGTGAACTGAAAGTGATTTCTAATGATTTTTTAAAGACCGCTTCATGAGAGAGAGCTGTCGGGTTTTGCTGTGGTACGGTCTCCGTGTTGAGTGTGATGTTGCTGTACTGCCTTGGGGAGAAAAGAAGAGTGTTCTGGAAGACTCACCGCAGCAGGTCTCAGAACAGGCTGCCTGACAGACTCATCTGAGGACTCCTGTTAAAAGAATAGATTTTCAGGACCTATCCCAGAATTCCGAAGGAGCCCTGGTGGTGCCGTGGTTCAGGGTTCAGTTGCTAACCGAAAGATCGGTGGTTCGAACCCAACAGCCGCTCTGTAGGAGAAAGATGTGGCAGTCTGGTCCCATAAAGATTACAGCCTCGGAAACCCTATGGGACAGTTCTGCTCTGTCGTGTAGGTTCGCTATGAGTCGATGGCAGAGGAATTCCAGAGTTCCAATTCAATCAGTTTAGACTGCCAGAAGACTGAACAAATCTCTCTTGGAAGAAGTACAGCCAGAAAGCTCCTTAGAAGCAAGGATGGTGAGACTTTGTCGCACATACTTTGACATGTTATCAAGAAGGACCAATCCCTGGAAAAGGACATCATGCTTGGTAAAGTACAGGGTCAGCGAAAAAGAGGAAGACCCTCAACGAGATGGACTGACACAGTGGCTGTAACAACAAAGGGCTAAAGCCTAACAGTGATTATGAGAATGGCGCACAACCGGGCATTGTTTTCTTCGGTAGTACATAGGGTCGCTAGGAGTCGGAATCAACTCTATGGCACTTAACAAAAACAACAGGTTTGGAGTAGGACCCGGGAATCTGTATATATTCCCTGGATCCCAGGAAATTCTGACGTGGAGCTGAAAGAGGAATGAGAACCATTGAGATGAAGTCAACGTTTGAAGTTTAGTAACTATAGTAGCATCTTAAGTTCTGCTACCACCATTGTGTGCAACCCCAGGAGAGTCACTTCGCCTTTTTGTACCTTCCTTGACTCAGCCTTTTGAAAGAGGAGGCATAAGGAATAATAACTGTGACCTACTTTTTATGGTTGTTGTTAAGAATCACTTTAAAAAAAAATGACTGCGAAGCACTTTGCAAATAGAAATTGCTCTATAAATGCCTTTTTTAAAAAAAAGTAATTTTCTAACACAGTTTTAAACACAGAGAGTCTTGTTGAGTGCATCAGCTCAAATTACAAGTATCAAATGACACAGTATCATGATGGCCAGAGCTTGTCTTTTTTGTGCTTTTTTTTTTTAATACTCAAAGTTGAAGACGTCAAGGAAACAGCACAAGACTGTAATGTCTTCTTTTTATTTGTATCATCTAAAACCTACATCTTCCCGTTTGGTCTGTTTTGTATTTTTAATAGGCGACTCCCACCAATTTGAGAACTTAATTAGGAAGAGAAACGACTTCTCTCTTGGCTGCTGTGTTGTCAACACCCCTCCAATTCTCTCAGTTAAAGGCTTTCCCCACCTGTTGTAGCCACATCCGTGGATAGGTTCGAAGTCTGTAAATTGATGCACACCTGCAGAGCTGGCCCCTGCTGGTCCCGGTGCGCTGACACAAGATGTGGTTTCCTGCCTTTCATCCGCTCCTGCACATCCACCCAGTGCCATCCCCAAACCCCCCTTCTCCAAGGCGAAGGCAACTGGGTGCCCATCAACACAGAGGTGCGTGAGTTGGGTTTTCGATTTACAGATTATAAAATCTTGTTCCACCTCAAACATTGGTGGCAATAGGTATCTAAACAAGCTAGCAGGGAGAGAGTCCATGGGAATCCAGAACATTCATTAGGCACTTGTCACTATATTCATGTCTTGCATTTTATAACAAATGAAGGTGGCGATATAGAATAGCGTCCCCGGAGTTGCCCTGGCCAGGTGCAAATCCTGGTCCCCTTGTAACCTTTGGCAAGGGATTTAACCCCTCCAAGTTACCTCCTTTGTAATCTGGGGATGCTAATAGTAATTACTTCCTGAAAGTGCTGTGAGGGTCAATGGAAATAAGCATGGAGAATTCTTAGCTGGAGGCCTGGAACCTATTAAGTCCTCAACACAGCAGAGCAGTCTTACCTGCTGATGAAGACAGTGGTGCCCCATTAGGAACAGAAACAAGCCAGGTGGACTAACGTGGATTGCAGAGTTGTAGTTGTCTACATGGAAATATTTTTAGGCACAGAAATCAATACATTTCTCTACATGTGTTATATACATTTTGCCAGACCGCATGTTAAATTTTATTTTGCTACTGTGCAATTTTGGGTACAGATGAAACCACACAGAAAGGTAATTTTGTGCATTTCTTACAGTGTGTTTTGACAGGACAAGGTGTGTGAAGGTTGCATTGGCTAGTGAAGAGCAGCCTCCGTATTTGAGTTTTGTTTCGCAAAAAGTTATTGGATGACTTTCTGCTCTTTGTAGCTGTCTCTATTGACTGCTGATGCTGGGAAAGTGTTATTAGTTGCTCACTTTGGGTGACACACACCGAGATTGGAAATATGAGAAAAAAAACCTGGGGCATAGTGTTCCAGCTCCCTCTGAAGCTGCAAATGAGAAGATGAGTTTGCGCGATACGTGCAGAATTTAGTTTTTCTTTTCGTTTTGTCTATTCATGCAAATTTCCTTTATTTTTCTGTATCCTCCCCTTGGTCAACAAACTCCCCCTCAAGGAATGCATGATATGAGTTGGGTATATGCTCCCCACGTTCAAACTGGAGATACCTCAATCCACTGTCCAGTGAGCCTGGGCTGAGTGTTAATAGCATCCCACACCCTTCGGTCCAGGAAGCTTACACCGTTTTCACACTGCCTCTGTGATAAGCCAATTTGCCTGCTGATTTTCTGAGGTGACCACCTGGTCCTGGGTCACAGCCATCCTATTTTAGACAAACTCAGGATCTGCTTTTTATAAAATACCCCTTCTTCATCTTTTTCTTTAAAAAAAAAAAAAAAAAAAACACTGATATCATTACCAGATATCTGCATCGTTGAAAAAGCAGAAGGAATCTATTTAATAAAGACATTTTATAATTGTATTACCTGGTAGTTACGATTGCCTATTTTTATGCCATTTTTTCCCCTCAATGAAGATTTCTTTCTTGTAATGAAATGTGATAACAAAGAGCAGATTGGATGAGAAGGCACAGTGTTTTCCCACCAGCTTGGTTTGGAGAGGTGGAAAACATCAAGTATACACCAATTTGTTGGTTATCACGCATGTGGATTGTCCTTGGCCCTTCACCATGGAGTGTACCATATGCAGACCCATCAGCCTGCTCTGGAGGCCTGGAGAGCTACCACCTCTTCTCTGCTTTGCAGGCTGATTGGGACTGAACGGGAACGGGCATGGCTGTCAGATGGCCCAAGAGAGCCTTTCCACCTATTTGTGAGGAAAGGATCAGATGGGAATACCAATAGAGAATGACTTTTTTAGCGTGGTTGTTAATACCGCAGGGCAGAGTAACATCGGTTTTAAGTTTATGTGCTTGGAGTACAGGTGCATCTGGGCTTGGTCCTAGGGGAGCAGACCTAAATTTGTTCAACATTAGTTTTTATCATTTATATTTTGAGATTGGTGATGCTGTTTTTCATCAAATTGAAGACACTGTTGGTTATAAGATTTAACCACTGTTTTATGTACCACTACTAAAAAAGGAGAGTCACTACCAGTTAAACTATGACATATTGCTAAGATACCACCAATTGTAGGTTCTATCCTTATTTCAGAGAGAGAAAGATGTAAGCTGGAAAATGCGGAAGCAATTATAGTACATCGTCATTTAGTGAGGTCCAAAAGAGTGAATATCTGTAAAAAATCAGCAGTGTCTTGAAACATAGTAAGCACTCAGTAATCACTAGTTTTCTTCCATCCCTCTTCCTCTCTGTTGTATTTTCTTTCTAATTAGTAAATATTTTTTTGTGCACATATATGCACCCAGCATTGTTGTATGTATCTGAGCTATATCAGTGAATAAAGCAGACCTAAGTCCCAGCACTGGTGAGCTCACATTCTATCCTATTTTACCAGGTTGAATAGTGTCCTCCAAAGATTACTTTCCACCTAGAACCTGTGGATGTGACCTTATGTGGAAGTAGGGCCTTTGCTGATGTCATCAAGTTAAGATGAGGTCATACTGGATTAACGAAGACCCTAAATCCAGTACACCTTTAGGTATAATAAGAGTACCACCACCTCCATAAACCAGCAGAATTGCCCATCTCAACTCTCTTCCCAGCAGAAAGAACAGCTTTCCTCAGCCACATCATTGTGGTTGTTGAATGTGTATGTCAGTAGCATACAGACATATAAGGCCCTCCAAATTCCTAGCTGTATCATAACCCTCCAGCATTCTCTGTACCTTGCGCTCTGGCTAACCCAGGGCTTACCCAGCCTCAAACAAACCATGGCGTGTACCACCTCCCTACCCCTTCCCATGATGTTCTCTCCATCTGGAATCTCCTGTTCTTGGCCATGAACATGCAGTTTTGCCAGCACATCCTGGAGGCTACCTCTTCCCTGCTGCCTTCCATCTGAATATAATTTATCTCCGTAGGGCTGTCCCAGGGTGCTCCTTTGGATCTGCTTCTCTGACAGTACTCCATGAATGCAGTACCACAGTCACCTGGATATAGGTTCTTTAAGGATGTCCAGTTACCAGTAACTGCAGGCCAAAGATACGTGTTTTTATTTATGCATATGAGCAGGTCACACTGAATTGCACAAATGTATATTCTGTATTTTAAACAAAGTAAGTCCAAGGCCTTACAGTTGAGTCTTACGGAGGTCCGATTATTTTTGTATTTTATTAACAGCGAGCTTATAATTAAAAACTGAGTGCTCCCCTCCTCCCAACTCACCCCACCCCATTCCTTTTTATATGTCTCAGTTCTGTCTTCTCACATTTCGAAACCGACTTAAACTTGTCAGCCAGAGAGATGGATGTCCTTCAGGTACTGGCAGGCAGAGCTGCTTCTGTAAATAGTCTTTTTCACATCTGGGTGTTGAGTTTCTCCTGCTGGGGCGGAGGGAATCTGATGAGCTTTGGAGATTTTTTTCCAGGCCCAGGACAGATCCACCCTGTGCGTCTCTCTGCCTCTGCCCTGGCATAACCTCATCCCCCCCTTCCTGACTTTCAACACCCAGGCGCAGCTGTTGGGGCCCTTCATCAGCCTCTGACTTGCCAGTACCCACTGCTTGAAACTAGGCCCTGCTGTGATGTGAGTCTCCATCCAGAAGGAGCTGGCTTGTTTCTTTTCCTCAGGACTCAAGAGACTGTGAACGTCTCATGAAAAGGAAAAAATTTGTGCCAAGAGAAAGAAGTGTAAGCACGTTCTGTTTTTGGCTTCTAAGGTGGGGCGAACGGTTTCTTCTGGTCTGTCGGTTTGTGACATTTGACTAACCGTCTCCCTACAGGCACAGGCGAGTGTGGGCAGTGCCGATCCAGCCTCCCAGGATCCTTTGAGAGTTACCACAATACAGTATTTCACTGTGGGAAGCCTGACTGTAGACTGCCCCTTTTACGGGACTTAAACCCTTCCTGTCCGATGCCCACGGGCCTCTGGCCCCTGTCGTCCTAGTTTCGTGGACAGCTTCCTAACTGTTACCTTATCCCCAAGCATACGGCTGGGTTTTTCACTGCGTTTAAATTATTCCTCAGAATTTAATGTAGTCTTTTTAAAAACCTATCCCCTGGGTAGTTGAAAAAAGGTGTCAATCCAGTCTGTAAAAGCCGCAAAAGGCCTGTGTGTGAGTACAGTTGGCATTTTAAATTTCACATCTCTTTTTTTTCCAAGTGGACAAAAATCAGTCTGGTAATTTTATGTTGGAACTTCATCCCCAATAAAGCAAATCGTTAAATATTTCCAAAGTATAAAATGATCTTTGATTTTAATCGGAAAGACTTTTTTTTTTTTTTTCAATGCTCAAGAGCAGAGTCGTAAATGGGTAGAAAATTGCACGCTTGGTTCCTGCTGTCTGCCATTTCCTGCACTTTGAGGAGGGAAGGGCTTTTTATCTGCCCATGGAAGACCTCAAAAGAGCTTCTTTTCTGAAGGAACAGGTCCTTCCTGCATAAAATGTTGCCACGCTATAACTATAGATAGATAACTGAAAACCAGACGTAATAATCCAACAGGATACCTGCACTGACCCATGTAATTATATTATACTGACACATATGTTACTTCATGAGAGCCAGGCAGGGCACATATACTTCAGTAAATTGAGGCTAGCTGCTAACTGAAAGGCTGGAAGTTGAAGTCCCCAGAGGTATCTCAGAAGAAAGGCCTGGTGATCTACTTCCAGAAAAGCAGCCATTGTAAACCCTATGAAGCAGTTCTACTCTGATACATATGGTGTCACCACGAGTTGGGGGTCAACGTGACAGCGACTGGTTTAGAGAGGCATGGGAGGCTTGCCTGATCACAAGGCCAGCATGTGGTGAACCCAGGACTCTAAGATTCACTTCTCTTCCTGTGCATGGCCTTGGCGTGCCCTTTGCGGAGGTCACATAAGAGTCTTCTGGTGTCTGAGCAGTTCTTTTGACTCTGTTTCTCCAATCCTCAGGATTCTTTGGCTACTTTCCCAAACCCCATTTTCCAGGTTGAACGCTCATCTTCTCATATTGTTGGTGTCTTTTAACAGCTGCTTAGAATAGTTTACTAGTTTGTCCATGTCTTTGTTATACATTTAAACCAATCCACAGGATTCAGGAGTGTCTTAGATACATTTCCCTGACGTTCTCTTAGTTTTTGTTTATATTCGAATGAAGCATCTACTTATTCAAGAGAGCTTTTGAAATCAAATTAGACAATTTCAGATATTTTGCCCACCTTGGTTGATTGTCATGCTTGCTATAGTGGCACAAATAGGAATACCTCACAGGTAATATTAGAAAGCTTTCCGCTGAGTGTGTAAAAATTAAAGCAAGAGTGAAGGTTCTTAACCCTTTACTTACGTCCATTTGACTTTCCAAATAATAGAATATATTTAATCCTTTAACACTCACTGCATGCAGTGTCTTCCAAGACCCCTTGCACTTTGGAGAAGACATGCCTTTCTGGATGATGCATATAAATGTTAATTTTTTCATTAATATATTTCATTTCAGATAGTCATAAAAATTTCTTTTTAAAGTTTTCATTTAGCTCCATATTTGTATTTGTCATCATTAAATTTGGAGGGCTTGTTTTTTTCATGGGGAAAATGAAGTCACATTTGCAGAAATCATTTTAAAACCTGGGATTTAAAAATTATGGGATTGTGCGTATATTGTAGAAACCAGGGCTTCTAACCAGTTTGTTCTCTTTGGAACCCCTGCTGAGAACTTCTGAGAACCAACTAGTAGAGCGGTGGTTCTCAAAGTTTATTTTACATAAGAATCGCCTGAGGATCTTGTTAATCTGTAGATTCTGATTCAGTATATCTGGGGTGGAAATGCAAATTCTCAACAGGGGTCCAAACCAGAACAAACCAGTTCTAAGCTCTGGCAGAAACCTGCCATATTTGAGTTCTGTTTTTAAAGCTCTATCTGACTACTGTTTCCCCCAGGTAGAACATTAAGAAAAGTGTTCTTTCTCTTGCAAAAGAGTGATACTTTTCTTCCTTAATAGATACAGAGTTAATTGAACCAGTAAATGGAATTATTACACTTTCTGAGTTGGAGAACTTAAAACACACAAAGCTGGAAATAATAAAGCATTTTCTTTAGACATTTGTTATTTTGGGTAACATTGTCTGTCACGGGGTGCTGGTGGTTCTCCCTCCTCCTCAGTTCCCCTATCTTCTTTTTTAACATTAATGGTGTTTCGTAGTGAGTATTCGTTATAGAATATGCATGGTATGTACTGTTGCTAAGCAAGGCTTCACAGAGACTCTCAAATCTCAGACTAATTTTAAACCCAACAATTGGAAAGCCTTCTTTCTGGATCTACAGATAAATCATCTCTCTCTGATGCCCATACTCAACGGCAGACATTACTAATCGATCAGGCAGTGTTCCCAGCAGAGCCCAGATGTGCCCTCCTGATTCCTCTCAGTGCTGCCCTCTCTGCAAGCTGCCTCCACCCATCATGTCAAATTGGTACTCAGGATAAAATCTGTTTGTCGTCCTTGAATGAGAGTGTTTTCATTGAAGGTCTTCTTGTGGTCAAAACTGTACTGAAGGAGGTACAGAAAGTCCTTTCTTCTAGGAATTTAAATTTGTGGTAAGGAAGATTACTGCAGTACCAGGTAAAACCATAAGCAAAGTGCAGATAACAGCTTCTGTAATTAAGAGGACTCAGGCAATCATGTTCCTCCCAGGGAAATCCTGAGTTTCTCTGATTTTATCTGAAATCAGACTGTCTGTGGAACGTCTTTCTCGATTGTGGCAAAGCTGAGGGACTTATTTACTTTGTATTTTGATCAGGGACCAAGGTATAGATCAAATCAGCATTTAAAGTCAGTGTTTAGAAATGGAAGTCTAGCTGTGAAAGTATATCTTGGGGGGTCACTGGCTGCATTTGGCCCCAGAAATGCACATAAGCCTGGACGTGGTTAAAGTTTGAGTAATTCAGGATCTGCGATTAAATCCCATATAATTTAGTGACTTAGTGCAGCAATAAACCCTGGAACCTTCTGTTTCTGTATTTCTTCTCTGCAGGAATTAAGGGCAGATAGAAAGAAAGCAAACATGAATTAATTTGATTTTATGTGTTAAGCAGACATAATGAGCATCTGTTGGTGTGGTAGAAGTTGCCACCAATCTACATGAAAATGAATAATGCTGACATTAAAAGAAAAACCATTAATTATGTGGCTGAAATTGCAGATTTAAATCATTTCAGTGGTTTATGTTTACACACACAAGTCTCAGGTCCCTGCGTTTGTTGGACATTATGCGAAAGCCAAGATGGTGGAGAGTCTGAAGTATTCTGTCCCACCTATCTCAAGTGAAAATTCCTGGTGTCTCTTTCATTGACTTGCTCTTTCACTAAGTAATGTCATCTTTTCTCAGAAAGACTTAAAAGGCCTTTGTGTTTTCACTGGAATGAAATGGGTTTTCCCATCCCTTTTGATATCTGGGTACTTTTAATAGCCAGGCTTCACTCCTTGGCCATTTTTGAGGTAATTTTTGGGCACACTGGAGCCCACATACTCACTGGCAGCTCTTCAGCAGAAAATTCAAAGATCAGTTACCAGGAATTCCAGATGTCCTGATATGGGAGGTCAAGCAAATAATACCAAATACCAGTTACATAAGCATTTCCTTGGACGATAAAGTTGCTGTTCTCTTCAGGCTAAGCGTACCCTTTCCAGTGAGCTAATGTGACTCCCTGTCACGTTGGGTTTCTAAATCTTTAGGACTATGCAGTTGAAATGTGAAAGGCAGAAAAATCATTAAAAAACAAAACAGAATTTATAACATTTGTTAGAAAAATAAAATTGCTGATAATTGCTGCTGTAATGTTTGCATACAATAAAATACCAAGTCAGATTTTTATCCATGAGAAAAATTGTTTTGAAATAATTTTAAGAATTTTATTTAAAAAATTTGGGCCTCGTGTGCAGAGAGCTGAGTTTTCACACTCTTCTGTTCATGGTATATTATCTTTGTTGGTTTCTTTGGTTTGTTTTATTCTACTTCATTATTTTTCTCCTTCACCGTGATTCCATTCTTTTATTCCCAAAGATCCCCCGGTAATATTTTTAATAAACCTGAATATTTTAGAGCTGTAGATCATTTTTTAATCTACTCCATCATTCAAATCTGTCCATGTTTCTCTATGGATATCTTGTTCATTGCTTTTGATTGCTGCATGGTGCTCTATGCATCCACCCATCCTATTCTACCTACTAGTTCCTGCAGGGAGGGGCACCTTGTTTGTCTATAACCTGCTGCTCCACACATGGTACTGTCCTGAGCATCTTCGTACCTGTTACCTTATGGATCTTTATATCTAAAAGATATGTGTGCGCACATGTGTCTCTGTGTGTGTGTGTTTCTGTATGTATCTATCCATCAGTCCAAAAATGGGTTTCTTGAATTTCTGGTGAAGTGATGAATTTAATAAAGGTCATGAGTTAATGAATTTGGTCGATTAATGAATTTAAATTGCTGGGACGCCTATATCATTCTATACCAGCATCATCTGTATATGAAGACTCACATGAGCTTACCAGTACTTCACACTGCCTGGCGTCCTCATTTTTGCCAACCTAGTGAGTATAAAATGGTAGCTTTCTCTTTTATTTTTTCTTTCTCTGGTTGCTAGTGAGCTTGAGCATCATTTGATATCATTAATTTTCAGTGTTTTTTCCCTTCCCGGAAAATGCCTGTTCAAATCTGTTCCTGTTTTTTAAATAGTTACTGCGTAGTTACCGTGTTTTTTTAACTGTGATAAAGTTTAGACTGAAGGCATCTTCGCTGTACTTGGCATGTGGGCTGTGACCGTGAGTTACCACCTGGGATTATACTAGCATTTCTTTTTGTCTTTTAACAACCAAAAGCGTTGCTTGTGTCAGCGTAGTTGCTTCCAAACTGCTTTTCCCTCATAATCGCCTGCCTCCCTGCAATGAGGCCAGAGGAAACTTGAGCAAATTCAACCAAGTCTCTGCTTTGCCTAAAACCTGTGGTGGTCTCCATCGGTGCATTGGAGGAAGGTCTAAATCTTTGCTAGGTCTCGTCCCTGCCCCCACCCCATGATTTAGTCCCTGACTCCAGTCATCCCCTCCTTCTGTGTCCTAGCCTCAGGAGATGTCTTCCATATCTTTCCCGTGCCTTCTCTAGACTCACCATGTGCTGTGCCCTCTGTCTGAATGGCGGCCTTCCCTCCGTCCCCTTTTACATGGGCACTGTCTGCCCTTCAAGTATCTTCAGAATGTCTTCAGGAAAGCCCTCCTTGGCTAGGTTAAGCCTCCCTGTGTCCCCCAGGGCAGCTTTTACTTCCTTCTTTGAAACTTTCTTCACCTACCATATTTAATAAATTCTTTGTTTAAAGACAAAAAGATGGAGGAGAAGAGGCAAAGGAGAGGCATCTTCATGAACTCCACGAAGGCAGCGTTAAGCCTTTGTTTCTCCTCCTGTATCCCGAGCTTCTAGCTAAACACTTGAAACAGAAGTGTAGTTATTATTTGTTTGCTGTCTGACTGGGGGATAACAAGTGCATACGCAGTAAACGCTAATTCCACCACTTTGACTTCATGTCTCGCTTTTGCTCAAACATTTAGGCCTATTTAGGGTTCTGCTTTTTATATTTACTATGTAAATATATTTGGTTGCTTTTTTCTTGTAGACTGAATGAATATACGTAAATACGTTTCTCTTTGTTAACATTATCTGCAAGTTTATTTTTAAAAGGGGATGTTCTGCACCTTATTAGCTTAGTATCATACTGTGCTGCTGGGTCATGGTGTGTATAACTGTGCCCCTATTTTGAAACATTATTTCCAATTTCATTATGTTATAATGAAATGTAATATTTCTTGGGGTAAACTAATTTCTTTTTTCTCCCAAGTTATTTGTTTAGAATTACTACTTTTGAGCAGTCTTCATTAAAGGCTGCTAGATTGTTTAGGAAGATTGAAGTTGGTTGCATTGCTAGGCAGTGCATACCTGTTTATCTGGAGCTCCACCAAAATTGAGTTTTATAATTTCATTGTATTTTAATAGCTCTGAAGTGTAACTTTAATGTTGTTTCAATTTGCGTTTCTTTAACTGCTGGTAAATCTGTGCATTTTTCACCAGGATGATTTCCGCCCTTAATTTCCTCAGTTGAAATTGTTAGTGTGCATCTTGTGATGTCCTCCTAAGGTAATCCTGTTTTTGTGAGCAGTTTAAGGAGCAAGTAGTCAGGATCTTGTCTAAACGCTTAATATTGTACAATTTGGAAGTATTGTTGGAGCCTCACGGGATTTGATATACAACAATGTAGAGTCAGCTTCAGAAATACTATGCTTCATTAATAATGCCCATTTTAATGTCATCATGGCCTCTTGTTGCTGTTATTGTTAGGTGCCATTGAGTTGATGCCAACTCTTGTCTACCCCATGTGACAGAGTAGAAATGCCCCATAGTGTTTTCTAGGCTATAATCTTTACAGGAGCAGATTTCCAGATCTTTCTCCTGTGGAGCTCCTGGGTGCGTTTGAACCAACAACCTTTCCGTTCATAACGGAGCGCTTAACTGTTGTGCCACCAAGGTTCCTACCAGTGCTAAAACCAAACCAAAACAGTAACAGATCTCTTCAGTTGGGTGAGAAATTGTTCATTCACCAAGAAGGCAGGAATTCATGTGATAGAGAGTATGTTGTCTTGGCTCCCTTTTAAATTTAAAAGTTGTTCATTGATTTGCATTGCAGAGTGTCTCTGCATCATTTAAAATTAGGCTTTGCTTACTGAACTCAAACTGCATAGCTTCACTTAAGCATGACTCAGTTACCCTTTGATGTAAAAGAAAAATAATGAGCGAAGAAAAAAATCCATCAGAATTTATTATGATTGATTCTGGCACACAGAAGACTGGCAATTTTTTCCAAAACTTTCGTGGCTGTTTTTTGATCTTTTGCCTTTTTGTTTGATATACTTGAATACTCAGCATAGTTTTGATATTTAATTCCCCTTATTCTTGTCAATTGGGAGCTAGGTTTGGGAGATTGGCATTTCTTTATTCTCTAAGCGGTTAAGGGTTCCTTCTAAAGCATTTAAATTATGCAGCTCCTAGAGTCATTCCAAGAATGGCTTGATAGGGGTTTTTTTTTGGTTTACTGGAACGAAGCGGACAGCATGGATTTGCATCAAGTCATAGCTTGATGTTTAGGTTTTAATCGTTTTTCCCACCATTCTTAAAATCAATACCCCCCCCCCCCCCAGTTTCTTTTCTGTGTCGATTTTCCTCATGTTGAAAATAGCATGAACTTTTCCACGGGAAGGGCTGCAGTGGACAGTTGGGCAGGATGCTCACAGTGTAAGAGAACCAACCAACGAGGCAAATGGCGGCTGCAGCCCAGAGCAAGGGGCACCTTTTTCTTATCTGCGCTAAGGAGCTTATGAGCCATCAGCCACCTTGTGGATGTGTGACTTTAGTAGTTGCTCCGAGTTTTCTAGGTCTGGTATTTCTATAAGGATTTCTTTTTCTTTGTCTTTTTATAATCTTGTTTTTGTGGTCTTCGAGAAGGGATTTCAAGTGGTCTGTGCCTTTTTTTTTTAACTGTTTATAGCATATTCCCTAATAAACCTGCCCGCTCGGCTGGCTCAGTGCCATGCATTGACTTAACCCAAAGTGAGTGAGCCCCACTGTGGACTAACGTCTAAGGGGAAGTTATCCAGCTCTTGGTTTTTCACACCAGCTTTGCCTCACCAGTGTCCACGTCTGGTTTTCCGAAGCCCTGTGAACGTAGAGGCATATGGTCTCAGAGAAGAGGCTCAGCCCTCAGAGATTAGTACTTTGCTAAAAGTCTTCTTTTACGTCTGTGCCATGACAATGGGAAAACTCTCCCCCTCTTCCATCCTAATTGATTGCATTTCGCAGCCGAGTCACAAAGGCTGTGGTTGTAGTTCCCATCACAGCGGAGACCTTGGGTGATGAAGGTACCTTTCTTCTTATCAGCAGCTCTTCTGCAGCTCCTATCGTGGGTGGAACAGGACTTCAGGAGGATGGTCCTTCAATGCCATCATGATCAGAACTCAGATGAAGGTCAAAATGAAGATACCACTGGTCCACAGGCCTGCTTTTTCACTTCTTTGACCTACTCTTCCTGTGCTGTTGTTGTTAATAACCGCCATTGAGCTGGCCCCCAACTCACGGCGACCCCATGAACAACGAAATGATACTCAGTCCGGTTCTGAGCCATGCTCATGATCTGTTTCGGATTGGACCATTGTGATCCTTAGGGATTTCACTGGCTGGTTTTCAGAAGTAGATCACCAAGCCTTTCTTCCTAGTCCGTCTTACTTTTGAAGCTGTGCTGAAACCCGTTTAGCATCATAGCAACACGAAAGCCTCCACTGACAACAGGTTGTGGCTACACATGAGGTGCCTTGCCCGGGAGTTGAACTTGGGTTTCCTATGTGGAAGGGGAGAATTCTGCCACTGAGCCTCTGTTGCCCTCTTTCTTGTGATAAAACCCATCGACTTCGAGTCGATTCCAACTCATAGAAACCCTAAAGGACAGAGTAGAACTACCCCATGGGGTTCCCAAGGCTGTAAATCTTTATGGAAGCAGACTGCCACATCTTTCTGCCATGAAGCACCGACCTTTTGGTTACTGCCATGTGCTTTATCCACTGCGCCACCAGGGCTCCTTATTCTGTGATAAAAGGGGTTAATTTTACTTGCTATAGTATTCCTTCTTCGTGGTTCTTGTTGGCTGCTGGATTCAGATAGAAAGTTCACTGATGTTATTGGAGATGGATCTTCTGGTTTAAGACTCAGTTCAAATCCATCCCCACTGGGGACTTTAACTTTCTGCTCCCTGCTTGTTTCTAGAGGAGTGTGCTGGAGACTTTCCTCCATAGCTTCTTGCCATCTGCTAGTTGCCAGTGAGTGACTGTGTCTCCTCCTGCTAGGAACACAGCAGTGCAGGAGGCAGAATTTGCCTCTCCCCTTGTATTACTGTCCCAAGCTTAAGCATCTGTAAGTATTTTTTATACGTTAGTCAGAACGGTCTTTGTCTTCACGAATAAAGATGTTGTTCTGAAATGACATGAGTTTTTCCTCTTTGATATGAATTGTCTGCCTGATTTCATTAGCTCAGTGTTCTTCCTAGCTTATTACCAAGGAAGTTGAATGTGGATACTAAAAAGCAGGTGTGATTAACTTGCTCTATAAGTAATTTAACCTACAGAAAAAGGACTGGGTGGATACTCAGAAACCTCATCAGTTATTCTTAGGTCCCCTCTGAAGAGGAGAGTTGGAATGGGCAGGGAAGAAGATATGAGCTTTGTAAGAGGTGAATTGTATGTTTCTCCAAGTTTTACCATACTGTTTGACTCTTGATAATTTATGACTTATATATGTTGTTTAAAATTATGGTAAAAATATGTATGACAAATTTGCCAATTCAACATTTTTTCCAGGTACAGCTCAGTGAGGCGGATCACACCAATCACACTATGCAGCCCTCACCCATATCTCTTGCCAAATTTTCATCTCCAACTTATACAGTGATTTTTAAGCGGCCAAATTTCTTTAAAATCATTTTAAAATAAATAGCTCATCAATAATTCTGCATTTCTTCTCATTCTGAGCGTGTCCTGAAGCAGGGCAGTCTTTGGAAGCACTTTTCCTGTTCTCTGTCTTCTGAATACTTCAGAAATCCACTCTCATTTCTCTGCTGTTGGCCTGAGTATGGCAGAGGCGGGGAGCTGAAGTGAAATCCTGACCAGTGTAGGAGGGTTCACGTTTCTTTGCTGTTTTGAGCAAGAGATGGCTTCAAGTTAGAGGAAGGCATCGTTCTGTAAATAGAGATGCGGAGCGTGCCTTGTTTGTCATTATCCAATTAGTCTCTGGCCTCTTTCTAAAGATCAGCACAATAAAGGTTGGGAAACTTCATTTCGAAGCTGTAGTTTGAACCTTTGCTGAGCGAGGCCTGATGAGGACATTATTTTTTCCCCTCCTGTTTTCAGTACTTTGGAAAATGTTTATATCTGATTATTTTTCAGATGCTCTATGGAAATGGAAGTTAATTTTTAATAACAGCCCTAAATCTTAGGGGATATTATTAGAGTTTACAAAGCATCATATTATCGCTTGATTTAAAGTCAAATGCCTGAATCTGAATAATACAGGAAACATCAAATACTGACACTGGATTTAAGACAGCTTGGCTTTCACTTGGAATTCGGAGGTGTACAGCACAAATACTTGCAGCCCACCCCTGAATTAATGTGTCAGGGCCTGGGCGACTTGGCACATATGAGGGAAAGGAGTCAGGTCATCGATTCGACTGTTGTTCATTCTTGTGACCAGAAGATATACAGAACGCTGTCAGGTCAGACGTGAATAGTACGGCAGCTTAATCCCTAGGCTCAAATGGAATTGGTTGCGTTTGCCCTGGGAGAAGTTTTAATTTCCCCTTCAGTCAGAAAGCTGAAGAAACATTCTCATCTTGAGCCATTCAAAGCTGGCTGTATTTCTTTCTTTGTTGGCATTTGTCAATCGACCTTTTCACGGTGTTCTAGACTTATTTTTGGCTGTGTGTATGGAGCTGTAACGTTTAATGACAGTATCGTTTGATTCAGAAATAAGGCAGTGTTGTTGAAAATTACTTTAGTAAGAGAATTATCATATTTATAAACTAATTTGGAAAATTCTGATTTTAGTGCTGAGTGGTACGCAAGAGACCATCTATTTCGACCCTCCTGTGCTTTACAGAAGTGGTTTCTAGAGGGGAAGCCGTGGTAGGACTGTACCGAGAAGAGAATCTCACTCACAAATTGGGCACGTTTCTCTGGGTTCTGTAGTATAAGATGGTGATGGTTTAGGTTGAAGATGGAGTTTCGTAGATGCCCCTTAGTTATTTCTCTTTAAATCTGTGTAAACAGAAAAGTTATTAGAAGTATACATTATTATCAGGTATTCCTAATTGCTAACTTGTATCGAACTCTATACTTATTCAGAATTCCTATATATACTTAATTCTCCTAACAGCTGTGTGACCTGTAGGAACTATTACCATCTCCATTTTAAAAAAATAAAGAAATTGAGATGTAGGAGTATTAAATAACTTGCCTTGAGGTCTTCTAACTAGTATGTGGTAGATCCATTCCAAATCTCACACGTTTAATCACTGTTTATAAAACCGTAGCCAGAGCTTTTATATGTTTAAACGTTATGTCATTCCGAAAATGTCAAAATAATGAAACCAAAGAGATGGTGAAGGATGCCCATTGTCATAGCTCATTTTTACTTGTGTTCTTTGCCGTTCTCCCAGTAAGCCTTTGACCTGTCTTTGTCCCAGCGATGTAGGGGCTGGAATCTTCTGGAATCAGCTGCACTGGCCGATGGCAGATGCATTTTGAGTCAAGGTGGCAGCCAGTGCTTTTTGGGTCCCCCGCAGCTGTTGAGACAATACAAATCTGTGCGGTGGAGGTCTGCCAACTTCGACTCCCGCCTCCTCGTTATGCTCCAGGAACTAGCGCTTTCCACAAACCTCCTGCCCTGCGGAGGCTCACATCAGTGCATTGCTATGTCAGACTGAATAATTCGCAGCATTTAGCACTTAAATTGGCTCACTGCAGACAATCCAATTAGAATAAAGTCTATTATCGTTTGGTACCTTGGAATGAATTGGAGTTTTACGTGATGAACATGCACGGTGCCTGGCAGTTGCTTTGCTCTAACTCATCTTCGTCTTGCAGGTCCTTTGTGTCCTGCTAACGTGACGCTCTGCCATGGTGTGAACCATGTATGAAGTTTAGTGGCACACCTTTCTCCTGCAAGCTTTCTTTTGACATGCCAGTATTTGGAGGCTTCTGAGAGCTAGCCAAACACATCTTAGATTCTCAGTTAGATTTCCTGTTAACAAGAGATATTTAATTTAGGTTGCTTTTCAAGTTGAAGTCAAGAATCCAAGCAGGCATGGGAGAAAGAAGGTGGCGGCATCCTGCGACCAGTAGCACACACAGCTTAGAGATTAGTAGCATTGAAGTGTGAAGTAAGAAGCAGTTTATAGAACTCATTTTTTTCCCCGTAACGTATCCAATGATAAATGAGAAGAGAGGTAGGGAACAGGGCAGAGGCTGGTGGTAGACACAGGATCTGAGGGAGATGCTAAACAGAAATCCTTTGGTTGAATCCAGGATGGAATGATGGCTTCTAGATGTGGTGGTGGATTTGTGATCAGAAATTTTGATGTTCATATGAAAATGAGGCATTACTGGGAGACTAACTCAGAAAGAAGGGGGCCCTGGTGGCGCAGTGGTTAAGTACCCGGCTGCTAAACAGAAGGTCGGTGGGTCGAACCCACAAACTGTTCTGTGAGGGGGAAAAGACCTGCCAATCTGCTCCTGTAAGATTACAGCCTTAGAAACCCTCTGGGACAGTTCTACTCTGTCCTGTAGGTTTGATATGAATCAGAATCAACTCGACAGCAGTGGGTTTTAACTCAGATAGAAATGAGAATTAAGGACAAGTCGTTCCTAACGGATGTCAGAGGATACAGATACACTTAAACTCACCAGGTTTATTAATGAGACGTGATGAATGACTGACAGGGTATTTTTGAACAATTACCCTTAGATACTCGATCGCACGCTGAAAGAAGGAGGAAAAAACCCTTTGGGTCTTGGAATCAGCAGAACCGAGTTTGACATTCAGCTCTATCGTTTTTCAAGTGTGTGACCTTGAGGCACACTAATATTTCTTTCTGAGCCTCATAAAAAACGAGTATCATATCCCCCTAAACGAGATAGTAGTGAGGATAGGAAGTCTTATGTAAAAGCCACTTGTATTTAGTAAAATCCGTAAATGATGTCTGTTTATTTACTTCAACTTTAAGCTCAGAAATCACATGGACAGACAATCGCCTCCGTTACTCAGTTAAGAGTTTGAAAAGGCTTTGAGTTAGATGCCATGATGGATTGATGAGGGACTGGGAACGTTCCTGCCAGCCATTGAATATGGCAGTGGTTTAAGTCCTCTCTCTCTACCTCTTCTTCCTCTAGTGTCTGGCATACGTATTATGTCCCCAGCCAAATGATCCTCAGTGATTTCTCTGACCTCATTTCTTGGGGAAAGCATGGTTCTGTAAACATCCTTTATCCTTCTGTAAATGGTGTTAATGGCTTCTTGAGGCCAACCCAGTGGTTGTGAGTGGGAATGAGAAGCCTCTGCATTATTCTCCCACGCTGTAGTAGGACCAGCTGGCTTCTCACTTAGTTCTCAGGGGCAGACTTGCTCCCAGAGATCAGGGCATCGACTCTTCTTGCCCTTCCCTGCATCTGAAGTGAGACCTGGACTAGACTGTGCTGTTCTTGGCAAGCACGCCTTCCGGGCTGCAAACCAAACGGCAGTGCTATTTGTTACATGAAGTCTCGCCTGCAGGTACTCACTCATCTTCTTCCTTCCAGGTGCGTGCGGGGATGGGGGGGTGGTACAGATGTGGATGATAGTGCATGGTTGAATGAGAGAGTGTTCGGGGTCTCCCCAAAGTAAGGGTGTGGCAGAAGGAACAGGACACCTTTATTCTGTTACAAATGGAGGGCAAATCAGAAGATAAGAGAGTACCCAGGTGGCACTCGGAAGTGAGTGCATCCCTCTGCATCCACATGGCTCTGCCCGGACTCAGCTGGTGTCTCTTGCTTGATGGTGGACATGAATCCAAAGGGGGCTTTACCCACATCCCTGGGTGATACAAACAGTTAACACACTCGGCTGATAACCGAAAGGTTGGAGGTTCAAGTCCACCTAGAGGCACCTTCGAAGAAAGACCTGGCAATCTACCTCTGAAAAGCCAACCACTGAAAGCCCTGCGGAGCACAGTTCTGCTTTGACACACGGGAGGTTACCATGCATCGCAATTGACTGGACGCAAATGTTTTTTTTCCCTGTTAGGACAGAGGGGGCAACTGTTCCATCAAGGGAGCAGGTTGGTCACTGAGTGGTTTTGAGCTGCCAATTTGTGTTCCCTAGGGAATCATGGTGACATCCAATCTTAGGAAGGATTTTCTCTGTTTCGTTTCTCTTCTAAGGGATGAGTTTCTCTGATTCATTTATCTCTGGACCTACTAGTCCACTAATCTACCTGTCCACCTAGTGTAACAAATCAACGTTTTAAAGGAAAAAGCTCCAAGAGTTGGATAAAAAATAGTTACATGTTTCCCTTCACCTATCCCTTTTCATGGAGCCCTGGTAGCACAATGGTTAAGCGCTTGGCTGCTAACCAAAATGTCAGTGGTTCAAACCCCACCAGTAGCTCCAAGGGGGAAAAGATCTGGCTATCTGCTTCCATAAAGATTACAGCCTAGGAAACCCTATGGGCAGTTCTACTCTGTCCTGTTGGGTTGCTGTGAGTTGGACTTGACTCTACAGCACACAATAACAATCCCTTTTCAACTCTGCAGCTTGTTCATAGGAAACAGGCCCAGGCATCTTTACTGAACCCACTTAAGAGCAGTGAGCGGTCATTCCTGCCTGTTTATCCTATCACTTACTCAGCATGAGAAGAAGAAAAATATCATTACTTAGAGCTGTTGAGGTTCCAGGCTCCAGTTTAGAAATTCTCGTGATTCTCACCCATAACCAGGAGGTGTTGGAAGTATAAAACTAGCCTGCGTTCTGGCAACAGAGGTAGTCTCAGAAGAAGAGGCTGAACAGAGGGAGCTGTTCCCTGAGTGAGGAGGTGCTTTCCTGGGTGAGGAGATCATGCCTGCTTGGACCTGTCCCCACGTCTGTTCTAGAACAAACCCTTCTTCCCTTAACAGATGTGCTTTCCAGAACGTTTGCAGGCACCGTGTCTCTGGGAGGCCAGGCCAGGAATGTTCTATATCTCACCACTTCCCGGCTTCCCCCAAACGTGTGAATGCATGGTTTGTATGTGTAAAAGCTTTTGCTGCCTGTTGTTTTAATATTTGTATGTCTCCATTTTAAGATAGACATATTTTCATATTTTAACATCTTTGAAATAAGTATGCTTCTTTAAAAAAAAAACACTGATGTGCTATTCATTAAAGGAATTGCAATATCCAAAAAAAATTTGATGGTGCATTTAGTAATGATGAGTTTTAAAACATTGTGTATTAGATTTGGAGAAATATGGTATTTTTCTTTTGCTTTTCCTGTTCAATTGTCAGACACCCCCCACACTCCCCCCCATCCCAGAAAAAGCTTCCTTTTTTTTTCATTGGACACAACAAAACCTGGCTTACAGTGGGCACTTGAGTTGCAGATAGTCTGAATGAAGGTCTCATCAGGTCAGGTTCTAAGAAAATTCTTTAAAGTCAATTTCTTTCTCTTTTCTTTTTCCTCCTCTGTTCCTCTTCCGTCTTTTCCATTCTTGTGCCCTCCCTCCCTCCCTCCCTCCCTCCCTCCCTTCCTCCCTCCCTCCCTCCCTCCCTCCCTTCCTCCCTCCCTCCCTTCCTTCCTTCCAAAATGAACAGGTTACTTATCTGGGTTCAGGAAAGTTTTGTTTGGTTCTGTGATTCTGAGCATTTGGATGCTGGTAAAGAAATCTTGCTGACAAGCTAACTGGAGAAAACAAAATGAAGGAACGAGCAGGTCCCTAAGGTGTTACAAAGGACAGCGGCCCCAGACCTGAAATGAAAAACATCGAGCTGGGATGTAATGGATAATGAGACGGATTGTTAGCGCCGGCCAGGGGTTATTAGTGGACTCTGTACTTGCAGGTCAGAACCGTGGTTTCCTTCCATAAAGTCTTCCAATAAGGCAAAAAGAGTCTACGCACACTGAGCCTAATTAAACCCTACCTTCACATTTACATGCGTCCGCTTCCTTGCGATTCCACAGCCTCTGTGTGTTTAACACGGTAAATTAAGCATCCAGATCTGTGTTTGATTGTATGAAGCATGACCCTAGGTTCAGCGTAAAGGAAGCTCTTTCTAAAATGTAAATTTTGCTCAGTTGGTCGACATGGTGGCAGTTGTTGGGCCTCCACAGGTATGTGCTGGTATTCAGCCTCCTACTTCCAAGGGAAAGTGAGCTGCAGGTAGGACTCTTCTTCACGCCCTCAGGGAGGCTGGGGAGGAGAGGAACCTGAGCTCAGCCAGTGGGTAGGGGTGCAGAGGGACACAGACGTGTGTGTGTGTGTGTGTGTGTGTGTGTGTGTGTGTGTGTGTGTGTGTGTGAGTGTGTGTAGAGGTAGAGGGGCACAGACATGTGTGTGTGTCTGTGTGTAGGGGTGCAGAGGGGCACAGACATGTGTGTGTGTGTGTGTAGAGGTAGGGGGCACAGACGTGTGTGTGTGTAGGGGTGCAGAGGGACACAGACGTGTGTGTGTGTGTAGAGGTAGAGGGGCACAGATGTGTGTGTGTGTGTGTGTAGGGGTGCAGAGGGGCACAGACGTGTGTGTGTGTGTGTAGAGGTGGGGGCACAGACGTGTGTGTGTGTGTGTGTAGGGGTGCAGAGGGACACAGACGTGTATGTGTGTGTGTGTGTGTATGTAGAGGTAGAGGGGCACAGACGTGTGTGTGTGTGTAGAGGTAGGGGGCACAGACGTGTGTGTGTGTAGGGGTGCAGAGGGACACAGACGTATGTGTGTGTGTGTGTGTAGAGGTAGAGGGGCACAGACGTGTGTGTGTGTGTGTAGAGGTAGGGGGCACAGACGTGTGTGTGTGTGTGTAGGGGTGCAGAGGGACACAGACGTATGTGTGTGTGTGTGTGTGTGTGTGTAGAGGTAGAGGGGCACAGACGTGTGTGTGTGTGTGTGTGTGTGTGTAGAGGTACAGAGGGGCACGGACGTGTGTGTGTGTGTGTGTGTGTGTGTTTAAGGGTGCATGGGGCCATAGGAGCATAGATGTGTGTGTGTGTAGAGGTACAGAGTGGCACAGATGTGTGTGTAGGGGTGCAGAGGGGCACAGAGATGCGTGTGTGTGTAGAGGTACAGAGGGGCACAGACGTGTGTGTTGTGTATGTGTGTGTGCGTAGAGGTGCACAGGGGCCATAGGAGCACAGAGGGGCACAGATGTGTGAGAGTGTGTGTGTGTGTGTGTGTGTGTGTGTGTGTGTGTGTGTGTGTGTGTGCATAGAGGTGCACAGGGGCCATAGGAGCACAGAGGGGCACAGGCGTGTGTGTGTGTGTGTGTGTGTGTGTGTGTGTGTGTGTGTGAGTGAGTGAGTGTTATTATTGCAGGACCAAAAGGGTCTCTCTCCAGAAGTCCTCTGGAACATGCTTCCTCCCCACTCCCTCTCCCCCACCCTCTAGGCCTGTAAGTTGATCCTTTGTTCAGTTTAGATCTCTGCTCACCCAGTAAGCCTCTCTAAAGCAGTACTTTGCTCTGGCTTTCTTCATTTACCCCCCTTCCTTTAATTTTCTTCATTAAAAATAATGCTCACCAGCTGCTTTATGTTTGTTGTCTCCCTGTCCGCATTAGAATTTAACTCTTTGAATCCTATTGTAGAGTCCCTGAGTGGTGCCGACAGTTAACATGCTAACCCAAAAAGTTGGATGTTTGGGTCCACCTAGAGGTGCCTCAGAAGAAAGGCCTGGCATTCTCCTTCTGAAAAATCAGCCATTGTAAACCCTAGGGGAAAAGATTGTTAAAAATAAATAAATAACATGGAATGAAAATAAATAAGTAAACAAGGGTGTTTGGAAAGGCAAAAGAAAACCCTGTGGAACAGTTTCTCTCTCACACAGGACGTGCATGGGGTCACTCTGAGTTGGAGTCGACTCAACAGCACCTGGTTTTACTGGTACCCTACTGATTGCCCCGTGCCTAGAGCTTAGTAAAGGAGCCCTGGTGGTGCGGTGGTAAAGCGCCCGGCTGCTAACTGAAAGGTCAGCTGTTCAAACCCACCAGCCGCTTCCTGAGAGAAAGATGTGGCCGTGTGCTTCTGTAAAGATTACAGCCTTGGAAAGCCCGTGGGGCAGTTATGTTCTGTCCTGTACGGTCCCTGTGAGTCGGAATTGACTCAAGGGCAACAGGTAGAGCTTAGTAGGTAGTGATTAAAATTCAGCAAATTAATTAATGTTGTCACATCAGTTCAGTCTTTTTCATAATTTGAGTCCTTTACCTGTATCTGGTTTTTTTTTTTTCCAAACATGGCAAAGCAGTCTCTGTTTTGCAGGTGTATTGATTGAGGCTCTGAGCTTTGTAATGATAAGGAATGGCTTCAGAATCGCGCTAAGAGTGAACTGAAAGATACATGATATTTGCTGTCCTGCTATTTCATTACTTGCTGAATAATGTCAGCAGGGTTTCCCCAGAGCAGAGGCCTCGTGTCCAAGCTGTCTGATTCTTATTCATGTTTCCTTAGGAAGAATTTCCAGAGTCTGCCTTCAATGGATTCTTAATTGTTCAGCTTATATATTGGTAGTAATATCCTTTCAGGTACAGATAAATAATAGTGTTCAGGTGGGAGAGGGAAAATGGCTGGGAGAGACGGAGACACACACACGCAGGTGGTGAGGGGTCCATTTGGGCAAATACAGAAAACAAAAGGTTCAGTATCAAAATAGTGTGAGGCACTACAGGGGAAGTCAGCACAACTGGACTAAACCTAAGCTAAGAAGTTTCCTGAATACAACCAAACACATCAAGGGACAGAGTAGCAGGGGCAGGGGTCTGGGGACCATGCTTTCAGAGGACATCTAGGTCAATTGGCATAACAAAGTTTATTAAGAAAATGTTCTGCATCCCACTTTGGTGAGTGGCGTCTGGGGTCTTAAAAGCTTGCAAGCGGCCATCTAAGATGCATCAATTGGTCCTAACCACTTGGAGTAAAGGAGAACGAAGACTACCAAAGGCACATGGAAAGTATTAGCCCAAGAAACAGAAAGGGCCGCATAAACCAGAGACTTCATCAGCCTGAGACCAGAAGAACTAGATGGTGCCCGGCTACCACCACTGACCGCCCTGACAGGGAACACAACAGAGAGTCCCGGATGGAGGAGGAGAAAGGTGGGGTGCAGAACTCAAATTCTAGTAAAAAGACGAGACTTAATGGTTTGATTGAGACTGGAGGGACCCTGGAAGACATGGTCCCCGGGCTCTCTGTTAGCCCAAAACTAAAACCGTTCCCAAGTCCAACTCTTCGTACAAAGACTGGACTATGGGACGTAAAATGATACTCGTGAAGAGTGTGCTTCTTAGCTCAAGCAGATACATGAGACAAAATGAGCAGCTCCTGTCTAGAGGCGAGATGAGAAGGCAGAGAGGGTCAGGAGCTGGTTGAATGGACGTGGGGAATCCGTGGTGGAAAGGAGGAGTGTGCTGTCACAATATAGGGAGAGCAAGTAGGGTCACAAAACAATGTATGTATACATTTTTGTATGAGAGACTAACTTGAATTTTAAAACTTTCACTTAAAGCACAGCAATAAAAAAACAAAGTAGTGTGTGAGGAAAGACAGTTAAATTTTAAAGAGGGTAAAAGTTGGTCATATATTTCAATGTTTTTAAATCTATTCCCTTTTAAAAAGAAACAACAATGTATTCGTTACCGTCTGTTAAGTACTCACCTCATTCAATGTGTAAGAGAGATTTTATTGCACCTGTTTTGTGGATTTGAAAATCGAGGCTCTGATTCCACAGCCCACGTGTATTTTTAATCTCTTTGGTATATGCTCCAAAATACAGTAGAGGGAATGTATCAATGGCTAGTTTTACCAAGGAAACTATTCGTCTTTGAAGATAAGTAGTAAGCATCCATTTCCAGCACACTGTTGCTGTGAGATCGTTTTCTAAAAATGTTTGAAGGTATCTTTAAGGTCTCTGGGGTAGCTTTTATGCTACAGGAAGCTGGATCTTTTACTTCCTTTGCCGTTCCTTCCTTTAGTCAAAATTTATGTTTACTTTTGGCCTCGCCAAAGGCTGGCCCCTATTGTGAGTTCTCTGTGAGCGATGGACGGAGCTCAGTTGGCAGACAGCAGGCAGCCCACCCTGCGCTTTGCCACAGCTCTGGTGGTCCCGGCAGATTCTGACCTGGACTTCCAGGTCTCAGAGGCCGCTGCTTCTGGATATGGCTGTCCAGATTTGGAAACTTGATTCTGTCCTGCTGTGAGCTGCAGTGGAGTGGAGGAAGGAAATGGAGTTTGTGGAGGATGAAAGACCGGCTATTGTTATTACCAGGAGGCTATATAAAGTGCTGTCATTTTTAGCGCATTCTAAATGCCTTGTACGGAGGAGCCACAGAAGGGAACGGAAACTTTGAAATGTCCTGATAAAATGTATGAGCTTAATTACAGTTCGCACAAGCTTACTAGCATCTCCTATGTGCCAGTTTGGTGCTAAGTACTAGAATATAGTCATGAACAGGATAGTTAAGGAGTCTGCCATCCAGCAGGGAAGACAGCTGTTGAAGAAGTAACTGCTCATGTTGTAAATGCAGCAGAGGAGTGGGGGGAGATGGAATGAAACACATGGGAAGGTCATTTAATTATCTCAGCCAGAAGTTGGCAAACTTTTTCTGAAAATGACCAGACAGTAAATATTTTAGGCTTTGTGCGGGCCATGTCATAGAAATTCATAGTAACCCCTCAGGACAGAGCAGAACTGTCCCATAGGGTTTCCAAGGCTGAAATCTTTACGGAAGCAGACTGCCACATCTTTCTCCCAAGGAGCGGCTGGTGGGTTCAAACTGCCCACTTTTCAGTTGGCAGCTGCGTGCATAACCACTGCACCACGAGGGTCCCTGTGGGTCGGAATCGACTCCATGGCAGTGGGTTTGGTTTCTTGTTTTTGTTTTTTTGGTGTGCCATGTAGTCTGTGCTGCAGCTCCTAGGCTTTGCTCGATCGCGTGGTATCAGCCTCGGACGATATGTGAAGGAACGGGAGTGCTGACCCCATTTTGGTTCTTTTCCTGCTTTCTGCCGGCTGACCTCTGGGTGTGTTGTCTTCCATCCCGGTCAGTTCACGGTTCTAAGATGACTGATTTCATGTACCCTACTCTCACATGGCAGAGTCCAAAGCAGGAGCTACAGGGAGGGAACGATTTTCTCCTCACAAGACTTGCTCTGTTTATCAACCCAGCAGACTTCCCCTTCAAAATCAGTGGCTGGAGTTGGCTCTCCAGTCTGGGCAGGGGGACTAGGATTACCGTGATTGGCTGGGCCCAATCACCACTGTCCCTTGGGGTGGAGCACATTGCTGTTAAGAAAAAAAAAATCAAGGTTCTTTCAGCAAGGAAGAGAGAGAGGGTGGCTGTTGGTGAGGTAACCAGCGGTGTTTCCATAGGAACCGAGCCCCTGGATGAGTGTAGTGGAAGGTCTTCTGACCCTCCGATCAGCAGCACCTGGAAGTTTGTTAGAACTGCACAGCCTTAGACCCCACCCCAGACCTCTGAATGGGAATCCAGCCTGCATTTAAAAAGGTCTGACTCCTGGCAACCCCATGTGTGTTATGGTAGAACTGTGCTCTGTAGGGGTTTTTGGTGACTGGTTTTTCAGAATTAGACTGCCAGGCCTTTCTTCTGAGGTGCTTCTGGGTAGACTCGAACCTCCAACTTTTTGGTTAGTAGCTGAGCACGTGAACCGTTTGCACTGCCCAGGGACTTTATTCATAGCGTTTGGAGGTTGAAAATAAATACAAAGTCTGCGGGAGGGAAGGGCGGGGGCAAACTTCATAAAGATTGCTGTTTCTCCCCATTTTAGTACGGTAGGTAGGTGGCCTAGCGTTTCTTGTCTTTGTTTAAAAATAATTCACCATCATTCATTATGGGCAACTGCATGAGCGCGTATGACTGTCCTGGGTTCTGTTTTTGGCTACAGGGAACTCCATAGTTAAGCAACCAAATTCCATTTCATAATTCCATTTCTGTTTTTTGTTTTGTTCTTTAGATCTTTCCCATCAGTAGGCACGTTATCTTCCACAGCGTGGTGAATTTTCTGTCTTTTTTTTTTCCAGCTGTATCCGGCTCAGAACGCTAAAGATTCTCTAAGAGATCAAAGCCTGGCCAGGCATAGCTGGTCGTATGGTATAGCTTCAGGTCCCCGCTGGCAGCTCAGGCCTGCAGTCATCTTCGCGAGACTGGCCACCCACTCCAAGGCCAGGCTCTCAACTGTCCCTTGGAATTTCATTAAGGGCGTGCTGTTGGGAGCTCAATATGGGGTGTGTCCTATTGAAGACTGTCCCTGCCAGCTGGGCAGGTCTCCCATTTGGTTGTTCTTAGAATGGTTATATCCTGTGCTGTGGAAACAGGACGAACTTGGCCCTGAGTGCCGTCCAGAAGCACTCTGTCCCATTTACGCTGCCTTGCTGTCTGGGTTCTGAGAAGTGCATGATTTCGTTAGGGAACTTGCTGTGGTTTGCTGCTAACCATCTGAGTCTGCAAAATGATGCCTTTTAAGCATGACCAGGACAAAATAACCCTGGGGCTGTATTTGGTGTGGTTTGTCTGTAAGGTTTAAAAGCTCGCTATAGGAATTTCTTGCTTTATGAAGTTGAGGTCTCCTTTAAGTTCTGTCATTGCTACGGTTTATAAATCGGATTATCTTCTGCTGGTAATGGCAGTACTTCAGTGTTTATGAGAAACTGGAGATGAAATTCCTTTGTAAAGATTTTGTATTTGTTTTGTAAAATCGGACGTTTTCTCCCTCTCAGAGTGAAGTATGCTTGAGCTAGAGGAGAGCTGGGGTGTGAAGGGGGAGGGGGCAGAAAGGGGTTGACCCTAGTCACCCAGGCATCTATAACTCAGGAGCTTTTGCTGGGTCTGCCACCCTTCTGCATCTGGAGGGGAGTTTTCCATGAAGTGGAGGGGAAGATAAATTAGCCAGGTGATGGATTAGGCACTATCCTTCTTCTGCTATGAGGGGAATGAGGCGAGAGGTTAAGTGACGTACACACGGTCACTTCATTTGTCAGTGGGTGAGTGCAGCACAGGCTGGCTGCTCCTGTGTTCCCTCTGATGGGCCTGGGGACCTGGCTGTGCATTGCCCATAAAAAACCCAGTTATTGTACTTAATATTGACTCAGGGCACCCGTGTGTTCAGCGTAGAACTGCACTCCATCGGGTTTTCATGGCTGTGGCCTTTTGGAAGCAGATTGCCAGGCCTTTATTCCAAGGCACCTCTGGGTGGGTTTGAACCAGCAGCCTTTCAGTTAGTAGTTCAATGCTTAACCATTTGCGCCCTGCAGGAGCTCCTGTATTGCCCATACCCAGCTGGTTTTCTTACCCTCGTCTCTGTCTGGGAACATGCTTGAGAAACCTTGGACGTGTGATAATACAGCACACCTAATCCCCGCTCCGGAATGACTATGATAGATCACAAAATACTGAGGGAACTCGAACGTGTCTGTTAACCACACACACCATAGAATGTGACAATTTTCCATCTCAAGTGAATGCAGGATGAAACCAAATCATATTTTCCAAATCAAATTTGTTATTTTGCCTCTGCTTCTATTTCTTCTCTCCTGCTTTCTATTTTGAAGATGAAATAACATGAATTTACTGAAAGAAAAAAATCATAGCAATTGTCAGACTTTCTAACTTGTTCTTTCTAGAACAAGTTGCTGAAGTTTATGAGCTTTTAAGTTACAGGATACTGTTTAGGAGTTGCCACAAAACTATTTTATATTGCTTCAATAATAGTGATACCAGTGGTTTGATTTTTTTAATTTTAGTTTTTACTTTTATTTGAAAATTTAAAATTTAATTTCCAAGGATTTTGGAGATGCCGGTTGTGTTGTTGTGTGTCCTCAACTTGATTCTGATGCATAGTGAGAGTGGAACTGCCCCATAGGATCTCCTAGGCTGTAATCTTTATGCGAGCAGATCGCCAGGTCTTCTGGTCCGATTTTTTTGGTTGGAATCACAAACCTTTCTGTTAGCAGCCGAGTGCCTAATTCACTGCTCCACCAGGACTGCTTATATTGGAGATAAGGGGTGCCTTAGTCATCTGGTGCTGCTGTAACAGAAATACCACAAGTGGATGGCTTTAACAAATAGAAATTTATTCTCTCACAGTCTGGGAGAGTATAAGTCCGAATTCAGGGCACCAGCTCCAGGGGAAGGCTTTCTCTATATCAGTTCTGGAGGAAGGTCCTTGTCCTTGGTCTAGGAGCTTCTCCGCACAGGAAACTCAGGTCCAAAGGCTGTGCTCTGCTTCTCCTGGCACTACTTTCTTGGTAGTATGAGGTCCCCCAGTCTCTCTGGGCACTTCTCTCTTTTATATCTCAAAAGAGGTCGATTTTAAGATACAACCTAATCTTGTAGATTGAGTTCTGCCTCATTAACATCATCGAGGTAGGATTTACAACACATCAGATCATCACATCAGATCACAAAATTTTGGACAGTCACACAATACTGGGAATCATGGCCTAGCCCAGTTGACACATATTTTGGGGGGACATAATTAAATCCATGACAGGAGTTTCAAATGTCTTATCTTTTTCTAGGCTTGGTATGTTTCTATAAAGGTATCAACTGTATTGTGACAGTTTCCAGATATAATAAAATGTCATTTCACTGCAAGGCACTATGATTGGACTAGCACAGTGGTTCTCAACTGGGGATAAGTCTGTCCTCCTCCCTTGGGGACATCTGACAAAGTCCAGGGACATTTGTGGTTGTGACATTGGGACAGGAGGTTGCCACTGGCATCAGCTAGGTTTAGGCCAGGGATGCTGCTGAACATCTTACAATGTTCAGAACAGTCTTACACAACACAAAATTATCTGACCCCGAATTTCAGTAGTGCTACTGTTGAGAAACCCTGAAGCCTCATCAAAACCCAGCATACAGCTTTGAGCACATTGAGAATGTTCTACCTGAGAGCTTTTTTTTTTTTTTTTTTTTAATGTGACGTGTAGTATTAACAAAAACATGTCAAACCGTATCAACCGTTCATCACGTGCAAAAAGCACTGATATTTAAAATAACAAATGTAAACTTATCTGAGCAAAATTCTTTCCTAGAGGTTGTTCTCTTTTTGGAGATGAAGGCCGAGGTGCTATTTCATAAGGGAAAATTCTAGCTTAGAGCATAGTTACATTTATATCTGAAAAAAAATTACGTTGCTTTACAAGATTGGATATTTCTTTGGAGATGTCCTCTTTTAAACCCGTGATTTTCAAATGATCCCCTATTTAGTCCTGGGTTTCCTTTCCCAGGCTGGAACTCAACATTTAACCCTAAAATGAATAGCCTGTTCTGGTTCTGTTTTTCATTGTGTGCTTCCTGTGAGAAAAGGCCATTCACTGAGCCAAACTGTCCTTTGCATGTGAGTTTTTCATTGTGGATCACTGCCCAGAAGGTGATGAGTTAGATGGTTAAACTCAGTTTAGTTGTGACCTGAGATGAACAGAAATGCCTTTGAAAAATGGAGCACAGGTTGTTTACAGCACATCATGTGTACACATCCCTTGCGTGCACCATCTCTGGCCGACAGTGATTGAGGAGAAAGAGCCGGTGGTGGGCTCTTTGCAAAGAGACACCCTTTTGACCTTGAGCTGCATTGAAGTTTGCATGTCTACAGTTTCAGCTTCTTGATTTTTATCTTCTTTGGGTGCCTTTGATAAGAATACAGATCCATGGATACCAATTTTGACTAAAGGCCAGTGAAATTAGCAGTAACAAACTATCAGGTTTTAATTAAAGTTATTAGTGATGCCCTTTCTTGCCTTGGGTACTTGGATATTGACATATTTAATGATAGAATAACAGAGAATATGATATTTTTTACTCCCACAAATTGCTTTTAAGTTCTCCATGATGTGGTTGACAATTGCCTGTGTAATTAGCTATAGAGAAACATAAAGATGGAGCTACCTACACTGTTTCTATAAATACAAGTGTACATTAAAAAAAAAAAAAATGTGGCACTGACAGCCATTTTGGTTGCATCAGATGGGTGTACTTTTAGGAAGGTTTGAATAAAGAAGATTCATATTTATATAATGTTGGATTTTGTATTTTATGCTGCTTTTTACCTTCAAGAGTAACTTTGAAAGAGCTGACCCAGGGACACCAGAGAGTTTCAACAAATTCTGTCTGGAGGAGTGTTGGTGATTAGTGGAGATTAGAGTTTTCTCTTTTTTTAGGATTAGAAACTCACCACACATGGCCGATCACATTACTCACTTTGGGATGTAGGACTGGATCTGACCCTCACCTCTTACTTTTGACAATATTAACAATTGTATTTCTACTCAGCTGGTTAAAACCCAAAAACAAAAGCCAAACCACTTGCCTTTGAGTCGGTTCTGACTAATGGCAACCCCGTGTGTTACAAAGTAGGGTTTTTTTTGGCTACATCTTTAAGGAAGCAGATTGCCAGGCTTTTATTCCATGGCATCTAGTGAAATGAGTTTCTTTTCGTGGCCTTTTGCCTTGGATCTTTGGAAAAACACCTTGAGAAATTTTCCCCTTAAGCCCTGAGGAGTTACTGTTGCCCTAGTTTTCTACCCCAGAGGGTTTGTTACTTTTGTCCAGGTTGATTGACATTTCCTGGATGAACTGTAAACAACTTGTGGTTTGATACTTTTTACCCCATCCTGGGCTGCAGCCTGCCCTGTGATTGGTATGCACCTTGCAGGGATTGGTCAGTAGACTGTGCAAATGACGTGACTAGAGACTATACAAATGAAGTTACTATAGCCTCCTATGCAAATTAAGCATCTCTTGACCTATCTAGAGGGGATCGGTTGGTTTGTGGTCCTGGTGGGAGGGCCATGCCTTGAAACTAATGAGGAGTTTGCTTATATATGCAGCCCGCAGAGGTTTACAGACAGAAAGAAGGAAGACAGAGACAGAAAGAGAAGGAAGAAAGAAGCAAACAGGAGCAAGGGCAAGAGAGGCAAGAAGAGAGAAGAAGCAGAGAGAGAGGAGGCAGGGAACTTCCTAAAAGAGCCATAACACAGGTCAAGGGCTGTAACACTGAGGACAGCCACAGGCCTAGAAGGGTCGTGCCTCAGAGTTGGTGGTGACGGCGGATACCTGCTGCTAGGGGTGCAGCTAAGAGAGCAAAACCGCGACGCTGGCTGTGAGCTGGGCCAGTTATCAGTGGAGAGGCCGAGGACAGGAAGGCCAGTTATCAGTGGAGAGGCCGAGGACAGGAAGGCCAGTTGGCAGTGGAGAGGCCGAGGACAGGAAGGCCAGTTATCAGTGGAGAGGCCGAGGAAAGGAAAGCCAGTTATCAGTGGAGAGGCCGAGGACAGGAAGGCCAGTTGGCAGTGGAGAGGCCGAGGACAGGAAGGCCAGTTGGCAGTGGAGAGGCCGAGGACAGGAAGGCCAGTTGGCAGTGGAGAGGCCGAGGACAGGAAGGCCAGTTATCAGTGGAGAGGCCGAGGACAGGAAGGCCAGTTGGCAGTGGAGAGGCCGAGGACAGGAAGGCCAGTTATCAGTGGAGAGGCCGAGGACAGGAAGGCCAGTTATCAGTGGAGAGGCCGAGGACAGGAAGGCCAGTTATCAGTGGAGAGGCCGAGGACAGGAAGGCCAGTTGGCAGTGGAGAGGCCGAGGACAGGAAGGCCAGTTGGCAGTGGAGAGGCCGAGGACAGGAAGGCCAGTTGGCAGTGGAGAGGCCGAGGACAGGAAGGCCAGTTATCAGTGGAGAGGCCGAGGACAGGAAGGCCAGTTATCAGTGGAGAGGCCGAGGACAGGAAGGCCAGTTGGCAGTGGAGAGGCCGAGGACAGGAAGGCCAGTTGGCAGTGGAGAGGCCGAGGACAGGAAGGCCAAAGGAGGAGAGGCCTGTCCTCAATAGAGTCTGTCCTCAGGGGGCTGAGAGGGGACGTGCCCAGCAGAGAGAGCTGTCGTGCACTTAAGAAGGGAGGGATGTGCTCTCCTCTTTGAGGGAGACTTCCAGACTACATGTCTCTTGATCCTGATCCTGAGGTATACCCTGTTACTTCCTTAATTAGTCACTTAGCTGTACGTATGATCTGTAAGTTCTGTGTGACCATTGCAAGGAATTATCGAACCCAGCAGAGAAGTAGAGGGTACCGTAGAATGGAGAGTGGACCTCCACCTCACAGGGATCACCCTGGGGGTATCTTGATTCTCATTATCCCCCCTGAAGTTAGACAGGTTCTGATGCTACTACCATTTTACAGCATTAGTAAGTGGGCTCAAACCACCAACTTTTAGGTTAATTGTTGAGCTCAAACCATTTGTGCCACCCAGGGACTTACTCAGCAGTTTAAAGACAGATTATAAGCAGAAAAGGAAGGAGAATACTGAAAAGCTGTCTGAAAACCAAAGACGTCAAAACTCTGAGTGTACCATAGCCTGTGGTTCTTCTTTTTTGTGGAGCCAAGCACACCCCTTGTAAGTCTTGGGCATCATCTATGGGCAGTGTAACTACCTTCTACAGTGCTCTCTGTGGTACCTCCAGAGGTAATCTAACTTACTGGATCTTTCTGGAAAGGCCCTGTGTGTGCCTGGCCCCACAGGTTATTGCTCAGAGCACCAGCCCTTCCTCTCCTCTTATAGCCCCTTCCCACCCACCAGCTGATGAGGCTACATCCTCATGTTCCCCAGCCCCGGGATTGTGATGATCCTCCCGGGTTACATTTTGCGGGGAAAGTCAAACCAGCAAGAGTCAATGCTGTTTACTTTGTGATGGCTTCAAAAAGAATCTCCCCCTCTCTTCCCGTAAAAAAAGAAAGAGTTCCAGAAAATTCCAGAGTGCCAGTAGATTGTTCATATTATCATTTTACAATGTTTAATGCTTGGGAGTGGCTGAATGGATATTATAATAAACTAGGAACTTTACTCATAACATCACCAAAAAGTCAGTTGTTTAAATCCACCAGCCACTCCTTGCAAACCCTATGGAGCAGTTCTACCGTGTCATGTAGGGTGGTTCTGAGTCAGAATCAACTCGACGGCAACGGGTTTTTACTCACAATGTAACCTGACCAGAGGAGTGCCAGTAAATTTCCATTAGTCCTTGTCTTAGTCATCTAGTGCTGCTATAGCAGAAACACCACAAGTGGATGGCTTTATCAAAGAGAAATTTATTCTCTCACAGTCTAGTAGGCTACAAGTCCAAATGCAGGGCGTCAGCTCCAGGGGAAGGCTTTCTCTGTTGACTCTGGAACAAGATCCATGTCATCAATCTTCCCCTGGTCTAGGAGAGTCTCTGCGTAGGAACCTCAGGTCCAAAGGACACGCTCTGCTCCTGGTACTGCTTTCCTGGTGATAGGAGGTTCCCATGTCTCTCTACTTGCTTCTCTTATATCTCGAAAGAGGTTGGCTTAAGACAGTAATCTTGTAGACCTCATCGCTATAACTGCCGCTAATCCATCTTATTACATCATAGTGATAGAGTTTACAACACATAGGGAAATCACATCAGATTACAAAATGGTAGACAATCATACAATACTGGGACTCATGACCAAGCCAGGTTGACAGATACTTTTGGGGGGACACAGTTCAGTCCATGACAGTCCTTAAACTAGCCCAAGCCAGATGTGGCCTGCCCTGCATGCGCAGAAGGGCCAGCTGTGACTGCTAATTGACTTCAACAGCGGACGCAGCAACAGGTGGAATGAATCAGAAGGAAACCCATCACCCAGACCCGATTCCGAAGCCAGAGGTCCAACAAGAACCATGTCACCTCTGGTTTCCTGGCCACCTTATGGAATTTTCCCTCCCCAGCATGCCTGCGCGACCACCATCTTCTGCCCAGATCACATATAAGCCCTGCTTCCCCGTGGCTCAGGAGCCGAATCTGAGGAACTTCCTCCCGGCTCCTTGCTCTGCGCATTGCAATAAAGTTAATTTCTCTTTCTCAAGTACCGCAGTGTCCAGATAATAGGCAAGTCTGAGCGCTAGACAAGGACCCACCTTCTAGGATTCAGTAACAACAACATGGTTTCACATTCTTAATTGCAAAATGAGACCTTTAGACCACCTAATGTCTTTTAAGATCTCAGTTGAAAGAAACCTTGCTCTTCTTATCAGTTGGGAACATTTATTGTACCCCTAAACATAACAATTATCCAGCATTTCTATTTTCATTGTTTTACTTATTTTTTGTTATTTAAAACATGTTTTCTGCTACATGTAATTTCCCCATGCCCAAATCTGTTTGCTTTTTTTGTGTTTAAATGACTCAGATCACTATGAATCGGAATAGACTTGAAGGCAGCGGGTAAGATCAGATTTACTCCTCGGATCAATTAAGTAGCTATTGCTAATTGTGTGTGAGATAAGGTCTACAGACGTGGGGCTGGCCTGCTGCTCTCTGAAGTCAGTGGCCTGGGATCTGCGTCTTTGGATTGAATACTGCGTAGATCATGGTTACATAGCACTGCATAGAATTATCCAGTGAGGGTGTCAGTCCTGAACACAGCAGACCATAAAATTCCATTTTGTTTCTCTTGCATAAACATAGGATCACAAATAGTGGGATTATTTCTGGCAGCCTCGAGCATCTTCGGTGGGAGGAAGACGTAGGGGAATATGAATATACTTAACTATGTTATGAGCCTCCCAGCATGAGCTGAGCAAGTACCTGTGGCACTAGCCTTTAAAAGGGTCAAGTATAAAAATGTCTAATACCCTCATTTGCTGAGTTCTCACCGTGTGCAAAGCCCTGGTTTCATGTTGTTGTTTACGTTATCACAGCTAGTCCTCAAACCAACGTTGTCTGTCCTCAAACCAACATTGACATGTGTTACATTCTCCTTTTACAGCCAGGGGAGTGGAGGCCCGGAGAGGTCGTGAAACTTCCCTTAATTACCCAGTAAGGGAAGGAGATGGTTTTGAACCCATGTCTTTTGCCTTTTAACCTCAAAATTCCTAAGCACTACCACAGAAATCTGTGGTCAGAAATAATGCCCTCCTTCCACCATTGCTTGGATCTGTTTGTTTTCTCCTGTGGACTGGTCGGGTGTAGTGTGACCATGCTCTCTTCCTTGTCTCAGTGTCTTTTACAGACAGGGGGTTCTTCAGAGCCACAAGGAAGGCTAACCTTGACCAAGATTGGAGCTAGAAGAAGCCAGTGAAACCCCATATTTGCTACCTCTCTCTTAGCAACATAGAAGCTAAAGTCCAAAATGGTAACGTTGGTCATCTAGAGAGGGACTGCTCATTAGGAAACCCCATATGGCTTCCAATTAGTGGCCAGACACTTAACACTGAGCAGAGCCTCTGCTGAGATCCTGTGATTGGAATCTCAAAGCCAGTGTTTGCAGGAGGCAGTCAGGGATTATACACATGTAAAAACAAGGGCCCTACAAGACAGTGGGAAGTGATAGGGCCCTGGTCTACGTAGACTTCAAGTTCAACTTGGTGGCCAATCAAAGTATTACTGGGATATGACTGTGTGTCTGTTTTGCTCTCAACTGGTAATTGGACCATGTTGTAGATGAATGGATACATCTCTGTAAGCCTCCCTCCGTTTTCTCATCTGCGAAACAGCCTTGATAACAAACACTTCACAGCTCAGGCTGTCGAGGGGCTCAGATGAGATTCTGCAGAGAGCACTTTTGTCTGCAGTGTCTGGTGGGGGTAACCAATTAAATGAAATGTTGATTGTAAATAATAGTTTCTGCCAGTCAGTTACTTGATTCCTACCATGTCACTTCTTTTTGTCCTTGGCATCAATACATTTTGGAACAGGTCATCGAAGAATGTCCGAGTGTGAGCCACACCATCAGTGCTGAGCGTCACCCATCTGCCGCTCTTCTAGGCCGGTTGTTTCTCTTCATTTTTTGGAGTGTTTTTCAGACTCTTCACCTCACCAGTAGCAATAGGGAATGATGAGATAATCGAACAGGTTCCCCCTTGTGAAACCAGCTGTTTCCCTCGTTGGCAGTTATATCAAACATGTAATCAGTAGATCAGCTAGTTTGGAAATAGTCTCCACTGCAGAAATTCACCCCATTAGGTGCTAGTGCCGTCAAATCCACAGAAAGCAAATTACCCCCCTGCAAGTGAGCCACATGTGGATCAGGCTGCAGCCCAGCCTTTCACTCCTGCACCTGTGTTTCTGTGCCTGAATATTTCATGGGCTCAAAGATGCAGTTATAATTACCTTGCTTTGTGAGAACATTTAGCTTATTCTGCTGGGTGTTTGGATTCTCAGTGGAGGTGTGGGGGGCCGGTCTGTATCCAAGATACATATCCTAGCTGGAAGAAAAAGGAAGGGGCCAGTCTTACACACTATACTCATCACATTAAGTAATATATATATTCCTACGTATATATTGAATTCGAATTATCCTCACTGATTCTGCATATTTTGGTGAATGTCACAATGCCCCGGGAGCTGGATATTTAAGTAATATGGAGCATGGATTTAATTCTTGCATTTACTCTAAAACTTGAGTTTTCTAGTAGTGACGCTGCCATTCACAGAATCGTGTTATCTTTTGTAGACATGTGTATTTGGAATCCTATTTATCTGCCATAACAATGGCCCAGGAAATAGAGCCTTAAATCATAATTTTGTTCTCGTGCACTTGTTTGCCCCTCCGCAGTTCAGGGCTGATGTGGTAACGGTGTTGGAGACCCAGGCTCCTTCTGTCTTGTCACTCTGCTGCCCACAGCGTGTCTCATGATGTCTGGTGGGGGTCCCAACTCCCACCATCATCTCTGTACTCCAGCCACGTGGACACAATGAAGGGGAAGTGAAGCGAGTGCCACATGCCCAGTAAAAGCAAGTGCTAGGAATTGTACATGCGGCCCCTGCTCTTGTCCTTGGTCAGAACTTAGTCACATGTGCTGAACCATATGTTCCTGTCTGCAGGGGAAGCTGGGAAACATGGTCTTGACCTTGGGTGGCCATTTACCCAGCTAACACTTGGGGGTTGTGTTACTCATTTCTTTCAAGTGAGTTGATAAAGTGTATCATCTTTTCACCATGGGGTTCCTGTGCATTCTACTGGGTGCTGTGTCCCTGGCGCTCCGATCAGTGACCGACACATCATAGGTGCATGACAGATATTGCTGGAAGGAGGGAAGGAAATGGAGCCCATTTCATCTGTGGATCTGAGAGTGGCGTTCAAAACGAATTCCATTCATCTCTCTTTTGTTGCTCTTCTTTCCATTCTGGAGGTTTACAGAACCCCATCCCACGAATGTGCCTTTACTTGGTTTGCAGACAGCTGCCATGTATGGAGGAGTCTCCCCCACACTTTCCACCAGCAGCCCGAGCACCCACACTTCCTTCAACTGTTGTGTGTTTTCAGGGGCCAGGGTCCTTCCCCTGTCCTTGTCTCTCACTTCTGAACACATTCCAATTTGTTCATTTCTCATTTAAAAGTGTGATCTACAGAACGGAGCACGATTTCTCAGTTTTGCGAGTAACAGATGGACAGAAAGCAGTCTGTTTCATGTGCTTTTGATGGGCACCCAGGCTTATCCAGACTCTTGAGCGTGCAGCTTCTACGTGGCAGAGAGTGGCAAAGATACGTACGTGCACACGTGCTCACCCACACACTTGCCCCACCCAAAATACACGATAAAGTGAACTTTACAGCAAGTAGAAGGAAAGGAGTTTCCTGATCCTTCTCTAGACGCTGGAAAAAATGCCACATAAGTAGTGCAGAGAAGTGGAGGAGCTCGGGGGGCGGGCTTAATGGTGTGTCTACTAGTTTTGGCGTGGTAGCGGCCATTTAGGGTTTCGTGTTGTCCACTGGCTTTGCGGCTGATTGTATCTTGCTTTTCCTGCTAGCATTCTCTCTTTGCTCGGATGCCCTCACCTTATTTTTTATATTGTACTCTACGTATTTGTCAGATGCCACAGGTCCAAGAAGGCTCTTATACATTAGGCATGTATGTGTTAGAATTTTATTAATGTTAGCCACGTTCACATACCCCTTGAGCTAGGTATTGTCCTGTGCATTGTTGTAAGCACTGTATGTAGAATATTTAATAATCTTGTGGAGTAGGTACCGTTTTCATCTTCAAGAAAACTGAGGCTAAGAGAGTGAGTAACCTGCCCCAGGTTCCTTTTCTGAGATGTGATTCAGTACTGGGCAGTCTAATTCCAAATCTCATGTTCAGGAGGAACCAGTAAGCTCTACTGTGCTCACGGATGACATTGGAGCTTGTCTTTCACCAGGGCAAGCGGTGGCTGTCCTCATAGATCACTACACATTGATCGAATAAATAAAAGCTAGAAAATCATTGCAGTGACCTCCCGCTGGAGATATAAATGAGGGTCAGTGTGGAGAGCTTTGTGTGGAAGGGACCCAACTTCCACTGTGGGCTCTGTGGCTCAAATCGTGTCTCTTTTGCTTCTCCTTAACGTGCTGTCTGTGGAATGGGGATAATCACGTTGAAGTTCTTGCCAACGCTGTGAGGACTCTAAGTTATATCTCACAACCCTAAGCTCTGCACATGGAAAGTGTGTGTTATTTATAGCTGGCACGTGGGAAGGATTACCAGAAGTGATAATAGGGAAGGAATACCTTCTGTGGTTTTACTATATAAAAACAACTGCAAAAGCATCCCCTTACAGAAGCCCTACAAAGGAATAAGATGTTTGGGTCAGAAGCAAAATGTGATCTTTGAAGGAGAAGTTTAGGAAAATGATGCACATTTAAGAAGTGCCTTTAATCCTCACAGGTATCTGGCAAACAGAGCGACCAGGTAGACCAGGCTTCCTTTTTAGACTTAGGCTTTAAATGAAACAGAAACTTCTTCTCCAACGATAGTGCCTCCTTGCCCTGCCATGTAGATAAGAGGTGGAATTAAAAGAAGGCACTGGGGATATTTCAGGTACAAAAAAGTCTTTCCCTGAAAGATACAAGTCTTGGGGGAGATCGAACCCGCATGAGGGAGTGATCTAACACCCCCCTCACATTTGGCTTCCCCTCCAGTTTCTTTCACATCAGCATTGCCAGTGCTCTGATTTTCCCCTGGTCTCCCCACAGCACTGTTGCAAACCATCCTTTTTAATCCCGAGAGCCTCGGGCCCCCCTAGGGCAGGACTTACTGTCCTCCTTGACATCACGGTTGTTAGGAGTTCCAGTTGTCTAGTAAACGAAAGCCAGGTTTCGGCCAGGCTGTCCTCTCCACGTTGGTTCTCAGACTGAGGGCCCTAAGAAAGCCCTTTGAAACGCCCTTCTCACTGGGGATTTAAGGCTGGTCCTATCGCCATTATTCAGAGCAAATGCTTATAAAGGTACCACCAACTTGCCTTTGAGGAAGGGAGCCAAAAGAAATCTTTCTTTCTGAGTTGTCTGTTCTCTTCATCGGGGCCTGGAAACTTAGAAACATTTTCACAGCTTCTTGCTTATTTTAAGGCAAGACACATGCAGTCAGAGTGATCCCATTTTTAGATTTATAGCAGGTGACGGCAAAAGGAGAACATTGCGCTCTTTGAGCTGCTGGTGCCATTCCCAACTTCCAGCCCAGAGTATTTCTTAACATCTTTTGAGTAAAGTCTTAAAATTATCTATTAAGCACAATTTTTCACCCTTTGTGACAGATTGCTGGTGCTGCCAGGAAGCTTTTAAGTGCTAAATGAAAAGGAAAAACAATCCTGCATTTGGTCTGTTTTTTTTTTAATTCTTCTTCAGTGAATTTTCTTAGAATAGAATTTTGCCACGAGCACTTTCATTGGAATTTAAAACTGTGATACCACCTTCTCCTTCTGTCTGGACTTAGGTTTCCCTCTGATCAAATTTAAAGTTATCTTATCTTAGTAAAGGTTTTAAAAAAACTCCTCCTTTTAAGTTAAATTCCTTTTCTTTGTAGCTAACCCAGTCTGAATGGCTTGCTTTATCAAAGCTTATGTTTTTTTTTTTTTTCCTCAGAGCTTTTTCCCCTTCTCCCTTTTCCTGTCTTTTTCTTTTATTTTTTACTTTCTAAATTTGTTTCCAGATTTGGTTGAATAACCGCATGGACTGGGCGTGTAAGCATTTTTGTAGGGCCATACATGTTGTAAATGGTTTTTAAGAAAGCATTTGCACCGTCTTCTCTGGCAAATTAGAGACTTTCTGATCTGGAAAATGACCTTTGGTATGCCTCATATATTTCCCTGTAGTTTTATGCAAATCAAACGTTATTATGAATCAGATTCTCTTTTAGGTATTCTTGAGGAATCTGTAAATGCCAGTAGAGAAACTGACTTAACATTCACCACTGTATTGCTCAGAGTTTAGGAGGGTAAAAGCTCTAGTGGATGTTAGCTATTTTTTCCTAATAATAATAATAGAAGAGTCCGCTAATGAAAGTCATTACAGGCAGTGCCGACTTACAACAGGATTCCGTTCTGACAATTCCATCCTAAGTCGGTTCTGATATAAGTCAAACACCTCGTTTTTTGTTTTGTTTTTAGTTTTCATTATTATTGCCTTTTATTATCGGTACCTTTATAAATCTGATCTTTATTTGTCTTTGGGCGCTGACATGAGAATGATAACAGCAAATTACGCACTGTAGCATTGTATGTAGTACGTATTACTAATGGTAAGATGTCCCCAGGAAAAAAAAGCATCCTAAATGCAGTTTGTTGTAACTCGAATATGGCATAAGTTGGGGACTACATGTCTGGACTTTTCACTTAGGGTGTGGTTAATATTTTGCTCTATATTTTCCACAAAACTGAGTTTAATATGGAAAACAAAAATTTTTGTTATAATTCTCTGTTTCTCTGTTAGAAAGTAGGAGGAAGACCTTCTGGCAGGAGAAGAGGGATTAACATTGCTTAACATGTTCGTCATTCAATATCCAGGTGTGATTAGGTTTCCACATTTTTGCTCTGGGGGTGAAAACTTTTATAAGTGGTGATTAATTCCCAGTATAATTAATGCTCTCAGACTATGAATGGAAAAGTAGGTTCAGGCACCAATAATATTTGCTTAAAACTGCTCCCCGCCGTTCAGTGTGAATGTGTCATTTCAATTATAGTGTGTAAAAATTACTGCAGCAACCAGCACAGCCAGAGCTTGGTACGGCTGCCGTGTCCACTCAGTCTATTTTGACAGTTAGGATGCTGCGCAGATTAGAACAAACCGGTGGTCATGCTCGCAGTCTGTTTGGGAGCAGTTTTCACACAAATTAAGAAAACTTTAAAAAAAAATAAAGCAGTGTTTTCTGATGCAAAGTGGTCTTATTTAGTCACACTAGATTGCAAAGCTCAGTGGACTAACTTGACATCATGTACCTCCAAGCCGACCTCAAGGCAGCAGCCCACGTCCAGGAAGTTTGAGAAGAAGATGCTTGCATAGCATAATTGAGTAAATATGGGCAGAGCACATAAAAAGTCGGAAGTGATGGAGCCTAAAAAGGAAAGGCCAGTGCTTAATGAAATTGCAGTGTGAGGATATATTGCTAAATCTATCATCATAGCAAAATGCCAGGCAAATACAGAGAAATTGCCTAAAATTTTATAAGGTTGTTAGGTTTAGACATGTGAAGGAAATAAAGCTCCTCGTCTGGAGGAAAGTAGTCCATACTCTATTTCTGAAATGACGGCTGTCTGGTTTTTATTAATAGCATATGAAATGGTTCGAGAGGTGTGTTTCACTTTATCCTCCTGCTTGGCAAAGAGTCCAATGAAGTGCTGAATTTTATTATTTAAGAAATAATAATTACCTGTTTTGGAAACTAAACAGCACGATCCTGCCCTTTCCTGAGTAGATGGAGCTTCTGCATCTGGAACTACATGCGCTGCTTCATTTGTTGCCTCTGGACCGTAATGTATTCCGTGGGTGTCCATCCATGTTGTTGGGTGTCCATCCATGTTGATGGGTGTCCGTCCATGTTGATGGGTGTCCGTCCATGTTGGTGGGTGTCCGTCCATGTTGCTGGGTGTCCGTCCATGTTGCTGGGTGTCCGCCCATGTTGGTGGGTGTCCGTCCATGTTGATGGGTGTCCGTCCATGTTGGATGGAGAGAGAGAGGAACAGAAAATGCCGGAGACCCTTTGGGTTGAGTGGGAAGAGTCTGGACTGGGTCTAAGTCTTAGCTTCGTCACTACTTTTTTTGTGTGTATGATCACGTTACTTAATTTCTCTGCAGCTTCTTTAACTTTAAGAGAAAAAGTCATAGCAAAATACTGAGTAAATCACTGTTCAATTGATGCGTTGGTGTGGTACCAGTTGCAAAGGCCATGCGTGAATGAATGAAATTTGAGAAATGCTGCACTTTAAGATCTCTACCTTCGTAACTGTGAGAGCACTAAAAGTGGTTCTGAGATGTTTTTCAACTTTACCAATTGCTGATTTCTGCCCTAATTATTTCTGCATCTAATTTGGCATGTGATCTTATATCTTGTGATTTCCAGTTTTATTATATCAGGAGTAATGTTAGGTTTTCTAGAGATTGGGCCAAATTTTGTTCTGTTTTTTTAAAGTCCTGTGAATTCAGTAGATGCTTATAACATGTTTCTTAAAGAAATAGTTTGTTGGAAGGAGTCTGTTCTTGGGGTCAGACAGACTGACATTCTGATCCCAACACCAGACATTTTCTGGGTCTTCTTGGGCAAATTAATTGAGAGCTCTGCACGTGTTTTTCATTTATTGAATGGGAAGGAGTCTTAGCTCACAAACTCGCCATGTGGATCAGAGATGCTAATTATTTAGGACCGTGTAGGAACCACTGTCCAGCTATTGCTAACCTTACCTCACTCATGTGAAGGGCCTAGTCCAACGCCTGAAATATGTGAGGCTCTTAGTATTATCATTCTCTACAAAACATTATCTGTCTCATGGTTGCTTTAACTGGTTGAATGATCAGTTGAGAGGCCAGTGATTTTCAGGTGCCATAAAATAGACATTATGCTGAGTTGGCCAATTAAAAGTGGTCCGTGATTACCCACCCACCCCCACACTTTTTTTTTTCTTTTTGGTGGGGATCATTTAAAGGATTCTTCAAATTGGCCATCTTCTGGCTGTATGTGGTTCTTAAACAGTTTGGTTCACATTCTCTTGGCTTACGCTTTGTTTTTAAGAGACATGTTTGACGTGCTAATCAACATGTAAGAACAGATATCTTTTCTTGCCTGAGAAAAATGAGAACACTTTCCATCACGACAAAAATTAGCCAGAGCCAGTTGGGGCTGCTCCCTTTACCTAGCTGTGTATTCTCCATTTAGCTAGAGTCTGCACCCAGCCCTACTGCTCTGTCACTCAGAGACCAACTGTTAGTGGCTGTTTGTCACCACACATTTGCTGTCATTTTTCAAATAGCAGAGCTAATAGGCAGTGAAATAACTGTTTTCTTTATATCCCTGTTTAGGAAGAGGAAATAAAAATCAGGCCAAGAGCACTCAGTATTTCCCTTGTCCCTCTTCACTCATTTAAGTTAACTGCATGACCCTTTTGCTCATTTTGTGTTTGCAGCCTTTGTTAGTGGATCAAATTCAGGCCCAACAAATGTTTATTCTTCACTTTATGCTGAGTACTAGGCTGTGTACATTCACATATCTTATTTAATTTTCCCAACCAGTCTTTGAGATAGATGATTTCATTTTTTAAGAAATTGAGGCTCAGAGAGGTTTATGGACTAGCCTCAGATTACACAGCTGTTTACTAGAGGAGCTAAGCCTTACACCTACATCTGAGCCATTCTCAGTAACTTTTCTCTCTACTACAACATAGAAACTACTCCTTCTCCATTTAATCTTTCTCTTTGTCGCTCGTTTTGAACTGTTCCAGAGGATAGGAAGTATGATTTGTATAGAAGACATCAAGCACTTGTTTCCCAAACATAAATTATGGTAGGAAGTAAGGAGGTGAACTCTCCTTCAAGGAGACGTTGCAGACTTTCAGAAATATGGTTTGTCGGTAGGAAGAAGGACAGTACCATATTCATGACTGGGATATGGAGACCAGTGTACACAGAGAATTGCCATGTGGCCGGAAGCAGATCTGCTTGCCGCATGCAGAGAGCGGACTTCGTTCTGCAGCACTGAATGCTCCAGCTATGCCGGTGGGCCATTCTGAAGTTCAAGTGAGTTGTGTATAAGTCTCTGTGTTTTCATTACAAGTTCTTCCCCGGATATTTAGGTACCAGATGCAGAAAAATCCCTACGTAGAAAACAGGTAAGTTAAAAACGATTATTTGTAGTAGGAAGAAAACAAAATTAGGGGACAGAGATTTGAGGTTCTCAGCCTAACCACATGCTAATGTGGGTCTTTGGACACCTCGTTTTGATGTTCTAAGCCTCCTTTCTTAACATGCTGATAGCAGTAGTAATGCTGGTGGGGGTGGTGATGGTTAAAGTCATAATAATGTTTCTTATCTTAGAGGGTTACCATGTCTGATCAACACTGAAGACTGCATGACAGTTAGTGAGCTCTTTCCCCTTTAGGGAACTCCCATCAGCTCATTGATTTGCTGTCATCATCGTTACCATCATGCCTTAAAATACGATTCTTCTCTTGATGGAACACGTGGAGATTTTTTATATCGGTCATTTAGTGTGGGTCCCTTTGAACAAAGCATGAATGAAATGACCGAGCTTCTGTTACCAGGGGACTGGATAGCTGCTGGTTGACTGACGGGATAGCGGTCATCGCCAGTCCCAGGTCTGGGGAAGAGGAGACAGGGAAGGAGGCACTTCGGTGACAGTCTCACGTCTGGGGTTCTCTCTCTACGCTTCCTTTAATGCGTTTACACTTCAAGTGGTTTCATGTTTTCGTTCACTGTATACTGAGCAGTGCTGTGTGTCTGGGGCGTGTCAGGGTTTCTCAGCCTCAGCACAGCTGACATGTTGGGCTGGGTAACTCTTTGCTGTGGGGGGCTGACTCGTGCACTGTAGGATGTCTAGCAGCATCCCTGCCCTGTACACAGTAGATGTCAAGAGTATCCCCTCCCCTCCCCAAGTCACGACAACCAAAACCGTATCAGACGTTGTCCAGTGTCCCCAGTGTTCTGGGATGCACGTTTTTCACGTTAGCGTCCCTGTAACTGGCATACATCATACAGCCAGTGGCCTCCTGGAATGCTGATTAGCAGCGGTGGATCTTTCTGGTGTGTGGAGGTGGGTACAGTGCCTCAGCCCTTGTCAGTCCCTGCAGCCCTGTTCTCAGAGCTCACAATTGCCTGGCTGCAGTGAAAGTCGAGACTAGATTAAGGTGAATTTTAAGTCCCTCTCAGCTTGAAGAACTCCCCGACTTTCATGCAGACTGAAGCTCCATTTTTCACAGGGCCAGACAGCCTCATGCTGCAGGATAATCAGATTGTGAGTGGAGCCCGCTGAATTCGCCTGGGAACAGCTGGGAGAGTTGTCAAGCTCTCTGTCTCGCCAAAGTATCATCTTGGAAAAAAAAAAATTTTTTTTTTTTTTTCCCCAGTTTTACTCTACAGTCTTTTCCTCTGGAAATGTGCTATTACTGGTGATGAGCTGTGCTCTGGTTTAAAAAAACAGAACTCTCAGGTCTGGCAATTATCTGTATGCTTTTAGCTACCGAATCAAAATCTTCTGGGACCCAGACAGAATGGCATAACTGGCCAGCTGGCTCCTCCCGCCCCCAGCTGGAATTCCCTGTGGCGTGAAGGTGTTTTGCAAGGTGCTCCCCGAGGTCTTGAAGACTAAGGTGGTTCTGCTGAAGGAAGACGATTATACTGAACCAAGAGCGTGTCCCATGAAGGCCGCACAGAGTAACCATGTCTCTCTTTTTTCTTCTCTTCACTTGACCCTTCTCAGAAATGTACCTGCAGTGGACAGCTTGGGGCAGGGCTGAGTTTGTGACCTTTTAACAGAGTACTTGTAGGGTGTTGGAAGGAGCACCGTTTTGTCCAGCAGATTGCAAACAAGTGACCAGAAACCTCCTGATCTAGTAGGAAGTTTTCTGTACTTCGGCAAACATCTGGTGAGACCCCTGATCCAGCTGACATGGCAAGTTGTTAAAAGGAGAACATAAATTGAGGCACACCTGGGAGACGAGGTGAACTCGCCTGAGCCAGGAAGGATTAATCTACAGAATTTTCAGGAGACTTCATCCACAAGCCGTGAACGTATACAGGCAATCCTTGTTACTTGCGAATTCTCTGCTTACAAATTCGCCTACCACTAGCTAAAATTTACTTGCGATTTCAAAATCAATGCTCACAGGGCTTTTGCGGTCTTTTGCGGACCTGCACGCGTGCAGAGCAGGTAGGACCATCTGAGTCACCCGGCGCGGCTTTCTCCAGCTGACACTGAATAAGGCTGGATTGGAACTGGCTTCTTCAGTGCTCACGGGACTTTGTAGAACGTGACTACCATGAATAATGAGAATCAACTGTACATTTGTTTTCTTTATTCAGATAATTTTACTACATTAATAAAATCAAGGGCTACCATTTACTGAGCACTTAATGTGCACACAGGCAAGTCCTGAGAAGGATGAATAGAACCCAAATTCACAGTGACCATGAGGGCAAACACAGCAGTAGACGTGACTGCAGCCCCTGTACCACAGGCGAGAGAAATGAAGGACAGACGGGAGTGGGGGTGGCTTGTCCAAGCTATACCGTCATTAAACATCGCCGTTGAAAAGGAGCTTTTCTGTGCCCCAGCCAAGTTTCTTGATTGATTTGATCCATTCATTCATTTTTTTTTATTACTGTCTCACCCCTCGTAACAAACGAGAAATTGTTACTTATGATACTGGACTTCAGGGTCAGTTACTAGATATTCAAACGGTGCAAAATAAAAAACTCATTTTTCTGGAAAGTTATTAACGGGCAGCTGGGGTTTAGTGTATTTGGTGTCTTCCTTACACAACCACAAAGTCAGCTCCAACTTCACTTAAAAAAACCAAACCCATTGCATTGAGTTGATTCTGACTCATAGTGACACTATAGGACAGAGAACAACTGCCCCGCAGGGTTTCCAAGGAGCAGCTGGTGGATTTGAACTGCCGACCTTGTGGTTAGCAGCCGGGCTCTTAACCACTGCGCCACCAGGGCCCCACCCTCACTAGCACTCAGTAATCACAGCGGGCAGTAGGTTTCGCATCTTCTGTCTATCAGGTGTGTGATCAAGGCTCTGCTCTGAGAGGAACTCCACGATCGGCAGAAGTGCAGAGATAAAATACATTTTTAATGTGATAAATAAAAGTGTTAACTCTTGTTACACCCGAGAGATTCGGAATGAGGAACGGAGAGGGGTTTAACTTAGGGTACAGAAAAGGATTTAATTTCGAAATGATTCCATAACGACTTAGGCTATCATTAAGAGGACTAAAGGGGGAGAGAGCATCAGGCCCACGGCCTCGCGCTTTGTATTTTTCTATAGGACTATTTAATAGTGGGAGTCCCTGCATTTTGCAAGTAGTTAGCACGCATGGCTGCTAGCTGAAAGGTTGGAGGTTTGGGTCTACTCAGAGGCACTTCGGAAGAAAGGCCTGGCAATCTACTTCTAAAAGAAACCCAGCCGATGGAAACCCTGTGGAGCTCAGTTCTGCTCTGACACACGAGGTCACTATGGTCGGAATTGACCTGATCGCAGCTGGCGATTTTCTAATAGTGAGTCTGTGTTCGCCCCCGGGATTGCCCTCTGTGTGGTGTGAGCTGCTGTGTGCTCAGATTCATCCAGGTGGGACGCTCGCCCACAGGTAAGCCAAATGCAGCTATGACTTTCCATTGCAGTGGTTGAGCTCACTCTTGATTTTGTAAATGAGAGGCCAAAAATACCTGTGCTCGGTTCTTAGTGTTGTTGATTGCCTCCGGGTGCTATTTCGGCACTGCTCTCTTCTGGTGTTTACTTTGAACTCTGCAAGACCTCTGCAGGCACACTAAATTTGTAGGACACGAGCTCATTCTTCCATTTGGGCTCCTTTCAGTATCTTAGCACTTCTAGAACATTTTTTTTTTTTTTACCAGGTTATTGAAAATTAGTGAAAACATTTGAACAAATTTAGACATGGTATGATGAGAAATGACAGCTCCCAATAAAGAAAAGCCTGTTCTGCCTAGATCCCTTTTTGGAGGATGTACCCGCTGGATAAGTAGGGAAGCATTTCAAAGGTTTTCAGCAGGTGTCTTTTAAAAATCCCAAGTGGACTGGCCAGGGTGACAGTGCTTTTATTAGCTGTGATCATTAGTCCAGCTTAATCCTGTTGGCGTTTGGGCTTTCGATCCCGTGCTAATTTGTGGGCCTGCGGAAGGAGATAAGCTATCGTAGGCAAAAGGTCAGTTTTGTGATTGGTCCGTGGAATGGGCCTCTGTTCAAAGTATATAGAAGGAATGTTTAAAAATTCACAACAGTTTATGAAACTAACTTACAGTGGAAAGGACAACCCTTGATTTATGCCTGAGGAATTAAGCATATAAAATGCATGATTCAAGGTATGGATTAGTTTGTGCAGGGAAGGTCCTAGCCAATGGCCTGGGTGAGGTGGGAGTGGCAGATGAAGATAAAGGGCACAGAGCCATTCAGTGAAGGGATTTCTGTGGTGTAAAGGAAATCTGATGACTTGAGGTTGTCCAGATCAAGGAGAGGAGGTGGATGTATCCGTTAGGACTTGTTAGAGGAGTGTGTAGCAGAAAATCCAGGACAAATTGGACTGAATTAAAAATGGAATTTATGGACTGAAATAACTGAGAAGTCCAGGGCTGGCTCCGCCTCTCAGCTTGACCAGGTCTGCGTGCCTCTGCCTGGGTTGGCTTCGTTTTGGGGCAGCCTCTTCCTTGTGGTAGCCCCCGACACGCCAAGCTTACATCATCCTTACAGCTTGCAATTCCATTGGAATGAGTGCTCCTTTCCCTGTATTTCCTTCAAAGGTCTCATCCATGAACCGGTTCTTCTGTGCATCCTGAGGGATGAAATGAACCTACTTGTTCGGTTTGGATTTCTCCCTGCCTCCGTTAACAGAGGAGATCCTGGGACCTTGCATGCCTTTTCTAGCAAGACTGAGTATGGATCCAGGGGGTGGTTCCCCAAAAGGAAACCTGAGTGTGTCATCAGAAGGAGAGGAATTAATGCTGGACAGGCAAGAACTGTTCCATAGGGAATCAAGAAGGGAACTATGGTCTGTTCATTTATTCACTCATTCTTTCAACAACGATTTATTGAACACCTACTATGGCCAGACACCATTCTAGGGGTCAGAGTTCAACAGAAGACCCCCAAATTCCTTTCTTCCTGGAGCTTACATTGTCATGCTTTTGTTGCAGGTTCAAAGGGGGTTATGTTCTCCAGATGTGGAGTGATTGGGTGCCATAGATAAAATAAATGGCAGAGAGACTGCCTGATTCTGGGAAGAAGTAATCAGGGCACAGGAGACTGGGTGCATTTAGAGAAAAAGAGGAAAAGGATGGAGAGAATGGTTGGATGCCTCTGAGGAGTAGGTAGCTCTGGATACCTGGAGTATTTTATAAAGCATAGAAGGATTGAGCGTGTTTGTTAATTAGGAGTGAGGGTGAATGTATTTACCTCAGAGGATGCAGTCGTGATACTGTGTTATTTTAGACGCCTCGCCTGCCCTGGAAGAAGCACCGAGTTGATGATCTAATAGCTCGTTACCACTGTTAATGTCTGTGATTATCTTTGTCACAGTGGGAATATAGCTGTCAGGCAAGGAGAAGGACATTTCTTCTTCACTTTCAGTAACAGAGCTCAACTCGCTGACACTCCAGTGAAGAGCCAAAGGCACTCGATGACAAAAAAAAGTGTTAGCAAAAAAATGCCGCGGTAGCTTAACTTGTGGTGGTTTTTAATGGAGATACTCAAATGGTCTAGCTAAAGGCCTGGATTTCTTTTTAAGTTTTAGCTCTTTAGAGAATAACCTGATGGCTTTAAAAAAAGAAAAGCAAATATGGGTGTGCTAGAGGTGCTTGTCACTGAGGAAACACTGCGATTTTCCATGAACAAATAGCAAAATAAAAATAATGTTTTCCTTAATGGTAGTAAGGGATGAGAACAAGGGTTCTGTGGCCATCTGTAACCATTTGAGGGGTACAGATGTGGAGAGATGGATAAGGCTGTCCGAATCAGGAAAGCAACATCAGAAATTAAGTATGTGGTGGTGAATCCGGGGCTGGGTTTTTTGTGGGGATGGCACGATTCAGTGAGGATGGTGAAATAACTTTGTGCAGTGTTTATCAGGTACCACACGCCACCCAGAGGACTTTGTGTGCCTACGTCCTGCACGGCTCTCACGGTATTGTCCTGACTTCATACGTGAGGAACCTGTGGTAGAGAGATGCCAAGGAAGTAAGTTTCCACAGCTGACAGGTGGCAGCACAGACAAGGAAACCCAGGTCTTTTCCCTCTCCAAACCCTTGGGGTTTCGTTGTTGTTGTTGAAAACATAGACAACAGAACATACACCAATAATTTCTACCTGTACAGTTCAGTGACATTGCGTCCACTGTTCAAGTTGTGTAGCCGTTGCTTTTGACTACTGTGCCGAAATCAAATCACCTGACAAAGATTGCAGAGATGATCCGGATCTGGCCTCCAGAGACTCTTGAGTGGCCTGTTGTTGTTGTTGCCAGGTCCTATCGAGTCGCTTCCGACTCATAGCGACCGTACGTACAACAGAACGAAACACTAGTCCTGCGCCATCCGAAGGATCGTTGTTACACTTAAACCCATTGTTGCAGCTGCTGTGTCGATCCATCTCATTGAGGGTCTTCCTCTTTTTCCCTGACCCTCTACTTTACCAAGCATGTTGTCCTTCTCCAGGGACTGATCCCTCTTGACAACATATCCAAGGTATGTCTCACCATACTTGCTTCTAAGGAGCATCTGGTCGTACTTCTTCCAAGACAGAGATTTGTTCATTCTTTTGGCAGTCCATAGTATATTCAGTATTCTTCATCAACACAATTCAGAGGCATCGATTCTTCTTCAGTCTTCCTTATCCATTGTCCAGCTTTCTATGAGTATGAGACAGTTAGTTGAAAATACCATGGCTTGGGTCAGGCGCACCATAGTCTTCAAGGTGACATGTTTGCTTTTCAACACTTTAAAGGTGTCTTTTGCAGCAGATTTGCCCAGTGCCAATAAGATAAGGTCTTCAGTTATTTAACTGGCTGTGCAGATTGCCGGGAGGCCTTCCCTGGACTCTTCTGTCCCTCCTTTCTTTTCGCTCCCAGCTGTCTCTAACTTTCCAGCCTCCCCGCTGGCTGTCATATTCCTCCTGTTGTACCCAGAGAGTTTTGCTTGTAAACCTCTGTTATGACAACTGTTCACCCAAGTTGTATTTTCCCGGTGCTTGGCTGTGGGAGTTTCTGGGAGCTCCAGTCTTACAGGAATTGTGTATTATTATTTTTTCCACTCCCAAGGTGTTACCCATAGTAGGTATCCAACGAAGTGAATGCCAAAAGTAAATGTGCAAATGGTAGGTTTGAGAAGGCTGGTAACTTGTTTTCTTTTCAGACTGAAGCCCTAAGAAGTGCTTTATGAGTAGCAGCCATGCCTTTAATGGTTTATATTAATATTTTTTAAAAATAATCATGGGCCACCGGTTCTCTTTGTATGGTTGTGTGAGGGGCGGATTGCACTTGCTTCCTTGCGCCTCTGTAATTGGATAAAAAACTCATTCACCTGAGAAGTCATGATCTGTACCTGAACTGGTGCTTCAACCCCCTTAATTATTTCACCATATTTATGCCTGTCGCAGGAAATGTGAAAGTGGGTATTTTTAGATCCTTAGGTTTCAATTATTAATGTAAGGAGTCAGAACGGGGAGGAGCCCAGTTGCTGCATGGCACGCTGTATCCGTAAACAACCTCATACTGAAGAGCGGAGTTTTCTGGGCGAAATCATGGAGGCTCTGCAATCGTCAAGGAGCCCTTTGGGCTCAGTGGTTAAGTGCCCAGCTGCTAAACAAAAGGTCGGCAGTTCAAACCCACCAGCCGCTCCATGGGAGAAAGGTGTGTCCGTCTGCTTCCGTGAAGATTACAGCCTTGGGAACCATGTGGGGCAGTTCTGCTCTGTCCTGGTGGGTTGCTGTGAGTTGGAATCAACCTGAGGACAACAGGTTTGGGTGTGGTTGCAATTAATCCCTCCTCCTGCAGTGTGGTCAGGTGCCTCCTGTGTAGATGAACCCAGCCGTCTCTAAGTCATGCAATGCCTTTCTCCTTTCTAGCTCACTATCTTTGTGAAAATTCCATTGTAGGAACTTGAAAAATGGTTAAAAAATCATTTTCCTAAGGAGGGCAAGAGGGTATGGATTGTCCCATAGCTCATAAAGGTAGTAGTGATTGTCAGATGTGTTAATGCATACCTGTGCAGAATTTAAGAATGCGTCAGTCTTTTTCAGTCCATTCTGATCTTATCTTTTCTATTGAAAAATATCTTCTCCCCTCCCAGTTGAACTCCTTCTCATAGTTACTAGAATTGGAAGTGACAGTGACTTCTAATCCAGCTAGTCTAGCATTTTCTATGAGGCCTCCACTGAAACAATTTAGGCAGTGTGATGTCCTTTCTAACTGGACCTGGGTTGCTACTTGAACTGTGGGGTCTCTGGGTGGTCTGAACGGTTTACGTGCTCGGCTGCTGTCAGAAAGGTTGACGGTTCAAGTCCACCCAGAGGCACCTTAGAAGACAGGTCTGGTGATGGACTTCTGAAAAATCAGCCATTGAAAACCGTATGGCACACAGTTTTACTCTGACACACACGGGGTCACCGTGAGTTGAAATCGATTCGATGGTGACTGGTTTCAGAGGTGCTTGAACTGTAACTTTTACTGTTCTTGGTTTCATGATACTCCAGACTTTTCAACGTTTGCTTTCAATTCATGTTTCTTTAACCTCTGGTAGACTGTACTTAGCTGGATCCCTGGTGGTGCAGTGGTTAAGAGCTTGGCTGCTAACCGAAGGACTGACAGTTCAAATTCACCAGCCGCTCCTTGGAAACCCTATGGGGCAGTTGTACTGTGTCCTATAGAGTTGCTATGAGTCAGAATCGACTTTTTTTTTTTTTTTTAAGACTATACTTACCTTTGTGCCATTTTAGAAATACATGATTTCACCAGTATCTCAGGTACTACATGAAAGCCGTGTGTTTACTTCAGACAACCTTTCCAGAGTCATTCTTCATTTTTCTGTGGGGGCAGGAATTCTTTTCATGTTGAGGTCTGGATCATCTACCAGCAGGCTGCCTCCCCATTTGCTCTTACTGGTTTCCTTGAGGGCGGTGCACTCACATGATTTTCCTGCGTCTCTGGTGCCCATTCCGGTGTTTGGCTCTGAGGCTGTCTACAGAAAGGCTTTGTGGGGATGGACAAGGATTTCCTCTTGGCAGCAGTTTATTTACGAATGTTTTTGTTGGTTTGTTTACAAAGTACAAAAAGCATGCGTCCTGCTGATGGAGCTGTTTGTTTGGTTATGGGTATTCCTGGTGGCACAGAGGTTAAAGGGCTAGGCTGCCAATCAAAAGGCTGCTGGTTTGAACCCAGCGGCTCCACGGGAGAAAGACCTAACAATCTGCTCCGTTAGAGACTGTTGTTGTTGGATGCCGTCAAGTGAGTTCCTTCTCATAGCGACCCCATGTGACAAAGTAGAACCACCCCATAGGGTTTTCTAGGCTATAATCTTTACGGGAGCAGATTGCCACGTCTTTCTACTGGGGAGCCCCTGGGTGGGTTCAAACCACCAACCCTTTGGTTAGCAGCCTAGTGCTAGAAGACCTATGGGGCAAATTCCAGTGGAGGGCAGCCAACAGCAACATTTCTTCTTGCCTACCTGACATTGACAAATAAACCCAAATCAAAAACGGTGTAATGGGGATAGCCCACTCCTTGGGCCTCAGAATGCAGGTACTGAGTGCCTGGACACACTGCAGGCCCCGGGTCAGGGGAGCCGCCTTTGACTTCCTCTGGCCTCCTGGCACCCTGCCCATCACAGGATTTTAAAGTTTTTGTGTGCAGTTTGGCTTCAGGCAGTGAAGGAGAATTCTTTGCAGGTTTATGATGTGGGAGGGATAAGCCTTCATTTTAACCACATCAAGGCTCGCTCTGAAGGATAGAAGGGTGGCATCATTATCATTGATTGAATTCTTTTAACTGGTGGAATTCCTCTAAGGATCCATGTGGAAGCCCCTGCTCTTCTCACACTGTACACTCCCTCCCCAGGCAACTCCATAATGGCCTCAATGACCATCTACTCCCGAGCCCTCTCAGATGGAGATTTCTGGGTGTGATCTCCCTGTTGAGCTTGAAGCCTGTATAGCCTTCTCCCTCCTTGACATCCTCGTTAGGGTTCTCAAGGCACCTTAAAACTCATCTCAGTATATTTCCCCACGTCAGCTTCTTCACCTCCAACCTGCTTTTCTTCCATTCCGTCCTACCCTGCCCCAATGAATGACGTAACCCTGAATCCATTCCGTCGGCCACAAACCTGGAATTCCTTTCTCCCTCCATCTGTATCCATTAGCTTAAAAACAAAAACCAAAACCTGGAGTTGATTCTGACTCATGGTGACCTCATGTGTGTCGGAGTAGAACTGTGCTCCCTAGGGTTTCCAGTGGTTGATTTTTCAAAAGTAGATCACCAGGCCTTTCTTCCAAGGCATCTCTGGGTGGACTTGAACCTCCAAGGTTAGCAGCCAAGGGCATAAACTGCACCATCCAGGGACTCCAATCATTAGTCCACCCCACTCCCCCAACACCCAGTTGTTGTCGATTTTGACTCTTGATGACCCCACGTGTGAGGTCCTATCAGTGTTACCTCTTAAATGTCTCTTGCATTCATTCTTTCTCCCCATCGGCACCACCACCTGTCTGTAATACTCTTGTGCCTGGAAGACTGCAGAGGCCTCTGGGTAAGTCTCCAGTCTCCGCGTTTCCTCGTTTATGACCCTCTGCTGTCTGCACAGAACTCTGTAGGATCTTTTACGCGTGGAAATACGATTGGCTCACTCCTGGGCTGACAACCTTCAGGTGGCCTCCCGTTGCCCTGGGGATACATTTCAGGATCCACCAATGGCTTTTCTTCATAATCTCGGGCCCCACATGGAGCCCATGATTTCCCGTGCAAGCCCTACACCCACAGCTGGCTCTCCTTAGGAAACTCAGCCTTGCCTTTCGTCCTTCACCTGGTTGCATTCTGTATCCTGCCCCAGGCTCGGCTTCAGGCAGTGCCTTTGGGAGTGTCTCTCACTCCCAGCCATGTCAGAGCCTTCCTTGTTCTCCCAGCAGCCTGCACCAGGCTTGGCTTCAGGCAGTGCCTTTGGGAGCGTATCTCACTCTCAGCCAAGTCAGAGACTTCCTTGTTCTCCCAGCAGCCTGCACCAGGCTCCTTCCTTGACCCATGATCAAGGATGGTCTTGAGACAGACAGAAATAGAAGGAGCTGAGATACCGACCTAGGCATGCAGGCAGAAGGAGGACAGATTAGAAAAGGAATTTAGGGTAAGTTGCTATCATTGACTTTGTTCCTTGGTATTTAAAAACCTGGGCAGAACTGCTAGTATCGGTTCCCCTGTGGAAATGGGCACCTTGTGGATACCAGAAATCACTTATAAAGGTTTCCTTAAGGACTCATAAGGAAATTAATGTTGGCTCTTGTAAGGACGGTTAAGCCGTGTGATAAACACGACAGTTGCAGTGGTTCTGTGGGGCAGGGGAGACTGTCCACAGGCCGGACCTGCGCCTTGGAGCTTGTCTAGTTAACATTATTTCTAGGCCTGCTGTGCAGGGCTGTGCTTTTCCTCCAACGTGGAAGGGTAGTGGAGATGCACCGTATACTGTTGAGTTCATCATATACTCACTGAGGGTGAGGGAAAGGAAACAAAAACCCTTCCAAAATAGGGCACGCAGTTCTTCCACTGGCCAGTCTGCTCAAAGCCCGAATGCCCCAGAGAAAATGTGAGGGAGGCATAGGAATCTGCTGCTTGCTCAGATAACACAACCCGTTGTCTTGGGGTTCTGAACAGCTTGCAAGCCATCCACTCCACTAATGCTCGCCTGAACTAAATACAATTTGAGTTGAATGCTAGGGAGTGGCTCATTCAGCCGCCTGGTTTGCCTTCCTCTAAAGGATTTTGGAGGAATCTCAGGGTACTGCAAATGGTTAAGCATGTGACCACTAACTAAAAGGTTGGTGGTTTGAACCCACCCAGAGGTGCCTCAGAAGACAGGCCTGCCGACCTGCTTCTGAAAGGCCACAGCCTTGAAAATCCTATGGAGCCCAGTTCTCTGTGCGCATGGGGTCACTATGAGTCTGAGTTGGCTTGACGGCTAGAAACAACAGCAGAGGATTTTGGATGGAAGTGTTTATAATTCCGTGCTTGGTTTTATGTTTTGTGCTGACTTTAGCTCCTAAATCCCATCGGTTCCCAAGCCCCACAATACAGTGGCCCATTGTTGAGATGTGACTGTAAGCATAGCTCCCTGTTCTGTTTGAGGCTCATTTTATATTACCAGTGGTGATGATGTGCTGGGAAACTTGTTATTCGTAGATCTTTACATGTTTGCAGCTGAACGCAGCGTTGAGAGTGGCTGGGTGGGCAAGGAAGTTGAGTCACAAGATCCTGGTCTTCTCAGTTGGGAGAAGTTGTAAATTCCATCTGCTCCCCATCAGGTTCACGGAATATAGAAGATAAACTTGATAGATAAAGGTAGAGTTTGCTTATAGAGCTTTTCTATTGAGTAAAATAAGCAATAGGGGCCTGCAGAGGTCCAAGGAGGGATATTTTGTACAGCCCTGAAAACTGGCACCATTTGGGCAGGAAAGATTAGAGAAGACTGGGCTTGAGAGAAGTGAGGGGAAGAATTGATGATGAAGCTTTTTCAGATACTGGCACCTGTAAGATTCTTCCCTTAATCCCTTAGGAAATCTCAAAGTGCATCCATTTTCTTTCCTGAGCTAAGTTATAGCAGTGGTCCACTGGGACTACTTTGTGGTGAAATTATGGGAATTCTGTGGCATAGAGTAGGAAGATCAGGAGGTGTGCAGGGGAGAAGATCTCGGTGAGCTGTGGAGTATAAAACCTTGAGTTAATTCCGACTCATAGTGATCCTAGAGGACAGAGTAGAACTGCCCCGTAGAATTTCCAAGGCTGCAAATCCTTATAGAGGCCGACTGCCACACCTTTCTCCCTCTGAGCAGCAGGTGAGTTCAAACCACCAACATTTCGGTTAGCAGCCGAGCGCTTAAACCACTGCGCCAGCATAGGGCTTAATAAATCAAGTGGGAAAGGGGAAGCTTGAAGAGAAGTCAATTTAGGTGAAAGGGATCCTACCTGGGGGAGTTCGGTTGAACAAAACAAGTCCTGGGGAAGAGAGGCAACTTGCCTCATCATCATCTGATGATCGACTTGTGATAAATTGTTATGATCATGGTATTGTTGTATTTCAGTTTAATGATCATGCATAATGGCATCTCCAACAGTTAATCTAACATTAACCCCCCCCCCCCCCACCTCAGTTCTTGGATATAAAATACAGTTTAGGCTGAAAACATGATGGATAGGAATTGCTGCTTTGGATCTGTGTGCTCGATGTCATCCCCTTCAACTTTATTTTCTTCTGTTTCAGCCTTTTTCGGTTCTTCGTCTATGAGATCAAGTCTCTAGTATTTGTGACCCACCAGGATGTTTGATGTTTTTAGCTGGAAAATGTTAATGGCCACGTTTTTTCCCTATTATGAGAAGTAAATGTTGTATAAATTGAATTTTAATGATTTTATTGTCCCAGAGGAAGATAAAAACCATTAGCTAATGACGATGGTAATGTTCAAATTGTTTTTAATTTTAAAATAATATTTATGACCTGCAATGCTATGCTGTCTCATTTGGATTCAGGAAAAATTTATGAACATCTACCTAAATGTATGTGAATTGAGCACTGTGAATAAGATGGCGTAAAAGTACAACCATGGCTTAAATCTATTTATTTATATATACATACATATATATATATATGTGTGTGTGTGTGTGTGTGTGTGTGTTTGGATCCTAAGTGATACAGGGATCTGGCTAGAAACCTCCCTGCTCAATTACCAGGGAATGTCAAATTCCGCTACAGTTACCCATTATTAACAATATCCTTGTCTTACATTTACTTTGGCTGTAGAATGTGCTTGGTGATCATCATACTGTGTTAGTCTGGGGAGTTGAGATTTATATTACGTTTCAATTCCACTGGAATAATAGCATTCACAGGCACAAACATACCTATATGTACACACAGATGTGCTTGAGAAAGTTCTCCTTTAACAATAGATGATTTTAATATTGTCTGAAATAAAATAAAAATCCTTTGTTTCATATGACTGTGGAATGTCACAGTATTCTTATTTTTTTCCCTTCACTCCCAAAATAGGTAACACAACATAATGTGTTATACTCATTAAAGAAGAGGATTTCTATTTCAGAGGGGGCATGGCTAAGTTCCTCATTTCCAGGGAAAGGAACAAGTACCAGCTCCTCAGCATGTGAACTAACAAAATACAGTCAGTAAAAAATGCAGGATTCTCTCTGAGCATCGTCTTAAGTCTTTATTTCCATAGACAGTTTCACTTCCTCCAAACAGGGCCATGAGGAATTATCCTTAATTCTTGTTCCGTTGATTATTCACATAGCATGTATCACCATAACACTCAGCTCACTTCCACACACACGCACACGCTCACCCTCACCACATACTCTCACATTCTTTCTAGAGAGACTCACAGAAGAAGAGACAGTTGTAGGTACTAATATTCCAGCCCTATGCAGAATTATTGCAGGCCCTCTTCACTGCGGTTTTTAGGCAGACTTACTCTCCCTGCCCTCGGTGTGGCTGCTCCACCATCACTGAACAGATACTTACTGAGGATCCAGTAGGTCACAGCTTGGTTAGTTGAAGGACGTCCAGAAAGACTTAATTGTTCGGTAATCCCTATTCCAAAAGTCAACTCAACATTCAACTCAGTGGACACATGAGACCCTAAGACCGCAGAGGCAGAATACAGGGAAGTTAAAAGAAAAGCAAACCAACTTGAGGAAGTGAAGAAGGGCCCAAAAATCACTCTTACTGACGTTAAAATGAAGGAAGGTACTGTTGTTGTTGGTTGCCATTGAGTCACCTCTTGACGCTCTGACGGGTAATAGAATGACACGTTACCAGGTCCTGCACCATCATCATGATCCTTGATATTTCTGGGTCCATTGTTGCGGCCATTGTGTTGTGCCTTCCAAACCTGGGGGGCTTGTCTTCTAACACTGTATTGGACAGTATTCTGCTGTGATCCATACAGTTTTCATTGGCTAATTTTCAGAAGTAGATCTCCAGGCCTTTCTCCCTAATCTGCCTTAGTCTGGAAGCTTCACTGAATCTGGTCCACCAACTTGCCGTATTTAAAATAGCAGCCTCTTAGCTTCTAGCATCACAGCAACACCCACGCCAACACATTACGGCAAACTGATAGATGGGTAGTGGAAAGAATATACTAGGACTTCACATAGCACTACGTTGAGATTTTTACTGGTTAGAAATGGAGGTGTACGATTGCATACCTTTATTGTCAGAGCCATTTCAGTATGTAGTGACGTATCTGATCTGACTGGTTATGTGACAGCCCACGAGTAGTTTAAGTCATTGCTTATTTAGCTGTCTTTCTTCACGCTGGAATAGTACCACAGTGTGTCCCTTACACCTTAGAAATATTCATTAATTAAGATGCTTTGTGTAATACCACACCTAAGATTTGCCTCTTTTATCCTGTTGACTTATTTAAAGCACATAGGAAGCTGAGTTGAAAACTTATTAGTATTCCACATTAATATTTACTTGAAGTCTCTCCCTTATATCACTAAATCCCCGCGAATAAAAACTGGTACTGTGATGCATGTTGCTTGTTTATAAATATCACCTGAAATAGGGAGCAAATAAAGCCGTGTATGTTTAACTGGGGAGGGTTGAGAATTAATGCTAAATTAAAATATTGTCACACAGATTAGTAGAAGCGTACACACAGTCTCCGATGCCTTTCTCTGTGCTGTGAACACTGAATAATAATTATTTTATGAAGGTAATGCATTGTAAATATTTATAAACAGAAATGGAAAACAGACTACAGTGAATAAATTATTTTGAGATGTTTTTAAATCCAGTTTTTATATGCTTTTTAGTAAAAATATTCATGGTGATCAGTATTTCTTTCTCACTTGCCATCTGCTCTGCTTCTTTGGCTGTGAGTTCTAGGTGAATGATGCATGTGGCTGTATCACGCACTCCACAAATTTATTGACTTGGATGCAGCATTTTTATGACTAGCATGCAAACACGTAATCACTAAACACAGGTCTTCTGCTGTAGGTAATTTCCCATCCACGGGAACAATTAGGCAATCATTAGGCTTCCAGCAGGATGCGTTCATCTCTCTTCTCCCTGGTGTCATTCAGTAGCTTATCTATCAGAAGGCGGAAGAAATTCATTCCACATTCTGCTGGAGTGACTAGCCAGAAGAATTTCATCTTGCGTCTGCAAGCATTTTTAGTATTTTTCCTGTGCATCCATTGGTGAAGGGCCCCAGTTTTCGTGCGTTATTGTTAACTGGGCACCGTCGAGTCAATTTCAACTCATAGCAACCCCGTATGACAGAGTAGAACTGCCCCATAGGGTTTTCTTGGCAGTAATCTTTACAGAGAAGCCCTCGTGGCATAGTGGTTAAAGCACTCGGCTGCTAACTGAAAGGTCTGTGGTTCAAACACACCAGCTGCTCCTTGGTAAAAAGATGTGGTAGTCTGCTTCCGTAAAGATTACAGCCTTGGAAACCTCATGGGTCAGTTCTACTCTGTCCTCTAGGGTGGCTATGAATCAGAATCGACTCGATGGCAGTGGGTTTGGTGTGGTTTTTTGTTTTTTGTTTTTTTTTTTCCAGTAATCTTTACAGAAGCAGATCGACAGGTGTTTCTCTGTGGAGCTGCTGGGTGGGTTCCAACTGTCAACCTCTTGGTCAGCAGCTGTGCGCTTAACCATTGCACCACCAGGGCTTCTTTCCATGGAATTCCATTTTAATTGACTTTGATTATCTGGTTTTGCGCTATTGAATCATGTCATCTGAAAGCAACAGATGGGGTCTTCTGGCTGAACAATGGCATGTGTGGGTAGGCCACCTTTCTTAATCCGAAATCAGATGTCTGTAGCCAATTAATAATCTGTGACTCTTGTGCTGTCCTTTATCTGGCTAGGAAGACCTGCCTTAATGAGGTTTATGTGGTTTTGCTGGATTGTTGTATACACCTTCCATTCCCTCAAGCAAACCACTGTAGACTTGAATATTTTTATTTTATTTCTACGTGTCATTGGGCTGGTAACAGATATTCCAGGAATTCTTTTGATTTCAGGTAAAATAACAGCAAGGTAGTGATAGGTTTGTGCTTGAGGGCACGTGAGGGTCGAGGGTTCTCAGCTCTTCCTCTCCTACGAAACTGGCCCTGGTTCTCTTCGTTTTAATTAACCTTCCTCTTGTGTGTGTCTACAGTGGCCGTTTTTTACTTCATCTTTTCTTTTATGAACCTAATTTACGGAAGTCAGCTTTATGGTCGTCTCCCCTGCTGGATGGCAAAGACTTTGTATGTCCGTTAGAGCTCAGCTTAAGTGTTTCCTCCTCAGAAAGGTTCTGTTTGACAGATCCCTTCTGATCTTTTTTAACCTCATGTTCAGTTATTCGATGTCCATGATCACAAACAACAGGTTCCGAGCTCGTGCTTGTTTACTTGGGTAACGCCTTTCTCCTCCACTAGAACGTAGGCCTCCAGAGCCTTAGGACATTTCTGTCTTGTGCAGTTTGGATCCCAGTGTTGGGATAAAGCGGGAGCCCTGGAAATGTCTCCTTAACATGCAGTTGTCTGGCCGTCCCACAGCTCCTGGAGGTGACACACAGCTTCTTCTTGAAGAAATGAAAACCATGTGTGAGGCCGTCTGTATCAGGGTGATAAATTCTCTGTTTGTTTAGTCAGCTGCCCTGCCATGAACATAGCACTCTGTAATGTGCATAGGACAATCATCTAGCTTTTGGGGTTGTTTTTCTTCATCATTTGATCAAGTCATAAACCTAAGTTATGAAGTCAACTCTTGAGACAGAGCCTAAATAAAGCAGATCAATGGGATCTGTCTCAGGAGCAAGAAATGTAATATACTCTTGACAGCCAACTAGAGTCATTGTTTTGCTTCCCAGATACAGACCTATCTGTCCACGTGTGACAAGGGTGGTTTTTGTGATGAGTAAGTCAGGCAATTTTACCCCCCTTCTTTTCTGACAGGGATCAGAAGACAGGGTGGTTTTAGGCCTGCTACTGTTGCTGGTAAGAACCTATAGCTTTATAATGGGACTGGAGCAGTATCACACACCCCTGTGTCCCAACAGTGTCTCCTCAGGTACCCCAGCTTTGAAAACTCCTGCAATTGAGAGAGTCCCTGGTTGGTGCAAATAGTTAATGCACTGGGCTGTAAACTAAAAAGTTGGGGGTTCAGGTCTACCCGAAAGGGCCTTGGAAGAAAGGCCTGGCCTTCCCAAAAACCAGCCAGCCGTTGAAGACTATGGAGCACAGTTCTACTCTGACACACCTGGGGTTTCCAGGAGTTAGAGTTGACTTGGTAGGTAACTGGTGTAGATCAAAGCTTGCGCCCTAGAGACTGGGTTCGAATCTCATCGATCGGCTGTATTACCTTGGGCAAGTTGCTTAGTCCTTTAGCCTCCATTCTTTTATTATAATATAGGGCTAATAATAGTATTGTCTGAGCGGAGATGTAGTAACGACAGATTCATGTGATACGTGTTCTCAACACAGTTCCAAACAGGGAAGTGTTCAGTAAACTTTGGCATCTTAAACACCATCACCGTCTTCCTCACCACATCAGGAGACCTCTGAAAGGGAGTACATATGTTACCTGGAAAGAGAACAGGGAAGGAAAAAGGTTAGACTAACACCCGTAAACATTAGCATGGATTTAATTATTATTCATTGTTCTGAATTTAGCTTTCTGTATTGTTTCCAAATGATACCTTTCGGGGTTGAATGTTGGGAATAGGTATGGAAGCAGGTTTCCCTCAGCACTGAGGGTACCCTGTGGTCATGGTAGATACGGGCATCTTAAATTTAGCGCTTAATTAAGAAAAGTAAAAATAAACCACTTCACTTTTTCCAGGTCAGATTAATTTCTGTTTCTTGGGAAAACATGGCCTAATGCTATGTTTAGTCCCTTCAATAATAAAGTTTAGGATTTCTCTCCAAGGGTTTGACACTCGTAGCTGGAAGTTCTCTTCCCTTTGGTCTTTATACTATTGAACTATGCGAAAGATAAAAATAGACTGAGACAATCCAGCCTTGCTTGAAAAGTCTAAGGGTCTCCCTGGGTCTATATTTCTCAGTCTCAGCGCTTGGCAAGAGCTGAGTACTTGCTTAGCCCACTTGTTCTCAAAGTGTGGTCTCTGCACCAAGGATATCAACATCACCTGGATACTTGTAGAAATGCAAATTCAGGAATCCCACTCCAGGGCTTCTAAATTAGGAATTCTGGGCTCAGGGTCCAGCAACTTGGTGTTTTATAAATTCCACCAGATTATTCCCCTGCCCTGGAGTTTGAGAATCACTGCTACAGACAGTTTATGCTTTGAAACTCTACACGATCCCCACCCTTCCCTGTTAACCTTACACCCAGCTCCCCTCTCTTGAGTTAAATTACCTCCCTGATCCCTAGAGGCATTTGTGCCTGGAGACATTGATGGATTTTTAGGGTTGGCTTGGATGAGTGTTTATTAATGTTCCCACTCAAATAGATCTGACATCTTAAGTTCTTTTAAGTCCCTTAAGTTCCTCTAAGCCCAAGTAAGAAATCCACGGTGAGGGGGATGTGTCTCTAAAAGTAGGTTTAAGATTGTGGAAGACTTTTGACAGCTGTGATGACTCTCAAGACAAGCTCAGGATAATAGACTGTGTAAAAGGAATGTATTAATTGCATTACCTCAGGTGTAAGGAAGTAGAAAAAAAAGAGGGATGTAGAATCAGGTGTACCTGGTTGTGAATCTCAGCTTTGCTCTGGAATCGTGTGGCTTGATTGAGCGCCTTTAACTTCTGAGCATAACTTTCCTCATCTGTGAAATGGGTCTACTACAACCTGTCTCCAAGAGAAATGCAGAGAGTTGAATGAGCTTGTGAGTCTCGGTGGTGTGTATAGGTGGGAACTTTTCCTTAACTTCAAGGTTCTTTTGTTTTACTTTTTTTAAAAATCATTATTTTTATTGTGATAAATATACATGTAACAGAACATTTGCTATTTCAACATTCTTCACATGTATAATTCAGCGACATTAATTATCTTACAAGGTCGCTATGAGTCGGAATTGACTCGTCGGCAACGGGTTATATTTTATCATGTTGTTCTCGAGGTTCATTTTTCATATGCACAAATTTTTGAAGCTTTTCTAAAGAATGAAAATAAACTTTAGGAAATAAAGTCAAAATTTGGGAATTTATTTATTGATGATTCATTGATAAGCCATGTATTTAATCACTCATCAATGGTATACGTACGTATGATAAATTATATTTTCAATAAGTGTAGTTTGAATACCTGGTATGTGCCAGGCACATTCTCGAAGCTGGGACACTGCAGAGAACTGTTGGACCAGATCCAGGCTTTTGTGGTGCTCAGCTTCTATTTTGTTGATGAAGAGAAGAGACAGCAAACAAGTATATGAATAAATGAACGTTGTCATTTCACTTATTCTTTCAAAATGCATTCTGTACAGTACCTTAGCAATAGTAGTTCATTTAATGCATCCAGGGAACAAATAACTGGCTGGAAAATAAACCTTTTTCTTTATGAACAGAATTGCAAGTATCATGTGGAATCTGGTTTAGAAGGAGCAAGCCACAAAAGCGAAGGTGTTATCTTTTCAAGACTGTAAAACCAAGTTGATGTGACAGAACAATTTTATTCTGTAATCACCAGAGTGGTTTGGAGACTTTGCCACAGATGTTGGCAGGAGGGCTTTATAACAGAAACCAAGACTTAGAGAGGATAAAATTAATCTGTAATCTGGACTCAAGTGTAAGGTGGTGAATGAAGCCGGAAATGTCACCGGGAAGATCCTTTCTTGTATGCTTGGTGAATTTCAAGGATGGCTCCGTCCAGGGTGTCCACTCCTGGGCATCATCTCACGTATTTATTCATTGTGGTGTTAGGAGTAAGTGACACTCCTCACTGCTGCCATAGCAAAATGTTAGTTCACCATCAAAACCCCGTATCAAACGTTGTTGAATTCCAAATCACTAAACTGCCCTTCACTGGAAGGGAAATGATACGACCTGCTCTGAGTTTCTCAAGGACCTATCAAGCCGATAATTCTCCATTCATGTGAATCTCCTCTTGTCTTTATTGCCTCGGGCCTTTCTTCCCACTCTTTATTATAGTTCCTTTGTCAGTCCTTGTGTCCTTGCCGTACACGCGTGGCTCAACCCGAGCTTTCAGCTTTGTTCTTTCTGCGTGTTTAAAGCCTTCTGTTGAGTCGCTGGTGGTTCCAGCCCACACTATTGTCATTTTATTGCGTATCATCTCATTGACCTCGGGTTTTAGCAGGAAATGCAGTGTAGATTACTGACTCTCTGAATGATTTAGAGTTTTTTTGTTTTTTTTTTTATATCTGACTAAAATGATACAATTGTGTTAGCTAATAAAGAATCCAGGATAACGACCATGTTAAGTTGAAGTCTTCAGGAGGGACTGACATTAATGTCTAGAGAACGTGTGAGTTATGTGTAAATGGGGTCTTGTAAAGTACCTGCCAAAATAGAGTTATTTGGGTATGTTCAGCCATTCCCCCAGCGTTTGTCATGGTCCTACTGTATGTTCAGTAATGCATAATAACACGGAGAGTAATAATAGCTATTACTTCATATGTAAGTATGTTGGCAATACACCATTTTAAGCACTCTACCTCACTATAGTGCTATTAGTTAAACCAAAAAAAAAAAACCTATTGCCTTCAAGTTGATTCCAACTCATAGTGACCCTATAGGACAGAGTAGAACTGCCCAATAGGGTTTCTAAGGAGCAGCTGGTGGATTCGAACTGCCAACCTTTTAGTTAGCCATAGCTCTTAACCACTGTGCTACCAGGACCCCGCTGTGAGTTAGGCGCTATAATTATCTCCATTTTATAGACAAACTGAGGCATAGAGAGTTTGGGCAACTTGCCTAACGTTGCCTGCCTACCAAGTGGCGAAGGGGAGATTCAGCCCTCTGGCTGCACAGTTCGTACTCTTCGTCATCCTGATGCTCATGTCTTCTTTCCTTATCCAACTTGTATGGTTGAGCATGATCCGGGCAGGTTTATTTTCAAGACTCTCAAAGCAAATGCTTTCTTTCATAGCCAAAAGCAAGTCTTTATTCTAATCTGTCCGATTAGCACAGCACCCAAATGAGCAGAGTTCAAACGAATGAGATTCACCCGTAGTTACTGCGCCTCTGTACCTGACTTATGACTTGCGTGTTAGTAGTCTCCCATATCTGCTGACGCTTACGTGTGATGTTTGGTTATCGGGTTTAATTTGGGATGCACCTTGCATGCTTAACTACCTGCTGGTGAACTTTTTGATGCCGTGGAATGTATCAGAGCCAGTGGAGCATTGCGAGTTAATTACTTGTGGGCACAGCATGCAGTGCTGCAAACAATTGGCCACCAGCAATATGGGGATGAGACGTTACTGGAGACACCCAGGACTGCGCTATTAATGCTTCGTCTTGGCCAGTGAGGAAGGACGGATGTCAAGAAGGCCAGGTATGGCTCTGTTCTGATGCGATGTTTAGCCTATGAACCAAAATGTTGTTGTTTTTTGAATTTTTATTTATTTTATTGTTGTAGTTTACATTTCAGGTTAGTCTCCCATACAAAAATTTATACGTACATTATTATCTGAGCCTAATTGCTCTCCCTATACTGTGACAGCACACTCCTACTTTCCACCCCTGATTCCCCATGTCCATTCAACCAGCTCCTGACCCTCTCTGCCTTCCCATCTCACCTCTGGATGGGAGCTGCCCATTTAGCTCTTGTATCTACTTGACCTAAGAGGCACACTACTCACAAGTATCACTTTATGTCCCACAGTCCAGTCCATTCCCTGTCTGAAGAGTTGGCCTTGAAAATTGTTTTAGTTCTGGGCTGATAATGAATCCCAGGGCCGTGCTTTCCGGGGTTCCTCCAGTCTCAGTCAGACCATTAAGTCTGGTCTTCTTACTAGAATTTGAGTTCTGCACCCCACCTTTCTCCTGCTCCATCAGGGACTCTGTTGTGTTCCTTGTCTGGGTGGTCATTGGTGGTAGCCGGGCAACATCTAGTTCTTCTGGTCTCAGGCTGATGAAGTCTCTGATTTATGTGGCCCTTTCTGTCTTTTGGGCTAATACGTTCCTTGTGTCTTTGGTGTTCTTCATTCTCCTTTGCTCCAGGTGGTTGGGACCAATTGATGCGTCTTAGATGGCTGCTTGCAAGCTTTTAAGACCCCAGATGCCCTCACCAAAGTAGGATGCAGAACATTTTCTTAATAAGCTTTGTTATACCAGTTGACCTAGATGTCCCCTGAAAGCATGGTCCCCAGACCCCTACCCCTGCTATTCTGTACCTAGAAGTATTTGATTGTATTCATGAAACTTCTTAGCTTTGGTTTAGTCCAGTTGTGCTGACTTCCCCTGTAGTGTGTGCTGTCTTTCCCTTCACCTAAGATAAAACTTGCCTGCTATCTAGTTAGTGAATAACCCTCCCCCTCCTTCCCTACCCTCGTAACCATCAAAGAATGTTGTCTTCTGTGTTTAAACCTTTTCTTGAGTTCTTATAATAGTGGTCTTACACAATATTTGTCCTTCTGTGACTGAGTAAATTCACTCAGCATAATGACCTCCAGGTTCCTCCATGTTATGTTTCATGGCTTCATCGTTGCTCTTTACCACTGCATAGTATCCCACTGTGTGGATATACCGTAATTTGTTTATCCATTTGCCCGTTGATGGGCACCTAATTTGTTTCCATCTTTTTTCGATTGTGAACGGTGATGCAATGAACACGAATGTGCATGTATCTATTCGTTTGACGGCTTTTATTTCTCTAGGATATATTCCAAGGAGTGGGATAGCTGGATCGTATGGTACTTCTATTTCTAGTTTTTTAAGGAAGCCAAATTGATTTCCAAAGTGGTTGTACCATTTTACATTCCCACCAACAGTTTCTAAGTGTTCCAGTCTCTCCACAATCTCTCCAGCATTTATTATTTTGTGTTTTTTGGATTAATGGTAACCTTGTTGGGGTGAGATGGTATCTGATTGAAGTTTAGATCCGCACTTCTCTAATGGCTAATGACTGTGAGCTTTTCTTCCTGGGTCTGTTAGCCGCCTGACTATCTCCATTGGCAAAGTACCTGTTCGTATCCTTCACCCGTTTTTTAATTGTGTTATTTGTCTTTTGTTGTTGAGCTTTTGCAGTATCTTGTAGATTTTAGAGATGAGATGCTGATCAGATTTGTTGTAGCCAGAAGTTTGTTTCCAGTCTGTAGGTTGTGTTTTTATGATTTTGGTGAAGTCTTTGGATGAGCATAAGGGTTTGATTTTTAGAAGCTCTCATTTATCCAGCCTCTCTTCTGGTACTTGTGCATTGTTACTTATGGTTCGTATTGTGTTTATGCCATGTATTAGGGCCTCTAGCATTGTCCCTATTTTTTGTTCCGTGATCTTTATCGTTTTCGATTTTATATTTGAGTCTTTGATACATTGTGAGTTAGTTTTTGCACATCGTGTGAGGCATGAGTCTTGTTTCAGTTTTTTACAGATGGATATCCAGTTATGTCAGCACCATTTGTTAAAGAGACTGTCTTTTCCCCAATTAACAGATTTTGGGCCTTTGTCAAATATCAGCTGCTCATAGGTGGATGAATTTATGTCTGGATTCTTAATTCTGTTCCATTGGTCTGTGTATCTGTTGTTGTACCAGTGCCAGGCTGTTTTGACTATCATGACGGTATAATAGGTTCTAAAATCAGGTAGAGTGAGGCCTCCCACTATGTTCTTCTTGAGTAATGCTTTACTTATTCAGGGACTCTTCCCTTTCCATATGAAGTTGGTGATTTGTTTCTCCAACTCATTAAAAAATGATGTTGGAATTTGGATCAGGATTGCATTGTATCTGTAGTTCACTTTGGGTAGAATTGACATTTTCACAATATTGAGTCTTCTATCCATGAGCAAGGTATGTTTTTCCACTTATGCAGGTCTCTTTGGGTTTCTTGCAGTAGTGTCTTGTAGTTATCATTGTATAGGTCTTTAACGTCTCTGGTTAGATTTATTCCTAAGTATTTTATCTTCTTGAGGGCTGTTGTAAATGGTATTGATTTGGTGATTTCCTCTTTGAGGTTCTCTTTGTTGCTGTAAAGGAATCCAACTGATTTTTGTATGTTTATCTTGTATCCTGAAACTTTGCTGAAATCTTCTATTAGTTCCAGTAGTTTTCTTGTGGATTCTTTGGTGTTTTCTGTGTATAAGATTATATCATCTGCAAAGAGAGATACTTTGACTTCTTCCCTACCAATTTGGTTTCCCTTTATTTCTTTTTCTAGCCTAATTGCTCTGGCTAGGACTTCCAGCTCAGTGTTGAATAAGAGTGGTGGTAAAGGGCATCCTTGTCTGCTTCCCATTCTCAGTGGGAATGCTTTCAAAGTCTCTCCATTTAGGATGTTGTTGGCTGTTGGCTTTGTATAAATGCCCTTAATTATACTGAGGAATTGCCCTTCTATTCCTATTTTGTTGAGGGTTTTTATCATGAATGGGTGTTGGACTTTGTCAAATGCCTTTTCTGCATTGATAGATAAGATCATGTGGTTCTTGTCTTTTGTTTTATTTATGTGATGGATCACATTGATTGTTTTCCTAATGTTGAACTGTCCCTACATAACTGGTATAAGCCTCACTTGGTCATGATGAATTATCCTTTTGATACGTTGCTGAATTCTATTGGCTAGAATTTTGTTGATGATTTTTGTGTCAGTGTTCATGAGGGATAGTGGTTTGTAATTTTCTTTTTTTGTGGTGTCTTTCCCTGATTTTGGTATCAGGGTTATACTGGCTTCATAGAATGAGTTTGGGAGTATTCCATCCTTTTCTGTGCTCTGAAATACCTTTAGTAGTAGTGGTGTTAACTCTTCTCTGAAGTTTGGTAGAATTCTCCAGTGAAGCCATCCGAGCCGGAATTTTTTTTGTTGGGAGTTTTTAATTACCTTTTCAATCTCTTCATTTCTTATGGGTTTATTTAGTTGTTCTACCTCTGTTTGTGTTAGTTTAGGTAGGTAGTGAGTTTCTAGAAATTTGTCCATTTCCTCTAGGTTTTCAAATTTGTTAAAGTACAATTTTTCATAGTATTCTGTTAGGATTCTTTTAATTTCAGTTGGGTCTGTTGTGTTATCACCCATCTCATTTCTTATACTGGTTATCTGCTTCCTCTACTGTTTTCCTCTTGTCAGTTTGGCCAATGATTTATCAGTTTTGTTGATCTTTTCAAAGAGCCAGCTTTTGGTCTTGTTAACTCTTTTAATTGTTTTTCTATTCCCTATTTCATTTAATTCTGCTCTGATTCTTATTATTTCCTTTCTTCTGGTGCCTGAGGGCTTCTTTAGCTGCTCTCTTTCTGCTTGTTTCAGTTGTAGGGTTAATGTTTTGATTATGGCCCTTTCTTCTTTTTGGATGTGTGCATTTATTGCTACAAACTGACCTCTTAGCACTGCTTTTGCTGTGTCCCAAAGGTTCTGGTAGGATGTATTTTCATTCTCATTTGATTTATGAATTTCTTTATTCCATCCTTAATTTCTTCTTTAAGTCACTAGTTTTTGAGCAAGGTTGTTCAGTTTCCATGTGTTTGATTTTTTTCCTTGCATTTTCTGTTGTTGATTTCTACTTTTTCGGCTTTATGGTCACAAAAGATGCTTTATAATATTTCGATGCCTTGTATTTTGTTAAGGCTTGCTTTATGGCCTAATATGTGGTATGTTCTGTGTGCGTTGGAAAAGAAAGTATACTTTGGCTGCTGTTGCATGGAGTGTTTGGTATATATCTATGAGATCAATTTAGTTGACTATAGCATTTAGCTCTTCCCATGTGTTTGTTGAGCTTCTTTCTGGATGTTCTGTCCTTCACCGAAAGTGGTGTTTTGAAGTCTTCTATTAATACTGTGGAGCTGCCTATCTCTCTTTTCAGTGCTGTTAGAGTTTGTTTTATGTATTTTGGAGCCCTGTCATTGGGTGTGTAAATATTTATTATAGTAATGTCCTCCTGGTGTTTTGACCCTTTAATCATTATGTAGTGTCCTTCTTTATCCTCTGTGATGGATTTTATTTTAAAGTCTATTTTGTCAGAGATTAATATTGCCACTCCTGCTCTTTTTTGAGTGTTGTTTGCTTGATATATTTTTTTCCATCCTTTGAGTTTTAGTTTGTTTGTGTCTTTAAGTCCAAGGTGTGTCTCTTGTAGACACCATATAGATGGATTGTGTTTTTTATCCAATCTGCCACTCTCTGTCTCTTCATTGGTGCATTTAGTCCATTTACATTCAGCGTCATTATTCGTAGGTATGAGTTCAGTGCCATCAGTTTGATGTCTTTTTTTGTGTGTTGTTCACAGTTTCTTTGTTCCACTTAATTTTCTGTGCTGAGTCATTTTTCTTTATGTATTTTCTTTTCATCTTTTCATTGTTGTTGATTTTGCGTTTACTGAGTCTTTATATTTTTCTAGTTTTTCATTTTGACTTGTAGGATTGTTAGTTTCCTTTGTGGTTACCTTAATATTTACCCCTATTTTTATAAGCTTATGCCAGTCTTTTATTTCTTTATACCGCCTTGACGTCCTCTCCGTATGAAAAATCTATGTCTGCATTTTAAGTCCCTCCTTTTTGTTTTAATGTTGTCATCGTTTACATATTGATATCTGTTTCCCTATTTTCAGCGTTTTTGCTTTGATTTATTTTTGTTTCTTCCCTATCTGGGTTGATAGCTGGTTGCTCTGTCCTGTGTTCTAGTCTTTGGTTGTTATCTGATGTTACTGATGTTCTAACCAGAGGGCTCCCTTTAGTATTTCTTGTAATTTTGGTTTGGTTTTTGCAAATTCCCTAAACTTCTGTTTTTCTGGAAATACCCAAATTTCGCCATCATATTTGAGAGACAGTTTTGCTGGATATAGAATTCTTGGCTGGCGGTTTTATTTCCTTCATGGCTTTATGTTTGTCATCCCATTGCCTTCTTGCCTGCATGGTTTCTGCTGAGTAGTCTGAGTTTATTCCTATTGACCCTCCTTTGTAGATAACTTTTAGTTTATCCCTAGCCTCTCTTAAAATTCTCTCTTTATCTTTGGTTTTGGAAAGTTTGATTATACTACGTATTGGTGAGTTTCTTTTTGGATCTACCTTACGTGGGATTCAATGAGCATCTTGCATAGATATCTTGTCATCTTTCACGATATCAGTGAAGTTTTCTGCCAACAAATCTTCAACAGTTCTCTCTGTATTTTCTGTAATCCCCCCGTTCTGGTACTCCAGTCACTCGTAAGTTATTCCTCTTGATAGAGTCCCAGGTAATTCTTAAGGTTTGTTCATTTTTTTCATCCTTTTATCTGATTTTTCCTTAAATAAGTTGGTGTCAAGTGCTTTATCTTTAATCTCACTAATTCTGACTTCCATTGCCTCCCATTCTGCTCCTGTGACTTTCTATTCAGTTGTCTAATTCTGAAACTTTATTGTTAGTATTCTGAATTTCTGATTGCTGTCTCTCTATGGATTCTTGCAGCCTGTTAAATCTGTCCCTATGCTCTTCTCTAATCTTTTTAATTTCCTCTACTGCATGTTCTGCATTTTGCTTAATTTCCTTCCTAATTTCTTGAAGAGTTTTGTATATTAATCTTTTGTATCCTGCCTCCGGTAATTCCAAGAAATTTTCGTCCTCTGGAAAATTTCTAGATTTTTTGTTTTGGGAGCTTGCTGAATCCATCATGGATTGCCTCTTTATGTGATTTGATATTGACTGTTGTCTCTGAGCGATCAGTAAGTTATTATATTTATTTATTTTATGTTTGCTTAGTGTGTCCTAGCTTCTTGTTTTGTTTTGATATGCTCAAATAGGCTGCTTGCATGATCCAGTTTGCTTATTGGTAGCTTTGAAGCAGTATTGTCCTGTCACCAGGTGGTTAGATCTGTTACTAGGTATATGAGCTCAGGAGTCTGCCCACTCTTCCTGTATGGATTCAGCGTAGGTACCCAGGTAGATAGCCACCAAGTGTGTGATATAGGTTCTCACTTACAGTCCTAGACAGGCATGGGTGATTGATGTAGGCAGAGGCATCTTGCTGCAGCAGGGGGACACACTGTAAGCAAGGTAGGGGGCTGACGGCTGTCTCCAAGCGTCCAAGAGGAAGGCATGTCCCTGTTTCCTAGAGCGTGTAGGTGGGTGGGTTTTGCAGCCAGACTGTGAGCACCTAATGCTGTTGGCTTTAAGGACTAGGGTGCACCTCTTATTCATGGGCCCCTCTCGCAGGTGGCTAGGTGGCATGGATGGAGCCAGCAGTCCTCAGGCCCCTGATGTGGGTAGGTGAAGACCCTGCTTAATGGGCAGAGCAGTGTCAAATGTCACGAACCTGCCACTTCACAGCTGAAATAGTTGAAGTTAGAGTTCAGGTATATACCCTGTTGTACTGCGGTAATGAGGGCCTACGCTGTTGAAATGGGCCCACACAAGTCTCTGCACGGGGAAAGGCACTCAAAGTCCGTGGATCCCTTATGGCTGTGCCTAGGCAAAGGAGCTGTGCCTATCCTGGGTTCCTGGCTTAGGGGAGCTGGCCGTTTATTTTTTCCCCTCTTTATTAATTTGTTCACTCTCCAAGGCTGGGAGAATGATTCAGGGCGTGTGATGCATCCTACTTCCGGACCAGGGGACTCGGCAATTGCTGAAGCTGGTCTCTGACCCAGTGCAAAGGAGCAAGTGGGGACATAGATGGGAGAAAGGTTTTTCCCTAAGGGGGATGTTTTCGATCTGCGTGGTAGGCCATCCGCAAGTACTTATCCTTTGCTGATCCAAGGCTCTTTCTCACTGGTTCGGAGTGGCGGTGTAGAGTCTCTGGTGCTGGGTCTCTCCCAGTGTGGAAAACGTGCCTCCCAAGGACCACTGCTTGCCTGCCTCACCGCTCACCCATGAGCTGCTCAGGCTTGAAGGGCTCAGGCTCTTGCCGGGTCAGGTCTGGAACCTCCTCGCTGCTTCCAAACTGTCTTTCCCTCCCCCTGCCACTCAGTCCGGTTCCTCAACTTTGCCTTAGATGTTTGGTGCCCCTAGATTGTTACATATAATTGATTCACTTGTTTTTTCAGGTCTTTGTTGTAAGAGGGTCCACCAGAAGCATCTGACTACTCTGCCATCATGGCCCTGCCTCCAAAACATTGTGTTAGGCGAGGATTTGCTGATGTGGAGCTGTGTTATGGATGATGGGGTTCATTGTTTACATTGGTACATCAGTTTCATATGAAGAACATGTTAAAATGACTATGGGTGCTGTCTTAATTCCCATTCATTCATTAGTTCGTTACTTTGTTCACTGAGTTTCTAGTTGGTGCCAGGCAGGTTTGCTGTACTCTGGGAACCATGGGGAGCAGCACAGAGAGGTGACATTGGAATTCCTGTATAAAACAGATGTAGCCACCATAGACAGATTGGAAGTCAGAGCTAATGGGATTTGTCTTGAAATAGCATTTGTATATGTGCACTCTTCTTGTAGGTTTATTTAAGATTACTTTGCGCAGGTCTGTGGCCACAGGTCTCCCTAGTTATTTCTTAGGGTTCCCGTGAAACTTATAGTTGGGGTGGTGGGAAGTAGGAGTTGTCACGAACTACATGGGCACAAATTCTTTCAAGCGAGTGAATGGAACTAACATGGACCCCAAAGGAAAGCAATGTGGGTTTCTGAAGCTTTTAAGAAAGTAAACTCACCTAGAAAGGGAGGTCAAGGACTACTCCTTGAAGAGGTGACGCTCGTGCTGCAATTTGAACATGTGATGGACGAAGAGCCCAGGTCTGAGCTGGGCCATTATGAGAATATGCAGGAGCCACAGAGCTCGCCTGTCTTGGTATTCCTGGGTACGGAAAAGGGTCTGCCAGTGTCAGCTTCTGTTGTTGGCTAAAGCCTTTTTAACCAGTTAGGCAGAGTGAAATACACCTCCCTTAGAAAGTTTTCATTACTATTCATTTTATCTCAAGGGCTTCAGTTCCCCAGCTTTTTATAGGGTTGTTGACTCAGCGACAGTGGGTGGTTTGTTTAGTCTCCATTCTACTTGTCAGAAGTAGAAGAAGTCTTAACCCATCATAGGAATGGTCTGAAGCCTCATTTCAAATGTTAGTAATACACCGAAACCTTAGTCTTGTATTAGCTTCATTTTAGATGTCTACATTCATCCCCCTACTGGGAAGAAAAGGTATGTATTTAAAAGCAGAAAAGGGCTAACAGCATAATAATTGACAATCATGTCCTTCTGATCAGAAATGCATAACGTTCTTGTAGATTTAGTGTACCTAACTGCTACTGAGCAGTGATTATAAATTTGTCTAATTTGAGCAGATGCTTTCCTTGTTGAATAAGGTGGCTCTCTCTTTCCATGACTATTTTTGTTGGAAAACATTTTTTTGAATTAGAATTTGTAGATCAAGGTGAATGGATGCTTTTAAAGCTGGATATGTAAACATAAAGTTGTGTTGTGTTTTTGTGAATACATATGTATTTGTGTATATACAAATGGCTTTCTAGGTTTTCTCTGGTGAGCCTGTAAAACAAGTTCTTTAAATAATAATAAAAATGGTATATGACTAACTTTCAATAGAAGATCTTGGTCTTCCAGGGAGATGTGGGGGGTGAGGAACAGATATAACATATCAAGGACGTGCTGTTGGAAGTTGAGTCAGAATAAGGAGTAGTCATTCTTCACAATGAAATGTTATTCTGGTATGAAATAATTGCTTCTGACATTAAGCCAAACGGTTGATGCCATTTTGATCATAAGCAAGTACTGTATTTGACCAATAAAATGGCCTAAAACCTTAAATGTAAAGAAATTGCTTAGCAAGTGTTTAGGACTCTTAAGTAAAACGGTGAAGCTCATGAAGGATTCGTGAGGGTTTATTTTTGAAGTGCGTGTGTTTTCTTCTTTGCCGTTTTCAAATAATCCAAGTTCTGAGTCAGAGGATAGGAGACAGTCCCTCCTGGCCCCGCCCCAGGCTCAGTTAGCATTTTCCCGGCTCTCTCTCCAGTCCCTTTGTCTCTACAGGTGTTTGTTGTTGTTATAATCATGGTGGATGTCTAAGTTCATAGCCTGCTTTTTCTACTTTTCGTAACCAGTTTACCTTGTGGAATCATCTTCACAACCCTATTCCAGAGCTGTGCTTTCTCCCCTCAAGTGTGTGTGCGCTCTCGTGTTGGGACAGTTTGTTCTTCCCTTTTCGGCATGAGTGCTTGTTGTCCAGTACTGTCAAGTCAGTTCCAACTCATAGCGACCCCATGTGACAGAGTAGAACTGCCTCAGAGGGTTTTCTTGGCTGTAATCTTCACAGGAAAAGATCCCCAGGTCTTCCTCCCGTGGAGCCACCGAATGGGCTCAAACCAGCAACCTTTCCATTAGCAGCCAAGGGCTTAACCAGTACACCATCAGGGTTCATTTTTTGGCATTAAGAATAACCATGTGAAGCCTGTCTGCATAACCCTTGTCCTTTATTGAGTGTTGGGTTACTTAGGGATGATTTCCATGTGTAGACTTGGTTTAAGTATGAAACTTTCTATAGCTGTAATGCATATTGGGAGCCCTCGGCCACAGTGGTTAAGAGCTCAGCTGCTAACCGAAAGCTCGGCAGTTCCAATCCACCAGCCACTCCTTGGAAACCCTGTGGGGCAGTACTACTTTGTCCTGTAGGGTCGCTACAATTCGAAATCGACTGGACAGCAACAGGTTTGGTTTGGGGAATACATACTTGGAGAATCCTCCCGAAATGTTGTGCTCTACTGTGGTGCTTTTGGCAGCGTCTTGAGTGCCTCTCCCATTGTGCCCTGTTCACTTGTGATTTCCTGTGTGGTATCATCAGTTGATGCAGATTGGGAATGTCGTAAAATCAAGGCTCTACCATTTTCAAGTTGCCTTTGAGCTATCCGTTTCGGTCCTCTGGACCTTGATTTCCTCATCTCTTCATTGGGAGGGAGCAGCATGGTGAGTGATGATGGTGGAGGTGGTACTTCCTGCAACTGATGGTGGTGTTTCAGAGTATTGTACAAAGAAAAACATGCTAATACAGTTGGTCAGCTTTAAAGAACACTTGTAGTTATTCTCATCCGAGCTACCTTCATTTAAACTGTCAAGTTCTTCTTTTCATTGAAAAGTCCGTGTCATGTATGATTAAGTCTAAGAGCACAAACTTAGGTCTCAGAGTCACCAGAATTTTCATCCCCACATGTCTTCGTAATGGGGATTGTAACATTGCATTTGACACAGGAAGGGATGGGAAGTAAAATGAAATAATGAATGATTCATTATGGTAGATAGTGGTGGCCATATGCCTGGATGGTATAAACCATTAATGCACTCAGCTGCTACCCAAAAGATTGGCAGTTCGGGTCCACTCGGAGGCGTCTCAGAAGAAAGGCCTGGTGATCTACTTCTGAACAATTAGCCATTGAAAACCCTGTGGAGCACAGTTCTACTCTGACACACATGGGTTCGCTGTGATTCAGAATCAGCTTGATGGTGACTGGAAGCGGTGGCCGAAGCAAGAGTGATTGTAGTTGTATGCACAGAAACGTATGCTCCGTTGGCCTGGGTGGGTGAGTGGAGAACCTTGTCCCTCATTCATGTTCCAGTACGCCCAGGATGCAGAGCTCAGTGAAAATGAGGCGTGAAAAAACCTGGAATGAGTATTTGAATCAAGCGATGCATGATAGGAACAGTAAAGGATGATACATGTTTTGTGAATGAATTAATTAACTCTTCTTGGGGAATTTTAATTAAATACACGAAATAATAAATAACTGTTGGGCACATAGTAATCTAACACTGGGTTGTGTGATCCAAATTATCTTTCTCTGATAAAGTTCTGAAGGAGATGGGGAAGGCAGGATGGTTGGCGTGAGGGTGATCAGGAATAAAGTGAGGTGATGAGCCGGGTCTGCCCTCCCTGCAAGCTTCACCCTTTTAGAAAGGTTTCTTCGCAAGTATTGGTGGGCTCAATGCCCCTCATTCGCTCTGTCTTGTAGGTCCGTTACAGGCCCTGGTCAGCACATCTGGTGATCGGGCGCTGAAACATTTGGTGTCTGCCAGCTGCTCGTGGCCCACCCGGGGAGCATGCCACTCGGCCCAGCATGCTTCATCATTGCAAGGAGAGGGTGGTGCTTTTTTTGCCTTGGAAAGCTGCACTGGGTAGATGGTACTCATCCCTGTGCCTTCTTAGTTACACCCTTAGGATGGATTTCTTTTCTTTGTATTTAACGTCAAAAAATTTGTATTTTATTTTGCTAAAATGCAAATAACTTACAGTTTGTCATCTTACCCAGTTTTTCAGTATCTAATTCGCTGGGTTTGATTATACTTGCAATGATTGTGTCATCATCACCACCATCTATTTTCAACACTTTTTCAGAGGGTGGATTTATTAGCGTGGGTTAGTCAATTAACAGTGAGGCGGTCTTTGAGATAAATACATTTCAAAATAATCTTGAGATAATTTTGAGTTCAATTTTGGGCTGATCTATCTCCAGCCATTGGTAGATTCCAATCATTCCTTTTCCGCACAGATAATTGTTGGTTTGACTTCAGTCATAAATATTTTTAAGCAAGTTAATGAAATGCCACTTTCCTGAACCGTGGAAGATATGTCTTCTGATTGCTTGTGTTTATAATGTCAACTCATGTTAATTGGATGCATCAGTGTAGGGTCCTGGAGTGACTTTTTGGATGATGTTGAGAAAGTCCGTATCTCATGCAGAAAAGGAAAGAATGGTTTTAACTCAAGAATGCTTCTACCTCATCTCCCGACTTCTGTCTGTGATTTAGTGATAGCAAGAAGTCCGTACTTACAGAGTCTTTCTTGTTTTAAAAAAAATTACCATCAAAGAAATGCAGAAAACAGAGGGAAACATCTAATGAGGCTTGAAGAAAGAACAGCTGCCTTATTTTCACATTTGGTGTTGATATTTGCGAGTCTCGAAGCTAATTTAAAAGCTTTGTCTGAACAGCAGAAGTAATACTTGAAAGAACAAATACCTGGTGTATGTGTATTTTGATTTGGAATTCTAGTTGTTAATGTGTAACAGATTTTCCAAAAATACGCAAGGGAACAAAAAAACTCTTTGGGATAAGCAGGAGTTGTTTGACACGATTAGTAAAGGAAGATTAGTAGTGGCAATTTTAATTTTAAAGTACAGGTAGTTCCCAACTTATGACGTATTCAAGTTATGACGAACTGCACTTATAACCCTCTATTGTTTTTTTTTTTTTGTTTTTTTAATGATTTGTGAATTTTTGTACGTGTGTAAGTATGTATGTATTAGAGAAAGCCCCACTGGCGCAGTCGTTAACTGCTCATCTGCTAACTGCAAGGTCAGCAGTTCAAACCCACTAGCTGCTCTTTGGGAAAAAAATGTGTGGCAGTCTTCTTCCATAAAGGTTACAGCTTTGGAAACCCTATGGGGCAGTTCTTCTGTGTCCTGCAGGGTTGTTATGAGTTGGAATCAACTCAGCGCTGATGGGTTTGGTTTTTTGTTTATGTGTATATCAAAATATATCTGTAAGTTTATATGTAATGTTTCCAACCCCCAAAGATGAAGACTGGGTTTATAAAGATACTGATAATAAAAGACAATGATAATTAAAATTAAAAAAAAAAATGAGGTATTCAGCTTACATCAGAACTGACTGAACACGGAGTTGTTGGAACGGAACCCCATCGTATGTCGGGGACTATCTGGAGATGTTCAGAATTTGTCTTTTATTTTGAACTCTCAAAATTCTAGGGTCTGTATCTTAAGTCATATTTAATTCTTGAAGTCACATTGGCAGGTCTGCAGTGGCAGTTCGGAAATAACACTCAGTAAAGAAATTAGAGCCAAGTTAGGTTATTTGTGGAGAAGTTATACCTGCTACTTAAGCTAAATTTGCTGAAGCCTTCTAAAACGCTGAGTTGAACAGTGCCATGTTGGTTAACTTATTGTTTATTTTCTGTTCTGCTGCCATTTCATTAATATCCCAATATGGTTAGAATATATGCGCGTATTAGTTTCAGGGAGCACTTGGTTTCCATAAGGGAAGGTTGCTAATTGCAGGTGCACCATCCGGGAAGGACACACTTGGGGTTATCTGGTGACGGACGCTTTAGGAGCCTGATCTCATTGGACTACATCAAGCCATTCAGTGGAGAAAAATCTTCTTCCCGTTTGGCACAGGTCATGCTGGAAAATCCACGTCTGTATGGATGGCCCGTACTTCTTGTTCGAGAGCAGGATCCGTACTTCTTGTTCGAGAGCAGGATTCAAAATTTCGTTTTTCTTTCCATCGTTCTCACAGTGTTTGCAACCATGTAAGAACTCAAAAATGTTTGTTCTAAATTAAAAGGAAACTGTAGATTCTGATGGGGAACGGCGGTCCTTGAGCAAGTTACACCAAAAACTGCTTTCCTGGAAGTTCAGCTGTATGGTACCTGCAGGGGAGTGGTATAGTGTAGGCCCATTTCCAGTTAAAAATCCCTCTCCAGGTCATCTGGTGGGATGGGAATGGTCTATATCGAGAATGTTGTAATGGGTGTACAACTCTACAAATTTACTAAAAATGATCGAATTGTACACTTGCATCTCAATGACGTTGTTTTAAACCCTCTCTGTTTTAAAATGAAACTGCATTTTTTTTTATTTTTGTTAAAAAACGTAGTGACCCCTGTGTATACAGCAATGCAAATGACAGGCACGTTCCTGCCCTCACAGAGTTTGCATTTTAGTGGGATGAGGAGTGGACAATGGATAATATACAAAATAAATAAAACCTAAAACCAAACCTGTTGCCATTGAGTCGATTCCGACTCATGGCGACCCCATGTGTTGCAGAGTAGAACTGTGCCCCGTAGGGTTTTCTTGGCTGTAAACTTTATTGAAACAGATCACCAGGGCTTTATTCTATGGCACTTGTAGGTGGGTTGTCAAGAGCAAACCGTTTGTATCACTTAGGGACCTCAAAGTAAGTATGTAATATATTAGGAGGTGGCTGCTATAGAGGAAAAATAAAAGGAGGAAGAAAGCTCATTGGGATGGCAGTTATAATTTTGAATATAGAGTAGTGGGTGTCCCTGAAAAAGTGACATATAAGGAAAGATCTCTAGAGGTGAGTGATTCCTTCTTACCCTAGATAGACTGAGAGCACAGCAGGAAAACATGTGACACCTTCAAGGGACAGGAGAGTGGCTTATATAGAAGGGTCACCAGGGAGGGAAGTAGGAGCCATGATCAGGGAGGTACGTGGGGATCCTGTAGGGCCTTGTACACTGTCTTCAGGTCTTCGGCTTTTATTCGGAATGACACGAGGTGCTATTGGAGGGTTTTAGCAGGAAGCAGATTTTCTAACAGGTTTGCTGGCTGCTATGTTGATAATAGACAGAAAGAAGGGTTCTTAGTTATCTCGGGCGGCTAAACAGAAATACCACAGATGGGTAGCTTTAACACACAAATTTATTTTCTCACAGTGGGGAGGCTAGAAGTCCAAATTCAGGGTGCCAGCTCCAGGGGAAGGCTCCCTCTGTCGGCTCTGGGGGAAGGTCCTTGTCTCTTCAGCTTCTTGATTGGCTCCTTGGTGATCTTCTGTGGCATGGCATCTGTTGTCCCCCGTCTCTGCTCACTTCATTGTACCGAATCTGCTTGGTTGATCTCTCAAAAGATACTGATTTAAAACATACCCTACACAAATACTGCCACATTAGCATAACACAGAAAGCCCATTCCCAAATGGGATTATAACCGCAAGTATTGGGGTTAGGGTTTACAACATGTATGTTTGGGGAACACGGTTCAATCCGTAACAGGGCAAGCGTGGGTGTAGGAGATAGTTGCAGTGATACAGAGGAGAGATGATAATGACTTGGCCGAGAGTGTTAGCAATTAAGAATGGCAAGAAGTAGTCAGCTTCTGGATCTGTTGTAAAGGTACCACCTAGGATTTGCTGCTCTGTGTAGGGAATAAGATTAAGAAGGAGGGATGGATTTCTCCAAGTTTTTTGACCTGAGCACTTGAAGGATGCCATTAAGATCATGAAGACTGCTTCGTACCAGGTTCAGGATGGGAGAAAGATCTGGAAACTCAGGTTTGCACACATGAGATCTGAGATGCCTGGTCACCACCAGGGAATCCTGTTGGCACAGTGATTAAGAACTTGGCTGCTAACCGAAAGGTCGGCAGTTCAAATCCACCAGCCACGCCTTGAAAACCCTATGGGACAGTTCTACCCTGTCCCATAGGGTCGCTATGAGTCAGAATCAACTGGACAGCAATGGGTTTTTCTTTGGTTTAATAATCACCACTGGAGGTGTGGAGTGACCAAATGGACTCAAGGCAAGGGTTCTGTGCTCAGATGTCCTCCAGGGCCTGCGGTCCTGCATGGGCACCTCATGATGAGTCCGAACTACCCACCCCTTTCAAAACAGTAGCTGTCCAAACTTGCCGAGATGTGTTAGGCCAAAGGCACTGGTGATTTCTTTATCTGTCCTCAGTCTTAGGAGGAGTGTGTGTATACTTTGGGGTTCAGAGCTCTATCTAAATGAATGAGGACTTCTACTTTAAGGCCAAGAGCAGTGTGGGGTATTACTGAGGTTGTTGTCTTTGGTAGACTGTGAGTAGCCAGTAGAACAGTTAGCTTGTCTTCTCTTGGCATCCTGCGATTTGCTTCTCTTCAGGAACTTACCCAAAGGGGAGCAGCCTCAGTTTGGCATATCCTACCTCAAATTCTGAATGAGCCGTTGAATACAGTGGCTGCATAGAACCACAATGATTTTTAGATCTGTTCATGTGACCTGGCCCAAGCATGGTTAAGAGCCTGCTGCCTAAAGAAATGTCTGTTCCTTATCAAATGGCTTTTTTTTTTTTTTAACTTGTTTTTTTTTTTCTGAGTTAGGTGTTTTTGGAGGGAGTTGGGGAGAAACTTTAATGCTAATAAATGAAAATGTTTCCTAACTAGGCACTCAAAAGGTCTAAGTTTCCCCTTGAAGAGTGGTCCCACAGTTGAGAACCAAGGCTGCAAAGAGAATGGAAGCTGATTATAGTGTGTTTCCTTCTATTTGTCCAGCTCCTTCTTAAAATTATTTTTGTCTGCATTAGCAGTTTTATCTGCAAGGAAGGGACTTCTCATTTGCTAATTAGAGCACTTGTTTTTCACAGCCAGGTTCCAACTGCTTTGGATATCTCTGGGATGTGAGCTCCTGAACCGAAGGTTTCCAGCTAAGTTCATCAGTATGGTGGATAGGAGCTGGCATGTGTCTCATTGTTCAGTGTTGTAAGTTCTAGAATCCAGAAGGAAAAATGTTAGCCAGAAGCAAAAAGAAAAAAAACAAAACTCCTGCTTAGTCACAGGCTGTGGATCCTAACTTCAGTTTGCTCTCCCTGTCAAGCCCGTTTGTACGCGTCTTGCCAAAAGAATTTATCACTGCATCGGCTGATGCTGAGTTAGGTTCTTGTTTATTTCGTGACTAAAAAAAAGTACTTTTCTCTTCACTTTTTTCTTCTTTTTAGTTCCGGACATGCAAGATTCCACCACAGACCTGTCAAGTCATACTCTGTACTTAGAACATTGTCAGGAAGGGTTTTTTTTTTTATCATATTTGTGATACTTAACCTAGTTGAAGAATTATAGAAACAACACAACACAGCCATGCATTAAGCCAGAGTGTTTTCATTTTTAGTAAACACATGTTTACCACAGTTATGTACCATGATAGGAAACCTTGGTGGCGTAGTGGTTAAGAGCTATGGCTGCTAACCAAAAAGGTCGGCAGTTCGAATCCTCCGGGGCGCTCCTTGGAAACTCTATGAGGCAGTTCTGCTCTGTCCTGTAGGGTTGCTGATGATTCGGAATTGACTCGACGGCAACGGGTTTGTTTGGTTTAGTACCATGATACCACACCACTGTTAGAGTGAGTTGGTATTGGTATTAATCTTGTGTTACCTCTAAATAAAGAAGCCCCGGTGGCGCAACAGGTTAAGCGCTTGGCTGCTAACTGAAAGCTTGGCAGTTCAAACCCATCCAGCAGCTCCATGAGAAAAAGACCTGGCAATCTGCTCCCATAAAGATTACAGCCAAGAAAACCCGATGGGGCAGTTCTACTCTGTCATACGGGGTTGCTATGAGTTGGAATCGACCCAAGGGCACCCAACAACAACATTGTTAAATAGGAAGACTTTCTTAGGGCACAAGGGTTTGCGATTCTAATTAGTTGTCCTTGTAAGTTCTCTGTAAGCTTTTTCTTTTCATCTGAATTGGCAACGTTTATAGTGTTAGTCTTCTCAAATTTAGCGTGGTAATGAGAGAAGATTACGTCTTTCTGTGACAAGCAATCTTTAGGGCACAGAAGCAGTTGCTTGCTCACTTCATGTCCCTTTATCTGCCTACGTTGCCCCACCTACGAACACGTGGTCGTATTGAAAATGTTAGTACTTTGGTAATAGTGTTTTGCTTGCTAATTATGAACAGCCAAGGTCAAACCAATCAGCCTTTCTTTCAGCTATGGCCTTGGCTGAGACACCCAGTCCTCCATGGAGCAGCTGTGCTCAGCTCTTGGCTCTAGACATGAAACTGACCTCCAGATTTGGCTGACACCAGAATTACCCACCCATTTTAGACATTACTGTGTGGGATGTTTGGAAACCCTGCTGGCGTCGTGGTTAAGAGCTATGGCTGCTGACCAAAACGTCGGCAGTTTGAATCCACCAGGCGCTCCTTGGAAACTATGGGCACAGTTCTACTCTGATCTATAGGGTCGCTATGAGTCGAAATTGACTTGACGGCAACGGGTTTGGTTTTTATGGGGGGGTTGTGCGGGATGTTTAAATCGTGGGGCTCTGGAGCCACTGCCTGGGCCCCAGTCCTGGCTCTCCTACTTGCTTAGCTGTGTGCGATCTAAATAGCTTAATCTTTCTCAGCTGCAGTTCCAGTACTATTATCTCCATTGCCAGTGGTCTGTAAGTGTCAGGTATCAATAAGGAATGGGTATGAAGAATGGGGGTTAAGAGGTACTTAGTCGGGGAGTGATGTGAGACAGAATATCTAACCCTTTGAGCCTCACTTCCCTTATCAACATAACAGGACTTACAGTTGATTTGTGACTTAAGTGAGGTGATTCCTGTAAAGCACTTAACATAATGTCTGCTAACAGTACTAAGTGTAAGCTCTTATTATTCATGGCTATTTTCTTTGTTCTAAGAACACAGTTTCCTTGACTCCACTCCTGGAGATTCTTCTGTGGGGCTCAGGAATATGCGTTTTCTGTTTATTTAAGTTCCCCAGTACATAAAGCCCAGCATTGGACCTTGGGCCAGCATTCGGGAACCACTGTGTCCCTGAACCACGGCCACATTCAGTGGGACGGCCATGTCTTGCCACTTAAATTTTGAAACTAAAGTCCGTTTCACTTAAAAATAAAACCCCAGGTATTTCTCCATAGGATACTGCGTTTATGGTGGTCAGATTCTTTGCTGTCAGTTTGAATCGATGCCTTCTGTGACTCATGCAATTGCATTTGTTTCTTGTCCATTAATGAAACTTAGTAGATTCTTAAGGTTTATGAAGATTCTCATCACACTTTTTATGTTGATCACTAACTAATTTTAGACAGAATAAAAAGAAGACACCTAGCCACTTTTGCATTCACTGATTTGTTCTTTTCAATATTCCCATTATTGAATATTTCGTGTAACCTGTATTTATCAAATGACTGCTTTGCTAGTTATTGAGTTACAGAGGATGAAGAACTAAGAGTGTGTTCTGCCTTCAGAGAATTCTGCTCTGATGTTCTACCAGAAAAAGCTGTTGTTACCCTTGTAGTGCCTGTAAACCAACAAAAAACCAAGCCCATTGCGGTGCAGTCAATTCCGACTCAGAGAGACCCTGCAGGACAGAAGAGAACTGCCCCATAGGGTTTCCAGGGCTGTAATCTTAGGAAACAGACAGCCATATCTTTCTCCCACGGAGTGGCTGGTGGGTTCAAACCACCGACCTTTTGGTTAGCAGCCGGGTACTTAGCCCCTTCGAGTACTTAGCTCCAGAGTGGCTGTAGTGCCTATAGTGAGTTGGAAACAGTGCTGATTTTAGAGTGTGACTGACATTGGTATCTGGATTTTAGCAAAAGCCTTGACAGAATATCTCTTGATATTGTTGAGAGCCAAGATAAAGAAGTGAGAATTTGTGATAGACTAAAAAACCCTTCCCAGGGAATTCTGGGTAGTGGATCACTGTTGTGATGGAGAACTCTATCTCTGGCCTTTGGAGCATTTTTATCAACAACTTGACAAAGAAGATGGACTTATTAAATTTGTGAATGATATGTTGCTGGGAGACGTAGGTCAGAAATTGGGTTACAGGATCAGGATCTACCAAGTTCCCAAGAGGCAGGAACGATGGGTGTAATGCAGAGTAATGCAGGGTTGTGTAGGCGTTGGTCAGCGCTGTACAGCTAGTGAGCCCCAGTTTCCCGTTGGGAAAATTCAGTGCATTAATAATTTACAGGGTTTTCATGTGGGATTAAAATATAAAATAACAGTGAGGAACGTAGTGAGTTCTCAGTAACATTGGCTTCATTTCTGCCTGTCTCATTTTTAGGTTAACATGGAGCATCTGCTTTAATAAATATCTGGCTTCACAGTCACATTATTGCCCAACCTTGTGTTTTTATTATCGCCCCCACCATGAGGTCTTTTTAACCATTCTTTTTTCTAGTCATTCCCCGTGACATTTTAATGCCATAGATACACTGATTATGTTCCATAAGTATATGTATGTCTTATACATAAAAAAATATATTTTTGCCCCCACCCTGCGAAAACAGCTTTGCATCTGATTGTGGACAGGATCATCCTCATGGAGAATATATGCCATAAGATAACAGGACCTCAGGAGTTTCAGATTCCCTGGAGAATGTTCTGAGGCCAAGATCACGGAAGTGTATGTGTCCAAATCTTAATATTTATATTGTTAATTACAGAAGTACCACATGTATATATTCTCAAAGTATATATTGTCATAGACAGTGGGAGTCTTTTGACCCCCATCCCAGAGGGAACCACCATTAACAGTGTAGCAGGTTTGCCCTTAATTCTTGTGTGTGCTCCTGTCACCGGTTTTGATTTGCATTTATTTTTTCTTTACAGAATATGACATAGGTCTGTCATAATTGCTCTGCATCTTGCTTTTATCACTGAATGGTGTCCGATACTGCTACTTCCTTTTAAAAATTCTGTATTTTTAATTTAATTTTTTATATAACTTAATGTATGTAATTGTATAATATATAATTTTCAATATATTTACATGGTTCAAAGTTTAAAAAGTATAAAAGAGTAAGTAGTGACAAGTCTTCCCATTCCTATTTCCTCTTTCTCTACCGTTATTAAGATTTCTTAAATATGATTCCAGTGGTATTTTATGCAAGTACAGATAAATATACATGGTTATTTATTTTCACATTTTGTAAACACACGTGATAGCATGTTATGCACACCGTTATGAACGCTGGTTGTTTTTACTTGAGAATGTAACCTGGAGATCTTCCCATTTTAGCTTAAGGAGGTTCCTCTCTGTCCCTCCCCACCCCCCCTCCAAATTCCAGAATATTTCTTTCTATTGATTTACCATAATTTATTTAGCTAACTCCTTGTTGATAGATAGTTAACTGTTCCCAATCTTGGACATAACTATCAATGCTTCTGCAAATAACCTTAACCTTGGACAAATATGTGTAGAATAAACACCTGGGTGAAAGGGGTACATGCTTGTAATTTTAATAGTTACTGACAAACTTTCTTCCATAGAGGTTGTACTGATCTTCCAATAGCCGTAATTGAGAGTGCTTACTTGAACACAACCTTCCTACCTGTGTAGTCAAACATTTTCCTGTTTGCAAATGTAGTGGGTGAAAACCTCGTAGAAGAGATTTTAAATTGTGCTTCTCGTTATAAGTGAGGTAGAGGAACTCTTCCTGTAAGGGGGCATTTGTGCTTCCTGGTCTTGAACTATTGGTTCATATCCTTGGCTCGTTTTTGTATGGAGTTTTGGGTTTACCTGTTTCTAGAATGTCTTGATACATGAAAGAGCTTTTCCTTCTGTGGTGGGGATTGCAAACATTTTTTGTTTGTCATTCGTCTTTTGATATTTGTTGTGGTGATTTCTGCCAAGCAGAAAATTAATTTTTTAAGTGTATTTGATTTTATCATTCTTTTCTGACTGGGGTTTTCTGTGATGTATAAAAATGCTTTTCTTACTCAGATTTTTCCCACGTTTTCTAGTACTTACATTTATTTATTTTAAATACTTAAATCTTTGATCCATTTGGAATTTATCCTAGAGTATGATTATCTACTTTTGAACTATTGAGTAGTATTCTGTAACATAGTTTGCTTTGCAGCTCCCTACCAATGGATATTTTAAGTTATTGCCAATTCTTTCATATTATAAATATTGTTGAAGCGCGGTATGCCCTCTTGTGTGCAGAAGTATTTTCCTAGAATCGTTAGTGTGAAGTAGAATTGCTGGGGCATAGGCTATCACACGTACACATACAGGTGACTGTAACCTATATTACGTTTCTGCTGGAGAAGCATGCTTTATGGTGTTTTAGAGCAAGGGTTGACAACCATTTTCTGTAAGAGCCAGATCGTAAGTATTTTCGGCTTGGCTATCTGTGTCACAGCCACTCAACTGTACTGTTGTAGAGTAAAAGCAACCATAGATAATCTGTAAATGGATGTGTGTGGCTGTGTTCCAATAAAACTGTATTTATGAAAACAGTCTGAGGACTGGATTTGGCCTGTGGGCCATGTTTGCCAACTCCTGTTATAGAGCATGGTTTAATGCCGCAGATCTGGAACTGACTCTTTGGTCTGTCATTTACTATATAAAGGCCAGTTTTCTAGCTTCTGAGGCTTAAATTCCTTATCTGTAAAATGGGGAAACCAGTATATATGCAATAAGAGTTGTTGGAAGGATCAAAGAAATAAAATCTAGCAATTTTCATCACAGTGCCTGGTACATAGTAAATATTCTCTAAACGGTTGATGAATTGTTGATAACATTTTTCAATCAGTCATTTAATAGTAGGGCTGGGACTACAGCGACAAAAACCTCAGTGATCAAGCAATTATATTTTAATGTAATGTTTTTAACTACTGAATTTTACTTTTGTGTCAGGCTCCAAAATGACTTTGCACAACACTGTTACTAATCCTGTGTTTATTTTGATATTTTGTTCATCCCAGACTTTTTTTTTTTTAATATGCCATTAAGATATTATTTATCTCGATTACTGAGTGTTTTGATGCCCCCTTAAATTTTGCGCTGGAGGCAAGTATCCCACTCGCTTACCTTAATTTTGGCCCTGTTTAATGGATATTTATTAAATGCCTTCTGGGTGATATATAAACAAAGTCGCCGATACCACGGAGCTTATTTCTCATGGATCATGTACTAGGAAGAGAAGTTAGCAAGGTCAAGGAAATAGACAGTAGGTGGGCGTGCTATTGCTTTTGTTAGAGAAGGCTGCCCTGACTGGGTAGAATAAAGGGAGTTGTTAATGTCCTTGCTGCCATTATTACATTTGCTAAACCCCTCTAGTTTCTTTTCTAGATATCATTTATTGAAAGTTAATTATGCTATAAATTTATTGAAACATAGAAAAGTAGCAGTTGAAGGCAGCTGCTCACGGTGTGACAGAGAGACATAGCTTCCATTCTGTTGAGTTGGCTTTACCTCATGAATGTGGGACTTCATGTCTAGACAGTTCCCCAGATAGCGTTTGATAGTTAATACATTTTGAGTATACGTTCCTTCTTTATAGTTGTCACAGGAAGGGTGTCAGCGTGTCTGCATTCTCCGAAGCGTTTCCTGGCCCCACACCCTGTCCTCACCAGGCCCCTCAGCTGTTGAGTGAGTACCTCATAAAACTGTTTTTAATTTCTTGGTCTTTTCCTCTCAACCCTTATGTCAGTGGGTTGGTATATAGACTCTTAGCCCTCCCAAACACCAAACTCACAAATACTGTCCCTGGAGTCTTTCCCCCCTTTGTCCTCCTGTGATCGGAATTTCTCATGAGCTGGAGCAGCTTATGCTCCATCATGGTGGGGCATGATGCTGATGATAAGAGAGTAATGGTGTGGAAGAGTCCTTCCATACAAAGACAGGGAACCCCAGCATTGTTTAAACCAGACTTGGAGTATCAGTTTTGTTTCCCTCCTGGAATGCAGCTCTGACCTTTCAGAATAATGCATGGTTACCTCAGCAAGCTCTTCCTCGCATTATGACTTGAGCTGTGGCCAAGTTTGCGGCAGAAGACTTCAGGGAAAGGCAGCTGTTTCTGTTAAGACTTTCAGGGATTCTTATCCCATGACCCCTGTGTTAGCAGAGTAAAGATTTATAGCAAGGGACTTCAGAGCCTGTTCCCTTGCTCTCCTTTTGTCTAAATGAGATCTTTCAACTTTTACCCAAGTTTATCCCTCTTCTGTAGGGAAAGAAGAGAGGGAGGAAGAGAGAGGAGGGGAGGGAGTCAGATGTTATCATGATATATTCCATCCAGCATACATTCTGCATTTTTATCGTTATAATTTGACATTTTTGTCTTAGTGATGAATGTAGAAAGCATTGAATAATTATAAACTGTTGGTCTTTTTAAACCAAAGTTCTGATTATATCCTATTTGTGAGGTACAAATAGCAGAATGCCTACTCAAGCTGATTTAAATGTAAAGGTACTTAAACTTGAAAAGTCTAGAGATACAATTTACATTTCGGACATGATTTGATCAGGCTCCCAGGCTCCCACCTCTGTTTTTCTTCTCTTCTTTTGCCCCTGCCCTTTTATATGGCGGCTTTGGCCTCCAGCCTGTTGTTTTCTGGTTGCAAGTCCCCTCCCTCCTTCTCTATTCACATTCGGAGGAGGGGAGGCGGTTTATTCCCTCACCAAAAACCAAAGCCAAATTCATTGCCATCGAGTCAATCCCGGCTCGTAGCAACCCTATAGGACGGAGGAGAACTGCCCCCATTGGGTTTCCAAGGCTGTATGTAAGTCTTTACAGAAACAGACTGCACATCTTTCTCCCTCAGAGTGGCTGGTGGGTTTGAACCACCAACCTTTCAGTAAGCAGCCAAGCACTTTAACCACTGTGCCACCAGGGCTTTGAACAAAAGGCTAGAGCCTTACTTAGAATGGTACAACCTACACCAGTCCCTCTGACCGCAGAAGTCCCATGTGCTAACTGGTTTAGGCCTGGGTTAACACCCAATCCTGAGCCAATCTTCTGTTAGGGAGGATGGGATTCTGCTGATTGTCAGATGCCAGTCAGGTTCCTGGAGCTGGAGGAGGGGTCATACCATCCAAAGCTTATGAAGAAGGGGTAGTTTCCCAGGGGAAATTAAAAGAATGTTTATTGAGCACTTGTTCTTGTTGTTGGTTGCTATAGAGGTGACTCAAACTCCTAGCAACCTTAGGTATAACAGAACGAAATGTTACAAGGTCCTGTGCCATCTTCATGATCATTGGTAACTGAGCACGTAGTATGTGCCAAGTACTGTGGCTCTCTGCGTACTCATTTCTTTAATCCTTATCACATCCCTGTAGTTACTTTTAAGAACATATCAACTGGTGTTGGATGTTAGCTAGACTATCAACAGATGTCTTATATGCCTGTTCATTTCTTCAGGTGTTACTGGAAGTCCATGCTAAATTGTAGAATTTAGAACTCTAAGGAGTTTGAGAGCTGATCTAATATGACTCTCTTTTGCATGCAAGGAGATTGAAATGTTAAAAGGCATGACCACTGCCACATTGAACTCCACTTTCCAGAGTTGAAACTGTAATGCAAAAAACAAATATGTAACATACCTGTTAACACTTGCCACGCCATCGCCCTTGACAAACCTTGCTAATTGGTCTCATCTTTATTGATAAGTACCATCCCATCCATGAGTCATTTGGAGATAGCTTGTGAGTTATAGCTGATTTGCTGTCCTTGAACTAGAACCCAAGTTGCTAGTCTCCTTGCCTAGTGTTTTGTCCGGTACGCCTTGTGATCTTTTTAGGTGTTGGGTGATTGTTTATGCTATGATCTGTGTGAACCGTCAAAATTTTAAACAGACGGATGTCTTTCAAAGGAAATATACTGACTGCCTGAAAACCCACCTGACTTGAAGCTTGAAAACTTCGTGTCCGGACCAACTTATCTCCAGCGTTAAAATACCTATGATGTTTTACATTGGGCAATGAGAATTGTGACTTTTTTGCTAATAGCTTAGATACTTGATATAATCAATTCTGTCTGTGTTGGGTCAACAAGAAGCAAAAGTAATGTTGGCCCAACTTTAAACTGTGCTAGTGCTAGTCAGATTTTGAGTGGGTAAACTATCCCAGTTAGTGATAGGAATTTTCATTAGATGTTTGGATGTGGGGCAGATTTAACATGAAAAGTACAACTTTTAAATCCCAGCTAGCATCGAAACAGGCCTTTGAAAGCCCTTCGGAATCCTTCAGTTCATGAAGACATGCATGTTCATGGCACATGCTTTAGTACTTGCACCTCACACACCCATGCAGACATCACTAATCAATCAACTCCTTTTAAGCCTCTGCTCATCCTCAGAATCTTTGTCAGTTAGACACATAACATTTGGCATTAAAAAACGAACGGAGTAGTTTCTGTTTCTGGTACTCTGTTATTGTCAGTTGTTGGTAGTTTGCCTTAAGATACAGCATCGGTGTGAAACGGAGGGACGCAGTTTTTACACCTAAGATATAAAAACAAAAAATTTGCCAACGTATTTAATTATCTGGAAGATAAATTTACAGTTTCTTAACTGGCTTAAAAAATTAGACTATTCCTTTCAACAAAGTTGAACGGCTTTATAGTTATACGTGAACAAAGTGAAACCAGTGGAGATCAGCAAGATGAATGCTTTGTAGCATTTTTTTCCAATTTTCCTGCTTACAGCAATAAGTGCACCAAAGGTAATTAAGCTGCCAGTGCTGGAGACTGCAAAAGAATTGAAAGCTGGATCCCGTAAAGATTTTTAATTTAAAAATGGAATAATTTAAAGACATTTTGGATTTGGGAGACGAAGCATTAATTATCATATTAGGTAAAAAAATGAATACACACCCTTTCTGATTGCTGCTGTTGGTTAAAGGTAGGCAACACAATGCAGAGTAATAAGCCTAGACCCAGCTAATACTTTTAATGTAAGTTTCTGGAGGGAGTCATTAATAAGCATATTTGACTAGAAACAGCACATAACGTGTATAGTAGTTTTGTTTTTAATTAGATTTAGTCAGAATTCATTATTTTTAATGGCTTTTCATTAGTGACTAGAAGCCATTATTTAGATATATTATGGTAAAATAAATTCAAAGTATATGTTTATTTTCTGTAAGGAACCCTTACATATTGAAAGAAGCCATCGTTTAGAACGCAAATCATAGGTACACCAAAAAAAGCTGTTGCCGTCAAGTCATCCCAACTCATAGTGGCCCTATAGGATAGAGTAGAACTGCCCCATGGGGTTTCCAAGGAACAGCTGGTGGATTCGGACTGCCCACCTTTTGCTTAGCAGCCGAGCTCTTAACCACTGCGCCACCAGGGCTTCAAAATCACAGATAAGTATTTGACATTCTTTGCCTTTAGACAAAAGTATGATTTGTATGCTCTAAAAATACAACTTTTATCTCTTTTTAACTCTCAGGTCAGTTTTTAGCAGAAAACGATACTGGACAACAGTTGACTTAAATTATAGAAAAATGTTGTTGCTGGCCAGTTGCATTTGTTGTTGTTTGGTCTTTTTAAGTAATATCGCTGAGGTGGAAACAAAATTAAGATGTTTCTCTCAGATTTTTATTTGATTTTTTTCTTCATAGAAAGTATTTTTGGTTCAGAATTCATGCATTTTTGTGTATTCACAACCCAAAGAACTTTAACCAAGTTCTCTGGGCTTAATCTGCCTAAAAGAAAAGCTATACAGCAAGTGGGTTCTCACACGTGAGCCCAGATTTACAGTATTTGCAATTATTTTCACCAGGGGAATTCTGTCTGCCTTAACCAGGCCAGTTAGAATTAATCTCCAGAGTGTGATTTATTCACCTGAGGCTGGAAATATGTCTTCCTGATGCAGGTAAACTGAACTGTAGCATATCAGAATGAGAAAAGTACAGCGACTTGTTAATAGCACACTAAGGAGGCAGAAATAGGTTATTTTCAAGCACAGATGAGCAACAAATCAAGCTAATAATGTTGTTTCTTAACTATAATTTTTGAAGGTGAATTTCTCCAACTTTGTATATTACAAGATTTTTGTATAGCCTTAAATGATGAAATATCACCCATGAGCTTGCTCTTTTTTTTTTTTTTTACCCAGACTCTCTTTTCCTATGTGCAAATTCCTTTCATGCAGAAAGGATATGAGAACAATCCCAGGATTATCCATAAATCAGTTTTCATCTCCTCCGTCTGTATGCCACAAACATGCCCTCAAGTGCATACCAGTAAATCCAGGAAAACGTGGAGGTTCAAATTTAACCACCTAACAAAACTGAGATTGTCGTTATCTGGCTTCTGTACAATTTCACAAGTATTTCTGCATCTTGTTGCTAAAGTAACCACAAAAAGATGACCCTTTTCATTAAGATCAACTAGGAAACCAACATTGGTGCTAATAATTATTAACTAAACTCCCAACTTTTTTCATAACTCACAAGTTGGTCCATGCATTTCCATTTTTTGTTCTACCAATCAATCTAGGATGCCACATTGCATTTGTTAGTATGTCTCCTTAGTCTGCTCTGGTCTATGACAGTTTCAGCCTTCCCTTATTTTTCATGACATGGACAGTTTTGAGGACTAATGGTCAGGTATTTTGTAGAATGTCCCTCAATTTGGGTTTGTCTGATGTTTTCTTCACGATTAGGCTCGGGTTTCTTTTAGAAAGAATACCTCAGAGATGACGTGCCCTTCTCATCACATTATATCAGGTATGTGATAGCCACATGACGTCACTGATGATATCAACCTTCGTCCTTGGTTCCGGTAATGTTTGTCAGGTCTCTCTACTGTGAAGTCACTGTTTTTCACTTGCCCTACTATGTTCTTTGAAAGCGAGTCAATAAGTCCACCTGGGGCTGGGATTAAGTTCCACCTCCTGGAGGGGTCAGCTGTATTTTGAGTCTTGACCCTTTTCTCATGTGAGAAGCACTTATGTAAGATGACCAGAGCTTTGTAAACTTTTCTACACTTTAGAAGTGACTATATTCATGTGTTACCTCCCCTGGAAGCCCCGTCCTAGGCACAGGTGGGAGTCCTATCCCTTCCTCTACATACCATGAAATACCTGTATCCTACCTTAGCCTTTGATTGGCCTACATGTTTCCGTATAACAGTGTCCTTATAATAGCAGCTGACACTTACTGAGCTTTTATTGTGTACCAGACACTGTTCTAAGTACTGCATGGACTATTTCAGCTAATCCTAACCACCACCGTTTGGCGTGGACACCATTCATTTTCCTACAGATGAGGAGGCTGAGCTACAGATGGCTTAAGTAAGTTACCCAAGGGAATCCCAAGGGAACTGGGGCAGCTCTGGGATCCCTAGCACCCGTTCTCTGCTCCACGCCTGGCACTAAGTGTTGAGTTAATATTTAAAAGAGTACAGTGATGGATTGATTAGTAAGACTAATTTTCCTCCTTGGTTGACCTTCTTTAATTAGAAGTCTATTAAAGCAGAGAAAAAATGAAGAGAGCTTTAAAAAGAATTATGCTTTACTGAAGGCCTTGTGAAGGCAATGTTCTACCATCTTCCTTTCTTTAAATTAGAAGAAAAAGAAACCGTCACCCTTGGTGGGGTTGTTCTGTTTGTACACAGATTCTTTTGTGCACATTAATATATTTGTAGCTTATTTTACCTTGTCACAGTTCAGACTAATTTAACGTGTTAATGAGGAAAAGGAGTATTTACTTTTGAAGTTGACATATCCTGACTCTTGACTCCCAGGAAATGAGGAAGACTTAGTAAGAAGTTAGTAGATGGATGTATAAACGTAACACCAAACTAATGCACAGAAAACATTCCATAATGTCTTTAGAAGGTAGAACTCTCCCACTCTTTAATCTTTTCTTCCAATTTATTTGTACCCCAAAAAATACGTATTAGCCCTGATGGCACAGTGGTTAAAGTGCTTGACTGCTAACCAAAAGGTCAGTGGTTAAAACCTACCAGCCGCTCTGAGGGAAAAAGATGTGGCAGTCTGCTTCCATAAAGATTTCCAGCCTTGGAAACGCTATGGGGCAGCTGTACCCTGTGCTATAGTGTGACTATGAGTTGGAATTGACTCGATGGTAGTGGGTTTAAGCGCCTGTGCTAGATATGGGAGCCCTGGTGGTGCGGTGGTTAAGAGCTTGGCTGCTAACCTTGGAAACCCTATGGGGCAGTTCTACTCTATCCTATCCTATAGGGTCACTAGGAGTTGGAATCGCCTCAACGGCAACAGTAATGGGTGGCAGATATAAATATAAAAGACAGAAGGAGCCTATTGTGGTAGAGTGTACCACCCAGTGAGAAAGACAGATGCTAAGGAATAAACAGTAGCTTATAATAGTGATGATAAAGTCTGAAGGATGCTGAAGACCCAGCGCCGGGAGAGCAGATAACTCCTGAGCCTTTGTCACGGAAGGCCTCCCTGACAAAGGGGCATTTAAACTGAGATCAAACCTTTAGCCAGGGAGTCCAGATGTGTTCACTGAATTCTTAAAAAAGAAAATATTTTTCATCATAGGTTGAGTGAGAAATATTGTTAAATTCCCTTGGTACTTACAGGTTGGCCATATGTCTCCATCAGGATCTAATTCCTACAAGACTCTTAACAGTTGAACTGGAAATTACTTTTGGCAGCCCAGACTGCCCTGTGGTCTCCGCCGCGCCCCTACCTCTCTGCTTTGGAAACATCGCATTATGTATTAGGTTGGCGTGTCAGAGCTGGTGAGCTGTTCAGAATGGGTTGTCAGCTGTGAAAATGCAGAAACAGCCTGCTCGTTCTAAGAAAGAATCACTAAAAGGAATCTAACTGGCAAATGGCTTTGCCTTCCTTATCGCACATGGGTAATGTCATACCTGAGAGAGGAAGGCTTCTTGCTGATTGTTTTTCCCCAAAAAACTAGGTTCATGTTAAACACAGTCTTTATTTAGTGTCATGTTTTTTATTTAAAAGCATTTATTCAAAGTTCTGAGAAACAAAGCATTCAATACTGTGAGACTTGGGCAACTGCAGATGATTAATGATACAATTCTCAGTCCTTTATAAAATGTCTTAACACCCAGGAGATTTATACAGTGTGGAATGGCCATGGTCCTTTGATGTGAGAATAGGTAATCAATACCTGCAAGCTTGGAAAAAATGTTCTATTTCCTCCACTAATGACATAGGGGTTTTTGCAAGGCAAGGGTGTCTGGAGCATGAAGCACTCCAAAGAAGAATTAATGTAAAATCTGAAGTGGAAGATCAGTTTCAATTAAAATTGCACTTGAACGTATGTTGGGTAGAAGTGTGAAAGCAAGCATGTAGTTGGCTTAAAATTTTCAGATTGTTAGCACTGAATAAGTGAATCCTGCTGGTACGAATCCTGATTATATTTTTATAGAGTGCTAAATTATATTTCACCCATGTCTGCAAGGTTATAAGAAATCATATGAATGGCAAGTGCTTTTCAGAGGTTGTAGTGGATTTTTTCATTAGGATAATTATCAGGTGTCTGTGTTTTCACAAATGATGGCTTACGTTCTTATTTCCTTGGAGTCGTATATGTTATGATTTCTTATATCGTGTTCCATAGCAATTTTTTTCTATTGAACATGACTTTATTGGACTAATGAGTTCCTAAAAGGTCCAACTGAAAGGTTGGAGATTTGAATCCACCCAGAGTTGCCTCGGAAGAAAGGCCTGGAAATCTACTTTTGAAAAATCAGTCACTGAAAACCCTATGGAGCACAATTCTAGTTTCACACACATGGGGTCGCCATGAGTCAGAGTCTATTTGACGATAACTGGTTACGTGTGTGTGTGTACAGTATTAAAACAGTGGTTTCTATAATTTGAAGATACAGGTCCAGTTGTGGTAAACCACGTTTTTAATATTGTCAGTATCAGATATATCGACTATCACTGTATTCATTTTTTCAATGGATTCCTTTGGTATCTAGTAGAAAATTTTAGTAGTAGACAGCTAACTGGAGCTGCTTAGTGCGTGCCCTTTTTTCTTCACGTGTGTAGATGTAAAATGGAAATAAAGATTGGTCAGAGTCGGGCAGATCATTGTTCCTCCCTTGGCAGACAAATACGCACGCTCTTCCTTTAGAACTTATCACGGTCTTTGTGAGTTTGACCAAGAGGTGAAACAACGTGATTGAGAAACCATTGACCTTTCCTAATTTAGCTGGAGTTCTATGGTCAAGAAAATTGTGATTTTTAACTTTTCTAGGAGATATTATAGCCCTTGTAAATGATCTTTGAACGTGCTCTGAGGTTGCTAGACCTTTGCCAGTCAGTGTACATGTTCTTTCTAATAGTCTTTTCTAGCATATCGTTTGAATGAAGATTAGGGAAAATGACCCAGACTGACAGCGAGGCTGGGTTGTTTCCCAGCTAGCAAGGGTATGAATCAATTTTAGGGAGCTGCATCAATTATTCTTGCAGCCAGGAAGCTTCCATTACCGTGACGGAGAAGATTTTATGTGGTTGTCCCGTTTTTTCACGGTACCCTTGTCTACATCTGCTGTAAATGGTGGAATAAAGGAAGTGAGAAGAAAAGGAATGAGAACACGACACAGCGCTTGGCGGCCGTGATGGGCACCAGTGGGCTCTTCTTCAGGGAGGGAGACGTGTGTGGGGAACGAGATGAAGCCTTAACAACAAGGCTGTGTACTCACTGTGGGCGTGGAGATGCTGTCGGTGGCTGGGTCGGTCTCCTGAAAGTTATACACAAGTGTATGTGTATGTGTGTCTATATGTATATGTATGTGTGTGTATATATACACACTTTAAACTTATTGATTGGGAAATCTGAGTTTTATCTTGTAAAAATTAAAAAGTTTAAACTATTTTGTATCTAATTCTCGAAAAAGGGATTTCTGTTAATAAAGATTGAGTCTTTTTAACAGATTGCACCTGCTTGGTTAGGCCAAGAAAGGTCAAGCTAGGCTGCAGAAACTTCTCAGGGCTTGTTATCCACTCAGTCGACTTTGCTCCCATAATATTTCATTTGTAAATGAGCACAAAGGCAGATGCAGCACGTTCTCTGCCTCTCATTATTCCATAGTCTTAATCGCCCGATAGAAGTAGGCTTCATGGTCACATTTTCTCCCTTTATTTCTGTGGTGTAAGTCCAATAAAGCTTTTATTTATATGAACGCTGAGTGAGTCCAGTCAGAAAGAAACTTATTACCCCCGTCCCCATCTGGTGTGAGGGAAAGGGAGAGGGAAGGACATGTGAGTGTACAAGTTAACACTAGACGTGACCTTAACCCTCGATCTAACCCTAACACTCACACTAACCCTGACCATAACCGTAGATCTAACCGTAACCTTACCCCTAACAGTAACCCTAACCCTCACACTAACCTAACCTAAATCCTAGATCTAACCCTTACCCTATCCCTAACCCTAACATTGACACTAACCCTAGACATAGCCTGAAACCTTACATTAGCCAAATTGCTAGCCCTGACCCCAGCCCTAAACCAATGTTAAGCCGCATTCTAACTCCAACCCTGACCTGTCCGTGTGCACGTGTGCAAGCTGTGGCCACACTGAAAATCCTTCACCTTCAGCCAAAGGGAAAAACATACCTTGGTACCCATGCGATTTGTAATGACTCATCTGGTTTGGGGTTGCTCGTAATTTTTATATATTTGTTTCTTTTCCTTTTCACAAGCTCCTGTGCATTGAGAAGAACCGTTGTGTTTAGGATGCTGCTCACAATAGCAAAACGGGCTACACTGGTCGGTTGAGGTGTTTTCTTGTCAATACATATTCTGCTTGTTTTAGAGCACTCGTTAAGATTTTTTAAAAATATGAACGACTCTGACAGCCCTTCTGGGCAACTCTTAATTTGATTAACGATGAAGTTAGCAAATGTTTGATTGCAAATCAAGAAGCAAAACTATCTTAAGTAGAGTATATTTTCTTAAATCTCCTCGCCACATTGAGCGTGTGGTTCTTGAGCCTTCGTTTTCAGTACTCGAGTCTCTCCAGGTGGGCACATGTAGAAAATGTCCCTTGAGAGAGGCAGTGCTTGAGGTCTGCAGTCTTAGTAGTTCCATCTCTAGCCCTTGAGCCATAAGGATTGAAGCCTTGTTTTCTTCAACAGGTGCCTATGGCCCTGAGCACTGGATCACGTCCAGCGTCAGCTGTGGGGGCCGTCACCAGTCACCTATAGACATTCTAGACTGGGACGCACGTGTCGGCGAGGAGTACCAAGACCTGCAACTCGATGGCTTCGACAACGAGTCCTCTAACAAAACCTGGATGAAAAACACAGGGAAAACAGGTAGACTGTGTCTTCTTTACCTGCCACAGGTCCACATGACACATTTCTCGATGTCGCTGGGAACCTTAACCAGGACTTTCTCCTTAAAGAGTGCGTGTAGCTACGGGGCACCTATAGCTAGCGAGAGCTTGGAATTGGCCCTTGGTTTGCCAACCAGCTTCTTGACTTCCTGTGTGACTTTGGACAAATTATTTAATCGCTCTGTGCCTCAGTTTTTAAGAAAACATATAAAATATGGATAATAAAATAGTAACTTCCTAGGATTGCTCTGGTTAAATGAGTCAGTACATAAAGTGGATTCAATGGCTTTATCACATAGCACTTATACGTGTTGGATATTGTTGTTATTAATGCTCCTGCTACTGCATTGATGGAGGAAGGGTTTGTCCTTTAGTTGCCACCCATGTTAGCCAGGTATGACCCAGACCTTCAGAAACCTGTGCTGTCCAATATGGTGGCCTCTAAGCCACATGTGGCTATTTCAGTTTTAATTAGTTAAAATTAACAATTCAGTTTTGTAGTTGCACTAGCCACGTTTCGAGTGCTCAGTAGCCACATGTGGCAAGTGGCTACCCCATTGGGCAGTGCAGATATAGAACATTCTGTCATTGCCGAAAGTCCAATTGGACAGCACTGTTCCAAACAAATGGAAATCAAATTCTTGTCTCCCTTGAGATTTTGTTTCATTAATATTTCTTGCTGGATCAGAATAAAGAAGAACCGTGTCTCATCCCTTTAGGTAGCAGACCAGCAGACCGATCCTTCTGCTTCATTTTACCCATCCCACTTGTGTTCTGGAATTTATGAACGTGAAGCATCATCCTTTCACATGGCCAGGGCACAGAGCTGCCTCCCGTTGGTCACTGTTGAGCCGCTCTTCATGTCTAGGTTGTCCATGTTAAGTAGCAGAGAAGACCTTGCTGTGCCCCACTGTCCAGTCTGAAAATAAACACTGGAATGTTTCATTAAATTTCTCCTTAGGGCTGCCTGGGGTTCTGTGAGTGCCTAAAGATTTTTTTTTATATCTTATGATTTAACTACTTAAAATTTTTGTTGTTTTTAGCTGCTATTGAGTTGGCCCCACACTCATGGCGACCCAATCAGCAATGGAGGGAAACGCTGCCCTGGTCTGCGCCATCCCCATGAGTGATTGCAGATCAGACCTTTGCGATCCATAGGGTTTCCATTGGCTGACTTTTGATCACCAGGCCTTTCTTCCTAGTCTTAGTCTGGAAGCTCTGCTGAAAGCTTTTCAGCATCGTAGCGACACACAAGCCTCCAAGGACGGAAGGGTGGTGACTGCACATCAGGCGCACTGGCCAGGGATTGAACCCGAATCTTCCACATGGAAGGCAAGAATTCTACCGCTGAACCACCAACTCCTCATACGCAAGCCCATTAAAATTTCTTTTTTCTCTTCCTTTTAAATCAACCCTTTGTAACCAGGGATGTTACCACAACCCACTCTGTAATCCCGTTCAGGACCCTTGGCTGCATGAAGCCTTTATGGTGGGCTAACGTGACTTTACCTTCAACTCTTTGCTCCTATTCAAGCTGTGGGTCACAGAGTTGCCTTTTGTTTTAACTTCACTGGCTGTGCGTGCGGGTTTGTGGATCCAATTTCTTTCTCAAAACCAGCGTTGTCCAAGAGTATTCATGCCTTATTTCTTTGGGTTGGTGTGTCTTATTCATAAAATTGCTTCTCACTCACTCAGCACCGTGGTTCCTGGCTTTGGGCTTTTTTTCATAATGTCTCCATCAACGGTTCTCCTTCCTGGCTTACAGCAGGTTACCCCTCTTGTACCTTGATTCACCCATTTGAGTAGCTGCTCATGGGGGGCTTACGTTTTCAGTAATGTTATATGTGCACACCTTTTCACCCCCACCCCGTTCTCCCCCACGTAGATCATATGCTTATTGTTCCAACTCAGAATTTCTCCCCCCAGTGATGCTGTTTTATATTTCACATGTGGGTGTCCTTTGGAGAACTGTGAGCTTTGCCACACTGGGTATGATGAGAGTTTGGAGTTGCGTGCCAGCTCAGTGCCACGTTCCAACAGGCTGCCAGAGGCAGCTCCCTGAGCTCTCTGATCCGGTTGTCTACTTGACTCGCAATGCTGGACAGCCTTCTGCAAAGATAACACGTTTCAGTGACAGCTTTCGGCTCCGTGTCACCAATGACAGGTCTTAGACGGGTATAGGGTTCACTCGATGCAAGCTGATTATCAATCTCTGTCACTCTGCCGACTTCTAGTGTAATCCTCAACTTGTTGAGTATCTGTGAGTTCACGCACCTGATTTTAGAGACACGGAAGCGTCTGTCTTCGTGGATTTACGAAGAAGCACAGCTTTCTGAGAAGTAGAAATAAATCCTTATTACTTCTCAAGCTGTACTTATTACTGTAAAATTCATGACAGAATACCAGATGGGCCAATATCCCATAAATAGGCTAAAATGATTCTATAGGAGGGATTTTGAAAAAGTGTCGACCTGCCATATGCAATCTGAAACAAGAAAATGGAATTGTATACTTACTCGCTTGAAAGAGTTTCAACCTCTGGTAATTTGGAAACTTGGGTGCACAAATCCACTGGTATTTTGTTTTGTTTTTTTTTTTTTTAATCCCAAACCTAGAAACTGTTTTCTGTTAAAGAGGTTGTCTCTGTAGATCTTAAACTGCTAAATGAATTAATCAATTCTCTAGTTTGTTGGAGGAATGAAGATTTTGTTGCTTTGTATAGGATGTCTGGATTCTGTTAATTCAGCTGAACAGTACACAACAGTGCAAGGTGCTGTGTGGTTAAATTAAAGGTGGGGTGTGGTCATTTCCACACCACATAGTACTGATAGACAGCCTGGATAATTGCAGTTTGGGAAAAAACAACACATACCGTTATACTATGGTTTGCAAGATATCACCATGGGAGAAATCTAGGTAAAGGGAACATGGGATCTCTCTGTATGATTAGTTGCAGCTGCCGATGAGCTTACAACCACCGCAAAAATAAAGCTTTAATGAAATGAAAACATAAGCCACAAGGTATGTCTCTGCTGCAGCCATTCATTTTATATCCACCTTGCAGACCTAGATGAAGAAAACACTGCTTTTTCTTAAATCGTTCATCTTTAAGTGACGCATCTTTTTCTGGTCCCCACGGTCTTCCTTGAACCTTCTCCTTTCAGAAAATAAATCCAGGAGGGAGCGTTTATTTTTTCCAATGAAAATTTACAGGTGACTTATCTGTAAAACAGACTGTGTCTTTTGGATATTAAAATATGAATACAGAAAGTTAATATTTAAAATGGCCTATTACCTACAGACAGTAACTTTCTTTCTTAACCCCCTTGAGAGTGCTGTATATCCAATCCTGCATAATCGATACAGCGACTTGGTCGTACCCACTCCACTTCTCGAAAATTGTCTAAAATACCTTTACAAGACAGATAACATCTCTGTTTCTTCCTGAGAAGCCATAACTTTGTATTGTCAGTTCTCCTTTGATTTCATCTAAAGTTATTTCCCTTTTTTTCATTTTTTGTAGAATGAAAAGATAATGCATTCATAAAGAACGTTTGAAGAAAGTCTTGCAGCTCCTAGCATTAGTTTCTAGCTAAATGATCAGAATTTAAGACTAGACGGCTGCTTCTGATGTATGTTAATAAGCCTTGGTCTCCTATGAATTTTAACTATTTACTGGGCTTTCTGTTTTCTTCATTACTTTTTCTAATATCCCATAGGAAGAACAAACAGTAAATGTGTCTGCTGTGATACATGTTAGGTTAGTTCCATTTTTCCCATTTTATATTAGTTTCATATATTTTTTCTTTGCCTATGTTCTTTGCTGGAGCCCTGGTGGCATAGTGGTTAAGAGTTCGGCTGCTAACCAAAAGGTCGGCAGTTCAAATCCACAAGCCGCTCCTTGGAAACCCTATAGGGGTAGTTCTCCTTTGTCTGATAGGGTTGTCATAATCTGTCAGAATCAGCTCGACGGCAACCAGTTTGGTTTTGGTTATATTCTTTCCTATTTGTCCGTATATGCCACAGTGCCTGGCACAGATGCATTCAAGAAATAGTTTTTTAATAAAAGAAGATAAATGACGGGAAAGTACATGTAGGTGAGTCGATGAGGAATCAATTCATTGTACGCTGCTGAGCCGTTTCTCTGAGAATGTGACCCAGGCTTGGTGCCCAAGGCCAAACAAATGTCTGCTTTGAAAGATGCCCTGCGTTCTGTTGTTCACTGCAGTTCACAGTCCAAGCTAACCACTGCATCTGTGTTGCCCCGAGGAGTCTGCTCTGATCCAAGGCTGGTAGAGAAACCGATGCAGAGCCTTCCCTAGAGTCATCATCAACGGCCATTATGTGCGCTTTATGGAGTCCTTGGTACAACATTTGTCCTTTTGTTTCAGCGACTTCGTAAAGCACATATGCTGGCTGTTGATGATGACTCTAGGACTGTTAGAAGAACTCAGGAAAAGGTTTAAACACGGAAAAAAGGCATTATTTGATGGTGACAAGGGTGGGGAGAGAGGGGACTTCGCTAACCAGATAGTAGACAAGGATCAACGTCAATGAAGGGAAGGACAACACAATACAGGCGAAAAATAAAAGAAAAAATGTTAACGCTTATTAAAATATTAAGGCATAAACACTGGTCAGAATTATGGAACATTATTATTTTTAAATTAAGTGCCAAATTTAGAACAAGATTTAAAAATATTCAGAAGAAGTCCCTGGGTGATGTAAGTGCGTACTTGGCTGCTAACTGCAAGGTTGGAGGTTCAGGTCTACCCAGAGACGATCTACTTCGGAAAAATCAGCCACTGACAACCCTGTCAGAGTTGTACTCTGACAAACGTGGGGTCACCAGGAGTCAGGTTGACTCAAAGGCAGCTGGTGTGTTTTTAAGGGGTTTTCAATCACTTTCTTCATGATGCTTGATGTCCTCTTAACTTCATGGACTGTAACACATAGTCCCCACTCCAGATGTGAGTCCGTGGTATTAGCATGGTTGCCCAAGTGTCACATGCATGGACAAGCCGTTAGTAATCATAAGATTGGAAAGGAAGCTGCTAGGAAATTTCTGTGTGTACTTGTCCATCATACCATTCTGACTATTTGGGTTTTCTGTTCTTTGTTTGATGGTCCAGATAAGTATTTCTCCATGTCTCTCTCTGTGAGCTTGTACTTTTTCACTGTTTCCTTCCCTCTCCCTTCCCCCCTTGTGTGTCTCCTTGAATTTCCCCTCTCCTGTGGTATGTCTCGTCTCTCAGCCTTTTTGTGTCTGTTTTCACTCCCTGCTCCTAGCACTGGCTCCCCTTTCCCCCTTCTTTCTGTCGTCCTTCCTTATAGCTGGCCACAAAAGAGAACTGAAGCTTAAAAAGTGTTTTGATTCATTACGTATATGGAATAGAGAACTCAGTGTTGTTAGTGATAATCTGAGCTTTTTCTCATTTCAATGAAACCTCGCTTGTCCCTGATAATGTTGGAGTGGGAGAGCCTAGATAGGTGAGGTACACAAATAATTCCTCAAGGATATTTTCCTGGGGTTTCCAAACTTGCTTTTCACTAAACCATTACCTTTATTTTGTTTTCCAGCACCCCACTCCCCCACCTCAGGTCTTAGTAGTTGTCAGCTGCTGTTAAGTCAGCGCAGGCTCGTGGTGACCCCATGTATAACAGAACAAAACATTGCCCTGCCCTACACCATCTTCATGATCACTGGTGTGCTTCAGTCCATTGTTACGGCTATTGTCTCAATCCATTCTCATTGAGGGTTTCCTTCACCTTCACTGACCTTCCATTTACCAACCATGATGTCCTCCTCCAGTGATTGGTTCCCCCTGATGGTACGTCCAAAGTAATTAAGTGAGTTGAAATCTGGGACCATATTGTATGAACCATAGGGTTTTCACTGGCTTATTTTCAGAAGTAGATTGCTAGACTTTTCTTCCTAGTCTTAGTCTAGACACTCAACTGAAACCTGTCCACCGTGGGTGACGTTGCTGGTGTTGGAAATACCGGAGGCATAGCTTCCATCATCATAGAAACACACAAGCCGTCACAATATGACAAACTGGCAGACGGGTGGTGGGAATGACCTGTCATAGATATGAATGTGGGGCTCTGAGGATAGGCCAGGGCGAGGGCATCGTTCCTGAATCATGGTTTCTTTTGACCTGAGTTTTGTTTGTGTCGCTAATGAATTGGTCATTTCTCTTAGAAAGAGGCTGCCAAGCTTTCTGATTAAGGTAAAAATCTCAGCCAAGTAGACAGATGTTTAGAAACATCTAGGTGTTCAGCATCATTTACGTAGAGCCCGTCCAACCCCAAGTTTGTAATAACCTAGGGCATGTCTCATTAACTCAAGGTTGCACAAAAAAGTAAATTAAGTTTAAAAAGAAAAGTTCATTCTTTGGGGGCGTGCTAAGTCTGGGTTAATAAGCTCGACTGTTAGCCAAAAGGTTGGAGATTTGAGACTACCCAGAGGAGCCTCGGAAGAAAGGCTGGGCGGTCTACTTCCCCAAAATCAGCTATTGAAAACCCTATGGAGCATAGTTCTACTCTGACACACACATGGGATCGTCATGAGTTCGGAGTCAACTTGAGAGCAAGTAGAAGGGAAACAGAAAGGATGCTTTGGCTCTTCACTTTTTAAATGTTTCAAAGGCCCGAATTCTTTGGTTCATTCATCCAAAGTTCATTCATGGTTCGTTCAGTCTTATCTGAACCCTGATGTCTTAGTCATCTAGTGCTGCTGTAACAGAAATACCACAAGTGGAAGGCTTTAGCAAAGAGAAGTTTATTTCTTCACAGTAAAGTAGGCTAAATGTGCAAATTCAGGAGGTCAAGCTCCAGGGGAAGGCTTTCTCTCTCGGAGAGCCTCCCCCAGAGTAGGAGCTTCTCTGCACAGGGACCCCAGGTCCAAAGGTTGAGCTCTGCTCCCAGCACTGCTTTCTCGGTGGTATGAGGTCCCCCTATCTCTCTGCTGGCTTCTCTCTTATATCTGAAGAGATTCCCTCAAGACACAATCCAGCCTTGTAGATTGAGTCCTGCCTCACTAACACAACTGCAGCCCTTTGTCCCTCATTAACATCAGAGAGGCAGGATTTACAGCATATGGAAGAATCGCACAATACCACGAATCATGGCCCAGCCAAATGATACACACATTTTGGAGGAGTCATAATTCAATGCATGACACCTGGAATTCAAGTTGGAGCTATTTCACTGGGATCTCCGTCTGTGTAGACTAACTGCAAGCTCTGTGTTCTGTTTTTTAAGCTCCCTTTCTCTTCTGCTGTCCTCACCACCCCCCAGCCCCTGCACTCAGGGAGTAGGATCTTTTTCCTGGTAGGCAGAAGCCTCATTTACCAGTTTTTTGAACTTTGAAGTTTATTTTTGAAGGGTCCTCCTTCTTTTTCTAGGGCACAAAACCCTCTGCTGGACTCTTACTTGTCATGTCTCAGGCGGTTAAAGGGCCAGCTAGTGCCCCTCTGTCATGTTGCTCAGTTTGGCAGTGAGTTAACGGAGACCCAGGAATCTGACAACTTGACCTCCCTTGGATAGCTGAAGCTCCTCCTGCTCAACATGTTCAGCTTCTCTTTACTGACTTACTGCTGGTCATGGATTGAATTATGTTCCCCGCCAAGAAATACACGTCAGCTTGGATAGGCTGTTATCCCCAGTGTTGTGTGATTGTCCTCCCTTTTGTGGTTATAATTTTATGTTAAAGAGGATTAGGGTGGGATCTTACCACCTTTACTAAGGTCACGTACCTGATCCAGTGTAAAGAGAGTTCCCTAGGGCGTGGCCTGCACCATCTTTTATCTTACAAGAGATGAAAGGGAAGTGAGCAAAATGGGGGAAACTTATACCACCAAGAAAGTAGTGCCAAGAGCAGAGCATGTCCTTTGGACCCGAGGTCCCTGGGCGGAGAAGCTCTTAGTCCCGGGGAACATTGATGAGAAGGCCGACAGAGAGAGAAAGCCTTCCCCTGAAGCTGATGCCCTGAATTTGGACTCGTAGCCTACTTTACTGTGAGCAAATAACTCCTTTTTGTTAAAGCCATCCGCTTGTGGTATTTCTGTTATAGCAGCACCAGATGACTGAGACAGTGCTATACCCTGACTTGAGTTTCTGCCAACGCTGTTGCCTTCCTCCTTCTCTGTACGGTAGCCAGAATCATCTCTCTGTCCCTCTTTCTTCCTCAGTCTCTCCCTCGGATGTATCAAGGACTTCCCATTTCTCTTGGGATAAAGACAAGCTCACTGTCTCTTCCTCGTTCTCTACACTTATTATATCACTAAACCCTGAAGCCTGTTGGACCCAGGGTTAAGAAATCCTGAATTTGAAGCCCCTGCTTGCTTCTACGGAAACGCTGGTGGCGTAGTGGTTAAGAGCTCAGCTGCTAACCAAAAGGTCGGCGGTATGAATCCCCCAGCTGCTCCTTGGAAACCCTATGGAGCAGTTCTACTCTGTCCTACAGGGTTGCTATGAGTTGGAATCAACTTGGTGGCAATAGGTTGGGTTTACCTGCTACTGTTGCCTCTGACATTCTGCTTTGATTTCATCATGATCCATGTTAGCAGTTTAAAGACCAGAGGGGCTGGTTGATGGATCTCCTGCCTCCCCTCCTATCCTGCTGGTTTCCAGTCTTCAGCTTTTTGCCTGTCACCTTCCTAATTTTCTCCTTACCAGATTCTGCTGTTATTACTCTTGTTTTTATTTTTGAATTATGAGTCATTATTTATTTATTATTATTTTAGTATTGTTCACTCATTCTTTTTTCTTTCAGTTGGCTCGCTTTATTTTAATTAAGTGAATTGATTTTAAAAGAAAACTTTCTATCAACACCGTAAATGGAAAAACCAGTGCTATCTGAAACTGACTTACTGTTAAAAAATAGATGTGTATCCTATGAAAGTAAATCAGAGTTACAGAAGTCAGTAAATTCTGGCTTAAAGCTTACTCCTGAGTGAAAGAGCACATGGATTAGTATCAGGGAGGTGCAGCACCAAATTAAGATTTTCTTTTCCTTGATGTGGTCAAAGGGATTGAAATAATAATAATAATAAATACCTTTCTTATTCTGCTTTGACAAATTTAAAGCATGTACTCAACAATTGAGATTGCCACCCATGTGGCATTTGGGACATATCTGCCCTTGCTATTGTCCCTACCTCGTGACACTCTTCTGTGGAATGACGGGGTTGCTTTAAAATGGCACTCTACCTGAAAACAGAGAGTTATACTTGTGTGGTCGCCCTTGTGCGCTGCCCACCAGCTCTGCCCACATCACTAGAAATGAGCTGGGTAACAGCAGCCGCTGAGTGAATGCTTGCTGCATTTCCGACACTGTGAAATGCTTTCCATGTGTGGGTTCCTTCAGGAGTCAAAATAGCCTCACAAAGTAGATGCTATTATTATCCCTGTTTAAAAAGGACTGGAAACGGGCACGAGGAAGTCGGGGAACCCGTTCAAGGGCACTTCACTGTTCAGTGACAGGACAGGATTCCAGCCCAGGTCTGGCCCTCTCTTGAGCTCCTGCTCTCCAGACATTCTGCGTCTGGGGTCACCACCTTCGTTTGGCACGTTCTGTTCCAAAACAGAGCAGGGCTATCTGTGGTCATCAGAAAATGGGTACATGATAGCCAGGAAAGTTCTTCCCTAACTGTTGTATATGTAAACACACATATAAGCGTTTTCGGAAGGGGAATACATGCATGTGGCACGCCGTGTGCTCTAGTGAGAGATACTGTAAAATGAAAAATGAGATGAATGTTTCAGATTGTACAGTTTCCTAATTATGCTTTTAATTATTCATACAAAACAAGGAAAATGACCCCGGACAGAGACATAAATGATTTAGGTAAAATCAAATATTTATAAGATGCTGCTGAGTCCCTGGGTACATTGTAACAGATGCACTCCAAACACTTTGCCTTCGTCCTTCTGATGCGAAATGTTATGTATAGAATTTCTAGCAGGCTGAGAATAGTCAACAGTTTAAGACTCTACTGAGCTAATTCCTACATGTTTTGACGTTGGAACTAAAGGTATATGCTTGATATAATTGTAATATTTTAACTTCTAAAACAGAGGTCACCAAGTGACAACCCTGTGGCGTATTTTTACATATTTAAATGTTTGAAGAAAAAGAAATTAAAGGGAAAATAATATTTCACAACGCCTGAAGATTATATCAAATTCAAATTTCCTTGTCTATAAATAAAGTTTTATTGGCACAGCCTTTCCCATTTGTTTATATGTTATCTATGGCTGTTTCTGGGCTACGAAGGCTGGATTGAGAATTTGCGACAGAGACCATATGGCCCACAAAGCCAAAAGCATTTACTATTTAGTCCTTTACAGGATGTTTGCCGACACCTGTTCTGAAATATGACCAGCACACAATAAAGGTGGGACAATGCCGTAGCGTGTTTAATTTGACATAAGAAACGCTTAACTTTTACATCATTGTATCCCTTCATTCACTAATTGAAAGCTCATTGTATATTTTTCAGAAGTTGGGGAAAAAACCTGCCTTTTGAATGCAATAGAAAGGGATTTAGACGAGCAGGCTTCCTTTGCTTGTGCTTAATGCTTCCTTTATGCAGAAAAGAGCTAAAACTGATTGCCGTGTTTTAGGAGTGGGTCATTACTCTCATCCCTGTCTTTTATGGAGACCTAATTTTCATGCAGGGTTTCCCCCTGAAGCTCTAACTGGGTCTCTTCAGGAGGAAGGTTCAGTGAGGGGATGTGAGAGCTTTCCCAGGGCCTCCACAAGCGTGGCTTTTGATCACAAGCCGTTTAGTGTATTAGTGGGTGTCTCATGCATCCTTAGCAATGAATGAGTTAAGCCACTTTAGAGGACATAAACGAACGGATGCGGCACCTGCAAAATAGAATCTGTTTTTTTCAGGCATTTTAGCACTACTTTGGGAAAAATAATTTTTTTGTGCGAGTGTAAATCCAAGTTTTTGTTCTCGATTTCTCTTTCCCATGTTCCAACTCATAGTGATCCCCTAGGACAGAGTAGAACTGCCCCATAGGGTTTCCAAGGAGCAGCTGGTGGATTCCAACTGCTGACCTTTTTGGTTATTAGCCGAACGCTTAACCACTGCGCCACCCGGACTGCTTTCCAAGGAGGAGGGATGTGTTTTTGAAATTTTAGGGTTTGAATTGGCTGAGGTTCCCTGTACTGTGGATGCTATGATGTGTTCTATTGGTGGGCTAGGTGAAGTTTTCTTATGCTTGGAATTTTAAAAAAGTGGTGAAGTGAATCTAGTTAGTGTGCCAGTGTTTGAGTGATTTAGTGAGCAGGTTCTGCTCTGCGCTGCCCTGACTGTTATCAGATGCAATAAATGGCAACCCCAGTCCCCGACACCTCACCACTGTCCTTAGTGTTGGAGAACCCCTGAAATTCGATTTCCTGATATGTTGCCTAAATTTTCTGATCAAAGAACCATGGCTGTCATATCCGGCTTTTCGTATATTTTTCCTATCTTCCTGCAGACCTTGAATCTTGGGGTAATCTCAGGAATCAGTGCTTTAAAAAAAATCACTCTCTAGATAATTTTGATCATCAAACAGATTTAGGAGACAGTGATTCAGAGCGACATATTCTGTCATTGTCTCCTTTTTTCATCTGTTAGATGGATAAATAATTCTGAGACCAATCCCTGGGATTTGTGATGATTGCGAGCCAGCTAGTGGCTCCATGAGGTCACCCATGACACATGGGTCGCTGTGGGTCAGAATGGTCTCCACAGCAGCACAGACAGTAACGGTGACCCCAGGGGTCAGAGGTGGTTCAGTGATGGAATTCTCGTCGTCCGTGCAGGAGACTCGGCTTTGATTCCCAGCCTGTGCCCCTCATGCGCAGCCACCAGCTGTCTGTCATTGGGGGCTTGTGTGTCCTTATGATGCTGACCAGATTTCAGCAGTGCTTCCAGACTAAGATGGGCTAGGAAGAAAAGCTTGGCGATTTGCTTCCCAAAATCAACCAATAAAAGTGCTGTGGGTCCACAACTCGATGCGATGCATCAGATGTGCAGTTGGTCATGGATGTGGCGTAGGACTGGGCAGTGTTTTATTCTTTTGTGTATGGGGTCCCCATGAGTTGGGGGCTGACCCTGAGGCCACTAAAAACAACAGCAGTGACCCCAGCAGTCTGCAGCTAAAACATGCTAATTTGTTCAGACGGGTGTTTTTGAATTGTTTTTTTTTTTTTTTTTTGAAAGCTACCTAAGGAAATAATTCATGTCACGGTCGTCATGAACTTTGTTAGGTACAATGTAAGAAATCCTTAGAGTCTGGTTTTGAAACTCACTTTGTTTTCCTCCCTTGCCTTCCGTTTTGCACAGTTGCCATCCTTCTGAAAGACGACTATTTTGTCAGCGGCGCCGGCCTGCCTGGGAGATTCAAAGCTGAGAAGGTGGAATTTCACTGGGGCCACAGCAATGGCTCCGCCGGCTCTGAACACAGCATCAATGGCAGGAGGTTTCCTGTCGAGGTGAGAGAAACTCGAGATCTCAAACTGCCTTGGTCTTTACATTAATGAGATGTTATATCTTTATCCCCAGTCGTTTTTCAAATCAAACTTGTGCAGTACCTACTTTTGTCTCTGGAGGTCCTGCATCTATAGCATGGCCTGCAGCTGTCTACCTCAGGTGTCTCATCTTTGTTCAGCCAGAGAAATGCCTAGAAGTCACAGACACCATGGCTTGAGCAGACTCACCCCAGGCCAATGGTTTTCAGCCGTTTGGTTCTTTGACAAAGTTTCTATTTACCATCCACTTCTGAAACCCAGCTTTCTAACGGTGACATTTTACAGCAAACTCGGGTGACTTCATTTTCACCCTTGAGAGAAGAAAAGTTGGTTGACATATGAAGAGACGTCGCAAAACCGTCTCTCAGTAGGGAAGTTGCTCTGAGGGTGTTTTGCTCCTGCCAGCTGCTTAGAAAGTGGCCGTGGCCATAGGTGGCATGAGTCCTGTTAGCTTTGCTGGGAACAATGGTGACATTTGGCTTCCACTGTGTTGGTTTTCTCACAGATCCATGCTTCCAGGAACAGGAAGGGTGTGGGGGCAGCTAGGTCACGTGCTGATGTGTGTGTTTTTGGAGCAGGGGTAAGGCAGGGAGCAAGTTTCAAAACTTGTTTATTAATGTTGGTTGGGGGCAACACATCCCTTCCACTGCTTTTCATCAGGATCAGTGTGAATATTCTTTTATTTTTATAAATATTGGGATCCCCATGTTATGAGCCTTTTGTGGTAGAGGTTCACGCCTGTGGTTAGACTGAAACGTGTGTGCCTTTGGATATTTGTCTCTTTGGAAGTATCTTTTACTCAGAGGAGCGAAGCAGCCAAGGAAAATTTTCACTCTTAGTGTGTCAAACTTCTGTGAAGTCATGGCCTGCTTTACGAATCTGATGACTGCTTTGGATGCCCTTCAGATAGAAGAGGCATGTTTATATCTACACATTTGTTCACACGTAATTTACAGGGTTTCATAACTCCTCCTTGCTCCCCAAGCCCCTTCATGGGCCCTGTAGGCATCCCGGAAACTTAGGTGAACAACCTCAACAAGAGGAGACAGTCAGTTGTTTCTTTGCTTATTGCTGAGCCCAGGTCCGATGTGTCTAAGAAAGACATGACTCACACAGGCGCTGGTTGGAATAATGCTTTACTCACATACAGAAGAGACAGATAACGATCAGTTCTGTATGTGGGTGTCGGTCCCCTATGGCCAGTGGGTCTCCCTCCACAGCCAAGGCAGGGCTGGTGGCCTGTACTCACCCCTCTTCCACGCTGCGGGCAAAGGACCCCGTTCCCTCCGTGCTGAGAAAAGGCATAGCAATGAGGTTGGCCAGGTGCCATATGAGGCACACACTGACGAACTTACCAGTACAAAGAAGATTTGCTGGGTATCCGGAACAGGGGAGTAGTTTCCCTCATCAGGAGGAAGAAAAAGAAACTAGGACAGAGGGAGACTCAGTACCCAGCTTCCGCTATCAGTGAACGTTCCAGGCCCAGGGCTCTGATTAGGCAGTCCTGGTGAGGGTTTGCTGCTCTTCCAACATTTATAGGTGCTTGTATGCCCATGGGAAACCCTGGTGGTGTAGTGGTTAAGTGCTATGGCTGCTAACCAAAAAGGTCAGCAGTTCGAATCCACTGGGTGCCCCATGGAGACTCTACCGGGCAGTTCTATCTACCCTGTCCGGTAGGGTTACTGAGTCAGAATTGACTTGACAGCAATGGGTTTGGTTGGTTTTATATGCAGGTCTATATGTCTTACCCACGATTGTCAGAGAAGCCAGAGATCGTTACTCTGAGCAAATGCTTCATATTTCTAGTTTAGCTGACAAATTTTCATTACCAACTTTTTTCCTGTATTAAGACCCCTCTCTCTGTGATGTTTCCTGTCCTAGTCAGGCTAATTATGTCACATGAGTCAGATTTCCACTTAATTGGCTCTCCTCCTCTCTTTAAATTGAATGAATCATTTCTTAGAAATCCTAGCTTTATTTGCGCTTGGAAAACTTGATTCCTAGAAGCAAATTACGTCATGTTTTTAGGTGTGGAGTTTCCCTTCCGACCTTGTTGACCGGTTCCCACTGAGTTGTGAATTGCAAGAGTAGCTTGTGTCCAGCCAGCTTTGCTCTGAAGCCTCTTTGTCTAGAATTGGGTTGCCATTTGTTCAGTGGATGTTGTTCCAGACAAAGGATCTGTGCTTGAGAGTTTGAAAACTTAATCTGACTGCTACATTGGAAAATAAGACCTCTGGGGCTAGAAACTGGAAATTTAAACCTCATTCATAATCACATCACTACCCATAATGCTGAGATCGGCCTGCTTCCTCTTCACCCTTGATTCTGGAAAGATGCATCCAATGGATATATATTCTTCTGAAAGCTTACAACTTTAAATGCATGTTTCAGTTTTCCTTTGCTCAGAGAGAGTCATTGAATTCAGAATCGAATTTGAAATAGCAGCAACAATGCCCAAACTCGTTGTTTGGCCAAGTTGTTTAGATTTTTTTCTTGTAAGTAATGTCAAATGGTAAGGCTGCCTATATTAACTGGGTTCCTCATCAAAGCCCATCTGGTTCATAGCTTGCTTTTTTTTTTTCTTAATGCAATAAACATGTTAAATTGCTTAGTGGATATATTTGGAGGGACTTGATTTGGTTTCTTTCTTTCCACGTAACTAAATTGTTTTCTAAGAAAGTATGAAATTATTCACTTCTCTGTGAATAATTGGGGCATTATTCATTTGTCTGTGTGCATTGTGTTTGGGGGCCAGGGATGCGTCATTGCTGAGAGTCCACTGGGAGTGGAAGACTAGCACAGGGCTCTCAGCCTGGACAGTGTTCCCGCGAGAAACATTTGGCAGTGCCTGGAGGCTTTTTCTTTCCCTTTATTTTTTTTATTGTGGTAAAATATGTTTAACCAAACATTTGCCAGCTCATCTGGTTTTTACATGTATAATTCAGTGACGTTGATTCCATTCATCATGTTGTCCAGCCACTGTCCTTTTCCAAAGTATTCTGCAGAAACTCAGTGCCCCCTGAGCAATGACTCTGCCCTTCCCCTGCCCTCCTACCCCTGGTTCCTGCTCTTAAGTTTGGTCTCTATGCATTTGCCTATTCCCTGTAAGTAGGATCATATGACATATGTCCTTTTGTGTCCAGTTTCTGTCAGTCGGTGTAATGTTTCCAAGGTTCATCCATGTCGCAGCGTGTGTCAGGACTCGGAGACGTTTTCGGTTGTCACAATTGGGGGCAGTTGTGTGTTACTGGTATCTGGTGGGTAAGAGGCCGGGGATGCTGCTAAACACCTTACAATGCACAGGGCAGCCCCAGCAACAAAGAATTTTCCGGCCCCAACTGTCAGTAGTGCTGTGGCGGAGTGGAGCTTCTCTTTCTTGTATGGCTTAGGTTTAAATACATGTCAGTAATGAGCACTCATCTCTGGAGAAGTTGTTCCATCATCCTGTGGTTCTGGGAGAGGAAATGTGCCCAGGTATTCAGCTTGTGCTTTGCCTTCCATGCAACAGCTTTGCTGTCGCTCACTCCCTTTGACCTTGCCTGAGGCAAAGTCATGACCTTGGGAATTTCTGCAGCTGCCTGGGTACTCGAGCTCTGCAGGTTGATGTTGAAGTATATGCCCCCCTGGAAGCTGGATCTGCTCCCGGAGGGCAAATTGCAACAAACACAACTTTACTGGCTTCGCTGCCTCCTAGGAATTCTTTGAGGTCATCTAGGACAACTTTTGTTTGTACACATTTAGAAATTAGACCTCTCCATATTTTCCTGGCTGAAATCCTGGGCCCAGTCTTGTAGTTTCTACATTTACGAACATCCAGTTTCATAGAAGGGGAAAAACGTCTTTGTAAAGCAAAACAAAAACCCTTTAATAGCCAGTGTTCTTCACAGCTCAGCTAAAGTTGGGACAGAACATTGGATTCCGATTGCAACGCCCAGCCTAGTTTATTTCTTGTCTACTGGGAACTTGTTATTGAGTTACCTCTGTTGTGAAGGTGCTGGGGTCCAAAGGTGGACAAGAAAAGCAGGGTCCCTGCCCTCGAGGTGTTTGCACTCTAGCAGTGACACCGACATAAAAGGAACAGTCACCTAAGTGGCTATATAATTCCTGTTGTGATATGGCCTCTGAAAGAAAGGGCCATCTTGTGCCAGGATATGGAAGGCCTCTGGAGACAGTGATATTTACTGAGATGAAAGAGATGAATTGGAGCCCGCAAGGGATATGCAAAGGCCCTGAGGCAGGTGATCCCTGGTAAATTTAAGGAATAAATAGAGGTCAGTATGGGAGTAGTGGTAGGCAGGATAACGACCCCTCAGAGATGTCCACACCCTAATTCCTGGAACCTGTGAAAATGTTACTTTACGTGGCAAAAAAGACTTTGCAAATATGATCGAGTAACCTTAAAAGGAACAGAATAATCCAGTGATTAAAACAGTGGGGTCAGAGTGACCTGTTCAGTTTTCTCATTCATACTTTGCTTTTTGTTGTCTGTCCAGTCATGGTTACCTACGATGGCTTCTAACTTCTCCTCGAGTTTCTTCCTATTCCACACGCCTTCCACGTTCTGTGGTGGGTAACTTAAACAAAGCTTCTTATAACACTGGTAGGAATTGCATCGCGTGGTGTGGCCACTAATAACTGAAGCTGGAGTTCATGCAAAGGAGAACCTCCAGATAAAACCTCTGAGAGCTCCATTAAAGTAGAGGTTCATTGCACGCTCGTTGTGTGAGGTAATTAAAATCTTGTTTATTACAATAAGATTGCCAGAGTTGTTGATTCAGACTTATTGGTGCTTATGAGTTGAAGTCTTCAATAAGCTTAAATGATCCAGATTGATTGTGTGTGCCCTTTCCAGTGAGACTCACAGCTGGTTCATTTCAGCTCTATTTAGAGCATCTTAGGAAGTGAATAGAAGCAAAGACATTTTTCCTGATATGTACTGTGTACACTGTGCCATATGGTCCAGGTCTACAATCCCTTATCACAAACCGTTGGGGCCAGATGTTTTGGAACTGAGAATCTTTTAGAAACGTATTGTGGTGCATATGCCATATATATTGCAGAAGACACCCGGGAGGCTCTGAGACTACCTCCCCTAAATGCATTAGCATTTCCAAGCACGCGGATGAATATTCACCCCAAGTGGGAAAAATCAATAGTCTCTCTAGCTTCACCTCTCTTCACATAAGGTGTTAGCACCCAATTAGTTTTTGCACCAAAATTATAAATAACAACAATGAAAAAAAATCCACAAAAGTTCTTGGGAAAAAAATCCACAAAGGTTCTTAGAAGCTTTTGAGATTTCACAATTGCAAATACAAGATTTGCGAACCTATATTTTTAAAACTGGGTACATAGTACGACATCCGTGGTTTATGTCCCAGAGAGCTCTGCTCAGTGACAACCACGCCCCAAGCATGTGGAGTATCTGAAAGCTGGATGTGTCCAGATACCGTTGTCTTCCTGCTCCTTGGTGGTTCTTTGTCATGGTAAGGCACAACGTTCTTTGCCAAAAGTAAGGATTGTCCAAGGGCAGGAAGGTTCTAGTTTTAGGCTGACTTTGTCCTGTTATTAATTCCTACTGTAATATTCTGTTAGGGCCTGACAACATCTTCCGGGATGTTGCCTTGCCTGCTTCTGTCGACCTGCCTGCCTAGGGTCACACTAATGGTTTGCCTTTCATTTTGTAAAATGGATGTTGGTTCTCCCCTGGGATGCTTCTACTACTTTCTAGTTAGACAGTTATCTTGCATTAGATCCCTGCGTTATGGTTTAGGTGACCTGTGTCTGCCTTCCTTCTCCTGGTTGTGCTCATGGGCTTGTGACGGTATCACCCCCTCCACACTGATGCAAACGTGGCAGGCTGCCGCAAAATGCAGGTGTAGACTAGCCCATCTCAAGATGGATCCCTGGTTCAGTCCCCTATTCTAAAACACGGACTAAGTGTTGAGTTAGCCTGGAATGCACCCCTTTTATTTATCCCTTCATTTCTGCTGAAAATAAAATGTAGACAGATGAAATACCCTCCTGAAGCTTCGTGTTCCACACTGGCTAAACATTAAAGCCTCTGAAGAGTCCTACACTGGAAAAAATTGCTTCGTTTAACTCAACATTTTTCTGAACTTACATGACCATTATTCTCCGCCCCCTCTTTTATTTTTATTACGTATTTAGTTTTATGTCACAGTGATGTCATTCTTCTGCAAATGCAGGTTTATAACTTCTCCTCCTTTAGTCCATGTTTCTTGTAAAAAAAAAAAAAAAATGCGGTCTCATTCAAATAAGTATTTTCAGAGAATACCAGTGACAATTTGTCATTTCAGTTATCTTGAAAGTTATAAAGACATCTTGGGTTGTTCAAAAAACCAATATTTAGTGTCTTTATGAACATGATACTACCTTGCTTTGTCATTAGAGGAAACTATCATGAAAAAAGTGAAAGATGTTTTCTATTAAAAGTAACTTTGGCAATATCACACTTACTTTTCACCTGCCTTGTGCTCTACTTAAATTCCTGATTCTCTGAAAAGTTGCTTTGTTCACAGAGGGAGCCTTTGTCAGTGGAGCGCAAGACAGTGCCTCTTTTCCTTACCTTGCCCCTGCTTGGAACGTTGGATATGTTAACCCTTTCATCGATCATTTTCTTTTTCTTTTGGAATTTTTTTGGTGATGCCATGTTTTTTCACTAATGAAATGGATGCTGAATTGTTTACTGGTAGTTTATTTATGATTTGAAAAATCAGAGTACCGATTGCAAGTAGGATATATCAGTCCCACGTTCCATGAAGTATGTCACGCCCGTGGGACATACTGATCCCAAGGCTCTTCACACTTCCTGGCTACACTTGAGCCGTAAAATATCTTACTCAGCCTTCCACAAATACACATGACATGCTAAATAAACATTGCGCTTGCTGCACGTAACTGTTATCAGTTTGATTTAGAATGGCTGGGCTATGTCGGTACCATGCTCCATGAAGCATACCACACACAGGGCTATGTTGGTTCCATGGCCCAGGAAGTGCATCACAAACTGTTTTCACCCAAAAAATAACTCAATTACTTGAATATTTCCAAATTCTGGTAACCGTGCCTTCCCGGTAACACAAAGGAAACAATAAACATACTTGCAGGCCTTATCTCGATGTACAGAAGCTAAAAGGCAAACGTTTCACACAGTTGCTGCTCCGGGAAGCAGCCCCTCATACAAATGGATGTCAGTTCTTAAATGTGGCACAGACCAACCTGATTGGTTTTAGGCAGTTGCACTAGCTCGCATCCGCCACAACGCTAGAACATACTAAAGTGGCTTAAATGCCTGCCAGTGAACCTCCAGGGGTGGCAATGGAACACCGGTCCATGAAAGGGTTAAGGAGAACGTTTCACGGTTATCCCGTATTTGCTATACTGTGGCGTACCCAGTGGGGTTTTCCACTGTAGACGCTGCCATCCAATGACAAGGGAATTGATTGAAATTTCATTAATGACTTTATTGACATAAAGATTCCATTTTAGCACAGAATGTTTCATCCTTTGCTAGTAAAATATTTACTTTCCACCTGGCTGATCTTTTATGTGTATGTCCTGTGTTAATGAGAGGAACATTTGAGGATCACTGGTACTCGACTGTGCTCACTCGAGAAATTCATGCTGGTTGTACAAAGCCAGAGAACTGGTTTTGTGAGGTCCCTGGCGTGGTAAACCTCCAAGTGTCTGACAGCCCTCATCACGACCATCGTCCTTAGGTGTAAACTCGGCTCCGGGTTGTTTGATGGTGTGTCACCGGCACACGGCGTGCTGATAGCTGATTGAACCACACTGAGAATTACTGTCCAGGGGATGACCCTCTCTGAAAAGAGAGCCCAGTTAAATTGGAGATATTCTTAATGTGCAAACTCAGTGACGGGAGGGCCCTCAGACAACCAAAGAGAGGGTTAGGGTGGTGATGAGGGTGGTTGTGTTGGAGGTGCCAGAGATGGTGCTGCTGGTGGCAGTGGTATTGTAGATACCATCTGACAAGCACTTAGCTGTGTCCGGTGGAGTCCCTGGTTGGTGCAAATGGTTAATATGCTCGGCTGCTAACTGAAAGACTGGAGGTTCAAGTCCACCCAGAGGTACCTCAGAAGAAAGGCCTGGCAATATAATTCTGATACACAAGCCATTGAAATCCCTGTGGAGCACTGTTCTACTGTGACCCACATGGGGTCGCTCTGCATCAGAGCTGACCTGATGGTGACTTTTTTTTTTTTTTTTAACCTGTGTCAAGAAATTCCCATACGTTCAGTCACTTATATCCCATATCATTTTATGAGGCAGGTGCTCTTAACATATTCTTCTTCTTCATGATGGGACAGCTTAGCTTCTGGGAAGTGCCGTGACTTGGCTGAGGTTGAATGGGAATAGTCTTGAATCTGGGGCCTGATAACTGCAAACTCTTAACCGTAGCTCTTGTTCTTTGATAAGAAATTTCTTTTTTTTTTTTTTTTTTTTTCTCATTGCTTTAGGTTGTTTGTAGAACCCCTCATGCAGTAGATGTAATTTCATTAGAATCTTAACTGCTGTTTATCGTATAACAGAAAAAAAAGAAAAACAACTTTAAATGTTCTGAGATGGCTGAACCAGTAGTAAAATATACAGAGAGAAGAGGTAAAGGGAATAGAAAATGTTGGCGGCTCTTTGCATGGAAATGTCTCTGGAAATGGCTACCCATGTTGGCTGGGTTGACTGCGGTCTGTGATTAATCCCTTAGCGTAATGTTGTCCAATAGAAAATAGTGCTAGCCGCACATGCAATCTTGAAGTTTTTGGTAGCCACATTTAAAAAGGTTAAAAGTAACAGTTGAAATCGAGTCTAATAATCTATTATCTTTATCGACCAATATAAAAAGTAATTACTGAGATATTTCTGGCTTTCTTTTTGTTTTGCTAATTATTTGTGTGCTTTGCACTTAAGCACATCTTGTGGCTTCATTTCAGGTGCTCAGGAGCCACATGTAGCTAGCACCTTACTGAACCAGGCCACCTTAGGAGTTCCAGACAACAGTACTAGAATTTGGATAATAAACCAACCAAAGAACTACCAAAAAGTCTTTAGGAGGAATTTTTTTTTTCCCATACAAAAATTAATACGTACATTGTTATGTGACCCTAATTGCTCTCCCCATACTGTGACAGCACTCTCCTTTCTACCCCTGATTCCCCATGTCCATTCTACAAGCTCCTAACCCTCTCTGCCTTCGCATCTCACCTCTGGACAAAAGCTGTCCGTTTAGTCTCTTGTATGTACTTGAACTAAGAGGCACGCTCCTCATGAGTATCACTTTATGTCCCACAGTCTAGTCTAATCCCTGCCTGAAGAGTTGGCCTCAGAAATTGTTTTAGTTCTGGGTTGGTAGAGAATCCAGGGGCCATGCTTTCTGGGGTTCCTCCAGTCTCAGTCAGACCATTAAGTCTGCTCTTCTTGCTAGAATTTGAGTTCTGCACCCCACCTTTCTCCTGCTCCATCCAGAACTCTCTGTTGTGTTCCCTATCAGGGCAGTCATTGGTGGTAGCTGGGCACCCTCTAGTTCTTCTGCTCTCAGGCCGATGAAGTCTCTGGTTTATGTGGCCCTTTCTGTCTCTTGGGCTACTGCTTCCCTTGTGTCTTTGGTGTTCTTCATTCTCCTTTACTCCAGGTGGTTGGAACCAATTGATGCATCTTAGATGGCCGCTTGCAAGCTTTTAAGACCCCAGACGCCACTCACCAAAGTAGGATGCAGAACATTTTCTTAATAAGCTTTGTTATGCCAGTTGACCTAGATGTCCCCTGAAACCATGGTCTCCAGACCCCTACCCCTGCTACTCTGTCCCTCAAAGTGTTTGATTGCATTCAGGAAACTTCTAGCTTTGGTTTAGTCCAGTTGTGCTGACTTCCCCTGTAGTGTGTGGTGTCCTTCCCTTCACCTAAGATAATTCTTACCTACTATCTAGTTAGTAAATAACCCTCACCCTCCCTCCCCACCCTCATAACCATCAAAGAATGTTTTCTTCTGTGTTTAAACCTTTTCTTGAGTTCTTATAATAGTGGTCTTATACAAAATTTGCCCTTTCGTGAGTGACTAAATTCACTCAGCATAATGATCTCCAGGTTCCTCCATGTTATAAGATATTCATCATTGTTCTTTATCATTGCACAGTATTCCATTGTGTGGATGTACCATAATTTGTTTATCCATTTGTCCGTTGATGGGCACCTGCATTGTTTCCATCTTTTTGCTCTTGTGAATAGTGCTGCAGTGAACATGGGTGTGCATATATCTATTCGTGTGACAGCTCTTATTTCTGTCGGATAAATTCCAAGGAGCAGGATAGCTGGATCGTATGATACTTCTATTTCTAGGTTTTTAAGGAAGCGCCAAATCGATTTCCACAGTGGTTGTACCATTTTACATTCCCACCAACAGTGTGTAAGTGTTGCAGTCTCTCCACAACCTCTCCAGCATTTATTGTTCTGTGTTTTTTGGATTAATGCTAGCCTTGTTGGAGTGAGATGATATCTCATTGTAGTTTTGATCTGAATTTCTCTAATGGCTAATGATCGTGAGCATTTTTTCATGTGTCTGTTAGCCGCCTGAATGTCTTCTTTGGTGAAGTGCCTGTTCATATCCTTTGCCCATTTTTTAATTGAGTTATTTGTCTTTTCGTTGTTGAGGTTTTGCAGTATCTTGTAGATTTTAGAGATTAGATGCTGATCGGTTTGTCGTAGCCAAAACTTTTTTCCCAGTCTGTAGGTTGTCTTTTTCCTCTTTTTGTGAAGTCTTTTGATGAACATAAGTGTTTGATTTTTAGGAGCTCCTGTTTATCTAGTCTCTCTTCTGGTGCTTATGCATTGTTACTTATGTTTCGTATTGTGTTTATGCCATGTATTAGGGCTCCTAGCATTGTCCCTATTTTTTCTTCCATGATCTTTATCGTTTTTGATTTTATATTTATGTCTTTGATCCATTTTGAGTTAGTTTTTCTGCATGGTGTGAGGTATGGGTCTTGTTTTTTGCAGATGGGTATCTAGTTATGCCAGCACCATTTCTTAAAGAGACTGTCTTTTCCCCAGTTAATGGATTTTGGGCCTTTGTCAAATATCAGCTGCTCATAGGTGGATGAATTTATGTCTGGATTCTCAATTTGGTTCCATTGGTCTATGTATCTGTTGTACCAGTACCAGGCTGTTTTGACTACCATGGCAGTATAATAGGTTCTAAAATCAGGTAGTGCGAGGTCTCCCACTTTGTTCTTCTTCTTGAGGAATGCTTTACTTATTCGGGGCCTCTTCCTTTTCCATATGAAGTTGGTGATTTGTTCCTCCATCTCATTAAAAAATGCCGGTGGAATTTGGATCAGGATTGCATTGTATCTGCAGATTGCTTTGGGTAGAATTGACATTTTCACAATGTTGAGTCTGCCTATCCTTGAACCAGGTATGTTTTTCCACTTACGCAAGTCTCTTTCAGTTTCTTGCAGTAGTGTTTTATAGTTTTCACTGTGTATAGGTCTTTTACATCTCTGGTTAGATTTTATTTTATTTTCTTGGGGGCTATTATAAATGGTACTGATTTGGCAATTTCTTCTTTGAGGTTCTCTTTGTTGGTGTAAAGGAATCCAACTGATTTTTGTATGTTTATCTTGTATCCTGAAACTTTGCTGAAATCTTCTGTTAGTTTCAGTAGTTTTCTTGTGGATTCTTTGGTGTTTTCTGTGTATAAGATCATATCACCTGCAAATAGAGATACTTTGACCTCTTCCCTTTATTTCTTTTTCTAGCTTAATTGCTCTGGCTAGGACTTCCAGCACAGTTTTGAGTAAGAGTGGTGATAAAGGGCATCCTTGTCTGCTTTCCGTTCTCAGTGGGAATGCTTTCAAAGTCTGTCTATTTAGGATGATGTTGGCTGTTGGCTTTGCATAAATGCCCTTAATTATATTGAGGAATTTCCCTTCTATTCCTGTTTTGTTGAGAGTTTTTATCATGAATGGGTGTTGGACTTTGTCGAATGCCTTTTCTGCATTGATTGATAAGATCATGTGGTTCTCGTCTTTTGTTTTATTAATGTGATGGATTACATTGATTGTTTTTGTAATGTTGAACCATCCCTGCATACCTGTTATAAATCCTACTTGATCATGGTGATTTTTTTTTTTTTTTTTTGATATATTGCTGAATTCTATTGGCTGGAATTTTGTTTGAGGATTTTTGTGTCAATGTTCATGAGGGCTACTGGTCTGTAATTTTCTTTTTTTGTGGTGTCTTTACCTGGTTTTGGTATCAGGGTTATGCTGGCTTCATAGAATGAGGTTGGGAGTATTCCATCCTTTTCTATGCTCTGAAATACCTTTAGTAGTAGTGGTGTTAACTCTTCTCTGAAGTTTGGTAGAGTTCTCCAGTGAAGCCATCAGGGCCAGGGCTTTTTTTTCTTGGGAGGTTTTTAATTACCTTTTCAATCTCTTCTTTTGTTATGGGTTTATTTAGTTGTTCTACCTCTGTTTGTGTTAATTTAGGTAGGTAGTGAGTTTCTAGAAATTTGTCCATTTCCTCTAGGTTTTCATTTGTTAGAGTACAGTTTTTCATAACATTCTGTTATGATTCTTCTAATTTCAGTTGGGTGTTTTGTGATATCACCCATCTCATTTCTTATACAGGTTATTTGCTTCCTCTCCTGTTTTTCTTTTGTCAGTTTGGCCAGTGGTTTATCAATTTTGTTGATCTTTTCAAAGAACCAGCTTTTGGTCTTGTTAACTCTTTTAATTGTTTTTCTGTTCTCTATTTCATTTAATTCTGCTCTGATTCTTATTATTTCCTTTCTTCTGGTGCCTGAGGCTTCTTTTGCTTCTGTCTTTCTACTTGTTTCAGTTGTAGGGTTAATGTTTTGATTATGGCCCTTTCTTCTTTTTGGATGTGTGCCTTTAGTGCTATAAGCTGACCTCTGAGCACTGCTTTTGCTGTGTCCCAAAGGTTTTGGTAGGATGTGTTTTCATTCTCATTTGATTCATGAATTTCTTTATTCCATCCTTAATTTCTTCTGTAACCCAGTGGTTTTTGAGCAAGGCGTTGTTCAGTTTCCTTGTGTTTGAGTTTTTTTCATTGCTTTTTCTGTTGTTGATTTCTACTTTTATGGCTATATGGTCAGAAAAGATGCTTTGTAACATTTTGATGCTTTGGATTTTGTTAAGGCTTGCTTTATGGCCTAATATGTGGTCTATTCTGGACAATGTTCCATGTGAGTTGGAAAAGAAAGTATACTTGGCTGCTGTTGAGTGGAGCGTTCAGTGTATGTCTATGAGATCAGGTTGGTGGGATTGCAGCATTTAGCTCTTCCGTGTCTTTGTTGAGCTTCTTTCTGGATGTTCTGTCGTTCACCAAAAGTAGGATGTTGAAGTCTCCTGCTACTGTTGTGGAGTTGTCTATCTCTCTTCAGAGCTGTTAGAGTTTGTTTTATGTATTTTGGAGCCCTGTCGTTGGATGTATACATATTTATTATAGTTCTGTCCTCCTGGTGTATTGACCCTTTAATCATTGTATAGTGTCCTTCCTTATCCTTTGTGGTAGATTTTACTTGAATGTCTATTTTGTCAAAGATTAATATTGCCACTCCTGCTCTTTTTTGAGTGTTGTTTGCTTGATATATTTTTTCCATCCTTTGAGTTTTAGTTTGTTTGTGTCTTTAAGTCTAAGGTGTGTCTCTTGTAGGCAGCATGTAGATGGATCGTGTTTTTTTATCCAATCTGCCATTCTCTGTCTCTTCATTGGTGCATTTAGTCCATTTATATTCAGCATAATTATTGATCGGTAAGAGTTTAGTGCCGTCATTTTCATGTCTTTTTTGTGTGTGTTGTTCACAGTTTCTTTGTCCCACTTAATTTTCTGTCCTGAGTCGTTTCTCTTTATGTATTTTCTTTTCATCTTTTTCTCTTTTGTTGATTTTGTATTTGCTGAGTCTTTATCGTTTTCTAGTTTTTTTATTTTGACCGGTAGGATTGTTAGTTTTCTTTGTGGTTATTTAGGAGGAATTTTCGTGCCGAATTTGTGATAGTGGTGACTTCTTCTTCCGATAAAAGGACATATACAGTAGTTCATTTTTGTATTGGGGTCTGACTTATTTGTTGAAAAGCCTTTACCTGGAGTTGTATTTGTTTTTCTTTATAAGCTTTACCTTTTTTCCTTTTTTTTTTTTTTTCCCCCTTTTTTACATTTGTTCCCAGAGCTTTGAACACAGTTCTTCTCAGAATGCACTTTCAAGCTCAGGAACTGAAGTAAAGCTGGCTGGGGAGACCTTCGTGCACTGAAGGTAGAGACCTTGGGTAGCTGCATCAGATGTATTGTATGTTCAGGTCAGGGGATTTATGGGTGTGTGACTCTGAATCCCCCTCTCCCCCTGCCGTTTTTTGTCCTGTCAAAACTTGAGCATAAAGGTTTCAAGCTATCTTAAATCTGAAGCCTTTAGCAAGTTCTTTAGTGACACTGTCACTCAGAAGGGACAGTCAGAAAGATTTATAAGGAATAGAAAGAAGTCAAGATTGAAAGAAAGCCTATTTCCTCTCTCCCCTTTCTATCCCTAGGATAGAATTTCATCATACCACCTTGAATGGAGTGGGGAGGAAATTCCCAAAGCCTCCCTGCTCAAAGAATGCAGCCTGCAGGGAGTTCAGCACAGATACCACTCTGGGTGTGTTGACTGTGATACAGAGACCAGCTGGGAAAATTGGCCCAAATCCTATCATATTTAAAATATAAATTTCATTTCCTGTGTGTTTGAGGATGTCTTAAAAGACAGGGCTTTAAAACTCAGATTAACATATGACAGATATTTAGGTTGATAGTAAAATCACTTCTAAATCCGAGCTGTGACTAAATACAGCTTCAATTTCTGAATCTCCCTGTTAAAACCTTTAGTCCATTGGTTGGAAAAGTTCAGTATTTCAGGGAATCTTCTTAGTTCATGCCTCAGGGCCCACCATTCTCTGACCAGTGAAGGCCTGGACTGAATAAAGGACTCAGCCCATGGTTTCTGCCTTTTCTCTGCTGGGCTCTGTTTGCTTCTGCCTTGCAGTCTGCTGCCATCTCTGCCCGTCTCGTCCTCGCCCTCGCCCTCTGTCTGTCTGTCTGTCTGTTTCCTCATCACTCTTTGTCTCATTTATTGACAGGGCTAACCTAACGGTTGGAGGTTCGAACCCACCCAGTGGTACTGCAGACGAAAGTTCCTGATGATCTACTCCCTTTAAGTTTCAAAAAGTAACCAAACCCCCTGCCATCAAGTTGATTCCGACTCATAGCGACCCTATAGGACAGAGTAGAACTGCCCCATAGGGTTTCCCAGGCTGTAAATTTTTACGGAAGCAGACTGCCCCATCTTTCTCCCTCAGAGTGGCTGGTGGATTCGAACCACCGACCTTTCAATTAGCCACCGAGTGCTTTAACCACTATGCCAGGAGGCGAGAAATCCTGTGGTATAGTTCTACCCTGTAACACATGGTATCTCCATGCGTCTGAATCAACGCAGCAGCAACTAACAACAGCAACAGTGCGTGGGCTGAAACATCATACAGCATGCAACTCAGGCAGCACTCTTGGAAAACTATCTCCTCACTTGTTATATTTTCTGGCTGCTTGTTAGCCCATCTAAATGCTCCACGTAAAAAGATGTTCTGTGGTCAGAGATAACTTGGGAAATGCTGCATAATGTGTCTTCCTCTTACAGCCTGATAATGGGCTAGTGCAGTAAAATTCTGGAGAAATATTTCAACAGAGAAACCAGCTTGATCTTCATGTAATTGGGAATCTACCAAACTCTACTGACCACAGAACTCTTTTTATTGGTATGTCCTGTGAGATTAATGATGAGGAAAACTCACTGAGGGATGCTGCCCCATGCGGTTCGTTCAGTGGAGAGTTCTCTTCTGTGGTGATATACGTTGTTGTCGTTGGGTGTCGGCAAGTCAATTCCCACTCATAGCAACCCCATGTGACAGAGTAGAACTGCCCCATAGGGTTTTCTAGGCTGTAATTTTTGTGGGAGCAGATCACCAGGTCTTTTTCCCATGGAGGAGCTGGTGGGTTCAAACCGCCAACCTTTCAGTTAGCAGCTGAACACTTAACTGTTGTGCCACCAGAGCTCCTACATGATGATGTCTGGAATGTTTGAATTACTTCCTTACTCTCTTAGTTTCTAAATTATCGACAGTGTTTGTTCATCTAGTAGATAAACAGTGCCTTTCCCAGGTGGGGCACAGAGCACCGTGACCTGGAGGGCTTCTACTTCTGCAGGTGGTAAGGCTCATGGCAGGCTCCTACCTGGCCTGTTCAAGGCACAGCCAGGTGGCCAGTGCTGGGGCAGAGTGTTGGGAGATGCCCGGAGGCCTGCTGGACCGTGGGAAGCACTCTGACCGACTACCAGTGAGAGAAGCTGTTGAGGAGGTGTCAGCCGAGGCTTACCTGGCTCTCACTTTCAAAGGGATTCTCTGCTGGCACTTGAGAGTTGGGAGCACTGGAGCTGCTGAGAACCATGAAAGGTGACTGTGATATTTCAAGGGAGAAATGATGGTTGCCTGAGCCACTCATGGGTGTGGTGAGAAGAACATGCTAGTCAAGAGGGAAAAAAATAATGGTCTTATGTCAGGTGATAAAGTGTGTGTTTCTTGGTTACAAATAAAATATTTGAGCAAGGAAAATCGTGGATAACTGACCAGTCTGTAACATTTTAGTCTTTGAAAATTTTTCTTACTTTAAAATTGTTGATTATGTAATTTTCAAAGTTTGTATGTATAATATGTATTATATATCAATTTTGGTTATGTAATATATGTTAAGGAGTCCTGGTGGTGCAGTGGTTAAGAGCTTGGCTGCTAACTAAAAGGTCGGCAATTCGAATCCACCAGCCCCTCGTTGGAAACCCTATGAGGCAGTCCTAGTGTGTCCTGTAGGGTCACTGTGGGTCAGAATCGACTGGTTGGCAATGGGTTTGGTTTTTGGTTTGGAATATATGTTATGTGGAGCCTTGGTGGCGCAGTGGTTAAGAACTCGGCTGCTAACCAAAAGGTCAGTAGTTCAATCCACCAGCTTCTCCTTGGAAACCCTATGGGGCAGTTCTCCTCTGTCCTGTAGGGTCTCTGTGAGTCTGAACCAACTCGATAGTTGGTTCCTAACAACAACAAAGAAAAATGTAACATAGTGAAATGAGGAAACATAGTAACAGTAAAACAAACTCCCGTCTTCTTAGATTCACTTAAATTAATACAAGTGCTTGGAGCAGGGCCTGGTGTATTCTAAGAGCTTATTCAATATTGTTGTTGTTAGGTATCATTGAGTCAATTTTGACTCATAGAGACCCCGTGCGAAAGAGTAGACCTGCCCCATAGGGTTTTCTAGGCTTTAATCTCTATGGAGCAGACCTTCAGATCGTTCTCCCTTGGAGCTGCTGGTGGGTTAGACCCGCCAGCCTTTCGGTTAGCAGCCGAACGCTTACCCACTGCACCACCAGGGCCCCTTATTCAATATTGACCATCTTTATGTTAGTCGTCTTCTCGTTATATTGAGTGGCAGATCCTCCTGAAAGGTCTTTTTACCCTCCACAGTCCACTCTTTATCCAGTAACCAAAGCTTTCGGTAAGCGCTTGAATTACGTTATATTGTTCCTTTGCTTAACATCACCCAGTGGTTTACTGTCTTGTGTTGAATAAAATCCAAGATCTTACTGTGGCCTACAAAGCCCTTCTTGACCTGGCCCCTGCCTACCCACCCTACCCCAGCTTCTCCCCGCCCTGAGTGCACTGGCTGTTTTCCCCCGTCCAGAATGTTCTCTCCCGGATTATCTTTTCTCATGGCTCATCCCTTTCCTAATCCAACCGTTACTACATTGCACGCTCTTTCTCCTCCCAGCTCGGTCACTTTCTTTCGTATTATGCAGTTTAATTTTCTTCATAGGACCTATCACTACTTGACGTACTTTATTGATTTATTTACTTGGTTATTAGTTGTCCTCCACCTCTCCTATCCTCATACACTGGGCGTAAGCTTCCTGAAGAGCGGGATCTTGTCTGTCTTGTTCACTGCTGTGTCTCGGCCGCTGGTGAATACAGTCCCGTAATAGGGTAAGCAGTAGTCGGTGTTAGGAAACAGACGCTCAGATCATGATGTCCTGTTGGCACCCTGGTTTAAAAAGGGTAAGGAACTCTCATTCCCAAGAATGAAAACTTTTAATTCATTCATACAAAGGAGGTTTCAAGAAGCAAATCCTCCCCCAAAACTACCTCTTGTATTAAGGATGTGAAAGACCAAATAAATTAGTCACTCGCAAGTAAACAGGCTCATCCTCTTGCCTCATGCTGAGAGGCTGAGGGTTAGTAGTGCAGCTCAGAAAAGGATCTTTTAGGGTCCTTTCTTCTAGAGTATAGCTCTTATATTAACAACAATTACATCAACCTACCGAGACAGATTGTTCCAATTAGTCAGTGAGGTCCAGGTTTCTGAGAGGTGTTAATATATATGTACATGAGCAATTACTGTAGCTGAGTTACAAGGGGTGCCTTTGGGAATTTTAGATTGAGATTATCAGTTTCATTCATGAGCTGAGGCAGAAGCCGTGAGAATTTTGTGCTGCATTTCTCTGTGGGTTCATTCACTAGAAGGTCCTCCAGTGCCCACATGCCAAGGGTTATGGAGTTGCCAGAGTCCTCTTCCCTCTTGTCCATACTGCCCCGTCCCCACCCATCCCAGACCAGGCATTTTGCTAAGCATTTGGGAATTTCGTAGTGAACAAGACAAACAAGCCCTTTGCCCTCATGGAACCTAAGAGTCTGGCAGGATGACTCTTAACCAGAGTTTGCACCAAAGTTAGCGGGTATTTTTTATTTTCCAAAATCAAACTTGAGTCATTATCACTCAATTCCTTCTCACCAGGATTGAAGAAACAACAACTTAATTGACAATGTATTTTCCCATATTTAAAAAAAAAAAATGCTGTGTATTTTAAATGCCATGTCTTTCCACCGTGCTCAGATTCCTTCCTTAATGTACTAGACTCCCACAACATAAGCAGGGACTGGATCTGGAGTCAGACAATGGGATCTGTAGACTCTGGGGACGATACCAGGGCCTCTCTTTCTAGACCAGTCTCTGAATGATTGAGGGTCATTGTCTTCGTCATCTAGTGCTGCTCTAACAGAAATACCACATGTGGATGGTTTTAACAAAGAGAAGTTTATTCTCTCACAGTCCAGTAGGCTGCAAGTCCAAATTCAGGGCATCAGCTCCGGGGGAAGGCTTTCTCCATCAGCTCTGGAGGAGGGTCCGTGTCATCAGTCTTCTCCTGGTCTGGGAGCTTCTCTGCGCAGGAACCTCAGGTCCAGAGGACGTGCTTTGCTCCCAGCACTGCTTTCTTGGTGGTGTGAGGTTCCCATGTCTCTTTGCTTGCTTCTTTCTTTTATATCTCAAAAGAGATTGGATTAAGACACTATCTAATCTTGTAAACCTCATCAGTATAGCCTCATCACAGTGATAGAACTTACAGCACATAAGGAGATCACATATAACCTCATCATAGTGACTGAGTTTACAACACATAAGGAAATCACATCAGATTACACAATCATACAATACTGGGAATCATGACCCAGCCAAGTTGACAGATATTTTGGGGGGACACAGTCCAATCCATGACAGTCATCAAGTCAGTCTCAAAAGTGCCTGAAACTCTACCAGTTGAGTTGAGGTATTGCTGCCTCTTCAAATGCTAATGTAAGGGGAAGAGCCAAATATGAAAGTTCTATCTCTATTGAATACATTAATAAAACTTATCCTTCTACAGTGGCAGCTAGCCAAGAGCAAGGCATCACTTAGCTTGAGATGCATGACTGGTAAGTATTGATAAGACAAAATGTGAGCAGGCCTGGATGAGTTGCTTCCAAGGGAAGAAGGAGGGTCCTGATCTGGTGTGAATGGGGATATGGATTGGGGAATGGACACATAAGATCTAGAAGGCAGACTGGTTTTATGGTTGGCCATAAGTGAGCCTGCCTCATCTGGAGAGAAGATGATTGGACTGATCAGTGGAGCGTGGGTGGAGAGTGATAGTGGTTCTTGACATATGAGGGTGTTTTTGTAGAAGAAGGAATCAACTTAGTCTTTGGGGCCCCAGCATGGAACAGGACCTGTAGAAGCAGACCCTACTGAAGAAATAGGTGACAACTCAGGGAAATACTGTATTTTTACGCAAATAATGTGTGCTTCCTCCATTCATTTGCCAACTTTGCCATCCTCCTGCGAGGTATTTTCGTAAGCACACTATACTAATATTTTTTTTTTTTTTTACAGAAACATGTTTAAAAAAATTGGCATAGTGGTGCTTATGAAAATATTTCATGGAGAGAGGGCATGGTTGGCAAACAAACGTAGAAGGCGCACGTTATTTGTGTAAAAATATGGTAGCAGCAGGTGCGTATAAGAGACTTGTTTCTTTCACCTCATTTAGGGGAGTTTTTTCAAAATCAAATTCCTAAAGTCGGGTGTTAATTAGTGAGAGACTTTCCCTGTAGTTCTGTATGAAAAACGGCCCCTGGGATAATAATGGTAACTAACTCTTCCAAAAGTTGGTCACTGTGTGTACTTCAAGCACTCTGCATGCATTGCCTCAAGTAATCATTGTTTGTTAAAAACATCTTGCCGTAGAAACAGCAGTTAAGACCCTTATCTCTGTTTTTCAGATGAGAAAACAGGTGAAAAGAGTCATCCTGACAGAAATCTTGATAGAGCCTAGAGTTGTCTTGACAGAAATTGAAGGAACTTGTGGTCAAGCCCGTCGGAGTTTAGGTGTCATTTCCTATTGTTCATGGAGTGATCTGTTATCACGTTGGTCTACTTCCTTCCAGCTTTGGAGAGGAAATGACATAAATATAGTTGGTATCAAAATGTATATGTTCATAGCTTGCTTTATCACTTAATATATTGTGAATATTTTCCATATTTTGAAATACAAATCATCTCACCTCAGGGTTAACTGGTATCGGCATTTTTTTTTCTTGCAAATGCATGACACTCTTTAGAAATGCCAATATGCTATACATAGTTTTATAGGCTTATTTCCACTGATTGGCTAATAGAAGTCTTTCAGTGTCAGGAAGTAGCTGTCTTAGGCTAGGTTCTCCAGAGGAGCAAAACCAGTGAAACATATATATATGAATATAGAGAGAGAGATTACTTAATGGAATCAGTGTTGTGTCTCCAGGTGGGAGGATTCCCCCCTTTGGAACTAAGACCTCTAGACCTCCAAGGCATAGGGTCACGGGGACAGAAAGCAAACATTTAACAAGGGAGTCACTAGGGGTAATAGTGATTGGTGCCACTCCCATTTCCACCCCTTGATTCCTGGACCCATGAATCCTGGCTATGGGAGAAACAGCACCATATATTGGATGGGGGTTTAGAGCATATACAGCCTCCTGGAGAACACTGTCCCAACCCTGCAAGGTATTGCCAACTCATTCCATGGATTAGCAATACCTTCTTTACTGCCGGACGCAGAATCATCAGCGCCTTTAAACTAGCCAGACCTAAAAACCAGTTCTTCCATACAGTTTTGTTCTTCTACAACCACTCTTGGTACCAGATGTCTTAGGCTGAGTTCTGTAGAGGAACAAAACCAGTGAAACATATATATACATATATATATAGAGAGAGAGAGAGAGAGATTTCAAGGAAATGGCTCGCACAGCTGTGGAGGCTGGCAAGTCCCAAATCTGTGGATCAGATATCAGGCTGGAGGCGTCTTCTGGCTCATGTGGTTGCAGGGGCTAAGGAGCCCAAAATCAGCAGGTCAAATGGCAGGCTGCTGGCTGACATCCCGAGAACTGGAGGTTAGATGATGACGAGTCAGATACAGGATCCAGAGCAAGAGAGATTTGCCACAACATCCATATATATTGGATGCAGGCCACGTCTCCAAGGAGATTCCCCTTACATCAGATCACACAACGGAGGATAATTATGTAGTACTGAGAATCATGGTCTAACCAAGTTGACACATACTACATTAACCATCACAGTGACTGTCTACATCATGAGGTTTGAAATGCTGCATAGCACAGGCTCTGTAGCCAGATGTTATTCTTAGGTGTCGTCAAGCAACTCATAACAACCTCATGTGAGAAAGTAGAACTGCCCCATAGGGTTTTGTGGGCTATAGTCTTTATGGAAGTCAGTTGCCACCTGTTTCTTCCACAGAGCCACTGGGTAGGTTCAAACCACCGACCTTTCGGTTAGCAGCCGAGTGCTTAACCCACTGTGCCACCATTGCTACTGGTGTTCAGATTCCATCACTGCTGCTTATTAACTTGTGTGACTCTGGACGTCTGTAGTTCCCTCATCTGTAAACTGACAGTTGAAGCTAATATCTACCTGATAAGGGTTTTTGTGGAAATTAAAAGTGTAATATTTATAAAGCACTATTTCAGAGTCACATAGATGATCAGTAAATAATTGATCATGGTGTGAATGTGACTTTTTTTTAACAATGCCTGTTGGTGGATATTTTGGCTCATTTTGTTTTTTCCCTATTATAAACATCACAGCTGTGCAGATCAGGTATCTGGGGTAGACTCAGGTTTTTCTGTGGTCCAGGCATATGACATGAAGGTGAAAGGTAGTAATTGTCTAAAATGCTGTTTAGCTTGTTGAAACTAGGCTGACGTTAGTGAGAACTTGTCTTTTTCCCAAAGGAATTGGAAATCTGTTTGAAAAAGTCAGAAATCTGTGTTCATACTTAATCTCCACCTGTATGTACGATACGTTGTCTTGGCATTGACATCTTTACTGTGAATTAGAATTGATGATCCGTGCAGGTTTCATATGCAGGATGTTTACTCCCAGAGCCAAAGTTCTTCATGTTACAGATGGTTTGTGAATGTTCTGGATGCTGTACCAAATGAGTTAGTTTGATATTATGTGATGTGGCTTTGTACACAAGTTCTATAACTTTCTGTAATAATATAATTAGTTAAGCATAGTTAATTACTTTACCCCACCAAGAAACAATAGAAGGGTTCTGGTTTAGAGCTAGAATTCACCTTCCGTGGGAGAGACTTGGGTTCAATTCCTGGCCAGTGCACCTCATGCGCAGCCACTACCCATCCCTCAGTGGAGGCTCGCGAGTGTCTATGATGCTGAACAGGGAGCGGAATGTCCAGACTCAGATGGACCAGGAAGAAAGACCTGATAATCTGCTTCTGAAAATCAGCCAGTGAAAACCACGTGGATCACAATGGCCCAGTCCTTAAATCACTGCCAGAATGGTACAGCATTTTGTCCTGTTGTGCATGGGTTTGCCATGAGTCAGGGCCATGCTGATGACAGCTGACAACAATATGGGGCTCGTCAGCTTTCTGAAATTGGGTGTAAGATTTTGGGTGTATGTGTCTTTTTTGGAATTTAATGCTTTGTTCAGATTCTGGGGTAATTTTCTGACCCAAAACCAAGTAATCTTGAGGGAGAGGAACAAGTTGTTTTCAATAGGACTAATTTGTCTTTTACTTTCTGATATACCACTTACATAAAGTTTCGTCCATAACCTCCTTCCTAGTCTCCTGGATTCCCTTGGATTGTGAAGATTCATGATGAAGGCTGTCATAAGTGACGATCCTACGAGCACCCAATGGGCGGGGATCATCGCCGCCTTGATAATTCCTGTAGCCCCAGTGCCAAAACAGTACCCGGTATGTTGTAGGTGACTGATTTAAATGTTCATTGGATTAAAGAGCGAATCCGTCCTCTTTATCTCGGTTTTCATATGGGGAGTTGTCCAGCTCAGGTTCACAGGAACTAGCTCACCAAACATGGCATCTTTTAGTCAGGTCTGGTTCCGGTGCTGCTGTTTGCACACAGTACCCGTGTTGATGGGCAGTTTGTTTTGACATCCTGACTAACGGGTCTGACGCTTGTCACCTTCAGCTGGCTCAGGAGAGGGTGGAGAGGTAAGCAGGTGGTACCCAACAGGCTTTGTTACAATTTAAGTCGATTATGGTGTGGATGATAGAAGTGGAGATGAGAAGTGGCAGGGAGCTGAGATTTGAATAGGACCTTCCGTTTATTTGACACGTCTGGTGTTCTTTTGAATGGGGATGGAACCCTGGTTTTTGGTGATGGGTGGAGAGATTGGCTCCAGGTTTGAGAGTCTTGTGTGGACTGGTAAATCGATTTGCTAAGAGCTGGAACGATACACCTTTTGGGTCTGCAATTCACTTAGCAACAGCTTAAGATAAACCCAGTGGCACTTAACATTTCAGAGTTATTGTGAACATGAGCTCTAAGTGGCTTTGCTGTAGAAATAGAACTATTATTTCACTTAATAAAAATGAGTAATTGATTTCTTCGTGATCTATTGTTCATTCAAAGTCTCTTGCGTTTTCTAGCTGTTCTTTTTTGTTGTCATTGTCCTTTAACCTTTTTGTTGCATGTTTGTGAAAATAATATGATAAATAAACTCAAAATACAGTGAACTCATTACTTCTGAAAATACTTTACTAATTAATTAAACTTTAAAGGCAGCAGCTGGACTTTACTGCTACATGTGTTATGATTAAATTACCCATTTGAAATCGTTTAATAAAACCAAAAAAAACAGCAACAATGCATATTATCTGTTCCATAAATTACACTTCTGTGTTACATTTAATACAACTTTGAATCAGCCTCAGTTATAAATATGTTAATGAGCAGATACTGTGTTTCTCACCCTGGTGTTACTGATGAAAACATCGGGAAGTTAGAACTTACCCTTGGCTTAAGATGGAATTGATCAAAAACAGAGTTATGATGATATTTATATCAACTGCCCGTTAGCACTGTTGATATGAGTATTTGTCTCCCTGGTGTACACCCAGCTGCAAATTTCAACCAAAGACCCCTGACTAGCTCTCTTTACCCCTTCATGCTGGGATTTTTCTTATTGTTTTACTTTTAAATGTCTTAGTAAGTACTCTGGCTTGGAGTATTTCTTATTGCTGTGAAGTTCCTCAAGGATTATTTTGGAATATGTATTTCTTTTCCTCTCTATTCATAATCCTTGTTTACTCCCTATGTGTAAGCAAGCAAATAAACAAAAACATCATTTCCTGGCATGGTTACCAAAAATGGATAAACCTTCTGAAATGTCGACGTTTTCAAAATCTGCCCTTTTTACTGATATGAAAACCCAAAGAGGTTGGATGGTTATTCTGAGTTCCCAGTGCCCACCTGGCAATGCCAAATCTTTATATTAAGAGAGTCAAATCTACTTTCATGGTCCAGGGTAGATGTTAAAGACAGTACGGGTTGTGGCTGTGTTGGAGAACATGGTAAACACTGGATAAATGGAAGGTGTTCTGTCAAAAATGCTAACAAGATTAATGAGCTAACCCGTAGTTGTCTTTTAGTAACAGTGTATCCGCCATGTTACTGTTGGGGAATACAGTACTTAAATCCTCACTGAAGTTTCTCCTTGAACATAGCATTTCTGACACACGTGAGCTATGTTTTCTCAAGACAAGAAGTGATTCATAGAAGCACAGCTTTCAAGCATTATTGGAAGGACAGATAGGGCTGTTTTGTGATGGGGTATTTAGTGCTGGCCAACTAATTCTAAACACCTACATTCATTTCTTTCTAGCACCTTTTTGCCTTAATGCAGTACTTTGGTTTAACATATCCTGGTGGTGGTAATGAATGGACGGCTTTTTTTCTGTGAAGACGCTGTTACTGAATCCCCATCTGTCTGCCTTTCAGTGATGTAACTTATTTGCCTATAAAAACAGTCCAGGTGCTGCCGAGTCAATTCCAACTCAGGGTAACAACTCCATGTGTGTCAGAGTAGAACTGTGCTCCATAGGGTTTTCAATAGCTGAGTTTTCAGAAGTAGATCGGCAGGCCTTCTGAGGTACCTCTGGGTGGACTTGAACCGCCAGCCTTTTGGTTAACAGCTGAGCACCTTAACCATGTATACCGCCCAAGGACTTCTATTCACCTATACAGATGATGAAAGTCCACTCCATTATCTTTGTAGGGTTTTTTCCTTATAAAAAGGTGTAAGAAATGTAATTTCTAATGCCTAGCAACTTGAAAAGAGCACTTGGCTCTGTTATTATTGTTAACTAGTTTTGGTTTTCCATTCCATCAAACTTAGGTAGCCCACACTACTTGCATGTAAACAGAAATGGAATATGAACAGTAAAGTCCAGTCAGAGTTGATCCAAGTTTCGTTAGCCATGGGCGGATTTTCCACTTGGTTTACTTCTGTTGGTACACTTTTTGGTCATTTGTTACCCTTTGTATCAAATAGGGCTTTCAAGAACATAAGTAAAAAAATGTTTTGTAAGTCTTCTCTTCTTTATCTTGGACGCCTAGTGTGTTATCTAATAAATATTGATCCATGGATGAATTAATTTGAAATCTGATAAATGTTTTAGACTTGAATTCAGAGTATGTGTTTAGGATCATAAATAGGGCTCTGTTTTGATTTTTTTTTTTAAGCAAGAGATTTTCCAATTCACCAGTATCAGATAGTGGGAAGTTATTTACCTCATTTATAGTAATAATCTGTCTTTAAAAGTAGGTTGCTGCCTCTGTCCCTGTGACCTAGCCTTAACAATTTCTTGTTGTTTATGAGGGTGAAAGTTATCTCCCTGGGATGTGAAAGTCATGTCTGCCACCCCAGTTAGAACGGAAATCTTTATGTAACAGGCTGGGAGCTGGACCGGAAGGAAGGTCTATCTATGTGAGCAGTGAAGTCAGAGTGAAGACAGCGTAGCAGGGAGGAGGATGAAGCACTGACAGTTTTTAATATGTAATGTCTTCGCTGTCACGATCCACCTCTGCGCTTAAGAACTTACTCTAAAAAAAAAAATTCTAGGTCTGAATGCATACATACAGCAATGCACATATTCTTGATGCAGATGTGCTGATGCTAGGTTGCGGGGGGCTTTGCTTTGTGTCTTGCTTGGAGCGTTTCACTTTACAGCCTTAGCACAGGATAGCATAACTGGGAAGGAGCGCTCCAAGAAAGTTTCATGCTTGTATCCCTCTGTCTACGAGGATCTTTTAGGAATTTCCACATCAACATAGTGCCAAAACCATTTTCCAGTTCTTTCAAAGACTGTTTTTTTCTTTTTTACCGTAACCAATTTTTCTGAATTGAGATGACCTGGTTTGAAGTTATGAGAACTATAGAAGGGTTCTGAGATTTTGTTTTGTTGATATTTGACAAATATAAAATGTAACCATTACAGAATTGCGTGTGGTTTTTTTTTTTTTTTTTTTTTTTTGCTTAGACTTCTTTTAATGGATTATCCCTCAAGTATCTACCTATCCTTAAAAATCACCAAGTTTCTCAGAGAATGGTAATGGTTGTACAACATGATGAATAAATTAATGTCATGAAATTGTATGTGTGAAGAACATTGAAATGACAAGTGTTTTGTTATATACATATATGCCACAATAAAAGACAGTCACCAAGTTTCTGGTCAACTCTGTTTTGAACTAATGTTAAAATTACAGATGTTCTAGCGTAAAGGCACAATTAAAATAATCTGAGTGGAATTTTTCAGCTAGGCCATGTATAGTCTTCCGTGATAACCTAACTAGTTTTGATCAAAGAGACCCAATACCTCAAGCAGTGGTTTTCCCAACTATTGGTTTTTTTAGAAGGCAAAACCTTTTTATATCCTTGCTCATATTTTACTGATACATTTCTAGTCACAGGTTTTTCCAAAAGGTTAATAGAAATTGCAGTGCTTTATTATCATGATGCTTAAATGATTTCTTTTTCAATAAAGGGTATGTTATTAAAGAGAAAAATGATTTTGCAAGCCATGCATTAAAGTATGCAATGCCATCTGTCTTTTGGCTGGGTAATCAATGGTGTAAGTGAAGCCAGTTTACTTCTCAGAGATTTACTAGTTTCACTGCATAAATAGCCATAATGGAATTGATCTCTTAGGCGGAAGCAGCTTTTATCACATACGAGGGTTTCATGATAACTGTATTTAATGTCGGCCTTTGATTAGTCTTCATCTGGCTAGGATACAGAGGTTTCAGAAACTTCATGCTTCAAGATTGAGAATTCCGTATTTCTGACATTAACTACTTGTCTGCGTTGTTGTTTTTCCATCCTACACAAGTCCGTATGTTCAGTGTGCCTCGACGGCTTTACATGACAGTTAAATATGATGATCATCACACAGTAGCCGTAGAGCCCACTCCGACACAGTGCCAGCTCATGTGCTTCAGAGTAGAACTGTGTTCCATAGGGTTTTCAATGGCTGATTTTTTGGAAGTAGATCTCCAAGCCTTTCTTCCATGGCACCTCTAGGTGGACTTGAACCTCCAACCTTCGGATTAGCAGCCAAGCAAGTGAACTGTACCACCCGCAGACTCCTTGAATTACCATGATTCTCCCAGAGGCACAGTGTGTGAGGTAGTAAGAGCACGGGATCTGGACTCCGGATCTGAATGCTGGCCCTTTTACTCCTAGCTACATGACCCGGACCTGTAATTTTACTTTTATGAGCCTCAATTTTCTCATCTTAAAAATGGGTATAAAAATCCTGCTTAGAAGATGGTTCTGTAAACAAAACAAATACTGTGTTGACAGCACTTGGCGGGGTGCCTGGCATACCATGGCACCTGGGCAAATAAATGGTAACAGTTATTATTATTGCCTGCATTTGTTGTTGTTGTTACTGTTAGTGAGTCAAAGCCAGACTCCTTCATAGTAATTACTGAGAGTCAGCAGGGGTGTCTCCTGGGGAGAAAGACCACTGCTGTTTAAATCTGTTTTGTTTTGCTGTTATCATAGGGCATATACATTTTCTCAGTGGCTATTTCACAGGGAAAACTGGGGACAAAGCTCATTATAGTCAAGCAAAGTGGCGTTTTTTTTTTTTTTTTTTTTGCAAAGATTTAAAAAAATCATTAATAGGTCAGATCTAGTTCTGAAGAACATTTTGAGGGCCTTTAAGTCTGTTTCCTATTCACTGGACTAGCTGTCCCCGGAACTGTCCCTCTTAAACTAAACAAACCCACCATCACTGTCAAGTCAGTCCCACCTCTTGGTGACCCCAGTATTACAGAGTAGAACTGAGCCCCACACGGTTGTAATCTTTGCGGTCGCGGATCACCAGGCCTTTCTTCCATGGCTCTGCTGGGTGGGTTCAAACTGCCAACTGTTTGGTCAGTGGTCAAGGGCAAACCGTTTGCACCACCGAGGGAACCCTTAAACTAACCTCGACTTTCCTCTGGCTCTGGTCCTATGCGGTGACTGGGGTTTTACTTGTACTTCAGAGCCACAGCCTTCCTGTCGCCCCTCCACCTACAGAAACATGCCGTCCACACAGTGGGCTTGTGTCAGGGTAGATCCACTCCTCAGATGCCCCATTCAGCAGCCAGAGAACTGGCCATTCAGGATCCTGGCTAACAGCAATTTGATACTTACCTTCACGGTAACTTGTTACTTACCTGAAAAGGCCTCTAAGCCATGCTAAGTCTCATTTCTCCTAATATTTTTGAATGCCAACTCCTATTTTAAGACAAGCAGCTGACAGAAATGTACCTGGAGACTAGCTTAATCAGATCTTAACCTAGTCAGAGGCTGAGCCAAAGAAATAAACTTCCTTTGTGAGCACAGATTTCCAGATCAGTCAAAAAATATGCCCCAGAGCCAATGTGATTTTTGAAAAGGGTTTGCTGAATGATCAGCCAGGAAATGTGTGTGTTGGTCTGAGGACAAGGCCAGGAGTTAGGAAGAGAGATGCTTTTTGTGTTTCAGTAAGTAATTTTCCTCGTTATAATAAAAAATCACATCACTTGTTGGAAATCTGGTTGGTGCCCAAATGCTCCGGGCAAGTGTCTGCAACTCGTGATTATTTATTCCCCCGATCTTTTTAGATGTGCTCTGTGTGAATCAGCTCAGCCTGCATTTAAGGCTTGAAAAATGTTCTTTCGGATTGCTTCGTATCAAAGCATCCATTAATTACTGAAAGGATAAGACAGCGTTTTACTGGAAGTCAGAATCTTCACAGTTCTTTGTTCCAGAGGGGAGAAAAGGAGCCCTCCGCAGAAAGGAGAACCACTTTTTAATTAAGATACCCCTTTAATATCCTGTTGAAAGATGTGCGTTCTTTTTTCTTTTTTTTTTTAAATTATAAAGAGTTCTTTCAAAATGATCTTCTTGTGGTGACATCTGCATTACACTGGAAAATACCCTTGTATTTCTGGTAACGATACAGTAATTTCTGCCTGTATATTTTTAATGGTTTAATCTGTCATATTCTAAGAGAAGAATGATTCTGATTCCAAACTAAACTGAAATGCATGAGCAAACACATTATGAAATGTGTGGTTTCAGTATATCCTGTTGTTAATTCAGTCAGGAGAAGATTGTTTAGTTCCGAGTGCTGAGGTATTCTGGTCGTGTTTCCTTCGTTTTCATAAGCAACCTCAAGCGGCCAGACTGTGTTGCGTGTTAAGTATCCCCATGGAAGTCACGTTGTAATTTGAAAGGTAAACGTTGTCATACACTGTTTTTGCTTTGTTGTGGTTAGCACTCCTGGGTTGCATGTGACAGAAGCCCACTCAAGGCAGCTTAAACATAAAAGGATAGTTTATTGTAGAAATACACAAGTGTCTCGAGGAACTCAAGGGCACAAATGTGGGTGGAGGGGACTGGAAAGTGGACAGAAGTCTTTGTTTTATGTTGTCGGTTTCTGTCTTTGTCTTCATGGCTTCTCTTTTCATATATTCTGTTCTAAACGGGTTCTCTCATCCCATGTGATGAGATCTGGCCCCAACACCTCTTGAGTTTGCAGATTATGGCTCACTGCTCTGCAGCAGGCCTCTGGCCTAATGCCACAGACGCAGGAAAGACAACCTCATTGGCTTGGGTCAGGTGATTCATACCTTGTCCTGTTGGCTGTGGCTAAGGGATATAGCACTGACTTGATTGACAGGCACCTATGATGATCTTTGTGGGTCTTTATAGAGAGAAGGGGGCTAGGCAGGGTTGCTAAGATATTCCTTCTCTCGCACACTGAGAATTTTGTATTTTTGCCTCTAAGGCTACGTGCCTCGGGGCCAGCATTAAATTAAGAACCTTCTCTGTGTATCATCTGGACACAGCCTAGTATCCAAAGCAATCCTGACTGGCACAGTTGTGAGAGTCCATTCAGAGAAACTGCTCACTTTGTTCGCTGATTTTCACAAGCTTCAGAATGCCCCCAGACACATCAGAAGAGGAAAAGTATCTTTTATTTAAAGATAGGCTCATTATCAGGAGGTGACCTGGGGTGTCCTCGCTACAATTTACATTCCCAGCACGCCCTTAAACACTACTGAAACACTAGATATTATTTATGAATGAGTCAAAATAGCAGCATGTCCTCTGAAAGGTTATTTATTTATTAATTTACCCATCTCCGTTGAAAACGTACCATCTGGATGCTGTCCACATTTTAAGAACACATAAATTAAAACCCAGCAAATTGACTGCAATGTGGGTGACCTTCAAAGCCCTTTCTTATCCCAACCAGCCATTTCCCATTCTGATTGCACCTAAAGGGCGGGGAGGGAAAAATGTGTGTACACTGATATACCACCCCCACCCCCTGTTTATTCATTGAGAACAGGTCTTTCTTCATGAGACCTTGCATTACTTTAAACTTTGTGCTGTAAGTGATTATTAAAATATAAATTATGAATATCATGCAAGAGTAACGTTCCTAAAAAGCACCTTGCATCGCATACTGCCTGCCTCCCTTCTGCCTGTCACAGGCATTGTCCAATCTGATTTTCCAACTTGAAATTTCTGGCTTTGGTTGAATGACTTCATAAATTGCTTTCCTGAGTATCCTTACATTCTGCTGGAGAATACAGGTTTGATGAGTAAATACATTCTTTATAGTTCGCTTCTCTTGTTGGTGTATTCTGAGTCACACAGTTTTTAAATTGCACAAGGCTTTCAGTGAAATCACATATAACTAAACGTGAGTTTAACTTCATGGAGATATGTGTTCTACTTGTTCACACAGGTCTAAAACGGTGGAAAATGGTTTACTGTGTTTTTTTAACTTAAGTCACTTCCTACATTTTTTGAAACTAAGTCCATAGTGACAAATGACCAAAAAAAGAAAATTCAGTGTCTTAAAAAACGAAACAACAAAAATTTGTTGTTGATATTATCTGGTAACCTAATGTCAACCTATCACATTCCTCATAAATTAGCATTTTGTGAAAACAGTCTACTCGAATATTGCTTGAAGAAATTTTCAGAGGTGGGGAGGAGGACAAAATATGCATAAGACTAATTAATATATTTTTCCTTTTATAGTTGGCACATTTCTATAAATTAAAACTTTCAGCCTAGGGATTTATTGTAGAATGGTGGGTAAGTGTATATTAGTCAGCTTGAACATGTTTCATAATTACGGGCAAAGGGAATCAGGCTTTTACTGGAAAAGCCATCATCCATCAATCAGTTGACCAACAGGTGATTCTTGAGGAGGCGAAGGTCTTGGAGTGGTGGAAGATTCATAGATCATAAAATCTGGTTTGGGAGGCATGTGCGCTTCTGAACAGTTAAAGAGCAGCAAACAATATAGAATGAAGAATTTTGAGTTGCAAACAAATTGGAAGATACGACCTGAGTCTCTGCGATGGGAATACTTGTACAAAAACCCAGACGAGAAGGAATTGTCGTTGGCTTCATTTAGAAAGAAGGCTAGTTCACTTCTGGAATGGGGCAGGAATTTACATCGAACCCCACTGCCTTTAACACTTAGTCAGTTGAGTGCCAGCTACATACCAACCCATGTGGTAGGTGAGCAGGCAATTATAGTACAACAGCTGATGTACAGGCTATGTTGAAAGAAAATGAGATGAGTAACTTACCTAACCTAGAAGCGCAAGGACTGCTTTCTTAACAGGAGTCAATATATGCTGAGAGCTAAAGAATATAGAGAAGTTAGACAGGGAAACATGGGGAAACGCATGTTCCTAGCCTGGGGAACAGCATGTCAAGGTCTAGAGTGTAGGGAGAAAATGGCACATTTGAGGAAGACGTGCAGATGGCTAATGAACAGAGTGAAAGTCAGATTAGTGTAATAAGAGAGAAGGCTGGAGATGTAGACGAGGAGATGACAATAAAGAGTTTGGATTTTATCCTAAGGGAAATGAGAATCCTTTAAAGTGTTAGGAAGAAGGAGAGTAATGTCATCAGACTTATCTTATTAGACAACTGGGACTGTGGTGTGGAAGGCCGAGTGGAATTGAGAAGGACTGCAAGCAAAAATCACCCTGGGAGGCTCTGGGAGTAACACAGAGAAGAGATGACAGTTGCTTACCTAGATCTGGCCAACGGCAGGGCCATAAAGAAGTGGACTGATTTGAGAAATATTTGGGAAATGAGGGTTGACAGGTCTTGGTGTTGGATGTGGAGAGAAGATAGAGCAAGAAGTGATGCCCAACATGATGAACGTGATCAATGTCACTAAATTATACATGGAGAAATTATTGAATTGGCAAATATTATACATATATGTATATCCTTGGAACCCTATGGGGCAGTTCTTCTCTGTCCTGTAGGGTTGTTACGAATCAGAATCAACTTGATGGCAATGGATTGAGTGTGTGTGTGTGTGTGTGTCTGTGTATTTTTTTTTTTTTTTTACCACAATTAAAAAAATTTTTCTGAAAAGGAAGAAAAGCAATGATGCCAAGGTTTTTGGTTTGAACAGTCAGGTCCAAGATGGTGCTCTACTGAAGCAGTGAGCCTGTAGGAGGGGCGGGCTTATGAGGAGGATGGTGGATCCTGTTGTTGACATAGTCCAGTTGTAGATGTCCAAGAAACCAGTTGGTAAGGTGGGTCTGCCACTCGGGAGACAAGTCAGAAGTAGAAATAAAGATTTGAGAGAGATTAGCACGCACACAGAAATTAATGCCTCAGGGCCTGTATTAGTTCCTGGAGCTGCCGCTACAAAGTACCATGAATTGGATGGCTTATAAGAACAGAAATTTTTTATTGTCTCCCAGTTCTGGAGGCCAGAATTCCGAAAGCAGAGTGCCAGCCGAATTGATTCCTTCCGAGGCTTGAGGGAGTATCACCCTTCTAACCCCTAGTGATGGCAGGTGATCCTTGGCATTTTTTGGTTCACAGCTCCAAGCTCTCTTACCTCTGTTGTCACATGGCTGTCTTCCTTCTGTGTCCCCGTGTCTGTGTCTCTTCTCTTTTTTAAGGGCGCCATTCATACCGGAGGAAGCCTGGTGGCACAGTGGTTCAGCACTCAGCTGCAAACCGAAAGGTTGGTGGTTCGAACTCACCAGGCGCTCGTGGGGAGAAAGATGTGGCAGTCTGCTTCTGTAAAGGTTTATTGCCTTGGAAACCCTACAGGGCAGTTCTACTCCGTCCTATAGGGTCACTATGAGTTGGAATCGACTCAACGGCAGCGGGTTATTCGTATTGGATTAGGACCCACCCTACCTCAGCGTGACCTTCTGTTCACTGACATCTTCAAAGATTCTATTTCTCAACAAGTTCACACTCACAAGTATCAGGTTAGGAACTCGACGTATATTTTGGAGGAACATTTTTCAGTCCCTAACAGGGCTAATGAGAATGACGAGGGGCCATTGGGTTGCATGAGAACTGGTCCTCCTGAGCCGTGAACTAGACCAGCCTTTAGAAGCACACAGGGGAAGAGGGCAGTGCAGGGAGACCAGAGAGGTCGAAGGAAAGCCTGCGCTCACGGGCTCTGAGGAAGGCGGGAAGAGTCAACATTGTCAGATGTTCCCTTAAAGTCATGCGGGGTTCGTGACCGAGTCGGGATGCCTCTACAAGAAGGCTCGTTGGTGGCCTCTCCTTGAACAGTTGCTTTAGATTTAGCCACTGTGGATTTGAATAAAAACATCCAACACACCATCTGCTGAGCAGTCCTCGCTGAATACCAATCATACCATTATAGGAAATTCTGAGGTTTTAGATTGCTGAACTGGCAACCCCAGTAGAACCTCTACCGCCACAGGGGGAATGAAACAACTGGATTTTTATTGAAGAGCGTTCCAATTTTACAAAAGTATTGAAGGAAGGAGGGAAGCAACAAATCTGATTTAGTGAAGACATTTTCCTTGACAGCACGATTTACTCCTGGGTTATAAATTGGCCATGATCGAGACTAAAATGCAGTGAAAGTTAAATTTCACCTGTATCTCATTTAACGCCTAATGTGATTTAAATGACAAGATTTCAGAAGTGACATGTAGCCTTGGATCTAAATATATTTTTTTATGGCTGGAAATTTTAATTTCAGATCAGTGAAAAATCATGATGCCTCTTCATGTGTAAGAGACTTAAAGGGTGGAGTGTGAGGCCAGTGCAGATGGTTTTGTCAGGCAGAACTATTAATGCTAAGGGGAATCAGATGGCAGAATTTGCACAGGCTTATCTATCAATTCGCTCCTGCAAGATAATATTGAAATGGTTGAATGACCGACCTAGTTGTAAGATAACGACATGATGAGTTCGTCTTGTTTTAATCTCACATTGGATCTTCTATTTGCCTGTGACATGCTGGCATAGACATCCAATAAAAGCATTATATGTGTACGACCCGCTCCTGCCTCCTGCCCCAAGTGCATCTGGAAATACTCTTTCCCCTGGCCACTCTGCTTCAGCTGTGATAGTCTCCTTCCTTCAAAAGCTCTTCCTTCATCCTAACTGAGGACCTTCCAACCTACTCTCCCAGCTTGTTGTACCTCGGAGCAGACTCCTGTCCTCTTTTTTGAAAGTCTCAGTTCAAATGTCACCTCTGGAGGAAGCCTCTTCTCACCTCCCAGCTGAGGCCAGGTGTCCCTGTTACCTGCACTGGTTGTCCTCTGCGTTTCTGAGTGCATTCACTTCCTGAGGCTGCTGACACACGTTAGCACAGCCTGGGTGTTTGGAGAGGACAGAACTGTGTTCTTGCATACTTCCAGAGGTTATTTGCCTGAAATCAAGGTGTGGCAGGGCCGCGTGCCCTGTGAAGGCCCTGGAGGAGGATCCTTCCTTGCCTCTTGCGGCTTCTCATGGCTCCCGGCAGCACTTGGCTTGTAGCCACATCACTACTCCAGTCTCTGCCTCTGTCTTCACAAGGCCTTCTCCTTGCGTGTCTGTATCTTTACTTGACCTTCTTAGAAAATTGGCAGTCACTGTATTCAGGGCCACCCTAATCCTGCATGACCTGTCCTCGACTAATTACGTCTGTATTGTTGTTGTTAGCTGCTATCAAGTTAGCCCCAACTCCTGGGGACCCCATGCACAGTGGGATCGGACTGTCGTGATCCATAGGGTTTTCACGGGCTGATTTTTCGAAAAGAGGTCTCCAAGCTTTTCTTCCTCGCCTTTCGTAGTCTGGAAGAAGCTCTACTGAGTCCTGTTCAGCATCATACCAACACACGAGCCTCCATGACAGACAGGTGGTGGCTGTGCATGAGCTGCGTTGGCCAGGAATCGAACCCGGGTCTCCCGCATGGAAGGTGAGAATTCTACCGCTGAGCCACCACTGCCCCCATTACAACTTTAAAGGCCTTGTGGTCAAATACAGTCATATTCTGTATTCCGGATGGACATGAATTTGTGAGGGGACACCGTACTGGGCACTACCCAGTACAGGTAGGGAGGGAAGGAGGAAAAGAACTGGTAACAATAAACTTGTCTACTCTTTTGGGACGTCCAGCACTGCCTCTTACTAACTGGTGATTCTTATGCAGAAGATGATACAACAAGTTAATGTTTATCTAGTGCTCACCCTCTGCCTAGAATACAGATTATTTGTAATTCTCACAGGAACCCTGTGATGTCGATGTTATCTTCATACACAGTATATGAGGTACCGAGAGATTGAATGACCAGCCTGGGCCACCTAGCTGGTAGTTTAGTGCAGTAAGTGGTGGTGATGCAGTCCATACCCTGGAATGACTTCCTTTCCAAGGTCTGATTGTGGGGTCTTTTTGAAAAGGCTCCCATCCGCTCAGTGCCATATGTTGAGTCTCTTGGTGTAGAATATCTTTGAAACACCTTGCTTTACTAGCTGGCCTAGTTTGTCTGAGTTACACTTACACAGTGGTACCTATCCAAAAGTCAGACCCATTGCTGTCAAGTCGATTCTGACTCATCGTGACCCCATGTGTTACAGAATACAACTGCCCCATAGGGTTTCCGAGACTGTAATCTTTATGGAAGCACACTGCCGCATCTCTCTCCCATGGAGCGGCTGGTGGGTTCAAACTGCCCACCTTTCGGTTAGCAGCCGAGGGCTTAAACGTGACGCCCACCACCAGGGCTCCTTCACTTGGTGGTAGATATACATTAAAATTCTTAACAGCTGGTATAGATTTCTCTGTTCTGACGGTGACTAGGGTTGTCAAGTGAATGAGAGAAAAGAATCCCAGCAGCAATAAGATGGCATCCCCCGCCCAAAAGGAAATTTTGAAGTGTCCATTCTAGCCGAAGAAAACTGTGACTGATTAGAAAATAAATAAAATAAAGGCAGTGGCTTTGATGGGTTTTCCAGATGATTCTCTGAAATGGACTTGGGCACCATGGCAGCCAGTTACTGGAGGTGTTGGTTCGATAAACTTAATGGGAATGATCTCAGTCTATTACTTTTAAATTAACTTAGTCCATGTGGCCGTCCTCATCCATGGCTCCTTTTTGGGGAGCTGGGCTGCGCCGTATTGATTCCAGTGATGGATGAGAATATTAAGCATTCGGAGGGAGGACAGGGTGTCCATCCACCACGGGCTTCACTGAGGCAGGCTCCTGTTAGATCAGGGAACCACAAGGACCCTGAAGTACTTTCATAGAGAAAATCTGAACGCTGGGGCTCTGCCTGGGGCTTGCAAAGGGCACTGTTTTCAGACTCTGAATCCAGCGACTGTTTTCTCTCCTCCAGCTAAAAGCCAAAGATAGAAGAGAGTGACACTGGGCATGGCTGATATTTCCAGAATGTCAGCAGCACCTGGAAAAGGGGGCAAGCAGCTTTAAACGAAAAACCCAGCAGAAAGGTTGCAGATCAGCTTTCATTTCCTAAAAAATGGACAGGGTGTGGGGTGGGGCGAGAAGCTTTGAAGATTCTTCCAGGACAGTTTAGAGTAATCGTCACAGTAATGCATTAAAGTGTCAGTAGGGGAAGTGATTAATTGAATTTGCCTTCATTTTTCTCAGTTATTTGCTCTGGGTCCTGTCTTCACTCTCCGCTGTTAAAAAATACAAGTTGGCCTCTTCTGCCCAGTCCCCAGCACTCTCTCTGAAGTCCTTTATTATTGCAAAGTGACGTACGGGAAACCTTGCCGCTGACATTCATAGACTATAATCCTCCTCCTTCAACTGCTTTATTAACGCTTTGGCTCAGCATAGAAGCCAGCACGCTGGAAACCACGGAGGTTTTCTGATTATGGCGATGACGTTTATCATTCTCTAACGGAGGAGCTGTAGCTTCTAGGTGGAAAGTTGGAGGGTGCATCCAATGTGGAATTCCTCATTTTGAATGCAGTCCTTGCTGAGAGTAGCCGTTCTCCAGGCGTTGGGTAAGATTTGTGCCTCACACAGTTCCTTCCAGGCCCCGCTGCAGCAGTTGGTGGTGGCACTGTTAATTTTTAACTGTAGGTTTTATGGATAAAGAATTGATGTCATATCGATTTGGAGATGTATTCAGCACATTATCAAGTGGCAGCACAGTGGTTAAGTGTCCAGCTGCTAACCAAAAGATCGACGGTTCGAATCCACCAACTGCTCCTTGGAAACCCTATGGGGCAGTTCTGCTCTTTCCTGTAGGGTCGCTAGGAGTTGGACTCGACTCGACAGCAACGTGTTTGGTTTTTCTATATGCGAAGTAATGTTCAGCGCACTTGGGATATATCAGTGAACTGTCGCCAAAAATTCAGTCATCACGGAGCTTACATTTTAGTAAGGGATACACGGACCAAAAAGCATTATAAATGAATTATTATATGTTACAAGTGCTTTTGAAAAGAAAAAGAATAGGTTAAGGGACATCAGTTCAGCCAGAGATTTGCTGGGGGTTGTGGGTCACAGCATCCTAGGCTTCTTGAAGAAGGTGGCATGTAAGCGAAGCCTTGAAGGAGGTGAGTGTGATCTGGAAGATCTCAGAACTTTCACAGAGAATTCCAGATTACGTGGGGAAAAAAATTCTACTAGAGAATAATAAATCATGGATTCTTGCAAACTAAGAATGCTTTCCCGTTTTTCTTTCCAACTCTCAAGTCCTCTTTCCCTCTTCCCAAGCCTCGGCATTAGTTGGGGATAGTGGCCAAGCTGTCTGCCCCTCCTCTTTCTAATGGGACTGGGTGGACTCTGGAACATTCAGGAGGTGACGTTAGTGTGTGATGTGCACCGTTTATCATGAAATCCGCTCAAGAGTTGACAGGTCGAGGGTGTTGGCTTCAGGCATCCTTTCGCCTCACTCTTACGGGCGTTCAGCATGATTCACTGACCTGATTCCAGTCTAATGGTTCATTTATATACGCAGCGTCTTGAGAAGGAAAAAGATTAAAATGTCCCCAGAGCAATTTTATCCAGATTTTCATCCAAAAGAAGCAGTGTCAATAAACAGCAAGAAAAGCAGTAGCTGGACAGTGTGCTACAGAGCAAGCCAGAGGACAAAAGCTGGGTAATTTGTACCATTCTTTGGTTAAATGGCCAGGAGCAATCGCTGGGGCCTCCGGGGCACACTCCATCCCTCGTTGTTGTGGCTGTGGGATGACACACATTTGTGCATAGCTCTGCACACGCGTGACTCAGGCTCAGTTGCTATTACTGCCCTACCATCCTCAGTACCACACTCGCATCATGCTCCTTAAGGAGCAGAAGCCAGTAATAGGCCTACTAACAATCTTTAGGTGGATGGTCTGATCTCACAATAACCATGTCCAACAAGTGCTGTTCTTATCTTCGGTGTTATTGCTGTTGTTGGGGGCCGTCAAGTGGTTTTTTGATGCATAGTGACCCCATGTGACGGAGTAGAACTGCCCCGTAGAGTTTTCTTGGCTGTCATCTATGGGAGCAGATCGCCAAGTCTTTGTCCCATGGAGCCGCTTGGTGGCTTTGAACCAACAACCTTTTGGTTAACAGCCAAGCGCTTAACCATTGTGGCACCAGGGCTCCTTATCCTCCGTGCACAGATGAGGAAACTGAGGCCAGGAGTAGGAAGTGAGTGGTGCCCAGTACCCAGAGCGAGGTCCGTGCTGTTCTCGGGGTGAGAACCCAGGCCGTCTGGCCCCCGAAGTCATGCAAGAGTACATTCAGCCGTTACAGTTAGTGACATGATGCCAGACGGTAGGGTGGCTGGAGTTTGCCCCTGGATGTTCTGTTTCCTGAATGGCTGATTGACACCTCCGGTCCTCCCCTCTTTTTTTTTTTTTTCCCAAATTAATTCAGATTTGTACAATCCAAGATCAACCTTGATGGACTGATGTTAAAAACATTACTGCAACCTCCCCAACGAATTTTTGTTAATAGAACGTTATTTTAGAATGTGGTAAAACAAATGATTAAAATTGACCCTTGAAATTCTTTAAATAATTTGCCCAGAGGAAGTCTAGCAAACTCTTTCTTTGCTTTAACCCTTATGTGTTATGCTTTGGAAATTTATCTTACGGCAAATGCTAAGTCAGTCAGAAGTAATTGCATTGTAATTTGTATATAGAAACAGGAAATTTTAAGACTTTTTCAAAGTCTGACTTTTTTTTATTATCCTTTATTTAATAATTTATTTTAAAATGTATTTTTTAAATTTTGTTGTTGTTGAAAATATACACAGCAGAACATATACCAGTTGAACAATTAACTCTGCCAGTGTGCCTTCTCAATTGGAATGCTTCTTTCCTTCCTGTAAAAACCTAGAAGTTTGTCCTTCTCTTTCTAAAGCAGGTTGCCCCTGCTTTCCACACTTTTCTCATAGTGCCTTTGGGAAGTCATATTTCCTTTTGCTGAATACGAACGCGCCTGGAGAAGGGCCCGTGCCTGGTTTATCTTTGTAGTCACTGAGAGTGCCTGGCAGAGTAGATGCTCGATAACTCTTGAATTCCTTCAGGGCCTCATTCAGCAGCTCAGTTTACTGAGGACCTGCTACATGCCAGGTGGCGCTCCACAGCAGGGGTCGTCAAACACAGCACTGTCGACATTTGGGCCAGATAACTCTTTTTGGTGAGGGGTCGCCCTGTGCTTTGTAGGTGTTTAGCAGCATCCCTGGCTTCTACCCAGTAACCCGTGGCCATCAAGTTGCTTCCCACTCATAGAGACCATATAAAACAGAGCAGAACTGCCCAATAGGGTTTCCAAGGCTCAGCTGGTGAATTCGGCCTTTTGGTTAGCAGCTAAGTGCCTGTGATATCCATTGTGATAACCAAGAAAGTCTCCAGACATTGCCAGATGTCGCCTGGTTGGACCCTTGTTCTGGATTCCCAGGTTATACAGACTTGCTTTAGTGCACCACAGTTAAACTCTTCATCTCCAGTCCAGTTTCTCACCCGCCCCCAATAACCGCTCAGCTGTGGCCAAGCCTTGTTATGCTGGAAGCATCACGAAAGAGTGCTAAGTCAGACAGACCAGAGTTGCCTGACACCCGTCCAGCTCCATTGTGGGACTCGTTATTTAACCTTTCTCAGCCTATTTTCCAACCTGTGAAATGAGGATAAAACTATTTGCCCTGTGGGTTTGTTTTGGAAATTAAATAAATGACCTATCCCAAGATGTGTCATTTTCAACAGGAAAGAGATTTCTGTCCTACTTTTGTCTCCACGCATACCCAAGGCAGGTGATGCAGGCCCACGTTCAAAGTTAGAAAAACACAGTAAGGTTAAAGTTTATAGCACTTGGTGTGGTCTTTGCAGAGCGTTTGATAAAATATAACTTAAACAATGAATAATTATGCTTATTTCTTAGTCCCCACAATTGTCACAGTCCAAATTGGGCAGAGATTTAAGTGTGCATCTCTATAGATAGAAATAGAAGTTTTTCTTTTTTTTTTTTTTTTTTTTTGAGAGAGTAAAAATGTTTATATGTACAAATTAAGTAGAAATGTTTTGTTGAAAATGCTAATAAGAAACTTCTGGAAAGTTGCTTATAACGTCTGGTAACAATTAGTGTTCTCATGCAATAGGGAAAAAGCCCTTTTTCTCTAATAAAATTCTGGAAACACAGTGAATAATAGCAGGGCCCAAGCAGAGAATGTTTCCAAATGCTGGTGCCTGTTTCCCATTATCCTTCTCTTAAGGCAAGTCACCGGCTTGTCCACAAGTTTGACCGTCAGCCCCCATTTTTGGTAGCTCTGAAGAGAAGCTTACATACAGTGCTATCATTTGCCATCCCAAGGAGTTCATTTCATAGACCATCAGTTAAGCAAACGTGGCTGCACGTTAAACTCCATTTAAGAATGCGTTTGGGGTGGTCAGCCACGTAGGGACTCATACAGTCGGTGAGCCTGAAATATGCTTTATCAGGAGTCCATCGGCCGCCAGCGCAGCTGTAAACACTTGGCGCCTTTGCTCTGTGATAGTTACTGTACTTGCCTTTTTCTTCCAGCTTTAGAGCGGTGCTAATCATTAAGTATGTGCTAATCATTAAGTAAGCCTCCCAGTGATTCTATGCGTTAAATATTTTAAAAAGTTATTCCATTCAATGAGACACTCTTGACATTAAATAGATTTAATAAGAAAGTGTTGGTTTCTGATGGTTTTCAGCATTAAGCATTTTTTATAGGTAGTTTTCCAGCCAACAACCAGCTCTAAGTCTTTAATATTTAAAAAGTTGCTTTTATAGCTGCTTGGTACATCTGTGTATAAAACAGAACATGAGGATTGCCTCTAAATTTTGAAAGACTCCTCCTAATGAACATGGGAAGAAAGTGTTTTCATTTTCTAAGCGTATTTATATTTCACACACCAAAGTGGATTCCAGGTTTCACAAACTGGAGACAATTTCCCCTCAGATATCAGTTGCTAATGTCTTGTAAGATGCCAGACACAAAGGTGCACTTGAAGACATTTATTTATCAGGCATTGAGCACCTGTGGGGAATGCGCCATGTGTAACGATTAAGACACAATGTTGCATCCACAATGTTGTATCCTATTGCCACTCTCCAAGAACATTCCTCCTAAGTCGATCTGTTTGCACAGCACTTACTTGAAGTTGCACATGTTTCTCATGAGGGGAGTTTTAAGTGCAACGTAAGACAGTGCAGTACAGGAAGTCAGGCCTGGTCAGTAATGTCCTGTAGGACTGAAACCACACCTGATGGCTGTTTCCAGAGAGCCCACCCTAGACCTCTGCAGTGTACAGCCATGAAGCCAGGGTGTGGCCCTGTGTGGGTAGATGCATATGTGTAATAGCTTCAGTAACAGCTTACTTATGGACACACTGCAGCCGACACATGAAGAGGTGGGGCTCAGGTGATGAAGCCGAAGAGATCAAGCTTTAACACTGGCTCTGTCCACTTTGCCAAGTGAGTCTGGACCAAGGCAAGTAACCTCTTCCTGCCTGAGTCTCTTCCTCTGTAAAATTCATGTTACTATCTGATCCTTGTGGTTGTCAAGAGAAGTAAACGAGCTGATGCATATTGACTTTTTATACATAGCGTCTATAGTGTATTAAATGTTCATCAAATATTTACTATCATATAAATTTTCTGTGCAATTGGGCAGCAACATTAATTGTTTTTAGCAGTGTTTCCCAGAGGGATAGACCTGGTGTCTTAGGAGCCTCTTTGAATGCCAAATTTGACAAATCCAGAAGGTGTTGCTTCTTCCTTTGTAGAACTTGAAGTATACTAGTATAGCTTTCCAGGTTGTGAGCAGATTGTTACCAGGTTGAGATGGTACCACAGACAAATTCTGAAAACATGCAGGACTCTCAGCCTGAAACTGAGACTATTCTTGGATTTTTTCCCCCTTGGGAAAGCAAAGAAAATCTCCAAAACCTCTTCCTTAAGATATAACCTATGACTCCCTACTTTGAATATTCAGATTCTCCCGCTGTGTTTAGAAATTGCCTTGGCCTTTTCCCACCAGATCTGACATTTTGGGAAATTATCCTGAATTTAAATCGGGAGCTAAAAGGAACTTCTTATTTCTGCCCGCAAAATCTCCCACTAGACCTGAGTCCCAGCTATGATGGTCTTGGCGATGGTTGTGATGGTGTTGATGGACATGGTGGTGATTGTGGTCACTGTGATGATGGTTGTGGTGGTGGTGAGGGTGGTGGAGATGGTGGTCATAGTGCTTATGGTGCCAGTGATGGTGGCGGTTATAAGGATTACAATGATGTAGTGCTGGGGGTGGTGGCAAAGGTGGTGATTATGATAATGGTAGCTCCCTTGGATTGACTGTATGCCATTGGATTCTCACAGTGCTAAGTGCTTTGCTGCATTATCACAACTAACTCTTGCAGCCTCTTCTTAGTTGTATACCACTATGATCCCCATTTGATGGGCAGGCTTTTAGTTTAGCCAGGGCTTTACCGTAGGAAGAGACACGCTGAGGTCAGAACCCAGACTGCCTCAGTTCTTCACTCCTTTGTTTTGCTGTCTCTTGGAGGGTCACTGGAAGTCAGGCTTGGCCGGTGTTAAATGGATTGAACTGTGTACCCCCAAAATGTAGGTCAGTTTGGCCAGGCTGTGATTCCAGGATTGTGTGATTGTCCACCGTTTTGTCATCTGCAGTGATTTTTTTATCTGTTGTAAATCCTACCTCTATGATGTGAATGAGGCAGGACTCAATCTACAAGATCAGGTTGTGTCTTTAGTCCATCTCTTTTGAGATATAAAAAAGAGAAGGGAGCAGAGGGGCAACCACGCAAGAAGAGCCAGGAGCGCATATCCGTTGATCCGGGGGGCTGTGCTGAGAAGCTCCTTAGACCAGGGGCAGATTGATGACAAGAACCTTCCTCCAGAGCAGACAGAGAGAGAAAAGCCTTCCCCTGGAGTTGGCACCCTGAATTTGGATGTCTAGCCTCCTGGACTGTGAGAGAACAAATTTCTGATTGTTAAAGCCATCCACTTGCGGTATTTCTGTTATAGCAGCACTAGATGACTATAAGCTGGTATGCCAGTCACTTCTGGAGCTCACAGACTTTGAGGCAAGCTCAGTGCTGCAAACGGACCTGCAGCCTTCATGTCAGTGGTGAAGGCAGCCGTCTCAACAGTATTTCCTGCTCTGGCATTGCTCTGCCCCTCTCCTAGAGCCACACCCAGAGACTAATGAGGAATAAACCTAGGCGTTTAAGGTGACATCCAAGCAACCCTATGCAAATACCGTCTTCAGAACAAGACTCAGGGTGGCTCACTGTCCGCATTTTAATGATCTGTGATTTCTACGATGTCTTCTCCTTATGCCAGAACCCTCTCGAGAGAGACAACTGCCCAGACAATGTAGCCTTTCTGAACTTTAGACAGTTACTCCAAGTCTTGTACTTTCTTTCTGTATCATTGGTCTTTAGCATGCTGTTTATTTGCCTGAAGCTCGTCTTCCTGCTTCCTCTCCCCGCATGGCCACCTTTTACTGTCCCTTACCTTTGAGTCTCACCTTCATTGCTTTGTCCTGGAAGCCTTCCCCCACTTCCTTCTCTGATGCTTCTACTGGGGGTGCTCTGGTGGCAGCTTAGCTTCACCTTTCACAGCATGGATCACACTCTGGAATGTCTGTTTCCTCCTTACTTTTCATGAGACCATAAGCTTCTTGGAAACTTAGCTCTTCTGGCCCTAATCACCCCTGTGCGCTCAGCTCGTGTCGGGCTCAAGTTAGATGCTCAGTAAATGTTAGTTGCCTGACTGAATGGATTAACATCACGTTTGTACCTCAGAACCCCATCAAGGAGCCTAGAATAGAAAGAGGGTTGTGGCCATTATCTTTTGACCCACATCTTAAAAGGATTAGACCTTTATACTTAAATGTAGTCAACCACACTGTAGTAAAAATAAATTTCCAGTTGGAGGCTACTCTTTGGGATACAGTGGTTTTTGCTGAGCAACACGTGCCAAGGAGGTTAATTGGCAGGGTTGAGGTAAGTTTAACAACTTGAAATTTTTATTTTTTAACAGGCAGAAGGCATAAGGAAAAGCAAAACTCACTTTCCTGTTCTGCTTAATTTGATAGTATAAAAATCAGCAAATACAAGGAGGCCCAATATGTTCTTCCGTTAGGCTTCCGTGTTCATTTTCTGTAATCAGCTCTGTAGATACACCCCTAGCATTTTGTCCTCCAAAATGCAATTGTGTTTATTTTCATATTCTGCTTTCTCTCTTCAGGAGCGCACATCAAGACTTTTTAAATCAACATTCAATTATCACCAAATGACTTTTCTGCCTGTTTCAGAATGATTTTAATGTGGTGGTGTTTATTGTATGAAAGAATGTTTATATCTGCCTTGGGATAATGAAATCAGATTTTTTTTTAATTTTTTTTTTTGCCTTCATGCCATCACTGTAGACCCTTTGCATGAGAGAACAAATAGAAACAACAGAGAAGGAAAGAAGTTTTGTTGTTGTTTTATTTTTAAAGGGTAGATACGAAAGTATCCTCTGTTTTAAAAGGCGTTTTGGGGCCCTTGTTTTTTTAAAAAAAACAGCAATTCAGAGGCATATATTACATGCTTAGAATTTAGGGCATTTTGATTTGGGGGTAGAATCACAAGCTTTAGTCACTGGTCAAATATTTTTTGTAAAATTCATCCTGTTTCATTATTGGCCCATGGCAGGCCTTCTGAGGTTCCAGAAGATGGGAGACCCCACACTGCTCCCGCGGGAGATTATCTAGTTAGGAAGCAAGGACATGGAAGAGGAGACAAACTGGTCAGTGAAACAGAGTTTTAGCAGCTCCGCCAGAGCCCGTTAGAAAACAGGGCAGTTTATTAAAAATCATAATGGCCCAGTGTAGATGGTTAGCATGTAGAAGATGCTGGAAGCAATATAAAGGGAAAATGCTCAGTTTTCTCAGGTAGAGCACTTGGAGGATCATTTTTGTCCCTAATGACAATGGGGCTCCACGAGCCCCCCTCCCCCCCTTCTCCCTACTCTCCATTCTCCGTGGGTCTTTCTATTTGCAGCCACATCCCAAATGGTTGCTGTTTTCAGAGGCAGGATAGCAAGCCAGGGTAGTTATGAACACAGACTCTCGGCTCTGCCCCTTCCGGGCTGTGCAGTCTTAAGCAAGTCACTTGACCCCTCTCTGTGTCCAGTTTTCCTGTCTTTGAAGTTGAGTCTGTAATGATGCCTGCCTCACGAGATTATTGTAGGATAAATGAGCTTCTGCATTTATAGCATGTACTTCAGGACTAGCATGTAGTAAATACTCCTGAGATCTTAACTGTACTATTAATAAAAAATAAATATAATCAATGGTATATATTATGTAGCCATATTGTCATTATAATTAATATCTTTCCAATCTGGGATATGTCATTGCTCAGCCAAATGCCAACTCTTCCATTAAGCTTTCCCTCTTCACCCACTGGAATTAATTACCCTTCTATATTCTTATTTACTTTTTCCTGTGTGTGTTATAGCCCTTAATACTCAATGGATTTTATTATGTGTGTCCTGGAAACTTGGGACTATTTCATACCTATCCTTTTAATCAAGCCTGAGCATCGTAATTATTTGGAATTAAGCGGCATTGTGGTAGAGGAGAGGATGCAAGAGTTTGACTTGAATGGCTGTTTTAATTTGCATTCACTGAAAGAATGGGGCGGAGGTGATGGTGCTGGGGAGACTGGAAACAACCCTTTCTGGAAACTCACCATGGTTGTCCTGGAAATGCTACCTGGGCTCAGCTGTGCATTTGAATGCTTGCTGAGATTTAAGTTGTTGCTTTTCACATGATACCAGCTCAGTCTTAGGTCGAATATTCATTATCCAATTCAGAAGGAAGTTTCCCCAGATGGAAAGCCTTGAATTATTTATGCAGTGTTTATCTTGGAGTTTACTTCCCATCACAACCAATTAAGGCTATTGGGTTTCATTAAAAATAGCATTTTCTCATTCGGGAAAACATTTATCTGAAGGAAATTTAAATTTACCCACTTGGAGGCTCCAAAGCTGGTGTCAAGTTAACTGTACCGCCCTTAGCCAAGAAACAGAAAAGGAAACCAACGCATTTTTCTCCTCACTGGACTTTTTCTCTTTAATTCTTCAACAGATACGAATTAGGTAGAGTCCAACCTCATTTTGTCCAGTTTTTAGATGTAAGTCTCTACAAATCAGAAAGCATATAAATGGCAGTTACAGGTAGATTGCATGGCCCTGAAAGCTGCCGTTTTTTTTTACTATGCCACATGTCCTAAGTCATAGTTACGATAGTTTAATGCTCGTAAGGAGTCTGTGGGTGGTGCGAACAGTTAATACTATAGCTGCTAACCCAAATGGTAGCACCCAGAGGCACCTAGAAAGAAAGGCCTCATGATCTGCTTCCAAAACAATCGGCCATTGACACCCCTATGGAGCCCAGCTCTACTCTGACACACATGCGGTTGCCAGGAGTCGGAGTCGACGTTACAGCACCTGGGAACACATGTGGAGTGGTACAGTCACCCAGCTTCCACCGTCGTTCAACGGTCATTACCTCGGATAAAACGTGTGAGGTTTTCTCTTCACGAGTCATGGTTCTAAGCAGCCGCCTCCCCCAGGTCAGGCAGTATTCCGATGAAAATTGTACTTAAGTGATGAAACCACCTAGCTCTGCCTTTTACGATTCAAGCTTTGCATTCATTCAAAGAGACCATTCCTCACATAAGTCTGAGTTAGACTGTGGATGGACAAGGTGAAGCAAAGCAATAGAAGACCGAGAGACCGTTCAGCCAGGGCATCTCAAGGAGAGTGGTATATACTGGGCTACCACAGTCTAGGACTCTTCATTCTGAGGTGGTTTGCCTGCCCCTCGACGTGCTCTGCCCCCTCTTCTTACCCGTAAGAAATGGTTGCTTAAAACAGAATTCGTCTCTGCCAGTTGCTAAGAGGGCTGTCATTATCAAACTCACGGGAGGTTCCCCGTTACCTGGCCAGAGCCTCCTCTCCCTGCTATGAACCTTCCTCAGAGGGCAAGTTGTAACCTGTTAGGCAAGAATGGAATCAGAGCAAGACTTAAATGGGATGATGTTGATGATCGATGGTAGCAGGCTAACTCCCCCAAAAAGATACTCTTGCGGGCTCTCATCCCACTTTGTCCTCTGCATGCTTTGGAGGTGCGTGTAGGGGTGAACCCTGCAGGAGGACTTCATCTATGTGTTTCTCCCTTCCATGAGGCTGTCTGCCTTGCATTGACCTTGTCTTCCTGTAGAGAGGATAATAGTATGCAATCTAGGAATAACAAGTAACTGAGGTGTGTACCTCCTGAGTCCATGCCACACACCTCACTAATTGATCATAGGGTCCTCTCCCCTGGGTCTGATAGGGTGTCCTAATCCTTGTCAAAGATCAGAGCCAAGCAGCCACCTGTTAGTCAGCATGCGTGTGCTGGATTAAACCTGTTCGCCACCTTCCCTTTAAGTTACAGTCTTTCTTCCCTGCTTTCAGCCTGGGGGATTTTCTGTCTCTTACCATCATGTCCTGATTTTTTTAAAGTCAAACTTTCAGAGTACACATATCAACTACGATCTGAACTAGTTACATTTTCCCGTGCAAAAATCTTTGTATAAGTTCATTCAAAGCAGGAATATTGACTATTCAGAAGGTATCCTTAAATTTGCTGGTAGACGTTTGTCATTTATCTGGATTGTTTTCTTTTTTCTTTAAATGGAAAAATGCTTCATACCTATAGTATGCATTTAGAAAAATATGCTAATAATGACCACTGTGCTTTATTGGACACTTACTGGGTACACAGTTTTGTGCTGAGCTAATAATTATAAGCATTATGGTATTTAATTCTCACAAATGTGCTCAGTAGGTAATACTATCATCCCATATTATGGATGATGTAAGTGGGACTTAGAGAGATTAATTTGCCTAAGTGTATAAGTGCCAGAGCCACAAGTGGAACCCAGAATTAGAACCCCTATCTGCCAGATGGGGACGTTTCATCTCAAATTTTAAATCATAGTCTTTTCTGTTTAAAATATGCTGTCTGATGCAACCCCCTTTACTTCCATGTAACTGCCCTATGCTGTGTTTGAAAGAAGCTTCTGAAATGCAGGGATTATTTAGATTTCTTGGTTCACATGCCCAGTGTACTGATGTTTAAATAGTATCCCCGAATGCCTTGCTTGATGTTCCAGACTTGCGTGAAGTTCAAGTCTTATATAAGACTTCCCTACCCCGTCCTGCTGTTGCCTTATGTAATGTGCATTTTCCCCTCGTTTAACGCTGGATGTCAATGCTGAGCCCCTGAGACAGCAGGTGCCTCAGGAGGGAGGGTAGGACCCCTTTGTCCTAGATAGAAGGCATTCCAGCAGAGAGGCCTGTGAGGTCATAAAGTTTTCTCTCTCTCCTTTTCCTTACCGAGCCCTGCGCCTGTCTTTAGAACAGATTTCAGGTTTACGTTTACATGAATGCAGAAAACACCAGCACGGTTACTTCCCTGCAGCCCGCAGTTAGAGGAGTGGGATGCACAGCTAACTGCACTCGTGTTTTGCTAAGTGTGCATTGTAACCTGACACTGCAGTAACTAGTGGTTTCCAGGTTTCCAGATCGGGAAGCTAAACTTGCTTTCCCTAGAAGCCTGGTCAAAGTAGGACAATCACCTCTGCAAAGCCACCTCCAAAAGTTTCATATTTAATAGAACATGTTAACGTGGAATGCTGTTATACAGAGAAAGCGGGTGAATTTTATTCTGATAATAAAAAGCCTGCTTAAAAATAAAAAAGAAACGGAAGAGGGCGGGACAGAGAGAACACACAAGGAAGCAGTGAGTGTCACTCTTTCCCAAGCTCAGGGAAAACGCACCCCACGTGAGGCAGTGTCTATTCTATGCAAGTTGGCTTTATATCTTTGGGGAAGAGTGCATCCTTATTTCTCCCAAGATATGTATTTTGTGACTTTTTACTGTAGGCAAGATAGATGGAAAGTAAATCCTTCTGTTTGGGCAGTGGTAAGTGGCGATAGCTAATAATCACCCTTGTAAAGTCGGAATGTAGGAAAACACGGTAAGGTTATCAACAGCCAGGACAACCTTTTACATAAACGTATATTCTGGGTTGTTAGGTGCTGTCGAGTTGATCCTGATGCATAGTGACTCTGTAGGACAGAGTACAATTGCCCCATAGGGTTTTCTAGGCTGTAATCTTTATGGGGAGCCCTGTTGGTGCAGTGGTTAAGAGCCACAGCTACTAACCGAAAGGTTGGCAGTTTGAATCCACCAGCTGCTCCTTGGAAACCTTATGGGGCAGTTCTAGTCTGTCCTGTGGGGTCACTGTGAGTCGGAAGTGACTCATCAGCAATGGGTTTGATTTTTAATTTTAATTTTTTAATCTTTTCGGGAGAAGATCACTGGGTCTTTTCTTCCATGGAGCCGCTGGGCGAGTTCGAACCCCCAGCCTTTCAGTTAGCAGTGGAACGCTTAACCGTTGTACCACCAGGGGTCCTTCATACCTTCTTGCCACCTTTTTTTATCTACCACCCGTCTTTCAGTGCCTGGCACACAGGAAGCCCCCGTGTATACCTGCAGACTAAAACTAAAGTAAGCTATGAATCAGCAGACTAGTCCTGCCTTAAGATATCTGCGGTCCTTTATTCTCCACCTAGAATCGTGCAGGTTACCTGCATCACCTGATGCTGTGTCAGCATGTTGTATTTGCTCTGTAAAGGTGAATATGTTCCTTTCCCCTCCTGCAAGGAACAAAGCTGGAGAATATGTATTCATTCAAAAACTGGTCGGGCAAAGGCAAGTGACTTTCACTTAATTAAAGGCACGGAGTAAAGCAAGTTTGAGATAAGCTTGAACAAGTGGCCTGCTATCCTTTTCTCTGTCTCTGACCTTTGAAAAGGGGTGCGGTGTATAACTGCACATTCTTGAACGGAATGAGGAAATTTAAAAAAGAAGAAATGGCTTTGACACAAATTTGAAGTTGATAACCTTGAAACACAGTGAGAAGGAGAAGACTCCAAAGAAAGTATTTTTTTTTTAAATAAAGTAGAAGCCAGAAAAGGAAAAAAAAATTCTCTCATCTGACCTCTTTTGTTTCTTTCAGCTGCCTCACTACTCCAGCTATTCCCTGTCCACTTGAGATCTGCCATGTGAGCACCACGTTGGCTCGTTGAAGGCGCCACAGCAGAATATACATGCTGGTGTTCTTTTTGAAAATAGGTTTTAGTTTGTAGCTGTCTTCATTTCCTGATAAATTAACCAGATAGTTAGCCATTTGGTGTACTGGGTTGAGAACGTTTTATTCAGAAGTGATTTTGAAAGCCCTGTTGTTGTTAGCTGCTGTCCAGTCAGCTCCTAGCTTGTGACACCCTTACATAAAACAGAATAAAACATTGCCCAGCCCTACATCATCCTCGTGATCACTGGCATGTTCGAGTCCATTGTTGCAACCATTGGGTCGGTCCATCTCACCGAAGGTCTCCCATACCCTCGCTGGTCCTCTGCTTCACCAAACACAAGGTTCTCCTCTAGTGATTGAGCTCTCCTGATGACGTGTCCAAAGCAAGCGAGTGGGACACTGTTCTGTTGTGATTCATAAGGTTTTCGTTGGCCAGTTTTCAGAAGTGGATCACCAGGCCTTTCTTCCTGGTCTGTCTTAGCCTGGAAACTCAGCTGAAACCTGTCGCCTATGAGTGGCTCTGCTGTATTTGGAATACCAGTGGCATAGCTTCCAGAATCATAGCAACACGCAAGCCACCACAGTATGATAGACCGACAGGTTGTGGTTGAAAGCCCTACTTTGGTATAAATGTCTTTTTCATTTGAAATATTTAAATGGTGTTGCACACTGTAATGAAAATTTACATTGAACGCTGCTCGTTGTTTCATGTAACCGAACGCATCTTTACTCAATAATGTGCAAGTGATGTGCAGGATGTTCTTGTTTTTCGTGTCCCTTAAAATCCTCGACTGGAGTGGACCTGATAGATAAGTAGCAGAAGATGCTGAGTTAATTTGTTCTTGAAGTTGCAAAGGTTTGGAATATCATGTCGGTGGGGAAACTTTTGGGGAAACCTGCACGTAGATCGTTATTTGATTTCTACAGTACCCAGCCTGCGTGATCGATCCAATCAAATTCAAAGTAGGGAAGGAAAAAATGACTGAGGTATTCGGATAAACTTCTGAAGAAAGTGAAAACTGCTTGGTTGCACTACAGTGGGGGTGGGCAGCAATTTTCATGTGACTTTTTATATAATTTCTCTCATTTTGGTGTTTCTTCTGGGCCCTGAAAAACATCAAGAAATGCTGTTAAATCGAGGAAATATTAGAAATAATTGAACTTGTGATTAAAATGACACCAAGGGGTGTTTTCTAAGCTGCCATTGGATTGGAAAAACGAGCCTGTTGAGTATTTTGGTGAATGTTTATTAAAAAGAGGTACAACAGTTAGAATAGATCTACTATAAGAAAGAAAATAGGATGTAGAGACTCTTGCCTTGTGTGCAAAATAATAGAAATATAGACTTGAAAGGGGCTTGAGTCAACCCAGTGGCCTTGTTTTCAGAAAAGGAAATTGAGGGACAGGGATAGGAAGTGTTTGCACATTTGTGTTGGTTTTATTGTTTTGGTTGGGAACTGCAGAATCCATCCCAGTCTAGTTTAAGAAAACATGAGGATTTAGCAGCTTCTGTCACTGAAAAGTCCAGGGATTGGTTTCTGGCCACAAGGAGAGTTAGCAGGAATCTGTCTCCATGGCTTGGCTCCTGTCTTCCCTTGGTTAGCTTTATACTCAAGCAGGCTGTCTGGGGGCTGCACACAACAGTTCCCGCTTCCATCTTCCTAGGTTCAAATCCAATGGAAAAGACAATATCTCTACTTGAATGTTTCCAGAAAGTCCCCAGCTAACCTCTGCTTGGTCTGAATGGATCACATTTCCACCACTGTAGCCCGTGGCTCCGTAGGAAACTTCTCCTCTAACTGTGGTTATCCAAAGAAAACCAGGACTTGGTTACTCGAGGGGGCGGGAGGGCAAGCTAACAGGTAGCTCTTACTCCAGCATGTAAAGCTGGTCGGGCAGAACTGAGACACCCCTCCAGGTTTCCTGACTGTACAGCATCAGGCTACCGTTCATTACACTGGGACCATTAATCCAACAAATACTCATTGTGTGTCAGCCATGAGCAAGATACAGAAAGGAGCAATGGTCTCCCTGTCAGACTGATTTCAGTTTGGATTGGAGAAGCACCAGGTACTAGTTGCCAAAGTGGGAGCCATGGGAATCCCCTGGCACAGCTGCCCTGGACCTACTGGATCAGAATTTCTGACAGTGGAGCCTAGAAATTTGCTCTTTCAACAAGCCTCCGGATAGTGCTGATGTGCAGCCAGGTTGGGAAACTACCATGATAAAATGGAGTGCTCTAAATGTGAACAGTGTCTTTGTAAAGGCCATTTGTGGATTATTTTATCATACCTACAAACCACGCTGGAGTTTCTCAAAGCTAGACATACAGAGTACCTGACTGGGAGATGTCTTCGTCACCTACTGCTGCTGTAACAGAAATACCACAAGTGGATGGCTTTATCAAAGAGAAACTTACTCTCTATCACAGTCTAGTAGGCTACAAGTCCAGATTCAGTGTGTCAGCTCCAGGGGAAGGCTTTCTCTATCGGCTCTGGAGGAAGATCTGTTCAGTCTTCCCCTGGACTAGGAGCTTCCCCGCGCAGGAACCCGGGGTCCAAAGGACTCACTCTGCTCCCAGTGCTGCTTTCTTGGTGGTATGAGGTTCCCATGTCTCTCTGCTTGCTTCTCTCTTCTATATCTCAAAAGAGATTTAAGACACTATCTAATCTTATAGATTTTATCAATGTAACTGCCACTAATCCATCTTATTACATCACAGTGGTAGGATTTACAACACATAGGTAAATCACATCAGATTACAAAATGGTAGATAATCATACAATACTGGGAATCATGACCTAGCCAAGGTGACAGATACTTTTGGGAGACACAATTCAATCCATGACAGCAATTATCATATTAAACTCTTCAAATCCTAGGACCTCACTCTAGACTTATTGGAATTTCTGATCTTGGGCCTAGGTATCTGTATTTTCTTTAAGCTACCCAGGTGAATTCTGATACATGATAAAATTAACCTCCAAGGTGGGGTGCACAAAAATTGAACTGTTGGTGTGCGGGAAAGGGTGTCTGTTAGAATGCAATTTTTATGTTTTATCAATTAAAAGAAAGGTTTATTAATATTTTACATGTAAACTATAGCTGGTGCCCTCAGGTGGTCTGTGTGCCGGGTGGTGACAAGTCTTACATGGCAGGTATTCAGTGGAAGGAGTACCACACTGCATGAGCCTTCAGTTGCTTTCAGCATATTCAATCAACTGCATTTTATGTATGCCTATATAAGTGAGTCAATGTGACAAGATTATGTTTTTAACTAAGACCACCACTTCCAAAACAGTCAAGTGGCTTAAGCAACATGGTGTCTTCTGAGCCATCTTATGAGGTTAAAAAAAAAACCAATGAAGATCTAATAAGATCTGATGTGAACATGATGCAAATCACCAAGACAATTTGACATATGCTTTTATGACCCCCATCTACCTCACCTGAAATATGTTTTGTGAATTATTACTTAATGGTAATAACTAAAAATAAGTAAAGATTAACACAGTATTTTTAAATATTGTTTATTTCACTTTTACCTCGTCCCTTTTTTACTTCTGCTTTTGTGTGTGTTTTAGAATCAACATAGCGTGTTAGTACAGTCACAAAAAAAGCCCAGCCCGTGGCCCTGGAGGTGACTCCCACTCATGACACCACTGTGTGTTGCAGAGTAGAACTGCTCCATAGGGTTTTTATTTTTGCTGTAATCTTTATGGAAGCAGATTACCAGGCCTTTCTTTCATGGGGCCACTGGATGAGTTCGAACCACCAACCTTTAGGTTTGTAGGCAAGAGCAAACCATTTGTACCATCCAGGGACCTTAGTAGAGAAATACGTTTATATAATTTATGAGTAACAAAAATAGTGGGCATGCCTGTATGCACAAAAATGTGTACCATAAGGTGTACAATATCTAAAAATGGGGACACACCACTGCTTTGTAAGAAAAGACATGACCAGTCTCTGGAGCTCTGGCTCCCACAATCTGATCCATCTGGTTAGCCTTTCAACTCCCTGTTACTTGACTTAAAAAAGACAAATCAGAAGAAGAAAAACTACCCTGCCATTTAGTGTTAGATTTAAGCATCAAGAAAGCACCTCATCTGTATTTACATGTTAATAAATTGCCTTTGCCCTATTTGTTAGATTTGTTTGCATATTGCTTTGTTGCTAGTACAGGAGATACCCAGAGTAACCAGGAATCTCAGCTCATACCAAATATTAATTGTTAAACTGTTCTTTAGATCACTGAGTCTCTCGAATCCATTTGTGTTTCCATTTTCAATACCACTTGACAAAAGCATGCATTAGTGTGCATTCTCTGGCTTTGAGGTTTGAGGTTTTTTTCCTAAGGTACAGTGAACTCTTGACAGATATTTGAGTGTCATTTTTCATGATGTAATATAGACTGTATTCATATCTATAAATGTAATCGCTCTCCAAAGGAAATCAGTGATTTGTAAGTGACGATCTGTATTTTGAACTTCATTGCTTCACTTTTAATATGTTTAAAACTCCTCTAGCTGGTGCTTAATATACTGAAGGCAGTTTGTGTGCTGTGTGCTGTAAGAAAGATGAGCATGACATCTGCTTCACACCTGTGGTGTTTGGGAAGAAGAGTTTGCAAGACGTTATATTCAGGGTCCTTCACCACATCCTCAGGGAGCCATCTACATTCTGAGATGTCCCCTTGTTTAAATATAAACTAAAATATAGCTCCTTCTCTCTCCCCGACACTCATACACCTCTCTCCCTGTAGGGCTTTTAAAGGGTCACAAGGCTCAAACCTAGCGGTCCCTTGGGGGTGCAGATGGTTCAGCGCTGGGCCACTAACGGAAAGGTTGGTGGTTCACACCCATCCAGGGGCACCTCAGAAGAAGGGCCTGGTGATCTGCTTCCAAAAGGCCACAGCCAGGAAAACCCTATGGAACACAGTTCTACCCTGCACCCGAGGGTTTGCTGTGAGTCGGATTTGGCAACTTTATGTATGTATTTATTTATTTATTAGGGCTCAAACCGGTGGTTAACTTCTTAGCTCTGCTGAGCCAACTGTTCATCCAGTGATGAAGTTTTTAAACGTTCTATTGAGGTATAGGGAGCCCTGGTGGCACAGTGGTTAAGCGCTCAGCTGCTAACCGAAAGATAGGTGGCTCGAACCCACCACCTGCTCTGTGGGAGAAAGGTATGGTAGTCTGCTTCCGTAAAGATTTACCACCTTAGAAACCATATGGGAAAGCTCTACATATATGGTCGCTATGTGTTGGGATTGACTTGATGGCAGTGGGTATGATTTGGTTTTGTATTGAGGTATGACATGCATGTAGTAAAGTGTTCAAATATTAAGTGTACAGCTTGATGAATTTTACATATGTGCACATCCTTGTATCCAGATTAAGATGTAGAACATTTCCATCACCCTGAAGACTATCTAGTGCCCTTCCGGTCAGTAACTCCACCCTAACCCCCAAGTATGCTGCTTTCTGTCACCATCTATTCCCTTTTGCCTGTTCATGACCAACATTAATTGCTGCTGCTATTGTTGTTGGAGCCTTGATGGCACAGTGGTTAAGAGCCCAGCTACCAACCTAAAGGTCACCAGTTTGAATTCACCAGCTGCTCCTTAGAAACCCTATGGGGCAGTTGTACTCTGTCCTATGGTTGCTATGTGTTGGAATCGACTTGAATGGCAATGGGTTGGTTGGTTGGTTGGTTTTTCGTTGTTGTTATTGTGTTAGGATATTATTCTTGAGCTACTTACAGGACAGTTTCAAAACTTCTCCAGTTCTGAGTGAAGGTAAAAGGCCTGTCTGCCTCCAGAATCTTCCTGTAGGTCTTTCACAGTATTTAAGTTGTCCATTATTAGTTAACTACTGTTTTGGATTGTAGGAGTCCCTGGGTGGTGCACACGGTTAAGCACTTGGCTACTAACCAAAAAGTCGGCAGTTCAGATCTACTCAGAGGCACCTCAGAAGAAAGGCCTGGCAATCTACCATATTTTTATGCAAATAACACACGACTCCTGTTTGTTTGCCAACTGCATCCTCCCCCTGCGAGGTATTTTCATAAGCACTGCTATGCCAATTTTTTTTTCTTTCTTTTTTTTTTTACATGTTGCTGTTAAAAAATTAGCATAGCACACTTACAGAAATACCTCACTGGTGGGAAGGTGCAGTTGCCAAACAGACATAGAAGGCGTGTGTTATTTGTGTAAAAATGCAATACTTCTGAAATATCATAGCCATTGAAACCTCTGTGAAGCACAGTTCTACTCTGACACACATAGGGTTGCCGTGAGTTGGAATCGATTCGACAGCAATTGATTTGATTTGGATGATGGTTTTATTCCTCCATTTGGTGTTCTGTTTCCAGTTGGTCTTTATTAAGATGCACATGTAACCTGTTTGGAGTAGCTTGTTAAGATATTAGAGTCTGGAAACCCATTTGTAAGGATCGGGTGATCTGATGATGATTAGCTTGATGTTTCCTAGTGGTGGGTGGAGCATCCCGGGAAAGAGATAAGAAGGGCCTCTGGCTCTGCTGGGTGTCTCCTGACATCCCCTGGCTGCCAGGGAGGACTGCAAGGAGGAAGAGGCAAGGTTAACAGTGGAGGCTGAGGCAGCTGCCTAATCTTGTGTCTCTTTGGGATACATTTGAATTCTTCCAGGTATATGGAAATGGAAGCAAAAATGAAACTTCATCTTACATACTTTGGACATGTTATCAGGAGGGATCAGTCCTTGGAGAAGGACATCATGCTTGGTAAAGTAGAGGGTCAGCGAAAAAGAGGAAGACCCTCAATGAGATGGATTGACATGGTGGCTGCAACAATGGGCTCCAGCATAACAACGATTGTGAGGATGGCGAGGACCAGGCGATGTTTTGTTCTGTTGTATGAAGCATCGCTATGAGTTGGAAAGACTCAACGGCACCTAACAACAACGACAGCATTATATTTATACCTTTTTTTGAATCACATTTCTCAGTCTTAACAGAACTGCATTCATTCATTCACCAGGCATGCAGTAGCACGTGATAGGTACTATACTAGATGTTGGGCAAAGAGAAAAGAGGTGTGGTTTCTGACCATGTGGAGTTTATGTGGAAGAGGCATATATGCTGCCAAGTACGTTTATAGACAAGTTATAAAGGCTAAATTACAGAAAACAGTCCCTTCTTCTGGCGGACTGGGGTGGGTGTCAGGGGAGTGACTGCCCATTGGTCAGGAAATACTTCACGTAGCAGGTAACAGTTATTTGGAATCTTGGCAGATGATGCATAGGAGTCTTCCACATGGAATTATATCTTAAGCATTTTTGCTTCTGGTTGTTCTGAATTGATGCACTCACATCATAAATTGCTGTTGTGGTTAATATTGTAATTAAGGCCCAATTAAGTTTCAAATGTTAGTGGAAATTTTTACTGTGTTTTAAAACTTAAAGCGGTAATTAATATAAGACTATTATTATAGCATTATACTCATTTTAAAGATGACACCATACTTAGAGTTTTACATTTTGGGTTAGAATTGCACAAATGTGTTAATAAATGGAGAAAAGGGTGAAGGTGCACCAGAGGTGGAGCTCGGTGGCTCCAGTCACTGAGGCTGGGCATGCAGATGAGAGGACAGCTACTGACTGCTGAGCATCTTACACGAGCTAGTCACTCTGCTTCACTTGACCACATCTAGGCAGCCCTAAAAACTAGATCCTATTGTTTAATTCCGTCTAACAAATACAGAAGACTAAGGCACACATGAAGTTGCCCAAGCTCACCCAGCTAGTAAGCAGTAGAAGAAGAAGAAAAACTCAAGTCCGTATGTCCGCAGCATCCAAAGCTCTGTCAGCTGTGCGCTTGTGCGTTACGAAAATGGACTCATATCCGCATATGTCATCCACTTCTTACTCAGGAGTCAGTAGCCAAGCATCATGTATGAACATCTTTGTCCAGATAGGATTGAGTTGTAAATAAGCCCTGGTAAGGAGTGTTGGTCCATTTGTCAAGGAATTGGAAGTTTTTGTTCTTGGCTAAGGTATGTGACATGCCTCATTCAGTGCAAGGAGCATATAAGTGCTTGTCTGTTTAGATCAGGATTTTTCAACCTTGTATTTTGGGCTGGAGAATTCTTGGTTGCAGGGGGCTGTCATATGCATGGTAGGATATTTAACAGTGTCCCTGGCATCTACCCACTAGATCTCAGTAACGTCCACTGTGGCACCAAAAATGTCTCTAGACAATGCCAATGTCCACGGTTGGGGTTGGGTGGCAGAATCGCCTCTGTTTGAGAACCACTGGTTTAGAAAGAGGGGATGGCATTGTGGGGAACTGTGCTGGCCTGGCACTTGCTGTGCTTTCAGGGGCTTTGTGATTATTTGGGGTACTGGTAGAGAGTGGGGAAAGCAGACCATCCTCGTTGAATTTACTGGCAGCTCTGTGGCATCTATGGACAGGAGGAGGAGGCCAGCAGATAGAATGGAGCGTTAAAGACCAAAAGCATATATTATGCATGCTCTCTGAACCATTTGATTTTTTCGGAGCAAGCTAGTGGTGTTTGATATGATAGTGGAATAAATTTGAGATAAAATTAAAGAACTTTCATCTGAACAACAAGGTGTTATCCACGTTTCTAGAAAAAAAGCAAATGACTCTTAGGCCAGACTAGAAGTTACTGTTTTTACTATCTAGGAGTGCAAAGCGGATGGTTAACCTTGTTTACACCAGCAGGTCAGGACTTTTTGTTGTTGTTGTTAGCTGCTGTCAATTCGGCTCCCGACTTACGGTGGCCCCATGCACAACAGAACAAAACGATGCCCCGTCCTGAGCCACATCCCCGTGATCAGTTGGGGATTGGACCACTGTGATCCACAGAGTCTTCATTGGCTGAATTTTGGAAGTTGATTGCCAGGTCTTTCTTCCTAGTCTGTCTTAGTCTGGAAGCTCCATTAAAACCTGTTCAGCATTATAGCAACATGCAAGCGTCCATTCACGGAGGATTGGTGGCTGCACATGAGGTGCAGTGGCTAGGAATCAAACCCAGGTCTCCAGCATGGAAGATGAGAATATTCTACCACTGAACCACAGCCACAGCCCCTGACCTTTAGGGGAGAAGCCGCTGCTGTTCTCGGCCTACCGCTGGAGTGTTGTCATGAATTCCTGACTTAAGGCTTTTCACCTACATTCTGCACCCTCCAGTTACACTGTTTTCTGCTGCTCAAGGGTTGGAGACAGTCGCTTTTCTCTCTTGAAGAAATGCTTCTTTGCCGGGACTTCACTGTACCTGGAAAGGACCCTGCTTACTGAGACATGTGGCGCTGTCTGCACCTTAGACCATGCTGTTACCGTGTGCCTGTGTCGGTCAGTGGTTTTTCTCTTGGCCCCACTATTAACATGGTTGTGTACACTGGTCACGGCTCAAAAGACAGAAGTACGAACTCGGGCTTTTACCGCGAGGAATGCCAGCTAACGGAGATAACTCTGCCAAAGCATTACCGGGACACGTATCCCAGAGCCACAGTGCCCAACGGCCTGGAAGCCCAGTAGAATGCTTTCAAAAACATAGGGAAAAAATCCATCTGCTGTGTGGTTCACGTTCCAGAGACATAATGCCCAGGAACTTCAGATGGGTCCTAAAGTACTGCTTCTGACTCAGGAAACTCAGAGAGCTCGACGTCCCGTTCCCCTCGGGCTCCCAGACCGGAAACAGAAACCTGGGTATCTCCATGGAGCGCAAATAGACAGTCACGCTGAGAATCCGTTCATAGGAATTACTGAGCCAGCAAGAGAAAAACACTTGAGCTGTAGGCGTTTAAAGAAATAATAAAGCCCAGTGTTCCAACCTTGAGGCCAAGACATGGGGCTATATTAAGATGGAATGCAGTGCTCTGAATACAAATATAACCCTGCCAGGGACCTCTTTGAAAACGTGACAGTGCAGGGGCGGATCTGTTTTCTCCTAGCATGCAGGTCCCCACGGGGCCAAGGGGCTGCCTTTCACCGCACAGTTCAGAAAGCAGGTGGAAGATTGCATTTACCTAACTGTAGTTCATCACGTAAGCTGTGCGTCTGCATTGCCTTGGGTCTGTTACAACCCCCTTCCTAGCCTCTACTCAGCAAACCTGGAAGGAGGCATAAGTTGCCTTCTGGTGGAGACAGAGCTTGACAGCGTGATGATATTTGGATGATCACTTTGAATGTGTCAGTTCTTTTTTTTATACTTAAACCCATTTTCGGCTAACTCTCTTTTGTTAGTGTCCGGGTAATATCTCCTATGCATTCTGCTGGCCCTTGGTCTTGTGTTCATGGCTCTGGGGCGTGGGCCTGTGGGCGATGGGTCTGTGCTGGGCTGCGGTGCGTGCCTTGGTGCTGTGGGTTAGCATCACCCTCGGAGAGACGAGGTTGGATTCAGAGATGCGAACAGCAGGTGTTGAGACAAACCAGGTCAGGCTCCCTCAAGTCAGCTAACAGAGCCCCAGCCACCAGATCCCACAGCAGCTGAGTTTTGACCACAAAGCAAGGGCACTTTCCTGCTCTCAGCTGCTTGAGGGTATCTGCTGGGTGTGGCCTGGCGTTGTCCATGAGTGATCATCACATCAGAAGGAGGTGAGAACCCACAGCGGAGTCCACATGCTCTTGATGGAAGTGGTCACTCAGCAGAAGTGAAGGGCCCTACAGTTTCTGACTGTCTCTCCCCAGGTGTCTGATCTGTTGGTGAGAAGCACAGACTTAGCGGTCAGTCTTGGTCTCTGTATTCTTAAAGAAGGTCTTTAACATCAAAACCTCCTTTTCCCAATCTTTAAAATGGGATTATAACAGTACCTCCCACACAGAGATATCGTGAAGATCAAATCCCTAAACTCTGTGGAGCATTTGACCCGGTGACAATTTCATAGGTAGAGTCCATGAAATTATAGCTTACGTGTTTTAGATTTGGGATCTCTCAAATTCTCATTTCTCAGAACCTCTTTCTATCCACTACAAGACCTAAAGGTTGCCCTCTGAAGACTCTGATACCACCACTACCTCCGTCAACCATGAAACAAAGCAGAGAACTCAACTTCTGACCTTACAGCTGTCCACCTTGTAAGAATTGTAGACTGAGACTCAGTATGAAAGAGGAGAGGATTTGTTTTAAAGCATCATAGCGTCTCATGTTTAAAATGAGCTTACATCTGATCAAGAGAATGTGCGGCATCTCTGCTGTTGGAGGTCAGGAGAGTGGTTAATCTTGGTGGGGGCTGGTGACCAGATGGGACGACAAGGGGGTTTCAGGGCACAGAATGTTCTGTCTCCTCACTTGGGTGCTGGTCACATGGGTGTGTCCCCTTTGAAATGTCATTGACCTATACACTCGTGATTGTGCCCTGTTCTTTCTGTATGTGTATTAATACTTCAGAAGGTTTGAAAACAGATCTCACCGTTCATGTGCAGTTCAGTTCCCCTTCTTTTTTTTCTTTGTTTGTGCTTGCTTCCTTTTTATTTTTATATGAAATATTTACAAAAAAAGTTCTTCTCATAGACAAATCTTTAAACACTACTGAGTGCGTGGAGTAAAACTGGAACTTACTCTTTCATCCCCGTCCTCTGCTGCCATTCTCAGAGGTAGCCACAGGTACATTTTTTGTAGATCATTCCAGTCCTTTTTCCTGTTTGTTTTTCTGTATTTTTTTTTCCTTTACTTGAAAAATGAGATGATCATGTATATAATGTTCCATAACTTTTTTAACTCAATAGCATATCATGGGCATCCTTCCATATCAATTCCTATAGATTCACCATCATTCTTTTTGATGGCTGCATAGTATTCCATAATACAGGTGTCTCTGATTTCTTTAATCATTCCCCTACTGATTGATAGTGAACTCGTCCTCAGTATTTTGCTATTATAAATAAGGCTGTTGAACTCTCTGAATCTCCTTTGTTACATCCACAATACTGTTTGAATCACAACGAAGGCAGCCAATTTTAAGCTCATTTTAATTTAAAATACTTTCTTTGCTGAGATTTGGGCCCAAGTTTTAATGGACACAACTCTATGTGGTGGCTGAATCTCAGGTATGGAGATAATGAGCCAGGCTTTTTGTCCAGACAGCTGGGTGTGTTTGCTGTTACTCTGTGTATCATAGATAGAAGACAAGCAAAAGAAGCAAGTGTTTGAGCACAATTATATTTAACATATAGTTTCCCTAGATGACTTTGAGTATTAATTAACTCATCAGGATGGGGCATGAGTAGAGCCAACTGATACTATCTCTGGTAGACTGAAATTAAACACCCCTGGTTTTATTAAGCCATGGCTTTAACGTTTTGTTGTTTTTATCCCCTCCCTTAAACACTGTCTTTATTCCAAATTATTAGCAGTTCCCTGCTGAGATTTATCTCTCAGAGACTCATGATGCTGTCATTAATAGTTATTTACCCCTTTGCAAAACAGCAGGGCATCGTCTGGCCTTGCCCCAAAGCCTGAAAAACATTGCTTGGCTTTCTCTTGATGCCAACGTTACTAGTTTGACAATTGTTGGCCATTGGAGAGTGGTGATGTTTTTTCCTGAAAACTCAGATCTCAGTTAAATAAACAGATAGAAGATGAGCACTTGCTTGATAAAGGAAGCATGTTAAGATTTTAATAGTAGAATGTAGGTGGTGCATACACAGTACCAGTAAAAATCTTTCCCCTTTGCTCTCATGTTTGAAATTTTTCGCAAAAATCGTTGGTGGCGGGAAAGATGAGACAATGAGAAATGGGAAAATCTAATCAATAAAGGACTTGATCTAAAATCATACAATAAATGAATTCAGTTCCAAGTAACCGGATGACCCAGAGGTAACTGTTTTTCAAAGATATTTTTAATAATAAAACCAGAAACCAAACCCATTGTCATCGAGTCGATTCTGATCCATGGCAATCCCCCATGTTTCAGCGTAGAACTGCTCCATAGGGTTTTCAATGACTATAATCTTACAGAAGCAGATGCCAGGCATTTCTTCTGCAGTACTGCTGGATGGATTTGAACTGCCAACCTTTTGGTAAGCGGTCAACCACAACCGTTTGCACCACCCAGGGACTTTATAATAATAGTAACAATCATAATGAGGAAGAGGATGATGTTGCTTGCGCCACTCCTGTTTCCCTGTGGTGTTTAATCTTAACACCCAACCTGCACGGTTCTATTCAATCATCAGACCTTCTTCTTAGGCGTCATCATCCAAACTAACTAATTCCATCATCCGACTTTCCACCCATAGAAACTGGTACCCAGAAAAATGCAACATTTGGCCCTGTGGTCTTGGTACCAGATAAGCCAGAGCTTGAACCTCCATTTTCTAATCATCTCTTTTCTTTTCCACTCCACCATGGAAGTTTTCTCCCCCCACAGGGTTCCGAAATCCAAAGTCATACCGTGAGGAATTCACAAAGAGCAGGATCCTTCAGCCAAGACTGTTTTGAAGTGTGTTCAAAACCATGATGGTGGCAGAGCCCAGTCATGAAGGCCTCTTCCTAAATCATGCCTGACTTCAGGGTTCACCCAGTAGGTCCACAAAGCCGGTGCTCTCTCCAGCTCTGGGCAGCGTCGGTTGGCTAGTTCTCTGTTGTCTTTCCAACCAAGAATCTGGTCTGGTAGAGTTAGTGCTTTGTGTTTATCAGGTGTGCACGCACTGTAATTTTATGGCTAGGTGGATGGGAAACTTTAGTCTAAATAAATATACCTTCAACAGAGCATCTATGGAAAATGAAGTGAGTAATCTCGTCGTTCAGGAACAGTATCTTGATGGATTTTTTTCTTTTTCACCCCTCCTTTGTGAGCTTGAGTAGTGTGGGTTTTGTTGCAGTTAGAGACTCTGAGAGTGAACTGTCTCAAAGTGAGATCAGGAAGGAAGAGCGTATTGTCTGTGATGCTGAGCGGTCCGGGGGGTCGTTCCTTCAGAGCACTTTGCTGAGCGGTCCGGGGGGTCGTTCCTTCAGAGCACTTTGCTGAGCGGTCTGGTGCTCTGAGTTGGGTCTTCAAATGGGTCCCTTTGAGCTTCACCTTCTCCCTCTGCAGCAGTGGTTGGGGGGGGGGGGTGTTTCATTTTGTTCTTTTCTTTTTTTCTCATTTTAAAGGTGATTTTTTTTTTTCTAAATGAGCTATTGTTTTAGAGCCAGCGAGTATTTTAAACAGTTGCCATAAAAGAAACCACCCTTCTTGGCTCCAAACCAATCCACATCCCCTCCCCAGAGGAAACCACTTGTCCTCCGTTCGTGTTAATTTCCACAGCCTGATGCTACCTTGGGAGTCCCTGGGTGGTGCAAATGGTTAACACACTCGGCTGCTAACTGAAAGCGGTGCATCGGAAGAAAGGTCTGGTCATCTTCTGAAAAACCAGCCGTTGAAAACCCTATGGGGCACAGTTCTACTCTAACATACCATGGGGTTGTCATGAGCCTTAAATGACTTGGCAGCAACTTTTTTTTTTTTTTTTTAACATTGTCTCCACTTTTCTGTAACTGTACGTGTTTGTATATACAGATACAGTATTATTATTTTTTAAATCAAATGTGATTTCACTGTTTATTTTGCATCTTGACTTTTTCTGTTAACATTGTGTCTCAGAGATCTTTCAATGTCATTACCTATTGATCAATCTTTTCTTTTTCCCTCCTCCATAGATTGTTTTAACCATATTCCCATATTTAGTACGCGTTTCAAGTTTTCTTTTCTTGATACCAGAAATGGTGTGGCAAATATATATTTGTTTTTGTGTATGCAACGCTTGTGGCAAAGCATTAATTTTATGAATAAAGAGCCTCCTTAAGTAATAAAAAGGCAAATCATTATTATTGAAGATCAATAAATATCTTCATTATTATTGATTATTTTTGTTATTGTTGCTAGTTGCCATCAAGTCCAATTCAACTCATAGTGACCCCATGTGTGCAGAATAGAGCTGTTCCATAGAATGTTCAATGGCTGTGACCTTTCAGAAGCAGATCGTAAGGGCTGTTTCCCAAAGTGCATCTGGGTGGATTAGAACCACCAACCTTTTGGCTAGTAGTCAAGCACTTACCTGTTTGAAAACAGACGTTTTCATCCAGTGGGTAGAAAATAAGAAAGATCCATAAACTCAGTGTTAGCAATGGTATAGGAATATTGGAATTCTCATGCGTTGTTGATTGGAGTATAAATAGCACGTACTGTTTTTCAAGCTACGCGTTGGTGGGTCAGTGGTAGAATCTTCACATCCCATGCGGGAAATCCAGGTCCTATTCCTGGCCAGTGCACCTCATTCACAGCCACCACCTGTCTGTTGGTGGAGGCTAATATGTTGCTGTGATGCTGAGCAGGTTTCAGCAGAGTGTGTAGTCTAAGACAGACTCGGAAGAAAGGCCTGGCAATCTACTTCTGAAAATCAGCCAGTGAAAACCCTATGGATCACAAGAGTCCAATCTGCAGCATATCTGGGGATGATGTAGGACCAGGCAGTGTTCTGTTCTGTTGTGCATGAGGTTACCATGAGTTGGGGGCTGACTCCATGGCAGCTGACAATAACCCTCTTTAGAGGATAGTTTGAACTGCTTCTAAATATCTGCCCTAAGGGAAGGAGTCTGTGTTCCTAAGGTCATGCCTGGAGCCCTGATGGCATGGTGGTTAAGTGTGCGGCTGCTAACTGAAAGATCAGCAGTTCAAATCCACCAGCCGCTCCTTGGAAACCCTATGGGGCAGTTCTGCTCTGTCCTGTAGGGTCACTATGAGTCAGAATCGACTCGATGGCAACGGGTTTGGTTTAAGGGACGTGTTCACATATTTGTAGCAGGGATTCTTAACCTGTCTGGCTTGCGGAGCCCTTGAAGATTCCGATGAGAACCAGGAACCACGTGAGAACAGGGCTGAAAATGTGTCCTGCAGATTATCAGTATGTGGTAACAGTTGGCACTGGAAGAGTTCGTCTGACGAAAAGTGATAGATGCTGTGCAGGGCGAACACATACAACTTTTGGCATAGTATTTCAGGAGATGCGCAACCTACCTGAAGCTAACCCGTAACTCCATAAATTTGTTTTCCTCTCCTCTGCCAGCCTTCTGGAGCCCTGGTGGCACAGCGATTAAGAGCTCAGGGTGCTAACCAGAAGGTTGGCAGTTCGAATCCATCAGCCGCTCCTTGGAAACACTATGGGGCAGCTCTACTCTGTCCTATAGGGTCACTATGAGTTGGCATTGACTTGACGGCAACAGGGTTTTGGTTTGTTATCAGTCATCTGCCAAATACTGTTGGCTGTAGACTTAATAATGCCAGGATCTGAATGGAGTAACACAATGCATTTCCTCTCTTCTGAGAAATCACTTCAGTGCATTTATTCCACAGACATTTAATGAGTGCCAGCTGTGTGCTTAAGGTCCCTGCATGATGCAAACAGTTTGTGCTCCACTGCTAACCTAAAGGTCGGTGGTTCGAATCTCCCCAGTGGCACTGCAGAAGAAAGGCCTAATGATGTAAAGATTACAGCCAAGAAAGCCCCATGCAGCAGTGCTATTCTATATCCACCGAGTCGCTGTGAGTCTGAATCACCCGACACGACAGTATGTTGGATTTGGGCTTTACTATGTGCATGGCCCTGGGGCCAATACCATCCTCCCAGTGGGAGAGAACACAGGGTCCTGTAGCCAGAAGAACCCATTGTCAGGGGACCTCCACCAGGAATACACAGATGACCTGAGGAACAGAGAGCCGCTGGCCTAGATCTGCCGATCCAGCTGAAATTACAAACGCTTCACTATGGAGGCTTTGCTGAGCAGCCCTGAGAGTGATGGTTTTGCTTCACAGAACTCAAAAGCAGTTGGGAGGCCTCCGGGCTGACATTCGTGTGTCTTCTCAGAAGTGTTTTTGTGTGAACCTTTTTCTTAGGAAGACCCTGATTTGGCACCCTTCAGCTGCTGAGGACAAAATGCAGGTTTTGTAGAGAAGACAGAGTAGCTTGTCTTCGTGCACCAGGCTTCTTGGAGGCCTCTGGCTGGGAGAAGGAGCAGGGTGGGGAGGCAGAGCAAAGTCTACACCTGTGTTAATTTCATTTAGCTGAATTGCAAATTCACGGCATCATCATGGCCTCGAAATCTATTATGGGATAGAAAATACAATATCAGAAGTGAGAGAAGGGAACTTGGGGTGAGTAAGTAACAAACTATATTTCAGGTTCCTTACGTTTCAAAACGGGAGACATATTGCTGATTCCTAGTTGGTTTTGAATGATTTATAACCTTTTATTTGTGGTTGAGTGTTGCAGTCTATGTTGTCATGGAAATTCTATTGAATTTATAGGTCCATTCATCCAAAATGATTTTCCAGACTTCATTTCATGGTGAATCATGTGGCTGTTAACTCCCAAGTACAAAGCAATTTCTAAGAAGTTTCGTATTACAAAGAGCACAAACGCTGTGGTGGTTATTTTCTGGTTTGGAAATACAGATGAGTTCCAGATGCAGCTGGGGACGCCCCCCTCCGCTGTGGCCAAGGTGTTGAGCCCCACTGAGCTTCAGAATCAGCCTTATGTGTGAAATGGCTGTCTTTGCAAGCACAGAAACGTTTCTTAAATGGAAAACAAAGTTATTATAGTCATGTAAGGAATCAGTGAAAGCCCTCTGGAGTTACTGGCTGATGGTTAGGGGCAAACCTCCTCTGCCTGTCTTTGAGCCTTGTCACGGGGGGCTTGTACTCCCCCCATACCCCTCAGTTAAGTGGTAGTGGGAATGGGAATGACGAAGTGTTTGACCATAGTCATCCACTGCATTGCATATCTCCATGGTTGTAGAGCAGGGTTTCTCAACCTCAGCACTAACGAGGTTTTTGGCAGGATAATTCTTTCCGGGTGGGGAGGGGTGCCGTCCTGGGCCTCGTAATATATTTGTTTAGCAGCATCTCTGACCTCCAGCAACTGGATGCCAGTAGCCACCCACCAGGAGTCCCCATCCACTCTCCCCACAGAGATGGTAATCAGACACAGAGATGGTAATCAGACAAGTCTCCAGAAGTTGTCACATTCCCCTTGGGGTATAGAATCTTCCCTGGTTTAGAAGCACTGCTTTAGAAGCTTTGCATTAGGATCCTATAGTTAGCAAATCCAAAAAAAATCAAGCCAGTCGACGTCAGGTCAGCTCTGACTCTGATTGGTGACGGCTCCACGTTTGTCAGAGTAGAACTACTCCCCAGGGTTGCCAATGGCTGATTTTTCGAAAGGAGATCACCAGATCTTTCTTCCGAGCCACTTCCGGGTAGACTTGAACCTCCAACCTTTTGGTTAGCAGTCAAGCGCATTAACCATTTGTACCTCCCAGGGACTCCAGATAGCTAATACGTGGTTCTTACTGTTTACAGTAATTTTGATCAGGACATTGTGTGTAGACAATTTGGAGCATGCAGGCATTGGGATCAATGCCTCATTTGGATCCCAGGTTCATCACTTCTTAGCCAAGACCTACTATCTCAGCCTCAATTTCCTTTTGTATAAAATGGGGGAAGTGATAGTATTTTCAGGAAGTGGTGGTGAGGGTTAAAGGAATTACTTTATGTAAACTATTTTAAGATGGTGGTCAATTTAAACAGCCGTCATGAAATGTTGTGTAGGCAAGACTGCCTCTTATCTCCGTTTGCAGCTTCTGCACTGGAGGAAAGGGTGCGAGGAAGCGGTGTCTGTTCCATGTAACTGCTATTTGGTCCCAGGCTGAGGTGGTTCTACACACCCAGGTATGATCACCATGGCTTGCTCTATCTATCAAGCAGATCAATTTAACCTAACTTTACCCCCAATTTAGGTTCACTATGAGTCGGAATTGACTTGATGGCAACGAGTTTGGTTTCGTGTGTGTGTGTGTGTGTGTGTGTGTGTGTGTGTTTTAATATTAAATGGATGCAGAGCAGGGAGGCAGATTGGGCACAGCTCCATTACTATGGGAGATTACACTGTGTCAGTCAGGGTTCTCCTGAGAAACAGGGGAGAAATATATATATATATATTTTCTGATACACACATGCAAAAGATATTTATTTTAAAGAATAACTCACAAGATTATGGGGTTGACAAATCTGAAATCTGTAGGGTGGGCTGGCAGACTGGAAACTCAGGCAGGATTTGATCCTGCAGTCTTGATTGAGAATTTCTTCTTTTAGGAAACCTCAGATTTTTCTCTTAAGGCCTTCAACTGATTGGATGAGGCCCACCTCCTTTTCGGGGGTAATCTCCTTTATTTAAAGTCAGTTGATTGTAGATGTCAACCACATCTATAAAAATACCTTCACAGCAATACCTAGATTAATATTTTAATTAATTAGCTGATGGCACAAATGGTTAAGTGCTTGACTGCTAGCTGAAAGGTTGGCGGTTCAAACCCACCAAGGGGCACCTCAGAAGACAGGCCTGACAATCTGTTTCTGAAAGGTCACAGCCTTGAAAACTTCACAGAGCACAGTTCTACTATGACACACCTTGGGGTCACCATGAGTCAGTAGCAACTTGAGGTAACTAACAACAACAACATAGCCTAACTAAGTTGACACATAATACGAATCATCACAAATATTTCTCTCTATCCCAGTTTAAAACAGCTCTTTTGCTATCTTTTTTCCTTCATTATTGAAGTCAAACATACAAAGTGAAAAGATTACAAATAATAAGTACACAGCTGGACAGATTGCCACAGCTTTGTAACTAGCCACCAGATCAAGAAACAGAACATTATTTGTACCTTCAGAAACCCCCTTTTAGTAACTGCCCCCAGAAGTGACCCCTATGAGAACGTCTAACTGCATAGATGGGTTTTTCCTGCTTTTGTCCCTCATGCAAATGTAATCACACAATATATCCTTTTTTGTATCTGGCTTATTTGGTTTAGCATTTCTTGTGCAATTCTTCTATATTGTTAGGCGGTGAGAGTCCATTCCATCAGATCTTCCATTGTATGACTATGTCACACTTATTTATGCATTCCATTATTGATTAGCATTTGGTTAGTTGCCATTTTGGGGCTATTAAAAACAGTCCTTTCGTAAGACAGTACACAGTACTGGGGGAGGCAGCACAACTTGACCAAGACAAGGTCCTGGAAGCTTCATAGACACATCCGAACTCCCTGAGGGACCGAATTGCTGGGCTGAGGGGCTGTAGGGACCATGGTCTTGGGGAACATCTAGCTCAATTGACGTAACATAGTTTATAAGGAAAATGTTCTACATTCTATTTTGATGAGTAGCATCTGGGGTCTTAAAAGCCTGTGAGCGGCCATCTAAGATATTCCGCTGGTCTCACCCCTTCAGGAGCAAGGGAGAATGAAGAAAACTAAAGATACAAGGGAAAGATTAGTCCAAAGGACTAATGGACCACAACTACCGCGGCCTCCACCAGACTGAGTCTAGTGCAGCTAGATGGTGCCCGGCTACCACCACTGACTGCTCTGACGGGGAGCACAATAGAGGGTCCCAGACAGAGCTGGAAAAAAATGTAGAACAAAATTCTAACTCACAAAAAAAGATCAGACTTGCTGGCCTGACAGAGACTGGAGAAACCTTGAGAGTATGGTCCCCGGACACCCTCTTGGCTCCATAATGAAGTCACTCTTGAGGTTCACGCTTCATCCAAAGATTAGACAGGCCCATAAAAGAAAATGAGGCTAAAGGGGCACGCCAGCCCAGGGGCAAGCACTAGAAGGCAGGAGGGGACAGGCAAACTGGCAATAGGGAACCCAAGGTCAAGAAGAGAGTTGACATGTTGTGGGGTTGTTAACCAGTGTCCTGAATCAATATGTGTACTAACTGTCTAATGAAAAGCTAGTTCTGTAAACCTTCATCTAAAGTACAAAAGAAAAAAAATAGCCCTTTCACTAATTCTTTCTTTCTCCTTTAACTAATTTTTAAAGACCTGTGGATCAATGGGTAGTCTACAGTGTGCCAGGCATGGTGGCAGCTGCTTTGCTTGAGCCATTTTATTTAATCCACACTGTAACCCATTATTCATATTTCTTATTCTCAATTTACTTGTTGGGATGCTAAGGCTCAGAGAAGGTGACTGATTTCTACAGGGTCACACAGCTATTAAATGGGGGAGCTATAGCTTACTGCCCTCTTTCCCAAGTATGTAATAAGGGTATCTGGCCAACAGATAGCCAGATGCTGAACCTACCTCATTTGTGTTCGAACTTGTGCCGAACTGTAAAAACTAACTGTTGAATCATTGATAGTAAAACTCTGAAAAACCCAACTTATTGTGTAAGCAAGAGTCTGAATTCTTTTCCATAGCAAAAGAAAAGTGCCCAAAATATTTATTTGACTAATCAAATGCATCATGGAACCAGAAAGTCTGAAAAGCAACTAGTCAATAGACTTACAACAGAATAAACAAGTCACACGCAGAGAGTTTTAAAGGAATCCCAGAAATGTCCCGGCACCCAGTCGTACATGAGTCATGACCCCAGTGTGCACTTTTGTTTGTTCGGCTCCAAAAACTTGGATTCCTGCTGTAAGATAGTTGAAGATAATTCCATGTTACAGGGCAGGTGAAAAAAGAAAATAATCAAGGATTAGTATGCTCCGTGATTAATGATATTGTATAAAGCAAACGTTTCAGAACGTTTATTTAAATGCTACCTTGCCTGCAAAGGTGCCAAATGCATGCTATTCTTTTGAGCCCAATTCTTCTAAAAATATCCTTCCCGTGAAGGCTGTGTAAAGCTCACACACAGGTTTCTTTGGTACTCCTTGTGGCATGATTCACTGGGATGCCCAGCCCAAGAAAGCGATTTCTTTTTACCTTAATTTACATATCCCTTCTGGTCATATAAAGAAAAGTGATAAAGATACATCAGAATACTAAAAAAAAAAAAAATGAGGGCTGCTTAGTTTGTTCTTACTTACCCAAAGCATCGTGCTTAGCGAGTCTTGATTAGAGCAATCCCGTGAGGTGAACAGTATCTCTGTTTTGCAGGAGAAGAATCTGAGTCTTAGAGATCTTAAGTGTCTTTAGTGTACAAATCAGGTCTGACTCCATCACCCACGCCCTTGGAAATCCAGCTAATACTACCCGGTCGTGTTTTCCTGCTAACTTCACGGGCATTTCCCTGGAAGCCTCAAGAGAGTAAACTGGTTTGTAACAGGAGCTACATTCTCCAGGGAGAAGCCTGTTAGGAGGAGATGAACACGATGACAGAGCTCAAGAGCTCAAAAGAAGCTCAGCGTGACTGGGTTGCAGAACAGTTTATCAGGTAATACCACAAAAACCAAACTCATTGCTATCGAGTTAATTCTGAGTCATGGCAATCCTATGTGTGTAGAGTAGAACCACACTCCGTCGGATTTTTGAGGCTGTGACCTTTTGGAAGCAGTTCACCAGGCATTTCTTCCAAGCCACCTCTGGGTGGATTTGAACTGCCTGCCTTTCGATAAGTAGTCGAGTGCTTAACCCTTTGTGCCACCCAGGGAATCCTTTATAATTTAACATACACATACATATATCTGTGCGTGTTTGTTTAAAATCAGTAATGACCTTTGGAGGTAGGATCAAGAAGGACTAACGTTCTACATTTTAAGATGTATATGGGTTTCCATTTTTGTCCTACTTTTATACAAGGATTGGCAAAATTTTTCTATAAAGGGCCAGATATGAAATATTTTAGACTTTGCAGACCGTACAGTCGCTGTCGAAACTACTCAACTCTTCCATTGTAGCATGAAAGCAGCCCATAGATAATACGTAGATGGATGGACATGACTGTGTTCTGATAAAACTTTATTTACAAGAACAGGCAGTGGGCCGTATTAGGCCTGGGGGTCGTAGTTTGCTCATCCTGGTGTAGAAGGAATCAGGTAATGCAGAGTTCCAGCTCCTCTGTCTTAGCACCTGCTGTGCTACTGGAAAGTGACATCATTGAAATTGAGTGTAGATATTTCTGAACCGTTTATTTCCATTCAAACAACTGAAGAGCGTACTGTTTGCATCTTGTTTTGAAATTAAAAAAAAAAAAATTTTTATAATAGTGATCCTTAAGAAAATTTACCAGGAGTAAAAACTGTTTGTTCATAGGCTACAAAACAAAATACCCATATCATAGTTCTGAATTTAGAGTATTTGTGTTATATATTGGGAGAAAGATGCGGCGGTCTGCTTCTGTGAGGGTTTCCAGCCTTGGAAACCCGATGGGACAGTTCTGCTCAGTCCTGTAGGGTTGCTGAGTTGGAATAGACTTGATGGCAGTGAGTTTGTTGTTGTTGTAGTTGGGGGGGGTGTTATATATAGTGTGTATTTATCATTTTTCTCATACCTTTAATGAGTAGATTTTCTTTTACTAGTGTTAAAATTTCAGGCCAGAGTTTTAGAAAACTGTATACATTTCTTGTAGATTAAAGAAAATGTAATATAATTTGTGTTTAATAGACCCTACCAGGGGCCATGTAACCATCCCACGATGATTTTGGAGTACTTTTGCACCTTTACAAGCATTTTTTCTAGAGGTTTAAATGCCTTTATTCTGTTAGTGTCCTGATGACTCCTTGCCGCTCATTTTGGTATCTATTTCCAGAGATAGCAAGGATCTCATTATAGTATTTGTGACTTTACCACTTGGCTGTCCTTTGCTACGAGGCACTGAAAGCCCTACTCATTTCATTCGTCCCAGAAATAAATTTGTAACATTTACATTAAACAGGAACTGTGCTAGGGACACTGTCTTGAACTGTTGCTGTTATTAGTTACCATCGAGTTTGCTTTGACTCTTTGACTGATCTGACATGCTTGGGGTCACCATGAGTCAGATTTGACTCTACGGCAACTAACAGCAATGACATATGATGTTGTTAATTTTGTCTTGTGCTTATTTATTGTTCGTATGTCTTCTTTGATGAGGTTTTTGTTCATATCTTTGGCACATTTTATTTTTTTGTTTTTTATTGATGTGATTAAATGAAGTTTACATTTCAAGTTAGTCTCCCATACAGAATTTTTTTTTTTAACATACATTGTTATGAGACCCCAACCGCTCACCCCATTCTGAGACAGCACACTCCTCCCCTCCGCCCCTGATTCCCCATGAACATTCAACCAGCTCCTAACTCTCTCTGCCTTCCCCTCTAACCTCTGGACAGAAGCTGCCCCTTTGGTCTCTTATATCTACTTGTCTAAGAGGCACATTCTTCACGAGTATCACTTTATGTCCCACAGTCCAGTCCAGTCCCTGTCTGAAGAGTTGGCCTCGGAAATTGTTTTAGTTCTGGGGTGATGGAGAGACCAGGGGCCATGCTTTTTACGGTGCCTCCAGTGTTAGACTGTTAAGTCTGGTCTTCTTAGTAGTATTTGAGTTCTGCATCCCATTGTTCTACTGCTCCATCAGGGACCCTCTGTTGTGTTCCCTGTCAGGACGTTCATTGGTGGTAGCTGGGCACCATCTAGTTCTTCTGGTCTCAGGCTGATGAAGTCTCTGGTTTATGTGGCCCATTCTGTCTCTTGGGCCAATACTTCCCTTGTGTCTTTGGTGTTCTTCATTCTCCTTTACTCCAAGTGGTTGGGACCAATTGATGCATCTTAGATGGCCACTTGCAAGCTTTTAAAACCCCAGATGCCACTCACCAAAGTAGGATTCTTTGGCACATTTTCTGATTGTGCTGTTTTCTCATTGTTGAATTTTAAGGGTTCTTTGTATATTTTGCATACAACTCCTTTATCAGACTTGTGTTTTGCAAGTATTTTCTCCCAGTCTGTGGCTTGACTTTTCATTGTTTTAACAGTGTCTTTTGAAGAGCTAAAGTTTTTAATTTTAATGAAGTCGAACTTTTCTTTTCTTTTTTTTAAATGACTGAATTGTGCTTTTGGTGTTGTATCTAAAAAATCATCATCAAATCCAAGGTCATCTATATTTTATCCTATGTTACCTTATACAAGTTGTATAGTCTTTCATCTTACATTTAGGTTTATGATTCATTTTGAGTTAGTTTTTGTGAAATATGTAAACTCTGTGTCTAGATTCTTGTTCTGGCCTGTGGATGTCCATTTGTTCCATCACCATTTGTTAAAGACTGTCTTTTCTCCGTTGAGTTCCCTGTGCTCCTTTGTCAAAGATCAGGTGGCCATATTTGTCTAGGTATATTTTGGGGCTCTCTAGTATGTTCCACTGATCTATTTGTCTGTTCTTTCACCAATACCACATTGTCTTGATCACTGTAGGTTCATAGTAAGTCTTGAAGTTGGGTAGTGTGTGTCCTTCAACTCTATTCTTATTCAGTATTGTGTTGGCTGCTCTGGATCTTTTGCCTTCCATATGAACGTTAGAATCTGTTTTTCAATACTCACAAAATAACCTGCTGGGAACACTTTTTCCTTCTTAGTCACCCTTTTTAACTCATCTTCTTTATGTGTCATCTCTATCTATTCTTTCCCTGTAGCTTTCACCTACGTGTTCTCCCTCTCTAGTTGTTCTTCTACTGGTAGATGCCTGACAATGTCTTGGAAATATCTACTGACTCTTTCAGCAGAATGCCTTACCTCAAGCTATAGGCATATGTGTTTCATTATTATTTTTTTCCTGGACTCTGTGTGTGCGGTGTAGGGGAGAAAAAATAAGTCTTTTGAGAGGAAATAAAAATGTAGACGTTTCTAAATCTGCATAGAAGGCACTGTTGGATTTTCCACTCTTGGGTTGGGATCCCTTACTCTCATCTCCACTCTCACAGAGAATTGAGCGCTGACTTAGGTACACACTGCAACATTAAAGAGCAGAAAGTCAGCCTTCAAGAGAATATCTCCTCTTGTCTATTGCCTGTATTATTTTTGTATTCATTTAATGTATGCATCTTTGGGCCATTCATTGTCATATGCTTTTTTTTTTTTTTTTTTGATAAATTTACCTACTATTCAACTTTGCCATTCAAAAAAAAAAAAAAAAATGTTAACCTTGTCCCATTAATGACATTTCGGTCTTAAACACAAACTGTATGTTCATATGTCATGGCGTCTCACCTAGAGTAGGCATTAAGCAAACATCATTGGGCGATTGGAAGGAAGTACAGTGCTGAAGACCTGGAGCTCTGGAATTGGAAAGATTAGGTTTCTGTCCCAGCCCATCCCCCTCCTTAAGAGCTTTGTAAGATTTGGAAATTGTAAATTTTGGAAATCCTTGGTTTTCTTAACTGTAAAATGCAGATCATGATGGCAGCAACCGTGGAGTGGTAATGACTGATAGCATAGTACCTGGCAAATAATAGGCACTCATTAAATGTCTGCAAAATGACAAAATTAATAATACTGTAGCAGGCTCTTGCTTTCCAATTTGTTGCTTTCTGTTCATTCAATTTAACAGGGAGAATGATACAAATTAGAAACCAGGCATATACATATTTTTTGAATTCACTTGTGAACTACAGTCATTTTAAATATAAGGGAAAAATGATGCAAGCCAGGAAAAAGGTAAAGCGTTTTGCTGTGATTCCTCATACATCATGCTAGTGCCCTGAACAGTAGCACACCGACTGCCACCAACCCTGTACTCACAGTGCCCGTTTTATCTCCCTCCCGTTACTTGCTAGTGTTGCCATTAATTCAAGCATTTTCCATATCTGTATTTTAGCTCATGCCTCCTGGTCAGTGATGGGGCCTTTAATGTGATTTATTTTTCCCCTATAAAACTTTACTCTCAAAGTGCCGTGTATGCCGTGTGATACTCTGGGTTATCTATCAGCTTGATCTGGCGACAGAAATGCTCAGAGGTTTTCCAGGCCTGCCATTCAGCAAGGTAGGGTTGAACGATCCACCCAGGCCTGTGATTTTCACTCTTGTCTTTGAAATATTTGGCCTATCGGTCTCATGATTGTGTCTTGGTGCACAGAGTGTACAGGTGGCTGTTTATTTGGGCTTCATAACACAGTTTGTTTTCATGGTTGGAGAAGCTTACATGCCCTGTGGATGTGCATGATGGAAGAGTATTTATTTATACAAAGTTGATTCAGCTTTTCTTCCCTTGCAAGGAGGGTGGGTCCTGGTTGGACTAGATCAACTCGGCCTTAAGCTGTATAGTTTGCTTGTAGAACTAAAGTGTTCTATTCTCAAATGTTGGAAAAGTTCGATTTAAAATTATTAGATCTTTAAATACCATTTCTGAAAGGAACCAGGGATCGCTCAAGAAATAGGCAGTTCTAGGGCTGGGGCAGGGAAAATAAAGGATGAGCCTGGAATATCTTATTGTGCTAGACAATGAGGTTCCAAAAAATAAATGATGACGCATGTCACTGTGACAGAAAAGTCCTTTTGCTGGTCTCCCACCGGGCAAATTTTGGGCAATTTGAGTATCAAAATAAATAAAGGTCAAAATGGATTATAAGCCATTGAATAAAAACTTTAAAATGAGTATGTAATTTGGTTATAAGTGAAAGGATAAATAAACAAACTTTGGAGAGGGGAAAGCTGTTTCTTACACTGGAACACCAGTAGTGAATATAAAAGGAATGGTTAGAAAGTCACCAGTGAGTTGGAAAAGTCATCAGTGGATTCTAAAGCTAGTGTTTGAAGGTTGAATGAGGAACAGGATGTTCATGTAATCTCAAAGTATCTCAGCACAAAATACTTTTTTAATTTCAAAAAGAAAATTGCTAACTTCACAGTAGAGAAGGCTGCTAGACACTACCCTAGCTGAATGATCGAGATAAACACCCCCGCCATTGGGAAAACCCCGCGTCATGTGCTTCCTGATATGATGCCCTGAGAAGGCACAACTTCACTACTGTGGTGAGCCTGCCCAAAATGCACCACCTGAACCTAATCATGAGAAAACAGGAGACAGAACCCAATTCTAAGAAATTACTAGTCTGTTCACTTCAGGCTGTCAACGAAAAAGACTGAGAAACTATTCCAGATGAAAGGCTGGATGGGGTGGGAGGAGGGCAGTACAAATAGATGTGGCTGCTGAATGCGAAGTTTGAGTCTAGGTTGAATCCTAGACAGGAAACTAAAAATTTATCTATAATAGACTTTATTTGGGCATTTGCCAGATTTTGCAGATTGACTGTGGATTAGATAACAGTAATGTATTAGTGTGAAATTTGCTAATTTTAATCATTGCACTGTGATTATGTAAGAGAATGTCATCCTTAGAAATTACATACTGAAGTATTTAGTGGCAAAGGGGAATATTATCTCCCATTTACTCCCAAATGATTCAGGTTTAAAAAAAAAAGAAGTGTGTGTGTGTAACAGAGAGTGAGCATGTGTACAACTGGAGTAAAAGGTAAATAATCGGTGAAACTGGAAATGCCGAACAGTTAATAGATCTCTTTATGGCCAGATTGTCCAGAGCCTTTCTTTGGCTTACGTGCACTGTGAGTCTCCAAGACGGGAATTTCTAAGTAGTAAGCATCACTCAAAAAAAAAAAAAAACCAGTTGTCATTGAGTCAATTCCAACTCATGGCAACCCCACGTGTGTCAGAGTAGAACAGTGGGCCATAGGGTTTTTTCAATGGCTGATTTTTTGGAAATAGATCACCAGGCCTTTCTTCCAAGCTGTGTTTGGGTGGATTTGAACCACCAACCTTTTAGTTAGTAGCCAACCACTTAACCGCTTGCGCCGGCCATGGTCTCCAAATATCACTTACAGTCCCATTATTAGAAATGACACACTTTACAGAATGCTAAAGGGAGGTTCTTTGGAGAAGATACAGAAAGTTTGATGGGATACTCAAGGTATTTGGTAGCCAGTAGCCACCCAAGCACCAGCCAAAGACATTTTTGGAAAGTAGGTTTGTGTCCTCTGCCCAAATTTGTCTCAACAATCAAAAAAAAAACTAAAAAGTCAAGTTCACCCAGCAAAACCCCATCCACTTATTTACTCTGTATTTAAGATAGCTTCAAAGTTAACATAACTCAGTAGACTACAACTTGGGAGAAATAGCAAGGGAAATTGATATTTCAGACCTATGCTGCTGTTGTCTTAATGAGATTATTCATTATCCAGATGGGTGGAGCTGTGACTCAAATATGCTTTCTTAAAAATGCATTTCCTTACCCAGTTGTAAATGAAAATGCCCTTGAAGAGGTCTTAAAGCATTTTGTATCACACACTATTCAGGTGATACATTAAACAATGTAGCCCCTGCACAGGGGCTGAGGTACATGAAAGCTTTCTGTGAACTTACTTAATTTGAGGGCTCAAGTTTTAAAAGGAAAGTGAAGTGTAATTTTCTGAGTATACTTGCGTGCAGTTTCTTTCTTGGGTTATAGCATTGTACTCAAAGCAGTTCACTCAGTATTAAATGTTTTAATCTGAACCTCATCGAATGGGTTTTTCTCCCTGTAAATTCATGATGTCTAAAGCTGTCGAAACCTGAAGGCAACACATTTGTAAGAAACTGCAGAATCAGTGGGAACTCACCATGCAGGAAAAATCGTTCTTTTTAAGAAATAAAATCTTCCAAAAGAATCTACCCATCCTTTCTTTCTTCTCCTCGCCTCCCCAGGCCCTGAGTTTTCCTAGGAAATGTCCCGATTTGGTCTACTTGATTTCACCCTTCAGAAAAGACATGCCACCGTGTATTTACCTTGTTGGCTAATTAAGTCAGCAGAACTCTTTTTCCCTTTGACCTGTGTTTCAGCCAGTCACTCTGACTTAGCTTTGCCCACTGGGAATTTATTGTTCAACATACAGTCTCCAAAGTCAGTCTTGGGTGTGGTTGTTAAAAGCATTCTATTATAGAAAATAACATCCTGTCGTTTGGAAAAGTGGGAAAACAGGCCCAGAGGAGAGCTAATGATGGAAGAGATTTGATTTTCTGGAAGGAAGAGGGTCATTCTAGAAGGTTCAGTAGAATCATATTCTAAGCCAGAAATTTTAAGATGCCTGCCCAATGTTAACCTCCAAATATGATGATGATGATGAAGGTCTGTTGAGCATTGTCTACGCGTGGTGCTCCATGCTGTACGCTATCCTGGCTTGCTTGATCCCCGTGCCCATCCTATCAGCTGGAAAGACTCGATTTTAGACATGGGGTAACTGAGGCTCAAAAAATAGCTTGCCTGAGGTCTCACGGGCAAGTAAAGGAGGAACTGTATTAGGAACCCAGATCTGTTATCTCTATCACATATGTAAGTCTCAGTTACACTCTGCGGTGCGTTTTTGTTCTCTGAATTGTTTTAAATATCAACGAGTGTTCAAGCATTAGAGCCCTGGTGGCGCAGTGGTTAAGAGCTTGGCTGTTAACCGAAAGGTCGGCAGTTTGAATCCACCATCCGCTCCTTGGAAACCCTTTGGGTCCGTTCTGCCCTGTCCTGTAGGGTGGCTGTGAGTCGGAATTGACTCGACGGCAACAAGTTTATTTTTTTTTTTTTTTATTTTTTTTTTAGTTTGGTTCAAGCATTAAAATTGTATAATGATGTTGATTTATCTGATTTGTGCTTTTTGAATAAGAAACTCTAGCCAAGTATAAGAGGGATGTTGGAAGTTGGGACTAAAACCCGAAGACAGAACAAACCCGTTGCCATCGAGTCGATTCTGACTCACAGGGAACCGATAGGACAGAGTAGAACTACCCCATAGGGTTTACAAGAAGCAACTGGTGGATTTGAACTCCTAACCATTTGGTTAGAAGCCATAGCTCGTAACCACTGTGCCACCAAGGCTCTAAGGCTGGGACTAGGGGCCCAGAATTCAGACTCTTCTCTGATGTTTAATCACAATTTCCTCAACCATAACTGAGCGCAGTAATTTCTGCCCTATCTTCACAGGGGCTGTTAAGTGGATTAAGTGAAATAATGTATGAGATAGCTTTAGGCGAATGGTGAAGTGTAAAGCATTACTATTATCATTACCATTATATTTCTTTGTGGATGGATGGAAATACGCCATGTGGGCTCTTTTCAGAAAGCTACTGAGAGACCCCTTCAAGTTCTCATCCTTAGTATGCCAGTTGTTTACAAAGATGTTCCCATTTAAGCTCGTTTAATTTTAACATGTGGACCAAATCTCACAGTTAACTTTCTACTTAGAGGTGTTTAATTCTACTAAAAGTTAGCTTCTTCAAAAAAACACCAGACACACTGGCCTGACAAGAGATTGGAGAAACCCCGAGAGTATCGCCCCCGACACCCTTTCAGCTCAGTGATGAAGTCATTCCCGAGGTTCACCCTTCAGCCAAAGATTAGACAGCCCCATAAAACAAAACGAGATTAAAGGCCCACACGAGCCCTGGGGCAAGGACTAGAAGGCAGGAGGAGACAGGAAAGCTGGTAATAGGGAGCCCGTGGTTGAGAAGGGAGAGTGTTGACGTGTTGTGGGGTGGTTAACCGATGTCATAAAACAATATGTGTACTAACTGTTTAATGAGACGGTAGTTTGTTCTGTAAACCTTCATCTAAAGTACAAAAAAAAAAAAAGTTAGCTTCTTAATGAGAGAATTTCACCATGACCTGGGTGTTACGTACTCAGAAGGCATCAGTGTTATTTAGTTTTGGTGGTACAATGGCACTTCGACTGTATGAGATGTGTATTGTGATGCATCCTGAAGTATGTAGGGGCAAAATGACATGATGTCTTGGGTTTGCGTTAAAATATTTCGGCAGAGAAAATTCTGGATAGGTAAATAAAGTTAGCAAAATCTTAAGTGGGGAATCTGGGGTCACTGTATTATACCCTCTGCCTTTGCGTAGGTTTGAAAATTTCCCTAATACATTTTTTCAATTATTTCTTTTACAGATGCAGATTTTCTTCTATAATCCAGATGACTTTGACAGCTTTCAAACTGCAATTTCTGAAAACAGAATAATCGGAGCCATGGCCGTATTTTTTCAAGTAAGTTAACAATGGCTGAAGTACTTCAACAGAGAGTTCTCTGAGTATTTTTTTTTTAATTCACCGATTTGTTCCATGTTTAATGAATGCATCTGTTTTCTTGTTCACACCTGTCTGAATGAAGGATATTTCATATTGTCTAATGTGTGATTTAAAATGTAAATAAGTATGTTTAGAAACATAATGAAAATTTTTGCATGAATTATTCTGATTTTATTGCTCCTTGACTGGCACACAGATTGACGAACACATTTATCATTTAAGTTCTTTGCCTCTGAAGCGTTGTCAGCAGATTCCTTCAGCATATTCAGAGGCTGATTAAAAAAAAGTAAAAAGGTGGTTTTCTTTGGAGCGACTTGAAAATTTAACGTTACTTGCAAGTAGATTAATAAATAACATCATAAGAAGTTTCCTGAATACAATCAAACTCTTTGAGGGACAGAGTAGCAGGGGTAGGGGTCTGGGGACCATGCTTTCAGGGACCATCTAGGTCAATTGGCATAACAAAGCTTATTAAGAAAATGTTCTGCATCCTACTTTGGTGAGTGGTGTCTCGGGTCCTAAAAGCTTGCAAGCAGCCATCTAAGATGCATCAATTGGTCCCAACCACCTGGAGTAAAGGACAATGAAGAACACCAAAGACCCAAGGAAAATATTATCCCAAGAGACAGAGAGGGCCGCAGAAACCAGAGACTTGATCAGCCTGAGACCAGAAGAACTAGATGGTGCCCGGCTACCACTAATGACCACCCTGACAGGGAACACAACAGAGAGTCCCAGATGAGCAGGAGAGAGGTGGGGTGCAGAACTCAAAGTCTTGTAAGAAGACCAGACTTAATGGTTTGACTGAGACTGGAGGAACCCTGGAAAGCATGGCCCCTGGATTCTCTATCAGCCCAGAACTAAAACAGTTTCTGAGGCCAGCTCTTCAGACAGGGATTGGACTGGACTGTGGGACATAAAGTGATACTCGTGAGGAGTGTGCCTCTTAGCTCAAGTAGATACAACAGACTAAATGGGCAGATTCTGTCTGGAGGTGAGATGGGAAGGCAGAGAGCGTTAGGAGCTGGTTGAATGGACATGGGGAATCAGGGGTGGAAAGGAGGAGTGTGCTGTCACAGTAAAGGGAGAGCAATTTGGTCACATAACAATGTATGTATAAATTTTTGTATGGAAGACTAACTTGAAATGTAAACTTCATTTAAACTACAACAATTTAAAAAAAAAAGTAAAAACAAAAAAATAAATATATATATATATATATAGCATCAGTCACTTCTCTAAAGAGACCCTCCCAAAAATCCCCATGGTAACTGAAGTTTGTATTGAGACCATTTTCACGTCGCTTATAAACTTTTTTTGTCTTTCTTGATGCATTCGTAACAATGAACGCCCATAGCCCCTGTGTTGATTCTGCACACAGAAGCCAATCCTTGTAACCCTCTATAGATACTGTGGGCCAGGCTATTTAATAGGTCAAATCAAGTTAAAGTAGCGAGTGAGTGCCAGGACTACATAGCCTAGAGACGTGCTGCTTTTTTGAGTGGAAAGTGACCCAAGCACTGGGTGTGTGACCTGTCTTTCAGTCTTAAAATTTGCCTAAACAACACAGTACACGATACTGGGGAAGCCAGCACAACTTGTACAAGGAAAGGTCATGGAAGCTCCATAGACACATCCAAACCCCTGAGAGACCGAATTGCTGGGCTGAGGGCTGTGGGGACCATGGTCTCTGGGAACATCTAGCTCAAATGGCATAACTTAGTTTATAAAGACAATGTTCTACATTCTGCCTTGGTGAGTAGCATCTGGGGCCTTAAAACCTTGTAAGCAGCCATCTAAGGTACTCCACTGGTCTCACCCCTACGGGAGCAAGGGATAATGAAAGAACAAGATACAAGGGAAAGATTAGCCCAGATGACTAACGGACCACAACTACCACAGCCTCCACAAGACTGAGTCCAGTACAACTAGATGGTGCCCTGCTACCACCACTGACTGCTCTGACTGGGATCACAACAGAGGGTCCGGACAGAGCTGGAGAAAAGTGTAGACCAAAATTCTAACTCACAAAAAAAGACCAGACTTACTGGCCTGACAGAGAGTGGAGAAGCCCTGAGAGTATGGCCCTCGGACACCCTTTTAGCTCAGTAATGAAGTCACTCCCAAAGTTTACTCTTCAGCCAAAAATTAGACAGGCCTATAAAACAAAACGAAACTAATGGGGCACAACAGTCAAGGACAAGAAGGCAGGAGGGGATAGGAAAGCTGGTAATAGGGAACTCAAGGTCGAGAAAGGAGAGTGTTGACATGTCGTGGAGTTGGCAACCAATGTCACAAAACAATATGTATACTAACTGTTTAATGAGAAAATACTTGTCCTGTAAACCTTCATCTAAAGTACAAGAAAAAAAAATTTGCTAAAAGACAGCATACAGGTGTCCTTTTACCATAGGGAATCATGTCAGAAAATTAAAGACATCAGAGCCTTTTCCAGCATAGGTGTTTAACATGTCCCTTTTCTGAAAAGCCCTTTGTTATTGGGATGGAGCCGTCCCTGTTTGGGGGATGTTAGTGTCAGTGCCTGTTTAATGGCCGCCAACATATGAGTCAGGATGACGTCCAGTGCCTTTTCCTCCCTCTTAACTGTTTTCCTTCTCCCGTCTGTTTTCCTGGACCTAGGCTCAAATGGGAGATTTTATGTTTGATAAAAAATTTGTTTGATTTTAAATTTGATAAGCCCTGGTGGTGCAGTGGTTGAAGTGCTTGGCTGCTAACCTAAAGGTCAGGGGTTTGAACCCACCAGCCACTCGGCAATCTGCTGTTGTAAAGATTTATAGCCTTGGAAATACTGTAAGGCAATTCTACTCTGTCCTGTAGGGTCGCTAGGAGTTGCAGTCCACTTAACTGGCAGCAGGTTTGGTTTTTTTGGATTTTCATATTTCATTCAATGTTTAGAAATGGTAAGGATGGTGGTCATGAGCCTTGGTTGTGGCTCTGGTTTTGGTTTTTCAACGGTGGGTCATGACCAGTTAGTAAGCCATGAAGTCATCCCGTTGGGTCCTCATCAGCGTTTTTTAAAATAATGAGCTAGAATAATATAGAAGAGAAAATTAGAAATGATCAGAGTGCATCACACATAGTAAAGGTAAGTATTTTGTACAACTTTTTTAGTTTATACACAGAAATACATACTGGGCACGCACTAGGTCGTGATATAAAGTGTACTTCCTACGGTGAGTCACGGTCAAATGTTTTGGAAGCTGAAGGTTTATACTACTCCTTGGCTTGATCTCCTCATTGTTTTCCCACATGCCTCTCCTCCCTGATTCCTTTCATGAACCTCCCTACACACAGTGTTTTAAAGCCTCATGCACTGGAGTCAAAAAGATTTGCTCTTCTCCTTGACAGCTGCATAATGGCGATCTAGTTAAACTTTTCAGTCTCTGTGTCCTTATCTGTGAAATGGGAGCTTATCAGTTTGCACATCATCAAGATTGTCGTAGGAATTAAATGAAGTCCCTCATACGGTTCCTAGCGGGGGACATTAGTAGTTCAGTGGTAGAATTTTGCCTTTCATGCAGGAGACCCGGATTCAATTCCCAGCCAAGGCACCTCATGCACAGTCCATCAGTGGAGACATCTGTGTGGTTATGATGCTGAACAAGTTTCAGCAGAGCTTACAGACTAAGGCAGACTAGGAAGAAAGGCCTGGCAATCTACTTCCAAAAATTAGCCAGTGAAAACCCTATAGATCACAATGGTCCAGTCTGCAACCCATCATGAAGCTGGCATAGGACCGGGCAACATTTTGTTCTTTTGTACGTGGGGTGGCCATGAGTCGGTGTCAGCTCAGTGGTGGCTAACGACAGCAGTTCCTGGTGCACAGGAGACACTTGGTAAATGCCAACTAATCCATATCTGTATCCATCCGTCTGTGTCTCTGGGCTTGTTCTTTTCACAAGCGGAAGTCTATTCTGGGCAGTGCCCTGTTGGCACGTTGCTTGGTTCTCTCTGGACCCCTTCTGGTCCTGGTCTGTTTGGTTTTGGCCATTAACCACCCTTGAAAACTCCCACTTACCTGGTTAATCCCTTGTTTTCTGCCATTGTCCTCTTAGCGCGCTGCTTTTTATGCAGCTGAGTGTGGACTCCTGCAGCCCTGCCCTCAATTTACCCTTGCCTCCTTCTCTGTCATGCCCACCCAACCCCAGCCCAACCAAGTCCTACTTCATAGGTCACCACTCTTAAAGGAAAATAAACTTTAAAAATGTGTTTATCTGTACTGGAAGGACTAGTTCGCAGCATGATCTACCCAACTGCTTTATATTTTTCCAGCTCTATAAACCCTTATTAAATATAAGACCAATTAGAGTTGTCGGCAAGAAAGACACAATGGCACGCAAACCAACAGAATGACTCAGTGTGAAATCTTGGTTTTGACTTTTCCATGTATTTCTAGGACAAAACTACTAGTTCACATACAAAGCAATTTGGCATGGATTTTCATCTGTTAAGTCTTTCTCTAAATTTTCGCTTGCTGTCCTGTAGACACAAAATAGAGGGCAGATAATATAAAACAACCGCATTTTATTTGGGTGGCAGCTGTGTTGAGCTGCTTCCTTTGTTTTCCTTATAAATTCATACTATACATTTATATGTGTGAGTTCACACTATATTGTGCATGGGGGGGTGTATTGTTACTTTAATTTGGCACGTAGTTAGAGCCCATATTTTGATATTTTTGTATTTTGAATGTTTTTGTAAGAATGTTGAATTTGGGAGCTTGGAAATTCTTCTCAGAATACTCAGAGAAATCATATTACATAGTAAATTTCCAAATTCAAACTCGACATTTCACATTTTGGTATTCAAGAACCATTTATCATCTCTTCAGTACTGATTCTGTGTCAGGAATGGTATTAGTTGCTCCATAAAAAATAATAAATGTGAATGGCTCCTGCCCCTGGGGCCTCATTGTCACAATCCCATGTGATGATGGCTAGAGAGGGGAGAGTAGAGAAAGTCCTCCCCTCGTAAGGAGGCTGGCTCTGACTTGGTGCTTATCTTAGGCTGGGTTCTCTAGAGAAGCAGAACCAGTGAAGCGTATAAATATATATGGAGAGAGATTTGTATCAAGAAAATGGCTCACTTGATTGTAGAGGCTGGAACGTCCTAAGTCCACGGGTCAGGATAGAGGCCTCTCCTGATTCTTGTAGCCGCAGGGGCTGGCAAACCCAAGATCAGCAGGTCAGACAGCAGGGCTGTCGTTCACAGGCTGCAAAGACCAATGAATCCCAAGATCAGCGGGCAAGATGGCAGGTAAGCTGCTAGCTCAAGTCTCAAGAGCCAGAGGTCAGATGAACAGCAGCCAGCTGCAGATTCAGAGTGAGCAAAAGCCTGCAAGCCTTACCAGAAATTCCACTTGTATTTGATGCAGGCCACACCCCCAAGGAAACTCCCTTTCAGCTCATTGGCTACTCACAGCAGATCCCATCATAGAGGTTATCACATTATATGAGATCTCATCATGGAGGTGATCACATCATCATATGACTGCCAAACTGCTAAGAATCATGGCCCAGCCAAGCTGACACAGCCTTAAGGATCACAGTGCTCATCAGTTCACATAGTCATTATCCAGAGTGACACAATGTCCATGACTCATGAGTGCATGTGTAGGCAAGGGTAAGTTCTGTGCAGATGTTGGTGGCCTTGAAGCTGACGTATCCTTATGTCTAATAATGTTCTTACGCTGTCAGTTTCTTGTTATCTCAGCTTGCCTTACCTTCATCATATTCCTCTTATTCCTAGTAACTTTGGCGCCCTTGATGCCTTTGCTGCAATTACATACAATGAAGTTCATGGTGTTTCTGAAGTAAGCACAGACACAGGGGGCACATGATGTACAAGGAACCGCATGTTGGCCTAGACTAAGGGTTGCCTGCAGATGGCTCTACTGTGGCTCACGAGATGATTTGTTGAATCACACAGTGTTCAGAATTCTTTCTGAGGTTAAATATGGAAGGTTCCATCTAAAGAGTCCTGATGATATGGCTCAGGGGTTCCCCATGGCGTTAATCAAAATACGAGTAAGTGGTTGGCTGTCTATCTGGGACGTGCACCCCCATTCCACCACAGTATCCAACCAGTCTTCTTCATGCATTCGTGTTAGTGCAATCTTAAGACCATGATCCCTGCCCTGGTCCTCAAGAACTTTGAGTGGCAGCTGATGTCTTTTGGTTCCAGACAGAGTAAGGGGTCTTTTCTGAGGAGTAATTGCGTTAATGTCTATGAAAGTTACAGAGCTGAAAGGTCGTGAGCCAGGTGTCCCCCTGTGTAGGCACCAGTGAGGGAAGGAAGGACCACCTTCATGCATGGAAGACAGTGGTCAGAGCAGCCGTGTGTGGTTGTGCGCGTTTGGTCCACGCAGCTCTAGAAGGTACGTTCACTTCCTAGCCACTGGGGGGTGGGATATTTATTACAGCTTCCAACCCACGGGAGTCATGTGTCTAGAGGGAAAAAACCAAACCTGTTGCCATCGAGTCAATTGCGACTCACAGCGACCCTATAGGACAGAGTAGGACTTCCCCACAGGGTTTCCAAAGAGTGGCTAGTAGATTCGAACTGCTGGCCTTTTTGGTTAGCAGCCGTGCTCTTAACACTGCGCCACCATGGCTCTGTTTAGAGGAAGGTGTACCTTTTTCTAGTTAACACAAATCACCTGTGGACTAGCAGCCCTCCGGGAAGTATAGGGGAAAGGCCAGAGGGAGGTTTGATTTTAAAGGTTTGTTTTTTTTTTTATAATAAATTTAAAATAAGAAATTGGCAAGGGGTGTGGGAATTCATTGTTAAACCACTAAGGAGAATAGACTACATACTTACGCAGAGGCAAAAATTGAAATAATTAATTTTTTTGTTGGTTGAAGTAGAACCTCTCCTATTCTTTACTGTTAGTCTGATTGGAATTCCTGTAAAATTTAAAATCTAAAAAGTCATTAAAATGTTCTTCTTAAATTTCTATTGTTCTGATAACACCCTACATTGATAATCTGTTTAAACAATAAATGTGAACAGTCAGGTGTACATAAAATCTGAAATGGTGGGAGGATACTTTGCTTGTAAAACAATTCACAAAAAGATTTAGTTGGCTCTGATTTAAGTTTATGAAGTAGAGGTAGAGAGTACCCAGTACTCAGAATGATCTCACCTTAGACGGACATGTCTTAGTCCAAGAATCTCCTATCATCACCCGCTGAATTCGGTTCTAACTTTTTTTTTCCTTGCTTAAAATCTGTTTCTTCACTAATCTTCATTTATCACTTTCTACCATTTTCTTACCAAGGTTGATGTACTTTCTAACCATGTAAAGACCTTAGTGGATTTCAGTCTGATGCTCATAGAAGTTTGGTCTCCCCATTTTTTTTTTTTTTTAATTGTACTTCAGGTGAAGGCTTACAGAACAAATAGTTTCTCATGAAACAGAAGTACACATGTTGTTTTATGACATTGGTTAACAACCCCACAAACTATCAACCCTCTAACTTCTCAACCTTTTTTTTTGTTCTTTTTTTTTTTTTTTGGTGAAAATACACATAGCCAAAGATAGACCATTTCAAAAATTTCTACATGCACAGTTCAGTGACATTGACTACGCTCTTCAAATTGTGCTGTTATTCTCACTTAAGATGAAGACTTACAGAACAAAATAGTTTCTCATTTAACAGTTACTACAAATGTTGCCCTATGACAACAGTTAACAATCTCACAACACATCAACAATATCCTTACTCAACCTTGGGTTCCCTATCACCAGCTTCCTTGTCCCCTTCTGCCTTCTGGCCCTTGTCATTGAACTCCTGTACCTCGTTAGTCTCATTTGGTTATACGGGGCTGTCCACTCCCAGGCTGAACAGTGAACCTCGGAGGTAACTTCTCCACTGAGCTAAAAGGGTGTCTGGGGGCCATACTCTCCGGGTTTCTCCAGTCTCCTTTAGGCCAGTAAATCTGGTCTTTTTTGTGTGAGTCAGAATTATGCTCTACATCCTTCTCCAGCTCTGTCCAGAACCCTCTGTTGTGATCCTGGTCAGAGCAGTCAGTGGTGGTAGCCGGGCACCATCTAGATGTACTGGACTCAGTCCGGTGGTGGTCTCCCCATCTCATGGGTTGGATTATTGTTTTTCATGAAGCACATCATTATCTTTCGGATTACAATTTTGGAGGGGACCATCCCATTCCTTTCAGTAGCCAGATGTCATTGTCATTTGAATGCCTTAAATTTTATTCATATTTCATTGATTCTGTTGACCTGTGAAACTGTGGATGGCGTGATTCTTTAAGTCTCTACATTTAGAAACTTTCTCACATGACATTTTTTCTGTCTTCTTTGTAACACCATTTTTGGTGCAGTCACTTCTGAATCTGCACCAGACACAAATCCATAAAATTTTTATCATGTCTGTATCCTTAAGCCCACTCAATGGATATATTTCTTGTGCATTTAAGAATAAATACATTGAGTCCTGATTTATTTATAGATTGTCTTAAAGTATTTCTTTTTGGCAACCTACCTTCAACAACTCTATTGACACGTCTTCATTTACATGCTGGCAATACACCTTTCATTCAGAGTTGAGCCCTTTTGTGTCAGTGTGATTTATATCTGTTTAAAAGTCTTCCCAGAATCTGAGCACAGTCATTTGATTTTCCCTAAGGCCTGTAGTTCAGTCATTTGCCCCTTTTCGTTTCTGCCATTATTTCACGGTTGAAAGGAAACTTCAAAACTCAAATGTTTCGCAAGTTGCTAACCCATTGTTTATATCATGTCAGTGCTACAGACTGCTTAATTATTTTTCTCCATCTGGAGAGGCTTAGTAATTAAATGAAATGGCAGCACCTGGGATTATTTATAGACATTGAGAAGGCAGAAGGCGTTCTCGATGACTCATCCATCCAGGCTGGCTGGGAAGCCTTTTTCTCCACTTCCCTGCTTTTCACCTTCCCTCCCCGCACAGCAGAGGTAGAAGTGATTCGTCCTTCCTTTAACCCCGGTCACGCTTAGCATTCCATCGGGTCTCCATCTGTTACTTTACTTACTTCCTCCTGTCTTTATGCCGTGCACTCACTGAGGACCGGGAGTCTTACTCATCGTTGAGTTTCTTACAAGAGGCTTGATTGTGCAAATACTTAGCTGAATTCAGTAGAAACTTAGTTGGCCTCTGTAGTGTTAATGGAACCCTGGTGGCACAGTGTTAAGAGCTTGGCTGCTCACCAAAAGGTTGGCAGTTCAGATCCACCAGCCACTCCTTGGAAATCCTGTGGAGCGGTTATACTCTGTCCTATAGGGACGCTAGGAGTTGAAATCAACTTGATGGCAATGAGTTTGGTATGATTTGGTTTTAGGATAGTGTTGATAGAGGAGCCCTGTTGGTGCAGTGGTTAAGCTCCTGGCTGCTAACCAAAAGGTCAGTAGTTGGAACCCACCAGCGCCTCTTCAGGAGAAAGACTTGACAGTCGGCTTCCAAAAAGATTTACATCCTTGGAAACCTCACGGGGCGTTCTACTTTGTCCTACATGGTTGTTATGAGTCAGAATCAACATGGCAGCGATGGGTTTGGTTTTTTTGGTTGGTATAGTGTTGACTGGAAAGAGAAGCCTGATAGCACATCAGCTAAGGAATATAGAAACAGATTCTATAAGTAGTAGAACCTGAGAATATTAGAATTTAAACTCCTCGGAGTTGAAGTCCTTGTCTTGTTCTTCTGTTTGTATCCCATCCACCCACCTTTCCCTGGCCCTCACCTCAGTGCCTTGCCTTTAACTGTTGGTCAGTAAATACATAGAGTAGGATTGAATTAAGGGACAACTGTGGCAGGGTGGGGCGGAGGGGGGTCCTACTACACCATTAGTGATTTGGGTTTTGGTAAAGCGTATGTCTAGGTGACTATGTAAAAAACATGTCAGAGGCATAAGACTCTTACAGTGGGTCCGTTAGTTGTCATGCAGTTGTTGCAAACATAAAAAGAACACTGAACATGAGGATTGTGATCTGCTTACTGACTGAGTAACCCTCCGACCTGGTGCCCCATTGGATCTACCATGCCTTTAAAGAGATGGATCTCTGGGACTGGTGATGGAAAACATTAGGGTTTTGAAAAACCTTACGTAGTAGTATATTCAGAGACCATAAAGAGCTATTTAGTGCCTAGAATATCTGGATATGTCTGTGTCTCAGCATGCTTTTATAAAGTTTCCCACCAAAATGGTTTTATCTCAGTAGACAACGAGGGTTGTTGGGGTTATTTTGCTGTTTTTCTTTGTTGCTTGCTTCTGGCTGTTTTCTTGGCATGCTTCCTTCGCAGGAGCTCTCTGTGATAGTCGATGGGTTAGTTTCTGTGTTTCAGTCCGTCTGTATGGATGTTTCTTTGCTTTTTTTCTTGCTCTTGATTGATACTCGTTACATGTCTGTTTTCCTTCCTCTTCCTCACTTTTCTCCTCATTTATTTATTCATTCACGCACTCAGTTGCTAACGTGCTCATTCAACTATATTTATTAAGCAACTTCTCTGTGCCATCTTCCATGAAAATTGCAAAGATATCCTCAGAACTGCATCCTGCCTTCAGAGCAGGGGGGGAACCATAGGTTTTGAAAAAGGTTGGCCTTTGGATTCTTTCTCTAAGCAGAGCATGGTTTTGTCATTGGGAGATAGGAGAGGAAGGCTCAGGTCAGGCAGATACATCATCAAGATTAAAATCCAGAAGTTATCTTTCATGTATAATTCCCAAATGATAAATAGTTCATTTTGAGAGTATGGAGTTCCTAGTTGGGAATTTAAGAATTGGACTCTCCCTTCTCCATTTCTATTCCTTCTTCCCTTCATCAACAAAGCAAAACACTGCTTAGAAAGCATAAATGACCCCTTTTTATTCATAGTGACCTAAATTTGTTTTTATTTTTGAATCATCTCTGAGCAGTCTGTATTTTTTGTTTTTGTTTGTTTGATTTGGGTTTGTTGTTTGTTTGTTTGTTTTTTGCAGGTAATAGAGAATAAAATTTCTATCATTGCTATAAATAGGTTTAATTTTTGTTGTTGTTTGTTTTTGGCTTGTTCTGATGGCAGAGTGTGAAACTAGGCCTTGTTACTCCATTATGGAAGACAAAAAGGGAGAAGTTAGTAGTTTTACCCCATCAAAAACTCCCAAAAAAAAAAAAAAAGCAACGGTATTTGGCTCCAAGAACATGTTAGTATGTGTCAGGGACTGGTGGTGGGCTGTTTACAAATTCCTTTTTCCTCGGGTTTGCAGAATAATTGCAGGAAACTAATATGATTCTTAATTTCTTCCTTTCCAGTTACTGCTGTTTGAATATCCTCCTTCTCACATTTTCCACATCCTTGGTTTTATCCGGTTATAAGTTCAATTCTTTCACTGCATCACCTAGCAATGCAATTTTAGAATGTTTTGGATTGATGAAGAAGATTTTTTTATACACACACAAAAATTAAAATACATATGTTCCAATTAAACTATTTTAACCGCTAATTGATTTGTCAGGACTTACCATTAAGCAAAGACCACAGTCATTTTTAACGTTCAGATGCAATTTTGGAATAGGTTTGTGGATGTACAACATTGAATTTATAGCCTATCTGTGTTTTCAGTACGGCTCCTGTCTGCAAATGGCCTGTAATTCAAATTTCCTCTTAGTGGACATTAACAGAGGGCTATTTAATTATTGGTGAAGCATTACATAATTAAGAGACTTTGAGGTCTTTGAATGTGTCCAGGTGAAAATCCTTTGTAATTAAATCATTGCGCTTCAAGGACAGTTACTAAGAACTTTGCTTTTGTGCGTCACTGAATGATAGTTTTAGAACTGGTTTGGCCTTTGCAGGCAGTCCTCGGCTTAGGAACATCTGACTGAGGGACAGCTCACACTTGCCCTTTAATGTTATGTAAATCTGCCCTCACTTTGGAAGGACTGAACCAACCCCTACCCACAACAAGTTCTTCATCACAGTCACCTTCCCTTGCAGCTTTTAAATCATTGAAAAGTCTTCCAGCCTCTTCTTGCACTAACCAAAAAAAAACCAAACCCGTTGCCGTCCAGTCAATTCCACTAAAGTAAGGCTAATAAGAACTGTAAGTACCTGTCCCATTGTACCTATAAGTTTGACTTGAAGACTTTTAAGACAGTTAGGAACGGATCTCCTGCGTTACCCGGGGATTGCCTATAGGTCTAATATAAGTCATAGAATCTGATTGTCATTGACTTCATAAAAGATCTTTGGATCTCTATAGTGATCCCCCCTAAAATGACAGATGGGGGCCTGCCTCTCTGAGGGGTTGCGTGGCTGACCATGGTCCCATATCTGTTTGGAATCTGCCAAGCTAACAATGTGAGTTTTGTGATGCCCAAGCCAGTTGTTACATTTTTCCTAGCTTTGGTCTCCCTGCGGTGTGATCTAATAGGATGCCTTAGCTGATTAGACCCCTTGGGAGGACTCCACCCATAAAACACACTGCATCCTAACTCTCCTCACCGCCACCACCCTCCACCCAATTCCCAGTTGGAAAAACTGCTTCTAAATGGAGTATAGAGTCTAATTAGAAACGTTAAGATTTACCGAGGACTTTGTGTAAGATGCTAGAATGTGTCCACTACACATTATCTTATTTAATCTTCACTGGGACCCCTCAAGGTAGTTATTGCTATCGCCATTTTACAGATGTGGAAGCTGAGACGTGGAGACTTTTTCAGTGTAAATCACCCGAAATTACACAGGCCACTAAATGATGGAACCAGTATTTTACTAGCAACAGTGTGTCTCCAGAGTCTCTGCAGTTAATGGAGAACTGAATCCAAAGAGTTGCATTTTTTTTTTTTTTTAATTTTTGCTGAAAAAGGTAGAGAAAGAAGTGCGTATAATTGGTCCCAGTGTTTTCATGTGTATATAGGGGCTTTGGCACCTCTATTAATTTTGCTGGTGCCTGAAAAGTTTTTTTATTGTAACTTACAATTGTGTTCTTGTGTTTTTGTTCGTTTTGCCTGTGGATAAAACCTTTAATGCTATTCTAAATTCTCTCAGGCCCTGTGCCTGTAATTGTTTTATGCATGTGATGACAGCTTTTTTCTTTAGCTTCCTCTCTTTCATTGAAAGGCTATAAAGAGTCTAGAATGAGTGGTGCGGATAGATAAGAATAGTGTGTGTGAGCAGGTAAAGATTTGAACATTTATTAACTTTTTTATGCCAGTGATTCTCAACCTAAGAGAGAGGATGATTTCATCCCTCTAGAGGGACATGTGGGCCATGTCTAGAGACATTTTTACTTGTAACAACTGGGTCAAGGTTGTTGCTAGCTCTAGAGGGTGGAGGCTAGGGTTGCTGCTAAATAGCCTACAATGCACGAGACCCACCCATCCCCCAACGCCAGCAAAGAGTTATCCAGCCCAGAATGTCGTGGCAAGGCTTTATGATTATCAACGAAGTGATTTGAAGACACCAGATTGTTTTAATCTCTGTGGATGGGGACAGCAAAGGTTATTTGGGTTATTTTGTGGGCTGATGGCCCTAGGAATAACTAATAAATCCTAGTGAGGCATAAAAAATTTACATGCCAAAATATTCAAATCTGCCATGTTTCTAGACATTCTAGGTTCACCTTGGCCCCCTTACATTAGAGAGCCCACGTGAATATTGATTCCCAGCCAGTGCAATGATTTATGAAACCAGCACCAAATTATAGAACACTTGCTTAAACACAAGAAAAGTAAACAAAGGTAAACCCTATAGGACAGAGTAGAACTGCTCCAGAGGATTTCCAAGGAGCAGCTGGTGGATTCGAAATGCCGACATTTTGGTTAGCAGCCATAGCTCTTAACCTCTATACCACCATGTGCAAATGCCTTTGAACGCCAAAGGTGAGAGCTGATTTGAAAAACTCAGAATCAGTGCGACTCCCTTGTGAAGCTTGTAGGAGAATCTCCCTCCACAAATCATAGCACTCATTTACACTGTTCCCACCGTGTTATAGAAGTATATTCCCACAGCAAGTTTGAAAGCTTTTAATGCTAGTTCATTTCAGAGATTCGTTACTGTATCTTTTGAAATCTTTTTACTATCTGGCCATGTAGGCATTGCCCCCGAGAATCACTAACTTTTTCATATGAACCCCTGAAACTACTCACCCTGCAATACTGCTATGTAGAGTTGCCCATATGAGAAGTAGCTTCCTCTTCTCTTTTGACTTTGTATCTAGGGTTTACATTGAAAGCGCTGTCTGGTTTCTTTGTCCACAACATCTTAATAATGCATAGCGTCTGAACCCATCTGAAGGTCACAGCTTTGTGTTTCTCAGTTTTGTTCTGAACGATGCCTGCCTGTCTCTTGAGCATCCCCATGGCCCACACCCACAAAGCAGACGTCATATGCTCCATACAGATTGTATTTTAACAGAGCAGTTTACATGGATCTTTCAGGTAAAAGATTGGTGAAAATCCATTCATCCATTTTTACATGATGTAATCGACTTCAGCTCACTTACTTTGCACACGTCATCAGGAAAGACCAACCGCTAGAAAAGGACATCATATTTAATAAAGTCAGTGAAAATGAAGAAAATGAGATGGAATGACACAATCACCACAGCAATGAACTCAGATATACCAACCATCACAAAGATGGTACAGGACCGAGTAGTTTTGTTCTGTTATACGTGAGGTCGCCTTGAGTCAGAGCTAGCTCCATAGCGACTATAACAACAACAGCAAAGTAGGAAGAAATTTAAATTTGCTTACCTATGTGGAACTTTTTATGATTTTCCCGGTATCCTCCTTTTTCTGTAAGACCTTGTTCTTGCTAGCACTGTTTTGCCAACAGTGATATTTTTTAAGAATGCGACTCTTGTGGTTTGTGAGGGATTAGGAGACAGAGACCATTGGGAGTACTTCCATCATAGAAATGTCTGATTCTTCCTACCTTTTAACTCAAACAGATAAGCATCTAAATGTGATACAGCAAAAGGCACAGAAGTTGGCGCTCACATCATTTCGTTATTATGGCTGCACAGGTGTCTTTCAAGAAAATCATTAGCGTTGAATCCTCCTGTTGTGAGTTTCCTGTGAGCTGTGAAACATACATTGACTCACCCAGACACATTTTTATAGCAGGTTCTGTTTTCCTTAGCCCTTGGTGTCCTCTGAATATGTATTAAGTTTACACACACACACACACACACACACACACACACACACACACACACACACACACACACACACACACACACACACACACACACACACACACACACACACACACACACGTATATATACACACACATCGCAAACTCCTAGGTAGCTGTAAGTAAAATAATACGGTAGAACTAATTTAGATCTTGCTGATTTGGAATTTCGGTTTGTCCAAAGTGGAGGTAATCTAGGACTTACTTTTGCATTTTAAGAAAATATTAATTAGGCATCTCAAAGGAATGAGGGGAGGGTGCTTAATTGTTATATATTAACTGATATTATCAAGCTTTTTTATGTACGATTTGTTTGGGATCAGTCCCTTAGTTATTACGGAGGACTCTTAACACGTTCATACAAGTAGCGGTTTGGTGAGGGGTGCTCCTAAAATCACAATACAAGGATAGAGAGTTTTTTTGGTTTGTACCACATATAATGAGCTAAAAATATTTGTCCCTGAAAAGATACCCAGTTCTGGCTCCCTGATAATTAGCTCTATGGACTACTCCATCTGAATTACCAAGGTCTTTCTCACCTTTCTGCAGACGTTGTTTTCCCTGGTAGCTTGCCACCCTTGAACTCCATTCTAATGAGGTTTCAGTGAATTATTTCTACTTTTAGACACTCTCCAAAGGTGGCTGCCAGGCACTAGTTTTGTTTTTTTTTTAACTGAACCTATTATAGGTTTTAGCACCAGATGCCTCAGAAATGCAAGCAACTAGCATAAAGCAATTCCTAAACTTGTTCAAGAAAGGAAGTTAATTTTAGCATCACGTCTGAACTTGGTAGTCCAACGACCCTCTTTTTTTTTTTTTTTTAATGGCAATTAGCCTAAAGCTTTGTTGGTTCCTCTCTGTTTTATATTTTACAGGTGGAAGGTATCTTCATCCCACCAAAACAGTTCAGGAAGGTAAAATTCCAAGTCTTCTGGAAAGAGACTCGGTTTCCAATTCTTTTTCTATAAGCAATGATGACAGTCGGTGGTATTTATGGACTCTCATTGCGTGTGAGGTCCTCTGCCCATCTGCCATGCATTCGACATACATTATCTTATTTAATGCTCATAACGGCCCTCTGAGAAGGAGATTCTGATTCCGGAACCTTTCCCAGATGCAAAGAGTCACCTTTGATTACGGAAATCAATGTCTAGGAAAGCATTTGGGAAGGATTGGGGTTTTGGAGTGATAAGCTCTGTGCTAAAATTCACTTACTGGCTGGTTCTGTTGGATAAATCTGTTTAACACCTCTCTGCCTTAAGATCTTTGTCCACCAGTGTAGCAGGAGCAGGGGTCTGGGGACCATGGTTTCAGGAGACACCTACGTCCATTGGCATAACAGTTTATTAAGAAAATATTCAACATCCCACTTTGGTGAGTGGTGTCTAGGGTCTTAAAAGCTCATAAATAGCTATCTAAGATGCATCAGTTGGTCCCAACCCACCTGGAGCAAAGGTGAATGAAGAACACCAAAGACACAAGGAAAATATTCACTCAGGAGACAAAAGGGGCCACATAAACCAGAGACTGCATCAGCCTGAGACCAGAAGAACTAGATGGTGGCCCGGCTACCACCAATGACCACCCTGACAGGGAACACAACAGAGGGTCCCTGATGGCACAGGAGAAAAGTGGGGTGCGTAACTCAAATTCTAGTAAAAAGACAAGACTTAATGGTCTGACTGAGACTGGAGGAACCCGAGAAGACATGGCCCTGCGGACTCTCTGTTAACCCAGAACTAAAACCATTCCCAGAGCCAACTCTTCAGACAAAGAACAGAGGGGACTATAAGACATAAAATGATATTCGTGAAGAGTGTAGTTCTTAGTTCAAGTAGATACATGAGACTAACTAAATGGGCAGCTCGTGTCTGGAGGCCAGATGAGAAGGCAGAAAGGGATAGGAGCTAGTTGAATGGACACGGGAAATCTGGGGTAGAAAGGAGGAATGTATGGTCACATTATAGGGATAGCAACTAGGGTCACATAACAATGTGTGTGTAAATGTTTGTATGAGAAACTAACTTGAGCTGTAAACTTTTACCTAAAGAACAATTAAAAAAAGAAAAGAAAAAAGATCTTTGTCCACAAAATAGAAATGTTGATATCTGATTGGTTTCTTGGGAAGCTCATATGAGATATTATATATTAAATCACTATAAAAAAATACAACTATTAGTCTCTTCTCTAAAGCAAAAGAGAAAGAAAGAAACCAAAGACTCGGAATAAATTAACCCACAGGACTAACAGTCTACCCAGACCACAGCCTCGTCTACTCTGAGACCAGAAGAACTAGATGGCACCTGGTTACCACTAAAGACCATTCTGATTAGGACCACAATCATGAATCCTGATAGAATGCGAGAAAAATGTGGAAAAGAACTCAAATTCTTAAAAAGTCCAGACTTACTGGATTGGTTGAGACTAGAGAACTCGCTGAGACTGTTGCCCTGAGATACTACTTAAACTTTGAACTGAAACTACCCCCTGAAGTCACCTTTTAGCTAAATAACAGAATGGCTCGTTAAATAAAGAGTATTACCCCTGTGAGACCGAATGGTCAGCAGTTGCTCTGAAGCAAAGATGAAAAGGTAAGGGGGCAGGGAAACCAGGGTGCTGAAATCAAAGCATCGAGAACAGAATTAACGAGAATGTTGACACATTGCAAGAAATGGAATCAATGTCACGGAACAATTTGTGTAGTAATCGTTAAACGGGAACCTAATTTACTATGTCAAATTTCACTGAAAACACAGCGAAATATTACTTTAATAAAAAAATTACTATGAAGACTTCAAATCACACTATAAAACTGTTAAAATAATATTTTTAATGATGATGATGGTTAGTAACGCTGTTGTTGTCAGTTGCTATAAAGTTGATTCCAACTCATAACAACCCTATATGACAACGTAGAACTGCCCCCACGGGGTTTCCTAGGTTGTAATCTTTACAGGAGCAGATTGCCAGGTCTTTTCTCCCTGCGGGGCTGCTGGTGGGTTCGAACCGCCAACCTTTCAGTTAACACCTGAGCGCTTAACCATTGCTCCACCAGGGCTCCTAATTAGTGATGACTAGGATTGAAATGCCAAAATGCTTTGCATGATTACTTCCCCAAATCCTGAAGTCTGGCCCAGAATATACACATTTAAATAAACATGTTGCTTTTAGTGTGTCAAATACATGCCTCCTTCCAGCCGACTTCCATTTCGGTGGAAGATGCTTCAGTTCTCTGATTGCTTGGCTGGGAGACAAGGTTCTGAAGTGGTTGTTACTGGTGCTGTAACTCAGTAATTCAGGAGGAGGTAACCAATTTCATATTTCCTCAAGGAGCATCTATATGTCTCTCTCACCACTTTAAAGAGGAGCTAAAGTAATTACCATATTTTTATGCAAATAACACACGTTATATGTTTTTTGCCAACTGCACCCCGTCCCAGGTATTTTTGTAAGGTGCTATCCTAATTTTTTAAAACAACATGTAAAAAAATTAACATAGCATGCTTATGAAAATACCTGGCGGGGCACAGTTGGCAAAAAAAAGAACATACATGTTATTTGTGTAAGAATACGGTAGTTGTAACACCTTGGATGGTGAAATAGTTATTTAGTTCACGCAGCTGGCTGGCCAGGAGCAACAAGGAATACACCGACCTGGCCCCACATGCCTGCAGATAGTGGTGAGGCCATTTGGAATCGAAGCACCCAGTCTGTTTGTCCCCAGCCCCCAAGGAACTGCTTCATGCCCACTGGTGAGTTTCTCTCCAGTGTCATTGTTGCAGACCAGGCAGCCTTTGTGTGACCTTATATGTGCTGGAGGTGTACCCTCTTGATGAAATCTCCTTATCGGTGTCCACTTAGAGGCACTAGAGGATGTCAACATTGGAGATTTTAAAGACTTAAGGAAAAAAAAAAAAACCAAATGCGTTTGCACTGAGTTAGTCCTGACTCATGGCAACCCAGTGTGTTATAGAATAAAACTTCTCCGTCTTGGCTGTGATCTTTGTGGAAGCAGATCACCAGGGCTTTCTTACATGGTGCCACTGAATAGGTTCAAGCTGCCAAGTATCAGGTTAGTAGTTGAGCACTAACCTTCTGCACCACTGGGGATCTTTTTTAAAGACTAGGGCATGTGAATTATTGTCTGTTTTGGTGATTAATTTGATTAGTCTCGGTGCTCGATGTGGGCAGAAGGTGGGGCTTGTGAGTGGGAGATGCGTTCAGCAGTTTTGACTCTGTGTTCCTCCTGTGTAAAGGAATGAGGTCATCTCTCCCTCCTCTCTCATGTCCCTTCTCTTGCCTTCTTTCTTTGCAAAGTTGTGGAGTCACTGTGGTTTCCCAGGGACAGTGCTCAGCACCAGCACTATGTTCAGAAAATGGAATAAGACATGGTCCGTGTTGTCATGGAGCTTGATCCCCCCTCCCCATCCCCAACGCACACGTACACTTACACACGCATACGCATACATGCAGACACACATTCTCCCCCCCACACACACACACTCACACCCACACACACTCACCTGTAACCTCCTTAAAACAAGGACCTTGACTGATTCTATTTAATATTCTCAATACCTATCCCGGAGATAGATAGTAAATGAAAAATGAGAGAGATTACTTGCGAGTTATCTAGATGAAGGTAACAGACTCGTGATCCTAGATTCGGATTGCTTGATTAAATCTCAGTTCTGCCCATCAGTAGTGATGAAATTAAGTCAAGTTCACTTTAACCTTCCTCAGTTTCCTCATCTGGTAAATGGGGCCAGTGATAATAGAACTACCTCAGGTAGTTATGAGGTTTGTATGCGTTAGTACAGGGGAAGTACCTGCTATGTAGTAAGTGCTCAGGAAATGTTAGCTCGCGCTGTAAACAGTGGTATGTATTATCATCTGTGCAGGGATAAAAATTAGTTGCAGGAGAAAGAGTGATAAACCTTCCAGCCAGGAAGGAAGGCAGTATTGTGGGAGAGAGAGGAAAGGCATTGTCACCTGAACAGGGTTTACAACAGGCTGTCTAGGATATTTTATTTTCCTCTCCAAACCAGTGGCTGAGGGGGTGTGGATCAGTGACCCTTCACTGGGGCTGCACGTTGGGATCGCTGAGTGAGCTTTAAATAATGCAGATGCTTGGGATTCACCCCACTGCCGCCAGGTTCAGGGAGGTCCCGGAGGTGGCCTGAGCCTTACTCGTTTTAACAGCTTCTCAAGGAATTCTAAAGTGCACAGCTTGAAGAATGTAATCAGTGTCACAGAACTGCACACCCAGAAATGGTTGAATTGGTGTATATTCTGCTGTGTATATTCTCAACAACGACAACAAAATAAAGTACCAAAAAACATTTAAAAATAAAGTGTAGCCCAGGTTTTGAACAATGAACATAACCAGTGACGCTGTGCGTGACAGCGCCTGTGGGTACCCCCGCCGCTGTCCGCCACCCCAGCTGCTGCCGGCCCTCTGCTTGGCCAGTTGATGATGAACTTAAGCCTTACCCTGTGGTTTCCTCGTTTTCCTGAGAGCGTGTTCTCGGCTACTGTGACCCCGAGGGTCCCTCCCTCCGCTTCTAGAGTAACGCCAGTCCAGCTGGAGTCTGTCCTTGTTTGCAGTGAACGGTGGCAGGAAGCCTGGTGACAGGACATTCCCTTGTCTCTTGGTGACCGCGCCTTGGTTTATTATCAAAAGTAGTAATAATCTCATCGCTTCTCGGCCTTTTGGCTAAAATCAAGTGTACAAGTAGTAATAATCTCATAGGTGTTAACCCGTTGCCGTCGAGTGGATTCTGACTCAAATAGCGACCATATAGGACAGAGTAGAACTGCCCCATAGGGTTTCTAAGGAGCATCTGATGGATTTGAACTGCCAACCTTTTGATTAGCTGCCAGGCTCTTGACCACTGCGCCACCAGGGCTCCCTCATAGTCTAATCGTTGGCCCCGCCTCCTAGCTGACAAGCTGAGCCAGAAGAGAGTCAAGTGTGAGATTTGTTGTTGATAAGGCAGATTGAAACACATGGTTGGGAGCAGAGGCTGTCACAAGTTTCGGGCCTTTCCTTCTTGGCTCATTGACCCAGGGCCAAGGGACAAGCTAGAACCACAGTCTAGTCTTAGCTCCCTGGGTCAGCTGGAAGCAAGAGCACCTCTCTGACTTGGGTGTGGCCAGGGAACTGGAAACCAGCTCCAGAGAAAGGGCTGCACCTGCTTTTCCTTAGAGTGGCCCATGGTGAGGCAGACCTCCCCCTGCCCTGGCAAGGGGCTGGTGGAGGGGAGCAGAAGGTTAGAGGAAGAGAGAGCGCTTCTTCCCCAGCACTTCAGAATAAATGAGTGTTGGTGCAGATTCCCACTTTTGGTGAGTCCAGGGGGGAATGGAGGAGAGGAAGAGCAGATGTCTGTCCCCTCCTCGTCCTGTTGGGTTACTATTAAGGAGGAGAATTTTATGTTCTACGTGGCAGATCACATCCACTATCTCCTTTGATGCCTGAAAGTCGTTGGGGAACTCCTAGCCTCACTTGGGAAATGAGGGAGCTGAGGATCAGAGGTATGCAAGGATTTGTACCGTCACACAACTAGGACGTAGCAGGATTTGAACTCATGTCTTTCTTACTCTGGAGGCACCTCCTCTCTTCTCAACCTCAATATTATGCTGTTTCCAAAAACAAAAACAACCGTTGCTGTGGAGTCAGTTCCACCTCCCGGCAACCCCCTGCGTCGCCGAGTAGAACTGTTCCGTAGGATTTCCTTGGCCGTTGTCTTTACGGCAGCAGATCACCAGGCCTTTCTCCTGCAGCACCACTGGGTGGGTTTGAACGTCCAACCTTTAGGTTAGTGGTCGAGCGCAAACCATTTGCACCACTGACTGTCCTGTGAATCCCACAGCCCCCTTTTTCTCAGGAATGTGGACCTGAGTCTGGACTTCCTGATCACCCCTTGGGATGGATCCCTAGGAACAACATTCTTTATTGGGAAAACTTCTTTTTCCAACCAGTTCTCCTGCCAGGAGCTCTCTTTTGAAGTTTGGATGGTGCCAAGGTTATCCAGAGGAGCCCTGGTGGTGCAGTGGTCAAGCACGCAGCTGCTAACTGTGAAAGGTCAGTGATTCAAACCCACCAGCCACTCTGTGGGAGAAAGATGTGGCAGTGTGCTTCCGTAAAGATTTACCGCCTTGGAAACCCTGTGGGGCAGTTTTGCCCTGTCACGTGGAGTTGCTGTAAGTCCGAGTCGACTTGACGGCACCTAACGACAACAGCAAGGTTATGAGAGCTTTGTATTTTCCACTAGCCTGCCTCCCAAGCACAGGATGGTAATTGGCTGCCTGTGGAACCTAGCTCCAAGCTCATAAAAATTCAGTTTTGGTTGTTGCCACGCAGCTCCCCTAGTCCTGTTGCTTCAGTGGAAGATGTTGGATGGCCTATACAAGGACGTTCCAGGCACTGGCAGCACCTGCTGCTGAGCTCAGTGCCTGGAGCCAGGCCTCCCCCAGCCCAACATGCCCACTGAGGTCATTGCAAGCTGACGCTGAGAACTCACGTCTGCACTGGGCCAAGAAGGCTGGCTGTCTGGTGAGACTGGGGAGGCCCAGCGATGTTCTCAGAGGCTGGCGTATGCCTTGGCTGCTGCTAAAACGTTCTGGAAGCCCAGAAGCAGTTCTGCTCACTTCTGACTGTGTTCTGCCAAGAGGCATCGTTTAACATCCCTCGATCAGGAAGGCTTTGACCTGCCACCAAGGAGCACTTCTGCCCACAGGCTGACTGTGCTGAGCAGAATGATAATCTACCTTCCGTGCCTTTATCTTTCCAGAGCCCAAGCATGATCATCTTCTCCTCTCCAGCTTTATAAATGATGAAATGTTGCACAGCGTTTTTCTGTCAGGCAGATGTGTAAAATCAGCCTGGATACCCAGCAGAGTACCATGGCTTTAATTACATCCTTGTTATAAAAGCTTCATTTAAAAATGCTTGGGTCATAAAGCAAAGCGAGAGCACTGTTTACCATCACAAGTTGTTAAGCAGACAGTCTTGGTGTCAGAGGGGACTCTGCTACCCTGTGATGCTGTCCGTTATTGAGAATGTCAAAGCAACGTCCCCTGTGTCGCCTTCAGGGAGGCAGAGGAAAGATGTCTGAAAGGAGGTTTTTGTGACTTGGTACGGATTTGACCTAACTTGGGACTTTCACGGCTCTTCTGGATGCAAATGACAGTGGTTGGCCTTTATATCAGTACAGGGATCATGCATTGCCCTGCATTCTTGGTGAAAGAAGAGCTTACTGTTCAGGCCTTTCCAGGTTTATATAACTAACCTGTAATCTTATCTCTTTGGGTGCCTAGTCACCAAATATTTCTTGTAGCCAAATATGTGCAAGTCGCTCTCCTTGGCACAGGAATGCCCTGATAGAGACACATTTGGCATGGTCCTGGTTTTTGTGGACCTCGTAGTCTGTTGGAGGAATAGGTATCAATCATATAAGTGTGCCACAGGGCTTCAAACCAGTTCTTCCCAGTTCAGTTATGGCCAAGGAAGTGACACGGGAACAGACCTGAATTTTTAGAAGTTGGGTGAATCGGAACAATAGCCAGAACAGGACAAATTACAGGTCAAAGCCCTGCTAGAAACTTAATCTCCTTTGTAGAAAACAAGGGCAGTGTATGCGTTGTATAGCAACCAAATCTCTTGCCCATCAGATTGTGTGCAGAGTCAGAAACAGCGCTGCCCTGCTCAAAGATGGCGGCGTGTTGCTCTCCACAGTCTTGGCAGTGATCGTCTCACACATCAGGCTCCTGAAAGGGCTCACTATGCCTCTTCTGAGTCTCCCATTCCAGGCCTTCGACCCATAATTTTTCCCCTTCCACTCACATTCCAGATCACCCAAATTGTAAAAATTCAGGTCTGTTCTGGTTTCGCTTCGGAGGCCATGACTGAACTGGTTCAAAACCCTGATGCACCAGTGGGTGTACAATTGAACTTGTGTTAAGTCCAGAGAAGGAAAGAGGCATTCAGTGCTCTGAGAGCAGGTGATTGGCCATACTGAGGGTCAGGAAAGCCTACCCAGAATAAGACAGGCTTGATTGAGCTGGGGGTATTGCAAACAGTTAACACACTCAGCAAGTAACCCAAAGGTGGACAATTTATGTCCACCCAGAGGTGCTTTGCAAGAAAAGCCTGGCATTCTGCTTTCAAAAAAAATCAGCCACTGAAAGTTCTGTGGAGCACCATTCTAGTGTAACACACATAAGGATTAGCATGAGTCAGAGTCAACTTGATGACAACTGGTTTTTTAACTAGGTAGGCTCAGAGGTGGAGGCAGAGTAGGGCAAGTTCTCAGTTCCAAGGAAATAACACGTACCGTGGCCCCAAGGCAGGAGAACTGAGGGTTCGTGGACCTGACAGAAAGCTACTAGGGCTGGAGCTGGAGTGTTGGCCACGCTGGACCCCACAGAGTCTTGAAGGTCATCAGCTCTGGACTTAGAATGAGAAGCCATAGAAGCACTGGCAGGACAAGGGGACCAAATTGATGAGCGTCTTGAGCAGACCTGGAGTGTTGTAGCTGAGCGTCTTGAGCAGACCTGGAGTGTTGTAGCTGAGCGTCTTGAGCAGACCTGGAGTGTTGTAGCTGAGCGTCTTGAGCAGACCTGGAGTGTTGTAGCTGAGCGTCTTGAGCAAATCTGGAGTGTTGTAGTGAGAGGATGAAGTGCAGGGAAGCAAGAGAGGAGGAAGCGTTGTCATTGGTTTGTCGTAAAGAGAAGAGATGGTGGTAACTAGGACCTCAGGAAAAAGGAGCTCTTTATATTACCGAGATTGTAGGATTTTATGTTCTTATGGAGGAGGAAGAAAATTAGTTTCAGCATCCAGCAGCATGAAAATTTGCAGCAACTTGGTGACTAATGAAAAGAACACTTCTGGTGTAGAAGAGCAGGTCAGAAGGGTTTTATAAACACTGCTCACAACAGTTTGTAGAAACATCCTTATTATTGTTTTGATATCGGCCATTTTTCTGAAGTCACTTTTTGCTGCTTTTCTCATTTGGTATTTTGCTCGATTGTGTTTATTTCATTACTTGTTTTATGTGCGTTGTATGAGTGTATTGAATGGGCCTTCTGTCTTCTGCTGGTTCCAGTTTAATTTGGGGGAGTTGGACAGGAATGTGTTCATGACACCAGTTCACCTGTGGATTTTGCCATGTGCATCCTCTGCAAATACAGCTGACTGCCTTCTCTTGTCAAAGTTAATTTTGTAGCTGTATTGTACAACCTGTAAACCTGTAGATCAGACTTCTTGGGAATTTCAGTAGAGTGGTTGCCAATAGTCATTCGATGTCTAATATAGAAAAACTACAGTTGCCATTCATAGTATCATACATGTTTCAGGGCAGATTGATAACCAGGCTGAAGCCCAGTTATAATTATCAGAATAAAAGAACCACATTTTATACCTTATTACAACTGACAGTTCCAAAGAGCTTCAATTTAGATTTCATTTGTAGTGCAGAAAGACTTTTAAACATACGCAATTTACCAGCTCTTCTTAAAAACGCAAAGCAAAATCCCAGCCATCTTAAAAGTGAAATTACAGGGCCACGCTGGCATAAGATGACATTGTTAGGAAGCCACTGTCAGAAACCTCAAAGAAGCCCCCAGCCAGCAGTTACTGTTCCCACACATTTAAACAAAATGGGATCTCAGAGTCTCTCTGTAAGGCGACGCCTTGTTCCTCTTAGTACCATAAAGCAGATACTGGTTATAAAACAACGGTGTAATGCGGGCTGGGTGGAGGACGGCCTTCTTGCTTCCTTTAGATCTTGCTCATTTAATCTTCCAGCTGAGAAGCGAGACTCTGACTCCTGTTAAATGCAGTTCAGGATGTTCTGCCAAAGGTGATATTACTCCAGGCCTGTGTCCGTTCTAGCAGACAAAAACCTAAATAAACCCCGTGCTAGCACCTGCTGTTCTTTGAGAGCGCCTGCTCTGAGCATTTCCACAGTGAATAAGTTTAACGTTCATGAGCAATGGTGCATTCTTTACACGTTTAAGTTACTGGGCTATGAATGTGAATTTGGGAGGGGCGTCCCTTCTGGTGGACAAAAAAGGACCTCCGACACCTCTCCCCAGAATTAGAAAACGCCATAGTATTGTAGGAATCTGTTCAAAAAATGAATTTCTAGATGATATCCCTATATGAAATACATGTCACTCAGTCTTTCATCCCATCTATATTTAGAACCCTCAATATTTAGAACCCTCAATAGTCCAGAAGTTTATTAAATTCACTGTATTATGTGTATTTAATAATGAAAATAATATTAAATGATATATGTAATAAATAATAAATATGGACTAATATAGCCAGAAAATATCTTAGAACTAGAAATTAATTTTCCCAAAGGCTGTCTTGTACGCAATTTCTGCCCTACCGTAGTCTTTCTACTTTGAAACTTGGGTTAAATTAAATTATGCATTTTTGATACACAAAATGGTGTTGATTTTCTTCTTCAGTCCTTTCAATTTTCTATTATTTTATAAGGTACACAAAGTATATTTTTTATTTATGTTTTTACTGGGATGACAATCGTGTTACCTCACAAAGCACTTTCCAGGAGAGGAGGCGTTTGGGGTTCAAAAGTACTTACAATGAAAAAATTTTTAAGTACAATCTAATGCTAGGAATTTAACTTCAGTCATTAAAGTAAGCCATAAATATCTCAGAATAATAATTAGCGCCATCATACTTTCCCCAGTTCCAGTGGTTTCCATCTCTGAGATTTTTTAATCCTAATTAGAGACAATCTCCACTGCAGAGACTGAGCTTTGGGGAGATTACCTGACTAATTGAAGAAGAACTAGAAAAAATATTTTAATATCAACTTGCTGTTCTATAGGGCTTAACAATTTATCAAGTGCCTTTACTTCCATTACAGGGTAGTAGTATACTAGTTTGCTAAGTAATACGTTGGTCTTTAAGACAAGTAGGCAGTAAAGGCATTCTGTATCCCATCCCACCGTCCGCGCTAGCCCAGGTTCTTTTTTTGTGCGTTTGCTTTTCTTTGCCAACTTAGGAAAGAAAGATCAAAGGTTAAGTGACTTGCTCCGTGTCACAAAGCTAGAACTAACACCCAGACGTTTAGCATCTGTCCCGGTATTCTTTACCATACTGCCTTCCAGAAAAGCTGGTAACAGCTATAGCTGTTGGCCTTGTTAGGTTTCATGGGTGGGTAGGTTCAACAAATATTCTGAAAGGCCTCCAAAGTATTGTTATGTTTACTCTCAGAAAGATAGTGAAGTTGTGTAGCTCCCAACCTTTCATGTGTGGAGGTTACTACTGACAGATGGTGGAACTAAATTGACTCTGTAAACTGGGAGTGTTGCAACCACAGGATGTGTTCTGACTCTTAAGTTGGAATAGTTAAGGTGTAGGATGTCTTAGAAACAAAGGTGCGTAGCTTAGTGTCACTTGCTATCAGTTGAACGAACAAATTCTAGGATGATGAGTTTTTGCCCAAATTTAGAACTTGGAGTTATGTGAGACAGAAGTGCCCCAGATGCCCAGCAGCCTGCACATACAGCTGTGTTTTCTGGCTTTTGCTCTTAAAATTCCCACATTTAGGAATTCTCATTGTTAGCACTAGAAATGGGACCTTTGTCTGGGATTTGACTCTGTAAGGAGGGTTTGCCTGTGCTTATGGCTCAGTGTAAAGCGCTAGAATCCAAGGTTGAGTTAGTTTAGGATTCTCATAACCACTGGTTTCTGCTTTCATCTCAAATTCTGATTGAAGCATACCCTCACTGTGGAATCTGATCTTTTTGATTATTTACCACCTGTCTTAATTATCTAGTGTTGCTGTAACAGAATACCTCAGGTGGATGATTTTAGCAAGCAGAAATTTATCTTTTCACAGTTTAGTAGGCTAGAAGTCTGAATTCAGGGCACTAGCTCTAAAGGCTTTCTTTCTCTGTGGGCTCTGGAGGAATGTCCTTGTCTTCTTGAGCTTCTGCTCCTGGACAATCTTCATGTGACTTGGCAACTCTCTTCCCACATCTCTGCTTCTCGCTTACATTAGTTTAATCTCTTTTATATCTTAAAAGAGGTGGACTCAAGATACACCCAACCCTAAACCTGTCTCATTAACATATCAAAGGCAAACCACTCCCAAATGGGATTATGACCACAGGCATAGAGGTCTGGATTTACAGCACATGTTTTGGGGAGACACAGTTCAATCTGTAACACCACCCATCACTACTTGCTCTAGTCTTTCAAAATGGTATTTCAGGCTTGAAATTAATCCTGAGAAAATAATTCAAAGCGCTGGAAAAGTTTGGGGCACAATAGTTTGAGGATGCTATCACTTATGATAGTGGAATTTGCTGGGAAGAAACCCAAATGCTCAACATTTTTGTAAATTAGGCCTATCCAAAACTAGAATATTGTGTAGCAATTAAAAAGTGTGCATTATAGAGACCCTTAATAATATGTCACATTATTAATTGATATTATTATTGACAAAATGCTAATACAGTAAGCAAACAAAGAAATTAAGAATGTTGTTAGATTCTGTCAAGTTGACTCCGACTCATGGCGACCTATGTACAACAGAACGAACTGTTGCCGGATTCTGTACTCTCTTTACAATCACTGGTCTGCTTGAGTCTGTTGTTGTGGTTGCTGTGTCTTTTCAATACCTTCCAACCTAAGGGGCTCGTTTTCTAGTACCGTATAGGACAATATTCTCTTGTGACCCATAGAGTTTTCATTGACTACTTTTTAGAAGTAGATCTCCAGCCTTTTCTTCCTAGTCTGTCTTAGTCTGGAAGATCTGCTGAAACCTGTCCACCATGGGTGACCCTGTTGGTAATTGGAATGCTGATGACATAGCTTCCAGCATCATAGTAACATGCAAGCCACCACAGTATGACAAACTAACAGACCACTGGTGGAATTAAGAATAGAAGACATGTGTATGATACTTGTTGGTGGCCGTTGTCTCTAATTCGTGGTGACCTGAGATATAATAGAATAAAATGTCTGGTTCTGGGCCATCTTCATGATCTTTGGTTATTATCAGGGACTTATCTAAGCACTTCACCTGTGTCGAGTTACTTTGAGATACGTACTCATAGTACTTACGAGGTAAATAATTTTAGTAACTTCATTTTTAGGTGAAGAAACTGAGGCCAGATATCAGGTCACACACCTAACAAGTAGTGAAGCTGGGACTTCAACCTCTTGACTCAACCATACCTGCCATTCTGCCCAGTATAAGGGGCATAACAAATTATCTGTGATGCAAAATGGAGTGTGTGTGTGGGTGTGTGGAAACTTTGGAAAGTGTATGACCCAATTTGCAGCACTAGTGACTGGTGTAGTGGGAATTGGGTGGTTTATGGAGCACAGTTCTGTTCTGACACACCTGGGGTAAACCATGAGTCGGAATTGACTTGACGTCAACTGTTTGTTTTTTTTTTGTTTGTTTTTGTTTTTTTTTTTTTTTCTGTATCTTATAAAGAATGTCCAGTCCTTTTGTAATTGGAACAATATGTGATTTTAGGTAAATAATAAATAGGAGCTTGTTTTACGCTTCCCAGACTCTGCTTGCTGAGTGCAGACCCACCCCCGTGCTGTGATTTCTGTGACTTCGGTCAAACCACACTGGCCAGTCTTCCTTCACCAGGGAGTTGCCATCAGCTCAGTTAGAGAGTGCATCCGGACGCGTACCAGATTTGCCTGGACATTTTTCTGCTTTCCAGTCATCAGCAAAAAACCAAGAGGCACATAGGACTGTATGATGTGAATTCTGGATCTCTCAGTTCCCATCTCATAATTTTTCAGTTGATCTGGCTAAATGGTTGGGCATTCTAGCCATGAAATAAATACTAGTAAAGACTTCATGGGAAAAAAAATAATGACAAGCACTTTCAAATGGTGGCACTGTTTCTACTGAGCTGTGGACAGATGGGTTGCTCATATGCTCTTTCAGATGCAGCCCTTTTTGCTGTTTTTGTCTTTCGCTAGTGAAAAGCAGAACCAGGGTTCTTCTGTCTTTTCCCTGACTTTCTGCTAAGCTTTCAGCCATATTTAAATGTTGTGCTATGAACTATAATTTTCGATGATAAAGCGTACCCAAAATGTTAAGGGAACTTATTAAAAAATTTGTAAAGTCCTTTCCTTTTAGATATACATATTAAAATATTTACAAATAAAATGCGATTGACGATTTCTTCAACATAGGGGAGTGTGAAGATGTAGAAGAAACAGGATTGGTCATGAAGTTGAGAAATGGCTATATGGGAGTGCATTATGCTTTTTTTCTACTTTTGTTTATGTTGAATAATGATCATCGTGAAAAAATAAAGAAGACACTTGATTCCTGTCTTAATGACTCCATTACATCAGGAGGCACAACAATTTAGTTCGAAAGGGAATTTTCCGGGAAGTTTACCTTGGATGTAAGTATGTTATATAGAACCTTAGTCTATAAAATGCCAAAACGAACTACTGAAATGTGAAAATTTCTTACGGTGCAGGGTATTATTTTCATAGAGGGTTTATATCATGTCAGAGAATAATTTGACTTCTTTTAACTCAGCTAATTTTCTATTAATATTAGTGGATTTCGATATGTTTAAGCAGGGCTTTCAAGCCATTCGTAAACCCTGACTATCTTACCCTTGGTCTGTTGTAAAAGTATCTCAGATGTTCACTGTGTTTTCAGACTCCAGGCCATCCTACATGCTCATCCCTCAGTCCAAGTAGCACTTCCCATTCATCATTATCCTCCTGTAGAACTTGGCAGTGGCTCTCCATTTACCTGTGAATAAAATCCAGATGTCTTAATCTGGCCCTAACCTACCCTTGCAGATGGATTTCGTCTACTACAGACAGTTGACTAGGAATGGGAAGTGCATAGTCAAAGAGAACTGTTTTAAAACTCTTGAAACTTATTTCCAAACAGTCTTCCGAAATGATTGTGCTGATTTCCATTCCCACCGAGTATATAACAGTGCCCATTTCACCATACACAAATCACGAGCGAACGTTATTATTTTTCAAAATCTCTCCTGGTATGACCCAAAAAAAGGTGTCTTTTTTTTTTTTTTTTTTTTTTTTTAACTTGATCACCGAGGGTGGACATTTTTTCAAATTTTCATTGACATATTTAGTTTTTTGTTTTTTTTTTTTTAATTTAAACTTATTTATTCGTGTGTTGTACCTTTATATTACCATATTCTATATAGTAATGTAGTAATATAGTAATCCAGAGGCTAGTATTATAATGAAACGTGCAAAATCTGGAGATAGGAAACCAAAAGGGAAGAACACACTCGGCATTTCTCAACCTGAAAGGACTGAAGAGAAACATCAAGCCTCGAGTCGCAATATTGCAGGATTGTAGGAACAACAACAAAAAGAAAGACGTAGGAAGCATCAAAAGAAGATGGAAGGAATACACAGAATCACTGTACCAAAAAGAATTGGTCGATGTTCAGCCCTTTCAGGAGATAGCATATCTGATCAAGAACCGATGATATTGAAGGAACAAGTCCAAACTGCACTGAAGGCCTTGGTGAAAAACAAGGCTCCAGGAATTGACAGAATACCAATAGAGATGTTTCAACAAATAGATGCAGCACTGGAAGCCCTCACTCATCTATGTCAAGCAATTTGGAAGACAGCTATCTGGTCGACCGACTGGGAAGAGATTCATATTTGTGCCCATTCCAAAGAACAGTGATCCATTAGAATGCAGAAATTATCGAACAATATCATTAATATCACACATGAGTAAAATTTTGGTGAAGATAATTTAAAAAATGATTGCAGCAGTACATCAACAAGGGACTGCCAGAAATTCAAGCCGGATTCCCAAGAGGACGTGGAATGAGGGTTGTATCTTTTCACCATACTTATTCAATCTGTATACTGAGTAAATAATCTGAGAAACTGGACAATATGAAGAAGAACTCAGAATCAAGACTGGAGGAAGACTCGGTAACAACCTGCAATATGCAGATGCCATAATCTTGCTTGCTGAAAGTGAAGAGGACTAGAAGCACTTACTGATGAAGATCAAAGACCACAGCCTTCAGTATGGATTATTACACCTCAACATAAAGAAAACAAAAATCCTCACAACTGGACCAATAAGCAACATCATGATAAATGGAGAAAAGATTGAAGTTGTCAGGGACTTTATTTTACCTGGATATACAATCACAGGACCGGGTGATGTTTCATTAAGGTGGTTATGAGTCAGAATCAACTCGACGGCACCTAACAAAAAAAACATTACGATCAACTGCCCATGGAAGCGGCAGTCAAGAAATCAAACAACTTATTGCATTGGGCAAACCTGCTGCAAAAGACCTCTTTACAGTGTTGAAAAGCAAAGGTGTCACTTTGAGGACCAAGGTGTGCCTGAACCAAGCCATGGTATTTTTAGTTGTCTCATATATATGTGAAAGCTGGACAGTGAATAAAGAAGACTGAAGAAGAATTGACACTTTTGAATTATGGTGTTGGCAAAGAATATTGAATATACCATAGACTGCCAGAAAAATGAACAGATGTGTCTTGGAAGAACTACAGCCAGAATGCTGCTTAGAGGCAAGGATGGCGAGACTTCCTTCGTCTTAAACGTACTTTAGACGTGTTATCAGGAGGGATCGGTCCCTGAAGAAGAATATCATGCTTGGTAAAGTAGAGGGTGAGTGCAAAAGAGGAACACACTCAATGAGATGGATTGACACAGTGGCTGCAACAGTGGGCTCAAGCATAGCAACAGTTGTGAGGATGGCGCAGGACCGGGCAGTGTTTCGTTCTGTTGTACGTAGGGTCGCTGTGAGTCAGAACTGATTCCATGGCACCTAACAATAGCAACAACATGGGCTAAATGGTCACCTCCCACACTCAAATGTAAATTCCTGAGGTGGGTCCTAATTTTATCTATTTTACATCCTCAGTACCTGGTCTGGTGCCTGTCTGGTACGAAAACCAGAGCCAAATCCACTGCCATCGAGTCAGTTCTGACTCATAGAACCCTGGTTCAGGGTAGATACTAAGTATCTGTTAACATGTTTTATCACCTTCCTTAAAAAAGTGAAAAAAAGTGAAATGGTATCTACATTGAGTGGAAATTACTGTAATATTCCTTTCTAGGAAATCTAATTTTTTTTTTTTTTCTGCAGAATAAATCATCCGAGAGGTGACCTCTCGAAAGGTCTAAAGAAGGCAGTGGCTGTAACACAGGAATAATTGTTCTCATGAGTGATAAACTTCCCTCCCCATTGCAGGAGGTTTGGTGTAATGAACAAGTTTTGTGAAGATTTAGCTTGTTGTTCCAGATTATTTTAATAGCAGTTTTATTTTCTATTTCTCAATCCTGGAACTAAAATGTATGAATTAAATCAAAAGCCTCACATTTTTGTAGTGTCCTGCTTCACTTCTTACCTCCATGAGTTTTTGTCTATAAGATCCCTTTTTTGGATAGGCATTTTCTCATGAATCCTGTTCTTGAGCTGTTGCTCATCAAGTTTCCTCTGTTTAGTGTTGCTGACTATTGAGTGCTCAGCATTAAGACTGTGATCTTCTGTAACATGCCTGGACTTTCTCCTAATGTGGGCAAGCCTGTCTTTTGCATTCTGACCGTTCTGGGTAGAAGTCAGTTAAGTCAAACTCTCAATGACATTTCGTAGCACTGGGTTCTCACCAGCTGACCACCACCCTCAGTGCTAAGGCAGAGTTGCTGTCTCCTTCTCCGTCCGCACTCGTCCACCAAGATTTCTTCTAAAGGAGTGAAATAAGAGTCATTTACCTCAGATGTCTGAGATTCCAGCCCTCCTCCCTTTTTTTTTTTTTTTTTTTTTTTTTTTTTGCACCTCTTTCCCTTTCTCCTTAGTCTGAGGAGTACCTAGAAGACCAACCCCAGGATAAGGAACACACGGTTTCTCCCCAACTTGTCCCATCTGCTCAGTTCCCGTGAAGCAGTATCGAGCCTGTGATGCCTTCTCCTGCCAGTCCCCTTCTCTTCATTCTGTGACAGATGGGGAATAAAAGCAGCGTGCCCAGGCCAGGTGGCAGAATGTCTGTGTCTGCATTTAGATGACACCTGTCACTGGATCCAGGGACATCGCGGAGGGAGTAGGCAGCCTGGAAACCCCACCAGCTGAGGACTTGCCTCGCGGTCTCCACGGCTTATGTCACTTTTGTGTGAGTTTGCCGGTAGACCCAGATTTTTAGCAACCTGCATTTTACAGAGTTGCTTGTAATCTGAATTACATTTTCTCATTTGAAGTTCTTAGCATCAGATGCAGAATCTTGTTACAATTTAAAAAAAGTAATAAATATATTCAAAGCACAGTCAGCATTTTGCCGTTAACCAACATTGTTAGTTCAAGTTCTAGAATATCAGGTATATTTCCATTACTTTATTGATTTTCTCAGCATACCTGCTTAGAGCTATGCTTCGGCAAAGAGAGGAAGCTGGAGGTTTTTCCAAGTTGTATGTGTGACCAATGCTGCGTGCCCTTCTTCAGCCAGTTTTACAGTGCAACGTGAAGCAATCCACCAGCAAAGCTCTTCCTCTAATTTCTTGGCAAGCCAGCGTTCTGGAGGGGAGTGCAGCAATGTGATAGCTGATGATTTTCACCTCGATGTTTCAGGCTTTCCTGACATAAAGGCAAAGAAAGGAACAGGGTGCTTGAATGTTGTCTCCAGTCAGCTTTCTCTTTCTGTCTCCTTCCTTCCCGCTCTCTGTTCCTGTCTGTTGATATATAGATGGATGGCTGGACTGACTCATGAATTCTGACTCACAGCCATCCCATCCCATGTGTGCAGACTAGAACTGCTCTGTATGGTTTTGAAGGCTATGACCTTTCAGAAACAGATCACCAGGGCTATCTTTTTTTTTTTTTTTTATGCTTTAAGTGAAAGTTTACAATTCAAGTTAGCTTCTCATACAAAAATTTATACACACGTTGTTATGTGTGACCCTAGTTGCTTTCCCTATAATGTGACAGCACACTCCTCCTTTCTACCCCAGATTTCCCATGTCCATTCAACCAGCTCTGTCCCTTTCTGCCTTCTCATCTTGCAGGGCTATCTTTTGAGGTGCCTCTGGGTGGGTTTGTACCACCACCTTTTAAGCTAGTAGTTGAGCACTTAACGGCACCACCCAGGGATGGATGGATGGGTGGATAGATAGAAAGAAAATTATAGATAGGTAATTATAGGGAGGTAGTTGTAGCTGCCTAAAGTCTCTTGAATGTCATCAGTATTTCATTCTGAGACTCTCAAATTACAGCAAAAGTGATCTAACTCTAGCTTGGTAACAGAGATTCATCAAAGCTGCTGTACTCTGAGCCCGTCAGCCGAGAGTAAGCCATGCCAGGTTCTGTTAGGAAGCTGTGTGCCTCATTTGCCTGCCCCGTGTTATCATTTGTATAGTGCCCTCTGCATCAGGGGACACCCTGTGCCAAAGCCTAAGCTGTCTGCCACATGGTAGGAAGCGCTACTGGCCTTACTTCCTGTTAAAACACAGAACACACCTACGTCAACACTGACTTGGAACTTTCAGAGATTTCTTTCAGTTCCAAGTGGCGGTAGGACGTTGTTAGAGTGCTGTTTCACCAACTCATGGACTCAAGCTCAGTGTCGTGGTGAGGCTGCTGCATCTAGCGCCGTTCTCCTTCCCTCCTCCACCGTTTCTATGATACGCCGTTATTGTCTGCTTTGGCTTTGCTTTGGGAGCCAAATAACAGATTTGGGCATGAAATCCAAAACTTGGCAGTTCCAGAATTCCTCTCTAATAGCCAGAATTAAGTTGCAGCTCTGCCTGATACTGAGAAGTCCATCTAAAGGCATTGAGCCCTATGCCTTGTTATTTGGAAATTTTCTTTCTCTTGGTCATTGTCTTGGCTTTATTCATTCATTCATTCATTCATTCATTCATTCACTTTATAAATTACGGTCACGTACCTGGTACGCGCCATGCGTTGTTAGACTGTTCCATAGCGATTACAGCGTCCACTGGAGAAACATACAATTGGTGTTTGTGTTTAGCACATCAAGGACCGTTGAAAAATAGTCGACTTGAGCATATCCCCTGCGTTTTCATTAGGCTTACTTTTAGTGAGGAACAAAACTCACTTAAAAGGCCCTCACATACACTGCGTGTGGGAGGGAAAGCTGGAGAGGGCTGTCTGTAAGGCCATGTGCTATATTATGTGTCAAAAACCTTAGGGCTTTGTGCGTTTTTTAACCTAGCAATTCTCTTACTAGGGGTTTATCCTCAGGAAGTTAATACGGATATGCATACAGCTGTGAAGATGTTCATTTTAACTTTTTTTTTTTTTTGAAAACTTGAAAAAAACCTATATATCCAACAGTGGGGATGGATTACATACATTATGCTCTATCTGTGCAGTCCTGTATAAACAGCCATCAAAGGTGATGTTGAAAACTATTTAGTAATCTAGAAAAATGAAACAACATTATCTTCTGTACATTTAGGAAGCAGGATAACGTCCTTGCTCAGAGGGGCGCCTGGGAATCAGGCTTCTCTGATGCTGGCTTTGTGAGCCTTACCAAGCTCGTTAACCTCTAGAAGGTTCCATTTCCTAATCTATAAAATTGTAATGCTTTCCCGGTTGCATAGGGTTGTTGTGGGAATTAACGAGATAGTTCAGGTAACGTGCTTGGTGCAGTACCTGATACCTAATAAGTACAACTTCTAATAATGTTCATGACAAAAATCATAATTGGATGATTGAACTGAAAAGAGACTGGGCGTCTATATAGCAGGATATTAACATTGTTTATTTCTGAGTGATAGGATAAATTTTTATTTTTGTTTTTTTATTTGCCTATCAGGATTTTCTAAATTTCCTGCAATTAACATGTCTTTGTCGTAAAATGAAATCATCATTATTTAAACCATAAAGTTTGGGGGAGAAACACCTCATTTGAAGAAGTATGGTCATTTTGGAATTATGAGTAACTGTATTTTTTATTAATACAACTGGAAAGTTCATTGCTGTAGAATGTGAGGGGATGAACAATTGTCCGTAGATATTTATGGCTAGAGCTCTGCTAAGACAAATAACATGTTTTAGTCTTTGTCAGAATGAAAATTCATTGTATTTCTAGGGCATCTGTATTAGCAGCAATAGCTGAATAGCTATATTAATGTCCTGGTGTGTGATTTGGGTTAATTACTGTCATGGTTTTATTAGCTTTGATATTTCCTTTCCAGCTTATAAAACTTGAGAAGATTTAAGATTAGCACTAACTATCTTGCCCAAATGAATTTCTTCTATAGACAACTAAAATCAACAACTATAAAACCACACTGTCAGTGAGAGAGTAAAGATTTCCCAGTATAGACACTGTAGAAAACCCCATTTTGATTTTCACTTCCCTACAGATAGGCGTTGGTTTACTTACCTACAGAGGCCGCTAAGACTGTGGTGATCCAGGAAGACTTTTTGGAAAAGGGGCTGGTGGAGTTGTCTCTGGGGGGATAAGACACCAGCTTGAAGGAGAATACAGTGAAGCTTCATTATGGGTGGATTCAGCATTTCCAGTTATGGCAATGGAAGGTCTATAACTCACAGATTCTGTAACGTCTAGAAATGGCATGTTGCTGTGGTTAGGTGCCATCCAGTTGGTTCCAACTCACGGTGACCCTGTGTACAATAGAATGAAACCCTGCCCGATCCTGCACCATCCTCACAGTTGTTGCTGTGTTTGAGACCATTGTTACAGCCACTGTTTCTTTCCATTTTGTCGAGGCTCTCTCTCTTGTACACCGACCCTCTGCTTTACCAAGCATGATGGCCTTCTCTAGGGGTTTGTTCCTTCTGATAACATGTCCAAAGTATGGAAGACGAGGTCTCATCATCCTTATTTCTAAAGAGCATTCTGGTTGTACTGCCTCCAAGACAGAAATAACATGGAAACCATTGAAACGTGATTTGTGGAATCAGGAGCTGGTCACTTAGCTTAGTTGGATATCAACTTGGATCTCAAGTCCATTAACTACTCAAGTTCATGAAGTCATTCATTTGACAGATGTTTAAGGAGCGTTGCTATTATGTGCTTCGGGTAACAGGAATGGCATGACAAACACAATCCCTGCTTCAGTGTGGGATTTCAGATGGAATTATTTCTGTGGCACCATTGACAAATTTAGGGATTATTACTTTCTTTCTTATAAATGTCAAGACTGTATCGCAATAACTGATTTTTATGATCATGTATCTAAAATAAAATTCCCAAATTGTTTTCTCGTGGTTACCCGACTGAATCTTCTGGGACACTTTAAAAAAATTATATATATGTATATGTTTTTTTTTTTTTTTTTTTTTTTTTTTGTGTGTGTGTGTGTGTGTGTATATATATATATATATATATATAAAAATTTATACATAAGTGTGTTGTAGATATGTTTATATATGTTTTATGTATGTTTTAACGTTTTATATATTTATATATATATTACCCTGGTAAAATTATATACTCTGCACCAAAACTGAATAGAAGGTGATACAGGCAGATTTCCTACCAATTCCATGGTTTTGCCATCATGCAGACAGATAGACTCTAGAGAGGAGCAGGGATGGTATCACCAACTCTTTGTGTTAGCTGGATTTTAGTATCAGTTAGGTAGCACACTTACGGAACATCTTAACAGACAACGTGCCCTAAGCATAATAATACTGAAGCCCTAACTCAGGCAAGGAAGTGGGTCAGGAAGGAGAAAGCATCGAACAACTGCATTTTTGTCTTTCCTGGGACATCAGTGGAGCCCTGGTGGTACAGTGGTTAAGAGCTTGCCTACCAGCCAAGAGGTCAACAGTTCAAATCCACCTTAGAAACATTATGGGGCAGGTCTTCTCTTTCCTGTAGGGTCACTATGAGTCAGGATCGACTTGATGACAATGGGTTTGGTTTTTTTTTGTTTGGGGGCATCAATATCTGATTCTCCTCTGGTCCTAGTCCTCACCCCCTTAAAGACATTTCAGTTTCTTTGGTAAAACTATGCCGTCAACTAGAAACGGATACCAGTGTGTTTCATGTAGCGTGGGTCTTTCCTATGTAGCAGTTTTGTGTAGAAAAGATGGTTTTAATTTCAGCTCTTTGTGTACAACTTTGTATCTTTGTGGGTGTACAACTTATGTCCAGTTGCCTTTCTAAGGAGCAGATGGTTTCCATAGGAAGAAAATAATACTGTATTTTTACACAAATGATATGCATCTTCTACATTTGTTTGCCAACCACACCCTCCCCCCATGAGGCATTTTCATAAGTGCCCTATGCTAATTTTGTTTACAGCAACGTAAAGAAAGCTGACATAGTGGTACTTATGAAAATATGTCAAGGGAGCGGGGAGGGCGCTGTTAGCAAACAAACGTAGGAGGTGTGTGTTATTTCTGTAAAAACAGGGTAATTGATCTAGACAGTGAATTGATCTCAACAGTGACAAAGACGAAAGAAGGATTGATGCCTTTGAATTATGGTTTTGGCGAAGAATGTTGGCTATACCGTGGACTGCCAGAAGAAAGAACAAGTCTGTCCTGGAAGAAGTACAGCCAGAATGCTCCTTGGAAGAGAGGATGGCGAGACTTGTCTCACGTACTTCGGACGTGCTATCAGGAGGTACCAGTCCCTGGAGAAGGACATCATGCTTGGTAAAGTAGAGGGTCAGCGAAAAAGAGGAAGACCCTCGACGAGATGGATTGACACAGTGGCTGTAACAATGGGCTCAAACATAGCAACAACTGGGAAGATGGTGCAGGACTGGGCGGTGTTTCGTTCGGTTGTATATAGGGTCGGCATGAGTTGGAACTGACTCGAGGGCACCTAACAACAACAACAATGCAGGAAACATATTGAAAAGAAATATGGTAGCTGTTTTTTCTTGGTTAGCTTCACTGGAAATTTCAGTATCAACCTGCTCTCAACATTAATAACTTGATTTCCTATATTGAACCAGGATCTTTCTCACCTATAAATTAGAGGTGTTCAAGGTCTTCTAATTAATTTTGAGAACAACAGCAATGTGCAGCAGCTACTTGTAGCAATACTCAGAAATTACAAGCATATGGTTGGTTTTATCTCACTTTTCACTGTGAATATGCTCGTGATGGATTATGTGTCAATCAGAGTTTTATCAATAGAGTCAGATTCCCTCGGTGCGTCATGGAAGCTGACTGTTTCAATGATCTGTATGGTAAATCTTCCATACAGCTCAGCATACTTCTACGAAACTACCAGTCATCTCCTGATTTGAGATCTGTATGTCCCCACGTTTTTATAAAAGGAGGCTTCTGGGCCATTGAAGGTGCACTGATATACCTACAGCATAAAAAAATGCTCATGAAATCCTGTTACAGCAAATACCCTGATAAAGACAGTTTTGAATAATTCAACCAAAATGTTTCTAAGTGCCAGGTAATGACCCACTAGTTTGAAGAAATGTTTATTTCTGCTGTAAATCCCAATGCATAAAGTGGATTATAACTACTTTGAAGATTTTTGCCATGTGAATGAAATTTTGAGTAATATTATATATTACAGTGAAAATTTTGTTCACTGAGCTTATGATAAAAGAAAATGCACAAACTGTTTTCTGGTGTCTGAATATCAACATTCCGTTAGGAAACTGGCAGACTTACCAGAGTCATGGTCAAAGATAAAACAATAAAAACATTTTTTTTTAATTTTTCATACATTTATTAAATATATACCGAGTACTTACTCGTGCCAGACATTTCACTATGTAGTTACTAGTTTCTAATTGTATGTTAATCAGTACCGTATAGAATTTTTGACATCTGTTGATGATGAACCAGTGGAAACCTCTGCCTTCTCACTCAAGCTCACTGATGCAAAGTGTGCCTGTTATCCATTTATTACCTCTCAGTTATAAATCCAGCAGTCTTTGCTTAGCTTTGTAAGACTAGAGCTGTGCCCAGTAAGCGTTTCTCCTTTGCCAGCTGCTGCAGTGCCAGGCTTTTGTCAGTAGAGGGTGCTGGGGTGGAGAGAAGGGTTGCATAGGTGAGTAGGGAAGGAAGGGGCTTCTGCTCCTGTTTCTCTGTGCTGTTTATGGGCATGTTAGCCAGCTGATCCGCAGGAAGGGGGCCCAGGAGCACTCATCTAACTAGCTGGCATAGACAGCTACAGCCCATACCCTCCAGCAGATTTCTTCACCACCAGGTGGGCTGCCCCTTCAGACCAACTCCAGCCCACCCGCATTCTTAGCAATTCCCGTGAACTGGCTCAGACCTGTGCTTTCTGGTACATTTCCCCACCACCCAACAAACCGCTCCTATGGAGATGCTCTCATCAGCTCTCACTCTGCAGCGAATTTCTCTGCTATCTAGTGGGTGGTTCCTAGGGACCATCTCCAAGCCATGCCCTCAAGCAAATTTCTGGTCTTTGGCTCCGTGTTCGGATGGTAGTTCCGCCCCTCTCCAGAGAAGTCGGAATATCAGCCCTGCAGAGGGCCCCTTCTGAGCACTTAGTTTCTTGTTTACTCCCTCTCTTCTCTAGAGGTAATAGCTGCTTTCTGCCCTAGTTTCTTCTGTACCCCTTAAACCAGTTGCCATCAAGTCATTTCCAACTCAGGGTGACCCCATGTGTGTCAGAATAAAACTGTGCTCCATAGGGTTTTCAATAGCTGATTTTTCAGAAGTAGATCACCAATCCTTTCTTCCAAGGCACCTCTGAAAGGACTGGAACATCTCTAACCGTTCGGTTAGCAGCCGAGCACCTTAACCATTTGCTCTACCCGGGGACTCCTCCGTACCCCTTAGTGCCGTCACTTTCCCTGTTTAGTAGTTAGCCACCTCAAAAAATAAAAATAAAAATCCTTGGGGTCGAGTCGATTCTGACCTACAGCAACCCCAGGGTTCCTTTAGCCACCTTCTACTTGCTAGCAGTTCTTTATTTTAGATTCTCCCTGTTGGAATTCTGGGTGTGGTTTCTGTCTCCTGGCTTGAGCCTGACTGAGAGAGAATGGACTGAGGTGAGCCGCCTGAGTGAGGAGTTGATGACTCCCAAATGAGACACACAGCCAACACCCAGTTCCCTCCCACGTGCTGTCAGACATTCCATAATGGGGTGCTGAGCATCCTCACCGGCATTACTGCGTTGAGTACCGAATAACTAAAGATCCTTTTTTATGTCTCCATGACACGAAGGCATCTATCCACTCAGCTGAGATTTATTCAGCAATGTCTGCAGGCTTGGCACTGGTGTAGGTGTTAAGGGAAAAAAACAAAAAACCTGTGATACCCAAGCCCTGCCTTGCAAGTCTGTCAGGGAGACAGAACCTGGGCTTTTGAAAAGTTAACCAACAATGCAATGGAGTTTGCAAGATGGCGTACGGTCCCATTAGCATTTGTATTGCTTCATATTTCTGGACTCAGTAATGTTGCAGAACACCAGTATTCTGTTCTGTACCGTCGTTCACATTGCTGAGCGCATGGGCATTCATGTGTCTTTTCGATTGTTTCTCATTTTCTCTACATGACAAGAACTTGCTAACAAGAACTACGAGAACTGCAGTTTGGTGGGTCCTCCTCGGTAACAATGAAAATAATTAGTTTATGACACCAGGTCTTTGAAGCAGTGTCTGACTATGCACACTTGGGGGCTTAGGAGGGATCTCTTTTACTGTATAAATACTGGAAGCCCACTGTACAGAAGTGCTGTGTGGAATGTCACTGGTTTGGAGATTTCTAGGGCTCCGTGTGAAGTGACTCTAGTTTTTGGAGTCTTCAGCCAGGCAAGATTCTCGGGGCCAGACTGAGGGAGTCTGGTCTCTCTTCATACAAATACACTATGCCCATTGCTGTCAAGTCAATTCCGACTCATAACTACCCTATAGGACAGAGTAGAACTGCCCCATGGGGTTTCCAAGGCTGTAATCTGGTGGAAGCAGACTGCCACATCTTTCTCCTGCAGAGAGACTGATAGATTCAAACCTTTCTCTATGAGGAGCCCTGGTGGAGTTAGCTTGACTGCTAACTATAAGGTCAACAAAAGTGTTGGCGGTTCGAACCCACCAGCCACTCCAAGGCCTCAATAAGATGGACTGACACAGTGGCTGCAACAATGGGCCCAAGCGTAACAGCCATTGTGAGGATGGTGCAGGACTGGGCAGTGTTTCCTCCTGTTGTACTTAGGGTCGCTATGAGTCAGAGCAACTTGACAACACCTAACAACAACACAGTAAGAAAATTTCTGAAATATGGTTCAGCCTGGACCCTTTTTCCTTTTTAAAATATTTTGCCCTACAGAAATTTTGTTTTCCTTACGCTAATTAGAAATCTGTTGTTTTTGTATATCTGTCCTCAAAGCTCTCACCTACCCGCACACGTGTGTGTGTATGTGTGAACCTGTATGGCTTTTTCTTTTTCTAATGTTTGGTGGCCCTTGTCATCCTGAAGGATTAGAAAGATTGGCTTGGTCATACAGCTTGGAAGGGAAATACGCACAGGGTCTTTAGGAATAGTGACAAGGTGGAAAATAGGTTCAATTGTACCAGAAAGCTCACATCTCAGGTCTTAGCCCCCTCCACCACTTCCTGGCTGTGACTTTTGGTAACCCTCCTGAACCTGCAGGTACCAGATGTGTTAAACGAGAGTAGTTACTTTTTCTTGCCTCATAGGGTTGTTGTGGGTTATGTGAAATAAAGAATGTAAAGTGCTACTAGTACGTGACACGTTATCGCCATACAAACAGGGTAATTGATCCGAACAGTGAACTGATTTCGACAATGACAAAGACCAAAGAAAAGCTGATGCCTTTCAATTATGGTGTTGGCGAGGAATGTTGACTATACCGTGGATCCTTTGCATATCCTTCCTGGGCATCGTAGAGGCGGTGAACTGCAGTCATGTGAACTTGGTTTGCAGAGATCCTGCCAGCTTCTCAGTGAGAAGAAAGATTGTAACTGGTTTGGGGTTTAGATGAGGAACATCACCACGAGCCTAAGATATATCTGCAGTCCCCGGGTGGTGCAAATGGTTAGACACTCGGCTACTAACCAAAACGTTGAAGGCTTGAGTCCATCCAGAGGTACCTCGGAAGAAAGGCCTGGCAGTCTACTTCTGAAAAACCAGCCATTGAAAACCCCATGGAGCCCAGGGGGTCACCATGTGTTGGAATCAACTTGAACGCAACAGGTTTCATTCCCCCTCAGTGGTCACTTTGAGGTGCAATTCTTCAGGTCTTCCTTTCAGGGCAAACCACAGTATCTGAAAACATAGTCACGTTATATGATAACCACATATATCCCTATTCCTGGGGGAAAATGATGATTGTCATCCGAGCTGATTTCACTCCAGGCCTATATGGAAACACGGTTTCTTACGCTAGGCAAAGCACTCCCTTGTTGGCCTCGCCCAGCTCAGGGTGAGGCCAGACTTTCTAAACGTGCTGAGAGATTCAGTCATGTCTGACCCCATCCAGGGTCACTTGGGAGAAGAAGGGGATTAAAGGTTAGTTGTGCAGGAATGTGGCCTATTAGCAGCCACCTAGAAGTTAAGCTCTGGTTTTAAATGTCTGTGTATCAGAAACGCAACAACCCGTCGAAAACCAAGGAGGAGCTTTTCCCATAGCAAGACACCACTGTTCCCGCCACCTGCCCTGGTCTGCTCTTTGCTGAATGCTTGCTTGCTGTAACATAAAACCAGTTGCCGTCAAGTCAACTCTGACTCATGGTGACCCCACGTGTGTTAAGTAGAACCGTGCTCCATAGGGTTTTCAGTGGCTGATATTTCTGAAGTAGATGGCCATGCCATTCTTCCAAGGTGCCTCTGGGTGGACTCCAACCTTTTGGTTAGCAGCCGAGTGAGTAACAGTTTGCATCACCCAGGAACTCCTGCTACAATACAGACATATATAAATTAATATATTTATAATTTATATATTTGAGACAAGTCTAATAATGAGAACAAAATTTTTTTTCAAAAATGCAAATAACTTATTTTCTAGTTCTAGAAATAATGTTGCTTGTACAAATTTCAAGCAACGTGAGGGTCCACAGGGAGAAAGGAAAAGTGGTGTGCCCCTGGAGCTCACCCTCTGGAGAGAAGGCTGATGGCTTGCTCTAACGCAGTCAAAAGCTGTAAAAGTGTTTATAAATACGTGGTACCTAAATAGGATGAAACTCTGCTATAATATTGTCCTGTCCCTAGGAATAAGTCATGGACGTGTCTTGACATCGGTAGCTATGGATCTTTATCCTTTTTAACCACTTCACAGTGTTGCACCAAGTGGTTATACCCTCATTTATTTAACCAGTTAACTATTGGTAAGTTTAGTAGTTCCCAGCTTTTTGCTATCATGAACAACATGGAAGGGTTGTGGTATTCTCGTATTTGTGCCCTTTTCCAAATGTTTTTCTTTATATAAATTCTCAGAAGTAGATTTTCTGAGTTAATGGGTATTCCCAGTTTTAATTTTGAAAGATCTTTGCAGATTATACTACCCTAGCCAAACATCCAAGTAGGCAAGTACCTGTTTGACCATTTCCTTATCAACATGAGACCTCCCCCCTCCGCCGGCCCCCAGTTTGGGAGGCGTTATTTTCACTTACAGTGTTCTTGTGCTAGCGTCAGATTTTGTTCTCCCTCCATTCTGTCTGTGGCAGCCAAAGTACTTCAGCTTTTTAAGTGATGCAGGAAAAGTCAATAGAACACAAAAGGGAATGTTGCCTGCTACACATATGAAGTTAATTTTAAAAAGATCTTATTTTTTAAAAAGCTAAATATGGTCATTTACATCCCTGGGCTAGTATTTGTAGATGCAGCCTTCTACAGTGGGATCCAATTGTAATGCTTCGATTGTAAAGAGGCATAATGGAAGAGTACAGATTTCCAGGCCATCACGAAAATGCAGATTTTCCAACCATCATCAGGCTTGTCTTTCTGCTACCCTCCTACCTCCTGATTACTCCACCCGCCAGTGGTCTGACCACCAACCGGAGGAATTTTAACCTGCTGTCACCCCACACCACCCCCTTAGGTTCTGTGGGAGGTGCTGTACAGAGAATCTGAAATTCATAGATAACCACCCATTGGTTTAGCTGCTCAGCACTAGTGAGAGGACGGGAAATCGTAAACAAAAAATGTTTCCTTCCCTTAGGAGATTAATCAGAATGTTTATCTTTATCACAGACTCCCAACTGAAATCCTGTTCTGTAGTTTAGAGTAATATCAAGAGATTTTCAGGGAGGCAGAAATACACGCAGGTGGGTTACCGCTCTGGGAAAGCGGTTGATAACGGAGGAAAGATCGGGCAGCTTGTGTTTGCTCTTCACTGACAGCTAAGCCCAAAGAGAATTAATATGTCACTTACATTTCTGCCTGAAGCCAGTGGTATTAATTTCTCTTTATTATCTAAGAATTTCAACTTACACTATAAAGTGGAACTATACCAGACACAGTATTGATTGAGCCAAGGCACATTATAGTAGTGGGAGAGGACACACGTTAAACTTGTTCAAAAGATAAGCCTGCCCTGATGTTTTTAGTCGATCAAGCTGTACGTATATTGAAGCAACTTTTCCAGTTACAGTGATAGCCAGTATTTTGGGGTGCTTATTCAATTAATGGGGGCTCTGATGGCACAGTGGTTAAGAACTTGGCTGCTAACCAAAAGGTTGGCAGTGCGAATCCACCAGCCGCTCCTTGAAAACCCTGTGGGGCAGTTCTGCTATGTCCTGTAGGGTCATATGAGTCGGAATCGAGTCTACAGCAATGGGTTTATTCAGTAAATGAGACATTGCTGGTTCAGTGGTAGAATTCTTGCCTTCCATGTGGGAGACCCAGGTTCAATTCCCGGCCAGTGCACCTCATGCACAGCTACCACCTGTCTGTCCATGGAGGTGTATGTGTTGCCCTGATGCTGTACACGTTTCAGCAGAGCTTCCAGACTAAGATGGACTAGGAAGAAAGGCCTGGCGGTCTACTTCCAAAAATCAGCCAATGAAAACCCTGTGGATCACAAAGAACGATCTGATCTGAACCAATCATGGGGATGGCGCAGGACCGGGCAGCGTTTCATATTCCGTAGTACATTGGGTCGCCGTAGTCGGGGGCCAACGCCATGGCAGCCAACAACCAAATTCAGTAAATGGACTGTTATACCAATTCTCATGGCAACTATACTGTGTTTAAGAGGACCATGAAGTATTCAATACATTTTAGACAAGCGTCATCTGAAATTAAAAGAATAAAGTTTGAGAACTTAAAGGGGCCCTCTCTAAATTAACTGACAAACTGCTTAAGGTGGCTGGTTCTCTGTCCTGTTCTATCAACAGTTAATGCGCTGGGCCTGATATAACAGTGTTGAACTTTGCAAATTTAACGTTCCAAAACACCTCCCGTTTCCCAGTGCACGCTTAGCCTTTCGGAACGACTTTCTGCAGTATTACTCGGATCAGAATGATATAATGCCGGTGAAAAGCTAGTTCCAGATTTTGGGAGATTTTCATGTGACGTTAGTAGAGAGACACAGTTCATTTGGTATGCCGTAAAACTTGGGTAGTTTCTACCTCATTATTTATTAGAAGCCTCCCTGATTGAGCCCTCTGTAACAACCATCAGTCAGTCAGTCATTTCCCCCGAGTTTTTGAAGGCTTATTTTCGGAGAAGCACTGGGCTTCTTGTTGCAGTGCATCTTCAAACAAAACGAAACAGCACCCATAGTCTAGTTGAAATGGTACTAAGGTTGTATCTACTAATACTAGACACTGTGACATAGTTCACGGGCTTTGAGCACTTCTAGGGTAGAGAGGTGTGTCTGTGTTTGCTCATCTAGTAGATTTGCCTTCAGAAATAAGTACAAGTCTTGACACTTATTAGGTACTTAAAAAATACCTGATATATTGTTGAATGTATGCATTAGTGAGTGAATTAATAAGTGGGTGGGTAGGTGTTTGGATGGATGGATTTTAGCGCTGATAATATTAACAGTAATGATTCATTTTTTATATTTATTCTTTTTTTTTTTTTTTCCTGGTATTATGCTGTGTTTTTTTTTTTGTGTGTGTGTGTGTGTATCATTTCATGTGATTTTTCTCAACAGCCCTGTGAGGAAAGTATAAACTGTTAGTGTCTACATTTTACTGATTGAGGAAACTGAGGCTTAGAGAAGTTAAAATAACTCATTTGCCTAATGCTGGGATTGGCAAACTTTTTCTATAAAGAGCCAGATGTCTTCAGCTTTGCAGGCCATGAGGTCTCTGTCTTTGAAACGTGAAAGTAGCCACAGATAATATGTAGACAAGTGGATGTGGCTCTGTTTCAGTACAACTTTTATTTACAGAAACAGTCAGTGGGTAGGATTTGCCCCAAGGGCCATAGTTTGCTGGCCCCTTGCCCTAAGTGTCACACCTCAACAATGGAACTATAATTTGAACAAAGGCCACACAGTGACTTTGGAGACCTTACGTTTACCCAGCCGGGAGTAAGTTCTGATCCAAAACATTAAAAGACTGAAACTTCAGAAGTTTTCATCTATCGTTTTTCTTTTCCTTTGCCCCCTAATTCTTCCATTATCATCCAGACCACTTTTCAATTGTGCGTTGAAAGAACACAAAACCATAACCAGCCCCAGTGCGCTAGTTTCTTGCTCGAGACACTGTGGGGAACAATGCCTGTTGTCACACATCCAGTCATTTTTCCTCCTCCGGACCACTCCAGGAGGTGTGCATCATTGTCCACCTGCCCAGAGTGTTTAAGTCCCTTACCTCATGCCACACCATGCGCAGCCACGACTTGAACTGAGTTCTTTGGACATAGATCTTAGAATTCTTTCAGCTCTAGATACCTGGGCTAAAGTTTCCTTTCAACTCTTTTGTTTCCTTCCTCTTCTTCACCTCTTTAATAGTTTCCTGTTGCCCTTTCCAGAGTCCCTGGGTGGTACAAAGGGTTAACACACTCAGCTGCTAACCAAAAGGTTGGCAATTTGAGTCCACCCAAAAGCACCTCGGAAGAAAGGCCTGGCACTCTACTTCTCAAAAATCAGCTGGTAAAAACCCTATGCAGCACAGTTCTAATCTGACGCTCATGGGGTCGTTATGAGTCACAGTCAACTCAACAGGCACTGGTTTGGGGTTTTTTTTTTTTTTTTTTTTTTTTTTGTTGTTGTTGTTCTTTCCAGAAAACAAATATTTGTTAGTGTCTTTCTATGTCAACACTAATGTAGGGCCGGGAATACAAGGTCAAGTTCAATAAAATACAAGCCTGGCCCTCAGGGAGCTCACAGTCCAGTCTGGGAGTCAGATATTTAAACCGGTAATTCCAACGAAATGTAGTAAGTGCTGTGAGAGAGGATGTGTTACAGGTGTCACACACCTCGAGGGGGTGAGAATGTCCTCTGACATGCTTGGACATCGACGACCCTCTGGCCTGGATTTCCTCAGATGTACCGACCAGCTAGGGTACCCCTTCAGCTTCTGGTATTGACAGGCTGGGATCGGTTCTAGGACAGAATCAAATGGGGTGATGGGTTAGTGAGTGCTTGGGATGGGCCAGTTTGGATGGTGGTGGTCAGGGAAGACCTCGTTAGGAACCACACTGAGCTGAGGTTGGAAGAGTAAGAAGCAGCCCTGCAAGGAGCTAAGGGAGGGGCGTTCTAGGCAGAGGGGGAACATGACGAAGGTCTGCAGGCAGGGAGATGGTGAGAGACTCACAGTATCTGAGGAAAAGGAAGGAGGCTGTGGGGCTAGACTGTAGGGAACCATGGGAATTGTGGCACTAGAAATCTAGGAGTGGCTGGGGCCAGATCCTGGAGAACTTTGGAATAGGTATGTGTCCTGATTAGATTTGCTTCGTTAAAAAATTATTCCAACTCAGAGGTTCTTAACGCTGCCTGCACATTAAAATCACCTGGGGAACTTCTAAAATCCTGACTCCCAGGCCACATCCCAGGCCAGGTCCAAGAACAGTGTTTGGTTGTGGTCGTCGTTGTTTTTGATTTTCTTTTAAAGCTCTGTGGTGATTCCAGTAGCAGCCAGGGATGAGAACCACTGTTGTAACTGCCATGCCAAGAAGGCACTGGGGAGTGTTAATAGAGAAAGCAGAGCCCTGGTGTCACAGTGGTTAAGAGCTTGGCCGCTAACCAAAAGGCTGTCAGTTCAAATCTTCTAGCCACTCCTCGGAAGCCCTGTGGGGCAGTTCTACTCTATCCTACAGGGTTGCTAGGAGTTGGACTCAACTAGAGAAAGCAGTGCTAAATTGGGTAAGACTTTTGGATGCTGTGTAATTTCAGGATGGTGGTAACCTAGGCTTGAGTTAGAATGGAAGAGCTGGGAAGAAGTAGTGGACAGATCTGAGATATCTTTAGGAAGTAGAATCTTCAAGACTCTCTGATGGCATCATATGTACGTGTGGCAAGAAAGTGAGGAATCAAAATTAATTCCTAGGATTTGGACTTGGTATGCTGGGTGAAAAGATGTTGCCATTTTACTGAGATGAAATATGGGAAGATGGAAGATTGGGGTAGAAGAAATCATGATTGACTGAATTTAACTTGGAACCCCAAAGCTGTTTGTCTGTCTGTAAACAGAAGTCGGGTTGTTTTTGGATCTTTGTGTGTGTTTATGTGTACCTGGTTGGGTACCAGCAGGGTATGCCAGCTTCTCTGAGAAAAGAGTGACTGCAGCTACATTTTTTTTTTAAAAACCTTGGATATGTCAGGCCGTGCAATGCATTCATTTATCCTGATAACCCTGTAAGATCGTTGTTTTGTTATTAGGTGCCATCGAGTCAGTTCTGACTCATAGCGACCCGATGTATAACAGAAGGAAACACTGCCCAGTCCTGCGCCATCCTCACAATCATTGTTGTGCTTGAGCCCATTGTTGCAGCCACTGTGTCAATCCATCTCCTTGAGGGTCTTCCTCTTTTTCACTGGCCCCCTACTTTACTAAGCATGATGTCCTTCTCCAGGGACTGATCCCTCCTGTTAACATGTCCAAAGTTTGTGAGACACAGTCTTGCCATCCTTGCTTCTAAGAAGCATTCTGGTTGTACTTCTTTCAAGACAGACTTGTTCATTCTTTTGGCAATCCATGGTATATTCAATATTCTTTGCCAGCACCACAATTCTGAGGTGTCAGTTCTTCTTCTGTCTTCCTTATTTGCATTTGAGGCCATTGAAAACACCATGGCTTGGGTCAGACGCACTTTGGTCTTCAAGGTGACATCTTTGGTTTTCAACACTTTAAAGAGGTCTTTTGCAGCAGATTTTGCCAATGCAACGTGTCTTTTTGATTTATTGACTGCTGCTTCCATGGGTATTGATTGTGGATCCGAGTAAAATGAAATCCTTGACAACTTCAATCTTTTCTCCATTTATCATGATGTTGCTTATTGGTCCAGTTGTGAGGATTTTTGCTTTCTTTCTGTTGAGTTGTAATCCATACTGAAGGCTGTGGTCTTTGATCTTCATCAGTAAGTGCTTCTAGTCCTCTTCACCTTCAGCAAGCATGACGCTGGTTGTTAATGAGTCTTCCTCCAATCCTGATGCCCCATTCTTCCTCATATAGTCCAGCTTCTTGAATTATTTGCTCAGCATACAGATTGAATAGGTATATTGAAAGGATATAACCCTGATGCACTACACACCTTTCCTGACTTTAAACCACACAGTATCCCCTTGTTCTGTTCGAACTACTGCCTCTTGATCTGTGTACAGGTTCCTCATGAGCACACTTAAGTGTTCTGGAGTTCCCATTCTTCGCAATGTTATCCATAATTTATTATGATCCACACAGTCAAATGTCTTTCTGTAAGTCAATAAAACATAGGTAAACATCTTTCTAGTATTCTCTGCTTTCAGCCAGGATCCATCTGACATCAGCTATGATATCCCTGGTTCCACATTGTTTTCCGAATCCAGCTTGCATTTGTGGCAGTTCCCTGTTGATATACTGCTGCAGCCACTTTCGAATGATCTTCAGCAAAATTTTACTTGCGTGTGATATTAATGATATTGTTCGATAATTTCCGTATTCGGTTGGATTACCTTTCTTGGGAATAGGCATAAATATGGATCTCTTTCCAGCTCTGTTGGCCAGGTAGCTGTCTTCCAAACTTCTTGGCATAGACGAGTGAGCACTTCCAGCACTGCATCCATTTGTTGAAACATCTCAGTTGGTATTCTGTCAGCTCCTGGAGCCTTGTTTTTCACCAATGCCTTCAGTGCAGCTTGGACTTCTTCCTTTAGTACGATCGGTTCCTAATCGTATGCTACCTCCTGAAATGGATGAACGTTGACCAATTCTTTTGGGTATAGTGACTCTGTGTCTTTCTTCCATCTTCTTTTAATGCTTTCTGCATCACTTAATATTTTCCCTGTAGAATCCTTCAGTATTGCTACTATAAGGTTAGTCGGGGAGTAATCCAGGCATACCTCATTTTACTGCACTTTACAAATGTTGCAGTTTTTACAAATTGAAGGTTTGTGGCAACCCTGCATCAAAAAAGTCTTTCTGCACCATTTTTCCAACAGCACATGCACACTTCATGTCTCTGTGTCACATTTTGGTCATTTACACAGTATTTCAGACTTTTATCATCATTATATCTGTTACGGTGATCTGTGATCAGTGGTCTTTGATGTTACTATTGTAATTGTTTTGGGGGTGCCACCAACCATGCCCGTATAAGACGGTGAACTTAATGGATAAATGTTGTGTGTGGTCTGACTGCTTCACCGACTGGCTCTTCCCCCATCTCTCGCTCTCCTCGAGCCTACCCACCCATTCCCTGAGACAGGACAGTATTGAAATTAGGCCCATTCACAACCATACAATGGCCTTTAAAAGTTAAAGTGAAAGGAAGAGTCCCATGTCTCTCACTTTAAATCTAAAGCGAGAAATGTTTAAGCTTAGTGAGGAAGGCATGTCGAAGGCTGAGAGAGGCTGAAGGCTAGGCCTCTTGCACCAAACAGTTAGCCAAGCTGTGAACACCAAGGAACAGTTCTTGACGGAAATTAGAAGTGCTCCTCCAGGGAACACACAACTGATAAGAAAGTGCAACAGCCTTATTGCCGACATGGAGAAAGTTCTAGTGGTCTCGATAGAAGATCGAACCAGCCACAACATTCCCTTAAGCCAAAGCCGAATCCAGAGCAAGACCCTAACTCTCTTCAGTTCTGTGAGGGCTGAGAGAGGTGAGGAAGCTGCAGAAGAGAAGTTGGAAGCCAGCAGAGGTTGGTTCATGAGGTTTAACGACAGAGGCCATCCCCATGACATAAAAGTGCGAGGTGAAGCAGCAGGTGCTGGTGGAGAAGCTCCAGCAGGTTATCCAGAAGATCTGGCTAAGATGACTGATGAAGGCGGCCACACTAAAACAACAGATTTCCAGTGTAGATGAAACAGCCTTATATTGGAAGAAGGTGCCGTGGAGGACTTTCATAGCTAGAGAGGAGAAGAGAGTGCCTGGTTTCAAAGCTTCAAAGGACAGGCTGACTCTCTTATTAGAGGCTAATACACCTGGTGACTTTCAGTTGAGGCCAGTGCTCATTTACCATTCTGAAAATCACAGAGCCCTTAAGAATTACGCTACACCTGTTCTACCAGTGGAGCCCTGTTGGCATAGTGGTTAAGAACTCAGCTGCTAACCAAAAGGTTGGCAATTCAAATCCACCAGCCGCTCCTTGGAAACCCTATGGTGGGACAGTTCTACTCTGTCCTATAGGGTTTTTGTGAATCGGAATCGACTTGACAGCAACAGGTTTGGGTTTTGTTTTTGTTTTTGTTTTTGTTTTACTCTACCAGTGCTCTATAAATGAAAGAACAAAGCCTGAATGACAGTACATCTGTTTACAGCATGGTTTACTGAATATTTTAAGCCCACTGTTGAGACCTACTCCTCAGAAAAGAAAATTCCTTTCAATATATTACTGCTCATTGAGAACGCACCTGGTCACCCAAGAGCTCTGATGGAGATGCGCAAGGAGATTAATTTTGTTTTCATGCCTGCTAACACAACATCCATTCTGCATCCCATGGAGTAATTTCTACTTTCAAGTCTTATTATTTAAGAAATACATTTCATAAGGATATAGCTCTCATAGATATTGACTCCTCTGATGGATCTGGGCAAAGTAAGTTGAAAACCTTCTAGAAAAGATACACTACTCTAGATGCCATTAAGACCATTTGTGATTCATGGGAGGAGGTCAAAATATCAACATTAAAAGGAGCTTGGAAGGAGTTGATTTTGGCTGTCATGGATGACTTTGAGGGGTTTAAGACTCAATGGAAGAAGTAACTGCAGGTGTAGTGAAAATAGCAAGAGAACTAGAATTAGAAGTGGAGCCTGAAGAAGTGACTGAACTGCTGCATCTCACGATAAAATGTTAACAGACAGAGTTGCTTCTTGTGGATGAGCACAGAAAGTGATTTCCTGAGATCGACTCTAGTCCTGGTGAAGAGGTTGCAAACATTGTTGAAATGACAACAAAAGATTTAGAATATTACATAAACTTAGTCGATAAAGTAGTGGCAGGGTTGATAAAGTAGTGGCAGGGTTTAAGAGGATTGACTCCAATTTTGAAAGAAGTTCTACTATGAGTAAAATGCTGTCAAGCAGTATTGCATGCTACAGAAAAATCTTTCACGAAAGGAAGAGTCGGTTGATGTGGTAAACTTCATTGTTGTCTTATTTTTAGAAATTGCTGCTTTCAGGGGCTACCACTAACTTTGCTGGAGCGTCTGATGCGAGGGCTTTGGTTAAGTGGACAAGAGTCTTTAAACCCACAACGTAGGAAAATTCCTTTCTAGTAAGTGGTAGGCTAAACAAAGGCCAGCCCCACCTCAAAAAGGACTCAGATTAATGGTAACTGGACAGTTCAGCTTTGTACTCCAGCCTGCAGCAACCACTATCCTTATCAGTTCACAGCCAACAACATCGAGGCAAGACCCTCCACCAGCAAAAAAATTACGACTAGCTGAATGCTCAGATAGTGGTTAACATTTTTGAGCGATAAAGTAGTTTTTAAATTAAGGTATATGCATTGTTTTTTAGACATAATGCTATTGCACACTTAATAGACTGCAGTAGAGTGTACACATAACTTTTATATGCACTGGGAAACCAAAACATTCATGTGACTTTATTGTGATATTCACTTTATTGCAGTGGTCTGGAACCGAACCTGCAAAATCTCCAAGGTATGCCTGTAATTAACTTTTCCGTGATCACACAGCTGTTAAGTGGAAGAGCAAGGTATTGAACCTGGGTCTACCAACCCGGCTTCAAAATCCCTGCTGTTAATCATTACCCTGGTCTTACATGTCCAAGTTGGTGTTTCAGGTGAGCTAATTATATTCACAGGAGACCTGGTGGTGTAGTGGTTAAGTGCTCGGCTGCTGAGCAAAAGATTGGCGGTCATGGGAGAAGAGACGGGCGATCTGCTCCTGTGAAGATTACAGCCTAGGAAGCCTTGTGGGGCACTTCTACTCCGTCATATGGGGTCGCTATGAGTCCGAATCCACTCCCAGGGCACGCAAGGACAATCGTATTCAACTGCAGGAGTTTCATTTGCATTGTTTTCTAAGGAGTTAATGTATTCCCAGGTTATTGCCAATGGCAGTTTGTATAAGATAAGCCTCCTCCTGTTTAAATGTTACCCACAACTCCCCACTGGGGCCATTTTTTTCTAGCTGAACCGCTCTAGGAATTGAAAGATCCTGGGCACTGTTGCTTAAATAAGTAGACGACATGCTGTATGAAGAAATCATATTATTTTCTCAAAGGAGAGGAAGTTGGCCCAGTGAGGCAATGATTGCTGGGAACAAAATTTCTGGTTTTCTTTTTTGTTCTGCTGCAAATGGCATGTTCTGTCAATCAAGGCCTACTGGGAAAGAGTTTGCCTTTCTTCTTTGTGATCTAACTTTCTCCTCTGTTGAGCTCAGGTGTGTTTTAAATACAAAGCTGAACAGTTCGGTTAGCATTAATCCATGTCTTTGAGGTGGGGCTGGCCTTTGTTTAGCTTACCACTTACTGGAAAGGAATTTCCCTGCGTTGTGGGTTTAAAGACGCTTGTCCACTTAACCAAAACTCTCACATCAGACACCACAGTAGTGCTAGCGGTAGCCCCTGAAAGCAGTTTTCTCTGGTTTGTCCGTGGGTTAAGCGCAGTGTTTAGATGCGTTAACAGGTTTCAGAGAGCGGTGACAGGGAGCGTAAGGTCCCTTATAGATAGCATCAGGCGCCACACCCCTTCCGTGAGTGCGCAGTCTGGGAAGGGGACTGCCTGTGAGATATTGCTTAGGAGGGTGAATTGTGACTTGATCACCCTTTAGATGCTACATCATGGGAGCAAGCATTCAGTGCTCCTGAGGAAGCACAGGGTAGAAAACCCCCCTCCAAAAACGCAGGGGTAGGGGGTGCCGGGACGTGTCACTGGTTTGCGCTTAATAAATTTGGTTGCTGTGATTCAGAATCAGCGGCTCAGGCCAGCACTTTGTGCTCTGCTCCTTGCCCAGGGACATCTCTCATTATCAAGGGCCCAGGTTTGGTGTTGCAACTTACTGGATTTCTGTCTTTATTTAAACATAAAAGCTACTGAAAACTCTTCGTCCTAGAATTGATTATTGGTGTTTATTTGCTCTGTGTAGGGTTTACTCATTATTTTGCCAACTTTTCCTGGTTAGAACGCGGATTCTAAGCATATCGCACCCCTTCTGATGTGAGTTGTGATACAGCATAGCAGCTCAGGTATGTGTCAGGCGAGAGTTTATTCTGAAGGACAGGAACTGCCTTTGATAGCTGATGGATGCACCAGCGCAAGGAAAATGGCAGTATGTGACTTCGTTATGGGAGCCAGGGCCCTTGTCTTCTCTTTGGGAGCTAGAACTAGACTGTCAACTCATTGAAGGGCGCACTGGGATTTGTTCCATGTCACATCCCAGTACCCAGTTCTTGGCATAGGTTATCTGCTGCTGCATAGCAAATGGCCACCAATTTAGCAGCTTAAAAAACACAAAGTTTACCATCTCACCGTTTCTGTGGGTCCTCTGCTTCAGGTTTCCTCACAAGCTGCAGTCAAGGTGTCAGTAAGGGCTGGGGTCTCATCTGAAAGTTCGACTGGGGGAAGGATCCACTTCCAAGCTCACTCGGGTTGCTTGAATTCAGTTCCTCCTTGGCTGTTGGCCAGAGGTCACCTCCAGTTCCTGGTCATCAGGGCTTCTCCAGCAAGGCCGTTTACTTTACCCTGTGTGCAAGCCCAGAGGCAGTAGTGAGAGTCCGCTAGCAAGGTAGAGGTTCTGATCTCTTGTAGCCTAACCATGCACGTGACCTCCCGTTGCCTTTGCTGTACTCTGTTGGTTAAAGGAAGCCACTAGATCCAGCCCACACTCTGGGAGGTGATTACACAAGGGCCTGAATACCTGATTGGGGATCATCATAGAGTCAGCCAGCTGCAGCATGCAATAGGCACACATTTGTTGAATAAATGAGCTTAACAGCTAGGTTCTTACAATTTGAGCTAAGGGGACCATACTGTTTTTTCCCATTACCTCTTTATACAACTATAAGACAAGCAAGGTCATTTTAACATTTTATATCTGATACGTATGTAATAGTTATGTGGTCTTCCCCATCCCTGATAATGCCATCTGGATGCATGGTTGTTGAACTTCAGTTATATTCAGAGTGATGACCTTACCTGCTCCTAAGGAGGAATTTCTCCAAAAGAAGGATCAATCTGGCAACCCTTTGATTTCCTATGCTTTTGTCTCTTAGTTTTTCTTGCTGCATACGTGGGAGGAATTTATGGCAGTCCCCACACAGTGCTTTCTGCATTCCGAGTCTTTTGTAAAATGGAGTGCCCGAGCAGCTTTTTGCTGTGAGGGAATGAAACAGCAAGGGTGAGAGTTCGCATCTAACATGTTTTGGTTGAAGTCGGCGGGCTTCGTGTAGAAAATCAGCTCTACTTTCTCCCCTAAGCCTTTGATATTGTTGGAGCTTTTCAGTGCATGGTGGGATTATTAACAAATGGAAGTCAGAGTTGTCCCAAGGCTGCCACACCGAACCCAGAGAAACTTACAGGCAAGTTACTGAACCCGAAATAAGCCTCTCTTGCCCCAGGCTTCCCCGGATAGCATACTTTTTTTTTTTTTTTTTTTTTTTAATTCAAAGGTCATGACAATATTAGTATGAAATGGTTTCCACTGTAGTTTAAGAATCTAGGTCATGCTTTACTTGGTTGGAATTTCTTTCGTGTTTCTGCCCAGTTTCTAGGAGCAGCTTTGACTTAGAGGACATCGGCTGGGGTGGGACAGGTGGGTTCTGGAACCTGCTGTTGAACTGCTGTAAAGCTTTGCCCACAACTTCTTGGCTGTGAACACACAATGCATTAAAAAGACAAAGGACAGAATCACCATGTGGGCCCTATGGAGGTTCCCTTTGCCAGATGCCCCAGCCTGCCCATCCCCCCCCACTCTGCCGCACTGGCTTTGAATCTGAGTGTTGGATGAGTCCAGAGCCAGAGGAGAGAGCACTGCACACCCAGCCCTGGACAGTGTGATCCTCGTGAAAATGAGAAATCGCCTGTATGGATGATAGGCAAGTCTGCTGCTGTCAGGTCTGCAGTTGTGTGGATTTGCTACGGGACTCGCTGTTGTCCTGTGGGGGTTGGTTCTTCCAGTAATGGGCTCCTAGGAGCCGAGAGTGACAGTTAGAAGCTCAATACTCTGGTGGACATGGGCAAGTGATCAGCGTTAAACAGACCAAGAGCACCAAATTCATCGCCTCAGGGGCCTTCTCTGGCCACAAATCTCAATTCTCTGGAGATGAGTAACTTGTGAATTAACTAGTTTCCACTGATATTGTGAATTAACAGTAAGCAAACCGTGTCAATGCTCAAATACCCATTTCAAGGGGGTCGGGTGACTCCTATTAGCACGTGTAATTGTGTTTTCTTCATATTAACCCTTCCCACGGCGGAGGCACTGGGTGCTTTCCCATCTGCTGTTGGAAACCAGTCCCGGGAGCGTGTCCCTGTCAAGTGCTGGAAAATAGAGATGAGACGGGACCACAACCTTCCCTTCCGGCAGGCAGACTTCCTTCTCCCGTGAAATGCTTCTGTGACATTTTGCACATCTATGAGACTAGGTTTAGTGTATTTTGTTTTTTTTTTAGTAGTCAAATTTAAACCAAGCCTCCTGACCAGGAATCCATGCTGGGTTAATTGCATTTCACTGATTGGGAGAGTAAAACCCTCTGTTTCATTAAAAGTCCGACAGCTTTGCTGAGCTCCTTCCCCCCTCCATGCCTGGTTCTGGACTGTGTCTGCATTTTCCTCTCTGGCTTCATTCCCTGGCGGTTTGGGAGCTGAATGCACCCACACCTCTGATTCTGCTTTTTTGTAATGTCGGTGCAGCAGTGACAACCAGGAGAGAGGAGATAGATGATGTTGGGATGTCAGAAGGGAGAAAAGAGAAACTTCTGCGTCACAGACTGAGACCATAGACTAGTACAAGATGCAGAGTAACATTTGTGAATACTAAAAGGAAGAAGCAGGAAGAGAAATTTCCACAGATTTTCAAGAACAGTGTGGTCAGTATAGCTCGGCAGTTCGTGGTTTAATGCTAGAACTGTCTTCTTAAACATGGACACATTTCTCAATTATTGACAAGTGTTTATTAATAAAGGGATCTGGTCCATGCTGTGTCTCCAGGTAAGGGCTGACCGAAGTGCCAAACTAAACCAAACCTGTTGCCGTCAAGTCGATTCTGACTCATAGCAACCCTACAGGACAGAGTAGAACTGCCCCATAGGGTTTCCAAGGAGCCGCTGGTCAATTCGAACTGCTGACCTTTTGGTTAACAGCTGAACACTTAACCACTGCACCACCAGGGCGCCAACTGAAGTACAGTGGTGCAAAAATAGCCCAGAAATAAATTGTTTGTGCAAGGAGATTCTGATACCAAAATCTGGTGAAACCAAACAAACCAAACCCATTTCCATCGAGTCATTTCCGACTCATGGCGACCTCGCATGTATAAGAGTAGAACTGTGCTCCGTAGGGTTTGCAGTGGCTGTGATCCTACAGAAGGAGATTGCCAGACTTTCTTCTATGGTGCCACTGAGTGGATTTGAACCACTAACCTTTCGGTTAGTAGCTGGGCGCAAACCATTGTGCCACCCAGGGACCCCCAAAATCTGGTGAATGGAGACTAAAAACAGGTAAAGGCAAAGACATTGATATCAGAATAAGAGAAGTGGCACCATCCTTGCTCAGTGGCTCTGGGGATCAGAACCATGGAAGGAGAAGAAAATGGGATGTGAAATCAGCCCTCATGAGCAGTGCTTGCCCTTGTGCTGGTCAGGTACTCCAGCCTCTGAATGCAGTTACCTGCTAACCATTGGGGTGGATGAACCATCATCTCTGCAATTCTGGAAGGCCGTGCACCATTTCCACTTGTGTTGTTTGTCACTTTCCCCCACAGCTGTGGTGAATGGTATAGCCATTCACTGTCAGCAGGCATAAATCCTTTTTCCCATAAGAAGATATTGGCTGCAAGTGACATTTATGGGACTAAAGGAGCAGCTGGCGATATCGGATTCAAGGCAAGTAGGTTGTCTTGGCCATCCTATTTAGCAGATGGCCAGGACTTGATAGATTGAAGATTATTATCGTCCAAGTCAAGGGCCAAATGGCACGGTGACCAGGAGAAGTCAAAGGCAGCACATATGTGAACACAGGACCCATGCAGCTGGATGGGGCCTCCCACCTGCATTTGATTTTGCTTCTAGCAGGATTAAATGCAGGCTGTCCTGCAAAGCCTGGATTATAGACTCGCCTCTAGAGATGATGAATAACTTGGCCGCTAATTTGCTAGTTGGTTGAATCCTTATGGTAAGCTATGATTTGAAAAGAAAATTCTGTGAAGTTTAGGTTCCATCATCATTTACATGAATTTGGTCTTTAGTCCAAACCCAAGTGTCATGGTTTTCTATGTTGCCAATTTCTCTGTCTTGGTTGTATTTAAAGGCAACTGTAAAGCTTTCATTCAGAGCCTCTCCTGCATGTGTATACCATCCTTTTGATGACTAATACCCCAAAAGCTGCACTGAAGTGGAAGTGCCAGGAGCTAAGTTACACAATGAGAACACAGACTCCTGAGGGAAAGGGGTCTCCATTTCTCCTAGTCCATCTTAAGCTCATTTGTGCAATTGCTGCCTCCTTGGTGTTACTGTGTAAACTCCTTTGATCTTTAAGTGGAAGGAAGCAAATTTCAAGAGCCAGAAAACTCCTCACGTGGCTTGACAAGGAGCAGCATGTTACAAGATTGAGTGAATGTCAAATAAAACATAAATTTGGATCTTTTGAAATATGAACTGAAATAGCTATTATGTTTTAAATAAATATCAAATAGATATTATAGTTCAGCTTAGCTAGTAGAATAAAATAGCTATTATAGTTTAGCTTAACTAGATTTAAATAGCTATTATAGTTTAGCTTAACTAGTAAAAAATGTCTGCCTTGAGCATTAAGTTCTTTTAAAACCTATCTGTCTGGGATCAAATTAACAACAGCAACTCAAAATAGGAACTTTAGAGAGGAGTGAGTTTATGTTAATGGAGGAGGAACAACTCAGAGAAGGAGAGTGAGCATGGTTGCACAATTCAAGGAATGTGATCAGTGTCACTGAATTATACCTGTAGAAACTGTTGAATTGGTATTATGTTTTGCTGTGTATGTTATCAACAACAAAATAAATAAGTAAAATTTATAAAAGAAAGTCATATGGAGCACAGTTTTACTCTGACACACATAGGGTCTCCATAAGTAGGAACTGACTTAATGGTAACTAGAATGCCCTCCTCTACCATGGATGGGGGAGTCCCTGGGTGGTGCAAAGAGTTAAGCACTTAGCTAGCCGAAAGGTTGGTGGTTCAAAGCCAGCCAGAGGCAACTTGGAAGGCAAGCCTGACAATCTGCTTCCAAAAGGTCACAGCCTTAAAAACCCTATAGAGCAGTTCTACCCTGCACACGTGGATCACCATGAGTTGGAACTGACTTGACAGCAACTAACAACAGTAATCGTGGATGGAGACCAGAATGCAAACATGAGTTGCTAAAACCGCCTTCTGCACTGTTGACATACTTAAAACATGCCCAAATTGATTGGTTTAGGTACATGAAAATTTTTTAAGTAGTGAATTTACCTCTGATGAAATAGATAGTGAGTGGAAGGGATTATTTCAGTTAAGGATGCGCCTTACTGGAACAGACCCACTTATTAGCATTCCATGTAAAAGATTCCCTAAAGTGAGTTTTAGAACCAAGACGAAGACTGGAGAGTGAGCCCAGTGTTATTAGTGTGCTACTTCGATAATAATCAAAATAATCTTCATTTTGCTCTCCTGTTGTAGCGCTCAAACCAAAATCCTTACTCTGAACAGACTAAAAAAGCAAAGAATTTTATTGAGGAATTACTATTCAAGCTGGACCACACTAAGTGAAAATACCAAATACTCCACAGGGGGTAAGCAAAGAAGGGTTTTTATGCACATTTTCTAGTGGAACAAAGAGTTCTTTCTTCATATCTGATCAACCACGTACTTCCTGAGAACAGTCTGTACAAATTTTTTCTTTTCCAAGAATAATTTTAACGTACTCTTCCTGCAGTGGTTTTCCTTAACATTTTCTGAGAACTGTTATGTTAGTCAGCTAATCCCTACTCCCTCTTTGGTTACCAGAAAGTGGTGTGAGTTAACTCCTTGTTGTAAGCCCAGCCCAAATACCTTAGTTTTGAATTCTTCTAGCACTTCCTCCCCCCACCCACCCTTGATCAAGTCACCACTAGGGGCGCCGATCACCCACAAAGGAAATAACCCTTCTTCCGCAAGGACTTTCACCTGTTGTTGTGGACCACTTCGTTGCTTACCTTGTTTCAGGGTCACGTTTAATTTCTTCACCTTGCCATGCTGTTAAGCTTCATCTTCAGGGTGAGTAGTTCTTACTGGGGCTATGGCAGCAAACAAGGCTGCATCAGAGGAATGATTTCAGAATGAGCTCAAACAACAAGGGTCAACTTGAAACACTCAAGGAAAGCAAAAATGGGTCTAGGAACCAGGAGATTAATCATTCCTGAAGGTTTCCAAAGATTCAGTTTCCTTAAAATGTATAATCCTATGCATGGCGAGAGAAGTTTTAGTCTGGTGGCAGGCATTAAACAGGCATTTCATATAACATTTAATAAGACCTACGATTACTATGACAATTAAAATGATTAACCCTGTTTGCAATATAGAGCATAACCAGGAAGCAGTACCATTGGGTAACCAATTAAAGATATCTAAGAAGGGATAATCAGGCATAGGATGTATTGACTGTAGCCAGGTGGCCTTTTGGTGAATTTTCCTGATATCTTGTTCTAGTTCTCCAGTGGTATTTATCCAAATGGAGCAGGAGGTGTTGGCAATTGCACACATTCCTCCTTGCTGGGCCAAAAGAAAATCAAGACCTATTCTATTATCTAAGACCACCTTAGTAAGGGATTCTAAAGACATTTATAGAGCAGCCATTCCATCAGCAGTATCATCAGTAATTTGAGCCATAGTAGCAGATAAGTTGTGAATAGATTTTTCAGGTTGAGGGATGCAATAGTTAGGTAAGAGTGCTTGGAGGAATACCTGTCCCATCCTAGGTTTTTCAGCTATAGGGTTATGATTTGGCATAAAATAATTTAAAATAAGGGATGCAGACAGATCTGAATTTTCATGCCCAGATTGTGAGTGGGGATGACAGATCCAGCACTCAATCAAATTTCCAGCACTAGCTACAGATTGGGCCAATTTAACAAAGGCATTTTCTTTCCAAGTATAAGAAGTTAATTAAAGACAGTGTGATCGTTAAGGTTGTATGTCAGCTTGCCTAGGTTATGATTCTCAGTAGTTGGGCAGTTACGATGTCATTTAGCAGTCGTATAGTCATGTGATCACCAATATGATGAGATCTGTGAGTAGCCAGTCAGTTGAAAGGGAGTTTCCTTGGGAATGTGGCCTGCATCCAACATAGGTGAATTTTCTGGCAAAACTCTTGGTCTTTTGCTCGCTATGGATTCTGCATCTGGCTCCTGTTCATCTGACATCAGCTCTTGGGGCTTGAGCTAGCAGCTTACCTGCCATCTTGCCTGCCGATTTTGGGATTTGTCGGTCTTTGCAGTCTGTGACCCAAAGCCCTGTTGTCTTACTTGCGGATCTTGGATTCACCAGTCCCTGAAGCTATGTGAATCAGGAGAAGCCTCCAGCCTGACCCACAGACTTGGGACATTCCATCCTCTACAAATGTGTGAATCATTTCCTTAATATAAATCTCTCTCTCTCTTTATATATATATGTATGTACACTTCACTAGTTTTGCTTCTGTAGAACTCAACCTAAGACAGACAGGAAAATAAGATTTAAATTACCAGGAAATAAGACTGCAGGTATGTAATAAAACTAGTAACATAAATATAGCTACAATTACTAAGCAAAGCAAATAATCAGAGAAACCAGACTATATGAAGAAGAGTGTGGCATCAGGATTGGAGGAAGACTCATTAACAACCTACAATATGTAGATGACACAACCTTGCTTGCTGAAAGTGGACTTGACGCACTACTGATGAAGATCAAAGACTACAGCTCTCAGTATGGATTACACACCACAACATAAAGAAAACAAAAAATATTCACAACTGGACCAATAAGCAACATTATGATAAACAGAGAAACGATTGAAGTTGTCAAGGATTTCGTTTTACTTAGATCCACAGTCAGCACCTAGGGAAGCAGCAGTCAAGAAATTAAATGACACATTGCATTGGGCAAATCTGCTGCAAAAGACCTCTTTAAAGTGTTGAAAAAACAAAGATGTCATTTTGAGGGCTAAGGTATGCTTAACCCAAGCCATGGTGTTTTCAGTCACCTCATATGTGTGTGAAAGCTGGACAATGAATAAGGAAAACCAAAGAAGAATTAATGCCTTTGAATTATGATGTTGGCAAAGAATATGGAGTATACCACGGACTGCCAGAAGAATGAACAAGTCTGTCTTGGAAGAAGTACAGTCAGAATGCTCCTTAGAAGAGAGATGGCAAGACTTTGTCTCACATACTTTGGCTATGTTATCAGGAGGGACCAGTCCCTGAGAAGTACATCATGTTTGATAAGGTAGAGGGTCAAGTGAAAAAGAGGAAGACCCTCAATGAGATGGATTGGTACAGTGGCTGCAACAATGGGCACAATCATAAATTGATTGTGAGTATGGCGCAGGAGCGGGCAGTGTTTCATTCTGTTGTACATAGGATCGTTATGAGTCAGAACTGACTCGACAGCACCTAACAACAAAAACAACCTTAGTTTGGAGCCATGGTTGCTTAGTGGTTAAGCACTCAGGCTGCTAACCAAAGGTTGGCAGTTCCAATCCACTAGCCACTCCTTGGAAATCCTATGTTGCAGTTCTACTCCGTCTTATAGGGTTGCTTTGAGTCAGATTCAACTCAACAGTAACGGGTTAACCTTAGATTTGTCCACGGGTTTTTTTGTTGTCGTTGATGATGGTGATTCACGCAATTTCTGGTAACTATACTAAGACAGCATTTTTATTTTTGACCTCACTAAAGTGAGTCAGAATTGACTCGATGGCAGTGGATTTATTTTGCTTTGTTTTTTTAAATGTCCACATTATTTATTTTCTTTTTTCTTAAGAAGGTTTTTTACCTGGTTGAGAGGGATCATTTCAAAACTTTCTCTGGAGCAATGTGGGTCTCAGAGGCTCATTATCAAGAATCGGTTAATCTCAATTCATTTACATACGTTTAGATTGGCCTAGGTATTTTAAAATACAAGAGATAACTAAGTTCTTTTCCTTCTAATTTTTATTATTTTCTTGGTAAGCAGTTTAGTCTCCTTCTCATTAATAAAAATTATTCTCTTTCTTTAAAAAAAACACATTTTGTATAATATCTAGCTTAAGTTGCTTAGAAAGGTTTTGCTTTTAAAATTTTGCTTTCAAGGTTGACATAAACATAAAAGTCTTTGTCAGAATGAATTCACTTTCATTAATTCCTAGGAATATTAGACTATTCAATTTATATAAGTGCTTATTTATCATTAAACCGATCAGAGTAAGTTCTCTGACGGGATATTATAATCTAATAATACCATCCAGGAGGTAGGAAATTATTACATTTTCATAGCCTGTTTTTAGCATGCTTTATAGGATTCTTTAGAGAAGCAAGTTAGAATACTTTGTCCTTTTTAAAGCTTTGCTATACTAGTGAAGATAATAATTCATACTTTTTCAGTGCACTTTTGAAATAGACTAATTTATATTAAGGGACAGGTACAATAAGCAAATTTTTTGGAGGGGAAGACAAAAAAAATAAAGACTTAAAAGACTGCTTTGCCAGTCACAGCTTCCTGAGACAAGACAGAAACTCAGATATAAAACAAAACTAGAGGCAAGCCCTCAGAACAAAATGAAACAGGAAAACCACATAAACTCACCGGTGTGTGAGGCCAGCTCAAAAACCAGGTTTATACAATACCGTACAAGACAAGCAACCTAGTCTCTTAAAATGTATACAGCAATTCTTCAGTAAGATTGACTCTGAAAAACAGCTATTAGATAACTCGTTAATTTACCAGAGTCTCAGATGGAGGGATTTTATTCAGACCCCTTGACTAAAACTGGGCATTAAACAAAAGTTCCCCAGAGGAAAGAAACGACAACACAAATGGAAACTCATTTTCCCAAAGTGATCAGTGAGATTTTAAATTACTTCAAGTATATTCAGCATACAGTGTTTTTGAACATGAACCCCAAACCAGCATCCCAGTGGGGGATAAATCTAGGCTTATTTATCAAGGATGTTAAGAAGAGGTTCAAACTGGTCTCCCAGAGTCAAATAAAATTTCTGGCAGGGAATTTGACACAGGGTTTGGTCAGGGTTTTGTTTCACAGTGTGCCTCTACTGCATGAGAGTTGTCTTGTGGCTGGTGGGCAGCTTAATGCTCTAGCCCATCTCATGTCCCTTTCAAGGGTGTCTTTCCTTTCACAAGTGTCTTTATGTCAGTGGCGAGCACCCTAGAGGCTTTTAAGATGCTCAAACCCATGCCCACATTTTTGTGGCTTTAAAACTCTGGGATTCCTTCATAACAACCATACAAAACCTGGTTTCATTCTTTCTGAACCTAATTCATTCTGCCAGCTAGACACCTAGACTCTTATTTTAGACCTTAAACATACTAGTTTCTCCAACTGGAAAGTACCCAAAAGTGGCCACTCATTTAACAAACTGTCATTAGGGAGCTCAAACAAAAATCCAAGTACAAACAAGACCTAGGCCCATATTTCTTGGCCATATAGAAAGCCCCAGTTCCATTAGGAAAATCAGCTACTTTCTTGGATTCAGCAATGAGCACTGCTGGGGTGAATTTAAAGGGCATTTTAGACAAAGGCTTATTGGCTGTCCTTTTTAGAAAGAGCAGGAGTTCAAACAGAGTGTTGTCAGAAGAATAAGAGGGCAGCAAAGGATACAAAGAAGTAGGACCTGGGAATAGTGTAGACGGGCAGGAGCCAAATTTTGGCATTGTAATTTCTTATTTTCATTGGTCAATTTGGATATAGTGTCCTACAGCAAAGCTATTTTATTAGCTTGAAGTCTTTTAGAAGCTTCAAGATACCGGTCAAAATAGGCATCTCATTGAGATTGTTTAATTTGAGAGCCTCTATTTTCTAATTTCCTGTACAGAAAAACCAGAAGGTCAGAAGACCCTCAGAGTCCTCTAGGTTGGCCACTGATTTTACAGACTGTCTCTGGTAAGGTTGTGCCAGCCAGACAAGAACCCACACGTTGTGGGACCAAAATGCTTGTTCACATAGTGAGCAGAAGTCCCAAAGGGTGGCTCTGAGCTGCTCCTAGATTTGGCATTCCCCATATTTCCAGCAGACATACAGGATGTGCACACACAAAACAAATCCAACAACAGAACTCGAAGAGCTACCACACAAGAGAGCGGAGCTCAGGTTCAAAAGGTTATTTACCTTAAGACAACTCCTGAGAATTCGTGGAAGCGGAGAGCCCAAACAGCTTAGCTGGTACCAGAGCCCAAGTCCTCAGTGTCTTGGAGGTTGGGAAAGGTAATGCACCTTCAATAGCCTGCGTCTGACACCAGAAATGTTGTAGTGCTCAGACCAAAATTGTTATTCTGTAAAGATTAAAAAAGCCAAGAATTTTATTGAGGAAGAGTACAGCTCAAGCTGGGCCACAGTAAGTGAAAGTGCAAAGTGCTTCACAGGGGCTAAGCAAAGAAGGGTTTTTATGCACATTTTCTAGCATAACAAAGCAGTTCTTTCTTCATATCTGATCAGCCACATACTTCCTGAGAACAGTCTGTACAAACGATTTTTTTCCAAGAACAATTTTAACATACTATTACTAGAACATTTTTGCTTAACATTTTCTGAGAATGTGTATGTTAGCTAATTGCCCCTCACTCCCCACTTTGCTTGCCAGAAAGCAGTGTGAATTAATTCCTTGTTGTGAGCCCAGCCCAAATGCTCCTAGTTTTGGATTCTGCTAGAATACCTCTTATCTACCTTCTCATCCTAAGCCATATAAACTAGCAAAGGAGGCTTTGGAGGTGAATGAGGTATTGTAGGCTTTCCATTTCTTAGTTGCTTAGAATCTGAGGTTAGACCCTTAGGCTAGACCTTAGTAATCGGGCACAGAGCTGCTGTAGTTAGAAGTGACCAGAAGTTGAACCTCGACTAAGATGCCTGGTTATTTTCCTCTTGCATGGGCTACAAATGTTGTCTTTGGGTTTCATTCATGGAGGATTAGAACACTTTCCTTGAGCCTTTATATCATTAGATAAGATTAAATGCATTAAAGGGTTTCCCTGACTACAAAACCTCTCTCTGCAAAATTGAGATTGAAGATCACAGTATCTGAAAAGTTGCCGTATTAGAAGAGGGATAACAGAATTTTGAATGAGAACATGAGTTGATTAGGTAGACAGCAAACGTTGCATCTTTTAATGTGAGATCTTACTGAACAACCTTTAAGATAAATCATAAGCAGTATATATTGGTTAAGAAAATTAATGATATCAAAACCTGTTCCCCATCCTCCACGCTTACACACACATAAATACTATAGCAGTTAACCTTTGCTATGTGCAAATGGAAGCCCTGGTGGCGTAGTGGTTAAGAGCTATAGCTGCTAACCAAAAGGCTGGCAGTTCGAATCCATCAGCCATTCTTTGGAAACCCTGTGGGACAGTTCTACTCTGTCCCGTAGGGTCTCTATTAGTTGGAATTAACTCGACGGCAATGCGTTTGGTTCTTTGGTTTGATGTGCAAATGATCCCCAAACTTGGTTTAAACAATAGTATAATAAGCAGTGTATTAGTCTAGGATTCTGTGGGTTGGCTGGTTGGTTCTTATGATCTGGGCCTGCTCAGCTGATCTCTTTAGACTGCAGGTGATTCACCTGAGGCTAGGTAGTCTAGAATAGACTCACTCACCTGTCTAGTTGTTGGTAGGACACTGGGTCTAGAATGACCTTGTCTGGGATTGCTTATGTCAGCTCTATGGGTTCTCTCATCCTCTAGTAGCCATGACTGGGCTTCTTCACTCATGGTTTTGAATTCCAAAGAGTAGCAAGAGGATAAAACTGTATTCAGATGCTTTGTGAGCCTCTGTCTGCATCATGTTCACTAATGTCTCATTGGCCAAAGCAAGTCACATGGCCAAGCACAGTTTTAAAGTGTAGAAAAACCGATATAAACTCTTTGACAGGATGAGATGAGCAGCAAAGTCAAATTGCAGAGGTGCATATGACAGGGATAGGAGGAATTTGTGGCCATTTTGTCATCTCCCATAGATATTAAAGTAACTACAGGGAGTTAAGCTGGCAGGAACATCTCCACCACACTGAATCAAGGAGGAGGAAGACGATCTTTTTGCCTACAGCTTCAATTTGATATGGGATCTTTCTCTGGACTCTTGTTTTATTCTATCACTTTTGACTTTTGGACATATTTACTAGTAGGCTGTCTTATCTTGATTCTTGAATTGTGATTCCATTGTTTGGTCGTTGTTGGCTTTCGTTTTGATCAATTATTTGTTATGGTACAAATACGATTTTTCTTTGAATACAATTTAGATTTGGTATTTTCTGCGGATGTTTGCCCTTCAAGAAAGTTTCATTCTTCAACCATTGTGGTAGACTCTGGCTTGAGCTTCTGTTCAGGCACTTTGAAGTTACACTCATGCAAACTCCCGGAATTACACCTTTGTGATCTGATACACTGGGTTTCTATTCACTGATCCTTTGTTACTTTTCTATTTGTAGTGTTTACAGTGTTGTGCCAAATTCCACATGATTTTATTAGTCTGTAAACATGACACAGTGCATAATGACACCTGTCTTCTGAATTTAGTCGTAACTCAGGGCTCCAGACATTAAGTTTTCATGACGATTAACACATAAAACATCTAACCCAGAGTTTCTCAACATCAACTTTGGCATTATTGACATTTTGAGCCAAATAATCCTTTGTTGTGGGGCATGTCCTGACCATTATATGAATTTTGCAGCTTCCCCAACTTCTACCCTCAAACCTCCCTCAGCTATGACAGCCAAAAATGTCACCAGATGTCATCAAATGTCCCCTGCAGGGGAATGACAAAGTGACCCTAGTTGCTAACCACTGGTCTAACCTCGAGGCAGAGGAGAGAAGGAAATGTATGAGTTATGGGTCATTGTCAGAGGAAACCAGGAGCAGCAACCCAACAGGAAGAATTTGTAAGGGAGGAAGGGGTGTGGAAAACTTTTAATCACTTTAAAATTTACCCTAGGAATGGCCCTAAATTCCTCTGAATTAACTTGGAAACATCAAATTGGATCTTGCTACACATCGAAAGGCTTATCAGTATCTCAATTTCATTATGTTAGTAGATTAGATACAAGTAACATCCCTGAAAAAAAATCAATAGCTATGCTGACCACAGATAATGGACTTTGGGAAAATCTTTATTTTGGAAAAAATCAAGCATACACAGAAGTAGAGAAAATCATATCATGAACCATCACCTACCCATCACCCAAAGTCAAAAATTATTGACTCATGGCCAGTCTTGATGCATCTACACACCACTCACTCCTGGATTAGTTTGCAGCAAATTACAGGCGTCATTTCATTTCATTTGTAAATATTTCATTATATGTCTAAAAGAAAGTACTTAAAAACCATAATTACAGTGTAATGGTGCATTTTTAATCTTCTAGAAAGGAGAAGAATGAGGATTTCTGCTGAGTTGTGTCAGAAAGTTAAGGGAAAGGCTGGGTGGGATCAAGATAAAAGAGGTTTGGTATTAGTGGCAATAAAACCACAGAAGGCAATGAAGGTAGGAGGCGCTGCGTCTTGGAGCTCCCCTCTCCCCTTCTCTCGGTAGGAATACCCCTTATAGTCTGTGGTAAGACACAGGGAACTGGGATCCTTAGGAAAGAGAATAGGCTGGCAGGGAGCAGATCCATTTTCTAGAAAGAAGGGAAAAACACAATCACGTGGAGGTATTGGAATATTCAGTCAGTGATGGATTGCTTTCTGATGACTTTCAGTGACTTTTTAGCCCATCAGGCCCTCTTTTTAATAAAACAAAGCAGAGGAAAGTCTTGTGGTTGCTTTTTAAGATTTTGCTAGGACGATGGTATTTCTCCTGTTGTAATGTATTCTGAGAAGTTTTTCTTTTGATTTAGACTTCCTCACTTGATTTTATTATGTCATAAATCTCCTGCATTTGGTGCGAGCCATGGTATACGTGACACCGAAGCAGCTTGCTAGATAACATCTATTTTCCCCCTTGTCTTTAGAAGATTAAACAGAGACTGTTGTGTCTGATGCCAGAATAGATTTAACCAATCATGTTTCCTTTACACGTAGGTCAGTCCGAGGGACAATTCTGCACTGGATCCTATTATCCACGGGTTGAAGGGCGTCGTACATCACGGTAAGTAAGCTATGTACGCTTCCTTTTGCTGGGATGCGGAGGGTGAGGATCTCCACCTAAAGGAGTGAGGTGATCCTGAAGAGGACAGAGGGCAACACCCATGCCTCATCCACTGATGTTTAAGGGCGTTCAAGGGCGTTCGAACCGTTATTTGATGGGTGAAGAGCAGGCCCATTTGTTACCTGCAAATAGATCTGGGTTAGCAGTAAGCAATTTGTTCCTTTTCAGGTACCACTTTGAATGCATGTGTTATAAATCAAAATATGCTGTGATATACCATTCATATGCATAGTAGATGCTTGGAGGCTGCCATTTGTCTCATACCCCTCTAAAAATATTCTTCTTTCAAGTTTCTTTTCATTTATAAATTTCTTGTTTTACATCTCAGATTTAGGGAGTGGCTTAAAACAATTTAAGTAGCTGCGACAGTTCGTTAACGTTTGTAGCATGTAAGCAAGCATTATCAAGTACTGGGATGGAAGAGGCTGGGCTGTGGTTCTGTGCAGCGGGCGTCTTCCCCTCAGGCGTAACAGTGGGAGAGAAAGTAAGATAAATGGGTTCTGTCTTTTCCAACTGGTTTTTATTGGAGAAATTTCTCTGCAACTTTTATTATCGACAATGCATCATTACCTATGACATCGGGTTCCTCTAATTTCAAAAGTACCCTTGCCGCAGTGAGCTGTGGAGTCTGGGTGTAATGTAATGATTTGCAAAGTTTTAATAATCTAATTAGAATTCCAATGACGTTGACAGAAATAGCATTAGGAGCCATCATAAATCTCCTCTTAATCTCCACAGCTGCAATAAAATGTCTTCACACCTTTTTTTGGAGGGTTGTCTTTAGACATTAGCCAACTCTGTAGAGCTGAACAAACGTCTTTCCCCGTCTCTCCCAGGGAAACGAAAACCAGTTGTCATTGTTTGATAGAAGCAAATAGGATTGTGGATTAATCGTTCCGCTCTCACAATTGTTTGATAGTGTAGCAGGTAACAATAATAAGCCCAGTGAATGCAGGCAAATAGGGTGACTAATAACACCCCAGGTTTTCAGTTCAGGGAGTTTCCATTGCGTCTTCCCAATTTTCAATTTTAGTGTGTTTCTGTGAAGGAAGCCCCTCACACTGAGCTGGAAGATAGATTGTATTTAACAGAAGTGGGTGTTACTATAAATGTTCCCCTAGGAAACAAAACACCTTTATCATAAATTATTTTGACTATTCATTTGTTTTTTGTGTTGGTGGCGGTGTTGATTCTGGGGGGAGAGAGATTTGTGTTTGTACCCTAGCAGCCTCAAAAGTGCAAGAAGAGCTGTGATTGTAGGCAATGCATCTTGTACACTGAGCTCCTCTCCCATAAGATCCCGTTGAACACCCAGGTGATTAAACACTTCGTTGAAATTCCAACCCATAGTGTAGATTATGACTTTTGGGTTTTGAAATATAGCGAATGGTAGCTGTATCTTACTTAACCTCTACTCTCTGCCTCTTTTACCAAATGCGTTGCCTTTTTGAAAACAAACACACCATGAAGAATTCTAGACTCTTGCAAACAGGTACTTATTTTGCAACAAGAGAGGAAGCGCTCTACCAGCCATAGCATTTCAGTAGATCTGTGCATCCTTGTTCCATGATGATAGTTGAAGGCGCTTCCATATGGTAAGATAAGCCTTTCTTTATCCCCCAGATCCCCAGTTCTCAGGAAACTCACTGCATAGTAATCCTTCAGTCCACGAGCTATGTGGTGGCATAATTGTATTATCCTTCCTCATCATCCAGAGTTCCCGTCTGTCTTAGGCTGGGTTTTCTAGAGAAGCAAAACCAGTGAAGAGTATAAATATATGTAGAGAGAGATTTATATCAAGGAAATGGCTCATGCAGTTGTAGAGGCTAGAAAGTCCCAAGTCCGTGGGTGAGGCTGGAGGCTTCTCCTGACTCACGTAGCTGCAGGAGCTGGAGAACCCAAAATCAGCAGATCAAACAGCAGGCCTCTGGCTCATAGGGTGCAGAGGCTGACGAATCCCAAGATAGGCAGGTAAGACGGCAGGCGTCTGGCTCACAGGCTGCACAAACTGACAAATCCCAAGATCAGCAGGTAAGCTGCCAGCTCAAGTCCCAAGAAATGGAGGTCAGAGGAACAGGAGCCAGCTGCAGGATCCAGAGAGAGCAAAACCCCATGAGCCTTGTCAGGAAGTCCACCTATATCGGATGCAGGTCACACCCTTAAGGAAACTCCTTTCGACTGATTGGCTGCTCATAACAGATCCCATTATGGAAGTGGTTGCATTATATCAGATCTCATTATGGAGGTGATTATATCATGATAGAGCTGCTAGACTACGTCATAACTGCCAAACCACTGAGAATCATGGCCCAGCCAAGTTGACTCACAACCTTAACCATCACACCTTCCAAGAGCCTCTGAGATTAGGGAGACTCTACCTGGCTTACACTAGGGAGACTTTAGCTGGGAGGGTTACAGAGATGCGCAGGATGTGGTTTCAGCCCTGCTATCAGGCTGGGAAGTCAGAGGAAACTGGCAAAAAATAATTACCTTCAAAAGAAGTTCACTTATTCAGCAAAAATCTACTCAGTGTGATCACAGGCACAGGCCAGCCCTCACAGACCTGGCAGAGAGATGAAGTGACTGCCGGGCTGTTCCTTAGGCTGCCCAGTGTGTTACCCCTCCCAGCCTTTGCACTTGCTATTTACTGTCGGGAAGTCCTTCCCTCACCTTTTGGCCATGGTGTCTCCCTGTCATGCTTTCAGGTCTCAATTGAGGTTTTGCCTCCACAGGTTGGGAAGAGAAAGGACTAGGGCTGTGTCTTGGAAATGTGGTATTTACACTCAGTTCTTGGGCTGTTACTATTTTCCAGTTTGTTAACCCTCAGCGCTTCTGTCATTTTTCCAAAAGAGAATGGATGTTTGAATTAGAAAAAAAAAAGAAACTTCGGTTGGAACTAGAAGCATTTTTAGTTGAAGGACTTGTGAGGGATTTGAATGACCTGTTAATTTAATGGAACATAAATAATTGTGCCCTTCACAGAGTCTCCAGCTTGAGAATGATGATAGAGATGTGTAAAGGGAAAAATCAATAAAGATTTCTGTTGCAGTTCAGAATTGCCTTTATTTCTAAAGCTATGGGAGTCATATATTAGAATATTAATTTCTCATTAAGCGAGTAGATTTTGTTTTTTGTTTTTTAAATAGGAATGATCTTACATGTTTCTTCAGCTGAAACACCAATGAGTCATCTGCTTGTAGCAGCCAAACGTACTTGGCAGTTGGTCATTTAGAACCCTCTGAGAGGCAGGTGCCAAGATGGAGTTATCAGTGAAAGAGTTTTTGGAGTGAGGAACTGTCCATAAAGGTTAAAGGGGAGAAGGAGCAGGAGTCAACACAAAGGGTATTTGGTCCATGATGCAGGTCTGACACTTGTGAAAGGAGACAAGGAAGATAGAAGGATTGACTCCAGGCAGCTCTGAGAAAGTCTTGGCCCAGGTGGTGGAGAACCCCAGAGCAAGGATTGCCTGTGAGAGGAGTCCTGTGTTGGGCGGGAGTGGCCGGGCTCTGGTACCCACCATGCTCAGTCATTGGCTGGAGCAACCCATGGATCACGTGGTGGAATCCAAAGGCACAGCAGCTGGAGGCTCTCAGCTGACTACCCTCCTCACAACAGGTCGTCTCTGAAAGGGACATCTTTGGGTGTACCCACTAAGGATGACACAGAGGTTCACGTCTTCCTTTTAAAGCCTTTCTAATCACTTTTCTGAAAGGTTTTTCTAGTTGAACTCCCTCACTTTAAAAAAAAATAAAATTGTATTTTTGATGAAAGTATACACAGCAAAACAGGTTCCCGTTCAACAATTTCTACACATAATGTTCTGTGACATTGGTTACATTCTTCAGTTTGTGTCAACATTCTCATTGTTTCCTTTCTAGTTGTTCCATTTCCATTAACTTAGTCTCGCTGCCCCCTAAACTTTTCATCTGTGCTTTAGAGTAGCCATTGTCCATTTGATCTCATATAGATAATTTTTTAAAAGAGCACAGTTCTCAACGATGAAATTCTTTACATTTTGCGTGAGCCTGCTATTTAGTTGAAGAGCAGTAGTCTCAGGGATTCTTCCAGTCTCAATGGATCCAGTAAGTCTCGATTCTTTGAGAATCTGAAGTTTTGTTCCACATTTTTTCCCCTTTCTATCAGGATCCATATACTGTGACCATGACTGGAACGTGCAGTAATGGCAGTCGGGCACCATCTAGTTCTGGTCTCAAGGTAGAGGAGGCCATGATTGAACCTCCTCACTTTTCAGATGGTCAGAGGTTCTTATAAACAGTGCGTGTCTGTCATGTCAGTTCTTATTGAGTGCCTGATCTAAGTATACCACAGAGTGGTGCTCAGCCTGGAGTAGAGAACAAAGTAGACATGGATCTTGAGTTCTCATACTTTTGGGAGAGACAAGTTCAACATGTAATTAATGGGTGGGGAGTAGCAAATTAACTCAGATGTGGGGGTTTAGAGAAGGCTCCTTAGAGAAAGTGACCATTGAGACCTAAAGAGTGAATGAATGAAGATTGTCCGGGCAGAGAAGGAAGAGTAGGGACTAGTGTTGATGAAGATGACTGGTGGTAGGAAAGCACATGGTTTGTTTGAGGATCTGCCTGTGGCAACATTGCTTCTCTGATGCTGGAGAAAGACACCCTAGAAACCTCCTGGTGACAAAAAGTGCCATTTCTTGTGCATCCATTCTTCTGCTGAAATTGTGATTCTCACCGACTGAGGGCCATGAAGAAATATAAGTAGAATGGAGAGGTGATTTCTCATTGATTCTTGTCTAGACATCGAGCAATACATGGAAGCACCAAAATGTATTAAGTATTTTACATATGCTACCACCAGCATTCACTGGAGAGGAAAAATATAGGTGATAGTGTGAATTCTGTTCACTGCATTGACTCAGGATACTAACCGCCTTCTGAGTACAAGGCCAGAGCTCAAAGGTAGCCACGCCTGATATAAATATTAGTCTTCTGACTCAAATAACCGATTTTATAAATAAACCTATATGTGAGTTGATGTAGAAATACCGATGCTGTTGTCAGCTGCCAGGGAGTCAGCCCCAAATTGTGGCAACCCTAGACACAATGGAGTGAAATTCTGGCCAGTCCTGCACCAGCCTCATAATTGGTTGCAGATCAGACCTTTGTGATCCATGGAGTTTTCATTGGCTGGTTTTCAGAAGTAGATCCCCAGGCTTTTCCTCCTAGTCTGTCTTAGTCTGTGAGCGCCACTGAACCCTGTTCAGCATCACAGCAACATACAAACCACCGAGAGACGGGTGGTGGCTGCACATGAGGTATGTTGGCCGTGAATTGAACCCAGGTCTCCCGCGTGGAAGATGAGAATTCTACCATTGAACCACCACTGCCCTCTCTAGACCTATAGTCTTCCTTTAAAAGAAGTTTTATCTGATTGGCCAATGCTGTTACATCACGTACTCTGTCAATTAAAAACTCTATATTTTTTTATCTCAAGTTTTTAGATTACTTTCTTCCTATTCCTTTTCATAGTACCTTCCCAAAGAAAATCCAAGGGGCTGTTTGTCTACGTGTTCTAGAATACAGTCAAAAAGGCATCCAAACACTAAACTACCTCCTCATTTCAATCATCTGAAAAAGACCATTTTTACGTTTTTGAAAGGAAACTTGGTGGTAGTGATGGTTTTGTTGTTGCAGGCTGTCTGTTTGCCCCTCCTTTGCCATCCTCCTCTCTGGCTGAGCATCCCACCTTAGTGAGCAGAATGGCTTCTTTCTCCTTCAGAGGAAATGTGACGAGAAGGTTACAAATCACTTCAGACGCAATGAGATGGTCCACTGGCCCGAGCAAGAAGGCTGCTTGCCCTGCCTCCCTCCTCAGGCCCTTCCGAGAAAGCTATCAGTGAAAGTACAAATAAATTATCAGCTGAGATAACCCTTTTATTAATGTCACAAAATGAGGCTCTTGTAAGCTTTTCTTGTCAAAGCTTAGCAGTGGAAATTGGCTATGACAAGATCAAAACTTCCTTGCAGAATACCTTCCCTGAGTGACTCATTTATTCACGTGGCTCACTTTTGGGATATTTTTCACCCCTTTTCTTCCCTGTCCTGGGACACTCATCGTCTACTCACCAAATCTGTGGACAAATGTCCTGGAAGAGCTAGAGTCAATCCCAGCCTCTAGCAGAGAGGAAAGGAATAAATGGCAGCTATGTATGAAGTGACTGTCCCGCCAGTGTTTTCACGTCGTGGTAAATGCTGGTGCCTTCACGTCTGTTCTTCTTCCCACGTCCCATCTGCTGAGGTGGAGGTTTCTAGAATGAAGACTAGAGTCCCTGGGTGGTGCAAATTGTTAATGCGCTCGACTGCTAACCAAACGATTGGAGGTTCGTGTCCACCCAGAGGCATCTTAGACGAAAGACCTGATGATCTTCTTCCAAAAAATCAGCCATTGAAAACCCTATGGAACAGTTCTACCGTGATACACATGGGGTCACCATGAATGGGAATCAAATCTATAGTAACTGGTAGAATAAAGGATAACTTGGAAGAGTCTGTAGACCGAGTACGCAGTGTCGCGTGGGCTACAGGTATCCTGTTTAAAGAGAAACTTGCACCAGGGTATGTTGCCGGTGCTCTGCTACAGTGCTGTGGGGACACAGGTGGCCCAGCCCCTTCTGAAAGCCATGGTGCCATTTCTGCTTAAGTTACATGTACCCTCTACCCTCTCAGCCTGCAATTCCACTCTAAAGTATGTACTCAAGAGAACTGTCCCCAGAGAGACTTGTACAGAGAATATGTTCCTGATAGCCAAACACTGGCAGCAGCGCAAATGTCCGTCAAGGGGAGAATGGATATATAAATTGCAGTATATTCATACAATGGAATATTATGCAGCAGTGAATACTGGGTAATCACTGATTTACAGAAAAACCAGAGAGTACATACTGCGTGGTTCCTTTTATGTGAAGTTGAAGAACAGGCAAGACGAATTCATGTTGATAAAAGTCAGAATAGTGGGCTGGGGGATGTATATTGAATGAGACGGGACATGAGGGAATTTTCTGGGGTGTTTTTAATATTATATCTTGATCTGAGGGATGAGTACATAGGTGTAACATAAGATTTTATTGAGTTGTCCACTTAAGATTTATGCGTTTTACCATTTGTAAAGGGGTACCAGTACCAGTTGCCACTGAGTCAGTTCTGACTCGTGGTGACCTTGTGTGTGTCAGAGTAGTTTACGCTCCATAGGGTTGTCAGTGGTTGATTTTTCAGAAGTAGATCATCAGGCCTTTTTTCCGAGGCACATGCGGGAGGACTCAAACTGCTAACCTTTTGTTTAGCAGCCAAATGCATTAACCATTTGCACCACCCTGGGACTCTAGTTAAGCAATAACCCATGCATATTAAATGCTAATTTCTCAAAAACAATATATCCACAAAGCTTGTGTGTGTGTGTGTGTGTGTGTGTGTGTGTGTGTATGTATGTATACGCACACATATATATATCTAGCAGCACCCACTAGATAGTCATAAGTTTTTAAAAACCTGACAGTCTCAAGTGTTGGCAAGGATATTGGAATCCTGGGAACTCTCATACATTGCAGATAAGAGGGTAAGTTAGTACAACCACTCTTTGAAAAACAATTTGGCAGTGTCTAGTAAAATTGATCCAGCAGCTCAATCTTAGGTCCAAGTACTGTAAGAGACGTGTACAACAATGTCTGTGGTTGTGTTTTCCCTGATTGCCCAAACCTAGAAAGGCTCATCGTTAGCCGGCTGGACAAACGCGGTGTGGTGTATTCATGCAGTAGACATGTCACCATTTTGAAAAGGAGCGGACGCCAGTGAACAGCATGGGTGCGTCCGAGACTATAAAGTTGAACAAACAAAGCAAGCTACCAAGAATACATAGACTGTTCATCAACATGAAGTTCAAAATGAGAAAACTTAAGTTACATTGTTTAAGAATGCATATGTAGGAGGTAAAATTAAAAGAAAAGAAAAGTATGATAATCTCAAAATTGTGGGTGGTGGTTAGCTTTGTGATGAGGGACTGGCCTGGGAGGGTGGCAACAGTCTCCTTTTTTCCTGGTTGGAGGTCACATTGGGGTTCACTTTAGAGTTGTCAGTGGTACGTAAATGTACACACCTTTCAGTACGTGTGTTACATTTCACAAAGAAGACAGTGATTAGCACTGCAAAGGAAGAGATTCAGACATTGCTTTCCTCTGGAACACATCAGGTACCAAGTGGCCTGACAACAACAAGCAAAGAAGGGAGTGACAGCATTTCTTTTTTGTTAACGTTTTACCGTAAATACACCTGGCAGGCTGTTTGTTCTCTCTATGAACTGATTGCAGGCCAAAGGAAGCACTGTCGCTGCCTTGGTTTGTATCACTAAGAGAGGACTTGGGAAGCATGTATCTCCTTTGGGAATACGGAAAAACGAAATGAGAAACAAAGGGGGCAGGGTGTCAGGTGACAGGTCTAGAAACCAAAGACTCTTCACCGCCATTGTGCCTGAACTAAACATGGGCTCAGCAGCCCAGCAGGCATCACAGAATCCTCCAGAAACCCTCTGAGATGGAACAACCATGGACCCCACTGTATAGAAAAGGCAAGTGATGCACGCGGAGGCTGGGTGACTTGTCTGAGGGTCACACCTTGAGAAGTAACCCAGCCTAGAGTTAAACCAAGGTCTTTGTGACATCAGCTGCCTAGTGTCACTCCCAGGCCCTCTCCTTCTCTGTCCTCTACTAGGGTCACCACCTGCTTCTTTCAGTCTTGATGGAAGCTTATCATATAGGCTCTGTTAAAGGAGCCAGTGAAGAAATACTTAACTGGACCTAATCTCTCAGTGTCACTCCAACCCCATTATGACTGACCCTGGCAAGTAAGACCTCTGCACAAACCGTCCAAGGCTAAATGGCTGAAGTTTCTGAAAAAATACCTTGCATGGACTTTGAGAGAAGAGAACAAATCATAGAACAAGGGAATTTCGGGAAAAATTAAAATATTAGACAGACATGGGAGTCGGTGTCTTTTTAATCCAGCAGCAGGAAGATGGAGCAGAAGTAAGTTGATGTAGTTTGAGGGATTCTTGTCTGTTTTGTGTATGTGAACTTCAAGCTCCTTTTATCACATGTCTATCTATCCTTCGATCCATTGAGTGCCAGTAAGTGCTAATCAAGGTGAAATGCCTGCCCTTGGGAAAATTTTACTCTCATGAGGAAATCTTTTTATTTATTGATTTTGTCCTTGCCTTCTTGGTGCTGAAGGCCAAAACGACTAATGTTATCCACCTGCAAAGTAATCTCATTTCTTCCCAGGAATAGGCAGTTAGACCTTTGGAATGAGTTTTTGTAGAAAACCTGCATTATGGAATAATTGTATAGAAAGGAAGTTTTATTATTTTTTATTTGAAATTTGACTCTTGGGAGCACTACTGAGCAAGGATTCTGGAACAGCCCTTCAGCATTCAGGCTGTCCTGGGTTTGGATTCCGGCTCTCCAACTTGGCAGCCGTGTGATCCTACACAAATTGCTTCAATCTCTCTGTATCTGAGTTTCCACTTCTTTAAAATGGGAATAATGAAAGTCCCAGCCTTGCAGATATTAGTGTTAAATACATTAAGATCAGGCAAGCACAGACAAAGAATGGTATCTGGCATAGATTCCATGTCTTCTAAATCAGAGGTTGGCAAACTACAGTCCACAGGCCAAATTTGGCCCACTGCCTGTTTTTGTAAATAAAGTTTTATTCGAACATAGCCACATTCATTACTTACGTATTGTCTGGGGCTGCTTTCATACTATAACGGCAGAGCTGAGTGGTTAGGACAGGGAGAGCCTTAACTATTTACCGTCCGGCCCTTACAGGAGGAGTTTGCCAGTTCTCCATCTGAGGGCTAGTTATTGTGGTAGCACCGCTAATAGTGCTGTCTGCAGCCAGGGTTGGTTTGTTGAATAGGTGTTGCTAGGAACTGTGAGAAGGTTTTTTGGGGACAGTTGAACTACACTGTCAGGTCACTGACTTACTCTCTTAGACATTACAGAGATGGGCGTCAGTTTTCATCTTGCTCTTGACATCACGTCATCAAAATGAGTTTCAACTGAATTAACGCGGGTTTTGTTTTTACGTTTACCTTAAGGAAAGAAACGGTTCACATTATTTTTTTCCTTTTGAATCGGAAAGCCGATGCTGTATTATCTACAGCTCCCTCCCTGATAGTTTTGAACAGCTTAAAAAGTGGCAGAATTTCCCTTTTGAAGTTTCTGTTTCCAGCGTTTAATTACAGGGACTTTCCTGAAGTGTGCTATAAACACGCAGCACCCTGGTCTGAACTAATTGGCTCATGCCTGCTCTGGATGCAGGAAGGCCAGATGCTTATCTGAACACTTTTGATCTCAGTGTCTCCTCCAAGCAGCCACACCTACGCGATTTTCCCAGTTTCCTGGATTTCAACTTGTCACAACCACCACCGCAGACATGAGCGATTTCCGTATCTTTTCTTAGCCAAAGCCAGGAAATGGGATGCTGTGTGGATTCTATGTTATCACTAATAGTATTGTTAACAATGGTGTTAACACATAAAAAGGCTTCAGAAGTGATTCCTGTTGAATTTGAGGCCAGTTCTCATTTGGCCGGTTTCTTTGTCAATATTTTATCATTTGAACAGGATTATGGGAGTTCAGAGAAAGACCTTTTCCTGGTTCTTTCCCTGGGATATGGAAAGCAAAGACAGCGTGAAAAGATGTCGCTGGTATCTACTGTACAAGCACTTGCTGAAATCTTTGGGGCTACCTTATGTAGTTTGTTCACCCTGCTAACCCTGCTATACGTGTTATCACCTTGGTGTAGGAGAGGCTCTGAGTTTGAATTCCAGCTCTGCTTTTGACTAGTTATACAGCCTGGGCAAATCGTTTATCTGCTTTGTGGCTCTATTTTCTCAACTGTGAAATGAGGTTATAATAAACCAGTTGACATCGAGTCAATCCTGCTTTTGGAGATCCCATGCGTGTCTGTTGTTGTTATTGTTAAGTGCCTTCAAGTCGATTTCAGCTCAAAGCAACCCCATATGATAGAGTAGAACTGTCCCATAGGGTTTTCTTGGCTGTAGTCATTATGGGAGCAGATTGCCAGGTGTCTTAGGCTGGGTACTCTAGAGAAGCAAAACCAGTGAAGTGTGTGTGTGGGGGAGGGGGGGGTAGATACAGAGAGAGAGAGAGAGATTTATTTAAAAGAAATGGCTCGCACAGTTGTAGAGGCTGCAAAGTCCCAAGACCATGGGGGTCTGGAGTCAGGTTGAAGGCTTCTCCTGACTCACATAGCTGCAGGGGCTGACGAACCCGAGATCGGCAGGTAAACTGCTAGCTCAGGTCCCACGAACTGGAGGTCAGAAGATGACAAGCTGGATGCAGGATCCAGAGCTAGAGCCTTGCTGGGACATCTGTGCATATACTGGAGGCAGGCCACACCCCCAAAGAAACTCCCTTTCAACTGATTGGCTGCTCATAGCAGAGCTCATCATGGAGCTGATTACATCCTTACATGGCTCCCAGACTACATCATAACCGCCAAACCAATGAGAATCATGGCCCAGCCAAGTTGACACACAACCTTAACTATCACACCAGGTCTTTCTCCTTCAGAGCCACTGGGTAGGTTTGAACCACCAACGTGTTAGTAGCCGAGTGCTTAACTGTTGCTCCGCCAAGGCCGTATTGAGTTGTCCTAAGGCTTGAGTGACTGCTGTATATAACTGTGTCTGGCATGTGGGAAGTGTTCAGTGTCAGCTGTTATCACCCCCTCCACCACCACCACCACCATTGCTGTTATTTATTGTCTGGAGTTAAGCGCAGAGATATGAGTGAAGGATTGTGGAGCTCAGAGGTTTGCGTCCATCACCGCCTGGCTGTTGAAATAGAAGATATGTTGCTTGACCTAATTGGGCCATACCAAAATAAAATGAAATGATAGGGATGATGATGATGGTGGCAGAGATGAACTCGGGTGGCCAGTTCCCTTGAGATCAGGGAACAGAAAGTGGGTGAAAGGAAGCAGCAGCAGCCTCTCATTTGGTAAGCCCCAGCTGTGACCTAGCCCTGTCTGGATGTTCTATACATAGTCTTATTTAATCCTAGCGGCAGCACAGTGAGGTAGGAATTCTTAATCCCATTTCACAAATGGGTAAACCAAGGTCAGAGAGGCTGGCTAATTATCCCACGTCGTGCAGTGGAGCAGTGATTTGCACCCGTTGTCCTGGGCTCCGAAATGCATTCTCGTTCCACTGGATGAGTTTCTAGTTTCAGCATCAATTCATTACCTGATTATTCTCAAAATCACTTAACTCTTGTGTGCCTCGGTTTCTCCTCCATGAATTAGGTCATTTACTTAGTATCAGAAGGAAGGTAAAAGAATGCACATACGCTGGCAGTTACATCACAGCCATGTAGGGGAGAGAAGCAGGCAGTGGAGCTGTCGAGTGATAACATTGGGTTTTTGTCACTATCTGACTCTGTGTAATGTGAGTGTCATGTTTATTTCCTTAATTGTCGACACATCTCTGAGTTCTTTTGAATTCTCTCTTTCAAACTATTAACATTCATTTCATTCAAACATCAACCCCTAAATTAGAACGCCATATGTGGTCAGCTGAAACCACCAATAAAATCAAGGAAACTGGATGTCTTCCAACCAGGGTGGGGCGGCTGTTTCATGACCTTGGAACCCCTCCTCGGTGCTTGAATACAGGAATCTGATTAATCAGATTGGCTGTGTCCTTCTCAGGCTACCTGTGCTGAGAGCCCACAATATCACTGATTAGTCATGCCATAATATGAACCTCTGGACCGTGCGTGTAGGGAAGGCGGGGGCGGGGGAGGGTATGCGTTTATCCACTGTCCATTGGTGGAGGGAGTTTCAGAGGCAAAAATAAGCTCCACTACCTCCCCATGTAGTTTGCCCCAGCAGTGTTGCCGCCTGTGCCTGAATGATATTGCTTATGAATATCCTTCTCAGTGGAGCCCAGGTGGTTAAGAATTCTGCTGCTACCTGGAGCAAAGGAGAATGAAAAACACCAAAGACACAAGGAAAATATTAGCCCACGAGACAAAAGGGCCACATAAACCAGAGGCTCCATCAGCCTGAGACCAGAACTAGATGGTGCCCAGCTACCACCAGTGACCGCCCCGACAGGGAACACAACAGAGAGTCCCTGACGGCGCAGGAGAAAAGTGGGGCGCAGAGCTCAAATTCTAGTAAAAAGACCAGACTTACTGATCTGACTGAGACCAGAGAAACCCCAGAAGACATGGCACCTGGATGCTCTGTTAACCCAGAACTAAAACCATTCCCAAAGCCAACTCTTCGGACAAAGATTAGACTGGACTATGGGACATAAAATGATACTCGTGAGGAGTGTGCTTCTTAGTTTAAGTAGATACACGAGACTAAATGGGCCGCTCCTATCCAGAGGCGGGATGAGAAGCTAGAAAGGGACAGGAGCTGGTTAAATGGACATGGGAAACCCGGGGTGGAAAGGGGGAGTGTGCTGTCACATTGTGAGGATTGATTGCAACTAGGGTTACGTAAAATGTGTATATAAATTTTTGTATTAGAAATTAGCTTGAGCTGTAAACTTTCACCTAAAGCACACTTAAAAAAAGGAAAAAAGACTTCTGCTGCTAACCAAAAGGTCAGCAGTTTGAATCCACTAGCTGCTCCTTGGAAACCCTATGGGGCAGTTCTACTCTGTCCTGTAGGATTGCTATGAGTCGGAATCGACTCAACGGCAATGGTTTGATTATTTTGTTGTTTTTTTTTTTATCCTTTAAATACCATGCCCTTCACTTAGGAGCTGGTATTGGCAAATTTTCCCGGTAAAACGCCAGACGGTAAATATTTTAGGCTTTGCCGGCCGCACGTTCTCTGTTGCAACTGCTCTACTTTGCAACTGTAGCACAAAATCAGCCCGAGACAGCACGTCAACTAATGATCCTAACTGTGTTCCCCTAAAACTGCATTCCAATAACAGGCAATAGGCTGTATTTGGCCCGCAAACCATAGTTTGAGCACTTTTGAGTTAGAGTTCCATAGTGACTTAGTTTGACAAATTTTATTCAGCCGCGTATGAAGAGCCTACTGCTGTATAAGGCGTGGAAGTCGTGGGTGGCACAAATGGATAAGCACTCAACTACTGACCGAAAGGTTGGCGGTTTGAACCCAACCGGAGGTGCCTCGAAAGAAAGCCCTGTCGATCTGCTTCCAAAAGGTCACAGCCTCGAAAATCTATGGAGCATAGTTCTGCTCTGTAACACGTGGGGTTGCCATGAGTCGGAATCTGGTCGACAGCAAGTGGCACTATGTCAGGCACTGGGCTGGGTGCTGGAGATAGTCGGGAGCCATGGTCTGGCTGTGATGGAGAGACAGGGATTTGATCAGACACATAGACTGTACAATGAGACCCTGGTCTGCAGAGCCTGTGAACTTTGGCGAGTTATCGGCTCTCATCAGGATGCTGATCCCCACTTCACAGGGCCATGAGGCCTTGTTCAGAGAAAGGCTGCAGCAGTGCCTGGCACAGAATCCATGTGCCAAACAATTGAACTGGTCAAAGGAGGCAAACGGCAGCCCATTGCACAGTGCAGAGCAGAGGGTCAGGGGCTGGGCAGTGAAGGTTGACTGAGGCTGGAGAACCTGGCCAGTACAAACAGATGAGTGCTCCTGCTTCCTGGCCCAATGAACACCCTTCCCTGTGGTCACGTGAGGGCCGTGGGCCCAGCTTCTGGTAGACGCATGAAGCTGACAGGACCCCTCAGTGTGAGTCCTATTGAATCATATCAATGCCATATTCCTTCATCTCTGTTCAGTGGTGTCTTAGACACCTCTTATGTGCTTCTTTAAACCAAACAGTAGTTTACCTTAACTAGTTAAGAATGTCTTCCTCGAGCATTGTGCTCTTTTAAGATCTATCTGTACGGAGTCAGGACCGAAGAAGCATTGACACGTTTGAGTTGTGGTGTTGGTGAAGAATATCAAATACACCACGGACTGCCAAATGACCGAACAAATCCGCCTTGGAAGAAGTACAACCAGAATGCTCCTTAGAAGCAAGGATGGTGAGATCATGTCTCACATACTTTGGACATGTTCTCAGGAGGGACCAATCCCTGGAGAAGGACATCATGCCTGGTAAAGTGGAGGGTCAGTGAAAAAGAGGAAGACCCTCAAGGAGATGGTTTGACACAGTGGCTGCAACAATGGGCTCAAGCGTAACCACGATTGTAAGGATGGCGAAGGACCGGGCAGTATTTCGTTCTCTTGCTTATAGGGTTGCTATGAGTCGGAACTGACTCAACGACACCTGACAACGGCAACATATGGGATGAAGTTGACAACACAGCTTGAAAGACTAGATAGAAACCGTAGGCAGTGAGTTTCTATTAATGCGGGAGGAACAATTTGGAAAAGGAGGGTGAGAATGACTGCACATGTTGAATGTAATCAATGCCGCTGAAACGTACTTGCAGAAATTGTTGAGTTAGTATAGGTTCTGCTGTGTATAGTCTCAACATCAAAAAATAAATATATTTAAAAAATAAATAAATATAGCTACCACTGTGTAACCTCTTCTCACAATTTTTAGCCAAATTACAGATTGTGCTTACCCAGCAGCTGACTTTACCCCCAGGGCGTGTCAGATTTGGGGCTTATTGAACGATTCCTTCAACTCTCCCTCTTGCTTACTGCACTCCAGCCACACGCCAGGCAGACGTCCTGAGTGCTGACGTTTCCCTCTGCTTGGAACACTCCTCTCTGCACATAGCCACGGGGCTCACTTCCTCACCACCTCCAGGTTTTCAGTCAAACGACTCTGATTAAGTCAGTGAGCCTGCCCCTAAAATTGCTATTTCTAAAACAGTGGTCAGGGCAGACCTCATTGAGAAGTAGGTCATGAAATATGACTAAGTTCTTAGTAGCTGAAGAAGAGCATTGGGTCTGAAGCCAGCCAGGAAGAAGTGTTCAGGGAAAATGAAGAGCCAGTGCAAAGGCCCTGGGGTGGGGGGTGGGGGTGGTTTACTTGATGTGATCATGGGACAGCAAAGAGGCCTGTGTGGCTGTGCTTAGTTAGAGTCAGAAAGTAGAGTCAGGTGAGGCTGCAGAGGACGTAGGCCCCACGAATAGTCCTCATAGAAACCAGCTACTGAAGTGTGGTCCTTGGACCAGAAGCATTATTAAAAATACAGTCTCTCAACTCCCACCCCAGACCTATGGGATCAGAATCTGCATTTTAACAAATTTTCAGGGTGATTTGCATGCCCAGTACAGTTTGAGCACCTGGTGGCGCAGTGGTTGAGAGCTCGGCTGCTAACCAAAAGACTGGCAATTCAAATCCACTAGTGCTCCTCGGAAACCATATGGGGCAGTTCTACTCTGTCCTGTAGGGTCGCTGTGAGTCGGAATCGACTCGACGGCCGTGGGTTTGGTTTGGTTTGGTCGTGGTTGTTCCTCCTGTATTTAGAGTGACTTAATGCCCAGCTCTTTCCACTGTCTGCCCTCCTCTCCTTCCCCACCCAGCATGAAGTAGAAGACCAGTCCTGTCCCTCCTCCTGTATTTAGAGTGACTTAATGCCCAGCTCTTTCCACTGTCTGCTCCCCCTTCCCCCCAGCATGCAGTATAAGGCCAGTCCTGCCCCAGGGATCTTCAGTGTTTAAGGAAAAGTTAGTAACTTTTTCCTATAAAGAATTTTGGGAAAACTCTGAAGAAACTAAACAATCATTTGTCTGAAGACAAAGCTTGGGCTTTCTAGTGTTAATTTATCCCCAGTACTTCCCTAAAATTGGTTGACTACTTTTTGAGGGAGGGACAGGTTTTCTCCTACTAGAGACCACCACATTCCACTGAAATACTTTGTTCATTGACGTATGTGTGTGTGTATGCATGTCCAAGTGTGTATATCATATGCGTGTATGTGGAGTCCCTCCGTGGCACAAATGGTTATGTACTCAACTACTAACCTATAGGTTGGTAGTTCAAACCCACCCAGAGACACCTAAGAAGAAAAGTCTGACAGTCCGCTTCCAAAACCCTATGAAAACCCTGTGGAGTACAGTTCTACTCTGCACATATGGGGTTGCCATGAGTCAGAATCCACTTGTTGGCAACTGGTTTGGGTTTTGTTTGTTTTTTTTGTTTTTGGTTTTGTGTGTGTGTGTGTGTGTGTATTCAACATAATTCCCTAATTTGGTTACTGCACGGGTCTCATCTATATGCTGATTGGTCATCATATTTTATAAAGAGCTTTCTTCTTTCCTGTATAGTCAAAGCACTGAAAATATTAGCTTATTAACACACTGAAAAAATGCAGTCAATCAGGTGATTATCATCTAATGTTTTAATGATCACATTTTTAATCCAGTTAGGCAAGTTTCAATCTTTCAGATTTTCTTTAATTAAAAATTTCCTTCTGGCACTGCTATCAGAACTATGAAAGTGAGCAGAATTGAGCCAGTTATAATTCAATGTTGAAAGAAGACTGTAAGGATAACCGGGCCGCACTGGGTATAATGGTTGACCATGACTTAAAAGCCCTCAGACAGAATTTGCTAATCGATAAAGAGAAATTTAATCATCTACAGATATACTCCGTTTGCATTCAAATAAGGTATTTCTTTTTCTAAGTAAACCTCCCCTAGCTGATTATTCATGTTGTCATTCAGAATGGTTAAAAATGAAAGAGCTGGGTGAAACGGAGACTACTTCATACGCTGTGTATTTAATATAAAAGTCATGCATTATTCATTTGTGCAATTTGAATAACTTTGAATTTCGCATCCCTGTTCCTCATCTTTTTCTTTGATGAACAATTAATTATTAAAGTATGGTATTGTCTGCATACAGCACCCCGGCTCCTTGACTGTGGAAGGTGAGATTCATTCCTTTTCAATCCTTTTATCTGGTAACGCACAGTCGGACCTGCGTATTAGGGTAAAATGGCATCAATGGTGGTATAAGTAGAATGTTTCAAATATTTTTCTGAGCTAGTTAAGTGACTGTGATGGGAACGTTTTGAATTTATATTACTAATTAGGAGAAGAGTTCAAGACAGAATGCTCTGATCGGGATGTGTGATGGAGTCATACTGCCCTTTTATAACAAGATTTATTTAACAAGCCCTTGTAAGGGCTAGGCACATTTCTAAGCCCTTTAGTTATGTTAAAGGATTTAATACTCAGAACCTCCTTCTGAGGTCGAGACTATCCTTATCTCATTTTACAGATGAGGAAACGGTTACAGAGAAGTTACATAACCATTGAGTACAATAGCTAGGATTCAAACCAAGGGGTTCTGGCTGCAGCACTTACCCCATTGTCAGTGTGCTCAGCTACTGACCTAAAGCTTGGAGGTTGAACCCATCCAGGGGCACCTCAGAAGAAAGACCTGGCAATCCACTTCCAAAAAATCAGCACAGTTCTACTCTGGCACAGAGGGGTCACTGTGAGTTGGAGTCCACTCGACGGCAGCTGGTTGATTGGACATTGTTTTGAAGATTTTCTTTATGGAAGAATTTTAAGTTTTCAACCAGAAACCACATTCTTCCTCCTTCCCAGTGGCTGTACTGAGAAACTTCTAGTCTTGGATCCCGTCGGCTGAGGGCCTTGTGGCTTAAACAGGCTTGTGTAAGGCTGTGCTGGAAATACAGGGCTCTTATTTCTAGAATTGTTTCTAACTTAGAATTAAGCATTTTGAGCATCCCGGTTGTTAGTCCTTAGTTGACCACTGCCTATGGGGCTGAGCAGGAAATTTCCAGAAAGATCAGTTTAAACTGATAGTCATTTTTAACTTAGAAAACCCAGGGGGGAAACACCAAGTCAAGAGTTAATTCTCTAATATATTGTTCACAAAAGAAATCTTTACTAATATTGGGGCCAGCAGAACATGTAGCATACCCCTGCCCTCCCAGCCTTCTCCCCACATACCACCCTTCCCCCAATTCTGGTGGTGACTCTGCAAGTGTGACTTTCCAACAGCCGGGACCTCCCACCACTTGACATAAAATAGAGGTCAGCAAACCGTGGCTCAAAGGCCAAGTCTATCCCACTATCTGTGTTTGTACGGCCCCTGAACTAAGAATTGCTTTTACATTTGAACCCTAATTAAGCAAAATGTTACCCCCCTCAAAAAAAAAAAAAAAAAAAGAATTCCTTTTCTCTCATTAGAAGAACTATATTATAAAAAATTATACTCAGTTATCATTATCATATTATAAATTTCATGAATAAAAAGATTGTGGAAATTTGTTTTGTTATATAGAGACCTACAAAATACCTTCAATTTTGCCTCTTGACCCGCAAAGCCTGAAGTATTTACTAGCTGGCCCTTTACACAGTACATTTGCTAACTCCAGAGCCTGCCTGGAGCTCAGCTGGCGTTTCTCTCAACGAAAACCATACTCGTTGCCATCAAGTCATTTCTGACTCATGGTAACCCTATTTACGTGCTTTGGCTGGCTTAATTGTCTTAGCAAACTTCAGGAGTAAGTAGTCTTGTTATTCCCACTTTACACATAGGAAAGTAGCTCAAAGAGGTTACGTTGTTTGCCTAAAGCCACACAGCTATTAAGTATCAGTTGATTCCAAATTCTGTAGGCGATTCATGATCCAAAGGGGGAAAATGCAGAACAGAATTCCAAATTTTCATGGAATCCAGACTGTTGGGAGCCATGGAGGTTGGATGAACCCCTGGAACTATTGCCCTGAGATAATCTTTAAACCTTAAACCAAAAATATTTCCTGCACAAAACAGTAACGATGTACATGAGTAGACTTTGGTGATTTAGAGGAATAGTAATAATAGTAATCAAAAGAATTAGAATAAGAGTAAAAGCAGGTTATCACTAACCAAATGCTGTTCCAGGCCCTTTTGTATTGACTTCACAGCAGCCAGCAAGGCTTTGTAGCCTGCATAAGGTCACACAGCTAACTCATGGGTGGTGGAGTTGGAGTTGTAGTTGGAGCCTGAGCAGGCTAAGAATCTGCTCCCTTCTCTTCATCAGAGTGCTGATGGGAGCAGCGGTTAGATTTAATTTTAACAGCACTAAGTGGCGTTTAGGAGTCCTCAGGTGGTGCAGATGGTTAAGTGCTGGACTGCTAACTGAAAGATTGGTGGTTCAGATCTACCCAGAGGTGCTTCGGAAGTAAGGCCTGGCCACCTGCTTCCGAAAGGTCACACCTTGAAAACCCTGTGGAGCACTTTTGCTCTGCACACATGGAGTCGGAATTGACTTGATGACAGCTAACAACAAGTGGTGTCTGTGGGCACAGTGGTGGTCCAGTGGCAGGATTCTCACCTTCCATGCGGGAGACCCCGGTTCAGTTCCCGGCCAGTGCCCCTCACGCGTTGATCCCAAGTGTTTTCCTTGAAGAAGGAATCTCTTCCGAGTCTCTGACTTCTCCTCAAGTTATTGACCTTGAGTTTGTTCCTTCAGTCTGGTCTTCATTTCCCCAGCCCTGAAATTAAAGAATTGGATTAAATTGGTGGTTGCCAAAGCGAAACCTCAGAAATGCCCTGGGTCCCAAACTCAGCTTTAACCACAGTAGCCGCACTTTTAGCTGTTTGAGTTTCTGGGCTCCAGAATGAGATTTTATTTGAAGAAAGGGCTCTTTGGTTCCCAATGCCGCCGAACTAGGGCTCTCTAAGGCACCTCCCAGGTCTCGGAGTCCTAAGGTCCACTGGTGGTGGGAGAAATAGACAGTGGAGCCTTCATCTGCCTTGCCAGCTCCACCCGCCCTCTCCCAATGGGACTGCACCTTCATCAATTAAAAGGCGCATCCTGTGTGGCACAAACGGTGACGTGGTCAGCTGCTAACAGGTTGGCAGTTTGAGCCTACCCAGAGGTGCGTCAGAAGAAAGCCCTGACAATCTACTTCTGAAAGATCACAGCCATTGAAAACCCTACGGAGCACCATTCTGCTCGGACACACACAGGGTCTCCAGGAGTCTGAATCAATGGCAATTGGTTTGTTTGTGTGTTTAATCAGTTAAAGCCAGAACTTGCGTCTGAAGCCATTGGGTTGGCCGAGGACAGAGAAACCCTCCTGCAGTTGCAACATGGTTACCCCTGCAATTTCCACGGGTCCCTGCTGAACCCACGAGCCCATAACAAGAGCTTCTGTAAGAGTCCTGATCCTGCTGAGGCAGCGTTCCATTCTGAAACCCTGTCTCCTCACACTGGTGGGGCAAGTCTTCCTACTTTACCTTTTATGTTCCTTAAAACCACAGTTTCTTCCTCAGGTAGGTGCTTCAGATGGGAGCTTTGCTCTCACTGGCTTGGGGGATTGTCTTGTCACTTCTGTGGGCATACAGCAAGCTTGACTGACTGCAGCCCTAATATTGGAACAGGCCTGGCAGGGAACACCCTGCAGATTCCTGGCCAGTTGGTCTAGAGCCATTGATTGTCAGGCACATTGATGTGCTGCAGTGTGACGCGAACTCCACCACCCGCGTGAGGCAGGGATGAAGGTGGTGGTTTTGCAGATTGTGATGCCAAGCCCCACATGCACCCTGTATTGCTGTGGGCTTTGTGTTGACTATTTGCACAATCCAGAAAGCACAGAGGCGAAAGCAAAGGTGGTAACGGTTGCTCCTCCCAGCCAAACCCGGCCCAGCCAAGCACGCCTGCAATGGCGTTCCCCACCGTTAGCCTGCTGGTCACAGGCTTCAGTGAATGCCCTGACTCCCCTGTGGGTGAAGGGGCAAGTCCGTTATTCCTGGCTTCTGTCCCCAAGTGACTGCTTTTGTCATGTTGATTATAGAACACTGAGATTTGAAAGACTGTTGTGTTTATCCGTTAATACTTTATCGCTTTTAAAAAGTGAACTGAAAACCTACCTAATAATCAGCCAAGCCTTCCCAGCCTCAGGAGTAACTGCTGTTACTGCTGTTCACTAGTGACCTTGGGCTTAGTTTGTTAACCCTTGTGTGCCTGGTTTCCACTTGAAAACTACCTACTTGAGAGGTTGTGAAGTTTAAGACAGAATCATGATGATTTCGGCACTTTTTAACAGAGAACTACAAACCAGGTGGCGTGAAACAGCAGGTCTTTATTCACTCACAGTTCTGGAGTCTAGGATGCTGAATTCTGGCAGAACTGGCAGGGTGTAGGTTCTCTGAAGGCTTTAGAGGAAGATCTTTCGTTATGTTTTCCAGCTTCTGGGAGCTCCAGGCATTCCCTGGCTTGTGGCAGGAAAACGGTAGTTTCTGCCTCCACCTTCGCTCGGCCACCTTCCCTCTGCATGTGTCTCTCCGTCGCTGTGTCTCCTCCTCTTCTCACAAGGAAGATCGGCCCACCTACTCATGTCAACTGATTCTGCAGTGATGCTTTTTTCAAGTACGGTCACATTCACGTTACTGGCATTCCGGACTTGAACGGTTTTTCAGAACACACAGATCAACCCATAACACCTGGATCTAGACTCAGACTATCTGGTTTGTATCTCAGTTCTGTGAATTGGGAATAATAATAAGATCTACTTCGTGAGGGCTACCATAAGTTTTCAATAAGTTAATCTTTATAAAACTCAGAACAGGGCCAGACACATATAAACCTGTTGCCGTGGAGTCGATGCCGACTCATAGCAACTGTATAGGACAGAGTAGAACTAACTGCCCCATAGAGTTTCCAAGGAGCACGTGGTGGATTTGAACTGCCGACCTTTTGGTTAGCAGCCATAACTCTTAACCACCATGTCACTAGGGTTTCCAGAACAGGGCCAGGCACATACAAACCCGTTGCCATGGAGTCGATTCCGACTCATAGCGATTGTACAGGACAGACTAGAACTGCCCCATCAGGTCTCCACCACGGCTGTCATCTTTACGGAGGTAGACTGCCACATCTTTTTCCTGCGGAGCGACTGGTAGGTTCAAACCGCCGACCTTTCAGTTAGCAGCCATCTACTTAACCACTACGCCACCAGGGCTCCTATTTGGCACATATAGTAAGTGTATTTAAATGTTTACAACAAGTAAATACTCATAATAGTGCCTGGCATATAGTAAAAGCTAAATAAATACGAAGTCTTACTCAACTAATCGCTACCCAAAGAAAAATTGAAGTTTTAATCCTTCTCGGGTGGTTGATTTCTGTTGGGTTTTTGCATCATCCTCTGGTTACATGGAGCTCTTCGGTCGGGGAACACACATTTGCTCAGATGCCTGCGCTAGCTGTTCTGCATGAAAGATGGAAGAAGGAGGAAGTTCAACGCTTGGGAAGAATGTTTGGGTCAGCACAGGTGTGTCCATGAAACACCCTGGAGCCCTGGGGTCCCCCAGAAATGTCTCAGAGCCAGGTGGAGACCCTTGAAGGGCAAAGGCAAGCTATTAGCAGGATTACAACTGGCTTCTTCCTTCCCTTACAGTGGATTGAAGAAGGAATCACAGGCTTAGACCCAGGGCTAATCCTCTGGAGACCTGCAGAGTGGCTAGAACCTTCTCTGACTGGTGAAAGAAGGTGGGTGATTTGGGAAAATGATAAGACAGTACCCTAGTCGTCTCTGTTGAAGTGTTCATCCCTGCATCAGGGCCTTTGCACATGCTGTTCCCACTGCCTAAAATGTTCTTCCTCGGTCCTTTTGTCCCACTCTCCTCAGCTTTCACCTAGCTAACTACAGCTTCTTCTCCAGCTGAATCAGGACCAGGCAGGCTCTGGAGTCGAGGTACCTGGGTTCATTATCCCCACTTTGCCCTCTGTCATGGATTGAATTGTGTCCCCCAAAAATGTGTATATCAATTTGGCTAGGCCGTGATTCCCAGTATTGCGTGATTGCCCACCATTTTGTGGTTTTCCTATGTGTTGTAAGTCCTGTCTCTATGATGTTAATGAGACGGGATTAGTGGCAGTTATGTTAATGAGGTGGGACTCAATCTATAAGATTAGATTGTGATTTTAGCCAATGTCTTTTGAGATATAAAAGAAGGAAGCGAGCAGAGAGACTTGGGGACGTCATGCCACCAAGAAAGAAGCACCAGGAGCATAGTACGTCCTTTGGACCCAGGGTCCTTGCACGGAGAAGCTCCTCAATCTGAGGAAGATTGATGACAAGGACCTTCCCCCAGAACCGACGGAGAGAGAAAGCCTTCCCCTGGAGCTGGCACCCTGTATTAAAACTTCTAGCCTCTTAGATTGTGAGCGAATAAATTTCTCTTTGTTAGAGCCATGGTGTTTCTGTTACAGCAGTATCGGGTGACTAGGACAATTTCCACTGTGGTGTTTCTGTTACAGCAGCACTGGGTGACCAGGACAGCCATCCACCGTGGTGCTTCTGTTACAGCAGTACTGGGTGACCAGGACAGCCAGCCACCGTGGTGTTTCTGTTAACAGCAGTACCGGGTGACCAGGACAGCCATCCACTGTGGTGTTTCTGTTACAGCAGCACCGGGTGACCAGGACAGCCATCCACTGTGGTGTTTCTGTTACAGCAGTATCGGGTGACTAGGACAGCCTCTACCAGCTGTTTGACCTTGGGAAGGCAGGGACAAATTCCTTGCTGTGAGGAATGATTGTTGAGTCTCAGCTGAAATGTCATTCCTTCTATCTAAGGGGAGACACCTCCACTTATGTAAAGACAAGAACCCTGTGTCCAGGGCCACCATGTCAAGTTCAGGGTTGTACCTTGGTTGGGTTTCACGTTGATGTGGATTGACCTTGGGCGAAACCACGATGAAATGTGACCAGCGTTGGAATTTTAGTTTACCATGTGCTTCCGGTTTTCACTTCATATTGCTTCTCTCTTTGTGTCCCACTGATAATTACTTCATAGGTATTAGATCGACAAGGGTTCTGTGGTGAAACAAGACTGGGAAAGGATGGGTTAAAGAAAGTGAAACCAATACGCCAGTGTTCATTACAGCACTATTCACAGTAGCTGAAATATCCGTCAACAGATGAGTGGATAAACAAAATGTGGTACACATATACAATGGAGTATCAGCAATGAGGAGAAATGAAGTCCTGATACATGCTACAACATGGATGAACCTTGAACACGTTATGCTGAGTGAAATAAGTCACTTGCAAAAGGACAGATATTGTACGATCCCTCTTACATGAAATGTAAATGTGCAAATGTATAGAGGCCAAAGTTCATTAGTGGTTACAAAGGGTAGGAGGGAGGGGAAAGGGGGAGTCATTGTTTAGGGGGTGCTGAGTGTCTGTTAAGGGAATGGAAACATTTGGGAACAGATAGTGGTGATGGTTGGCCAACATGCAGAACGTGATTAATGTCACTGAATTATACATGTAAAAATGGTTGAAATGGCAACTGTTCTGTTACTTATATTTTTACCACAACAAAAAAGAAAATCAAACCCCTTGTCCTTTCCGCAGGACTTCTCAGAGACTTTTCTATGCTAGTGTTTTGTCTGCTTCCTGCGGGGAGGGAGAGACCGCCATGTTGTCCAGCATCGTTCATCACGGAACCCTTTTCTCATGAGATGCGGTGCGGTGTTGGCGTCCTCAGAACACACCCTGGGAGGCCCTGCTTTGTTTTCTGTGCTCTCCCACCACAGATGTTCATGCTTCTTGGGATGTAAACCAACAGAAGGCGTGTGATGTGGCACCGGCACTGCAAGAGTTTTAAGTGTGTGTCTGTAGTCTGGTGCAGCTTATAATTATGCTTTTCTTCTCCCTCTTTCCCCAAACAGAGAAGGAGACTTTTCTGGATCCTTTTGTCCTCCGAGACCTCCTGCCTGCCTCCCTGGGCAGCTATTACCGGTACACAGGGTCTCTGACCACCCCGCCATGTAGCGAAATCGTGGAGTGGATCATCTTTCGGAGGCCTGTCCCCATCTCCTACCGCCAGGTAGATATTAAGCCCCACATGGGGCTCGGGGGTGTACTCGTTGGTGTTGGTTTAACTACCTGACATTTCTAGAGTACTCTGGTAAGGATTTTTTTGATCCTGTGCTATTCATTGATTGCTTCATTCTTTCATCCAACAAACATGTTTTGAACCCAAGAATTATAAAACAGAGCATGGATTCTCTCTCCAAATTAATTGACCAACTGAGGAGAATTGCAGGCATGAAATTTAGATCATCTTTAAGTACCTCTACGACTGGAGCCCAGGGGACCTAGTGGTTAAGAACTTGGCTGCCAACCAAAAAGGCTGGCAGTTCGAATCCACCAGCCACTCCTTAGAAACCCTATGTGGGAGTTCTGCTCTGTACTATACGGTCGCTCTGAGTCGGAATTGACTTGATGGCAGCGGGTTTGGGGGTTTTTTTTTTTGTTTTTATTCTCTGTAACAGTGATGGAATCCCAGTGTGGTATAAATGGTTAATGCGCTCAGCTGCTAACCAAAAGGGTGGAGGTTTGAGTCCACCCAGATGCACCTCAGAAGAAAGACCTGGTGATCTACTTCTGTAAAAGCAGCCATTGAAAACCCTGTGGAGCACAGTTCGACTCTGACACACACGGGGTCACTATAAGTCAGAGTCAACTCAGTGGCAGCTGGTTTTTGTGACGATGATACCTTGTTCTAGGGACTCTTCTAAGCTCTTTATGCTTGTTATCCCATTTAATCCTCAGGAACAACAATCTTAGATGAGGTATGTACTACTTGTACCCCCATTTTACAAAGGAGGAAATGGAACGCAGAGGTTAAAAAAAAAAAAAAAAAGTTGTGGGAAGTCACACAGCTGATTACCAAGCCATGTATCTGACCCCAGAGATTATGCTTTTAACCACTAATCCTACACAGGGTCCCGAAAAGAGAGAGATTCATGTATACGAAGAAATGAAATAAAAAATACCACTGACTGAGCACTTTCTGTGTGGCAAGAACTTTCCTGAGCACGTTACACACGTCAGCTTCATCAGGGGCAAAACAATGTGGAGAAAGAAGTATTTTGGTACCACTCGACACACAAGGAGGAGTCCTGGTGGTGTACCGGTTAAGCGCTCAGCTGCTAACCGAAAGGTCACTGGTTTGAACCCACCAGCCCCTCGTGGAAGGAAAGATTTGGCAGTCTGCTTCCATAAAGATTTCAGCCTTGGAAACCCTATGGGACAGTTCTACTTTGTCCTACAGGGTCACTGTGAGTCAAAATCGACTTGATGGCAGTGGGTTTTTATACACAGAAAGACACTGCAGGGTGGAGAGACTAGGTAAGATGCCCAAGATTCATGCCCAAGAGTGACGAAGTCAGAAACCAAGTCTGAGTGTGTCCACTTCCAAAACCCATGTTGTAGACCGCTAGGCTATACTGCCCCCCCTCTGATTGTGGCTGGGGCAGATTTCATGGGAAGGTGGGATTTAGGCTGAGCAGTTAGTTAACTGTGGTTAGAAATTGGCTAAATAGAGATGGAGCTGAAAGCAAGATCAGAGGAAGAAAAACCATCAGTCAGATGAAGGGCCTTGAATTCACCTCATGAGGGATAATAGATAGGGGAAAACTCTCAGAGGGGACATGTTAGTTGTCAAAAATTCATCACGCGCTCACGTGGAAGAACAGTAAGATTTCTTCTGTATGATTCTAGAAAACAGAGCCGGGAGCAATGGGTAGGGTTTATAAGAAAGAGGATTTGAGTGATTAACCAAGACTGTCTAAAAATGGAAGAGTCCTATCAAAGCCTTTCATGGAAATGCCTCCCCAGAGCTTGACAGCTAATGGTAGGGACATTGTAGAGGGAAGGGGGGAATTTTGGAATTTTATGTGATAGTATCGTTAAAGTAATTGAAGATACAGGGAACAAGATTACGAACCCAGCTGCGTGGGGGATAAAACAAAAAAACCAAACCTGTTGCCGTCAAGTCGATTCTGACTCATAGCAACCCCGTAGGACAGAGTAGAGCTGCCCCACAGAGTTTCCAAGGAGTGCCTGGTGGATTCGCACTGCCAGCCTTTTGGTTAGCACACATAGCACTTAACCACTACACCACCAGGGTTTCCGCATGGAGGATAGTCCAAAGATTTTGTTAACAAGGGCAGAGGGTACAGAACTCAGGGTAGGGGAAGTAGAGGTGGGTGGCATCTTGGTCAGACCCCTTTTGGATTTAAGAAACATAGAGGGGTTATTTCAGAGAAACAACAGTAGGGACATCGTGTGATGAAGCCAGTTGAGTCTCTTCGTGACCAGGACTAGAACTAGAAAGTGAGGAATATGCTTTTCTCTCTTTCAGGGGCCATGTGGTGCCTTACATCTTGGAGTTTCTGCCTTGACCTTGTGGTTCTCTGCTTTTGCAAAGTTCTTGTCCTTTCTCTCTCCCCACTTGTTTTCTCTTAATTGCCTGGCCCCATATGGTTGCTCTAGTACCAGATGATCTTTCAATTCAAGGGCTCACTACCAACTAATAACAGTCTGAGTCAAGTAATTAAAGAGAGTGGATCTCAATAGACATTGGCCAACCTATGAGTTGGTTGGCCTTGGGTCATGTGTCCATCCTTGGTTAGCTCAGCCGAGGAGCTGGGTAGGGTCCCAAGACCTACAGTGTTAACCCGCTAGGAGTAAATGGGGCAGGTCCTCTAGATGGAGCTGTGAACAGAGAGACAGTTTGTCCCTCTGACAAAGTTAGATGGTGTGGGGCAGGCTAGACAGATTTATTTGGCTTCACTGCTGTTGATAGACATTTTACTTTGAGATTTTGTTTTCTTTTAATTCCACTTTGACGGGGAGGAAAAAAAAAAAAAAAAAAAAGCCTGGCAGTTTGTTTTTTAGATTGTTTCTGAGCAAGATCTGTCAGCCTTAAGGAGATAATGAAATATGAAACACATTTTCTTCCTAATGGTGAAGCCAACATTGTTTTATTAAAATAAAGTAAAATTACAGTCCAAATATTTATATCCTCAGGGTCGGGGTGGAGGGAGGGACTTTTAAAAGGGATCCTTTTTGTCAACTTAGGAAAGTGCCTTTTTTTCCTTCCCCCAAAGATTTAAAGGCTTGAGATAATGAGGTTAGGAAATACAAGTTTGGCCACTTTTTCTGTGAGATGCCTTGTGAGGAATGAGGCAAAGGATGGTAGCTGGTTAGCTGGGGAGAAGAGCCATTAACACATACAGTGTTTTATTGCAGCTTTAGATATTGAGCGGGGCCAAACCAAAGGCAGGGCCCTGGAGCCTGGATGTCAGAGTGTAGACGTCTGCTAACTGGAGCTCTTAGGAAGTGCCTTATTAACATGACTTTTCTCTTCTACTTCCTTCTTCCCATACACTCAGAGAAAGAAATAATGGAAGCGTTTTCTCTGTGACTTCCAGTCCATGACTTCTCTGTAGGTACTGTTGGAAACAGTGAAGAACTAAATTAATCTGATTGGCTTCTCACCTTCTTCGCTATAAACATCATCGGACAAGACAGGGTACCTCCTGCTTTTCAAAAGTTCGCTTTCTGCCGCTTCGTTTTAACGAAAGACCTTCATTAATACCTGTTTTCGCTAACGGGAAGAAATCCAAAGAGGATTTTTGCCTTTAGACAAAAAAGACGAAAATCGGAAATAACGTTCAGCGTTTGTTACGCAGTGAACGGCACACCCCCAACAGCGAGAGTGGCGCCTCCACGCTCCTTCCCCGGGAACTGCAGCCGGCATTCCAGCTTTTACTGTACGTTAGTGTTATCGTAGGTTTTTTGTGTTACTTGGTACGATTTGGTAGGTTATCTTTTGGGTCTGAGAACGCTCAAGAATTTTTTTCCCCATATAAATTAATGGTAATTGCTTCTTCACTTTACACCATTTTGCCTTACAAAAGGCTTCATAGGAGCTCTCTATTTTCAGATAGCACAGGAAACCTGTACTTTTATCAGGTACTGCTTCACACATATCCCCATCTTTCTCCTCAGGGGAGAAACAGCTCATTTTCATGTGGACAAACTAGATCCTTGCTGCATGGAGGTCACAGCTGTGTCAGCTATCGGGAAGGAAAACATTGGCCCTCCAAGTATTACCGCCTCAGACCTCCCCATACTGACCCTGCCAACATTCTTTCTGAAGTTAGCACAGCGTGTCCATTTCAGAAGGGCGAACAGCCAATTCGGAAAAGCCAAGTGGTCAGGAATTCCAAGTCTGCTTCTGTCAGAAGGAAAACCCTCCTAGTCATTCATTCCTCCGCTTCTCCAGAGTCTCTGTTCCCCGTCTCCTCTTCTCTCTCCTCATCCAGCGTAAGTGCCTGCAAGCGAAGAAAATGAGAGCATGCACACCAAAAAATACAGTGGTTAGCACAAACTGTTGGCTTGTATAATGTGGGTTTCTTTCAAGGCTTACAGAGTAAATAGGAGCAACCATTCCTTTTTGTTCTTTTTGTGAGTCTGGTTGGACATTCAAACCAGCCCTGTAGCCCGTGAACTATGCCTCTGCTTTATGTCATAATGTAGACCTAAATACGGTGTTGCTAGTGGAATCACATGTTGGCTTGGTTGGCCAGTAGTCTGTGGGTTATATGACTCCACTGAACATCTCCTGTAAATATTATTCCATGACCTTGTCATCCAAACAAAATGGCGGCACTCTCACCCTGGGGTAGGAGGCCAGAGGAGCCAGGGCTAGCACATAGAGATAGTTGCCTGCAGTGTGTTCATGATCAGTCAGAGAAGATGACCATCTCTGAGTTCAGCGTGCTTGGATTTGTTTTATTGTAGGACAGTAGTCCTCAGATAATGATTCTTTGGCCATTGGTGACAATCCCAGTGCTCCCTTTCCGGAATCTTTGCCTCCTGTACTTTAAAATATGACACAGCTATAATTTTCCCCAGCATGAATTTTAGTTAAGTGCTTACTGGTGGTTTTATCAAAAAGGCAATCAATTAAGTCTGAATAAGTCTAGTTTGTTTAACGTTGGGTTTTTTTGTGGGTTTTTTTCCCTCTTACGGCAAGCTGGAGTAGATGGGACAAGTTTGTCTGCGTGGTCTTTTTCAACCACAGTTACTTGCCATGAAGAGTAGAGCAGCAGTTAAGACCAAGTGCTCTGGAGCCAAACCGTGTGGTTTCCATTCTTGGCTCTATTCTTTAGCCAAATTACTCGACCATTCTGCTACTCAGTGCCTTGGTTTTCTTGTCTGTAAAATGGGGGTGGTGATAGTATTCACCTCGTGGAGTCATTATAAAGATCGAACAATGGAATGTGTATAAATGTGTACACAGCTGCCTGGCACCACAGGAAGTGCTCAGTAGTTGTTAGGTGGTGTCTCTGTCATGGCTGTTAAATTCTCACCAATCCTGTGTGGCAGCACTTTCCAGAAGAAATAAAACACAAGCTATTCACGTCATTCCAAATTTCCTAGTAGCCACATTAAAAATGTGAAAAGAAACAGGTGAAATTAACTTCAACAATGTATTTTATATAACCCAGTTTATTCTTGGTGGCGCAGTGGTTGAAAGCTAGAGCTGCTAATCAAAATAATCAAAAAAAACCAGTTCAAATCCACCAGCCGCTCCTTGGAAACTCTATGGGGCGGTTCTGCTCTGTCCTATAGGGTCACTTTAAGTCAGAATCAACTTGACAGCAATCGGTTTTATCCAAATACTATCATTTCCATGGGTAAGACTACATTTCCAGTGGTGTAGCCACGTGTGTCTGGAGCCCTAGTAGCGCAGTGGTTAAAGCACTTGGCTGCTAACTGAAAGGTTGGCCGTTTGAACCCATCAGCCGCTCCACAAGAGAAAGATGTGGCAGTCTGCTCCCATAAAGATTTACAGCCTTGGAAACCCTATGAGGCAGTTCCGCTCTGTCCCATAGGGTTGCTATGAGTTGGAATTGACTCGATGGCAGTGGGTTTGGTTTTGGTTTAGCCACATGTGGCTAGCAGCTGCCGCGTCTCTAAATTCATCTCAAGGCTACAGCCATGAGTGGATAACAATTCGGGAAGCTTCTATTCCAATACTACATAATGTGCAGTGCACGTGAATAAAGAGGGTTTTTTTTTTAATGGCAATATAAAGGTGCCATCATTAATCCAAAACAACATTCTTGGTTAATTACGGTTAAGCCCTGTTCTTTCTGTAGAAAGCCGTTCTTAATCGTCTTCATGCAAAAGAAAGTGTGTAGCTACAGGGGGACACGGCCCTGCATTTAGCTAGTTATTCTTACGTTTTATTTTTGCAGCCTTGGTTCAATGAGTAAAACTTTGGATGCTCCAGGCTATTGGGAATGTAATATTCCATCATGATTGTCTTGTTTCATAATGAGGCAACAAAACAGGGCATGCCCTGTCATCCCCCGAACGTGTGGGGAAGCTAAAATGTCTCGGCGACCTTAGGTGTAACGTTGAGTTCCCAATGCTTTCCCTGAGATTTCTTATTGTGATTATAATGGACTCTGGTTTTGTTTAATTGCTGTTATATATCCATCCTTTCAAAAATTGTGCATATCACCCTTTTAATGGTTCATAATTATATTATTTTTGGCTTTGTATCATTTCCCCCTTCAGCTACGATGGGCCTTTCCCTCACGGCTTGTGGGCGAGAGCTCCTGCTGCAGACAAATGGCGTGAAGGGATTTCAACCTTCCTTTGATTCGAACTGACAGATTCAGAACTAATTATTCTCTGTAATATTTTTATAATAAAAACTAAGTTGAAATGATTTATATACACTTCCAGCCAACACATTTGCGATTCAAGGTTAAAATTGTTCTGAAACAGCACCAGTGGAGATGCAATTACAGCTCCCCAAGCAGGAATAAAAGAAAGAAACGTTTTACACGTTCACTTGAAAAGTTAAAAAGTTAATTTAATGTTATAGAAATAAAAACTTTCGTTTATTTTTACTAAATGATAAAGACTTCGTTGGTTATATTCAAGTAAAGATAAATCCAAGTGTGTTTATTACGTGCCTCTGGAAAACGGTAAGGAGGATAAAAGCAAGGTCTTTATCAGATGGATGGCGCTCTCTTCTGTGTCTGCCATCTTGTCCACGGTTCTCTGGTCTTTTTCTGCTGAGCTGTTTCTTTCCAGAATGGGGAGGAGTGGAAATAGATTTATGCTACCAGTGGGGGGTGCCCTGTGTGGAATGGCCTGGAGGTCGGTGGAAGAGAATTGTTTGGGGACTTTTATCACCACATTCATTTTCTCCACTACAGTATTATTCTTTCAGTGAATAATGCTGGGAACCTGTTTTACACCTGGCATGAAGTGACTGAGAATGTAGAAAAATAGAGTCACACAGACATGGGTTTCGAATCCTCACCTCACCTCTGGGTTCCTGTGTGACCTTGGGAAAGTTGCTGAATGTCTCCAAGCCCAGTTTCCTCGTCAGTCAGATCTATGACTACTACTATTGTGGTAATAATAATGCCAACCTTGTGACATTGCTGTGAGGATTACGTGAGAAAAAATATATAACGCTCTTAGCACAATGCCTTCGTGGTTGCTGGGTGCCATGGAGTCAATTCTGACTCATAGCAACCCAGTATGACAGAGTAGAACTGCCCCCATGGGATTTTCTAGGCTGTAATCTTCACTGGAGCGGATTGCCAGATCTTTTCTCCATGGTGCTACTGAGTGGATTCCGACTGCCAGCCTTTCAGTTAGCAGCCAAGCGCGTAACCGTTGTGCCATCGGGGCTCCTTTAGCACAGTGCCGAGCACATAGTAAGTGCTCAGTAGAATGTTAGCCACTAGTGTTAATGATATAACAATAGTGTTATTAACAATGTTATTATTTATCTATTTTATATAAAGTAATATTATTATTTTAAGCTAAGAGGAAGTTAGAAACCAGAGCAGTATCTGTAAAATGCTTAACAATGTACCTGGCATATCATGGGTGTGATAAATGTAAGTTAACAAAGAGGATGAGGTTGGAGAAGCAGACACAGCATCTTAGATTGTTACAGTCATTGCTACCACAACCAAACCCATTGCCTTCGTGTCGATTCCAACTCATAGCGACCCTATAGGGCAGGACAGAACTGCCCCATAGGGTTTCCAAGGAGTGACTGGTGGATTCGAAATGCCAAACTTTTTGTTAGCAGCCCAGCGCTTAACCACTATGCCGCCAGGGCTCCATTTCCTCATAAAATAATAACAATAGTAATAATAACGGTATTCATACTTACTGAGCACTTACTATGTTCCAGGAATCATTCCAAACACCTTACATGTAGTTACTCACTTAATAGCTATAAAAGTCATAGGAGGTAGATAATGCTATTCTCTCCATTGTACAAATGAGGAAAGTGAAGCCCAAAAAAGTTCAATAATTTGACCAGGATCACACGTTAGCAAGTAGGGTTTATGTTCAGAATTTGAACCCAGGCAGCAAGAGTAAGCATTGTGAGACTGGAGAATTAGCACAGACCAGATCCACAGGGCCCCCCAGTAGGCGCAGGAGGCTGTCGAAAGGTATCGAACAGAGGTGTGCCATGATGTCCTGCACATTTTAGGAAGATCACCTGTGTCGGTTAACCAGATCTTGAAGAGCGGAACAAAACTGACCACCAAACAGATGGCTCTGTCAGAAGCCCAGAGAGATGGGGTGAAGCACAGTTCTGTCGGTGTGGCTTGTTCTGTGGGTCCAGTGTTGTGTAGCCTGCCTTGTTGCACAACTCAAGGGCCACCTTCTCATTGCATCCTTTGGAATGAAGCAAAGTGGAGGCCCAGGTGGTGGTCAGGTTGGACTTACGTGAGTGTGGTTTCTAAACAAGGGTGAGGACCAAGGACAACCCAGCATAGCTGTGTAATCATGCTTTGGCAGGTTCCTGGCCCAGCTCACCTACCAAAGCGAAAAATATGAACTCCCGTCATCAAGGATCATGGTGGTGTCCGCTCCAGGGCCAAGCAGCCGTCTCCTGCCACTTACCAAAGAGGCAGATCACTGGCAGCTGTCGTTCAACCAGGAGGAATGACCTGGCCTAAGTGAGTCCTGCCAACCTCCAGAAGAGTCTGATGAGACTGTTAAGCTCGTCCTCCTCTCCTCTTCTGTGTGACTCAAGCAAAGCTATGATCTGCTTGACGCTGTCATATGGCCCCGGTCACCATTCCACTCTCAGAACCATCACATCCTTCCTTCGTAATCTTTGGGCCAGTTGGGTTAATGACAAGGAAGCAGCCGAGCTTTTAAGCCACAGCGTGTCATTAAGCTGTAAGAGCAATTTAAGCAAAAGCATTTTTATGTTAAATTTAAAACCAGCCTCTTTTTATATGACTAATTCCTCCCCAAGGTATCAGAAATAAACTTTTTGGAAGAACTCAATGCTAGCTGCGAAAGAAGCACATATTCTAGAGCATAAACAAACTTTAGGGCCGTGTTGCTGAGATAGTCTCGCAGGCCATCCGTTTCTGGCAACTCAGAGATGATATTATTTCTGGACAGATGGCTGTCTGTTCCAGAACATTTCCGGCCTAACTTGCTATGTATGGCAGCCCATTTCATTTTAAAAAAAAAAAAATCGTCCTGAAAGTTAAGGAATTCCTCTCTTATTTAACTCACATCTCTTAGGCTTTAATTTAGTTTCCTCTAACTTGGCCCTCTCTGGACATAGAGAAGAGCTGGTCAGCATCTTCCCCATCGAAGGGCCTTTAATCAAATTACTCCTTAGTCACCTTTTCTTCAGGCTAAACAATTCCACTTCCTTTACCTTTTCCTCAGAGGAGTTATTCTTCGTCCTTTTACTCGTTCTGGTTGGTCTTCCTGGACTGTCTCCAGAGGGCCTTTGTTAATTCCTTTCATGAAATTTTAGGAAGTTATTTTTCTGTAAGAAAAATCTGAGCTCTTTCATTTTTGGATGCAGTCCATTGTGATTTCGGTAGCCCTCTCAAGTGGGTGGACATTGATAGTTTGAGGTGATTTTTCTGTTAAGCATCTCTACCTGTCTTCAAATGTAGGTCACATTTGGACAGAGCAAACAATCCATTTTTCTTAATTTTGCTGCCATTTGTTGCCTTTCTCCCTTTACTAGAAATGAAGAAGCAACAGCAGAAGGAAGGATGAGAAGGAAGAGTTCTAGATAGGTAAATAGAGACCATGGACGTCGTTCATCAAAAAGAAGTCATTGAGTGAAGGTAGAGAATTGAAGTAATACAAGAGTACTGTGCTACCTTTGCTTTTAGGCCGTTGGAGAGATCATCCTGGTTCAGTTGTCTTGATGAAAAAGCAGAAAAGGATTCATGGTTTATTACCACTCTGCATGAGCAGGAGAATCGAAGGGGAGGGGGAAAGACAAATGAATCCATAGAGTAAAATGATTTCTCTTGGCTAAAATCGCTATGTAAGTTCATCGTTTTCTCAGGGAAGGAGAGGGAGTTTCAGAGCGTTTGGAAGCAGGTCATTTCTGTGTCGTTCTCTGAGGCTGTTTGAGGAACAGCGGGCGTGTTCCAGGTCCAGTGTGACCACACAAAATTTGCAGCAACCCAGACAATAATTCTCTTGTTTACTTTACATGTTGGTGTGGGCCTGAAGCCTAGGGCAGCCACTCAATACCTCCTTGGAAAGGGTCTTTCTAGCACCATCCCGCTTTGTCATTAATTCTGCAGAAAGTATTCCGATGTGGCGTTTGAGGAGCCAGATGGGCCAGGAGCAGTCCCTTCCACTTTCTCTCTTCTTCTTTCCGTTTTCTCCCTTCCACCTGGAGGAGTTAGTACTTCGCAGGTGGGGAGTTTTCACTTACAGTCATGCCTTTGGTGACAAGAATGGCTTTGTGGTCCATTGAGAACAAGTCTGCCACCCAGTTACTGCTCTGTCCTTCTTAGGTAATAGAATGACCTTTTTTAATGATCAGACTGTGGAGGGCACAAAGAATCCTTTTTGATGATAGATCTATGATCCCAGAGTCCTGATTTTCTTCTTCCTTTGCTTTTCCATAAGCACTGGTTAGCAGTCTTGAGAAAGATGTTTTTTTAAATACTAATTAATAATAATAGCAGCTAATCTTTACCGAGGGCTTACTGTGTGCTAAGTAGTTTATGTAGATTTAAATCCTTTCAACAACCTTATAAGGTACGTACTGTTATGACATAAGTTTTACAAATGAGGAAGCTTGAGTTACAGAAAGCTCGAATAGTTTGTCCATGATTACCTGACCGGTAAATGTTGAACTTGGACAATTTAGTTTGCAAGCCATGCTTTTAGTGACTTTGTGACTTAGTGAACGTGCTGAACTTGTTCCCTAGTAAGAAGGTTCCTGTTAATAAGAATTAAATCACTAAAATTCGTTGAGTTCTGACTCCGTGCCAGGCAATGTGTTAAGCACTCCACATGAATCATCTCACTTAATGCTAACAAAAACCCTATTGGATCCATGCTGGTGTGGTTATCACCTTTTGTTGAGGAAGAATTGGGACTTAGAGAAAGCAAACAACTTGCTCAGCATCATGGGGTGGGTAAGCGACGGAGCCAGAACTCACTACCCAGGCATTCTGACTCCAAAAAAAAAAAAAACAAACCAGTTGCTGTCAAGTCAATTCCAACTCATGGCAACCCCATGCGTGTTAAGAGTAGAGCTGTGTGGATTCGAGCCGCCAACTTTTTGGTTAGGAGTCTTGCAGTTAACTATTTGCACCACCCAGGGACTCCATTCTGACTCCAATTTAAAAAAAAAAAAAAACCATTGCCATTGAGTCGATTCCAACTCATAGCAACCCTATAGGACAGAATAGAACTGCCCCGTGGGGTTTCCAAGGAGCAGCTGGTGGATTCGAGCAGTGGAACTTTTGGTTAGCAGCCATAGCTCCTTCCCACTGCGCCCTGATTCTAGACTCTGCCAATTTCACCCTAACTCTATATTCCTTCCCATAATGCTAAAGATCTTGTTAGGGGGGCCACCGCAGAAAGACTGGGACTGTTGTATGAGACGTGAACTGAAGAGTCTGGTAGAGCCCTCAAATTAAGTGTTTTCCAGGTTCGTTGGCGGGACAGAAGCCATGCCAGATAAGCTGCTGGCGGTGATTTCACAGGCAGCCCTGTGTCCTGTTGGGTTTATCGGCCTTGGCATCAGCACTTGCTACCATTTTGTGTTCTTACCACCCCACTCCCTTTGAACTACATAACTTTTTCTAACTAACGTTCTGTTTTCTCCCCTCTCTGGTTCTCTGTTCAGCTGGAGGCGTTTTATTCCATTTTCACCACGGAGCAGCAAGACCACGTCAAGTCGGTGGAGTATCTCAGAAACAACTTCCGGCCACAGCAGGGTCTGAATAACAGGGTGGTGTCGAAGTCTGCCGTCCGTGACGCATGGGACCATGACGTGATGGACTTCTTAGAAAACCCGCTGGGGACAGAAGCCTCTAAAGGTATTTTTGGATTAAGGGCCCTTGCCCAGAGAAAGATTCCTTATCATAAATTACTTTAAATTAAAAGAAGCTCAAAGCCAGCCAAGAATTGAAACTTGGTGTTAAGAGCATATGTTTCTTTGCTAAAAGAAATTTATCTGGACGATAAACACGAGCAGTTGTGAGATTAACTTCAGTTAAATGAATACATTAAAAATTGGCCTTTTGACTAGTAATGTATCAGTTATTCTCTTTGCATTTTTACCATGTAACTATAGCACTAACTAATTCATGGCTAAAGAAAGTGTTTTGGTGTCTTTTTAACTGTTAATATGTTGAGATCAGGAGTTTGTCTCTTAGCTCAAACATCCGTACCTTTGACTTGCCACCAGTACCCCAATGTGCAGTATTATTGCTGACATCCAAACTAGGCTAGAACTCCAACTCCAGTAGAAGTCACTTTGCCTTTTCAAACTATTATTTAACAGTTTAATTCCTGTATCCAATAAACATGAGTTTATAATTTCCTGGCGTCTTAAACTTTCCCGTGTCTGCCTTCTCATGGGAAATTAACATGCATTTCTCTCCCAGGAAACCAGAAGGTACAAGTCTACCCTCATCGTCCCCCCACCCGTACATCCGCCTCTGATTTGTCATAACTGCAGCATAGAGTTTAAAGTAACTGTAATATTCTGGAAACACTGACAGGAATAAGGCTGTTCAAAGCTCTAGTTCTTGGAAGGGAGGAAGGAATAAGAAGGAATTTTCTTTTGGTGTGAGATAGCTGTTGCCCAAGCCAACACTCTGATTCTCCAGAAATTGTCACTTGGACAACATGGAAGAGCTTGTGTCATTTGTCAGCATGGGAAGTGGACTGTGGTATTTTTAGTGTGGTAAATCGTGTGGAGAGGTTTTGTGTCAAGAGAGTCCCGCCTCCCATAGAAGGCACCCATTTACTGGCATGTGAGCTCTGTAGGAACGGGGGAATGGGATTATATTCTGCAAGAGTTGGTCACATAACTTGAGTGACATGCGCTTTGAGGATAAGAACAAGCCCATTTCCCAGGCTCATGTTTTTTAGAAAGGAGCTAAAAGAAAAGGAAAGGGAGTTGAGGATGTGAAAATACTTCCTGCCTGTGATTTTATTGGAGGACTGTGAGGAGGGGCTAGTCTGGCCAGGTCCCCATTACTAAGCTTGGGATTCAAGCAATCTGAGGCCGACACTTTGTTAAGGGCATCACTTGTCAGCTGGGAACAATAGGACGATTAAGAAGCTCCCAAGCTTATGAAACATCAGCGGTTGGGCTGGCATAGGAAACCTCACTTGGTCTAATTTTTCTCTAGCCTAGCTAAAAATAAAGAAAATAACTGAGCTCAAAGGCTTTCTCCCAGGAGAACGTGCTTGGGAAAAGCAGGGCTCTTAGGGAGTGACTGTTTTTGAGAGGTGTATGTAGAGAACATGCAGGGAATGGGGAATTGATATCACAAGTGAGCACGAGAGCTGGTAGCTCAGAATCACTGATTGTTACCACAGTTAGAAAGCTCTTTCCTGAAAAACAGGCTGAGCATAGTGATGTATCAGCTGTGCAGAGAATGTGTGGCCCTTATTACCCAAGAAAGTTAGAGGAGACTAATGCTTTCCATTGCATTAAATTGTCAAAGTGGAAAAGATCTTCCACTGAATGGGTTTTTTGAGCAGAGTCATGGACCTGTCCTTAAATGTGGGAAGTCAGTTCTTTGTTCTACAGTGTTGATTACGATCATCAGTGTCCATTGCTGAATCTTAAGATGGACAAATATTAAAACGTCTTGTGGCCTTTCTGTAGGCAGAGAAAGATCTAGGTGCAGTCCTAGTTGTTTTTTTAACGTATTATTTTATGACATACTCCAGTACATCAAGAAACTAACATCACCAGCTTCCCAGAAAAGTGCACGCATAATACATGCACAATGTGGTGAATTTTCTGGAACTGAACACACCTGTGCAGTAAGCACCCAGATCAAGAAACTAACATCACTAACTTCCAGGAGTACCCTCCTGTCCCCACTTCCTAGTCACTGTCCCTTTCCCAAGGGTAACCACTACCATAAATTAGCTTTGCCTGTTTTTAACTTTCACATGTATAGGATCATCCAGTATGTATTCTTTTGTATCTTGCTTCTGTCACTCTGCATTGTTTTTGAGTCATCTGTGTTGTTGCGTGTAGTTACGTGTCATTTGTTCTTTCTTATTGCTCAGCTCCACTGTGTCTTAGTCATTCATCTAGTGCTGCTGTAACAGAAATACCACAGGTGGATGGCTTTAACAAAGAGAAGTTTATTGTCTCATAGTCTGGGAGGCTGTAAGTCCAAATTCAGGGCATCAACCCCAGGGAAAGGCTTTCTCTCTGTGTTGACTCTAGAGGAAGGTCCTTGTCATCAGTCTTCCCTTGGTTTAGGAGCATCTCGGCGCAGGAACCTCAGGTCCAAAAGACATGCTGTGCTCCCAGTGCTACTTTCTTGGTGGTATGAGGTCCCCATGTCTCTCTCTGCTCGCTTCTGTCTTTTATATCTCAAAAGAGGTTGGCTTAAGACACTGTCTAATCTAATCTCAAATTCAGCGTAACTGCCGATAATCCATCTCATTAATATCACAATGATAGGATTTTACAACACATAGGGAAATAACATGAGATGACAAAATGGTAGACAATCATACAGTACTGGGAATCATGACCTAGCCAATTTGACAGGTATTTTGGGGGGACACAGGTCAATCCACGCACACTGTATGACCGTACATACCCAAATTTATCCATTTTAGTGGATAAATATGTATTATTTCTGAGTTTTAGTGATTAGGAAAATTCTTAAACTTGCCTTTTAATGAACATATGGGCTTGTCTCTAATGGGTACCCACCTAGGATAAAATGACTACATCGTATATCTTTTGTGCTATACGCACATGTTCAGCTTTGGTAAATACAGCCGAACAGTTTCCCAAAGTGATTGTATATACCACTTTATACTTCCACCAGCAGTATTTGAAAGTTTCCTATTTTTTTTACAACTTTTTTTAAGACACAATTTAGATACCATAAAATTCACCTGTTGTAAATGTCCCATGCGGTGGGAAGCGGTCATCACCACAGCCGAGTTTTCGAACACTTGCATCTCCCCCAAAAGTTTCTTCACGACCATGTGCAGTCAGTTCTCCCTCGTACCCTCAACCCAAGGCAGCTTCTGATCTGCTTTTTACCTTTCACCCAGCATGATGATTTTGAGGTTCATCCACACTGTAGTATATATCAGTAATGCTTTCCTTTTTATGACTGAATAGTATCCCTATTGGTTTTTTTAATATCTACTTTGAGCTATAACTCACATGCCATGACCTTCATCCTTTGAAAGTACATATTTCAGTGGTTTTTAGTATATTTACTGTTATACAGCTATCACCACCGTCTAATTCCAGAATATTCTCATCACCCTAGAAAGAAACCCCATACCCGTTAGCATTCACTCCCCATTTCTGTCCCCTACAGTCTTAGGAAACCCCTGATTTACTTTGCATCTCTGTAGATTTGCATACTCTACACATCTCATATACATGAAACCATACAGTGTATAAGGAGCCCTGGTGGCACAATGGTTAAACGCCCAGCTGCTAACTGAAGGTGAGCAGTTTGAACACACCAGCCGTTCTGCAGGAGAAAAGACCTGGCAATCTGCTCCTGTCATGATTACAGCCTTGAAAACCCTGTGGGGCAGTTCTCCTCTATCACATGAGGCCACTGTGAGTCAGCGGCACACAACAACAACCATACAGCATATGACCTTTTGTGTCTGGCTTCTTTCATAATGTTTTCATGGTTCATCCGTGTTGGCGCGTGTGTCATGCTTCATTCCGCTTTATGACTGAAGACTATTCCATTATACGGATATACCACATTCTGTTCATCATTCACCAGTTCATGGACGTAGGAGTTGATTCCACTTTTGGGCTATTATGACTGTACTATGTACATTTGTGTACAAGATTTTGTGTGGACATGTGTTTTCAATTCTCTTAAACATATACTTAGGAGAAGAATTACTGCATCATATGACAACTCTGTTTAATATTGTGAGGAACTGCCAAACTGTTCCCCACAGCAGCTGTACCATTTTACATTCCCATCAGCAGTGGATGAGGGTTCCAATTTCTCTACATTGTCTCTAACACTTGTTATTGTACTTTTTTAAAATTTTAGCCATCTTAGTGGGTGTGAAGTAGAATCTCTTTGTGGTTTTGATTTGCATTTCCCTAAGGACTGATAATGCCCCTGTTTGTTTGTTTATAAATAATTTATTTTTGTTGTTAAAATATATACAGCAGAACACACACCAATTCAACAATTTCTTTTTTAGTTTAAACAAGAAGGAAGTTTATGTTTCTCTTACATAAAAGAAGTCCAAAGGAGTTAGTTGAAGGCATATATAATACTTCAGGGTGTCCCAGGTCCTTCTCTCTTGCTGCTCTGCCATTCTCAGCCTGTTATTTTCTCCTCACGGTCCAAGATGGATTCCCCAGTTTATGTTTCAGGGATTGAGAAGGAAGAAGCAGTGAAGAGTAACATACCCTCTCACTTTAAGAATATTATTCTACTGGCCCATAGTCCCATACTCTGTGGCCCTGGTGGCGCAGTGTTTAAGCCTTTGGCTTATAACCAGAAGACTGGCAGTTCAAATCCACCAGGTGCTCCTTGGAAACACTATGGGGCAGCTCTACTCTGTCCTGTAGGGTCACTATGAGTTGGAATTGACTGGATGACAATGGGTTTGGGTTTTCTGGGTTCTTTTTTTTTTTCGCCCATAGTCCTATGACCTCACCCTATTGCAAAGTAGGATGGAAAATGCAGTCTTTATCATGGGATGTCATATGCCCGTGTAAAAACTGAAGGTTCTTTACTATCGAAGAGGGAAATTGAATTTGGGGACAGTTAGCTGTCTCCACCATAAGATGTTTTAAAAGGAATGATAGGGAATTTCACTTGGACTTGAGTTTAAGGTGCCTGTAAATTATCCATTTGGAAATGCCTTACAGATGGTTGGATATGTGGCTAATTTTACTGAAGTGCAGCTCTGATGGATTCTCTTTTCTGCCCAAACTTTCAATGACTTCTTTCTCCTCCTGTTGGCATTCAAGCGTGTAAAAAATGGTCCCAGGCTACATTTCCTCTCAATATTGTTCGTTGCTTAGAGTCCGCTCTGACTCATGGTAACCTTATATATAACAGAATGAAACACTGCCCGGTCGTGCGCCGTCTTCACTATTGTTGGTAGGTTTGAGTCCATTATTGCAGCTATTATGTCAATCCATCTCATTGAGCGTTTCCATTGTTTTCGTTGGCCGTCTCCTTTACCAAACAGGATGTCGTCTTCTGGCAGTTGGTGTTTCCTGATGACATGTCCAAAGTAAGCAAGTCAAAGAGTCACCATCCTTGCTTCTAAAGAACATTCTGGTTGTATTTCTTATAAGAATTATTTGTTTGTTCTTTTGGTAGTCCATGGTACAGTCAATATTCTTTGCCTGCACCACAGTTTGAATACATCAGTTCTTCTGTCTTCCTTTTTCATTATCCAACTTTCACATGTATATTAGCTGATTAAAAAGACCACGGCTTGGGTCAGTCGTACCTTAGTCATCAAAGTGACATCTTTTTATAACTTTTTTTAAAAAGAGTCTTTTGCAGCAGATTTGCCCTATGCAATATGTCGTTTAATTTCTTGACTGCTGCTTCCATGGACATTGATTGTTGTACCAGTCTATAATACCATTCCCATTCCTTAAGCGTTCCCCATACTTTGCTTATTTGCATGTCTTTGCTCTTGCGGTACCTTCTGCCTGAAATGCCCTCTCTAGAAATCTTTTGTTTTTTTTTAATGGAACACAGTTTTATTCTGACATACATAGGGTCACCATGAGTTGGAATTGACTCAACAGCAACTGGTTTAAGTTCTGTTTAGGTTTTTTTTTTCCAAGTATTTTATTGTTTTTGGTGAAAGTTTATATAATAAATTAGGCTCCCGTTTAACAATTTCTATACATGTTGTTCAGTGACATTGGTTACATTTTCTACATAGTGTGTCAATGTTCTCATTTCTGTTCTGGTTGTTCAGTTTCCATTAATCTAGCTTCTCTGCCACCCGCTTCCACTCCCCACCCCCCAGCCTTCTCATCTTTGCTTTAGGATAAATGTTGACTGTTTGGTCTCATATAGTTTTTTTTTGTTTTTTTTTTTTTTTAAATGAAAGGAGCCCAGAACTTACAGGTGAGATTGTATATTTTATGAGCTAATCTCTTATTTAGCCGAAAGGTAACCTCCGTGAGTGGTTTTAGTTCAGAGTTTAAAGGGTCTATCAGGGCAATGGTCTCATGGTTCCTCTAGTCTCTACTGGTCCAATAAGTCTGGACTTTTTAAGATTTTGAGTTTTGTTCTACAATTTTCTCCCACTCTGTCCACAACCATCTATTGTGTCCTTGGCCAGAACGGTCGCTAGTGGTAGCCAGGCACCATCTAGTTCTTCCGGTCTCATGATAGATGAAGCCATGGTTCATGTAGGCAATTAGTCCTGTAGACTAGTTTCTTCTTGGGGACTTTACTTTTCTTCTTTCTCATTTGCTCCAGACGAGTAGGGACCAATAGTTGTGTCTTAGATCAATTTGCCAATTTCTATATATATAATTAATTCAGTGATACTCATTACATTCTTCAAATTGTGCAGCCATTCTCACTCTCCTTTTCCAAATTGTTCCTTCTGAATTTTTTTAAAGGCACAGGTCATATAACAGTGTTCCACATTACCAGAAGCTCCTCCTTCCCTCCACTTCCCTCCAAGAAACCTCAGATAATTTAATAGCGCTATATAGGATCCCTGGTGGCAGTGTTAACCAGCTTGGCTGCTAACCAAAAGATCAGCAGTTTAAATCCACCACCTACTCCTTGGAAACCCTGTGGGACAGTTCTACTCTGTCCTAGAGGTTCGCTGTGAGTTGGAATCAACTCGATGACAGTGGGTTTGTTTTTTTGGTGTTCATGTAGGCTGAAGGAGCCCTGGTTGCACAGTGGTTAAAGCTGGCAGCTGCTAACTGAAAGGCAGGCCGTTCAAACACACTAGCCACTCCACGTGAGAAAGACATGACAGTCTGCTTCCATAAAGATTTACAGCCTTGGAAACCCTATGAGGCAATTCTACTCTGTCCTATAGGGTCACTATGAGTTGGAATCAACTAGACGGCAATGAGTTTGGTTTTTTTGTTTTGGTATATAGGTTGAAGGGAGTCCTGGGTGGCACAAGTGGTTAAGCACTAGACTACTAACCAAAAGGTTGGTGGTTCAAACCCACCCCGAGGCCCCTTAGAAGTAAGGCCTGACAGTCTGCTTCCAGAAGGTCATTGCCTTGAAAACTCTGTGGAGCAGTTCTACTCTACACACTTGAGGTCACCCTGAGTTGGAATCGACTCGATGACAACTAACAACAACAACATATTGTCCGAAAGCCCACCACAGGTGCTGACCATCTTTAGGAAGCCTGGAGGCTGAGATTCTTGACCTTAGAGACATAAGCAGCAGAGTCGATGCAAGGGAAGAGTCCTCATTTCTGCAGTTCCTTCAAAGAAAAGATAAAAAATAAGGGTGGTATTCTACAATCTTGAGGCAATTCGAAAACAACAAAGCCTGCTTGATTGGCATTCTCTATGTGACCATTATTGCAAGTTTTCAGTGCCTAGGAGAGGTATGGTGCTGGGCATGGAGGTCCATATTTATTGGACTATTGTCACAGAAGAAAGAAAAATAATTACCTAGGGCAGGAGTCGGTAAAGGACTGGATAGTAAACATTTTGGGCTTTGGAGCCATATTGTCTCTGTCACAACTACTTAACTCTGCTATAGTAGCATGAAAGCAGCCACAGGCCATATATAAATGAATGGGTGTAGATGTGTTCCGATAAAACTTTATTTACGAAAAACGTGGCGACCCAGATTTGGGCTGGGAACCATAGTTTGCTCACCCTTGCTGTAGGAAACTGCTCATACGGGGATGGAGAAACCTGATCGTGGGCTTGTTTTAAGCAAAATGTCTTTTGTCTTAAGGATGGCAGTGGCCGTGACTGTGAAAATTGAAAATGCCTTTGGGTGGGACTTCTTTTCCGTTTCACTATAATAGGGCCAACTAGAGGTTTCTCCACTTGGTGACCAACCAGTAACCAGTTTACCTTAGTACCAGGTCGTCTTTCACACCAGACATGTAAGCAGAGCCTCAGTTAGCTGAATATAGTGCTTCCCTCACCTGCTCCCCGAGCTGCGATCATTAACTAGTACCTACTGAGCAACATTGTGGTGGGGGCCTGAGGTAATGCACCCCAAGAGGAGAAGACCTCCTTCCAGCCCTTCCGTCAAGATGATTGGACGTACTGGAATAGAGAAAACAGAATCAAGCCTTTCAGTGCCAAGCATGAGAGGCATGGCTGTGTAAGACACTAAAGGAAAGGGGGGAAGTCATCTTAATGTTGTATTGTTGCCCAAGAAAGACTTATAATTGGTGTCAGCCTTAAAAAATATAAAGCTTTAGTTCCAGTAAATGGAAACAACATTTAGGCTATGTGGACTGTTCAGGGGACATCCAGCTCGCCACTCTGCCCTTTGTCAATAAATAACTTGGACAGACTTGAGGATTTAATGGGCTGTCATTCCAGTTATTCTGCAACACATCCTGGACACATGGATGAGCATTCAGTGATTAAGTGCTGAATACTGTCTATTGTGAAGACTTTTGGAACAGCTAACGGAGAAAAATAACTTTCCTTCCAACAACATGAAACATATGGTTTATTAATTTAACGAAACCTGTTCAAGCCACAGTGGAATCAAAACCACTTGATCTAATAATTTGATTTGATGGCTTAATTAAAGTGACACTGCGTAATGTAATAACAGCAAAGGAAACTGGGGGGAAAGGGGGAGATGCTGGGCTGCCTCCGTACCCTCTAGTCTCCTCAGCTGATGCTGCATTTTTTGGAGAATGGTTTTTGCTTCTGGTCACGGAGGGTCTCTTTTTCAGCTGTATTTTACTGTTGAGGATTGCTTCTCGTTGTGGTTAAAAGCAGAGCTGAAGGGCGTAGATCACTGTGAGAGAATACCTAAGTCACTTGGCTGTTTCCAATCACAGCACACTGAGAAAGAGCATCACATTGTCCACCCCAATTAGCAAACAAGTAAATCTGTAATTGCTTTAAAAAAAGAGTTTGACATTGAATTCATGGTTTTTTGCTGTTTTTGGAGAAAATATTAATATTGTTCTATTTTCAGTTTAACCACTTCCATTCACCAAATTAATGGCTTGAATTACTTTATCTTATTAAAAGAAGCTCTGATTGGAACAGTTAATTCTTTTGTAGGCTGCTGCCCTCCCAGAAACTCTTCCAAAATGTTATCTCGTTACCTCCAGGTACGTGCCAAGAAAACACATTTCTCATGGAGCCCCAGTTGAGAGTTTTTAACTCCCTTCTTTTAAAAAGAACTATCATTGGTCATCAAGTTTTAAACCTGGAAATGGTTAAGAAAGAAGGCCAAAAATAGAGCTGTTGTAAGACCTTTGAACATTCTAAGTTCTCTTTACTTTTAAGGTTCATGCCTTGCTATAGCGAACATGTTTAAATGCTCAGACATCCCGTGATAACTATAATTCATGTAAATATATAAGTATTGGTACAAGTTTCCTTCAATTGATTGACACAGTGTTGATGTTTTGTAGACATTTAATGAAGCATTAGGTTTTTTGCTTCCTATTTTATAGCCAGTGAATTTCTTTTCACGTGTGGGATATCTTCATCTGCCTCTGGATAGCTGGTGGCTCTAGGACTTGTTCCTGAAGCACCTAATGGTTTTTTAAAAAAGGTTATGGGGGGATTTTGTGTGCCTGATTCTATGCTAGCCTCTTTTGTTATACGTGCTTAATTCAGTCCTCAAAACAACCTCTACCAGGAGTTCGTTTTCATTTATCAAATATTCACCGACCACCTACTATGAGCAAGTTCTAGGTGCTAGAAATAGAGATGAACAGGGGAGAAAAAGGGCCTCATCATGGAGCTACAGTTCTTGTTGGAGGAAATAAGTTAGTGTCTTAGTCTGGATTCTGTAGAGGAACAAAACCAGTGGAGCACATATATAAATATGTAGAGAGTCATTTACTCCAAGGAAATGGCTGACACAATTGTAGAGGCTGGCAAGTCCCAAATCCGTGGGTCAGGTGGCAGGCTGGAGGCCTCTGCTGGTTCATGTGGTTGCAGGGGCTAATGAACCCAAAGTCTGCAGGTCAGGCGGCAGGCTGGAGGCCTCTGCTGGCTCATGGGGTTGTGGGGGCTGGAAAGTGATTACATTGTGGAAGAGCACATGCCAAACCACTGAGAATCATAGCCTAGCCTAGTTGACACAACATGAACCATCGCAGTAAGTCAACTGACGAGAAAGCTTCAGTGTTATTTTGGAGAAAACAAATGGGGTGTACGCTAAGAGTGATGGAGTGTGGTGAAGCAGGGTGGAGGAGGTCTTCCTCGGACAGGGCATTTGGTGATAGGGAGCCAGCCCTGCAAAGATCTGGGTAAGAAGGGCCTTTGCAAAGACCCTGAGGCCTGGGAACATGCGAGCAACATGGTAAACAAAGGGGGAGGCAGACAGGAGGAGAGGCGGGCAAGGGCCAGGTCTGGAAGAGACTTTTCTTGGTGAGGAGTTAATACCGTGTTCTTACAGCAGTGGGAAGGAGGTCTTTGTAGAGTTTTAAGCAGGGGCACGAAGTCCCTACATGGTAGAAAGAGTTAATGTGTCAGCTGCTAACCGAAAGGTTGGAGGTTCAAGTCTGCCCAGAGGCACCTGGGAAGAAAGGCCTGGTGATCTGCTTCTGAAAAATCATTGAAAACCCTGTGGAGCACAGTTCTACTCTGACCTACATGGGGTCACGAGGAGTCGGAGTCGACTCAATGGCAACTGTATGAGGAGACACACGGAAAAGTCTAAACAGAGTTTTAAACCCATCACTCTGTTGTGTGGATAATGTTTGCACAGGAACCTGAAGATTCTATCAGCAGGAAGCTGATAGGAATATTCCAGGACAGATGTCAGTGATTGAATGAGGGTGATCATTGTGGTGAAGCCCAAGTAGAGCCAACAGGATTTACTCACAGTTTGGATGGAGGGTGGGTGGGGGTGAGCGAAGGCAGAAATACAGTATTACTGTTTCTCTTTAACAGATGAGGGGTCTGGGACTCAGAGAGAGTAACTGAACCACCCAGAGCCTCTCAGCCAGAAAGTGGTAGAGCTCAGGCATGAACCAGGCCCCTTTATGTTCCAACGCAGAGTTCTTCCATTTTCCAGGGGACTGCGGGCTTCAGAGCGAACGCATGAGTGATGGGCTCTTGTTTTAGATGTTACCAGGTAGCTTGAACAACACAGTTTATTACTCCTTCCCAGGATAAAGGAGCTTTAAAGCTCAACATACCCGTGGGCATTGTGTCCTCTTATCTTTTGAAAAGGAATTGTTGGATTAAGTCTTTACTTCTTGGCTTGGTTTTAGTGACTTATCTCAGGTGCTCAGAGCACAGGCTGCTGAGGTCCAGGTCACAGGGTCAGTACATGTGAGGACAAGTGTACCCACTTAATCTGGGTAAGGGACCCTCTAGGCTGAGGGTCTGGTACATCCTTGATTCAACAGGGCTAACACAATACCTACCTCACAGTAGGCGTATAATCATTATTCATTGATTGGATGGATGGAGGGAGGGATAGATGGATGGGTGGAGGGATGGATGGAGGGAGGGAGGGAGGGTTAGATGGATTGGTGGGTGGGTGAGTGGGTAGATCAGTGGATGGATGAGTTAAGCTAACACCTTTGCCAAGGGGCCAGGAGTAAAAGATTCTTGCCATAAGACCTGTCACAGTCTGGGCATTTATGAGGTGCTCTTGTAGGGAGCACAGCCAGGCATCTGGAATGGGATTCCACACCATTCCTGTTCCTGAAATCAGAGGCTCTTAGGATTTGGAAAGCCATCTTCTGCTCTGACCACAAGCCACGTTGGATGAAAGCGTCCGTCTCAAAAAACCATGGAGAGAGGGCTTTCCTCTCTGTCCCAGGGAACAGCCACTCTGCCGCCCCCAAAAGCAGAGCATGGGGGCAGTGGAGATGGCGGGCGCTGGCATCAGGACACTCCCAGGCAGAGCTGCTGTTCTGGTTTGGGAGACATTGAGCTGATACTGGTACCAGGGACCATCTCTCATTTCCACACGTTATAAATATTACCAAATTACTCTAATCCCCTCTATCCAGGCAGCTAGGCAGAGCTAGATCTTCCAGGCTGACTTAGCAACCCCCCTACAACTTCTGCTTTTCTTTGCTCATAGGAAGCTCTTCCCTGACATTCGGTTTATTTCTGTGGGCACCATGGTGCTTGTGAACGGCAATCTGGAACTTAATCAAGGCCAACAGCATCCTTCCTCCCAGAGTGACTCACTTCCCCTTTCTCTCGCTAACTAGCATTTGCAGCCCGTGAAGCGGGTGCCCCTGGATGTGTGCGTGCCTCTCCTTGGAGCCACGGGAGGCGGATGGCTAGGAGACAGACTATTTATCTTCCTCGTTCTTCCCACTGATTAGTCCTCAAACAAACATGGGTTAGTTGAGGTTGTTTTTCTTTAGCTACAAGGAACACGCACGGAACACTTGGCTTTCTTGTGATATAGGAACCGTCTCACCTCTCCAGGCCCTGAAGCCTGGAAATCAAAGGACATCTGTAAAGGCGCCAGAGTGGGGAGACCGTGTTAAGTCCTCTTGAGTCATCTTTGTCTCTGCTTCTCGGCACAGCCAGCATCCCTAGGGCTGCCGGCTTTACTCCTGAGCAGCTCCCAGGACTGGTTTGTGATTCCGAAGCACTGGCTCGGATTGAAGTGAGTGTCTTGGCTGTCACACTTGAAATCCATGCTGTGTTGAGAAGGAGCCGTCTATATGTCTGACGCTAAATGCTGGCAGGTGTTACCAAGTGCGAGAAGCCGTGTGGTTTGTGTGCTTCTGAACTAGCACAGGAAGGGCTTCCAAAGGATGGAGCCTTCTCAGCGAGGAGTCTGCTGGCCATTTAAAGCCATTGGTTTCCTCCAGCCACCTGGTTAGCCAGAGCTCCGTAGAGCATATGGACCTGCATGCAGGGGGCAGCCAAGAGGCGGTGGTGCTGGGCCCCTCCTGGGGGCTGGGTAGTTGATTTCCAACGGGAGCTCCCTAGTGTGTGCTGCCTGGTCTCTCCATGCAAATGACAAGCTCGGGTTTTCCTCCTGGGTGCTGTCGGCCTAGGAGGGCACTGCCTAAGGGGTGGTACTCAGGTGTGGGAGACCCTGGACCTTACAATATAGGGTTATCCTTACCAAATGGCCAATTGGTACAGATGCCACATCTGAGGGGGGAGAAATGAGATTGGAATGCAAAGAATGGAGCTCATCCTATGACCCCTCAGAGAATAAACAAGAGTCACACTGCCAAGGAAGAAGCAGAGGTCCAAAGCTGATAAGGTAAATACCAGGTGTGAGCCAGGGTACCCCCTTTAAGCATGGTAGATACCAAGCCTCACCAGTACCTACTTCTCATAGAAGAATCATTTTACGAACCAAATGGAAAACGAATGAGGCCCAAGGCCTAACAGTTCACTTACAGCCACAGAGGAAGAAGGAGAGTCAAGAATAGGAAGAGGAAATGGATGTATGCTAATAGTCTCTATGAATAACTGCCTCCTCTGCCATGAGACCAGAAGAACTGGATGGTGCCTGACTGCATTACTGAACATTTTGATCAAGGATTCTATAAAAGAATCCTGATCGAAGGGGGGAAATGCAGAACAGAATTTCAAATTTTCATGGACTCCAGGCTTTCTGGAGCCATGGAGGCTAGATGAACCCCCAAAACTATTGCCCTCATGGTCTTGGGGAACATGTAGCTCAATTGGCATGACACAGCTTATAAAGACAATGCTCTATGTTCTACCTTGGTGAGTAGTGTCTGGGGTCTTAAAAGCCTGTGAGCGGCCATCTAAGATACTCCACTGGTCTCATCCCTTCGGGAGCAAGGGAGAATGAAGAGAACAGGATACAAGGAAAAGATTAGTCCGAAGGACTAATGGTCCACAGCTACCAAGGCCTCCACCAGACTGAGTCCAGTACAGCTAGATGGTGCCCGGCTACCACCACTGACTGCTCTGACCAGGATCACAACAGAGGGTTCTGGACAGAGCTGGAGAAGGATGTAGAACAAAATTCTAACTCACAAAAAAAAGGACCAGATTTACTGGCCTAAAGGAGACTGGAGAAACCCCGAGAGTATGGCCCCCAGACACCCTTTTAGCTCAGTGGTGAAGTTACCTCGGAGGTTCACTGTTCAGCCTGGGAGTGGACAGCCCCATAAAACCAAATGAGTCTAACGAGGTACAGGAGTCCAGTGACAAGGGCCAGAAAGCAGAAGCGGAGAAGGAAGCTGGTGTTGGGGAACCCAAGGTTGAGTAAGGATATTGTTGATGTGTTGTGAGATTGTTAACCATTGTCATAGGGCAATATTTGTAGTAACCGTTAAATAAGAAACTGTTTTGTTCTGTAAGCCTTCATCTTAAGTGAGAATAACAGCACAATCGAAGAGTGTAGTCAATGTCACTGAACTGTGCATGTAGAAATTTTTGAAATGGTGTATCTTTGGCTATGTGTATTTTCACCAAAAAAAAAAAAAAAGGTTGAGAAGTTAGAGGGTTGATATGTTGTGGGGTTGTTAACCAATGTCATAAAACAACACGTGTACTTCTGTTTCATGAGAAACTATTTGTTCTGTAAGCCTTTGCCTGAAGTACAATAAAAAATAAATAAATACATAAAGAAACTATTGCCCTGAGATTATCTCTAAACCTTAAACCAAAAACATCCCCTGAAGTCTTCTCAAAACCAACCAGTAGTTTAGCTTCATTAGTAAAGAATGTCTGCCGTGAGCATTGTCCCCCATGAAGATCTATCTAGATGGGATCAAATTGACAACTCCTGGAAAGATTAGATAAGAACCTTAGGTTGTAGTGAGTTTATGTTAATGAGGGAAGAACAACTCAGAGAAGGAGGGTGAGAATGGCTGCACAACTCAAAGAGTGTGATCAACGTCACTGAACTGTACATGGAGAAACAGTTGAATTGGTGTTATGTTTTGTTATGTATATTCTCAACAACAAAATAAAATATTTTAAAAATCTACAAAAAGAACACATATGAGACCACCTTGACCTATCAGATCATAATCTCCTAGAATCACTTCCTCAGATAAAAGCCTGGCTAAGCCTGTCAGTGTGGGTCTCTAGGTGATCTCTTTACATGGCAGTTGGAATCACTTATAAAGACAGCTTAGATGTTGAATGGTGTTTATGTATCAGTTGCACGTTGCTGAGGGAAACTGTAGGGCTCTACGTTAAGCGACCTAGCTGTTGCTTTGTAACAAAGGGGACAGTAACATTGACTTCTGAGCGGCGCAAATTGCCAAACAGTCGGCGACTAACCGAAAGGTTGGCTGTTTGAATCCACCTGGAGGCGCCTGTAGGGTCTCTGTGAGTTGGAACTGACTCGATAGCACCTAACAACAACAGAGGTGGCTTGGAAGAAAGCCACGGCAGTCAGTTTCTGAAAGGTCACCGCCTTTGAAAATCACTGTGGAGCACAGTTCTACTCTGACATACATGGGGTCACCGGGAGTTGGGGTAGACGTGACGTCAACTGGTTTGGTTTTCGGTGAGCATCAGCTCAGCATTTGGAAATAGGAGACTAGGCCAGAGAGAACCCAGCTACAATACAAGGGCTCTGGGTGTTCGCCCACTTGATCTGCCACCTGGTCCCTGGTCCACACCCTCATTAGAGGCCGTGACAAGAGCAAGGCCGGGGAGAAAGCAGAGGTTAAGCAGCGCCGTGTGGAAAGAATGTTGTTCTCAGTTCCAGTGGGATGGGTCGGCTTTGCTCTCTGGGCTGTGTCTTAGTCATATAATGCCACCGTAACAGAAATGCCACAAGTGGACAGCTTTAACAAGCAGAAGTTTATTCTCTCACAGTCTAGGAGGCTGGAGGGTGCCAGCTCCAGGGAAAGGCTTTCCTCTGTCTGTCTGCTCTGGGGGAAGGCCCTTGCCATCAACCTTCCCCTGGTCCAGAAGCTTCTCAGCACAGAGACCCCGTGTCCCTTGGCTTATAGCTGCCTCACTGCAGCCTCTGCATCCTTTGTCACATGGCATTCTCTCTGCGTGTCTGTGTCCAGGTTTCCCACTTCTTGTAAGGACACCAGTCGGTGCATTAGAAACCAAACCAAGCCAGTTGCCATCGAGTCAGTTCTGACTCATGGCGACCTCATGGGTGCAGAATAGAACTGCTCCATAGGGTGTTCAGGGCCGTGACCTTTTGGAAGTAGATCGCTAGGCCTTTTCTTCTGAAGTGCCTCTGGGTGGGTTCGAACCCACCCAAATCCTGTAGGACCTCAGCGTAACTTGATTACATCTGCAGAGACACTATTTCCAAACAAAGTCACCTTCACAGGTACCCAAGTTAGGACTTGAACAGATCTTTTGCGGGGACACAGTGCAACCCACATCAGTTAAGACACCATGGGTTTAAAACTGGGAAGTAATTGCCCTGGTGCCTGGCATAGCTTGGAGCAGCTTTGCACCATGGTCTCCCACCGTGTGAGAAAGTGGCCCAGCAAAGTCTGGCCTCTGGAGTCACTTGGCTGTGACGCTTACTACCTTTGAGACCTGGTGTCAGATCACCCTCCTCCTCGTTCTCCTCTCACCTGCCATGCCAGCTTTCTTCTCCATTTTCTCACCGCAGGGCCTTTGCAGAAACTGTTCTTTCTGTTGGGAACATCCAAGTCTTCTTCCTGCTCACCCTGTAAATTCACACTCTTCATTCAGAATGGGAGAAACAAACTGGTTGCCCACGAGTTGGTCCTGACTCATAGCAACCCTATAGGGCAGGGTAGAACTGCCCCATAGGGTTTCCAAGGCTGTAATCTTTAGGGGAGCAGATCGCCAGGTCTTTTCTCCTGCAGAACGGCTGGTGGGTTTTAACCACCAACCTTTCAGTTAGCCATGGAGCGCTGAACCAATGTGCCACCAGGGCCGCTTCATCCTCCTGAGTCTAGTTCAAACATCAGTTGGCTCTGGTAGTCCTCCTAGCCGATCTCAGATCTAGGCCAAGGTCCCTTATGAAGCCTTTTACAGAATTATGATATTTTTCATAGAAGTTTATATTTACATATTCCTTAGCGCTGGGAGTGTTTCACCTTTTTTGTGCCATGTGCCCCTTTAGCCATCTGGTAAGCCCTAGAGACCTCTTCTGATACTGATGGATTTGAATGCATGAAACAAAGTATCAACAGATTATACAGCAAGCCAGCTACCCTCAGATATTATCAAAATATTCTTTAAATTGTGATACAGCAGTATACGTGCTGCTTGATGAGGCATTAAATTCCAAAATCTGGTCTAATAACAGTCATAACTTGGAGATAATGATCAGCATGAACGATAATTTGAGATATTGACAACAAATGTTATCTAAGAGGAATATATCTGTGATTTCTGTAACGAGTAACCCCGCAGTTACTGTTGAGTCAGTTTCAACTCATGGCTACCTCACGTGTACAGAAGAACCGTGCTCCATCGGGGTTCTAATGGCTGATTATTTGGAAGTAGATCACCAGGCCTTTCTTCAAGGCACCTCTGGGTAGACTTGAACCGCCAACCTTTTGGTTAGCAGCCAATGGCATGAACTGTTTTCTGTGGGACCTCCTATAACTCCTATGGTTTGTTACCTCCATTCAAGATGAAAGGAAGTGCTGAATTTTAGTTACAGATTAGTGAAAATAGAAATGTACTTTTTTTTTTCCATCCAGGTTCACAGACCTCTGTGAATTCTCTCCAGAGCACCTAAAGAGGCATCTATTTTAGGAGGATTGTGTGGTTGGTGTCTGTGATGGATTAAATTGTATCCCCTAGAAACGTGTGTTGGAATCCTAACCCCTATAGCTGTGGAGGAATCCTAACCCCTATAGCTATGGAGGAATCCTAACCCCTATACCTGTGGAGGAATCCTAACCCCTATAGCTATGGAGGAATCCTAACCCCTGTATCTGTGAAGGACTCCTAACCCCTATACCTTGGAGGACTCCTAACCCCTATACCTTGGAGGACTCCTAACCCCTACAGCTATGGAGGACTCCTAACCCCTATATCTGTGGGGGAATCTTAACCCCTATACCTGTGGAGGACTCCTAACCCGTATACCTGTGGAGGACTCCCATGTGGGAAGAGTTTTCTTTGTTACATTCAGGAGACCTCCTATGTGCAGGGTGTGTCTGAGACCATCTAGTCACTTGAGATGTAAAAAGAGCAGGTTAGACAGAAAAGCAAGCATAGATGGGGCAAAGGTGGATGCCACGTGGAGATCTGCAAGGCATTCCTAGAAGAGTACCAGAGAAACTAAGACAAGGATTTCCCCCAGAGCTGACAAAAAGCTTCCCCTAGAGCTGGCACCCTGAATTCAGACTGCTACCTCCTAAACTGGAGCCCTGGTGGCGCAGTGGTTAAGAGATCAGCTACTAACCAAAAGGTTGGCAGTTGGAATCCACCAGCCCCTACTTGGAAACCCTGTGGGGCAGTTCTGCTCTGTCCTGTAGGGTTGCCATGAGTTGGAATCAAGTCAGTGGCAACAGATTTTGTTTTGTTTTGTTAGCCTCCTAAATTGTGAGAAAATAAATTTCTGTTCACTGAAACCACCCACTTGTGGTGTTTCTGTTACAGCCACACTAGATAACTAAGATAAGGTCTGTCTCCTCCACTGGACTGTAATCTCTGGGAGATCAGGAACCACATCAACCTTTGCTAAACTTTACTCCTAGTTCCTGATAAAGTACCTGCCATATAGTAGGTGCTCAATAAAGACTTAACAATTGTTGTTGTTGTTGTTGTGTGCCGTCGAGAAGATTTCTCTCATAGCATTGAGTCGATTTCTACTTGTAGGAACTCCATGTAACAGACTAGAACTGCCCCACAGGGTCTCCTAGTTCGTAATCTTTGTGAAGACAAATCTCTAGGTTTTTCTCCTGTGGAGTGCTTATCCGTTGCACTACCAGGGCTCCTTAAAATGTTGTTGTTGTTGTTAGGTGCCATCAAGTCAGTTCCGACTCATAGCCACCCTGTGTATAACAGAACGAAATTCTACCCGGTCCTGTGGCATCCTCACAATCATTGTTATGCTTGAGCCCATTGTTGCAGCCAGTGTGTCAATCCGTCTAGCTGAGGATCTTCTTTTTCGCTGACCCGCTACTTTACCAAGCATAATGTCCCTTCTCCAGGGACTGATTCCTCCTGATAACACGTCCAGAGCATTTGAGATGTAGTCTCGCTATCTTTGCTTCTAAGGAGCATTCTGGTTGTACTTCTTCCAAGACACGTTCGTTCATTCTCCTGGCAGTGCATGGTATATTCAGTATTGTTCACCAACACCCCACAATTCAAAGGCATCAATTCTTCTTCATCTTCCTTATTAATCATCCAGCTTTCAAATGCACATGAGGTGATTGAAAACACCATGGCTTCGGTCAGGCGCACTTTAGTCTTCAAGGTGACACCTTTGCTTTTCAACACTTTAAAGAGGTGTTTTGCAGCAGATTTGCCCAGTGCAGTGTGTTTTTTGATTTCTTGACTGCTGGCTTCCAAGGGTGTTGATTGTGGATCCAAGTAAATGAAATCCTTGACAACTTCAGTCTTTTCTCTGTTTATCATGATGCTCATTGGTCCAGTTGTGAGGATTTTTGTTTTCTTTAGGTTGAGGTGTAATCCATACTGAAGGCTGTGGTCTTTGATCTTCACCAGTAAGTACTTCAAATCGTCTTCTTCACTTTCAGCGAGCAGGGTTGTGTCATCTGCATAACACAGGTTGTTAATGAGTCTTCCTCCAATCCTGATGCCATGTTCTTCTTCCAGTAGTCCAGCTTGAATTATTTGCTCAGCATACAGATTGAATAGGTATGGTGAAAGGATGCAACCCTGATGCACACCTTTCCTGACTTTAAACCACGCAGTATCCCCCTGTTCTGTTTGAACGACTACCTCTTGATCCACGTACAGGTTCCTCATGAGCACAATGAAGTGTTCTGGAATTCCCATTCTTTGCAATGTTATCCATAATTTGTTATGATCCACACAGCCGAATGCCTTTGCATAGTCAGTAAAACACAGATAAACATCTTTCTGGTATTCTCTGCTTTCAGCCAGGATCCATCCTACATCAGCAGTGATACCCCTGGTTCCACATTGTCTTCTCAGTCCAACTTTAATTTCTGGCAGTTCCCTGTCAGTATACTGCTGCGGCCACTTTTGAATGATCTTCAGCAAAAATTTTACTTGCGTGTGATATTAATGATATTGTTCAATAATTTCTGCATTCAGTTGGATCACCTTTCTTTGGAGTAGTCATAAATATGAATATCTTCTAGTCGTTTGGCCAGGTAGCTGTCTTCCAAATTTCTTGGCATGGACGAGTGAGCATTTCCAGTGCTTGCATCCATTTGTTGGAATGTATCAGTTGATATTCTGTCAGTTCCTGGAGCCTTGTTTTCCACCAATTCGTTCAGTGTAACTTGGACTTCTTCCTTCATTACCATCGCTTCCTGATCATATGCTACCTCCTGAAATAGTTAAACATCATCCAGTTCTTTCTGGTACAGTGACTCTATGTATTCCTTCCATGTTCTTTTGATGCTTCCCGCGTCATTTAGTATTTTTCCTGTAGAATCTTTCAATACTGCAACTCAAGGCCTGAATTTTCTCTTCAGTTCTTTCAACTTGAGAAATGCCAAGCATGTTCTTCCCTTCTGGTTTTCTAACTCCAGGTCTTTGCACATGTCATTACAATACTTTGTCTTCTCCATCCGGCCTTTGAAATCTCCCGTTCAGCTCTTTTACTTCATCATTTCTTCCTTTCGCTGTAGCTACTCGATGCTCAAGAACAAGTTTCACAGTCTCTCCTGACATCCATTTTGGTCTTTTCTTTCTTTCTTGTCTTTTTAATGACCTCTTGCTTTCTTCATCTTGCTTTCTTCGTGTATGATGTCCTTGATGTCATTCCACAACTCGTCTGGTGTTCAGTCATTAGTGTTCAGTGCATCAATTCTATTCTTGAGATGGTCTCTAAATTCAGGTAGGATATACTCAAGGTCGTACTTTGGCTCTCATGGAGTTGTTCTAATTTTCTTCAGTTTCAACTTGAACTTGCATATGAGCAATTGATAGTCTGTTCCACAGTCGACCCCTGGCCTTGTTCTGATGATATTAAGCTTTTTCGGCATCTCTTCCCACAGATGTAATCGGTTCGATTCCTGTGTATCCATCTGGTGAGGTCCACGTGTACAGTTGTCATTTATGTTGGTTAAAAAAGGTATTTGCAACGAAGAAGCTGTTGGTCTTGCAAAATTCTATCATACGCTCTCTGGCATCATTTCTATCACCAAGGCCACATTTTCCAACTACTGATCCTGCTTTGTTTCCAGCTTTCACATTCCAATCACTAGTAATTATCAGTGCATCCTGATTGCATGTTTGATCAGTTTCAGACTGCAAAAGTTGGTGAAAATCTTCAATTTCTTCATTTTTGGCCTTGGTGGTTGGTATGTAAGTTTGGTTAATAGTCGTATTACCTGGTCTTCCTTGTGGGCATATGGATATTATCCTATCACTGACAACATTGTACTTCAGGACAGATCATGAAATGTTCTTTTTGAGAATGAATGCATTGCCATCCCAACTTCAAGTAATATTCCCACAATAGTGGACCATATGGTTGTTCGATTCAAAATGACCAATAGCAGTCCATTTCAGCTCACTAATGCCTAGGATATAGATCTTTAGGCATTCCATTTCACTTTTGACGGTTTCCAGTTTTCCTGGATTCTGGATTCATACTTCGTACATCCCACGTTCCTATTATTAACGCATATCTGCAGCTGTTTCTTCTCATTTTGAGTCGTGCCACATCAGCAAATGAAGGTCCCCAAAGCTTGACTCCATCCACGTCATTAAGTTCCACGCTACTTTGAGGAGGCAGCTCTTCCCCAGTCGTCTTTTGAGTGCCATCCAGCCTGAGGGGCTCATCTTCCAGTGTTATATCAGACAATGTTCTGCTGCTATTTATAAGGTTTTCACTTGCTAATTCTTTTCAGAAATAGACAGCTGGGTCCTTGTTCCTAGTCTGTCTTAGTCTGAAAGCTCAGCTGGAACCTAGGTGTCCCCCATGCATATGTCAGTTTGTCACACAGGGGGGCTTGCGTGTTGCTGGAAGCTATGCCCCCGGTATTCAGATACCAGCATGTTCCTTACAATAACCCCTCCTTGCTTTCTGTGTGTCAGGCAGCATGCGATTGTGCATTTCACCCATTTATCCTGGAAGGTTTTACTCCAGCTTTAGCCGGGATCCCAGAGCTGGCCTGTCCAGAATGCAGGCTGACTGCAGAGTATGTGAATGAATGACCTTCTTGAGCCTCAGTCTCCTCATCTCTGAAGTGGGGGTAGGAATGGAGCCAGCAGCCCCTCAGGGATAAGGTGAGAATTTGCTGGCATCATGTTTGAAACACGCTAACCCGGCCCAGGGCCCGGCTCACCAAGGAGGGCTCATTGTGACTGATCTATTGGTGCAGAGTGCCCAGAACCCCTTGGGAACTGGGTACCCAGCACCAACACCAAAGATCTCTCCAGCATCCTTTATGGCTGAGGGGCCGTTAGGCCAGTAAGCATTCCTGGTGGAGGAGGAAGAATGGTGTTTGGGCCGCAGCCAGCTTTTGCTCTTGTTATTGTTGTTGGGCGCCATCGACTCGGTTCTGACTCACAGCAACCCCGTGTACAACAGAAGGAAACACTGCCCGGTCCTGCACCGTGCTCACAGTCATTGCTATGCTTCAGCCCATTGCTGCAGCCACTGTGTCATTCCATCTCCTTGACGGTCTTCCTCTTTTTTGCTGACCCTCTACTTTACCAAGCCAGCTTTAGAGGGCCTCGGAGCTGGAAGCTGCTCGCTCTGAAAATGTCAGGAGGCCCCTCAGCCCTCATCTGTCATTGAGAACAGAGGAGGCTAGGAAGGCAGAGGGAGACCAGGAGCAGGAAGGAAGCTCTTTGCACAAAGGATTGTGTAGCCCCAGGCCGTACACTGGAGACCAAGATAGTCAAGCCTCGCGTCCTCCTGGAGGTTTCACCTTTAAGCACTTTGAATTTTCTCCTGGTGTCTCCATTACCATTTTATAGACAGGTAAACAGATGTGGGGAGCAAACGTGGATAGAACGTATGTGACAGCCACCTTGTGTCCCCCACACCCTCTGGTTGGAATCAGACCAGGTTTCAGCTCTGACTCCTCCTTGGCCCAGTGACTCGGCCTCCCTGGACCCCACTCTCCTCATCTTTCATGGCAGTGAAAGTCTTAGCAGTCCCTCGGTGGCACAAAGGATTAAGCACTGTGCTGCTAACCCAAAGGTTGGTGGTTCAAATCCACCGAGAGGTGCCTCGAAAGAAAGACCCGGCGATCTACTTTTGAAAAATCATTCATTGAAAACCCTAAGGAGCGCAGTTCTATTCTGACACACATGGGGTCACCACGAAGCATCGCCGACTCGACGGCAGCTGATTTTCTTCAGGAGGCTACGTGGATTATCTGAGGTCATGCGCGGAGTATAGCCCATGGCGTATGCTAGGCAGCCAGCACCTCCAGCTAGATATTCCTCGGATCCTGTAAATCCACACAGCGCCGGAGCTGGAGGCTTTGATTTCCTCCTTCCCCGTTCCGGAGCCTCCGTTGGCGCAGTTTGCCTCTTGTGCGCTCTTGTGGGGAGGGGGGTGTGACACCCGCAGCACCGAGATTGTAGCTTTGAAATCCTGCGTGGTCTGCTTTGGGGGAGCTGGTGTTTATCCAGACATCTTTGATACAGCCTTCAAAACGATGGTGTTTCTTCGGAAATTTCCCCTGAAGGACTCTGGATTGGAGGGTGCTTGACTGAGCTGGAGGGGTGAAGAAGTGACAGGTGTTTACGCAGACGGAGGCGCGGCCTGTGGTTCTCTTCACTCGAGCGGTCCGTCTGCTCCTTAAAGGAGGTGGCGTTTGAGCTCTTGGTCTCTTCCCGCCAGGCTGGCCCCTTGGGAGAAGGCACCTCCCCCAGCGTCCTTGGTTGGCTTGGGCCAAACTGGTCCCTCCAGTGCCACCTGTTACAGATCGAATTGTGTCCTTCCAAGTGCTTGTTGGCACCCTAAGCCCTATACCTGCAGGAAGGAGCCCTGGTGGCCCTACAGTTAAGCACTGGGCTACAAACCGAAAGGCTGACAGCGTGATCCCATCAGTGGCTCCATGGGAGAAAGACCTGGTGATCTGCTCCCTTCAAGATTGAAACTAAACCCAGAAAGCCAAACCTGTTGCCGTGGAGTTGATCCCAACTCATAGAGACCCTATAGGACGGAGTGGAACTACCCCAAAGGGTTTTCAAGGCCGTAATCTTTACGGGAGCTTACTGCCACATCTTTCTCCCACGTTGCGGCTAGTGGGTTCAAACTGCTGACCTTTCAGTCCAGGAAACCCTGTGGGTAGTTCTGCTTGTCAGATGGGGTCACTGTGAGTCAGAATTGACTCCATGGCACCAGACAACAAGGATAGCATGCCCGTGGATGTAATCCCATTTGGGAATCGGGCGTTCTGTTTTATGTTCGGTATAGGGCGTGTCTTAAACCTTACGGCTTTTGAGATGTAGAAAGAGCAGGTTAGACACAGATGGAAGCAAGCAGGAATGGGGGAAAGACAGGTGTCAGGTGGTGATCACCAAGGAACCGAGGAAAGGGGTAGAGAAGCTGAGACAGGGACCGTCCCCTAAAGCCGTGGCCTGGATTCAGACTTCCAGCCTCCAGAGCCGTGAAAAATAAATTTCTGTTCGTTAAAGTCCCCCCACCCGTAGGATTTCTGTTACAGCAGCACTAAGAGACTAAGACCCAGCCCCTGAGTGCCGTGTGTGCCGCGGTCCCCACCTCCCCACAGCGCCAGTGAATCAGATGCTTTGTCTGGGCAGTGCCGTCTCTGAATCCTGATCCGTATTTGGCCTGCTGCCGCAGGTGTGACCCTCGGAGGGACTGGCTGGGACAGGATCCAGGGACAGGCCTTACACTGCAGATAGTTTAAGGCCTTGGACGCGACACTGACTCTCAGACAGAGTCTCTCGTGTTAGTTTATCTGAAGCCCCAAGTGAAGGGGAGTGAGGGTAGGTGGGGTGGGAGGACCCCCATTTACATGTGGACCACAGAAAAAATTGATTTAGGGTCTGAGGACCTTGGGTGCTCGGCTAGAAGCCTCTTTATGATTCAGTGAAGCCGGGGCTCATCGTTAAAGGTGGTTCGGAGGACAAGGCAGGAGCTGTCAGAGCTGGCTGCAAGCGTCGTCCTAGATGCCTGTGGGAGCAGTCAGATGCCAGTGGGAGGGAATCAGGCCCCTGAGAAGGGAGAGCCTGATTTCAGAAACACCCTACAGGGCATGTTCGTTTAGGGAGCTGGGTGAGGTGCCCTCTGCATGGTTAAAAGGCTTCAATTAATGTTAAAAAAGATGTATCGTGACGTCTGGCAGATTGCCTGTGCCAGGTGTAGTTTGCAATGGCTGGTGTTGAGAAGGAAACTTGCAAGTATTGGGCACCTGCTGTGTGCCTGTGGCCATGCTTCTGGTGCTCGTTTGAGGCCAGGGAAAGCCTGCATGCCCTCGGGGACTAGGCAGCTGCTAGTGAAATGGGTTGGGTAAAGGCAATAGGGAGTGGTGGGGACTGAGGCAAACATGATACGTACACCTGGTCTGAAGACAGCTCTGGCCTGCCACTCTGGCTGACCACTGCCGTGTGCAGATGCAGGCCCAGTTCGCTTGAAATTCAGTTTTTTTTTCATGAGATACCACTTTTTTATATAAAAAATACCACTTTTTAAGTCCGCGTGGGCCAGGCAGCATGCCCCTGTGTGCACTGTTGGGCCTGAGGCCCACCACATTGGGTTTAGCCACCGTGTTCCCTGTAATCCTCACCCCCGCCCTGTGTGGAGGATGTTGGCAGGTGTTAGGCAGCCCGTTTTACAGACGAGAACGCGAGACTCCGTGGCTATGGCTCCAATGCCTGCATGTTCTGTGTTACAGCAGCTCCACCAGGCTCTTCCAGAAGAACTCCACAGCTCTGCATCTGTGTCTTATGTTTGGAATTTAGAGGGACATGTGGTTGGAAAGAACGCTTTCCACCACTTAGCAAGCAAGCAGAAGCCTGGCAGCCTGAGGCCCCACTGTGCGCCCTCGGCTTTTCTGTGGGTGTTCTCTGAACAGGGTGCAGCAGGTCACCGTCTCCCCCGGCTGTACAGCACTCGGGGTTCCGCGGCCTCCGTGCACAGAATGCTCTTCCTGGTGAGGGCACCTCCCCTTAGAGAAGGTTTGCGTTAAAGACTGGAGACAGGTGCGCCCAGGAGCTCAAGGCCCCAGAAGGGCCCCCCAGGGAAGCTGACAGACACAGTGCTTGCTGCCTTTAGAGGGTCAGCATCATCCCTCCCAGACGGTGCGGCCGGGAATGAATTTCTGGCGCTGGTTTCGTAGAGGGGAGCTTGCTCAATGGCCCTGACTACAGGGTAGAATGCCTTGTTCAGCTGATGGAGTCTGAGCCCCTGCCAAGGACACCCAGGATAAAGAGCTGGGTCCCTGCCCAGGAGGCGCTTACAGCCCAGGTGAAGTGACAGCAGTGAGCAGGTGACCAGGATCAGTGGGTGAGCACCGTGAGGAGGGAGCAGAGGGGCTGCAGAGGATGGAGAAGCCCCCTCAGCCTGAGCTCTCAGAGAGGAAGTGAGGCGCTTACATGGATCTTCCAGGAGGCTGGGGTGGGGGCTGGCCAGAGATGAGTGTACATGAGGAGGGAAAGAAAAAGAGCTGAGATTCGGGGGCACCTCCCACAGGACTGTGGACCAGGGGAAAGACTAAGGGTTTGATTCCATGTGCCATTCAGTCAGCAAATGTTAAGAACCCACCATGTTGGAGTCCCTGGGTGGAGCAAATGGTTAACGCACTCAGATGCTAGCCGAAAGTTTGGTAGTTCGAATCTACCCAGAGGTACCTCAGAAGAAAGCCCTGGCAATCTACCTCCAAAGAACCAGCCATTGGCAACTACAGAGCGCAGTTCTCCTTTGACACAAGTCAGGTGCCATGAATCGAGGTCACCTTGACGGCACCTGGTTGGTTATGTGTCAGATGAGGCTAGTGTAGCGAATAGGACAGAATGGCGCCAGCCTCATGGGGCTCACACTCGAGCAGAGGAGACAGGCTGCTGGCCGGGTGTCAGCGACGTTGTTAACACAAACCCATGTGGTGATGAGAGCCGGGAAGCATCTGAGCTCCAGGAGCAGGGGTCTGTCAGGTTGTGTGGAGGGGCAGAATTTGTAACTTGAGAATATAAACGCATTTGATAAACTTATTTCCAATAAAGGCATGGCCTTCCTGTGTCTCTGGGCCTAGGATTAGCAAACCCCGGCCCCTAGGCCAGATCCCAGCCACCGTCAGTTTTGTGCAGCTACAAGCTTTAAGAATGATTTTTATATTTTTAAACAGTCGGAAAAAAACAAAAGAATATTTTATGATGCATGAAAATCATATGAAACTGACATTTCAGTGTGGATAAATAAAAGTTTTATTGGAACACCTGGGTGGTGCAAACAGTTCCTGTGTTCTGCAGCGAAACGAAAGGGTGGTGGTTTCGAGTCCACCCAGAGGCTCCTCGGAAGAAAGGCCTGGTGATGTATTTCCGAAAACCCAGCCTCTCAAAACCTTATGGAGCACGGTTCTGCTCTGACTCTCTCCAGGTCACCGGGAGCCGGAGGCGACTCGCCGTTTCTACATCAGCTGTGGCTGCTTTCACAGCTACAAAGCAGAGCTGAAAAGTACAATAGAGCCGTGTGGCCGCGAAGCCAGAAATATTTAGATTCTGGGCCTTTACGGGAAAAGTTTGCTGACCCCCGTTCCAGGTCCTCCGAGCACTTTTCCCCTGCTTCCTCCAAATTTGGCCGGCTTTCCTAAGCAAGCCCCCACAACTGGGATGGGGCCATACCCTGGCAGGGATTCCTCAGCTGGCAAACCCTGGCCTGGTGCTTCCCCAGCGTGAAGTCTGGAACGATCATCGATCTGTGAAGGCCGCTCTGTGACAGAATTCCCTTCCTGGTCCCAGTGGTCTTGTTAGAGTGAGGCCAGACCTGTCTGCTTTGTGTGCTTACTCAGTATTTTCTAGTCTGTTGAGACAGTAGAATTCTGTGCATTCAGAACAATGCTATCCCATTGCTGTTGCCATAAAGTTGATGCTGACTCATAGTGACCCTATACGACAGAATAGAACTGCCCCATCGGGTTTCCAAGGAGCGCCTGGTGGATTTGAACTGCCGGTTTTTTGGTTAGCAGCCGAGCACTTAACCACTGCGCCATTAGGGCTCCATACAATGACATCAACCTCTGTTTATTGAGAGGGAAATGTATCCATGGCTTTTTGAGCAGAAACAACCCAGCAGCAAATCTAGTTATAACGCCCTAAGTATCACATCCCATTTGCATCCGACCGTACGGATGTACTTTCATATCAGTGTAAAGAGATAATCTGAATGTTGGATGCCCAGAATGTTAACAGCGGGCTACCTCTGGGTGCTGGAATTGGGGTAATTTTTTTTTGTTTGTTTTTTTTTTGGTTGTTTTTAACTTTCTTCTTCCTACTTTTCTTAGACTGCTTGAGTTTAAAAAAAACAATAACGTGAATCATCTCCATCAGCAAAGAAAAACCCAGCTATTTTAATTTTGCAAAATAAATAAGGAGAGTGGTTGCATCCGCATGTGGGTGACAGGATTATTTGTGTGGTTGTGATGTAACTGGTATGGATATGTGCATCCCAGTGCAGCCCACCGCTAACTGGAACAGGGGAGTGATGGCTTCAGAATAAGGGAGATAGATAAGAACGTGGTGGGAGGTGAGAAAGATGTACAAACCCGGAAATCTGATAGGGCCGTGATTGTGAGGTCTAGAAGCTTCCCAGTACGTAAATCTCCTTGGTTCATTAAAGGTATTTGGAAAGAAGGCAGAAGATGGGGGGTGGCGTAGAGCTTTTCCTGATGTTCCCCCCTTGCTCAGTCTTGAGAAACTGTAAGGTGCTGAGGAAGTTGGGGTATTTAAAAATAGTGTCTTGGCGCCACCTAGTGACTGCACCCTGTCATTTCACCCTGTGCCTCTCCGTGGAAGCTGATTCTTTGATGCCTCTGCTCTGGTGGCCTTTGTGTGGCAGGCACCACGATGCCCCCCAGGGATCTGCAGGCAGTGGGAATGCCTCATTCATTTATCCCTTACCTCCTGTCTCAGGCCCACAAAGCGAAGTTCTGACTGAGCCGTGGTCTGGCACTTGAAGAGCGTAAGGATGCCTCGCTGTCAGAACCAATCTCCCCTTCTCTCTGGCAGCCTTAAAGCGGGGCCCGGGCTGCTCCAGCAGAGGAGCCGTCCTGCTCCTCAGGGCTGTGCTGGGTTAGGGTTCTGGGGTGGTGCCCGTGGTGGGCTCCTTGGCATGCTGCTGGGCTCCCAGGAGACACCTGCGGGTCCGAGCCATACCATCGTCCCCCAGCCTTCTTCCCCAGCACCGTTCACCTACACAGCCGCCCACCTGCACAGATGGCGTCATCCCTCCACCCAGCGCACAGCCTCCCCTCACGCCCTCCTTACACAGTGCGTCGGTTTTGCCTGGGCTGTAACCAGTTCACCAGTTGCCATTGAGTTGCACTGACTCGTGGTGACCTCGTGTATGTCACGGTAGAGCTCTGCTCCACAAGGTTTCCAATGGCTGATATTGGGGATGTAGATCACCAGGCCTTTCTTCCGAGGCGTCTCTGGGTAGACTCCAACCTTTTGGTTAGCAGCTGAGCTTGTTAACTGCTTGTACCAGCCAGGGGCTGCCCCTCAGATGACCTCCTAAATATTAGGTCTCTACCCTGCCTGGTCATCTTATAATCTGCTGCCCTCCTCCCCCCCCCCCCCCCCCCGGTCTCTGTAGAAGCCCCCTAAGTGGTCTCCTTTCCTAGGCCTTCTGAACACAGAAGCTCAGGGGTCTCTAAAGCCGAGACCTGATGGTCACTCCCTGGTTCAGATGTTTCTGGTGACTTCCCAGCGCTCATAGGGGAAGACTGGGATTTTAGCCTGGGTTGGGAGGCTCTCACTCCATAGGCCCCAGCACTGCTTGCTCTCTGGGCCTTGACCCAGCCACACTGACTTTCCTTCACTCCCCACCCCCAACCCCAGGCTTTCTCCCTCTTGTGGTCCCTTTGCCTGCCCTCCCTTCTTCTGTCGACTCCCCCCTAGTTAACCTCCACTTATCTGTTGGTTCTCAGAGGGACCTTCCTCAGGGAGTCTTCCCTAGACCCACAGGCAGAGTCAAATCTACCTGTGATGTGCTTGGAAGTACAGGACCCCTGCCCTCCCTTCAGCCCATCCTGGCATGGGATATCAGCTCCACGGGTGTGATTGTTCGGTGACTCCATTCCCCCACTTTAGACCAGTGGTTACCCGAGCGATTTGGCCCCCCAGGGGAAATTTGACAATGTCTGGGAGCATTCTTCTTTTCTTTTTTCCCCATACAAAAATGTATACACACATTGTTATGTGACCCTAATTACTCTCCCCATACTGTGACAGCACACTCTTCCTTTCCACCCGATTCCCCACGTCCATTCAACCAGCTCCCAAACCTCTCTGCCTTCCCATCTCACCTCCAGATAGAAGCTGCCCGTTTAGTCTGTTGTATCTACTTGAGCTAAGAGGCACGCTCCTCACGAGTATCACTTTATGTCCCACAGTCCAGTCCAATCCCTGTCTGAAGAGTTGGCCTCGGAAACTGTTTTAGTTCTGGGCTGATAGAGAATCCAGGGGCCATGCTTTCCAGGGTTCCTCCAGTGTCAGTCAGACCATTAAGTCTGGTCTTCTTACTAGAATTTGAGTTCTGCACCCCACCTTTCTCCTGCTCCATCAGGGACTCTGTTGTGTTTCCTGTCAGGGCAGTCACTGGTGGTAGCCGGGCACCATCTAGTTCTTCTGGTCTCAGGCTGATGAAGTCTCTGGTTTATGTGGCCCTTTCTGTCTCTTGGGCTAATACTTTCCTTGTGTCTTTGGTGTTCTTCATTCTCCTTTACTCCAGGTGGTTGGGACCAATTGATGCCTCTTAGATGGCCACTTGCAAACTTTTAAGACTTTAGATGCCACTCACCAAAGTAGGATGCAGAACGTTTTCTTAATAAGCTTTGATATGCCAATGGACCTGGATGTCCTCTGAAAGCATGGTCCTCTGGGAGCATTCTTGGTTGTCCCAGCTTGGGGAGTACTCCTGGCACCTGGTGGGTCTTCTGCTGAACCACACACAGCACAGCTCCCAGCAGCAGAGAGCTGTCTGTCCCAGAAGGTTGGCAGTACCAAGGATGAGATGCTCTGCTGTGGACTCAGAGTCCCATGGAGGCAGAGACCAAGGTGACTGGGTGGCGGACACTCCTGAGAAAGAGCCCCTGTGGGGGTCTGCAGTGCCACTGTCAACACTTGGGCAGACTTATCTTGAGACATAGAGCCACCACGTTCCTTCAGACCTGCCAGCTACAAGGGGTAGAAAGCTGGATTAGCCAGGCCTTGCCTCAGACCCCTCATCAGGATAATTGCACAGGGTACCTGGCCCAGAGAAAAGCATTCCTTTTTGTGTGCCTTTGCTTTAAAATAAGGAGCCCTGGTGGCACGGTGGTTAAGCACTTGGCTGCTAACAAAAGGTCAGCTGTTCCGTGGGAGAAAGATGTGGCAGTCTGCTTCCTTAAAGATTTACAGCCTTGGCCTTTGGGGTCTTAAAAGCTTGTGAGTGGCCATCTATTGTACTCCACTGGTCGCACCCCTTCTGGAGCAAGAGAGAACAAAGAAAACCAAAGACACAAGGGAAAGACGAGTCCAAAGGACTAACGGACCACAGCTGCCACAGCCTCCACCAGACCGAGTCCAGCACAACTAGATGGTGCCTGGCTACACCACCGACTGCTCTGACCGGGATCACAATAGAGGGTCCCGGACAGAGCTGGAGAAAAACGTAGACCAAAATTCTAACTCACAAAAAAAGACCAGACTTAACTGGCCTGACAGAGACTGGAGAAACTCCGAGAGTATGGCCCCCGGACACCCTTTTAGCTCAGTAATGAAGTCACTCCTGAGGTTTACCCTTCAGCCAAAGATTAGACAGGCCCATAAAACAAAATGAGACTAAAGGGGCATACTAGCCCAGGGGCAAGGACAAGAAGGCAGGAGGGAACAGGAAAGCCGGTGATCTGGGAACCCAAGGTCGAGGAGGGAGAGTGTTGACATGTCATGGGGCTGGTAACCAGTGTCACAAAATAATATGTGCACTAACTGTTTAATGAGAAGCTAGTTCGTTCTGTCAACTTTCATCTAAAGTACCATTTAAAAGAAGAAAAGAAAAGATTTACAGCCATGGAAATCCTATGGGGCATTTCTGCCCCGTCCTGCAGGGTTGCCCTGAGTCAAAATCCACTTGACAGCAGCGGGTTGGGTTTTGCTGAGTTGCTTTAAAATTATTTAAAATCTCATTTTAAATTGTATTTAGTCACACTCTGATCTGTTTACAATAAGATTTCATCTACAATTTTAGTTATTTGGGACATTCCACAAGTCCCACAGCCTAGACTCATCAAAACTTCATCATGGGGAAAAAAAAAGTCGGGTGACTATGCTAGGTTGAAGGAGGCTGAGGAGTTCTAGCAGCTAAATGCAGCCTGTGATGGGGGAACAGCGGTAAACAACTACTGGGGGGCAGCTGGGGAGGTGGGAACACGTGCTGTGTGAGATAATAATGTTGAATTCATGTTGATTTTCTTTGGTGTGACAGTAACGTCACGGTTGTGGGAGCGTCCTTATTCCCAGGAGATGCGGGCAGGGTGGTCAGGGGTGAGGTGGTGTGACGTCTGCGGCCTGTTTTCAGGGGCTTAGTGTGAGTGTGCGTGTGTGCGAGAGAGTGTGTGTGTGTTGTGGGCATGTTGCATGGGAATATGTGTGTGGTGAGTGTTGCGTGTGTGTATGTGTATGTGTATTGTGGGCATGTTCCATGGGAATGCGGGTGTTGCGTGTGTGTGTGAGTGTATGTGTGTTATGTGAGTGTGTTGTGTGTATATGTGTGCATGTGAGTATATGTGTGTTCTGTGTGTATGTGAGTGTGTTCTGTGTTTGTGTGTGTTGTGTGTGTGTGTATGTGAGTGTGTGTTGTGTGTGTGTATGTGAGTGTGTTCTGTGTGTGTATGTGAGTCTGTTCTGTGTGTATGTGAGTGTGTTCTGTGTGTGTGTTATGTGCATGTGAGTGTGTGTTGTGTGTGTGTATGTGAGTGTGTGTTGTGTGTGTTATGTGTATGTGAGTGTGTGTTGTGTGTGTTATGTGTATGTGAGTGTGTTCTGTGTGTGTGTGTGTATGTGAGTGTGTTGTGTGTGTGTATGTGTGTGTTCTGTGTGTGTATGTGAGTGTGTTGTGTGTGTGTGTGTTATGTGTATGTGTGTGTGTGTATGTGTATGTGAGTGTGTGTTGTGTGTGTGTATGTGAGTGTGTGTTGTGTGTGTGTATGTGTATGTGTGTGTTGTGTGTGTGTATGTGAGTGTGTGTTGTGTGTGTGTGTGTTGTGTGTGTGTGTGTTGTGTGTGTGTGTGTATGTGAGTGTATGCGTGTTATGTGAGTGTGTTGTGTGTATATGTGTGCATGTGAGTATATGTGTGTTCTGTGTGTATGTGAGTGTGTTCTGTGTGTGTGTTATGTGTATGTGAGTGTGTTCTGTGTGTGTTATGTGTATGTGAGTGTGTGTTGTGTGTGTGTATGTGAGTGTATGTGAGTGTGTGTTGTGTGTGTATGTGAGTGTATGTGTGTGAGTGAGTGCGGAGGGAGCGAAGGAGAACGGATGTAGCAGAGTGTTAGTATCCGGCTCCAGGTGCGGGGAGGCGGCTGCTCCTTTACGGCCCCCCGTCCCGGGGCTGGCCTCTTCAGACAGGAAGGGGTGGTCTGCTGTGCTGGAAGCCCCCTGAGGCCCGCCTTGTGTCCTTTCAGTGTGCAGCTCCCCGCCCGTCCACATGAAGGTGCAGCCCCTCAACCAGACGGCGCTGCAGGTATCCTGGAGCCAGCCCGAGACCATCTACCACCCGCCCATCATGAGCTACATGATCTCCTACAGCTGGACCAAGAACGAGGACGAGAAGGAGAACACATTCATCAAGGACAGCGACAAAGACCTGGTAAACCCTCCCCGTTCCGGTCGCGCTCGGCCGTCCTGCGGTTAGGGGGCCGTCCTGCGGTTAGGGGCCTGTCCCTGCTCGCCCGACATCTGCACGTGCCCCGTCCTCATGGCTTCCCGGGGAGCGGGCACCCCCAGGGGCCGCGGTGCAGTCAGGGAGCGGTGTTCGGGGTCCCTGCTGATCTCCCGCTCCCCAGCTATGCAGCCTCGACTGTCTGGTTCATTTCTTTGTCATTGTCGTCTGCAAAATGGACTGAGTACTTGTTCTTTCACTGCTGGCAAACAGAAAGCCCCCGCCAGCCCTTTTTATCTGAGAGGCTGTCGTAGAGATTGAATGAGTTGTTCAGACGTACGTAGGTCCTGGCACACAGTAAGCACTAGTAAGTATTAGCCGCTGTTGTCGTTACTGTTCCGACTGCTGTCAATACCCCTATCCCCTGCCTCCAGTCCCCACCACTCCCTTTTATGACATCTGATCTGCCTCACACATTCCCATTACCTGCCGAACCCCGGGATCCAGTCATTTTTGGCCACTTTTCCCAGACTCTCAGATACTTTAATATATGACCTCTCTTTGAGCTACGCGTGCCCAAGTCAACTTCTCATCTTAAAATCGACGTACGTGTTCGGTGACCAACACCCGACAAGGCCAGGACTCATCACTCTCAAATTTCCCTTCAGAAGGGATGTCTGTAGAAGCCATCTTCATCCCTTATGAAAGCAAACCCTCCAACAAGCACGAGTCTGTAAGTCTTTAAACAGAAGCTCAAAGCGACACATTTGGCTCTGAAAGCCTTGTGTTGATTGTCCATCAAAGGAAGGCTTTGGAATAACGAAACCCATCATTGTATTCCCCCGTGAAAAATGCAGTTGCACCAAGTGGGATTCTTAATGGTGGTTATCGCTTTTTTCCCCTCCCAATACAGCGTCCTTGGGGCCCGTTCAATCAGTTATAGAATAATAGTTTTTGTATTCTTTTAGATGAAGATTCTTTTACTTCATTTCCATTTATGTTTTCGATTTCCCCACTAGACATTGTTATCTGGGGCACATTAGGGAATGATGAGCTCCGTGAATTCAGAGAGGAACCTGTTGAAAGGCACCCAAGGTTGCGATGTATGTTAACCTTTCTCTTGTCACGACTGGGAGTCCATAAGGGATTTTCTCTTTCTGAAGTAGAGACGGCTTGCATTAATCAGCAGAAACTATCTGGGTGCTTACATTGTCTCTTGTTCTAAGTGGAAAATAATTAAATGTGTAAAGATGAATAGATAGGGGCTTCGGGTGAATTCTAATAAATCCCTGCGTAGATGAAGCAAAGATTTTGCTCCTCACAGAAGATGGGGTCAGAGGTTTAGAGAATGAGGCATGAGTCAGTCTGGGAGAACGCGCAAGATGTAGTGGGAAGACATGCTTTGACAGCAAGTCCTTTTTTGTAAGAAATTCTAGGGGTGATTATTTTCTTTTGGGACACACAAAATTAACTTTCTTAATTCCTCAGGAAGTCAAGAGTGCTGACTTAGTGGCAACAAAGCTTTTCTCTAATTTGTGTTTATCGTGGCCCAGAAACCAAAAAGTGATTCTTCATATCCGTGCGGTGTTTTCCAGTTTAACGTCTCTCTTCCATGTCCCCTCTGTACACCTGTGGGGCGGGTACTATTACCTCCCTTTTCCATAGGAGACAGACGAGGCTTAAAGTCGATTAATAACATGACTCTAGCCTATGGCCTCCCCAGAGGGCCATGTTCTAGGCGGCAGGTGACACCTTCATACCAGTTCACAGGTTTTCAATAGTTCCATCGGAAAGCCGACTCAGAGGGGAAGCCCACAGTGTTGTTTTCTCTCCTTTGCCCAGATACACGTTTCGGTGATGAGACATTTCATCCCTTGGGAAGAGACTTTGAAAATCAGTTGTTTTTGGTGTTGACGTCTCTTCAGAAAGCAAATGCCGCCCATTGTTAGGTTTTCCATTTTATTGTTCTTTAAAGGTTCCTGGAATAAAGCTTTGAAGAGGGAGGAACGGGGCCAGGCTGCTGACGTGAGACCAGGGATTGGCAAACTTTTTCTAGAAAGGGCCAGATAGTAAATATTTTAAACTTTGCCAGCCAGGTGGTATCTGTCAGAACTACTGACCTCACCTCTGTAGGCTGAGAGCAGCCACAGACAGGTGTGATGGAATGCATGTGGCTGTGTTCCAATACAACTTTATTTATAAAAACAGATGGCTGGCTGGATTTGGCTTGCAGTTTGTAGCTTGCTGACCCTTGTGTTGGGACAGTGGTGTTCTTTCTGTTGCCTGGGGTGATCTATCTGTGACAAGCTTTGTGCACCTGTATCAAATGCTGTAGGGTTCTCACAAGAGCCGTGTAAGGTAGCTATTTCTCTCCCCCGTTTTACAGTTGAAGCTAGCGGAGACCAAAAGTTATTGAACAACTGACTCAGGAGCACTGGCTAGCGAGTGGTGTCAGGAAGCTAGATCTTGGTCACCTGACCTCTAGCCTGGTGCTTTTTCTAATATCATGCTCCACACATTGTCCATGGTCGAGATCCAAAGAGGTGAGTCCCTGAGTGGCACAAAGGTGAAGCACTTGACTACTAACTGAAAGCTTAGCAGTTCGAACCCACCCAGAGGCACCTTGGCAGATGGTCCTGGCGATCTGCTTCTGAAAGGCCACAGCCAGGAAAATGCTATGGAGTAATTCTACTCTGACACACATGGGCTCACCATGAGTCAGGGTCAACTCAAGGGCACCTGTTGGTATCCTGACCCCCACTTCATTCCAGTTACGAAAAAGTGACACCAGCAAGATGCTCCAAGGCCTTTCGACTGCAAAGAAACAGCCACAAGAGATTTCGTTGTTGGTATTTGAAGTGTTGCTTGGCTCTGGAAATCCAGTATGCTGAATAATTCTAGAGTCCAGCTGGGAGAAATAATTCCAGTTTATAAGGTCCAGTAATTAGAACAGAAGCCCAGCCAGGCATTGTAAGTGTAAGGGGGCTGCAGACACACTCAGCCGTGTTCAGGAATGTGAGTCAGGGGGTGTTTTGTTGTGTCCCTTATCCTGTGCGTCTCCATGTTGAAGACAGATTCCCGGGCATGGTTAGTTCTGAGCTCGCTTTCTGTTTAGAGTGAGACTTGGCCAATGGGCAGACACCGTGTGTGTCAGCCATTGATGGGCCCAGGTTTGTCTTTAGGGCACCAAGGGTGTACTGGCCTTCAGAGCCACCTCACTGCCTGTCTTGGTGTCTTACCGCTACAGTAAAAGAGTTTCATGAGTGGGTGGCTTTAAAGAACAGAAATGTGTTTTTTCACAGTCCAGGGCACCAGCTCTGGGGGAAGGCTCCCTCTCTGTCAGTTCTGGAGGAGATCTTTGTCTCAGCTTCTCTTTCCCCGGCGTTCCTGGGTTCTTTGGCGATCTCTGGATGACACCCATCTTTCCCCCATTTGTGCTTGCTTGTCTCTATGTCATGGCAGAAAGATGTGGTACTCTGCTTCTGTGACGATTACAGCCTTGGAGACACTATGAGGCAGTTCTGCTCTGTCCTACAGGGTCATATGAGTCGGAATCGACTTTTTGATCTGTCTCTATGTCTGGGCTGCTGTCTATACCACTGAGGAGTGATTAGGTTTAGATCACAGCCTACACCGATACGGCCTCATTAACTTAACAAAGAAAACCCTAGTCAGGCCCCAATGGGATTACATGCACAGGTATGGGTTTAGGATTCCAGCTCATATGTTGGGGGGTCACAGCTCAGTCCATAACACTGCCTTTGCTTTCTCCGCCTGCAGAAGGCCACCATTAGCCACGTCTCACCTGATAGCCTCTACCTGTTCCGCGTCCAGGCCGTGTGCCGGAATGACATGCGCAGTGACTTCAGCCAGACCATGCTCTTTCAAGGTGAGGCCGATTCCCTTCCCTGCCAGCAGGGGGCAGTCCCGAGCCTCCTCCCCCTTGGTGATGGGTCTTTTGTGCTGTCATTAAGATGCTTGTGCAAAAGAAAAGCAGCCTAGTCTAAGACTCTATGTGGGGAAGCCCCACCCGGGAAGCCCAGTAATTGAGGCCTGTCTTTGAGGTTCAGGGTTGATAGGCCAGAAGAGGGCAAGAGGAAAGGGTAGATTCTTTTTCGACTGCGCAGAACCAAGTGTTTGGACCTTTTGCCGTCCATTCTCTGGCGCTGTGTCAGGTCACACAGCCACCTCCCAGGGGTGTTACTGAAAGACTTCTGGATTCCCAGCATGGTTTAGTTAGGCTTTCTCCCCAGGACTGGAGCCCCAAACAAACACCATCCACCCTTCCAGCTCACAAACCACACAGACAGGCCCCAGCTCAGAGATTCCCTGAGCTTTCTGGAACATAGAAATGGGTTCCTGCTGATTGGTAGACTGGTAGAAAGTTCTCCATGAAGCATTCACCCTGGGTGCAAAGGCTAAGGGGTGCCCAAAAACTTGGCGATCAAGGTAACTAATATTTTAGTGGAATATTTTTAAATGCAAAAAAAAATTCATGCTGATCAAAATATCAGAATTTTAAATAAAGACAGAACCCACCCTGTTTTACTCATCCCACCCTAATCCTGGCTCTGGTTCCAATAAAACTTTATTTACAAAAACAAGCAGTCATGCCTGGGGTCTTAAAAACTTTCAAGCTGCAATCCAAGGCGTAAAAATTGGCCTCTATTAGCCTGGAGTAACAGAGGAAGGAGGAGAGTCTGGAATAGAAGGAGAAAATGGAATGTGTGGCAAATTGCCTCCTTTGCCATCAGACCGGAAGAACTAGGTGGTACCTGGCTACTATTACTAAATATTCTGATCAAAAATTCTATAGACAAATTCTCATCAAAGTGGGGGAAGTGTAGAACAGAATTTCAAATTCTCATGGACTCCAGGCTTTCTGGAGCCAAGGGGGCTGGATGAATCCCTGAAACTATTGCCTTAAGATAATCCTTAAACCTTACACCAAAAGTATCCCCTGAAGTCTTCTTAAAACCAAACAATAGCTTAGCTTAACTGGTAAGGAACATCTGCCTTGAGCATTGTGCTCTTTCAGGGTCTATCTAGATGGGATCAAATTGACAATAGCAACTCCAAAGATTAGATAGGAACCTTAAGGGACAGTGAGTTCATGTTAATGGGGGAGGGACAACTCAGAAAAGGAGGGGGAGAATGGCTGCACAACTCGAAGAATATAATCAATGCTACTTGTACACGTAGAAACTGTTGAATTGGTGTATGTTTTGCTGTGTATATTAACAGCAACAAGAAAATAAAATTATTAAAAAAATAAAATGAAAAAAACAGGCAGTCCATCTGTGGGCCATAGTTCACCAATTTGATTGTTTAAATGAGCTAAGTGTGGGGGAAGGCACTGGGGTGTTGGACTCTGCCAGTCTGGGGTCCTCCCTGATCAGGTTCTTTACTTCTCTCTGGTCCTCAGTTTTCCCATCTGTAAAATGAGAAACCTACACACCAGGCCAGTGGTTCTTAACCTTGAGTCACGGGTCCGATGAAGGCTTTGGACTTTTTCTGTAGGAATTTCCAGAATTTTGTGTATAACTAGAGGGACCCTGTAAAGCATGTGGGCCATGGGCCAGCAGCGTCAGCATCAAAGGGTAGCACGTGAGAAATGCACATTCCTGGGCTCCTCCCAGACCAACTGAGTCAGGCTCTGCAGGTGGGGCCCAGGAGTATGCATTTGAACAAGATGGCCTAGGGGAGTAGCTGCATATTAAAACCGGGGCTCTGGACGCCTTTGAGTCCTGGCTGCCTCTTAGCAGCAACCTGAGAACATTCCTTCACTTCTCTAAGCTGCAGTTGTCCAATCTGAAAAAATGGTAGTGCTCTGTTAGTGACAGGTGCTCATGAGGTCCTTGTAGAATTACATGGGATGATGCCTGTTAAATAGTTAAGGGTGCCTGGCTCTGCGGATAAACATCTCCCAAGTATTAGGTTTAATAAAACCAATAATAAATGATGAACCGAGAGCAAGAAACCGTCCAGCCTAGATTCCCCCTAAGGAGCCCTTCTAGCTTCGCAATTCTGCATTGAGTATATAAATATTCTTTGCTAATGTTCACATTGATTTCATCCTTCCATTTAAACTAATTGAAATTAGCATAGCTGCCCTTTTTTCATAAATAAATCATGCTCACTGTGCCCCCCTTACCCTGAACGTATTGGCCCCTTTCCCCATTGAGGTGGGACCGGGCCGAGGCCAGCTCTCTGCAGCGGAGGGGAGGGAGAAGAGAGGCCGGAGTTGGCGTATCCTGGAGTCGGGGCCCTGGAACTTTGGAAACATAAATCATGATTAGGCCTCCTATGTGCTGCGAGCAGGAGCCTGGAATCTGCAGAACTGCCTTTCCAGATTAATAGGCCCCTGAGCTCCCTGGCTTCTGCGTGGACTTTGAAAAATTAAATGTTTGTAATGTAATTCAAAATGGCCTTGTCAGCTATAAATTCCAAGCACAAAATATTTAAAATGTCTAATCCCAGGACTGGTTGAGAACAGCCAGTGTCTCCTTTGTGTAGGACTTTCTTTGCCCCCAGGCGAGTCTGCTTGTTTTATATATTGATGCCATCTGGGTGTTGATACAGGGGGATGGACCCTTCCTCACCCACTACCAGAATGAGTCTAGATCTTCCAACAGCACACAGCGGGCAGTGTGAAAAACTCACCCCAGTCAAGCTGGGCTGGCTGAGTTTCTGGGGAGCCTCGTAGGTGCTTATGATCAGTAGGGGCCAACTACAAAACTGATCAACCATTAAAACAAGTTAAAAAACAAAAGAAAGCTCCAAGAACTTCCTGGAAGCTCATTCAGAATAATTCGGTTTGTCAGTGGTAACGTTTCCATCTGGTTGGGATGGATAAAGAAGCCACATGGAATATTTACCTTTTTATGGCAATTATAACAATATTGATGTTATATATAACATAACAGGACAATAATATATTATCATAGCCATGCATAATATGTAACAATAAATATGTTGTTTACCTTATTATGGCAGATACTACAAAATAATAACAAGCGATATTTGTGGAAGGGCTCACAGACAGAGCCTTTTCACATAAAGTTTTTCATTTGAACCTGACTAGATGTTACTTTACAGATGGGAAATGAAGTTCAGAGAGGTTCAGTAACTGCCAAAGGTCACGCAGCTACTGAGCAGAGTCCAGTTTTCTGATTCCAAAGCCCGGTCGTTTATTGCCCGGCAACTGATCATCCCAAAGAGTAAATACTACCCACATACCCAACTCTTTAGCAAAAGGATAAAAATGTTGATTACTAAGTGTTCAAAGTTTTTGTGCCGTGCTCAACAGTTGTGGAAAATGAGGATTCCAGAGCTCTTCCTTTGTGCCCCAGACCCATTTGGCAGAGACTGAAGCCAACAGATCTTTTTCTCAGAATGGTTTTAAATAAAAAAGTCACCTGCATGGGAAAGGGAACCAGTGCTATTGCAATACAGTTGTCACGTTATTTTAAACACACGTTTGTGACGTGTTCATACATGTGCTTTTTAATTAAAGTATCAAATGCCACATGGGTCTGTCAGCTACTGTGACTTCGAAGTAGGGCTGCGCATGACAGGTATTCCAAGGTGGCTGTAACTAGACGGCTTTATGCAAACACCTGTGATTTCAATCCATGGCAAAGTTGCAGGTCCTGCTCATGCAGCTGAGGTTTGTGGCTTCCATTTTTGATTCAGTGAATATGCACATGTCACACCTCCCACCCCTAAATTCCATGAGACGTGAGGACCCCAGGTGCACACTCCTGATCGGGAAGGGTCTATAGAAACTACCTAGTCACCAGGCCTGTCACCGCCCCAGGTGGAACCTATACAAGGTGAATGAAAATTGGACACGCTAATGGAGAGGCTAATTCACTGGCCTGAATTAGAGCCCTTTTTAAGAGGCAGGTTAAGCAGGTCTCCAGGGAACCTCGTTTCCTGTCTTCCCAAGGAGGTGTGTATATCTGTCTGAGGCAGCGAGGTATCGATCCCTGAGTGATGGTGGGAGAGGCTGTATTTAGTCCTGGGAGAGAGCCAGCCACCTGCTTCCTGCTGTCTTATTTGACCTAGATTCTGATGGTTGTGTCAACTCCTAGACGCGTCTGTTCCCCACACTGGTGTCTTTGCAGGGTTCGCAGATTCTCAGCCCAGAGGGGCCAGGCAGGGAACAAACGGTACAAAGGGAGGGAGGCTCAGGGGCCATTGGGACAACATGTTCTGCCTGAAGGGGGCGGCCGACACTCAGCCCCAGCCCGGTGTTGCCCCACAGGAAGGAGAGCCCAGTGTTGGCAGATACTGTGATTTTCAGGATAAGCAGAAAATCGGATTTTTTAGGTGGAAGCTCATGTTTACAATGTTGGCGGTGAATTCCATTTTAAAAAGGAAATATGCAGGTCACTTGCCATTTCTGGCTTAGAAAAAAAAATCACAGTTGGTACAAGTGGTACTTGTTTCGGTGATTAGCATGTTCTGCTAATTTTTCCGTGGTGTGTATACACAGGGAGCTGGCTTTTAGTTTACATAGCCCTGTTGTTCTGTGAGATAGCTACAGAGAAGCAATTTGGTATGTTTTCTTTTCAGTTACTTGTTTACAGTGTAATTTCTTTGTTTCTCAGCTAATACCACTCGAATATTCCAAGGGACCAGAATTGTTAAAACAGGAGTGGTAAGTAGAAAATGATAATTGCCCCCTCACAGCTGATTGCTAATATGCCTGCAGTTAAAACTGTCACCACAAGGTGGCAGTATGATATTGTTAAACTGCTGAATGCGAAGCGGTTAAGATACAGAAAACATTACATTATTCAGTCAATTCACTACGTTATGAAAACAAGCTAAACAACACAGTTAAAGCCACGGTACTTTATTGCGTAATTTTGTCAAGGTAAAAATCCCCAGATTTTTAATTATTTATTATCAGTGGAATCATTCAATGCAGGAGCTCAAAGGGGTTCATCGGTTCCAAGCCCCTCCTTTGACATATGCTAAAATTGAAAGATTGTCACTTACCCAAAGTTATGTGGATTTGCAAATTTCTGGAGACTGAATTCATATGCAGGTGACCCCATTCCTAGTACAGCTGATAATCATAATGCTAATCACAGTGTATCTACTGAGCACTTCCTGGGTTTCAGGCACAGTTTATTTCATGTACCCCTTGTAGCGGCCCACCAGGTCGCTGTTACTATTAACCCCATTTTATGGTTGAGGAAACTGAGGCTCAGTGAGTGAAACTGATGTGCCCAGTTCCACCCATACGGCCCATGAGGGAGCGTCGACTCAAGCCCAGGAAGTCTCACTTCTCTGTATCGGAGTGCTTCAGTTTATAAGACGTTTGACATTTGAACTAGCTTCAAAACTTAGTATTTGCTAATTTGGTCATCCTTAAACCAAAAGGTTTTCGAAGAAAAACATGATTGTAGAGTTACGAGATCGAAGTTATTCTCGTTATTGCTTTGAGTTCCGTGAATGATGAGATGCTATACACTAGGTTATAAGAATTAAAATTAAGCTAATAACGCAGAGAAATACATCTTGTTTTCCTCAAATACCATATGTGAGTGAAACCCCACAACTGAGCCCAGGTTAGTGTGGTGGAAGGAATGAGTTGAGGGTTTGGACACAGGCAGCCCTGCTCTGAGCCTTCCCAGATCCGTCCCTGTGGGCCACCTGCACTTTGGTGTCCTCACCTTCAAAATGCAGGTGATAATCATTCTTGCCTCCAGGGTAGTATGGAAAGCACCGGAATATACAGGAAAACCTGTGAAAGCTGGAACCTGTGTAAGGCAGAAACCTGTCAGAGAAGGAAAACGCGAATATTTCCCACTAAGGCGAGCGATAGAAAAGTATCAAGACTGCATGCTGTCGAAGTCAGAAAACTTGCAAGACCTAAAAAACAGGGCGGTCCCGTCGAGTTCCAGCTCTCATTGGTTTCTCTGTAGTTGCCAGTTATTAAATGGTGCTCTTGTTATTGCTGTCATCGTCCACAGGGACACAGACTCACCACAGATAAACCCAGAGGCTCTGAAAGCTAGAGTACCTGTCTGATGTGCAGGAGAGGCAGGACTGTAACACCATTCCCCAAAGCTTGCAGTGGAGAGAGCAGCTCTTGTTTCTGAGCCTGTCACTGCAGACTGGCGGGCCACTTCCCCTCTCTGTCCATCTGTTTCCACACTGTAAGATGGTGGAGTTGGACTGGGTCCCCCAGGACCTTTCCAGACCTAAGAACAATGTATTCTCCACAAGGGCCAGTGAGAATAGGGGAAAAGAAGGAGCTCCTGCCTGGCCCTTCGTTTTCACTCCAAGAACAGTTGACCATCTGATGTTGCCAATTTATTCCTTATCTGAGTTTGTCTTTAAGCTAACTTTACTCCCTTTGTTTTTGCCACTTAACCTCATCCTGAGCAATATCAGTGAAAAGTAGGATTTGATATTCAGGTTAACATTTTCTGTGTGTTGAAAGTAACTGTAAAACCATTAAAAGAGCCGATCGTTTTCTCTGGGCCCCTTCAGGTTATCTTCTGCACCATTCTTTGGAAACCCCCCATGACAGTTGAGTGAAACCACGTGAGGGTGCTCACCGGGCCTCCTTCCCGGTCCTAATCACTGACATTTTTCTGCTTTGTCTTTGCCCCTTCCCCCCACCTCCCCGGGTGACCCTTTCAAGCCCACAGCGTCTCCTGCCTCCTCGGCCGACATGGCCCCCATCAGTTCGGGGTCCTCCACCTGGACATCCTCTGGCATCCCTTTCTCCTTTGTTTCCATGGCAACCGGGATGGGCCCCTCCTCCAGCGGCAGCCAGGCCACAGTGGCTTCGGTGGTGACCAGCACGCTTCTTGCCGGCCTGGGGTTCAGCGGCGGCGGCATCCCCTCTTTCCCCAGCACAGTGTGGCCCACCCGCCTCCCGACGGCCGCCTCTGCCAGCAAGCAGGCCGGCCGGCCGGTCCTCGCCACGACAGAGGCCTTGGCGTCCCCGGGGCCGGACGGCGGTGACTCGGCACCAAGCCAGGACAGGGAGGGTGCTGAGGAGGGGGCAAAGGATGAGAAGAGGGGGAGCGAGGATGGGGAGCGGGAGCACGAGGACGAGGGGGAGAAGGGCTCAGAGAAGAAGGAGAAGAACGGGGTGACCCGCACCGCCACCGAGGAGCAGAGCCAGACAGAGCCCACCCCCACGCCCTCGGCCCCCAGCAGGACTGCCCAGGACGGGGGACATCGGACTATATCTGGGCACCCACAGAACCAAACCACGGGCCCCACCGACCAGCCAGACGAAGCGCGGGGTGCCGGCCCAGGCCTCGACTCAGACTCAGCCACCTCCACCCAAGTGCCCCCCACGGTCACAGAGGACCATCACGCCGAGAGCGACCCCAGGAGACCCGGAACACCGTCCAGAAAGCCAGGGTCCCGAGGGGACCGATTTTCCGAGGATAGCAGGTTTATCACTGTTAATCCAGGTGAGTGGTGCCCGTCCTCACTGAGGTTCTGGGCCACTGCTGAGTCTTTACCGTTTCGGGAAATTTCAGAGGGTGGGGACCCCGGAAGGGCCTCCTGTGCCTGCAACTGCGTGGGACCCTGATGAAGAAGCTAGACTGGGGTGGGGGGGTCTGTGTCTGTGTGTGTCTCACTCCCTGTTGCACGCTACTAAGACTAACCCCTCTTTTCTTTGCTGGAATAAAATCTACTTGCCTCAGAATAACTCCATGGGCCTCTCCCAGGCAATGAAGTAAGTGAATTGAGGGAGATACCGATCTCAAGTTTATTCAATAAGCGTTCCTTCTGTTATTCATTCACTCAGCATATATGTTTATGGGCTTGCAGTTTGGGGCCAGACTCTGGGCCAGGTGCTGAGCTGGGCGAGCACAGTCCCTGCCTCTTGAAGCTCACAGTGTGAAGAGGAGAACCAGAGATGACAGACAGCAAGAGCTAGACTGGGACACTTACCGCTGAGTCGATTCCAACTCACGGCCAGCCCTAGGTGTGGCAGCGTAAAACTGCTCGATAGGGTTTTCAGTCGCTGATTTTTCAGAAGTAGATCACCAGGACTTTCTTCCAAGGCACCTCTGGGTAGACTCAAACCTCCAACCTTTCAGTTAGATGCCGAGCACTTAACCTGTGCCACCCAGGGACCTCTAGAATGAACTCCAGGAAGCTAAGTATCTGGAAAGTTAGAAAGTAAGCAAGCTAAATGGTTGGCTGTCAAGCCAGAGTATTAGCTGAGTAAAGTTTTAGGTTGTAAAATGGTAACAGAGGAAATAAGCAGAGTGCTGTCAAAGAGAACAATGGGGAGGACAGGAACCCAAGTTAACTAGCAAAGACCATGATATGGAATGGACTCTGTCCCCCAAGAATATGTGTTGTAAATCATGACCCCCTATATTTATGGAGGAGCCCTGGTGGCACTGTGGTTAATGCACTCAGCTGCCAACCAAAAGGTTGGTGGTTCGAACCCACCAGCAGCTCCGCAGGAGAAAGGTGTGGGAAGATGGGCTTCGGTAAAGATTTCCAGCCTTGGAAACCCTATGAGCCGGAATTGATTCCGCGCAGTGGGTTTGGATTTTTGGTTATGCTTGTGGACGTGATCCCATTTGGGAATAGGGTTTTCTTTGTTATGTTAGTGAGGCCATATCTGTGTAGGATGTGTCTTTAGCCAATCACTTTTGAGACGCAGAATTGCAGATTAGGTAAAGAAGACAGCACACAGGAATGGGGAAGATAAATGTGGAGCTCTCCAAGGGAAATGCTGGATAAAGAGTGACAAGGATCCCCTCCCCCAGCAGACAGAGAGAGCCTCCGCTAGAGCTGGCGCCCTGAATCTGGACTGCTGGCCTCCTACAGTGTGAGAAAATGCATTTCTGTTTGTTGAAGCCACCCACATGGGGTGTTTCTGTTACAGTGGCGCTGGATGACCATGGCAGGCCGCTCTGGAGAAGTGGCCTGGAGAATGAAGGATTCAGCAGGGCAGGGCTGGTGTTACCCTGGGTATTAGCCCAGGAGACACGGCCTCTGTCCCAGAGCTCCCATTGGCTGTGTGAGTTACCAGGTTATAGGTGGTGAGACCCGGGCATGGCCAGGCTGGCCTCTGCTTGCTGCAACCCTCGCCGCCCTCCCCAGGGGCAGTCTGCCATTCTGCCATGTGATCTTGATGTTTCTGCAAGGGAGCGGGAGCATGAGCATGAGGGGTCGTTATTGTTGTTAGGAGTTTTCTTAATAAGAAATTCTTCAGTTTGCCAGACTACAAGATGTTTAGCAACAATTTTTTTTTTTTTTTTATTTGCATCTAAGCTGTTGTGGAGTTGTAAGAGTGCAAAAAAAAAAAAAAGCTACTGGTAAATATTTATTTGCTTTTGCACTTGTAAACATTAAAATTCATCTAAAGCTGAGATCTCGTATGTTAAGATACAACTTAGAATACATTTTCATGTTTTGAATTACATTCATCCCTAAAGCTGGTGTGGACTAATATTTTGCAGTGTGGGTTTCCTGTGGGTTTTGCTCATTTGGGCCCAGTGTGAGGGTAAGGGGCCAGGTAGCCTTCTGTGGAAGGGAGTCAGGGAAAAGCAGGGCCCCTCGTGAAGCTGTTTGAAGCTGTTCTGTGTGAACAGTGACGTTCCTTCTAGGAGGTGCTGTGAAAAGTTAGATTTCTTGTGTATGAAGATATTAAAGAAATACCTCTGCAGGGCCCACTGTGTACCAGGCGCTGGTGTAGGCGTTGGGAAGAGAACACTGATCAAGACAGGCCTCTCTTCTCCTGGTTTACACGTTTCTAGTGACGGATGTTGAGAATATTTCAGTAAACAGATCAAATGCTTAACTTCAAAAAGTGTTAAGTGCTAGAGTGGGGAAGGGGCAGAGTAGCATCAGGTGGTCAGGGAGTAACATTTGGGCACATACCCTAGTGGCGAGAAGAAGTCAGCCAGGCAGAGACCCATGGAAGAGCATCCCAGCAGGTCCAGAGAGCCTCCAGGGAAGGAGTCGGGTTTGGTCCAGGAGCTGTCAGAGGGCCCGTGTGGCTGCACCAGACAGTGAGGGGGAAGAAGGGCTGAGTTCCGAGATGGACAGAGCTGGGATCAGGAAGGGGTTCTCAGCCATGCTGAGGATTTGACTGCCTGCAATGGGAAGCCAGTGATGGGTTTTAGGCAGCAGAGTGACGGATCTCATGAACTTTTTAAAAGATCGCCTGGGCCTCTGTGTGGAGATTGTATAGGGGAGGCGAGAGTGGACACAGGAGGACCACTTAGGACGCAACGGTGATGGCAGCTTGGACCAGGGCATTTTCTCAAGGACAAGTTGGCTAGGTTTGGAATCAACATTCGAGGTCAAGTGGTTTAGCCTGTGGACTAGGGGCCCTGACAGAGGAGTAATCCCAGCCTGCTCCGCTTAATCATTTCTTTGACCACACTCCCCAAAAATATGGCTGCCAAGAGCTTAGGTTGGAAACCCTGGTGGTGTAGTGGTTAAGAGCTACGGCTGCTAACCAAAAGGTCAGCGGTTCGAATCCACCAGATGCTCCTTGGAAACCCTATGGAGCAGTTCTATTCTATCCTATAGGGTCACTATGAGCCGGAATCAACTCGACGGCAATGGGTTTAGGAGCTTAGGCTGAGAGTGTTTATAGCTGGAAAGAGTGGAGAGAGGCAGGGTCTGAGCATGCCCCAGGTAAGCGGGTAATGAGTCCTTGCAATTGGAGTCAGATTCCCCATTGCCAAACTCCAGGGAAACGGGAGAAGCAGCAGATGGGAAACCTTGGGGCTTCCCAGCTCCAGATATGGCGCACGTGGGTCTCCAGCTGCCACCTTCCAGGCGTCTGAGTGTCTGCAGTCCTGGCCGAGCAGCTTGTGGAGTCAGAGCAACCTGGTAGGTCTGCCCTGTAGTCACTGTGAGCCCTCAGCAAGTTACTTGAAAGCCTGTGCTCAGTGTCCTCATCCATCAAGTGGGGCAATAATACCCTTAGAGCACGGGTGGTATGATGAACAGTGCTGGGCACATAGTATCACCAGCATCCTTCTTGTTGGGTACAAGGAAGGAGATGCCGTCAGCAGCCCAGCACCACCTACGACGATCCTCCTTAGCAGGTTCTTCTTTTTCAGTCCCGTGTGGACATAAAGACACACTGAGACTGTGGTCCTCAGTTAGCTGGCATTAAAGATGACCTCTAGGCAGAGGCATAGCAAAGGGAGGCTGGAGAGGGCATTTGCCCCCAGGCATAAGTCCAAGGGGACGCCAGAGGAGGGCGGCGGTGAGTCATTGCTCCCCCCAACCTCCACCCCACCCCCATTGACAAGGTCGGCTAGCGGGGGGCAAGTTTAGAGATTGCCCTGGGTGCTCGCTGCCCCCCCCCCACCTCTGCCTCTAGGAACTCCAGCCCATCTACCACAGCAGTGAATCAGAGCACCTCCTTCTCAGTGGGAAGGTCTGCTTCTTCCCAAAGCAGAAAGGGGTCTTTCAGAAATGAAGGCAGTTCAGAGTTGGTGATGGTGGTGAACGTTTAAGGCAGTGATTGGCAAACCTTGTCTGCAGAGGGCCAGACAGTGAATATCTTCAGGTTTGCAGGCCATGGGTGCTGTCTTTGTTGCGGCCACTCCGCTCTGCCAAGTGGTGTGAAAGGCAACCGTGGAAAACACGTAAATTAACGGGCGTGACTGTCGTTCGGTCTGTGAGCCACAGTTTGCCAGTCCTGGGGTTAGGCAGAAATCTGCGTGCCTACACAGGGTTGAGGGCAGTCAGTGTGCTACGTTTAGGGTACTGGTGTGATGTTTGCAGAATCACAACGGAATGCTTCACCTTTTTCCCAGCTTACATCACTTTTTCCTTATATTTAAAAGAGCTGTAGTGCAATGGAGCCCTGGTGGCACAGTGCTTAAGAGCTCAGCTGCTAACCAAAAGGTTGGCAGTTCGAATCCACCAGCCGCTCCTTGGAAACCCTATGGAGCAATTCTACTCTGTCGTACAGGGTCACTATGAGTCAGAACCAACTCGAAGGCACACAACAGCATTAGTTTATGGGTTAGTTTATGATAAAGGATGTCAGTAGCTTTAGGGTTCAAACTAACACACTCCCCCTCGGTCCATGATCCCTCAGGTCTCCTCTTGCTTCTAGCCCATCCCCACTTTTTCTCCCTCTTCTGCCCCCTCCAGCTCGGTGCTCATTTTTCTGATGAAGTTGCCGTCACTCTAATGTCGGTGGTGATTTATTTGAAAGACTTCCGAGGTATATTTGTTGAAATCTCTTGCATGTTTATGTATTTACTTATTTTTGCATTAAGTAAAAGCAATCATTTTAGTCAATACTTAATTGCTTAGCAGCTTTTGAAAAGTTATAATGTTTAAAGTTAGAAACTATTATATTTTTACGGGGGTCTCCAGAAGGCTTGTTTAAATTCCTTTAATATTTGATAACATGTTTTTTTTTCAGTCGTGCTTTAGGTGAAAGTTACAGTTCAAGTTAGTCTCTCATACAAAGATTTATACACACATTGTTATGTGACCCTAGCTGCTCTCCCTATAATGTGACAGCACACTGTTCACCCTGGATTTCCCGTGCCCATTCAACCAGCTCCTGTCTCTTTTTGCCTTCTCATCTCACCTCCGGACAGAAGCTGCCCATTTAGTCTCGTGTATCTAATTGAGCTAAGAAGCACTCGCTTCATGAGTATGATTTTATGTCCCATAGTGCAGTCTAATCTTTGTCTGAAGAGTTGGCTTCGTGAATGGTTTTAGTTCTGGGTTAACAGAGAGTCCGGGGGCCATGTCTTCTGGGGTCCCTCCAGTCTCAGACCATCAAGTCAGGTGTTTTTACCAGAATTTGAGTTCTGCACCCCACTTTTCTCCTGTGCCATCAGGGACTTTCTTTTGTGTTCCGTGTCAGGGCGGTCATTGGTGGTAGCCGGGCACCACCTAGTTCTTCTGGTCTCAGGCTGATAGAGTCTCTGGTTTATGTGGCCCCTTTTGTCTCTTGGGCTAATGTTTCTCTTGTGTCTTTGGGGTTCTTCATTCTGATATTTGATAACATCTTTTTTGATACTATGAGAAGTAACTTCACTACCAATCCCAGAAAAGGAGGAAAGGGGTTTCCTATAAAAGAAGTGGCAAACTCAAATGCCTACAGAAGTCGGACAGGTAATATCAATGAGTGAGCAAGGCCAGGTGTGTCATTAGGGAGTGGTGGGGACTGCAGCAAATTAGAGAACACATGTCCTTTCTAAAAAGGGCTGCCTTACCTCTAGCTGATTGTTGCCAATGAGAACACTTTGTGAACCAGAAATCCAGGTTTTTGTGCACTATTCTCCCAAGTTTTAAGTGAGTTCAAATTATTAAAATAAATTTTCTTTTTTTGCACGTGTTGAACTAGACGCATCCCTGGCCCAGGCAGGGACCACTGGTGCTTGGCCTGTACTGTAGTGATGATAGGGTTGCTATGAGCCGGACTCAATGGCAGCAGGTCTGGTTTTTGCTTTGGTTGTGATGATTGCTGTAGTCCCAACTGCTCTGGATGCTTGCTGGAAGGATCGGAATCGTATTTGCAATCACTCTCTTACTCACAAAGCCTTCTTCTAAACCAAAATCAAAACCAAACCCAAACCCTTGCCGTCGAGTCAGTTCTGACTCATAGCGACCCTGTAAGTCAGACTCGACTCGACGGCTGGGGTTTGGGTTCAGCCTTTTTCTAGTACCTATTTCATGCAAAGCCTTCCGTGGATATGTGTCGTGTGGGAATGCAGCATGGTCCCTCCATCCAAGAGCCACAGCCTGAATATGGAGGCAGACCCAGAAGCCATCTGGTGCAATGAAGCGTGCTTGGGGCAATCTGCTGCACCACACGCCCTCACAGAAGCGCGCCAGTGCAGGCCTAGTCTGCGAACTTAACACACAACACTGGAGTTTTCCGTTTGTGTTTCTTTAATAAGGGAAGCTGTTTTCGGATCCAGTCTTACTTTGGACCCCAGGATATAAATGCACATTCACTGAGCGCTTGCTGACTGCCTCCTCTGGGTCAGCCTGGAGCCAGGGGCCAAGGGGATGGTGCAGTACAGGGGTCTGCAAATTACAGCCTACAGACCAGTGTAGCCCGTGGCCTGCTTTTGTGCAGCCCACACTCTAAGAATGGTTTACAGAAACGAAGAAGAAAAGAAGCAAACAGAGACCATAAGTGGCCTATAAAGCCACCTACAACAACAGTTATCCAAACGGGTGATTGTGCCCAAGGGACATTTGGCAATGTCTGGAGGCCTTTTTGATTGCCACAAGTGGGGGCAGCTGTGTTACTGGCATCTACTGGGTAGGCGCCGGGGATGCTGCTAAATGTCCTCCAATGCACAGGACAGCCCCCACAACGAGGATTATCCAGCCCACATGTCCCTGTGCAAATGTTCATAGTTTGAGAAACCATGATTTATGGCACTTAGGTTTTAACCAATTACCATGGAGTCAGCTTCAACTCATGGCAACCCCATATGTGTCAGAGGAGAGCTGTGCTCCATAGGGTTTTCAATGCCTGGGTTTTGGGAAGTACATCACCAGGCCTTTCTTCCAAGGTACCTCTGGGCAGACTGGAACCATCAACCTTTTAGTTAGCAGCTGAGCGTGTTAACCGTTGGTACCACCTGAGGACTTCTAAAGACTTTTACTTGAGGAAAGAGTGGGAGTTAAAGACAAAAAGAAGTAACAGGACAGGTTCATGAACACAGGGCAGAAGTCATGAACGGGATACAGAGCTGTCTGGAGGTACTGCCTAGAATATAGCACACTTCAAGTAAGAGAAGTGACACCAGGCACTTGTGTGGACCACAAGAAGCAGTTTTCAGCCAAATCTAGTGTTGCTGGTCAGGTACCTTTCTTGGGAGATGTTTCCTATATAATTCTCCACTGCTTTCCCCAGCTCCAGGCTGCCATCTTTCTGGACAGTGGGTAGAGCTAACATGGGGTGGTTTGAAGGGGTTATGCAGCTGCTAATGTGGTTTCATTTCCTCCCTGAAACCGTCTAGATCCTTGGAAGTCTCTATCCGCACCTGGTGATCTCTGAACTATTAGCCAGGACAGATTGTGTGGAAAACCAGGCACCACCAAAGACACCTGGGTTTCCAAGGAGGTTGGGGTTCGGAACTCAGGTTGCAGATGGCAGCTTTCTTGCCTTAAGACAGGATATGGCATTGTCCCTGACTGATTTCAGGACTGCGTGATATTGCAATAAAGTGTCTATGGTGGTGGTTTGGTAGGTTAAGACTGGTTGTATTTATGGGACTTGGAATTAAATTGGTATTTATCAAAAGCCCTCAAGTTTCCAACACCTGATCGAAATGGAGATTACAGACTATTGTCTGATTGTCTGAGTCTGGTTAGGTAAGCTCTATGAGCGGTGAGGGAGTGCTTATTCCCAAGAACTCCAGGCAGTCATCACAGTGGAAACAAACGAGGCCATCACCGAGCTCAGACATGGGAAGGGGAATACGGAACTAGTGTCCTGTTGTAGGAAAATACGTGTATTTGTAACTGACAAACCATCATTCCCCTGCAGCAGGAGTTTAGGCTACGTCACGGCTGCAGAAGCATAAAGGCAAGTTCCGTGACACTAGAAAGGCAGCCGCCTTCATTCAGGGACATGGGCGGTTTATAGTAAGCGGTGTTACTCAGGACGCACGCGGTCAGGTTGCCGTGGTGAGAGCAGGCTGTGGACTTGGGATTGTGCTAGTTGCCCTTCTCTCCATCTTACTTGAAAAAGAAAGACCAAAAAAAAAAAAAAAAAAAACAAACCCATTGCTGTCATTGATTCTGACTCATAATGACCTTACAGGACAGAGTAGAACTGCCCCACAGGAGCGACTAGTGGACTCCTACTGCCAACCTTTCGGATAGCAGCCTGAGCTTTTAGCCACTGCACCATCAGGGCTCCAAAGATCTTGCTTTTCCTTAGGCCCCGGTGACCTCTCAGATCCAAGCTACATTTGGTCTTCACAACACAGGGGTTTGGGTCCTGTAGCCCAAGCTGAGCCCTTACTGGAGTGTCGGAAGCTGTTCCGATGGGTCCATCTGACGCATTGCTGCCCGTGGCATTTATAGTACATTGTACTCCATGTTTGTTCCCTTCTGCTGGGATGAAGGCCAAGCCAGGAAAAGGCAAACACCATTAATTCAGTGATGACATATGCCACTGAAAACTGTTTTTCTTTTCTTTTTTTTTTTTTTTTAATTTTTTAAAAAGCAAAAAGGAGGCACTTCACTCAGATTCTTCTGGATCCTGAAATAAAAACTGGGAAGCAGACAGGCAGTGGAGAGGTCGTTAAACCTTCCCTCCTTCCTGCCTCGGTCAGCTCCAGGAGGGCTGCTTAGCAGTTTCATTTGGAAGGCGCTTTAGAAGGGGGCTGGTCTAGGGGCCCAGGCCCTGGCTCACCTCTGGTCCTCTGTTCCCCCTCCCAGCCCGTTGTCTGCCTGGCCCGTCCTGGGTGGGAATAGTGGGGCAGGCTGATACCGCTCTTCCAATGCTCATCCTCTTACAGGAAGCCCAGCAAGAACATCTCTGGAAAGAGTATGAAAAAGGTCCATGTTTACCAGGGGGGGGGGACCATATTGTGTAGGCTAAGCAACAGCATGGTTAATTTCTAATTCATCAAAAAATGAAATCTCCCTGAAAAGACTGAATTGAGGAAAACTGCGTTGTACAGAAACAGACGCTTCTCATATAGCAAGATCATGGTCAGTTTATTAAACTCTGAGTTTTGCTTTTGATTATAAGGCCTTTTAAAAAGGCTCGAGTTAGTGGTGTTCCATTGGATTCGTTGGGTCAGAGTCCCATTACGCCCTGGTGGAGCAATAGTTAAGCGCTCAGCTGCTGACCGAAAGGTTGACAGTTTGAACCCACCAGCCACCTGGCAGCCTGCTCCCATAAAGATTCCAAAAGCCAAAAAAACCAAACCCGTTGCCATCAAGTCAATTCCAACTCATAGCAAACCTATAGGACACAATAGAATTGCGCCATAGGATTTCTAAGGCTGAAATCTTTACGCAAGCAGACTGTCAGATCTTTCTCCCATGGAGTGGCTAGCGGGTTCGAACTGTTGACCTTTGGGTTAGCAGCTGAGCACTTACCCACTGCACCACCAGGGCTCCTTCCATAAAGATTACTGTCTAGAAAACCCTATGGGGTGGATCTACTTTCTCACATAGGGTCATTATGATGGGAATGAACTCAGCGGCACACAACAACAGCAACACGGCATGAGCTACTGGCAGGAGTCGGGGTCAGGGAAACAGGTCTGTGTGTGAGGAAAGGTCAGGGAAACAGGTCTGGGTGTGAGGAGAGGGCAGGGAAATAGGTCTGGGTGTGAGGAGAGGTCAGGGAAACAGGTCTGGGTGTGAGGAGAGGTCAGGGAAACAGGTCTGGGTGTGAGGAGAGGGCAGGGAAACAGGTCTGAGGTGTGACAGGAGGTCAGGGAAACAGGTCTGAAGTGTGACGAGAGGTCAGGGAAACAGGTCTGAGGTATGACGAGAGGTCAGGGAAACAGGTCTGGGTGTGAGGAGAGGTCAGGGAAACAGGTCTGGGTGTGAGGAGAGGGCAGGGAAACAGGTCTGGGTGTGAGAAGAGGGCAGGGAAACAGGTCTGGGTGTGAGGAGAGGTCAGGGAAACAAGTCTGAGGTGTGACAGGAGGTCAGAGAAACAGGTCTGGGGTATGAGGAGAGGTCAGGGAAACAGGTCTGAGGTGTGAGGAGAGGTCAGGGAAACAGGTCTGGGTGTGAGGAGAGGTCAGGGAAACAGGTCTGAGGTGTGAGGAGAGGTCAGGGAAGCAGGTCTGGGTGTGACCAGAGCCCAGGAAACAGGTCTGGGTGTGAGGAGAGGAAGTGTGGACTGCAGCAAGCTGGTGAAACTCCCTGTCTGAGAGCGCAGGCTGCTGAACTCCAGCTGATGTGTGCAGGTGGGCATCCAGGCCTCTGTTGCCAGCCTCCGGCATTTCCTGCAGAAGCTTCCATTGCTGATTATTATGTGAATTCTACCACTTTTTAAATGTTAACAGCTAACTCACAAAAAAAATGAAAATTAGTGGATGGGGATGCCAAACCGCAAATATCTGTAGGCTGCCAGTTCACAACCTGTGGGTGGAAGAATTGAAGGGCTAGTCCTGCGAGAACACCAAGCCATCTAGGTGAACCAGAGATGGAGGTAGGAGGAGCTACGTTAACCAAGAGGTCCCGTATTTATCCTGGTGTCAGGGATCAGGCATCAGAAAGGGAAGCAAGCCTTCCCGTGGCTGGGCAGCCAGGTTCCGCTGGGCCTTCTGGAAGCAACTGGGTGACGAGTGAAGCCTTGAGTGAAAGCATTCCAGATGCATCTTCTCACTGAATTTTCCCCAAATTCCTATGAGTAGGTTCTGCTGTCCTCGTACAGATGAAGAACTTCAGGCCTAGACTGGTTTAAGTTAGTGGTTAAAGGTCACACAGATAGAAGGTGGCAGAGCCAGGATGTGAACCTATAATTTTAATTTTTCTATGTCCACCAGAGACAGCCTAGACAGAGGGCTTGGGGAGGCCTCACAGAGAAGGTAGCACCCGAGCTTCCAGGAGGAGGAGGGGGAAGGCAGTCCAGGCAGGGAGGCGAGACCACAGCCCAGGGTGTCCAGGGCCCCATCAGTCGAGTGGATGGGTGTAGCTGGAATGCAGCAGGAGCTAGGTGACAGGAGGTAATGGGGGGAGAGCAGAGGGAGGTGGCCTCATGCTTGAAGGGCCTTGAGCACCCTGTTCCTGGGGGCAGCGAGGTGTTCCAGAAGAGCTGTAAGCAGGGAGTGACAGGAGCGGATTTCCCGTGGTCTCATGGAGATGGAATTCAATTCCAGGCTTCTGGTTCCATGAAGGAAACCCTGGTGGCTTAGTGGTTAAGAGATCGGCTACTAACCAAAAGGTCAGCAGTTTGTATCCACCAGGCGCTCTATGGGGCAGTTCTACTCTGTCCTTATAGGGTCGCTATGCATTGGAATAGACTTGACGGCAATGGGTTTGGTTTTTTGGGTTTGGTACCATGAAGACAAAGCAATCTGTGAATTTGAAAATGAAATAGATTTCATCATGCCACACGTGGAAATTCAGTGGCATTCCTACACTTGCTGGCCTCTGTGTAAAAGGCTCAGACAAATCCAGCTGTCTGCTCTTGGTCAGGGTCAAACTGTTGTCGGAATAATTTCCTTGGGTCTCTCACTCCCACTGCAAGTTATTGTGGCCTGAGATCTCCTCCAGAGAAACTGCCGTTTGAGGACTGTGCACAGTGGGGTTTCAAATGGCGTCCATGCCAAAAAAAAACTTAGGCTTTCAAAACTCTCAGGTGAGCACGAAATGTTAGAAAGAGAAACGACTCAATTGTGAAACCTTAATTTAGCCTTGCTGTGACCCAGGATAGCTGTGACTTCATCATACCCTAAGTCTCTGTGGGCCTTCATTCTCTCCTGACAGTGAGGGGTCCACATTGGTGGTCCAGTCCTTTCTGGGCCCTGGACTTCTCTGAAAATCTGATGAAAACCCCAAATGCTCAGCTGTTGTGGAGGGTGGCGGGGGGGAGGAGAGCATACAGAATTGAGAACACAGAGATGTACATGAGATTTCAGGGTGATGTGATGTGTCACTGACCCTCTCAACCAGATCGTCCCTCCTAAGCCCCTCGTAAAGCCCTAGGAATTTCTGGAGCAGTCACTGTTGACTGGTTTTAGGGTGGCAGAAATATACAGAGCTGGTGTTTCCTGTGGCTGCTCAGAGATACCAGTGTGAGTGGCTGTTTTGGCCCAGAGTCCTCATCAGTGATTTAGGATGAGTGGGACTTGGAGTTTCCTTTTCACCCCCCACCCCCGTCTGCCCCCCGTCAAGGAGCACAGGCAAGAACCATTTTCTGTCAGGATGCAGGGGGAGAAATAAGATATTGGGAGTCCCTCCAGAACTCAGGGGCTTCCTGGGCTGGACGCTGATCAACTGGACATGTGAGCTATGCCATCAACCCTCCTGATGTTTTCCATTAGCAAAACCTTTAGGCCTTCAAGGAGCCCTGGTGGTGCAGTGGTTAAAGTGCTTGGCTGCCAACCAAAAGATAGGCGGTTTGAACCCACCAGCTGCTCCCCGGGAGAAAGGTATAGCAGTCTGCTTCCATAAAGATGTACAGCCTTGGAAGCCCTGTGGGGCAGTTCTGCTCTTTCCTACAGGGTCACCGTGAGTTGACTCAATGACAGTGGATTTTCAGATCTTTGAGATTCCCCCACCACCAGCCAGATAATTGTATGGTTAGGCTGCCCCCTTGCTGGAGCCCCACAGAAACTGTTCTCCTTTGCCTCTGGTTCTTTTGGCCCGCCTCCCAAGCTTTGCAATAAAAACATCATGTTGAGGGAGAAGAATGTATGTCTGGTCCTTGTCTGCCAGGGCTTAAAACCCCACAGTGGTTTTCACTGCCCTTGGCACTAAATCTAAACTTAACCCGCTGCCGTCTAGTGAATTCCCACTCATAGCGACCCTACAGGACAGAGTAGAATCTCCCATGGTGTTTCCGAGGAGAGGCTGGTGGATTCGAACTGCCCACCTTTTGGTTAGCGGCCAGACGCTCAACACCAGGGCTCCAGGAGTAGATTTAGTTCTCTTAATTCCACCTCAAGGCCCTGGCTGATGTGGCTTCTCAATCTCAATCATGTTCCCCCTTGCTCTCTGTAAGCTGCCTCCTGGAGGCTTTCACTGAGCTCTGTCTGGAAGGGCATCCTTCTCCGCACGTGGCCCGGCTGACTCTCAGCCTTCTCGGGGAGTATGTCCGCAGTCCCCGGCTGGGATAGCTATTTTCTTACAGCCCATAGCCCTTCCCTGGGTGCCACATTCACTTTATTCCAGTTCCCTGTTCAAGTGGCCACCTCCCTCCGTCATGACCCCCACCCACCCCGTGGGCACAGTCACGGGTCCTGTGTGATATACAGCTCTGCCCCTCCCCCCAGCACCATGCTAGGCGCCCAGGAGAGGCATGGCAAATATCCATCAAATAAAACCTAAGGAAAGAATGTGGAGCAGGGGTCCAGAGAAGTGAGCTGGAGCAGGGCTTCTAACCGGTTCGTTCGTTCCAGCAGAAGCCCTGCTGAGAATGTGCATTTCTAACAAGTTCCCTGCTGAAAATTTGCACTTCCAACTTAGATGTACTGAATCAGAATCTACGTTTTGACAAGATCCCCAGGTGATTCTTATGTATTAACTTCCTGGGGAAAAAAACAAAAACCAAACCCATTGCCATCGAGTCGAGTCCGACTCATAGCAACCCTATAGGACCGAGTAGAACTGCCCCATAGGGTTTCTAAGGAGTGGCTGGTGAATTCGAACTGCCAACCTTTTTGTTAGCAGTCTGAGCGCCTAATACTGCACCACCAGGGCTCCAACTTGTTAGAAATGCAAATTCTCAGCAGGGGTTTGAGCTGGAAGGAGCCATCAAAGCCCTGCGCTGCAGCATTTAGAAAGGAACTTATAAAAAAAGATTTCATTTTTTTGTCGTTTTTCTTGGAAATATACACAGCAAAATGTACACCAGTTCAACCATTTCTACATGTACAGGTGAATGACATTGACTATATTCTTCCAGCTGTGCAAACATTCTCACCCTCCTTTTAAATTGTTCTCCCCATTACCGTAAACTCTCTGCCCCCTAGGGTTCCTGTGTATCTTTCGAGTTGCTGTTGTCAGTTTGATCCTATCTAGATAGATTTTAAAAGAGCATAATGCTCAAGGCAGGCATTCTTTACTAGTTAAGCTTAAATTATTGTTTGGCTTTAAGACGACTTCAGGGGATATTTCTGGTTTAAGGTTTAAAGATTATCTCAGGGCATTCGTTTCCGGGATAGGAAGGCACTTTGTAAATGGTCAGGTGCTCGGTTGCGGTTTTAAATTGGCACGTGCTTCACCTGCCACCTCTGTGACCTGGGATGAGTCCTACCCCACCTGTGTCACAGGTCTGTGTGTGGGACGAAGGAGGTGATAACAGAAGCCACATGGAGGAGACCTGGTGAAGACCCCATACCCCCCCCCCTTCCTCAGCCAGGAACCTGGCCTCTTTAAAAGTCTGATCCCACAGTCGATTCTCTCTGCTGCTCAGCCCACCTTGTGGCACTGGGAAACCCAGCCTGATTAGCCCTGCACTTAGCCCGTCCTGCTGAGGGACGCCCCGGCCAGCGGAGTGCTGGCCTTGATTCAGCAGAGCAGGAGAAATCCTTGCTGAGCCCAGGTCTGTCTGCCGCCAGCTGGGGGTGTTTAAAGGGGCTTCTCCCCACGGTCACAGCTGGCCTGTTTTCTCCTTGCCTGCAGCCATCACTGCCTCTGTGCACCTGTGCTGCTCCCAGCCCCACGCCGCACCTGAGCTCCAGGGCCACCTGGAGATTTCTGGGTGTCTACCCCACAGGACACGGAAGGATAGGTTCTCCTGCTGGGCTCCGGGGACTGCTGCAGATCCTGGGGCCTGAGAGCGGAGGAGGAGCTGCTCGGGTGAGAATTGTCCTTGGTTGACCAGAGAATCCTGAACTGTCGAGCAAACATCCCCCTCTTCCCTGTGCTTTGTGGCTGCTGTTAAAGCGGGTTGTGTGCCAGGGAAGGAGCCCTGATGGCGCAGTGGTTAAGTGCTCAGCTGCTAACTGAAAGGTCGGTGGTCTGAACCCACCAGCTGCTCCACAGGAGAAAGATGTGGTAGTCTGCTTCAGTCAAGATTTACAGCCTTGGAAACTCTAAGGGCAGTTTTTCTCTGTCCTGTATACAGGGTGGCTTGCCATGAGTCAGAATCCACTCAACGGTAACAGGTTTGGTTTTTCGTTTTTTTTTTTTTGAGGGAAGTATGCCAGGGAGCAGAGAAAGGCCTGGCTTTGTGTGTTTTTTGTTGTGTTGGAGCTTTTGGGAGGGTTGGGGGTAGGTGATGGGATTGGAGGAGAAGCTAAGAGCCAGATTTGAGGATAAGCAGGACCTCGGGGGGGTCTGGTGGTGGGGACAGGGGTACCGCTTGGGTGGGCTGCCCTTCAGGCTTTGAGGTGAGATTCAGATTCCAGGTAAGCGCCTGTGTCCTAGCTGGAGTCCCAGGGCAGCGGGGAGCCCCTTGCTTGGATGGTGGTCCTACCATGTCTGTATCTATTAGGGAGGGGACAGTTACTAAAAGTGAAAACGGATTCTAAGCAGGCAGAGAAAACAGGTGGCTGTGGTGGCCTCAGCTGGTGATCCTAGTAAAACCTATTGTGCCCCACCCCCCGCCCCATACTAGGTGAATCCGAGAGGTGCTCAGATGGCCCCCCACCCCTGCCCCTTTCGAGAAGGCAGGTTTGGGGCTGCCTTTCCTCCTTGTTCTGGGAGTGAGGCTGGATGTCTTCTGCATAACTGTCTTTTAAAACCGCCTGGAAGTCCATCTGCAGACCCACCCACTGCGGTACAGCGTGCAGCCTGCAGTGGAGGCCCAGTCTGGGCTGTGCGTCCATCGTGAGGGCCGCAGTGCGCCCCTCCTGTCCCCGGGCTGCCCAGAACAAGCGTCCCAGTTCTGCAGAAACCAGGCGGCTTCACGCCTTCCCGTCAGAGAACTGGAGCACAGCTCGGCCTCCCTCACCTCTGTCCTCTAACCGGGATGGTTTCTCTTGCAGCAGAAAAGAACACCTCTGGAATGCTAAGCCGCCCTTCTCCAGGGAGGATGGAGTGGATCATCCCTCTGACTGTGGTATCAGCCCTGACCTTCGTGTGCCTCATCCTTCTCATTGCTGTGCTAGTTTACTGGAGGTGAGTCTGCCGGGCTGCACCCCCACGGCGGACGGGTCGGGGCACTGGCCGGGTCTGCCGGGAGCTCACTGCCCTGGGAGCGGGGCCCACCAGCGGGTGGGAAGCCTGTGTCCTCTTGATTCAGAAGGGCGAGCAGCTTGACTATTCTAGTGTCACCCCTGGGAGGCCCTCTGTCTGAAAGAAGACAGTGGGAGAAGTCACTTTTGAGGTCAGGCTCTTACGGTGAGCTTTTGGGATTCGGCACCAAAGAGGCTTTTGCTCGGGAGTCAGGGAGACCCAGGTTCAAATCCCATCTCTGCTACTTGCTTCATTCCAACCACATTTCCACTTTGAACTGCAGCCCCTAAACCTGCAAAATGAGTTAGTAAATTTCATAGTGTTTCCAGTTTTTCTGAGACCCTGCTCCACTTTGCTGTATCCACATGATGAACTCCTCTTTACCTTTAAAAAAAAAAAAAAAAAAAATTTGTATAGCCTTTTCCTGAAAACTAAGTTGGGTGCTGGGAAAACATTTCACAGATTAGGTGGCATTTACTAAATGTTAGGTGAAATGTGTTGTAAGTCATCCTTATACTGGCAGCATTTCAAGCTGGTTCTCAGGCCCTCCTATGGGAAGCCAGCCTGCAGCCTGTTTAGAAGTTCTGAGGGTTTTTTTTTTTTGGGGGGGGGGGTAGGCAGGGGGCTGCACCATCTCCACTGGAGCAACTGAGGGAGACAGGCTGGCCCAGTCTGTCGGCCTGGCTGCCTTCAGCTCCCAGATGAAGGCCAGGAGGCCTCAGCCCTTTTTCTGATGAACTCCACCAGTGATAAGCAGGTGTCCTGTTTTCCATTCATTTAGTCAGTTCCGGCCCCTCTACATGAGATACCCTTCTAGGCACTGGGGATACCACAATGAGCAAAACAGACAAAAATCCCTGCTCTCATGGAGCTTGCGTGCTAGTGTTAGTAAGATCTAAAACATGTAAGACGGCAGTAAGTAAGTGTACAATGGAGAAGACCGAGTCCTGAAAGGTGAGGGGCCTTCTGGGGGCTGGGTATGAGCATTCAGTTTGAAACGGAGTGGTCAGCAGTGGCCTCCCTGGGACGTGATATCTGAGTGAAGACCCACAGGAAGAGGGAGCCAAGTGGGCTCCATCTGGGGTGAGTTCCAGGCAAAAGAAAGAGCACATGTCAAGGCCCGGAGGCAGGGGCGGAGGCCAGGAGGCAGAGGTGGGGGTGCAGGGGCCCAGAGGCAGGGGTGGGCCGAGCTTGTTCCAGGAATAGCCAGCAGGTCAGTGCGTCTGGAGCATGGAAGGGGGAGAGGGTGTCATGAGGAAGTGAGGTAGAGAAGAATCGGGTCAGTCTTACGGGTCGTTGTAAACATTTTGTCTTTTACTCTAGGTAGGCTTTGGGGCAGAGAAGTGTTATGATTTGACTTCAGTTTTAACAGAATCACTTGGCTGCTGCGTTGAAAATAGACTGAAGAGGGACAGAGGCGGAAATACCAGCTGGGAGACACCAAACTAGTCCGAGAAGGAGGTGATAATAAAGGGCAGGGGCAGCACAGGTGGTGGGAATCGCTCGGTGTAGTTGTGTCTTCAAGGTAGAACAGACAGAATTTGCTGACAGATTGGCTGTGTGTCTTTGGGTCTGTGCTCAGTTGGCTGAAACAAGTGAGTAGGGAAGGGTTGGCCTCAGGCATCCCAGGGCGTCTGGTGGCGACTGCAGCTCTGTCCGTCTCGTGGTGACTGCACGCTGTCCATCTAGTGGTGACTGCGGCGCCGTCCGTCCGTCTCGTGGTGACTACGGCGCTGTCTGTGCTCCGGACTCGCCAGGTTAGGCAGCAGTGGTCTTTTCAGGTGAGCCTAGAACCCTAGACTCACCGCCACGCCATTTCTTCTCCAGGAAAAAGTGATTTGCAGGACAATATTTTTCTGGAGCCCATGGGTAACTTGGAGGCTGCCTAAACTTGGGTTGAATTGAGCATGCAGAAGTAATGGAAGGTCTGCATGTCCATCTATTACACCTCTTGACTTGGTTCTGTGTGGTTTTAGTCCCAGACTATCCCATATGGAGGAGCCCTGCTGGCACAGTGGTTAAGAGCTTGGCTGCTAACCAAGAAGTTAGCAGTTCGAATCCACCAGCTGCTCCTTGGAAACCGTATGGGGCAGTTCTGCTCTGTCCTGTAGAGTTGCTATGAGTCAGAATTGACTTGATGGCAGCAGGTTTTGGTATCCCATATGGCAGTAGTGGGAGCCCACAGTTGCCCCGGGCTTTGGGATTTTAGCTTACTTAGCACCTCCCGCATAAAGAAGTGCCTTGTTCCAAGTAGTTTCAGAAACACTGGTTGGCCCACCTGGGTCCCTCTACTCACACCTGAATGGATAACTGTGGCCAAGGAGAACCGTGGGCCATGTGGCCATGGAGGCATGAATGCCAGGCAGGCCACAACACTGTTTCCTGCAAGGGCTGTATAAATACAGTAACCCACTGTTACCCATTGCCGTCGAGTTGATTCCGACTCATAGTGACCCTACAGGACAGCGTAGAACTGCCCCACAGGGTTTCCAAGGAGCACGTGGTGGAATTCCAACTGTCAACCTTTTGGTTAGCAGCCGAGCTCTTACACACTATGCCACCAGGGCTCCAGTAAACATAGTAAAGGCAGCCTTAAAATCTGTCTATTCAAGATGTATATTCCATTTGGAAAATGACAGCTATTTACGCTGTGAATATTCAATGAGTCCTAATGGAAAGTATGTGTTGAATAATATATTAATATTTCATGTCAAAAATATATATTTATGTTGTTGTTGTTAGTTGCCGCTGAGTCGATTCTGACTCGTGGCCACCCCGTGTGTGCAGAGTAGAACTGTGCTCCACAGGGTTTTCAAGGCTGTGACCTTTCTGAAGCAGATCACCAGGTCTGTCTTCCGAGGCGCATCTAGGTGGGCTCAAACCACCAAGCTTTTGGCTAGTAGTCGAGTGCTTAACTATTCGCGCCACCCAGGGACTGAATATATTTACAATGCTGCATATATTCAGAGGCTTGGTTTAAAGTTACCAGGGCTTTGAACGTCATCTGTAGACTCTGGGTATGAGCTTTTGGCCAAACTCCTAATGCCAGCAGCACAAGAGTGGGTGTAGAAGAGAACATTCTTACAGAGCAGGGAAAGGAACGTGGAATTAGCATTAGGATGGATGAGCTAGTGAAGCATAGGAACAGCCTAGAGGAGTCAAGGACCTTTTTTCTGTCCCCTTTTTGTTCTTATGAGTGTGAAACAAGAAAGCGTGGGGAGCTCAGACAGAAAACTGATAAATGTAGACGAGACGTGCAGTTCCCTTAGGTGATGCCGTTTGGAAGCTGAAACAACAGCACTTCCCTTCGCCTTTGGAGGCGCAGTGAGAGGGGATGCTTGGCACACAGACTTGACATAAGTAGAGCACTGATGCAGATGGAAACCTTCTGGATTATTTCCTCCAGTGGCAGGCCTGACACCGGGGCTTCAAACCAGCTCGCTGGGGTGGCAGTGTCTCCCATCACCGAGGACCGATCCTTTGCAGCAATTGTCCTGGTTTCTGGGTGTGTTCACTTGGAATTGTTGACACTGCAATTTAATGAGTTTGTGAAATAGCAGAAAATTAAACCCGAGATCTCCGAGTTCTGTTTCTAACCGCAGACTCCCATTGTAAGATAATGTTACCGTGAATGGTGAAGAAGTGCCTCGTTCCAAGTCCAAAACCAAACCAAACCCCGTTGCTGTCAAGTCGATTCTGATTCCTAGCAACCCTATAAGACAGAGTAGAATTGCCCTATAGTGTTTCCAAGGAGCAGTTGGTGGATTCATACTGCCAGCCTTTTGGTTAGCAGCCGAGCTCTTAACCACTGCACCATCAGGGCTCCTGTTCTAAGTAGTTCCAGCAAAAATCTTAGGACTGTTTCTGATTGGCCTACCTGGGTCCCTCTCCCTACCTCTGAACCAATAAGAGTTGTTCAACGAGTCATTTTTGTGTGGCAGACACCATGTGAGGACTTGGGTGGCACCATCTCACGTGACTGTTACAACAGGTCTGTGTGGCATCTTCTCTTGTTATCCCCCCTGTAAAAAGAAAAGACCAGAAGATCATGGAAGTCCAGGGGCGGGTCCAGGGTCCTACAGTAAGTGGCAGAGCCTGGTTTTGAACACAGATGTCCTCTCTCTAGAAGCCACGAGCTTATTTAGCCACCTACCTACTGTGCAGGCTAGCATGACTGACGTTCAGCTAAGTCAGACGGAGCTTGGTGTTCCTGGGTCCTTGGGCCTCACTGTTAGGCTCACCTCTTTCTTAGGCCAGAGAGGAAATGGGGAGCTAACATTTGTTGAAAGCCTACTGCGGACCAAGGAATGAGCAATGTACTTATCTGCTGTGTTGGTCAGAACCCTTTCCTGTTGCACTTGACAAAAAAAAAAAAAAAAAAATTTCAGACTGCCTTCAGTGCAATAAAAAAGTTTGTTGATTCATAGAATTAAGAAATGGAAGCACTCCAGGCCTGGATGGATTCAGGGGATGGAAGCGGGACATCCGGGCTCAGCTTGTTTCATCTGTTTCTCTCTCTCAGGCTCTGGAATCTGTGCATTCCCTCTTGGGCAGACCTCTCTCCACATGGTGACCTCTGGCCCATGTTAGACTTCCACCTCATCACCCCAGTGGAAAGAGAATTTCTCTTCTCTAACATTCCAGGAAAGTCCCAAGATGGTGTCTCTTAGGACGAACTTAGGCCATCTGTGCGCCAGTGTCCTCTGTACCTAGAAAGAAGGACTACCCTTGTCAGGCCTGGGTCTGACGCTTAACTCTGGAGCCTAGAAGTGGAGTCCATGTCACTGAAACCACACGGGCTGAAGCTGGACAAGGAGGGGTTTCCCAAAGGACCATCAAGGCCCAGATTCCAGACAGGTAGAAGCGACCAGTGTCATCATAGCAACCTTACGTATCACAGAGTTAAGTGTTGTCTGGTCCTGCCTCATCTCTATGCCCCTTGATGTGTTTGTGCCCATCGCTCACCCTTACAGTGGGGACAGCGTGAGGATTAAGCCCAAGTCCTTGGATGGTACCAACAGTTAACATGCTCAGCTGCTAACCGAAAGGTTGATGGTTCAGGTCCACCCAGAGGCACCTTGGAAGAAAGTCCCAGCAATCTACTTCCAAAAAACGAGCCATTGAAAACCCTTTGGAACACAATTCTTGTCTGACACACGTGGGGTCTCCAGGAGTCAGAACTGACTCAGCAGTAACTGGTTTTTATGGGAAATGCTTGTCACAGCCCCTGGCAGGTAGTAAAGATACAGATATTATTTGGAGTGTTTACACTATATCTGACTTTAGAGAAAAAATATAAATTTAGTTTTGGGTCCCAGTGTGCCTAAAAAAATGTTGCTGTTGTTTTTTAATAAAGAAAATCAAATATACAGATCTAAATGAATGCTGTCCCCTTAAATGTAATCAAATTGGGTAGCTGTACACAATTTCCAATAATGTGCCCATTGTTCAAAATGTGCTTGAAAATATCTTTGGGAATTGTCTTTTAGAATTCATTCTTTTGAATATCACTTGTGCAGAGTATTCATGCTAGAAATATTTAAAAGTCATCTGTTTAGAGCTAAATTTAGTATTTAAAAAAAGTTGCCTCGGAGGTGGTTCTAACTCATAGCTACCCCACATGTGTAGGAATTGAACTGTGCTCCACAAGGTTTTCAATGGCTGATCTTTTGGAAAGAGATTGCCAGATCTTTCTTCTAAGGCACCTTTGGGTGGACTCCAATCACCAGCCTTTCAGCTAGCAGCCAAGTGCTTAACCCTTTGTACCATGAAGGGACTCTGAATTTAGTATGTTGTTGTTAGGTGCTGTCGAGTAGGTCCCGACTCATCGTGACCAAGGGTACAACAGAATGAAACACTGCCCAGTCCTGCACCATCCTCAAAATTGTTGTTAAGCTTGAGCCCATTGTTGCAGCCACTGTGTCAGTCCATCTTGTTGAGGGTCTTGCTTTTCTTCACTGACCCTCTACTTTGCCGAGCATGATGTCCTTCTCCAGGGACTGATCCCTCCTGACAACATGTCCAACATACATGAGACGGAGTTTCGCCATCCTCACTTCTAAGGAGCATCCTGGTTGAACTTCTTCCCAAACAGGTGGTTCTGCTCAGCGGGTTTACCTACACTTGTACTAAATGTCTTTTGCTGAAGCAACAGTATAAACGTAGGCAAACCAACTGAGCAGAACCACTGGCGGCCCAAAAAGGAAAGGAGTGACTGTCAAGTTGATACACTTGGTTTGACTGATGCTGCTCATGAGCCTAAAGGTCATTTCGGAGGAGGGCATCCTTATGTAACTAGGTTAAAGATAGGCCCTCCCTGCCCCTGTCGGGGAAATGACTTGGAAGCCCAGCGGTCAGCCTCATTAGTTTGAGTCAGCTGTATTAATCAGAGTAAACGTCACTAGCTGCTCAGTAGACACACCCCAACACCTAGTGGCTTGACACCACAAAGGTTTATTTCTCACCCATGACAGTGATGGGGTGGGCAGCTCTCCCCTACCTGCGGCTCCTCCTGGAACACGTGTCTTCCAAGTTGCCACAGCAAATGTGGAGAAATTGGGGCGGCACCCAGCCCTCTTCTTGGCCCGGAGGTGAGACCCTTCACTCCGTTAACTCACCATTGGCTGGAGATGGTCACACAGCTGCAACCTCAGTTCAACATAAGGTGGGAGAGTGCATGAGTATTTGGTGAGCACTGCCAGAAACCAGTGCCATCGAGTCGATTTGGACTCGTAGCAAACGTACAGGACAATGTAGAACTGCCCCATAGGGTTTCCAAGAAGCGCCTGGTGGATTCAAACTGGCGACCTTTTGGTTAGCAGCCGAGCTCTTAACCACTGCGCCACCAGGGCTCCTAGCACTGCTGCCAAACCAAAAAAACAAACCCATTACTGTCAAGTCAATTCCTACTCACAGTGACCCTAAAAAGACAGAATAGAACTGCCCCACAGGGTTTCCAAGGAGTGGCTGGCGGATTCAGACTGCTGACTTTTTCTTTAGCAGCCGAGCTCTTAGCCTCTGCGCCAACAGAGCTCCAGCACTACCACAAGTATCCTCAAGTAGCTAGGCCTGTTGGCATCACTGGGTCAAGAGTGTTTTTTCCGAAAGGGACAGCTTTGAGAGGCCAGTCATTCCTCAGTCTCATTACTTTAATTCTGGCCAAAACCAAAAACATGAGTAGAGACCTTATACCATTTTTGGCAACTGAAAGATGTGCTGAGCCCCATTGGGGAAGATTTCAGCAGTATGTCTACAGGATCAGCATGGATGGGTAAAGAGAAATTTTTTTTAAACTGTTGTTAGCTGAGATGTTACAGGTAAGAGTCCTCAGGTCTCCCTTGAATGCTGCTTGCAGACATCTGCCTTGGAGAGATGTGGAAATGAAGGCCTGTAACCAATGCAGAAGTTCCTGTGAAAAAATGCATGCCTAGTGGGTTAGGGCAAGAGGTAGGCTTCGGGGGCAGCCATTATAGTTAGCTGCTGTCACATTGGCCATGGATGCATGGCGACCCCATGAGTTACAGAGTAGAACTGCTCCAGAGGGTTTTCTTGGCTGTAATCTTTACAGAAGCGGATCGCCAGGCCTTTCTTCTATGGAGCCACTGGATGGGTTTGAACTGCCAGCCTTTCAGTTAGCAGCCCATCGCAAACCACTTGTGCCGTCCAGGCTCCTCCGTGGGGCGGCTAATACAGGTGAAAAGAACTAACAGCTACAGCTGGCCTCCTTGGCAAATGGCACCCTTTTGTGTGTCTTATCAGTGTTGCCATCCGTACCTACCATGCCATGGTTCACTGCCCTAGTACTTGCCGTTGAAGAAGGAGGGAGAAGAAATCAACTCAGTCGTTTGTGAAGTGCGCCATCTTGGCTTAAGTACTCAAGATGGTAACAAAACGCACCTTCTGGATCACTACTGCAGTCAGAAAGCACCCTCCGAGGGCTCTGGGTCCCCTGCCTTGTTAAGACAGGCTATTTATAAGGCACTAACGCGCTGACGTTCCTCAAGAGACGTGGAGCAGCACAGCTGCTTCAGCTCAGAAGAGAAAAATCTTTGGAAGATTTCTTTTTGATTTGCATAATCTGAGGTGGACGCTGAGAGAGGCATCAGTGTGCTAGGGCCTGCGACTTTTCATCGGCCGGTCCTTGGAATAGTTTTGCTCCTGTGAGCGAGAGTTAGTGTGAGTATTGCAAAGTTTTTTTGTTTTGTTTTTTTTTTTTCTGTAGCCTTGAGAAAAGTTGCTTTGAAAGTAGCTCTTCTCTCTGGGATGGGCAGTTTCCCCCCTGAAATGGCTTCTTATGTCATATTAAGTCAAGAATCTTTTGTTGAATAGTCACCATGGCCAGACACATGCTAAGCGGATTGCATCTCCACTTAATCAGCATACAACTCCTAGGGAGTAATTAGTAGTATTGTGTCCATTTTGCGGATCAGAAAAGCTAGGCTTAGAAAGATCATGTGACATTCCCAAGTCATAGAATTCATCTTTGATGGATCCTGGATTTGAATCCAGGCAGTTTGACTTCATAGTCCACTGTCTTAACCATAACACTATCTTGCCTAGATGAGGGTTAGTGTGTATAGAGTGGGTGCCTGGGTGTCTGCATGTATGGGTTTGTCAGAAAGACACTCCAAGGAAAGGAAGTATCTCAGCTGTGACACTACCTTCTTAAGACAATAACTAGTTGTAGTCGAGTCGACTCTGACTTGTGCTGACCCACGTTCAACAGAATGAGATGTTACCCAGTCCTGCATCATCCTCACAGTCCACAGCATGTTCAAATCCATTCTTGTGGCTACTGTGTCAGTCCATCTCACCAAGGGTCTCTCTTGCCCTCACTTGCCCTCTGCTTCACCAAACACAGTGTCCTTGTGTAACGATTGGTCCCTCCTGATGGCGTGTCCAAAGCAAGTGAGTCAGACAGTGTTCTGTTATAATCCATAAGGTTTTCATTGGCTAAGTTTTGGAAGTAATTGCCAGGCCTTTCTTGCTAGCATGGCTTAGTCTGGAAGCTCTGCTGAAACCTGTTCACCATGGGTGACCCTGTTAGTATCTGAAATACCGAGAGCATAGCTTCCACCATTATTGCCACATGCAAGCCACCACAGTAGGACAAACTGACAGGTCGTGGCCACCTTCCTAAGGGTGGTGGTAAACTGATTTGGAAGGCCAGATATAAACCAGTCTGTGGTTTGAATTTGCCAAAATAATGTGGAAGAAAACTTCAGGGGACCAGCTACATTTTCTGGTGTTCCGGAAGCCAGATAATGGCATACCCACTCAGTTATGACTCTATTACTTTGAGAAGATCTTGATGTTGAATGATATTTGGTCCATCTTAGCCCCAGCTTATCAGTGCTAGTTACCGCAATGACAAATTTAGCATATTATTGACCAAAATTCTAGCTTGGAAAACTTCCTGGAAGCGTGGAGCAGCAATACTTCTTAGAATCAGATGGGGCTGACCTAACTCTGCAGATCCTGGAACAGGAAAGTGGAACTCTCTGAGTGGGGGTTGTAACCTCTGACCCAAGTTTGTTGAAGTTTAGGGTTAGCAGGACTTCTCCAGCTGATCTTACACATCCACGTCCCTCTCCAGCGTGTGACCGTGCCACCTGTGAATTCTGTGGTGAATCAGTCAACACCAATTTGTCCACATAAGCAGATAGAAAAGGGTCTCCTCTCACAACTCGGAGTCCCGTCTTTAGACTTCCAGAAATTTTGCCACATGTGGGTGCCTCCTCATTAGGAGTGCCGTTCATGAAAACAAGTGAGTTTTGTTGACACTGCAGTTTTTTTCTTTCCTGGCCACTGAGTGAGAGACAGAGTGTAATAAATATGAAAGGATGAAAATGGCAAACGTGGGGGGGTTGTGTTGGCATAATAGAGGCTCAGGCAAACAGACAGATGGGAAGACAGGTGTGGGCAGCTGGTAACACCCTTTTGCTTGTGGAAGCAGTGACCCCATGCGCCCCTCTGGACAGCAGCTCCCCCGTATCCCACAGCAGCAGCAGCGACACACAGCGCTGCCAAAATCCTGAGCACACATGCTCCTTCCATCTGCTCTCACAGCCGACGAGCCCTGAGCACTTGCTGGAGGCTGCGTTCGCTCTAGGTGTTTGCCCCCTTCCTGCCCCACCAAAGTCACAGAGGACACAGGTGTAATGAGTCTCCCACGCAGGTAACTGTGAGGGGATGTTGCTGTCAGCAGCCATCAAGTCGATTTTTGACTCACAGCGACCCCGTGTGACAAAGTAGAACTGCCCCATAGGGTTTCCGAGGCTGTAATCCTCACAGAAGCAGATCACCAGGTCTGCTGCTGGTGGGTTCAAACCGTCAACCTTTCGGTTAGCAGCCCAGCGCATCTTAACCATTGCGCCACCAGGGCTCCTTTGTGAAGGGATCACAAAGGGGAATAACCACTAAGAATGACAGTAATGGCTGATAAGGACAGAGCACACAATTGTTTTATCCTCACGGCGGCCGTGTGCGTGGTAGGTGAGGTGTCCAGGACTATACCACCCAGTTCCCTAGACAGATTTCCAGAAGGAGGAGTGACTTTCCAGGGTCACACGGCTAGTAGGTTGTGGAGTTACTCAAACGTGGGTTTTTTGTTTTGTTGGGGGTTTTTTTGACTTAATACCCTTTGTGGCTGGCCGTTTCTTCATCCCTTTGTTCATTTAGTCAGTTATGTTTCTGAACATCTGGTGTGCGCAGGGCCCTGCGGATCAGAGAGGAGACAGGGTGCCGGTCGGAGCAACGAGCGGGTAAACAGAGGTCACCCCACACAGGTCCGGGAGCCTCCAGACTTGTTTTATTTAGCTGACATATTGTTTTAAAGAATTGGAATTATTTTTCAAATCAGGAAAATTTCACTTGAACCCAGCTTTCTGGGTCCTCATGGTAAATCAGACGGTCTGCCAACAGTGTTGTTACACTCCTTGCGGCGTGGTGGGCGGGGTGGAGCTCACCCTGTGCCCCCGGGTTCCGAGGGGCACCTGCTCTCCACTGCATCTGTCTCAGCCGCCCCGCTCTCACCTGCCGGGCCCCTGTGGGCGGAGAAACGTGTGCCCTGGGGAAACTCCCACCGCTGCTGGGTGGGGCGGGAAGGAGGCGTGGCTTCGGGGAAGGAGGCGGGGCGTCAGAGTTGTGAATTTCACCGAGCACGGGAAGCAGGGGTGCTCCAGGCAGAAGGACCTGGCAGGACACGCCTGGAGGCACCCCATCAGTGTTGCCAGCGGGGGAAAGCCGTGCTATCAAGTCGATTCCGACTCGGGGCGACCCCGTGTGTTTCAGAGTAGAACTGCATTCCGCAGGGAAAACCCCATCAAACCGCTCTTCCCCTATGCAAGCAAAATGCACTGTTATGAAATGGTAGGATCAGATTCTTTTCCAGGGCTTCTGCATGCGCAAAGGCGCTGGGTCAGTCCAAGTTGCTAAGGGTCCTTTTGTGCTGAGGGGCAGCGTAAGAATCGAAAGGTAGTTTTATGTAAAACTTTGCTCAAGTCTAGAAGAATTTGAGCTTCCGAGTTTTTGGTGGCTTTGTGTGACTTCCTTTCCTTTTTCAGCCAACAAACCGTTCACTGGACCTCGGGTGTTCAGGGCATCATTCTTTCTTTTAAAACTGCTAACTTCTTGTGCCACTCGTCCCTTTCTGGAACCTGTATCTGTAGTCGTATCTCAAAAAAAAAAAAAAATTTTTTTTTTTAACCGTTAGCAATCGTTTTTACAGTTCGACTCTTCAAACCTGAAAATGTGTCAAGCCGGTGGAGAGCTAAGTGTATTTCCTGGTGCCAAATATGGCTTGCCTGCGAGGGTTTGAGTTGATGTTGACACTGTGGCGCTAAACCGTCTTCTGAGACGCTAGAGAGGGTGGGGGTGGAGAGCCTTGAGGGCCCCGGCTGTTCCCGGAGGTGGGCGCCTTTTTTCCTTTCTCGGGGCAGCTGTGTGCAGGGAGACTGGGGTCACGTGCCTCTAATGCGGCCGTTCCTGGTGACTCTATGCTCAATAGCTGTTTCCCACAAGGCTATTTCCGAATTCACGAGAGCTGTCAGTTGTTATAGTAACCGACCCCCTGCTGAGGAATTGGCCCGAGATGCCAGTGCAAGCGCTTGGAACAGGCTAACACATCGTCCTTAGACAAAAGCGAGGAGCGCCTCAGTGCTAAAGGTTGCCATCTGAACACGCTCCGTGATGCCTAAAAGGCTGGACGGGTTTTGCCGGGGGAGCGGTGGGCGGATACGCTGTAAACACAAGCTTGCTCTTGCAAAAAGGGAAAGTCCTCACCCTTCGGCGTATTCCACCTGAAAAACCACCTTCCGTTGGCGTTGTCAGAGTTAAATGCCTACTCTCCAGGGTTGGTGTGCCTGCCCTCGCGGCTGGCTCAGATAGCCCCCTCGAGTGCTCAAGTTATTAGTTATTGATCTGATGACGTTTGCATCTCAGCAAAGTGTCGCCAGTTTACGGGTGGCAGTTTTACGCGCCTGTGATTGTGTGTGAGGAAAAACTGCAGAGATAGCCGGCTCCGCTCCAAAATTCCCCCAAAGAGTGAATTTGGCAGAATTCAGAGTAGGGCTAAGGGTTGAGAAGAAGTCTAAATATTTTAGGAAGCTGCAAATTTCAAGTTTTTATGAAAATTTGTAAAAACACTCCAACACACTCAGGATTTCTTCAGATTAATGCTTGCAGCCGCACTGAGCCTGTGTGTGATGTTCTGAGGACAGTGGTTGTAGTTCCAGAATGTTCTCGATAGAGGGAGACAGGAAATTCTGAATGACAGCCCTCCCTCATTTTTAATCACATTCCCAAGCTTTGGCATCCGCAAATTCTGGATCCTGTGCCAAGCACTTTCACCCAATATGGAGTCTAATAATTATCAAAAGAAATTAAAGCATATCTTGGGGGAAAAGAAAAGACGGAAGATCCAGACCTCACACTCAAAATAGAGGATGTTTGTTCCTAGAAGAGTAGAAAGCCACTTAGTGAGTCAGAGGTTAACAGACGTTCTTTGGCATCCTGTGCCAGAATTTAGAGTTCAGGTGGGATTCAGCGGAACTTCCAAAGGAAAGAGCGCCTCAGCTCTCGACAGGGTTTGGAGAGACTAGGAGGCATTTCAGTGTGGGAACTGACAGCCCAGGTAGTTTCAGGATTAAATATAATGAATTAAACAATTCAACACCTCCAAGTGTCCTGTTGTAACAAAACCTCATTTTTTCAATGCCATGGTGAAGTCTCAGATGTGGTGGTTATATTTATGTTTTAAAGGGTACTAAGTATAGGACTTAATGTGTAGCAATTTCTTTCCAACTGCCATTCCCCTTTCTCCAAGGCACCTCTCCTACATGTTTCACAGTCTATGTTGTGAATCAGAAATTGTCCAGAGGTGACATGAACGTATGGGAGAAGACAGAACCTGGGATTCGTGTGACAGCACCAAATTCAGAGAAAAATGTGGCACAGAGGAGGTCCAAATGGTATCCCGGAGATTCCTGCCAAGTTCTGTCTATGCCGGTGGTATTTGAAGCTATCCTGTTTGTCACAGAGGCATGGCAGAGGTGGAAGAGGAGGTGAACGAGAGCAAAGGTCGTCATCGTATTCGTGATGGCCTTACCTCCCACTGACACCAGGGCTGGGGCAGGTGTCTGATGCTTCCATGTGGCTTCAGGAGCCAAGTCCCATTTCTTACTCCTTCACTCCGCTTAAAGAAGCTTCTTGAATCCAACCACCTTTGAGTTTAAGCTTCCTCTTTTTAAATGTCCCAAGTGAGGCTGGTGCTGGGGTGTGTCTGGCTCAATGGAGGGGGAGGGTGTTGGTGGCCAATTGAAAATACTGTCTTCTACACCTGTTCTCTTTTGTTTCTTGTCCGTTTAGAAGGTGTAACAAAATAAAGTCCATGGGCTTTTCCAGACGTTTCCGTGAAGTGCCGCCTTCTGGGGAGAGAGCAGAGAAGGGGAGCAGGTGAGGGCGGTCCAGCTGAAGGCGGGTGTCTCGAGGGCTGGGACTGGCTTGCCGACTGTTTGTTCTGTTGCCACAGGAATTAAAGTCTTCTAGACAGCACGATGCTGAAACTCACCTGTTCAACCCCAGCTCCCAAAAATAAGACTTACAAAGACCAAGGCAGCTGGGGTTAGCGGGTAGCCATTAAAGTTTGTCCTCTTTGTGCTTGCATTGCTGTGTTTTTCAGTCTGGGGGTTTATGCGGTGGGGGATTTTTTGTTTGTTTACAGAGTGGCTCGGGCTGGGGGTGCTCTGTGTTTGTGAGTATATGTATGTTGCATCCATTTTCTTTCAAAAATTCCTGATATTTGCATGTTTTAGACCTTTTTTTTTTTTAAAGCCCAGATAATGTATGCATTTAGCTTTACAAGTAAAAAACATACTTTAGGATCCTAAACTTACAAGTTATGGATGAAGAGTAGGCAGGGAAGAGAGAAGTCAGCAAGCATCGTATGTAAAAGTGAAATTAAAAAAATAAAATAGAAGCACATGGGTTCTAGGTGCTAGAACACTTGGACGGCTTATTGTCCTGGAAAGACTATGATAAACGTTTAGAAATCACAATTGTGTGATCTTAGTCACCATGGATGTGCCTCTTGATAATATTCCTGTAAGGATTATCATAGGCAAATTCCCTTTCATGTTACTATGGTGAATGTTTTAATATTAAATTGCTAATGAGGCTAATTTCACTGCTCAGTATGATGTCATGACTGGTCACTTTTCTTTCAGTGAACCAGTTTACATAGTTGATGTTAGGATTTTCATGATTTGTCAACACTGGTTGATACTGAGATGAGACGTCAGGTATTCTGTCTTCTACAGTCAGGCACCTGAGATCTGAGAAGGTAGTGTGCAGGAGTTGGGACAGATTAATGAGCAAGTCCAGTATCGATCTTTGAAGCTGTACAGAGCAGTTTTGGCTTTCTGGGGAAAGGCAGTAGCTGCTGATGTAGGTAATGTAATTCTTTCTATGATCTCTCTTTACTTTTTGAAGTCTTCAATTTCTAATACATTTTTAACACTCCAGGGGTAAAAGCTGAAATAGAAACCCCTTTGTATAACTTTGTATTCAAATCTTTAGAGAGGGAACTCTCGGACATCACTTAAATGCCTAATTTTTATCCCAAGTCCATTATAAATAGAACGTGATTTTGACTGTAATGCCTTACAGAGCCACCATTTCATGGATGGCAAAAAGATAAGTGCACGTCCATTTTCTAAGTCCTCCCCAGAAACGATGCTGCAGCCTTACCGGGACACAGGGGCACCGTTATTAACTAATTCATGTCAAAACCCATTGCTGTCAAGTTGGTTCCAACTTGTAGTGACCCTAGAGGACAGAGTACAACTGCCCCATAGGGTTTCCAAGGCTGTAAATCTTTAGGGAAGCAGACTGCCCCAGCTTTCTCCCATGGACTGGCTGGTGAGATCAAACCGCTGACCTTTTGGTTCGCAGCCGAGCACTTAACCACTGTGCTACCAGGGCAGCCCCTTTCTCTAGTTCCTGTACTTGGCCCCATATGTGGAATGGATTGACTACAGATGTATTTCAGATCATCACAGAGAGCCCTAGAGACTGTCTTTTGTTACAGGGCAGCCGGTCACCTCTGGTATCTTCTCTACCTCTGAAAGACACAATTTCCTGGGAAGCACCGTCTGTTTCATCCAGACCCAGGTGTTGGGAACTGTCTTGGGAAACTGCAGGGATTTACAGAATCCACCTGACTGTGAATCGGATAAGTTAATTTTTTATAGTGCAGCAGCTGCAAAGACTTTGACCAGAGCCATGGGCTCCTGGCAGCTCTACCACTTTCTGGCTCTGTGACCTTGAGCAAGTTACTGAAGCCCCTGTGCCTCATTTGCCTCATCTAAAAAATGGGTCTAATGACAGTGCCTGTTCGTGGGGTTATTACGAAGAGTAAATGCGGTACTATATGTAAAATGTGTCATGTATGGAATTTATTACCCCATTGAGAAGATGAGGAAACTGAAGCTCTGAGAAGTTAGGTTATCTGTCTGGACCACTCTGCTTGGTCAAGCTGGGTCTCCAACGCGGTGGGCTGAGTCCTGAGCGATGCCCTTCTACACGGCTCGGTGTGTGGTGCTAACTACTCTGTGATGAAGAAATGGGTCAGATACGGAGCCTGTTCTTGTGGGGTTCTGCCATTTCCTATGCTGGTTACCCCTTGTCGTACTCTATACCCTGCTGAGCCTAGACTTCCTCATCCCGCCTGAGGGTACTGTGTACTTAAGACCACCCGCCACCACCCCCCACGGCCCCTCTATCCCCAGGTGTTTTCACTTCTGTCTCCTGACCCAGTTCCATCCTTCTGCTGCTGTATACAAGGCTTCTGCTGCACACCCCTGGCAAGCTGCCACAGAGGCAGGAGTGCGTGGGGCACACTTCCATCAGCCTGCTGTCTCTTACCTTTTCCTCTTTCTGTCCACTCTCACTTCCTCTCCTGCCCTGCATCTCCATCCAGAATGTAGCCAGGAATCAGGAGGAAAGCCCCAAAAGATGCCTATATAGCAGCCCTCCAACCAGTAACCAGTTGCTATCAAGTCGATTCTGACTCATGGCAACTTCATGTGCATCAGAGTAGGACTGTGCTCCATAGGGTTTTCAATGGCTGGTTTTTTGGATGTTGATCACCAGGCCTTTCTTCCGAGGCACCTCTGGGTGGACTCAAACCTCCAACCTTTCGGTTAGCGACCAAGAGCATTAACCATTTGCACCGCCCAGGGACTCCGGCACCCTCCAGGCAGTTAAGGACAGCCATTACAGAGTTCATGCACAGGAGCCGAAGGCAGCATCCTTCTGTCCTTCCCAGATTCTATCGGTGCTTGCCTTAAACAGCCTCCCCACAGCAGAAAGGGAGGGACTGTGCACTCTGAGGAGCGAGGGGGAGAGAACTGCTAAAAGCAGAAAAATAGCTGGAAGAACTGACAGCTGATGGCCCCCAGAAAGGAGAAGGAAAACAGTAAAAATCATACCCAAGTATTTATGTTTTTAAAAAGTTGTTGATTTAAATTTTGAATAGGTAATACTTCACATAGTTAAAAATCAAAAAGTTTAAAATGATAAAAAACCCCAGTCGCTATCCCATCTCCCACTTGCAAATAGGTAACTGTATTACTAGTTTGTCGTCTGTTCTCCCACAGACTGTTATGTGTATATAAACAAACATGATTACATACCCTCTTATTCCTGCTTACACAGTATTATACTATACACACTGTCAAGTATCTTAGTTTTTTTTTTTTTCACTTAAACCAAAATTTGTCTCCAATGGCATGTAGTTTCACCATTTTATTTACTTCTTATTGTGATAAAATATAACAAGGAGCCCTGGTGGTGCAGTGGTTAAGCATTCGGCAGCTAACCAAAAGGTCGGCAGTTCGAATCCACCAGCCACTCCTTGGAAACCCTATGGGGCGGTTCTACAAAGCTCTTGCCATTTCAGCCATTTTTACGTGTACAATTCGGTGACATTAATTATATTCAGCAGGTTGTGTGACCATCACCACTATCTATTTCCAGATTTTTTCATTGCCTAAATACAGAAACTCAGTGCCCCTTAAGCACTACCTCTGCCACCTGCCCCTAGTAACCACCCATGTGCCTGTTCTAGACATTTCATACAAACCGGATGGTACAGTATTTGTCCTTCAGCATCTGATTGACTTCACTCAGCATAACGTTTTCAAGGTTCATCCATGTCATAGGAGGTATCCGGACTTCATTTCTCTTTATGGCTGAGCAACATTGTCCTGATTTTTTGCAGAAGTGTAGTATCCATTGTAGATGTATCATAATTTATTTAAGCCACCCCGTGTGTCATGCTGATGTTGTTCCAAGTCTTTTGTTATCACAAGCAATGTCACAATGAGTAACTTTGTTCACGTGTCATCTTTCCAGTATGTAAGTGTATCTGTGGGATATACTCAGAGGACAGGCTGCATCCAAGGGTACACGCGTTTGTAGTTTGGATGGATGGTGCCAGATTGGGCTCCCAAGATGTGGTTTTCTCAGCCAAGGGTGCGGGTGTCTCGCCCCACAGCCCACCTAGCTTGGTGTGCTGTTGAAGTTTGGGATGTTTGGTTACCTGGTAGGTGAAAAGCCTGGCACCTCAGTGTAGTCTGAGTGTATTTTTCTTTTCTTATGAGTGAGGTTGAGCATCTTTCATGTGTTTGAGCCACTGCACTTCCGTGCCTGTGAACTGTTGACATCTCTTGCCCATTTTTCCTTTGAGCTGTTGGTCCTTTTCTAATCAATGTGCAGAGGAAGGATATCCCTTGTCAGCACTACAGGTTGCAAATACATCTTCCTTATTTGTAATTTGCCTTTCGACTATGTTCATGATGCTTCTTTGACTTCTTTTTTTTTTTTAAATTGTGGTAAAACGTACTCACCGGAACATTTGCCAGTACAACAACTTTCCCATTTTTCTTGGACTTTTAGACAGATTGATCCATCTTTTCTTTTGTGGTTTCTGGATTTTAAGTCATAGTTAGAAAGTCTTTCTCCACTCCGAGGTCATACTTCTTTTTCTTTAGTACTTTTATCGTTTCAAGTTTCAAGATTTAAATTCTTAAACCATTTGGAATTTAACCTGTTTGATAGCGTCATGTCTGAATCAACTCCCCCCCCCCCCCCCCCCATCATATGATCCCAAGTGTTTAAAAAGCACTACAATCTGGGGCTTTTTAGTGAAGAGACGTGATACCTCACTGCCAGACGCCATCGAGCCAGCTCCACCTCATGGTGACCCTATGTGTGTCAGAGAGGAACTGCGCTCCATAGGGTTTTCAGTGACATCTTTCAGAAGCAGATCACCAGAACTTTCTTCCGAGGCGCCTCTGGGTGGGTTTGAACCACCAGCCCTTTGGTTAGTAGTCAAGTGCGTGACCACCTGCACCACCCAGGGACTCCTGTCCTCAGCACATCTGTAGGATGTTGCTCTTCTTGGCAAGTGCAGCCAATCCGTGTGTTGGTGGAGTAAGTGATTGCCAGAAGGCTTTCACTGGACCATTTTAGAGCACAGATACTAGATAATATGTGCGGTAAATAAAGCATGAATTTTTATTTCCTACCTCCTCCCCAAAACGAATCGAGTCACGTCACCGTTAGCCTTCCCAAGTCTGTGGGGGACTCTGTCAGTGCCTGAAAACAGTGGTAAAGTGTGGTGGGGCTCCTTCAAACCTCAGTCCGGATGCTTGGAACATTCCAGGCCAGAATATGAAGGGTGGGGTGCTAACTCAAAGCCCCCGACTTCACGCCTTTTCTGGGTAGCAGCTGAGAGTACTGAGAAGTCACGTCCAGGGCCCTTGAAGCCAGCTGTAATATAAACCTCAGCCATGTTGAGGTTCTTGGTCTTGTCAAACATGTGGTTTATGAAGTGGCCTTAGCCCCCTTATCTCCTAGAAAGTATTTCCGATACTTCAGTTGTTCTCGGGTGTCTGCAAGGACTTCCTGGCAAGCTTAACATTCAGCAAAAAAGTTCATTGTCTTTAGACCACTTTTATGTATATAATTTCTTAATGTTCTCCCACCTTCCAAAAGATGTCAAGTGGAGCCGATTTGTTTCATCCAGTAAAATCCCCAGTGGGGGAGTCAGATTTCTGTCACTTATATAGCTCTAACAAGAGTGGAATGGGTTCTCTCCTACCCATGTGGAAGCCAAAATATTTGGAAACATTTTCTCCTTGTTTAAGTTTAATATCCACATCCTCTCTCTCACCCCATCCATCTTCAGCATGATTTTGTTCTTTTTTCTCCTCCCTTCCTCTCCTTTTCACATCTGACAAGCCCAGCTTCTCCAAGGGATGCCAGCCATATGTCCCCAGATTTCCAGGACGGCCCTGATGTAAAACACGCCATTTGATTATCCCCAAAAGCACATTCATATGTGTCAGATCACATGGCCCCTTGTATGGTTTTGGGAAATATGCCCGCCAGAAGCGCATTTCTGAATTTCTCCTTCTAGAAGATCCCTTCCTGAAAATATTCTGCAAATGCAAACTTGAGTTTTATAAGCTGAAACATTTAATACGCAGGAAAGGCAACTTACCAATGAGAAATCTCATCTCGGAACTTAAATTGGGCTCTTGTTCAAGTAAGGCCTTCGAGTTATTTCAAACAAAGCAACTTCTCATTGAGGAACATGTCCAACAACGCCCAAGGCCTTTTCCTTCCATTGTCTGTCACTAGAGTTTCTGGAAACACATTTCCCTAATAAGTCAATCTTTGTCTTTTTTAACATAGCATTCAGTCTTCCTCAAAGGCATGTGGCTATTTCCACCTTCCTAGTTATAAGTGGCTCTTATTCATACAGGGCTTACCACAACAGATCTATTTACAAAAGTAAGTATTAATGTGATTTCTGTACTCGACAGCATGAGAAGAAATGGGTTTATTAGCAGGCATGCCACTGTAAATATTAATGAGAGCAGTATATAAATCGGTGAAGATTGGGTAGTTAATATTCAGCAGCAGCTCGGCCAACTGCCCACTCTAGTCTGCAATTAGAATTTTGCGCTGCACACTGCTGACAAACTCCTTGTCAGCCGATGTGATTATAAAGCCACTGAGCTGAATGTGAAGACAGCGACTTGGTTTCTAATCCCGATATATCAACATTTTGTAATTCCGGGTTTTCACAGGCGTCTGGAAACTTTGCCACGATCCTCCTCCTGGTCCTTTCCCTGGCAGCTATAGTGTGTTGAGGACAGCATTGTAGCAAGTAAGCCAAAGGATCCTGCATACGAGCAGTGTGACATCTCAGGCTTGTCAGAACGAGCACATGTTTTGACCCACATGTCTGTAGGCCTCGGAAATCCTCTCCCCTGAAGGGTGCACTGTGGAGGCCTAGCTTCAGAGAAGCCCTTTTGACATATAGGTCTGCCGAGTGGAATTCCAGACACTTTCAATGTTGGGTCTTTCTGGACTCAGGAGCAGCATTTTGCTTTTGGAAATTATTGTTTGCCTCATTGATTCCTGTCAGAAGGTCCAGGTGTTTGTCAGAGGGGCAGAAAGGGATACCGGTAAGAACACCGCTGGCATCTGTCAGAGGATATCTGAGCAGGAACCTGAAGAACAGGGGCCACAGAAAGAAAGGCTTTCTGTGGGTGTGTGGTCATCGTAGCTGTTCTGCTTTCAGAATACGTCCGGTTTTTGGAAGGAAGTGGCGCGGGGTTGGGGTAGGGCCTAGAGGTTCTCATTTATCTTGGTAGTTTGGATAGTAAGCCTGTATAACTTTTGAATAAATAACTATGAAGCCCTGTGAGAGCAGCTGAAGTGTGTGTGTTTCGTTAGTCGAGAGGGCCAATTAAACTCCCGTGGTCTGTCCGGGGCCGACAGTGTGGGTGTTTCGGTGGGAATACAGGGAATTAAAATTGACAGCTTACCGATACTGTCAGTGGTTACTGCATCCTAACTAGAAGATGCGCTCTGTTTTCTCAACAGTACCATTTTTGGTTTTTGAAAAAGTCTCTATCCTTGGAAGACCTCCCTTATTTGAATGAATGAACAGTTATTTTTAGAGATTTCAGCCCAATATCAGATCCTCACATCTGTAAGCCTCCCGTGTCCCTGGTACACACACATTCTTCCGCTGGGCCTCGGACACTCTGTGTATTCAGAGCACAGCTTGGGGGCTGCAGACCAACGGTGCATCTGCATAGACTTATCAGTTACCAGAAAGGGTGTCACACGTCACCCTCTTGACTTCCACACAAGCCTACCTTAGACATCTTTTTAGAATACATCTGCCCACGATGATTTTTCTAAGAAAGGATGAATGGATGGATGGAGGATAATACAGAGAGTGACACCATTTTGTTCCTGAGAACTTTCTGTGAGATGCTTATAGATCCGATCTGTTGGCTGCCCTTGGTTGGACATCAGAGGCATTTGGTGTGCACTTAGGGGCTGTGTCGTATGAAAAATGCCCTTCGTTACTGTGAGCGGATCCTTACACCGTGAGAGGCATGCAAGAAATGCCACCCAGCCGGGGACCAGCAGGCGCACGTCCTCCATCTCACTTTCACTCGGGATGTTTTCCCGAATGCCCGGGGCCCCACCCTGGGTCCGCTCCGCTGGAGTCACTGGGAGTGGGGCTCAGCCAGCAGGGTGCTTCTCAGAGCTCCAGCCACGGCCGCTGCCTAACCGCCGCCACTCGACTGAAACGTACTGCTGGGAGCGGCTCCTCAGGACCCCCCAGAACGAAGAGCTGGGCCTATATTGAAACTTAGGAATGTCAGGAAAATATATGCTACAAATGTGGAATAGGGGAAGCGGAAGACAGCCAGTCTGGGTGATGATGCGGCCAGTCAGGGTCATGGGAAAAATCATTATCAGGCCGTCTCTGCCTACAGGGAACATATAGCATGGGGTGGGGGTGGGGTGGAAAGCAAGGGGGAGGGAGGTAGAGACGTAAAAAGTACGTGGGGATCCTTCCCATTCTAATTCGTGGTTAAATGTAAATGTATTTTTTATTCCATGCATGGCCTACGTCGTAGTTCTCTTTCTTAGGCATTTGTACAAACAAATGTTCGTTGTGAAGAAAGTACAGTTTGGGAAATGGCTCTTTCTGATCTAGAATCTTGTCATTCAGGTTCAATTAGTGGAAAGAGACTTGGACCCAGATAGAAGGTTGAAATGGCATGCTCAGTGACACACTTGAGCATTGTCAGAAATGCTGTCTCCGTTCCCCTGAGCTCAAAATTAGAGACAGTAGTGCCTCCTTGAATATATCACAGTTGTGAAGTTTAGAGGTATTGAAACTTGTGTGTTTTGTTGTTGTTGTTGTTTTTTTCTTTTCCTTCAAAACCCCTGCCTTTACTTGTATATCCCCAGCACCACTGAAGGTCAAGGAACAAGATCTATCGTAAGACTTGTCTGAAATGAGCCAGTTAAAATGTAATGTCGTGCGCTATCTACTCTGAGCCAGCTGCTTAAGTGTTAAGGCTGCAGAGTAGAATGTGTACCTGCAGTGGGGTCATCCCAGGGCTGTTAGTGGTAGTGAAGAGTTGACAACAGCCTTGATCAGTGCCTGGCTGGTGGTTTTCTTTCCAGTTGCCATTGAGTCGATTCTGACTCATGGTGACCCCACATGTGTCAGAGTGGGACTGTGCTCTATCAAGTTTTCAGTGGCTGATTTTTTAGAAGTAGATCCCTAGGTCTTTCCTCTGAGGTGCTTCTGGGTGGGCTCGAACCTCCAACCTTTCGGTTAGCAGCCAAGCATGTTAACTGTTTGCACCATCTAGGGACTCCTGGCCCTCGGTAGACCGCCAGTAGTTACTGAAGGAGTGAAGTAAATTAAATATCCAGCAGTGTAGTGCATCCGTGTCACAGAGAATTAAGCCAGCATTAATAAGGGTATGAGTCCATATTTGTGCTGTTATAATATGACCTCATGTATTTAAAACAAAAAAGAAAACCACCTGCCTGACTGTATTTGGGTGAGCTACAATCGCCTCCTGATCTCGTGTTCATTCTTGCCGCTCTGTAGTCTGTTCACCACATAGCGGCCAAAGTGAGCTTTTTACAAACAAGAGTCAGACGGTGCCGCTCCCCTGCTGAAAGTCCCCCACTGCCTGAGACGCCAGTGGAGCTCCCCGTGGCCTGCAGACCAGGGGTGATGGCCCCCTGGCCACCCCTCCCACTGCCTGCTCTGGCTCTGGGCTCCTCTCCGTTCCTACCCCAGGCCAAGCTCACTGTGCCTGGAGGCCCTTTATCTAGGTCCCATCTGCCCAGAATGGCCTTTGCCTAGAACTTCATGTGGCTAGTCTGCCTGGATAGGAACTCAGCTCAGATACCTTCCGCTGAGTGAAGTCCCCTCCGTCACCCCCCAGGTTTTATCACATCCTGCTGTTGTATTTTCTTCATAGCTCATGACCACTGGAAACTATTTACTTGTTTGTGTTGATTTTCCCCACGGAAATGTAAGCACCCTGAGGGCAGCAGCCTTGTCAGTCTTGTTTATCCCTCTGCAGACGATCAAAGAAGAGTCAGTAAATAAATGAGAAAAAGCCCAGAAGGATGCACCCCAAGATGTTAATGGTGATTATCACCAGGACAATTTGAGGTGTTCTTCTTTTTGTTCATTTCGCTCCTTTGCTAACTTTTCTGCAGAGATCACGCATTACTTTCTAAAACAACAACAAAAACTGGTTGCCGTCGAGTCAGCTCCAGCTCGTGGTGACCCCGTGCGTGTCAGGGTAGAACTGTGCTCCAGGGGGTTTTCAGTGGCTGATTTTTTGGAAGTAGCTCGCCAGGCCTCTCTTCCAAGGAGCATCTGGGCAGATTCAGACCTCCAACCTTCGGGTTAGCAGCTGAGCGCTAACCACGCAGGGACCCATTACTTGTGCAGTTCTTTGTAAATTGCTCAAATACTTAGCTGGGTTCAAAGAAGTGCTTTAGGGGATTGTAGACAATTGCAGAGAATGTGTTATCTGCATACTCAGTGCACCAGCGCAGCACCTGCTGTGCAGTGGGAGCTGAATAAATGTCTGCTGCATCTTTATGCTAATGGGAGACATCCCCTCCAAAGCTCTGTGGTTAGCTGCCCACCAGGTCTTTGGGGAGGAAGCATGTGGCACACATCAGGATGCAGATGTGCCCAGTGCTTTGTCGTCCAGGTTCTGGCCCTCATCCCTGGGGCTGCTGCCCAGCAATCACAGAGTTATTTGGCTCCAGGGAAAATCCATTACAAACAGCAGCACACAGGGCACTAGGGTGTGATTTCTTTCAGTACACACTGCTGTTTTCCAAGATAATGTGGAGCCTTTAGCTCTAACTGAGAGATGGTGTAAACTGTCGGCCTGGCCTGTCTTCTTCCAGAAAAAACCCACAGGAGAGTGTATCCTTTCCAAGTCACCCAACTTTAACAGTAATGTGGCCGGTAGTAATTCTTTTTACTAATAGTTTATATTCTCGACATTTAATAGACACAGCAGTTATGGCCCCAAAATAGAAGAGTTGTTTTCTTGGTTTGTTAAAGGCTGACCTGAGAAATCAGCTGTGTTCGTTCATTTCAGTGACATAGAGCACTTCTTTGGGGTGCTGGATTCTTGAGTGGTCTGATACATCCACAAAAGCAGCTTCTCCTCAGCTATGTGACTGCGTGGTTGAAGTGCCAGCTCCTTTGTGAAGTCCCTGTGTTTTAACTTCAATGTTACGTTCCAGAAATCTGTGCAGATTTGGGGGTGGGGGAAGAAATCCAAAAGTAAAAACCTTGGTAAATAATTTAGAAACAGAAAGAAGCCATTACCTCAGATATCCAGATCGTCTGTGTTCACTTGGATTTCCATCGTTATACATTCAGGCAAAGGTTCAGTTAGCACCAGAGCCCTGAAATATAATGTCCATCTCCTACCCAGGTAGCTTTAGTCTGACTGATATTTTCTAAGTGAATAGCTAAACAAAGAGGGAGGAAAACATGTCTTATTATTATTAGAAATGCTAGGCAGTTTATAGGAAAATATTTTTTCTTCACTGCTCTTCAAGAGCGGTCGTGTGAGAAATGCACCAAGAGTTGGAGCAGTTTATGTTCAGAACCCCCAGTGGTAGGGAGCGGCAGTCCCGACTGATTCTGGAGCAGTGCCCAAGTACACGGGTGGGTAGATTATAGAGCAGCGCCCAGGTGCACGGGCGGTTAGATTCTAGAGCCGTGGCCAAGTACATGGTTAGATTCTAGAGCCGCACCCAGATACACAGCTGGTTAGATTCTAGAGCAGTGCCCAGGTACGCAGTTGGTTAGATTCTAGAGCAGTGCCCAGGTACACAGTTGGTTAGAGCTACGTTCTACCTGAAGATAGGCACTGCTTAAAGAAACCCGCTGTGTTCTGTGACGTGGGCTCGTTTCTGGTTGCGTCTGGTTGTAAGAGCTCTGTGTAAAGCTGAGATGGGGTAACCTGTATGGCTCTGAGGTCTCCTCTCCCAACAGAGATCTTCTTTGGTTTACAGAGTTGCCTCATTTCTCTGACTCCCCGCCCCCAGCCCGCTTTCGGCTTCATAGAAACGTGGTATGCCCAACACAGCCATCCCAGGATACTCTGAGTAAAAGGTGACTTGGGTCGTTGAACAGTGCCCACTGAAAAAGCGACTCTGTAGTGTGTGCAGGTAAATGCTGCCTGGTGTGAGAGCCAGGGAGAGAGTGGGATGGATCCAGTGACACCAAGCGCCAGACGGATGCCGCCTGCTTGGCTAAAAGACCCAGCAGTAGGGCCAGCTATTGTGAAGCCCCTCCGCCAGATGAACAGAGACCCTTCTCTGGTCACAATAGCCATTCACGCAGAGCAGCCTCATTAAATATTCAGCCTGTGCTTCCGGCAGCTCATTAGGGCCGCGGTGAGCAGTGACGGGAATGCTGGAAAGCCGAGGGCAAGACAGCATCAGCAGGCAGGGGCTGAGTGAGGTGCCGATGGCTTTGCTGTTCACGGGCAGCCCTGTGATGACCGGTGTTTGCTCCCTCTTTTGCCTGAAGTCCAGGTAAAAACCGAACCAAACAAAAACAAGCAGGTGACATTCGAGGCTTCAGGTCCTGTCGCAGAGGCCGTCTGCCGGGGCCTCTGATTTGGAGAGCTTGCCCCTGGAGGCCCTCCGACCCCTTTAAAGAACCGACTGCGGCTTCTGGGACCTTTGCTAAGCGCCTAACAATGTGGTGACAGGGTACTTGGGCAGTTGGACGACTGCATTCGGGGGGTTTGAGGTGTGGTTTTGAACTTGGTGTGGGGGGTTAGAATAGCACATTCTTCTTCTGTAACTTGTAAAATTGACGGGTATCGTGGGGTAATCCTAGCAGTGAGTTTACCCATCTCTGCCAAGTTTCCATGTGTTTGAGCAGTTCGTTAGGAAGCCTTTTCCTCTTAACTATCAGGCTGGATACAGGACGATAAAAAATAGATATTCTGTAGCTCTTTGGGGTTCTTGCAGTAGGCTAAATGTTGTCCTTGGAATCTGTTACTTCTCCATGGGTTTGCACTCATTGCTGTGTGATGTTTAAAGTGGGAAAATCTGGGAAAGAAGGGTTGCAAATAATGAACTCAAAGTGGATTTCTCTGGACTCACTGTTGCATCTTTTTCTCTTTCCTCCACAGAAAATGTTTTCAGACAGCTCATTTCTATGTGGAAGATAGCAATTCACCTCGGGTGGTCCCCAATGAAAGTATTCCTATTATTCCTATTCCGGGTGAGTAAGACACTACTCTTTTTTCCAGTGGGCTAATTGTTTTCCTCTTTCTTCTGGGTTATGTGTGACAGCTGTGATAAAATATTGCTTTTATAGCCTTTTCCGTTCGCCCAGTCTGAGAGATTCTAAACTGAGGGTAATTTAATGAAATCTCTGCTCCTTTACAGATTTGGAAAGTAATGCAGTCTTCTTTAAGAGGAACAAACAACTCAGTTAATGTAGTATGGATTCACGTGCAGAGAAGGGAAGTAGCACAGGAGAAAACAAAACCATTAAAACATTCACATGTTTACAGTCCACTGGGACTCCATTTCATTTTGACAGTTTGTGCTTGCTTCTGATGCTACTGTTTGTTTTTTTTGTTTTGTTTTTTTTGAAGGAGTGTTCTAGGATTTCTTACTCTGAAGATAATTTATCTTAGTTTCAAAGTTTTTGGTTCTTAACACGTTTGTGTTGAAGTCTTTGGATACATTGTGTGTCCGATGTGCGTATCATTTGTAAAACACTCAGTTAGATTAGGGGTTGTGAAGGGGGAAGTACACTGTGGTGAATCCTAATGAATGCAGTCAGCACTCAGGAGTCCAGCAGTGGTTTAGATGTGACAAGATGTAATAATATGAAGGTGAGCTCCACCTTTTTTTTTTAAAATTTGGTGTCTCTTCCCTTTTGCCAGAGACAGATTTGAACCTCTCTGTGCCTCTGGGTTTCATTATGTGCTTCTAAATACTCGTCTCTAGAGAACTTAGACATTCACCCTCCAGACGTGAACTATCCTTCCGTACACTGAGGCACTGCTTTCCTGTGGGCCACCCTCCACACCCACAGCTCTCCCTGTCCCACGTGCCTCCTCATTCTCCTTACTACCTCTCACCACCTCATAGATTGTGTAGGTGTTTATATCTATTGCTGATACCTTGTCTGTCTTCCCCCGGCCCACAGAATGAGAGCCCCATAAGGGCAGGGATGTGTCCTCAGTGCTGGGATAATACCCGGCACATAGTCGGTTCTCTATAACTATTTATTGAATAAGTGAATGAATGAATGAGAAGGGTCCGAAAACCTTCCTGAAAGTTCTTAAAGGGCCCTGGCTGTGAGGCTTCACGGTCCAGTCACTCTCTGGGTACCAAGAAGAAACACTTCTGTTGTTTGCTGACGTATAGCAGATCTTCACCATGTGTGGTTAGGGTTTGCAGACTTAGCCCTTTATGTGTCTGTTTCTATTAAGTCGTGAGATATTTCTGGTCAACTTCTCTCCCTGAAACTTGTCACACGGAAACAAGGGGGGTGACAGAACAATCTCTGATTAAGCTCCTGTTGGACCATTCCGTGGCTGCTAAATGATTCCCATACACACGGAAGCAGTTTTGTATATTCCGTAGATTCTTCTCCACCTGCCCTGGCCCACTAAGGGGTGGAAGAAAGTGCACTTTGGCCTCTGTGAGGAGAGGGCGCAGACGGGGACCATCGTTCTCCCCCTGGGGTGGAAGAAGTCACTTTGTTGAATCTACACTATTTGTAGGATTTGCCGTTTGCTGGATTTGCACAATAACGAGTGTATACTCATTTTCTTCTCTCATCACTTAGGATTTGTGTTGACCCCTGGAAAATGCTTGGGAGCCTCTCTTGTCTCTTATAACCATTAGCTCATCTGTTGACAAACACAGCTGCTAGGGAGCTGAGCAATTGAAATCTATTTTAAAAGGTTAAATGGAGATGGGCTGTTTTTCCCTCCCCCCCCCCCCCCATTACTGGATTAGGAATCAGGAAACCCAGACTCTTGCCCCACCTGTATGTACCAGTCATGAGAGTTTTAACCAATGTCTAGCCTCTCACAGCCTTAGCTTCCAAAACTTGTAAAATAAGCAGGAAGCTGCCTCCTGCCATGTCGGGCAGCCGTCTAGACGACAGGAGAGTGTAAAAGGACCTGGGAAGGCATACTGCAAGCCAGAATCGTAACCTGTTGAAATCTTCCTTTTTCCAAATCATGGTACTGTTAATCCCAGTGGTCATGTAATAGTTCTAACTTACACTGAAAATGAGGGCAAATGTATGTTAGAATTATTGGTAACATAACCACATTCTCCTGGGGTGGGCCACCTCCCAGGGCTCTTCTTTGACGTTGGCTTTAGAACTTCCAATTCCCTGGAATCTTCAGGAAACTCTATGAATTACACCTGCCTTGTCACACCCCTGAGTAGGTGTCTTAAACCAGAAATGCTTTTGGATGCTTCCCCCTCCACTTCACAGCTGCCCGTTTAATTACCAAGTATAAAAACTCACAACCCAAAAGGCGTTTCCTTAAATGTATGTTTTTCCCCCTTTTCAGTCAGTTTGTCTGAATTCTTACTCATTGATAGTGTAAGTACATGGAAAGGAAATGTCTTCACACTCTTTCTCCTCTGATTGTGAAATCCGTGGGGTTAGTTGTACCTGACTCCCTTTCCGCAGCTGCATCTTGACGAGTTGTCACACATTTGTAAAATGAGTGAGTTTCATGCTGTAAGGTAGTGTGATGTTCAAGGACTTGCTGAGTGAAATCGTGAGTGATCCTGTTGTTTCTCTGTTTTCTTGGGTTTTCATAGATAGTGGAACCTTCGCAGGGGTACTTCTGGACAAATACACTTATTTCACCCTTAAGTGGGAAAGAGTTACCCTAAGTGACTTTCCTTTACGAGTTTTAGCTGGATCACAATCTCTTGTTTTTCATAAATGAAAACCCACGGTCGCATTTACTAATTACAGGCAGTCGCCGGGTTCCTAACTGTGTCTTTGAGACAAAGTTGTAGGGAAGTCAGAACAGGGGCATACGGTTCTTATTTAGCGCAAGAGAAGGCGCGAAGCCTTTTCAGTGGTTTCAAAGCTGCATGTGCAGCAGTAAAGGTGATCATGCTGAAGAATTTGCTGTGAGTCGGGGCTGGTTCAGTCCTTTCAAAGTGAGGGCAGATTTACATAATATTAAAGGGCAGTATAAGTTGTCCTGTAAGTTCGTAACCCAGAGATTGCCAGTACTTAACATTTGTAAACCATTTTCTAATTTATGAAGCACTTAAACAATTCACTCTTTGTATTCTTAAGGTTTCTTCTGGCTAGAGCTGCACAAATGTATGTTACATAAGAAAATCCAACGTAAGGGAAACAGTTTTGTATAAATTAGTGAGTTATTTTCACTCTTTTAAAGATTTCACCACCACTTCCCTTTAATGGAGACCTCTGGGGGGCCGTTCTAAATGATTGACCTTAGGAATTATCTAATTGTTCTTATTTCTAAAAATAGTAGGATTTTATAAAGCTCAGATGGAATACTTATTCTGCCCACTGAATCTTTTATAGTTTATCCTTGTTCAAAACCTAGTAAGAGTGAGTAGCGTCTGGGGTCTTAAAAGCTTGCGAGCAGCCATGTAAGATACATCTACTGCTCCCAGCATGTTCGGAGCAAAGGAGAATGAAGAAAACCACAGACACAATGGAAATATTACTCCAAAGGACTAACGGACCACAAGTACCACAGCCTCCACCAGCTTGAGCCCAGAACAACTAGATGGTTGCCCAGCTACCATCACCCACTCTGACAAGGATCATAATAGAAGGAAGGTCTCGGAGAACAGTGTAGAACAAAATTCAAATTCACACACGCACAAAAAGGCGAGACTTACTGGTCTGACAGAGACTGGAAGAACTCCCCAGACCGTGGTCCCCGGACACCGTTTTAATTCAGAACTGAAGCCACTCCCGAAGTTCACCCATCAAGGCAAAAGTTAGACAAAAAAATAAAACAATACACGTGAGGAATGAACGTCTTAGATCAATCATGTATATGAGACCAAATGGGCAACACCTCCCAAAAGCACAGACGAGAAGGCAGGAAGGGACAGGAAACATGGACAGATGGAAACAGGGAACCCGGATGGAAAGGGGAAGAATGTTGACATGTCACGGGGATTGCAACCAATATCACAAAACAATTAGTGTATAAATTGTTGAATGAGAAACTAATTTGCTCTGTAACCTTTCAGCTAAAGCACACACACACACACACACACACACACAAAAAAAAAAAAAAAAAAACCCTAATAAGACCAAAACTGGTCTCCAGATTTATCAACTTATTTTATCATTTGAACTCCTCTTTTTCTACAATTGATTTAAAAAAAAAAAAAATGCAAAGTATTTCCAGACAACCACCAGTAAACGGAACCATGACAGTGTTTAAAAATGTGTGCCACAAGGTGACATTAAAAATTCAAGTACCAAAACTGTTGGAAAATAGAGCTGTTTGGGTCATCATTGTAGAATATGTAATATACTCTCGTTCTTAGAACTTAGTTTACACTGAACCTTAATTGTTTTAGAAAACATCATCATCTAACATTTAATGAGCATTTACCAACTAAATGCTTTATTTTCACTACATTCCTGTCAAGACGTCACCATTTTACTGATGAGAAACTGGTGCTTGGAGACACTGTTTCATTGCCCTAGGTCAGGGAGCTCAGGGATGGTGCTAGCACTGGACTCCTCTGTGTGGTCAGAGCTCAGACAACTAGAAATGGCTGGACCACCTCTTGGCATGCTACTCGGATAGTACTGATATCTCAAGACTTCAGGTCCCTCATCTGGATGTTGCTGCCTTAAATCGCGGCATTTTCAAATTCAGACGGACACGGTCTTTGGTCTTTTCTGGGTTGTTGTTCTTTGCCATCTCATCTTCTTTCATTCACACTGACCGTTTGCTTCTCCATTAAATACTCCTTCATCCTCCTGGAGGGAGTTTCGTAATTCTTCTGTTGACGTTTCCTCCATATATGAAAATCTCTCCTTTCACCTCTGCCCTGTGGTCATTTTTGTTCTCTTTCTTCCAAGAAAAGGGTCTCAACTTGCCCATCTTTCCCTTCCTTGTGCAAAAACACGTCTGTGTGATTGAAATGACTTAGGGGGCAATTCACAGACACAGTGAATGCTGAACAAATTTAGACACTAAATCAGGCAAACTTTTGGATGATTTTGCTGTGGTTAAAATTCGTAAACAGCCCTGGTCTTTAAATCCCAAAGCATAAGCGGAATCAGTTATGCTGACTTTAGAAAAGTCTTATAAAATAGGCATAAGATTAAGGAAAGCTTGGCTAAGCTTCTGATACTTACTTATCCCTTGGAGAGAGCAAGTAGAAGAATTTTTGATGAGTTTTGAGTTACCAATTTTACTAATTCCAACTAAAATTTAGGAGGGAGCATTATGGAAATTCAGTGAGTTCCAGTTTAATGTAGCAAAGACAGTCTTTAAGGAATAAAAAAAAGATTTCCTGGTCTCACACTAATGTAACATGTGGAGATGTTAGAGACCGTGAATATGGCGGCTAAGTGGGGAGTGGGTCAGTTAGCCACATAGGAAGAACTCATAATGTAAGAGCACCCGCCCACGGTAAATGTCTGGCGTGAAAGAAGTGCTTTTGAGGTTAGGTTGCAAGTCCTGTAGGAATGGCACCAGTTCTTTCATCAGGAAGATTCTGAATTACAGTGCCTGCTCCACGTAAGATGTATGGGAAAAGTGGGATTTTCTTTTTCTAGAGAAATTAAACTGTGACTTTTGAAGGAGAATGAAAAGGGCTTTGATTCTTAATATTTTTCACAAAGAGTTTTTCAAAAGCAAATGTCCCATAGCCATTGATTTCCCGTTGCTACTCTGAGGGGATGAGGAACGACTGAACGCAGTGGCCCAGCTGTCCACCTCTTCACACGCTGTCCGTCTTCTAAGATACTGACATGGTAACATACGTCTGTCCTCTAAGCTCCAAACTACTCCTAACACCCACAAGTGCTTTCGAAGACCTGGTGTTTCTGACCTGGGGGTTCTCTTCCAAAGTAATAGACTTGGCTACTTCTTCGGTTGCCGTCGTTAACAAGGCACTGCCTGTGTCATCTACAGATTGCATTCATGTATTACATTACTTATTCTTTTAGACTTTCCTGACATGTCACTTTTTAAAATTAGGAATTAGCTCATGAAATTAGCTATTTATAGAGCATATTGCAGGAGCTTTCCAAACGTGCATATTGTCAAACGCAAATGTCCTTATACAGGCCTTTTTCTAGAAATGAGAAATCTAACTTTCTAATAAGAGCAGCACAAAACAAAATGTTGCTGCTAACCAGTAGCTTAAAAATCCAGAAAGGATTCATGCCTTTCCAGCAGTGAAAATGCATCTTAATAATTTGAAGGTCACTGGCTTCAGCAGGGTGCCAGCATATAAAGCGGTTTTAAACGTGCAGTTTAAAACCCTTGGGATTAAACCAACGTTGTTGGCATATGTATACAGAGATTATCTCCAAAGGAGATTCATTGGTCTTTTGACTGTAATGAAGCCCTTTCTTTATTGACTTCATTGTGTCGTAAATGAAAAGAGATTTCGTTTTATGGCAGGAAATAAAATGTCCCCATCTCTGCAGCCCTCCTTGCATCTGAAGAGTCTGTGTGTTGTGTCCTAACTCAGGAACTCACATCTTGATAATGTACTTTTATTTCATATTTGCTTTTTCTTCCTCAGTTGACACAGAGGTATCGCCTGACTTGGTAGCAGCCCAGTCATGCACTGGGTACGGTCTGAGCAGGACTGACCGGAGCCCCCATACTAGGCTGAGGCCTTCTGGGTTCTCCTACCCATGGACGGATTTGGTTGGAATTTGGGATGGAGGTGAGGGAACTGCTAAGGGTTGAGTTAAACTTTCCAGGGACTAGTTGTGAGTAGGTGATTCAAGGGGCTCTGGAATCTCAGTGGAATCTGTGTATGTACCCCCACACTGCCAGAGTAAGCAAGCAGGGATCTTTTCCTAAACAGACTTCAAGCCAGTCAATCCCAGCAGCTGAGCATCTTGGCAGGAAGGTAAATACTGTAACACGTTATTGACCCGGCATCATTGCAGTAACCAGTCTAGCGGTGTGAACTTGTCCAGGTAACTGGAGCTTACGCTTCAAGCCAGAGCATAACATTTGAGCCCTTTGCACTGAAAATGCCTTTAAAGCATCTGTTAAATCTAAGATCTAGGGAGGTGATACAATATGGAAGAGGCTAGGCTTTGGGCTCAGATAGCCTAGCCCCGTCACTTGATCATGACTTTGGACACTGGGCAAGCTCCTTAATTAGCCTATCTTAGCCACAGGTTCCTGTCTACAAAATGGGGGTGATCACAGTCTCTAGATCGTAGGATTGTGCATGTAAAGTGATTAGCATCTAAGAATACATCTTAGTAAACCAAACCAACACCATTGTCGTCGAGTCGGTTCCAACTCATAGCGACCCTATAGGACAGAGTAGAACTGCCCCACAGGGTTTCCAAGGCTGTAGTCTTTACGGAAGCAGACTGCCACATCTTTCTTCTGTGGAGCAGCTGGTGGGTTCAAATCGCCGACCTTTTGTTTAGCAGCCAAGCGTTTGACTGCTGCACCACCAGGGGTCCTTCTCTTAGTAAATGCTTACTAAATTCCAAGCACTCTTAATAAGTACCTGTTATCTTGTTAAATTTTCATGACAGTCTATGAACTAGGTACTGTTATTCCTCCCATTTTACAGGTGAGGAATCACAGAGAGGGGGACGTCACGTCAGCAGTGAGTGTGACTCAGATGCCCAGGCTCTTAGCATTCCCACCACTGTGTCTGGGGACGTGACACACGGGAGGCGTGCTGTCCACAGTGCCTGATAAGAGTAACAGCTGCACACTTTCTGAATTACGGGCTAATGGGGCTGCCCACCCCTGAGCAGCCTATGCCGGGGCCCTCTGTGCAGCGTCTCCCTGTGGTCCACGTTCAAGGACAGCCCGGCGGCTGACTGTCCTTTCCTTCAGCTAACATCAAACCCAAAACTGCAGACAAGAAAGCAAACCTTTTCCCTTTTTGTTTTTTGTCAGTGACTCCAAAGTATTGGTGATTTCCCTCTGGTAGTTCTGAAGGTGCAAATTCAACAGAGACAGAACTGAAGACTTTGGAAATAGCTTTTCTTTATGTTCCAATGCATTGTTCTTTCTTCCCCGTGGTATTATCTTTGTTGTCGACATTACTTGGCTCTGTTTTCCCCTCGAATCTCTCAGCGTTGGAACTTTCTGCTCAGTAGAAGCCACTGCCATCAGTTCAGCGTCTTCTAATACTCTGCTTTTGGTGCCTCCAAGCCAGAGTCTGATATCAAGCTTCATCAAGAGTGGTCATGCTGTCATTAACTGGTTGAAATAAAAGGCCTCTTACTGACAGAGCATAATTTCAACCACAGAAGGCGGAAGTCTTGGAACTGAGCATACAGACTGTTCTGTAATTGCAATAAGCCCATGGTCAGCTTCTGATTCGCAGCTGAATATACACCCATTTTATAGCGGGGTGATTAGGTGATAGCAGTGGCGGCCCCACTCTGCCTCATTTCAACTATTGGTATCTGAAAATTCTAGAAGTGAAAATATTATCACAAAATTATAAATATTTCATCAGATCAACTGAGATACTCTCACTGCTTAAGTCTTTGCTCTTGCCTCGAGATCTGGAGCTTTGAGGATGAAGTCAGAAAGTTTGTCACAGTGCATGGGAGGATGGGCTTTGGTCTCCGTCCACCTGGGTTCCAATATCAGCTCTGTCACTTACAGGTTTCGACAGGCTCACTCAGTTTTCTTATGTGTAACATGAGGATAACAATGTCTCCAGCACCTAGTTCTTCTAAAGATCAACGAGGTAATGTATGAAATGCACTTAGCACAGTCCCTGCAACCAGTAAGGGCTTGATAAATGAGCTCATTGTACTGGCTGTGTTGTTAGACTGTCTTTGTGATACCTAACCATCTTCCATCTAACCTGTGTCATCTTCATTCAGGCAGTGAAAATATCATTACCTGGATTCCAGCCCATCTGTTTTTCTTCATGCTCCCACAACCACCACTTCAGTAAGGGCTGTCTTACCTAAGTCATCAAATCCATCCCTTCCGTGGTGCTTGGAGTCTTCATCATGGAATCCTCAGACACTGTCTTGATCTCGGTTTCTTATGTTCACCGCTTCTCCACCACATCTCCCTGATACCTGGCTGAGTCTTAGGTGCTCAGTACATGCTTCATCCAGTGGTGTCCCAGTCACTGTGACCCACACAGTAACTACTCTGAGTCAGAGCGCTCTGGGTCTCTGGCCACTTTCCTCTGCCACACCCCAGCCTTCAGCTTGCCTTTCTGTGCCTGCTTCTCAGCTGTGGCATGGGTATGATGATAGTGCTTATCTCATAGGGTTGTTGAGAGGACTAAATACATGTGAGTGTCCTGTACTGTGGTGGCTTGTATGTTGCTCTGATGCTGGAAGCTATGCCACAGGTATTTCAGATACCAGCAGGCTCACCCACGGTGGACAGGCTTCAGCAGAACTTCCAGACTAAGACTGGGAAAAGAGGCCTGGCAGTCTCCTTCTGAAAATTAGCCAATGAAAACCCCATGGATCACTATAGAATACTGTCCGATACAGTCTGGAATATGAGCCCTCTGTGTCGGAAGGCACTCAAAATACACAGTGGCTACAGCAGTAGACTCCAGCATACCAGTGATTGTGAAGATGGCGCAGGACCAGGCAGTGTTGCGTCCTGTTGTACATGGGGTCGCCATGAGTCAGAGCCGACGGCACCTAACAGCAACAACAGTGCATAAAAAGTATTTAGAAAGAGCCTCATCCACAATCTTTGATGTAACTCAGATGTTTAGGTGGAGATAATATCTTATGGATGGATGTCTTCTTACGACACACGGCCTTCCCAGAGAAAACGGAGCAGATCAGGACTATGCTGCTGTCCTGTCTGGCCTTCTGCTAGTTACAGTTAATTTTATAATTACTGATCTGGCTCATGTTGAGAGAAGAGGAAAACTATTAGGACTTCTAATTAGTCGTAGGCTTCTATTCGTCTTAATATGTAGGGCGGAAAGATTTATGACCCCTTGGCCACATCATCCTAACTGAAGGACAGACAGCGTCTTAACTGGGAAGCCAACGCTGGTTGGTGCAGATGCAGGTGTGTGCACGTGCACACAGGTGAGTGCGCACCTGCCTGTCTGAGAGTTGTACAACCTTACTGGTAGGGCCTGGGAACCCAGGGCCACGGGGTCAGACTTCCTTGGATAAAGAAGCCAATTGGAGAGAGTAGTGAATCATGTATTTCCGAGATTCTCATCCCGAGCTCTGCTGGATTTGTGCTGCATCTCGCTATAGGGAGTAGCAGGCAGGCCAGTCTCTGGGCGTGTTATGGCATCAGCTGCGATATCACAGTTGAGCACTTTGCAGGAAAAAATAGTCAACTGTAAACCTAAAAGCATTTCTTTTAATGATTTGAGGTGGCCTGTGACCTTTAAAATGCTGTGGATTTTACCTCACAGAGTAAAATAACTCTAAAGCTGATGTGTTGGGTTTTTTCCCCTTATTTAGAATTACACTCTGTGTTATTCTTCTCATGGCATCCTAAGTTTACTGGGAATCTAAAATTTCAAGTTATCATTAAGGAAGAAATCTTGCCCTCAGCCTGTTATATTCTCAGCTATGTCTCTCTGCTCTTGCAAATAGTGCCATGTCTTCCAGTTCTACATAAACAGGCGAGAACCACTGCAGCCTGTGTACTAGGGTCTTTGGGGGGCTTGTCTCTTGTCCAAACATGAGCTTATCCTTGGGTTTATCTCTGAGACTCTCCAATTTTGTGCATATTGACCCTTTTCTACAGTTGATTTGAGATCGTTTCATAACCGCTTGGTTGTAGAATTTGCTTCTAAACATTTTCGGTGAAGTGATCAAATAATTTTGGACATTTTCCTTGAACTGTGCGTTCTGCTAAATATTCGTGGGAAACGTTTTGGCACTGCTTGCTTTGTTAATGCTGGTTACATCATTATGGGCGCTATAGATTTCTTGGGTGCGTAGAATGATTGCATATTCATGAACATCCTCAATCCTGAAATATTTGTAAATAACTTGGAACTTTTTCATAAGGTTGCCTATTAAAATGATTAGGTCTTTAATTGTTCACGCAGAAAGAACCTGGCTTACAGAGCACCACCTATTTGGTGAAGCAACATTTCTATGCTAAGTGAGTCGGATTATGAACATACAAGTTGCCTTCCTTAAATGAAGTATAAGAGATGCGATTTTCCCCCTTAAGAAGGATTCAAGTTTGAAAATGTCAATAGATGCAAAAAGCCACGCTGGAGTTTTGCTCTCTCGGAAGAAAGTAGAGAAGGAATGACATAGTCAATGTTAACTGTCACCAGATGAAGAGAAATCAGATTGTCAGGCCTGGATCTATGAAATTCTTGCCAAAGTAGGACCTCATTTACACATACAGATCTTCATACCCTTTGCTAAGAAAAGCATCTGTGGCAGTTTAGATGTTTGTGCGTTTGCCAAAGATCTTTCACTCTGAATAAAGTAAATGTCATGTCTGTTGTTTATCTCAAATTCGGCAGAGTATTTTTAAAAGGAAATATTTGGGGGGGTGGGATTCGAGGGAGAAGGCAGGAAGGAGGTTGGGGAGCTCCACTAGGTTGGGTGTGGCAGCTCTGCAGCAATACTCAGGTCTCAGATTTGGATCTAGGTAGATAAAGCTTCAGACCTCCTTTGGGCTAAGAACTGTACGTGTCCATTTGAAATGAAAGGGACATGCTATGATCAGTTGGAACATGGAGTCTCCCTGAATCTATACCTAGTCTGTCAACACCAAAAAAATCCAGTTAATTCAGTCAAACTGATTATTTGGCATCATATAGACACAGCTGTCTTGAACTAAAATCTGAGCACTTAAAGATAGATGGCATCATACCCGAAGCCAGCTGGTACAATGGCCTCTCCCTAATTGTGTGTTAAAGATGGCTCAGACTGCAAAGATTGGAAACAGAACTTAATTGCTCCAAGTTCAAGCTGGACCCCACTGAATAGCAATTAAAAAAACAAAAACCCTAGGTTGTGATAAAATTTATTGGCAAAGAGGTACCTTTGGCAAGTTCAGATTTTTAATTGAGTATGATGTGGTAATTTAACTATGTAAATTGCCTTGAATATAGAAAATAAAGGGGATCCTCTGCCTACCTTTTCTGAAAAAGCATATGTAACCTGGCCTATAGGCATTCAAGTCATAATGAGCTTCTCATGTAAAATAGATCCTTTGGCTTTTCTTGAGGACCTCTGCTTCAGGTGATTCAACTGTATCAGTCTTTGCAAAAATCCAATATTTGTCTTAAATAATCCCTTATCCATGTCATCGGTTTCACGGCAGTTTCATCTGTGTGACTCTGAATATCATCTTATCCCCACAGATGACATGGAAGCCATTCCTGTCAAACAGTTTGTTAAACACATCGGGGAGCTCTACTCTAATAACCAGCATGGATTCTCCGAGGACTTTGAGGTATGTTTCAAAACTAGAAATTAACTTCCAGAATCCTAACTCTTCTTTTACAGGGATTTTTACAATCTTTGACCAAATGTATTCCAAGCATAAGAAAGCAATAACGGTAGAAAGTGGAGACGGTTGTTTTCTTTTTTCTTTACACCTATAATTTTAACAGGCATCTGTTCCCCATAAAAATGAGGGAAAAGGAGTTGGTTGCATTTGTCCTGAACGTGCACTTCTACAGGAGAACAGACTTCGTGGTCGAGAAGAGGCAAACGGGTGGGGATCTTTGTTCACATTCTTCCTTCATTTCAATTCTAACATCAAACAACGTTGTGATGCAGAGCAGTGGCCCCAATCCCACGTCATTTCTGGGATGCACAGGGCGGAGTGGAGACAGCGGATGTGAAGTCTGAGGACTTGGATGTTGGTCCCACCAACAGTGAACTTCGTAATCCTTTGGCCAATTGCTTCATCCCTCTGATCCCCAGTGTCCTCATTTGTAAAAAAAAGGTGCCAATGCCACCTGCATCCCAGAGTTGTTGGAAAAAGTAAATGATTAACATCTCTGGAAGTGCTGGGTTAACTGTTGAGCACCATGCAAAGGTTGACTGTTGTTGTCTTCATGATTAGCGATCCTTGGAGAGAAGACATGGGTTAACACAGCCTTACGATTGTAAGAGCTGGTGTGTAGGAAACAAGGTAGAGAGCGGCATGCACCCCCTGCCAGCTCTGGGTTCCGTGCCAGCTCAGCAGTGACAAGGTGTCAATGGGAGCTATTAAACAGAATGCCCTTTTCTTCACTGAGGCACCTCATGAAGGCACGTCTCTGGCAACCAGAGTGGTGCTGAGAAGGCCAGGTTTGCATGGCAGCTCGGCTGTCTTCTAGCTTTGTGGGTAAGTCAGCGTCTGTCTCCTTCCCACTGTCAAATGGAAGTGCTGATGACGCTAACCTGAGCACCTCTTTTCACAAAACTGATTATGGGAATCCAGCGAGGTGGTAGGAGGTCAGCACGCTGGGCCATGGCGGAGCCATGCAGCTGGGAGATGCAGTTACCTTGCAGGAACAATGAGAAATACAAACAGGACCGAGAGCTGCCGTCTCTGTGCAAATTGGGAGTCTCTAAAGGCTATCGTAAAGGCGATTTTACTAACACCTCACTTTAAATTAAATCTTTTAGTTTTGTGTTTGTTCGTTGTTGTTTTGTTTTGAGCAGAATGGAAGCAAAGGTGATAGGGAGAAGGAACCCTCGGATTCACTCTGCAAACTCGTATGTTTTATGGAGCAAACAGAAACAGTCCAAGTATTTAATGATGCTATTAGATGCTTACCAGAAAGGTGCCTGTTCGACTACAAAGAACATGGTTTAAGTCAAACATCTTGTATTCATGCGGACAGCAAATGTGTGTGGTGTGAAAGTGATTTAGTTCAATTGACTGCTAGCTGGATGACTGAGTAAGAATATTGAGGCATTTAACAATGTTGATGGTATTCAGGACAAACATTGAGCCTCTGGAGAACACAATTTGATCAGGATGATCAAATGCAACTCTGGTTTCTCAATTATTTATGATTTGAGACCCCGGTGCTATTCATCACAGCTGGTTTTGACACCATTTAATTATTCTAAATAATCAGCTACACCTCTGTAAACTTGAGCTGACTTAAAATGGGCTTTGCTGCATCAAAATCACGCCTGTCATCAAATCCTTGGCATCTGCACCTTATTTCTATCCTGAAAAAATACTGTGGCCCAAAGCTTTCATCTCCCAGATTGAACTTCAGAGCTAAGTATGATTCGCTGATAGTCATGGGAATGGAGTGTTGGGGGCAGGGAGAGAGGGGACATTGTGCTCCTGACATCCTTTCACCCTGCCTCCCGCTTTGAAAGGCTTCAAATCAGAGCCATTTAGAATAGGAAGAATAACCTTTCTCCTGAGAAGAATAGGAAGGCAACAACATAAAGGAGGGACTATGACAGTAAAAAAAACCTCAGTAATACACTGCATCCTTCTGATTTGGGGAAAATTAAAAGTATTTTAAAGCACTGGTATCATTTCTTCTTGGCAGTGCTGCTAAAAGGGAAAATTGGTAACAGGTAATTTAAGAAAAGGCAGGAGAAATGCTCTTGTTCTGTAAACAAGAGACAGTAACATGCTGTGTGAGGTAGTATAGGAGAAGAGATTTTTAAAGTCCACTTTAAACAGCCCCAGAGTTCCAGGTCCACTTATGTGGAATACTGCTGGCCACACAGGCTGAGCACTGTGCATAGGGTATTAGGAGCCCCTGGGTAGCACAAACAAGTAAGCACCACTAATTGAAGGGTTGACAGTTTGGACCCACCCAGAGGTACCTCAGAAGAAAGGCCTGGCAATCTGCTTCCAAAAGGTCAGAGCCTTGCCAACCCTATGGAGCAGTTCTACTCTGCACGCGTGGGGTCGCCGTGAATCAGAATGGGCAGAGGGTTTGTTTTGGTGCATGGGTTACTTCACTTGTTCCTCACAGCTACTTGACGTGGTGGGTACTGTTTAACTGTCCCAGTCTTACAGGTGTGAAAACTTTACCCGTGAGAAAACTCAGGCGTTGAGTGGCTACATTCTGAAATGGCAGCGGTAGGGTTTAAGGCCAAGAGACTGTCTGACTGGAGCCCCATCTGTAACCTCGATGCTGTCCAGACTCTCAGTAAAGCGACGTCCTGTAATGAGCTGAAGCTGGAAGGAGAAATAGACGAGACTACCACAACAGCCTAAGACAGACTGTGTAATGGCGGCCAGAAAAGGGGAGGGGGCAGGCGAGATCAGGAGGCAGAGCGCTTGCTCATTTCATGATCTTACTGTCTAGGTTCCTTCCATATTGGTGAGAATCTCAGTTATAAAGATCTTACAAAACATCTAACCAGGAGCCTGGCTAAAATTAGAGAAGATGTCTTAAAATTATAGAAATGTTATCACTTAACATTTACAGGAGAGAATTCATCTAAAGTTGCTGACTACCTGCCATTCTCTGGGCATACTATAAGGTGTAAAGATGAACCAGACGGAGTCCTCACCCTCAGGGAGTTCAGCTAGTTGGGGAGAGCAGAGTGTACCCAGCTACAGCGGACACAGGGCAGAGCCGAGTAAGTGCCGTAAGGCAGGCATACAGTTCCGGAGTGCAGACGACAAGGGCAACTTGGGAAAGTTGACCGGGTATTTCAGTGAAAGTTCTATTTGCCACGTGGCATTTGAAAATCTTGGATGGAAGTAAGCAAATCTTTGGTGAATAGCTGTCATATTTTCAGAACTTTGCTGCTTGGAGGAGAGTGAGGAAAGCTATTCCCTGGTAATTTTGAGTCTTCATCTAGAGGTATTGCTAACAGCAAGCTTTTTGTCCTTGTCAGATACATTTTGGAGACTGTAAAAGGCTGGCGACATCGCACACTCTGCAGTCACTGGAAATAACATCAGTCCTCGTCTTGGGAGAGTGGTCAGTGACTCTGTTTCCTTGGCTGCCTGAGCGGCCTTCAGCCTCACTCTCCTTCCTGGGGAGTGGTTTCCCAGGAAGAGTGTGAAGAGATTAACAGCCTCTTCCTGACCTCCACAAGTCATAATCCACCAGGCTTCCAAAGGCACAGTGCTAGCAAACTCTTCCAAAGGGAGGGAGCTCTGAGTCTTTGTGAGATGACAGAATTACTAGGCAGAGGCCAGCAGAATCAGAAGTTTAAAGGCCAAGTGCAGAGATGATGCCAGGGGGCCAGAGGCCCTTGAGGGGATCGCCTCTGTTACGATTAACTCCAGCTGAGCTAAACATGGGCTGGTCGTTCATCTGAAATCAAGAGAACAAAGCTTTGTCCACCTGAGCCCAGCCACCAAGGGAATGGTGACCACAATAGCATCATGTAAAATGGAGAGCACCAGCGTTGTGGATGACATGTAATAGGGGAGCCTCAGGACAGAGGTGCACTGCTGCATAAAGACTGCCACCTGCAAGATGGCAGAAAGTGACCCCATACAGCCTCCTGAGCCTCCAGGACTAAATGCCAGCTTGGGTCTTAAATATCAGAAAGAAAAGCATTTTAAAACCCTCAGCATGAAGAAAATCATTGGTTAAGTCAATTTTAGGAAGGGTGAGGGAAAAAGACAGTAAGCCAAATTTCACAAATTGTTCATAGAAAATTTTACTGTTTTATAGAGGAGCTGCAGGATGCAAGGCACTGTGTGGTAGGCTGTAAGATGGGTTGGTCTTCCAGGAAGGCAGGCAGTCATTTCAGGTAGGGACATGTGGATTCGGATGGGGGAGAGGAGGAGAGGCGTGCTTAGCAAGGACAATGGCAGTCCAGCAAAGAGTAGAAAGTCGTGTGGGCTTTTCAAAGGGCACAGAGTTCAAACTGTCTGGCATTGGGAAGGGAGTTGCTAGAACATGGAATCAGGCCTTGAAAGCCTGGGTGAGGAATTTGGAATCTCTCCAGAGGTTTCGGAGTAAGGGATTAACAAAATCAAAGCAACATTTGCAGAAAATCAGCCTGGCAGTAGTTTGTAGCTTGAGCAGAGAAGAGAGGCAGGAAGACCCAGTGTCACCAGCACCTACCACGGCCAGCTCTGCATCAGACACGGTGCAAACACTGGGTCAGTCATGAACTGAACCCGTCTGTCTGCCACAGAACATACCCCTTACCACAACTGTAGACTGCCTGAATGCAGGCACCAAGGACAGTATAAAAACCCCAACCCACTGCTGTCATAGTGACCCTAAAGGACAGAGTAGAACTGCCCCATAGGGTTTCCAAGGGGCACCTGGGGTATTCGAACTGCTGACCTTTTTGGTTAGCAGCTGAGCTCTTAACCACTACACCACCAGGGTTTCTCCTAAGAACAGTATAAACTGTTCTAGTCTAGTAATTGGTCTCCAGGTTCAAAGTCTTTTCTACTTAGCTTGCTTTGTGAAACTGAGTACAGTAATCTGAAAGATTTCTAGGTGTATTTTGTCCAGTTATTTTTTAATCGAGCCACAGAACAATAGGACTGTAGGTCTTCATGGGCTCATTCAACAGCCCCTCATGTAAATGACTCCAGGCACACACTTACTTAGCCTGTTTCTAGCCATCTGCCAACCATCTCCCAAGGATTCTAGGTACACCAACTTTTAGTGTTTTTTTTTTTTTTTTTTTTAATTTTTACTTTATTTTAAGCCTCCTGTTTTCAGTTGGCCCTCAGTTGGGGCTGTATGCCTGTTAGTACTCAGAACATCCATTCTGAGAATTCCAGCTTTGTTATAAAGACAGTAAAATAACAAACACGCTTAAACCTTAAACTGTTTATCAGAGTGCTGAACAGGTAACTTGACTATACACACTCCCTAAGCCAGAGTCACTCTAAAGGGTTTTAACACCCATTGAAATCACATTAACTGTGAAATGCCAGTTCTGATGGGAAAAAGGCATGCCAGGATCAGATATTATCAGTTCCTGAATGAGCCAAGCAGCACTGCAAGAATTACAGATGACATTATTATCCCAAAGACAAAATCAGAAGGCCTTAGGCAAACCGCTTGGGTTCTAATAAAATCAGAGTTAACATTATTTATGACTATTCTTTGTTTTCTGTCATTCACATAATTGGAAAAGTGAAAGAGGCAAGGGTCTTAGATAACAAAGGGTCTGATTGGCCATATTGAATGATGGCTTTAAACAGTGCAGACAGCTGCTCCCAAGCAGGCTTGGTCAATTCCATTACAATAGAGGGCCAAACCCAGCCCATATCTAGGGTGGTCAGCTGTACACAACAGAGGAAAAATATCAGGAAACAAAGCAAAAACAAAAGTAAAGTACTTAAACGAAAATCTCTTAGCATATCTGAGCAACATGTCCCTGAAAAGGTACATACCAAAGTTACGACCTCCAAAACCCGGAAACAAAAGGACGGCAGCTCATTTCAGGAATTTGTGTGTAGATCGAATTAATGTCTTCCAGTTTACAAATCCATTTTCAAAGGTTTTCTGCCCTTGAAACTATTCAAAAGAGTATGCTTCAGGCTGTTAAGGCACTTCTCCCACATATTCCAAGTACGACTAGCCTGCTTATGTTCCTGTAGATGTTAAAATACCAGATTTATACTTTGTACCCACACTTTATTATCTCATTTTAGAGAACAGAAAAACAAAGACAGCCTCGAGGCCCTCTGAACCAGTGTTTGCCAAACTGTAGATTATAAACCATTTTCGAATAGAATGGAAAATATCAGAGTTTATCACATCTTGTAAGGAGGGGTAAGAAGTGTTTCATAAAACACACACTTTCCCTGGAACGTAATGTTGAATTAATGCCTATAGGGCTTTTTTTTTTATTTTTTTAACGGACAAACAGAAAGGCCTACAATTATTAAAAAATTCCGTATATAGCTTCCAAGAATTGGAGTGTCCATGAGTACGGCTTCTTTGAACAGATAGTAACCCTTTGTTTTTACACCTTAGTTACATTCTCTGATTACAGTGAGTTCCTTCTTGGAGAGAAAAGGGGGACTGCTCACTGGAAGGACTTTGTGAATATAAAAGACAACCAGTTTCTTGTTGTCATTACGCTTAATGTCACTGCAGTGGAAAACATCCAGAATTGCTATGCAATTCCTTTGTGGCGAGTCTGTGTTCTCCTAAACTCTGTTACATCTGTTACGTGTAAAACATTTCTCCTGATGATTCTGTGTCACTTTGCTCCTGCTCTTCGTAGCAGATGTGCACTGCTAATGACGTCCCTTATCTGTTATCTCCCATACTTTCTGGGATTTAAACCCTACAGTGTAGAAAAATTTGGCTTTTCAGCAACCTTGAATTAGGCTAATGGATGATGTTTATATCCAGGGTAGCTGACAAGAGTTGCTTCTTCCAGTGCTATTTTTCTAACGAAGGATAATGTAAATAAAATTTGAGTTCACAAATACTTCGTCAGGGCCATACGTATCTGAGCCAGATATGATAATTAGTTGCGCTATAAATTGAGGACTGAGTTTTTATAATCAATTTGTGGACTGATAGTTATAAAACGGGCAATAAGGGCCGTAAGCTTATTGCAAAGCAAGGTGGAGATTGTATTTCTGCCTCCAGGGTCTGCACATACTGTTCCCTCTGCCTGGGACGTTCTTGTTCATCCTCTAAGACCCATGTGCCTTGTCTCCTGTCTAAAGTCTTCCTCTATTCTCCCTTCATAGTTTCTTCAGGACTTTTTTCCATTAATCACATTCGACTGTCATTATCTTATTGCATGTTTTTCTCACCCATTGGACTGTGACTTCTTCAAAAAGTTTTTTTTTTTTTTTTTTTTGCTTTTTGTATCCTCATGCCTAGGACAAAATTTAGAATAAAGTAGGTGATTGATGAATTAATGACTGGATAAAATGCCTATACCTTCCTCACATCCTTCATATGCTTGTTATGAATATGGCAATCCGTATTCCTGAAGTTGGGTCTGGGAAGGTAATGATGGCTGTGATTAGGAGGAGTAAATCCTTGGGCGTTTGGATGTCTGTAGTTCCTTTCTTTCTAAGACATTCTTGTTAGCTGTCTAAAGCATGTCTAAAGTCTTGCTGTTTATTTTCTTCTCTAGGAAGTCCAACGCTGTACGGCTGATATGAACATCACCGCAGAACATTCCAATCATCCAGATAACAAGCACAAGAACAGATACATCAACATTTTAGCATGTGAGTAATGAACTTTAAACTATCGTCAGCTTTGAGGAAATGGAATCTTCGTGCTGGCCGTAATCTGAGAGCCAGGCATTCAGAATTGGGGTGCCAGGAAAGAACTACACTGAAGCTAATGTCTCGTAGCTCATCTTCAACAGTGTATAAGATGCAGCACATTTTCTGCACGCCACCCCCCTTACTCTCTTAACAGGCTGTCAGAGCTCAGGTAGCCTATGAAGTGCCTGGAAGAAGATGTTCTCAACATCCCTGTGTTCACGAAGTGATTTCACATGAGGTATTGAGAGTCAAAATGTGACCATGAAGGGTTAAATTTTTATTCAGGGTTGAATGTCACTTGGCTATCTTGATGTTGGTTTTAACTGGTGAGAGCCAACTCCTTTTAGTACAAGTAGAAATACTGGGGATTGGATCAAGTAAGCTGAATTTCAAAGCAATCTTTCCAAGACTGGGCCTGTGGCTTAAATGATGCCAACTCGGTACTTTTGGCCCATATGCTTAGTCATGTCCACCATGTTTCCAGTCAAGAGAATTTCAGAGGTTAGGGAATTAAACAAAAAGGTATTCTTCATAGAGAGCCTCAAGGAATAGTCTAGGAGCACAGGCTGTTTCTGTGGCTAGAATTCCACTTTTCATGGACACGTAGAGCCAGGTCACTGGCAGTCCTGACAGATAACACATGCTTTGATACTGAGGTCCGAGGCACAGATGTTTATGGTTAACGTACACTGCGGTGAAGAACACATTACATAGAATTTTATAAAATGGTACATTTAATTTAGACCACTGAAAATTTATAATTTTTTTTTAATCTTTGAGATTTAATTCACATACAGCATAAAATTCACCAGCTTTAAGTGTACAGTTCATTAGTTTTTAGTATATTCACAGGGTTGTACAACCATCACCACTATCTAATTTTACAACGTTTTCATCACCACCTAAAGAAACCCCATGCTGTTAGCTGTCACTCCCCATTCTCCCCTCTCCCCAGCCTCTGGCATCCCCTTACCTACTTTCTGTCTCTATGGATTTTCCTATTCTGGACATTTCATATAAATGAAAGCATTACAATATGTGGTCCTTTGTGACTGGCTTCTTTCACTTAGCATGTTTTTGGGGTCCATCCATGTTGTGGCATGTAGCAGTACTCTATTCGTTTTTATGGCTGAATTATACCCCATTAAATGGATATACCACATTTTGTTCATCACTTGATGGGCATTTGGGTTGCTTCTAGTTTTTGACCTATGAATAATGTTGCTGTGATCATTTGTGTATAAGTTTCTGTGTGGACATGTTTTCAAATTTCTTTCTTGGGTCTATACCTCGGGGTGTAATTGCTGGGTCATATTGTAACTCTGTTTAAACTCTGGAGGAACTTTCATGCTGTTTTCCAAAGCAGCTGCACCATTTTACACTTCTACCAGTACTGTATGAAAGTTCCACTTTCTCCCTATCCTTGTCAACACTTGTTGTCTGTCATTTTTATCTTAGCCAGCCTAGTAGGAGTGAAGTGGTATAGCATTGTGGTCTTGTCTTGCATTTCCCTAATGTCTGATGTTGAACATCTTTTCATGTGCTTATTGTCCATTTGTATGTCTTCTTTGAAGAAATGTCTATTGCATTCCTTTCCCCATTTTTAAGTTTTATTGTTGAGTTGCAAGAGTTCTTTATATATTCTAGATGCAAATTCCTTATCAGATACATGATTTGCGAATTATTTTCTCCCATTCGGTGGGTTGCCTTTTCACTTTCTTAACGGTCTCCTTTGAAGCACAGACGTTTTTAATTTTGAAGTGCAGCTTACCTATGTTTTTCTTTTGTCACATGTGCTTTTGGTGTCGTATCTAAGAAACCATTGCTTGATCCAAGATCATGAAGATCTAATCCTGTTTTCTTCTAAGAGTTTTATAGTTTCGCTCTCACATTTAGGTCTGTGGTTAATTTTGCATATGGTGGGAAGTAGGGGTACAATTTCATCTTTTGCGTGTGGAAATCCAGTTGTCCCAACACCGTCTGTTGAAAAGAATATTCTTTCCCCCACTGAAATGTTTTGGCACCCTTATTGAAAATCACCTGACCATAATGTAAAGTTTATTTCTGGACTCTCATTTCTATTCCATTCATCTATATGTCTGTCCTGATGCAGTATAACACTGTCTTGATTACGGCAGATTTGTTCCAAGTTTTGAAATTGGGAAGCCTGAGTTCTTCAACTTTGTTCCTCTTTTTCAAGACTGTTTTGGCTATTTGAGGCCCCTTGCAAGTTTCATAAGAATTTTAAGATCAGCTTATCAATCGCTGAAAAAAGGGAGCTGGGATTTTGACAGGTAATACATTGAATTTGTAGAGTAATTTGAGGAGCGCTGCCATCTTAACAATGTAAGTCTTCCAAAACACGAACATGGAATGTCTTTCCAATAATTTCTTTCAGTGTTTCATAGTTTCCAGTGTCCAGGCCTTGCTCTTCTTTTATTCTTAAGTACTTTATTCTTTTTGATGCTACTTTAAGTGGAGTTGTTTTCTTATTTTTGGAATGTTCATTGCTAGTGCACAGAAATACAGTTGATTTGTGCATATTAATTTTGTATCTTGCAACCTTGCTTAACTCATTAGTTCTAACGGTTACTTTGTAGATTCTTTTGGATTTTCTACATATGAAGTCATGTCATCGGTAAATAGAGATAGTTTTACTTCTCCCTCTAGAGAATGTTCTAGAAGAACCACATGTCATTTTTAATGGGAGTGTTAATCATTTATCTAAGGGAAAGAGGAGGGGTAAAAAAAAAAAGAGAACAAGGAAGAAAAAAACTTCTCTCTCCTCTCCAGTCTTGGTGAATTGTCTCTGGCAGTACTTGTTAACATCCCTCCCCTTGTGTTCATAAACTAAGGTTAAGCGGATCCTAAAATCTGATCATTGATTTCAGGTTCGTGAAATAAGATCACTCTTAAAAGGAGCTCTGGTTCCCTCAATTACTTAGGTTCTGCTGGAATGGCAGGTAGTCCAACCGAATTTAGCAACCAGATCTCCTAAAAATAGATGTTCTGGACTTGATAAAACCACCACCTTTTTATATCTATCTGCATTAATCAGGAGGGGACAAGGGGTATGGGTAATCAAAGCCCTTTGTACTTGCCTTCAAAATATAGGACAAGGAAATTTTGGAGGATTACAACTTGGAATGGTTTTGCAGGAACGAATGAGGACCTGAATTTGCATTTCTTACATTCCCGGGTCTGAGCGTGAGCTAAGAGGAGGCCCTGTCTTTCTCAGATGGGACTGAATGCTGTGTCTTTGACTTTAGTTCTCTGGAGCCTCTGGGAGATCCCACATTGCACATTTGCCTAGTTTTGTGCTGTAGAACGCTGCTAGTTTTTGAATCCTACATTTTATGTTTGCTTTTTTTTTCTTTCTTATCCTCTGTAGATGATCACAGTAGGGTGAAGTTAAGACCTTTACCAGGAAAAGACTCTAAGCACAGCGACTACATTAATGCGAACTATGTCGATGTAAGTCAGAAATGTTTTTATAAACTGTTTCTGAACGTTGAAGAGCAGCAGAGACTGCTGAGTGTGTCTTAACACGTTACTGTACAGAGCTTTCACTAGAAACAGACCATGCAGTCTGTCTGCACGCGTGAATTACCCACTGGTCTTCTGGGAGACTGCTGTTACCTTACTTTGTGCTGTGTCATCTTTGAAGGGTTACAACAAAGCAAAAGCCTACATCGCCACCCAGGGACCTCTAAAGTCTACATTTGAAGATTTCTGGAGGATGATTTGGGAACAAAACACTGGAATCATTATCATGATTACGAACCTTGTGGAAAAAGGAAGAGTAAGAGCCTCTTGTCTTTATAACATGCAGTCACCCAAAAAAAATACTTATGGAGTGCCTCCTATAGGGTGGGAACTTGACCAGGTGTAAAGAGTTACAGAAAAGTATTCTCCCTGCTCTTACCTTGTGTATGGTCTGGAGGGAAAGACTGCTAAGCACGTACATGAATTGGCTTAAATGTGAGATTGGCTTAAATGTGAGATGAACAAGGGTACTCGAGGAACACTGCAAAATGAAGGAACGCCTCGTGCCTGTAGTAGTTTGTAAAGGACCTAATATCTGAGGTGAGACTTGAGTGATGAGGAGGAGTTACCCAGGCTGAAAAGAGAAGGAAGGACATTATAAGGACAGGGGACAAAAGGAACAAAAACAGGGAAACCAGAGGAAGCATGGTGTAGTCACCAGAACTGCGAATAGCTGAGACTGGGGGGAGTATAGTCTGCTTAACACCATCATGAAGAGAGCCTTTGTTTCAGATGATGGTTAACATTGTAAAATTTATTGAATTTCGAGCTTATATTAAAAGATGATGCTAGTTTAGGCTGGAATAAAGGCTAAGCCTCAGGGTCCCTGCTCAAAACCACTTGTGCTTCTCTGATAGTGGAGTCCCTCATTTTGCCTTTGACGTCCCAAATTTGTAGCGTGTGGATTCCCACAGTAAAGAGGAACCTTCTGTAAGTCCAGCCCAGCCTCCCAAGTGGTCCGTAAGCTCCCTGTATAGCACATCCTAGCCCCATTTCTTACAGGTCAGACGTGCAGGCTTTTTTCTTCTGTCTCCTTTCAAGTACATCATACGTTCACAGATGATCACAGATACTAGGCCCATTTCCCAGACAGCCTTGCCCAAACGTATCCAAGCCATCAGCTTCTTTTTCAGTCAACTAAATGCCAGTGTTATCTTATAACATTGTCATTTGAACTTGCATTATGAATAACAGAAATTACAGTTATGATTTTCAAGGGTTTTTTTTTCTTTTTCCCAGCGGAAATGTGATCAGTATTGGCCAACAGAGAATAGTGAGGAGTATGGAAACATCATTGTCACACTGAAGAGCACAAAAGTACATGCCTGCTATACTGTTCGTCGGTTTTCAGTCAGAAACACAAAAGTGAAAAAGGTACTGAAGGAATGGTGTGGCTGTGAGGGCATCTCTTTTTATACTTGCCTGAAAATTACTGTATAACCAAGGCCAAGTATTTTTAAACCTTTTTTTCTTTTCCCCTACAACTCTTTTGATTGACATCAACGTATGGTGTGAAAGATATTGGCAAAGCATATAATAGAATGTAACTGGCCTGAATGAATTCTTTAATGTTTTTATGAGCAAACTTTCATTTAAAAGTAAAAGGTTCTCTTAAGGTTTTGGTGACTGTGTGAAAACAGCAGCATCTGTTTAGGAGTTTGGCTTTTTCATTCCAATTTTCTGACAGCTTTAAAGCAGCGTTTCCCAAAGTGTGTTCTAGGGAATACTAGTCCTGCAAGATGCTCTGCTAAAATCAGATTCTGCTATCAGTAAGTATGAAAAAGGTTCCACTGGATGACCAGTGACTAGAGTAGAGAGTTAAGAAACCTACGTTAAGTTTGTTTTGCCCCATGTTTCCCGATGTGAACTAACAGTAAAACCCTTTTCTACACTGTTAACATCCTGAGAGTCACGCTTTGTGGAAATGCTGCTTTCGAGTTACCTCAGTTTCTTTTTCAAAATCCAAAGTCACAGCAAGACTCATAAATCATCACAGCAGTATTGCAAACTCTAGAAAGATGTTCATTAAGCAACTGTAGTTACTCAGCAGAAACTTAGGTATGGCACTGCTTTGTAGCAATAGGTCCTAAAAAAAAAAAAAAAAAAAAAATTAAGCCTTAGACATCTTTGAGAATGTGGTGAAAACTGTAGCTACCTTACCCCAGAAGAACTTTTACTCAGATTTTTATATATACTTTCAGTGATCTAACCACAATCCGAGGTTAACAATCCTTTCCACGTATAGTTATTTCCATGAAAGGCAGAAGTGTATGGAGATCACCAGCACTGCATTTATCTGCATTCTGTGTAATATAGCTGTTAGCTGGCTCAAGGTAGCCAATAGCAAGCTGAAAAGTTAGGAAGCCTACCTATTCATGGGAAACCTCCAGGTATTTAAACAGCACCCACTTACTTTTATTTTGGAAATCGCTTAGGTCAGAGGAGAAAGTCTAGGATTGACAACAGGAAAAAGTCATAGCTGAAAATGAAGAGGAAACAGAAAAAGGAGACTTGGCAGAAGAATTGAAAAAATCAAAGCCGTCAATGGCCTTTGTAGCCCAGGGCCAGCGTACCCTACAAGGTTCAGTGTTGAACCATCAAAGTCATCACAAATATTTTTTAATTTTTAGAGGCACTGATAATAAGAAAAAAGATATCTCAGCAAGTGATCCATTTGGGGAAATGTTTCACCCAAAGTAGTTAAATTGTAAAAAGGCCAGACATTGAAAGGAAAACTCCCTGAAAAATTCATTTCTGAAAGTGACAGATAAATGAGACTTTATTGCCTCTGGCTCTAGAAATTAAGAATCCCTGGTCACACAGGATCTTCCCACCGCCTGGAGCATGGACAGCAGGGATGGGAGTTTCAGCCCTCGGTCATATGAAAAGCAAAGCACTAAGGCCCTGACGCCGCAAGTCAGGAAATAGAGGCCTGGCAGGCAGAATGCTGTTCCAAATCCAAAAAAACTGACATTAAACCTTCATTTAAACAGTCCTCTCTTTTAAGAGATGGTGCTGCTTCGGAGATGGCCAGAGAAGCAGTCACCTTGCCCAGGAACAGCTGTTAGGGCGACTGGGTCAGGGTCTTGTTTCCTGACACCCCAACGTGCTTTTTCCATAGAATGCCCGCCCCTCCTTAAAGATATCTTTTGTCACCTTTCCCATCAGGGTCAGAAGGGAAATCCCAAGGGCCGTCAGAACGAAAGAGTAGTGATCCAGTATCACTACACCCAGTGGCCTGACATGGGTGTCCCCGAGTATGCTCTCCCCGTCCTGACCTTCGTGAGGAGATCCTCAGCAGCCCGGATACCAGAAATGGGGCCTGTGTTGGTGCACTGCAGGTAGGGGGGGGGAAGGGGCCTGTGCCCTGCAGGTGGGGGGGCGTGCTTTCTTCTGCCTGGGATCCAGCATGTGATGTGGGCCCTGTGAACTCACTCAGACTCTACTTGAACTACTGTGGCTCTGCTTTGAGTTGGAAACTGAGTTTTCTACTGAAACCTAAGACCTGTTTGTTAGTAACTATACTTTTCAATAACTATAGTGCCGTGAAGACATCATCAGTTGCTTCTGCTGAGATTAACATTCAGCTTAGAGGATGAACCTCTAGTAGTTTTTATAACATCATCTTATTTATCATTAATAAAATACCTGTTATTTATAGGGAAATTGTAGGCTGGTCCTAACATATAAAAACATGACCTTAAAGTCGAGATTTATACAGCAAGATTTTAAGTTTCTGTAAATGGCCTTTCTGTAGAGTTCCTCTAAATAATATTTATAGTTAGTTAGTATGCGTGAAAGGGTTATATTTCCAAATCTTTACTTTACGTTATAAAATACCTTTAAGGTAGTTTTCTTAACTACCTTAAACAGCTCCAGTTGGTTGTTGTTTAAAAACGCTTTTGTTCCCTTTGTACTTGCATTCTTGCTTTTTCTGTTTTAACTTTGGTATTCAAATGGATATTGCTTATTGTGCGGTTTGCATCACATGGCTGTAAGGAATTGTCTAAGCTTTTGCTTTGGGTGGTTCTTGCAACGGCTTTCACACCCCAAACTCTCTGCAGAAGGTGAAACCCATCCTCTGTATAAAATCCTGTTAGAACTCTACAGTTCTGGTGACCCATTTTAAGGACCACAAAGATGGATGGAGAGAACAGCGTATCATACAACCTAGGTATCCAGGGAGCTGCGCTAGCTGGAGAAACTCCTGGGACATTCTGCTGAAAGCTTTGCGTCAGTGCTACAGAACTCAAATTTCCCTGGGTGTTTTTTTTAAAATAACAACATTTAAGAAATGTGAAAAGGAGGCCACATTTTTCCAGATCCATGGTTATTCTGTATAATACTGGGTGCATTAGTCAGTTCTAAGTTGCAAGCGATAGAAGCAGACTGGGGAAGTTGTACAGAAAAGGTTTATTAAAGGACAGCGTGAGGACTGGAGAATCAGGCTCCCGCGTAAACAACACGGTTTGCCTCCGCAGATCTGGTTCAGAGGTGGCTGCTGCCACAAGAGACGCCCTTCAGGCCCTTGGGTCACTGAGTGACCTGCCTTTGCTTGAGCTGCAAGGGCAGCTGAGAACACTGTCAAGTCCTGAACACTTTTCTTCCAGCTCCTGTGGAATAAAGGCAGCCTTGGCTCCCCATCCAGACTCAGGAGAGGGGAAAGGATACTATCCATAGTCAGTAACGTCTATGAGCTACACTCTGGGCTATTTCTAAACTCAGTAGGCATTTAAGATGCATTTTTCCATTCCACGGTTAATGACATGATAGAGCAAAAGGCACTAGGGTTGGTTGTCCTTGTTTCTTCCAGCGCTGGTGTGGGCAGGACAGGCACCTACATTGTGATAGACAGCATGCTGCAGCAGATAAAAGACAAAAGCACAGTTAACGTCCTGGGGTTCCTGAAACACATCAGGACACAGCGTAACTACCTCGTCCAGACGGAGGTAAGGGGTACCGGCCGCTGCTCTCGTGAGCTCCTAGCATGCGTTCTAGCTAAAAGTTGAATGATATTGAGGAGACAGATTCCTTCTCTGAAGGCTTGAGGGAATTTACAGGTTAGTATTAGAAAACAGCCTATGTTTTGTATGTTTTGTATCAGTTTTCCATTCTGTGTGGCTCTTAACATTTGGATTTCTCAGTAACTACCCCAGCACTTACACAGCAGACACACTGGTATCTAGTGCTGTGTTAAATGCTTGAAGAAGATGAACATGTTGTCTGGCCTGAGAAACATCTATCAAAAGATGGTTCTAGAGCCCTTAGTTGAACACACGGTTCTGGAGTACCTGCTGTGTTGAACCTACTGTTTCAGGCGCGGTCTAGAATACAGAGATTAACATTGACACAGTCTTTGTCTGAAATAGGTATGATGGATAGCAAGTGAGTATTGGAGCAAATCCCCTGGCGGTAGAGTGCCTGAAGGAGTTCTCTGGGAAGGCCCCGTTAGGAGCAGAGTTAATCTAAGACGACGTCATGAATAGAGGCGGCTACTCTCTTAACGGCTCTCTCTACCATGTACTGTACCTTGTAGGAGCAGTATATTTTCATCCATGATGCCTTGCTGGAAGCCATTCTTGGAAAGGAGACTGAAGTATCTTCAAATCAGCTGCATAGTTATGTTAACAGCATCCTCATACCTGGAGTAGGAGGAAAGACACGGCTAGAAAAACAATTCAGGGTAGGTAGTGCTTTGAATAAACTTCTTCAGTCAAAAGCAAGAAAGTAAAAATGCCTTTGAGTTTGCAGAGGGAGGGGGCTCTTTCTTATGTCTTTTTTGCACTAATGTATAAATTGAAGTGGATTAATGTTTTGGCTTCTGTATAAATTGTTGGTATTCCAAAGAGAGAGTACAGTGCTGTATTTTCTTCAGAGCAATTTAGGACTTGTGTGACCATCAGCCTACTTTGTACCGATCCAAAAAAATACTCTGTGTACTTTTTTCTGAACTAATTTATCTTATCCTTACTAAGAATGGGTATTTACAGATGGATGGTCCTGAAAGACTATTCCAGCAGTTAGTTTCTAAACTAAAGAAGAGGTACTAAAGAAAAGGCAACTTCTCCTAAAATAGCTGCTCATTGTCTTTGCTAAGGGCATAAAGAAGCCTGGGAAGTGTAGAGAGCGTTAAGGTTTACATGGAATGGACTGAAGCGAGGTTGGAAAAAGGAGACCGTACAGACTGCTAATTAAGATCAGAATAGCTCACTCATTTCGCAGAACTTGTTTTAACTTTTTAAATATTGTCTAGTTACTAAGTGCTTTCCTATGTTTTAGCCCCTTAAATTCTGTTTTTTAGTACATTGTTAATTGTTAAATAACAATTTCTCACTTTGTGTGAAGATGGAAAGAATGGGATGAATCTACGCAGTTTTAGTTCTCATTGCAAAACTCTCTGTAGAATCAGAGACCTGTCTTTGAGTCTCACGTGAAGCCTGGGACTGGCAAGCAAAGTAAAGTTCTATGAAAATGGAAAGTAGACTGATATAACAATAATTTTAAATTTGTAACTCTCCTTTTAACATCTTAACAAATACTCCTCTAAAAATTATTGGAAGTAATTAACAGTGAGAATACATGGGACACAGTGTCTTTTTTAAAATGTAAGTACCGGCATTTCTGCAGTATTTGCAAATCCTCAGAAACACCATTTCATTCGGTTGGAAATGAAGTACGTGGTTCTTTGACAGGCACTAATCACTTTAGAACTCATGTAGAGTAGAAGAAAATGAGAAGAAACACAAAAATGAGAAGTACATCCAGAGTCTAGAGCCCTTGGAGAAAGACTCCATTCCCTTCACTCCATTACGATGAACCCTCCTCCCCCTAAAAAAAGACTAGGATTGAAAAACGGCCCAACCAGGCAACATGAACAAGAAGAATAAGCAAGTTACTGGGCTGATCATGTTACAAAGACCTTTGTACAGTATCAGTGCAACAGATATTTACTGAGAACCTATTCAGTTCTACTTTATCTTAAGAAACAGGATTAGCTCTTACTACGAGTAAGTAATCTTTTCTAGTGTAGACTCACCAAGTTACAGGTAACTGTGAGGAATTACAGAGAAAAAATCCACGTTAATTCAATAAATATCTTTTGTGCTCATAAGAGGGCCTGATAGTAGCAATAAGACAAGCATATAGAAAATCCAGGTAATTGATAGAAGTATCACTAATAAAGCACACAGTGTTCTCTGGGGTACAAAAATGTGTGTGTTCACCAGTAATTGGATTATTACTATTTCTGCCAAATCGTCAAGCAAATGCTGTCAGTTATACCTTTGAATGAAGACTGAACTGTTGCTTTTCTTTCAGCTGGTCACACAATGTAATGCAAAGTATGTGGAATGCTTTAGTGCTCAGAAAGAGTGTAACAAAGAAAAGAACAGAAACTCTTCCGTCGTGCCATGTAAGATCTTAAAATCAGCTTGGTTAACTTGAGTGTGTTAATATTTCTGTAACTGGATTTTATGTATTGTGAAGAAAGGCAGATGCTACCAAGGGCAAATGTTACCATCACTTGAAATAAGGTTGTAGGGGGGCCACTGGCACATCTATCTGACATGAAGGCTAGCTTCAGTTCACCTCGAAATCCAAGAAATAGGCTACTTCTTATCACATTTTAACTTAAAGCCATTATCCCTGTGTCATTAACGCTGCTCCACACTTAGAGTACTAGGCTGACTTGTACAACTGGGACTGACAGCATGAAATTATGCTGGCTTATTGAGTTCAAGGCGCTTGGTGGCAACCTTTGTATAAACAACTCAGGACAGTGAAGAATACTGTGTGGGGGCTGTAGCCACAGGCATGGGTGATCAGTGGAGAGACTGTCTCTACCGAAAAAGGCCACCGTTGTCTGACCCCTTTGTGGGCAGAAGCATAGGGCTAAGGGGTTAGAACACACAGCAAAGAACAATAGTTTGGCACGAACGTAGCAAGATGAAACCACTGTTGGCAACTACCTGAACCCCTCTTTGCTCACTTAGTGAAAGTCCCTCCACAGAAAACTGTGTTCCCACAATGCCTGTGTCCTTCTGGGCTTGTACGGTTTCACTGTACATTCTGCCTCAGCTGACAACACCTTAGCATGGCTAAAAGTGCAGGTAACTCTTACAAAGAAAGGGGAGCTGGGGGGATAGATTACTCATCAAGTAAAGCTCTGAAAGCTCTGTCGGTTCTATGCGTGGAAGGCAAATGTGTTTTTGTTTTTTCCATATGATAGCTGAGCGTGCTCGAGTGGGGCTTGCACCGTTGCCTGGAATGAAAGGAACAGATTACATTAATGCTTCCTACATCATGGTGAGAGTCAGCATTTAATTATAAGTGAAGTCAATTAAACTGAAAGGTGCTAAAGAGCAGACAGCACCTATGTGACTGATTTCATTTTTCACGTCATTTCTCAATGGGCAATATCGAAAGTATAGAGATTTCTGTATCTTGAAACCTTCAACAAAAGACACCCAATCAGTGGGGATACAGAAATGCTTACATTAAGCAAAATGCTTTTGAAGGAATTCATTTTATCGTTAATTTCACCCATCTAGTCTTTGAATACATGTTGAAATTACTGTTAAGTACAAACAGCAGGGGTAACTAGACGTGAACTGCTCGTGGAGAGAAAACTGTCTACACATGTTAACAGAAGCACATCGAAAAATTAGTCAAATTTCCATTATTTTAGTGCAGTCATAACAGTGCTGTCTTATTTCTTGAACAGATCGTATTACCACAGTGAGAGAGTAAAAAACACTTACAGTCACTGATTTTTCTTCTTCCCCATTGAAGGGCTATTATAGGAGCAATGAATTTATTATAACCCAGCATCCTCTGCCACACACTACGAAAGATTTCTGGCGAATGATTTGGGATCATAATGCACAGATCATTGTCATGCTGCCAGACAACCAGAGCTTGGTAAGGAAAGCCCGTCTGCTATATATTAATGAGCCCGGAGGCCGTAAGCGTAGGCTGCTTTTGATACCTTGTCACAGAGCTAGAGAGTCTCTACATGCTGGGGAGGGGACTGGACTCCTCATCTTACCGTCTGTATCGGTGCCTTTCAGAGCCTCCCAGTTACCGACCTTTCATTCAGTCCCATTACATGATGCTCTGATGCAGCTGCTGTCACCCTCGTTGGTATACTATTCATGGCAGAGCAGTAGGAGGTTTTGAAAAAGGTCCTTTTACTAACCTCGTTGATACAGAACGTTAGACAGACCTCTCATCTGCTTTCTGTCACTTTTGCAAAATAAAACAGCTAACATTTAAGTGTGTAACCATGTTAACTCCACAGTTATCAGCTCATTTCAACCACTCAACAACTTTAGGAGATGGGTATTATTATCCCACTTTATTGCTGAGAAAACTGAGGGAGTAGCTTGCCCAAGGGCACAGACTAGTAAGTGGAGCCTGGATTTGAACCTGAGTCATCTGGCTCCAGAGCCCATGCTTTTAACCATTTTACTCTATTGTATGTCTCACTGTACATCATAAAAACGTTTCCTAGCAACAACAACAAAAAATTCTATTGAGTACTAATATTAAGGTACTCTATTTTTCTCCTCATTCCAATGTAACTCAGATCCATTGCAGGGGAAAGATACGAGCAAAGGCTAGTTTTGTGCCAGCGCTTTTGAAAACCGTGACTAAGCTGATTCTTTGTCCTCCGTCAGCCCTTTCCTATTTAGGTCTCTAGACCATAGAGGAGAGGAGAGCAAGTCTGAAAAATAAGCGTAAATGTTTGTGTTACGTGTGCATATGGTTTAAAGTGGCAGAATCCGTTGGGTCTTCAAAATTTACTTCGTGGACGTTTAGGTCCACAAGGTCAAAACAAAAACAAAAACCCCATGAGGATCTGCTTCCATGAGTGTCAGATTAATGAGTTTTCTAATCAGGAAAGAACAGCCTGAGACTGAACCCCTAGTCTTGATGACAGGCATTTGACTGTGTGCCCAGTCAGTAGGAACTTCACTTTGCCGCGTCTTGCTCCAGCTTCAGAATACCAAGACTGCTTCTGGATGATAGCATGGCAACAAAGTTGAGAATCTTAAACTAAAAGCTGGAGTGTAAATTTTCAAATTAGCTGGCACCAGGGGTCTATTTTCTCTTTGGCATGTGGAAACTGGAGGCATAGGGTTGTTAAAACGTTCATTGGTTGGATGGATCCGTGTTTTGTTATAGTCACTTCACAGAGGACAGTCATCAAAAAGCATCTACCCAAGAGTTCATCTGCATGGGGAGGCTAGGGGGAGACTGGACCAAAAAAGAGGAGATACGTGTTGCAGATAATGAGGATGCAGGGACCCCCCCCCCCCCCCCCCCCCCGGAACATGTCATCTCAGGGTCTCTCTGAGGCCTAGGGAGGCTGTGCCAGAATCAGGTCCAGCAGACATCTCTCTTCTCCTAGCTCTGGGATCTAAAGCTGGATTCATCGTTGTACAGTCTTTCCTAAAAATAATGTCTTGGAGTGCTTTTCATGTGTTTTATTACTTTACTACCACTGTAACCTTACAACGCTGCCATTCTTTGTAGGCCACAAGTCATTAGTTTGTAACTCAGAAAGCGCTCTCAGATGTGCGCAGGCATCTCTAACCTATGAATACATTTGTAAGCAAAATAACCCTGAGGTCCTGCCGGATGGAAGAAGTGACACTCATTTTCCTTAAGAGTCGAGTCTCAAGATCTGTGCTCGAGTTTTTCTCTGCCTTTCTTCCATCATAACTGCAATCACTTTGGCAGCCATGAGGCTAAGCAGATCATTTACTATGCACGTTATCGTAATTCTTTGAGATATTATGTAGTTTTATTATTCCCACTTTCCAGATCTGGAAACTAAGGCTCAGAGAGATTAATTTATCCAGGATCACATCTGATCCTATACTCCTTTTACCCTTGTCCTTTACTTGCAGGGAAGCAAAAAGGGTTGACTCTGTGCCTGTGGGTTAAATCTAGAGGCCCCGTCCATCACTGCTCTATGGCTGCTGAGAGAGCTCTACTTCATTTCTTTGGCCAACATATACTGAAGCCCGCGACAGTTACAGACTTCTTTTGTATAGACTACACCCAATTGCTGATCTGTCTCCCCGTATGCTGAGCTTTAAAAATAAAAATGTACTTGGCAATAAGCTATATTGAAACTTGAAAGGGTGATAAGTCTTATTGGACTGTTGGCTCATTTCTAATGCAACAATGTAAGATTAAACAAAGCTTTCTTTGTTTTGAACAATTATTCAGAATTATTTCTGACTTAACTGCTAGTAGCTAAGCATTTTCAGGAAAATGCCTATAGAAATCTACATAGTACGGGCAGCGGCTAGTACGGTTTGTTATCTGAACTGATTGATAAGAAAACCGAGCAGTTCATCGTCATGATCATTGACTGTATTTATCACAAAGTCTCCAACCTGTGCAGTGACCGACTTTGCGTTAGGCCTCGTCTCCATAGTTTTCAGGATAAAATTCAAGCACTAAGCCTGAATATCTTTCTGTAATCTTTAAATGGATCAACCGTTAAAACTTGCCTGATGCAAGGCAAAAAGATTTTCTGTGCTGTTCCCTCTTAAAACCTAACATTGACAAACCAATTTTGCTTTTAAAGAGCGACTTGTACTCATAACCAATGTGTTTGTTTATGCACTACCCCTTTCCAGAAAGGACCTATCCCTCACTCTTTACAAGGAGCTGAGTTTAGACAATTTACAAATGTCTCTGAGCCTCGGTGTCCTCATCTGTAGAGACAGAGGTGATAAAAATTCCTATCTAACTAGGATAAAAGTTAAATAAGACAGATAACCTTTATGACAGTCTTTTGTAAAATGCTGATCAGCCATGGAATTGTTATTAACGTAATCCATAGGACATAACACTTAACATGTCTTGATTGTGTAAGACATTGTGAAATAATAGATTAAAATTAACTGCTGTCTCCTTTTGTACCATGACAATTATATTACAAACCACTTCTCAACGGAGGGTAACCCGGGGGGGGGGGGGGTGTTTTGGGTTGTGACGGTGTCAGAGGTGAGAAGTGGTCTGTGCATCTGTTACCTTCCTGTCTTTATACCCACTTTCTGAACACAGAGCAGTAGGGAAACTCTGGTCTTCCGGGTCTGGCATCATTGACAAGGCTATTCCGAATTACAGCAGATTATGAGAAGGGGGTTTCTTGATGCGTTCAAAGTTCAAATCTGTAGCTCCTCTCCCTGTGTTTTCTGTAGCACAGGCTGGCTCTCTGGAACTATGATATTGACTGTATTTTTCATACAGATACCATATTTAATAAAATCCACTTTACTAGACATTTCCTTCCTACTACTTTTAGAGCTCTTCCATTTTTCCCCCTGAAGGCCAGATTCTAGGCACGTGGTTATTTATCAAGTTTATCAAGTATATTTTAGGGAAGAATATTAGACAAGGATATAATTCTCTGAACCCAACTTAAAAGATGAGAAGTACGGGAAATGACAAGTACAAGAAATCATTTTGCAGGAAAATTCAAAACCAAATGCTTGACAGCACTGCAGAAGATGTTTTTCTCCCCCACAGGCAGAAGATGAGTTTGTATACTGGCCAAGTCGAGAAGAATCCATGAACTGTGAGGCCTTTACCGTCACCCTTATCAGCAAAGACAGACTGTGCCTCTCTAATGAAGAACAAATTATCATCCATGACTTCATCCTTGAAGCTACACAGGTAACCAAAACCTCAGTTCCTCCATAATAGCCATACCTGGGCCCTGGATCATCATTCTCAGTAATAATGAAGGCATTTGAGTAAGACTTAATGTACATTCCCCTTTTTTCTTCCTTCAAATATTTGCTTTTTCTAGCTGGATAGATGAAATGTAACGATTCAGCATGCATACAAATAAGGTCTGTTGACCTAATTATAAGAACAGAGCTCAGTATTTTCTTTGCCATCAGAAATGTAAGCCTTGCAGTATGTTGCAGAGATGATAATATTAATTTTGTGGGTTTTTTGGAAACATTTTGAAGTGTAGTAACTGCCATCTTATGGGGTGGATGTTTCCCTAGTCTCCCCCCACCCCCTTTTTTTTCCTTTGCATTTTAGAGGTAGGAGAAGAGAATGGGATATAAAGACTCCTATAATTCATCGTCGCTTGAACAAAACGAGATTCTGCTGTTTCATTATCATGAACTGCTCATTTTTTAACGGCAGGACCATCCCCTAGTACGCCAGTTGGGTTATTCTACAATATACTTTCTTAGACGAAACTTCAGTTCATTGGATTGTAGACATAATGAAGGGAAGGATGGACTGTGACTCGTATTGTATTGGTTATAGGATGACTACGTCCTAGAAGTTCGGCACTTCCAGTGTCCCAAATGGCCTAACCCAGATGCCCCCATAAGCAGTACCTTTGAACTTATCAACGTCATCAAAGAAGAAGCGTTGACAAGAGATGGCCCCACCATTGTTCATGATGAGTATGTATCTGTTTCTTAATTTTTAAATTCAGACATTTTTCTTGTTGGATTGCTATAGTAGTAGAAAGGGAGAAAGGAATGAGAATAGAGTGTATGTTCTGGAAAGGGGAAGCACTATATCTTAGCCTATGAAAGTATACTTGCATGCTTTTTGAAGGTTTACATTTTAATAACACAAATTAATGAAATAGTTTTATTCATTTTAAAATCCTTACACTGAATTTCAGCAAACATTTGTTACAGAAAAGGAAAAATCCTTTTAAAATATTGTTTGGTTGATTAATCGGGATGAAGTTACAGTATCATCTTGGGGTTTAAAGGTACAGAATATGACTCTCAAAGAGAACAAATAACTTGCCCCTAGTCACAGAGCTTCCAAGTATCAGAAATAATATTAACACCCAGCCTCTTTCCACTTTATTTGACCATTTCTCTCTAAAGATGTATGTATATTTCAGGTCAAACTTCATGGCTAGAATCAACCAGTAAGTCAGTTGTGTAACATCCAGATCATACCTTTAGCCAATGTGGCACCCATTATAAATCCTGATTTTCATTCTAATTCAGAGGTAGCTCTCTTGGTCAGCAAATTCTCTATGTATCCATTAGTTACCAACCACTTTAGTAGCATAATAAGATATTGGTACATTGGAAAGAAAAGCTTATTGTTAAGTCCTTTGTTTTCCTTGAACTAATGCTGTAACATGATACACCCGGGCTTTAAGCCTCGGTCAGCGCCTTGTGCTCAGATCTGTTCCTCTCCCACTCAAAGTGAGGAGCCCTGGTGTTGCAGCATAAGCCCTACTACTGGCTGCTTCCAAAGATTTTTCTGGCCTTTCCTAAGCAGCAAGCGACTGTTTCCAAATGTTGGCCTGACTCTTAATGTAGGATTGGAAGATCATAGTGGTTGAGGTTTTAGTTATATAGGTAAGATGCCTGGAAATGTAACAAGCACCCAGCAGTTTTTAATAGCACAGATAGACCCAAAATTAACTGTATAGCTGCTATAAATCTATGAAGCTTTGTGCTATATAGGTATAGCATAGTTTTTCCCCCACAAATTTAGATTAGCTTTTCAAATATGCCTTCTGAATTTTACCAAAACCAGACCTGTTGCCATCGAGTCAATTCTGACTCATGGCAACCCTACGGGACAGAGTAGAACTGTCCCGTAGGGTTTCCAAGGAGCAGTGGGTGGATTCGAGCTGCCAGCTTTTTCGGTTAGCAGCTATAGCTCTTAACCACTGCACCACCAGGGCTTCACTGCATTTCACCAGTATAAATTCTAATGCTGCTGCCCAGTTCTGTGACTGTTATGGTAGTATTCACTGGGATTTTGTAATGCAGCTAATCTTATATTTCATGGTAAAAGAGGAAGTGGGGGGAGTCAAACAGTTCAGTTAGAACTGTTTGAGTTACTCGTCTGTATTCAGCTTTTGGGTATATTTGTCTCATTCTGTGATTTTTATTTTATGCCACGTATAAATTATAAATATATCACCTCTGGAATTTAGCAGGAGTCCCTTGTCGTTAGGCCTAAATAAGAAAAGTAGCCTGAACTAGTGGATTTGCAAATGTCACATGTACCGGTGGGCTGGATTAAAAGCCACTTAAAGACATGTATCAGTTTGCATTTCCAATAGTTCAAAAGTCACTTCCTCTTTGCAACCCTCTCTAACTCATCCCCGAGATGATAAAGCCGTTAACACACATCACATCCTTACCAATGCATTCCAGCTAAATGTCACTCCTGCTTATCATATGGTAACTTTGTTTGCTTGACTGTCGCCCCCACAGTGCCGAGGCCAGCGATGGTAACGTCTTCATCCCAGGTTCCCTAGGGTGAAGCCCAATGACTGGCACACAGTAGGTGCTGAATAACTGTGTGAATGAACGAGCACTGTGCTTCCACTTGTGAAGACTTGCAGACTCTTAGATATGTACCACTCTGTCCCCTGGCAGCTTTGCTTTTTGTCTCCCTTATCGTCCAAAGTCATTGTGCTTACTTAAATTTTTCTGTGAACCATAAAGCCAATTTACAAAGTGTTAAGCTCTGTCAGAAGTAGGAGTAAGCAGCCTTGGAGATATCTATTTGGTTCACATAGAGATCCTGTTAACATCTCCTTGGTTATGTGCTAGGTGGATGAAGCTTCTAGATAAATGATCTAAGGATAAATTACTTACCAAAAAAGTAAACCAGTTCTATTTGGAGATAGGCACAGCGTAAAAGCAAACTGCTTCGTTCTGGGCACCCTGTATTCATATTCATCTATCCCAGACTTTTCTGTTCAGAGGCTGAATCTCTATCATTACTATCAAACTTTAAAACACAGTGTCTAAGTATGGCTCTTTTCCATCGTATGAGATAATATAGACCTTCACTCAAATCCTTCCCATTACTCACTGAGTGAAGAATAGTTTTAGACATAACCAAACACCTCACAGGATTGGTTGTCTGGGTTTGAAGGATTAGGACCATAGTCTCATGGGGCATCTTGGTGAATTGGCATAATAACACACTTCTTACAGTTTATGTTCTACATCCTAGTTTGGTGAGTAGGCTTAAAAGCTGGCGAATAGCCATCTAAGATGCAACTATTGGTCTCTGCTCATCCAGTGGAAGAAGAAACTAGTCTACAGGACAAACAGTTCACACAAAGCACGGCCTCATCTGGCCTGAGATAAGAAGAACTATAGGGTAATAGGGTACCCAGCTACTACTACCAACCGTTTTAATCAGGGCCACAATAGATGGACCCTGATAGGATGGGAGAAAGAACCTCAAATCCCCACCCCAAAAACAAACAAACAAACACTGCACTGGCTGAGCCTTGAGGACCCCCCCCCGCCGAGATACTCTTTAAACCTTGAACTGAAACTAACCCCTGAGGTTGCTCTAGCTACATAACAGATTGGCTCACAAAATAGTGAGTATCACTGCTAAGGACTAGGCTCCTTTAAAAAAAAATCACCTATATGAGACATATATGGTCAACAGTTACTTTAAAACAAAGATGAGAATGGCAGGGAAACTAGATTAATGGAAATCAAGCTACTAGACCAGGAACAATGAGAATTGCTCACGCATTGTGAAGACTGTAACAAATGTCACTAAACAATTTGTGTAGAAATCGTTGAATAGGAACCTAAACTGCTGTGTAAACCTTCACTGAAAGCACAGTAAAATATTGTTTCAAAAATGTGATCTGAGGACTCCCAGTGGGGTGGATGAGTCCCCCAAGGCCCTTCCGGGGAGTCTAGAACTATTTTCATAAAAATACATTGTTCACACATTCCCTCCTGAGTGTACGCTGGCGTTTCCCAGAGCTACATGACACATGATGGCATCATCACAGAATGTGTGTTTACATGTTCTTGTATTTTTAACATTTTCTAACTTCTAAAACAGTAAATATCAAAACAGTAAATATCAATAGATACAGCCCAAGTAAGCAAGAGCTCTTTGGAGTCCTCAATTTTTTTTAAATTTAGTTCTGAAATCAAAGCATTTGCAGATGGCTACGATATTCTACAGGAGACACAGAAGTAGATGGACTGCTTTCCATACCAACCGCTGCAAAGAGATTCACAAATCATAACTAACTGAATGGATATAAAATGCCTTACATTCAGGTGTTTCATTTAACCCTAATATCACCTATCTAGAAAGGTAACTTTAGGATCCCCACAGCACATATGCGAAAACAGGCACAGTAAAGTTGAGTAACTTACTAGGACCTGCACACACACAGAGGGAGAGCCAGGACTGGCTACGTCATGTGTGAGGCCCAGTGCCAAATGACAATGAAAGGACCCTTTTTCCAAACATTAAGAATTTCCAAACAGCAGCAGCAGAGCATTAAACCACATTCAGGGCCCTTCGGAGCAGGGTCTCTTCGAAGCTCTGGGTCCTGTGAGACTGTGTGGCGGCAAGCCTAGGAAGCAGATGCAGGGTAGAGCCAGTTGTCAAGCTCAGACCCGTGTGACCCCACAGCCCACAGCCCATGCTCAGAACCAGCACACTACTGCCCCCCACTGGGCCTTCACCATCACCACAAGGACAACTGCACGAATCTGTGCTTCGTCGGATGTTTTAATGTTTTCCTACTTTATTTTCTCATTTACTTCCACGGTTTTTTTAACCTTTTAATTCTTAAAGTCCTATGGAAGGTTCTTGTGTTTCCATTTCTTCCCTGCCCTAAGGATTCTAAGGCAAGCTGCACTCTCTCCAGTCTGAACTATGTTCTTAGAAATGATTTGAAATGATCTTAAAATTCCTGTGGGGGCGGGGGAGAATGATTAAATGGGTATAGATATTATGCACACTGACTATACAAGGAACCCCAATGTGTTTTTAAAAGTATAAACACAGCAAAACCAACTACCAAAGCCACTGAATTTACACACTGTCCTTGTTTTCTCTGTTATGTTACTCTATCACGTTTTCACCAAGTCCCTGTGGTTTTTAAGTGCAAATCCACTAAACTCAACAGAAATCCTTTCATCCAACTTACTTAATTCCTGAATTTCTGGGAGAGAATGGCCTTTATTTTTCCAATCTTTATTCTTTCTTTCATTACAATGCTTGTTATGTAGAAGATACATAGAGTATCTGTGTATTTGATTGATTTGACTTAGTTTCTAGTCATGCTTAAAGTCTTAATAGTGTGTAGGTACTTCCTCTCAAAAGTAGCTAAGTATGGGAAAGGCAACCCAGTGAAAGGCCAGGGGAGTCCCTCATGGAGTGCTCACTCTGTAACAAAGACTCGTATTAGCTGACTGGCTACAGATGGCTTTAACAAATAGCTAAGAAAATTTTTTAAAAAATAGGCGAGTCTAACTAACTATTTCACTAGAACAGATTAAGCGATGGTTAACTTCTCCCCCTCCTGAACAAAAATACAAATGATTAAAAAACAACCTTAGCTGTGCCACAGTGAAAACAAACTCACAGTACAATTTAGAAATCCTGAGGAACGAAAACATGATGGAGAATGAAAAACACAGCACGTCAACTACGACAGCAGAGTCACCATGAGATTTCCAAATAATAGCCTCAGCGGTCTAGAGGCGGCTCTATGAGACGAATAAGAACACATAATATGGAAAAAGAGCCCCGGTGGCACAGTAGTTAAGAGCTCGGCTGCTGACCAAAAGGTCGGCAGCTCGAATCCACCATCCGCTCCTGGGAAACCTTACTGGGCGGTTCTCCTCTGTCCTATAGGATCCCTATGAGTTGGAATCGACTTGACAGCAATGGGTTTGGTTTTTATTACGAAAAAGGAACGAAGCAGAACCTACGAAATAGTAAATATACATACAGTGAAACCCATGGGAGCTGGAACTTGACAGGACTGCCTCGTTTTCTGGTTTCAGCAATTTTTCCGCCTTTGGCAGGGTGCGGTCCTACCACTTGTCTATCGCTTGTTTTAGTGGAAAATATTTGAGTTTTCCTTCTCTGAAAGGCCTTCGCTTTACACTTTCCTAGGTTTTACTGTGATTTGGGAAAAACTTACTTACAGTGGGCCTAGCAGAATGCACAAAGCTGGAATCTAACTACAGGATATGAAAGTTCTAACATCATGTAAGAGGTGATCCACTGGGAAATAAAAGAGATAGAGAAGGGGAGAAATAATAACTGAGATTTTCTAAGAAGTCAAGGGATGAGTTCTCAAACTGAATGACCAGGATACATTTGAACATGACCATTCAGAGAGATAGGAATGCCTCCATTAACAAGCCTGAGCTAATGGTGATAAATAGAAGTCTGCACCCAAGAAAGACTGTCGAGAGAGACTGGATAAACCCATTGTCGTCAAGTCGATTCTGACTCATAGCGACCCTATGGGACAGAGTAAAACTGCCCCAGAGGGTTTCCAAGGAGCGACCGGTAGATTTGAACTGCCAGCCTTTTGGTTAGCAGCCAAACTCCTCTTAACCACCGTGCCGGAAGGACTCCAGAGAAGCTGGGTAGTTGCTTTAAACACAAATGATCTGTTTATAAAACTACAGCATAAATAGAAATTTGAAACATTTATTGGATACAATGCATTAATATTAGAAACCAACAATATTGCATTGAAATTTCATATAAATTGAGATCCTTAGATCTAGAATTACTTGTAAATAATTCATGGGCTTAAAGAGGTAACCGAAATACTTAAAACTAAATGATGATTAAGGCACCGCATTTCGAAACCTGGTGCGTTTTGAATAGCCAAAACTGTACTCAGAAAACATTTATAGTCTGAACTGCATGTATTAAAGATAAACTGAGCTTTCAACTGAGGAAGCCAGAAAAAGAATACGCTGAATCCAGACAAAGTACAAGGAATTCCAAGATAAAAACAAACTAATGAAGTGGGTGTAGGGAAGAGATAGTAAAGTAGCCAATAATGAAGTCTACTAAAAGAAAGATAACTTCGGGAAGTATGGGGACGAAAACAATCATCTACCGTTTATCTATAATGACATTAAAAACATTTGTGAGAACTGTTCATGGGCTTAGGTGTGATAATACTATGCTTATTGTTTTTAAGTCCTGATCTTTTACGGTTTTATACTTAAATACTTATCTGGCATTTGCTTTAAAATATACGGGGAAGGGGTAGAGCTGAAACAGGAGTGGCTATGAGCTAGTGATTGTTATAGCTGACTGATGGCTACATTTAAGGCGCACCATACAATGGTCCTTTTGTGTATGTTTGAAATTTCCTATAATAAAAAGTTAAAAATGATAATGCAAATATTTAAAAAGAAAATAATCATTTGAGAGTACTATTTATAACTCTGTACTAATACATTCATTATAAATAACGTCTATTAAACACATAACATGTGTTAGGCTCTCTCCTGAGCCATTCACATGTATTGGTGAAAACGTCAAGGTCTCTTCTTAGTAACTAGGAGACTTTGGCCAGTTAGCTCTGTTACCTCAACTACAAAATGAGGCAATCACAGTACCTACGCCACCAGGTTATCGTGAGGATTTTAAATGAGTACAGTTAAGGCATCTAGAAGGAAGACTGGCACACAGTAAGAGTATAAAACACGTTAGTGATCATTTACGAACTGAATAAAGGCTGCTTCTCAAACTGCTAGAGTCTGCCAGGTCCCGACCAGGCCACGTTTGAGTGATAACGCACAGAGATTTGACAGAATCTTGATACGGAAACCAAACAAGGCTAGCACCAGAATGGAAGAGCGTAGAGCAGTCTTACTTGTCTGAATACAGATACAAAAATCCTAAAGAAAATATTGTCAAATAAAATCTAGTGTGTTATATGAGAAGAATTATATATCTCATGAGAAAGTAAGAATTATCCTGGAATGTACAGCTAGTTAAACATTACCAAAAATCTCTCAGTGAATGCAGGACATTATTAAAGAGACTTTTATTTTTTTTAAAATATCAATAGATGGTGGCAAAGCATAAAATAAAATAACACCCATTCGAGACCAAAATAAAACTCTTAGCAAACTAAAAAAATAGAAGGCAGTCTTTTTAATTTCAAAAATGTTTGCTGTTGAGGTCCTGGGAGCCCTGGTGGTGCAGCGATTAAGAGCCACAGCTGCTAACCAAAAAGGTCAGCAGTTCGACTCCACCAGGTGCTCCTTGAAAACTCTAAGGGGCAGTTCTGCTCTGTCCTATAGGGTCGCTATGAGTCAGAATCAACTCGACGGCGACGCCTTTGGTTTTCCTGAGGTCCTGACCAGTGCAGTAAAAGCAAAAGATTTAAGATATAAGAAGAATGAAGACTGAAAAGAGGCAAAATTGGTATTATTGGCAGATATAGATGTGAACCAACTACCTAAAGAATCCACAGATGAATACAACTTAAAAGGGTTCACCGTGTGAAAATCTGTAACTTCCCTACACATCAGCTGAAACCAAGCAGAAAATGTCCAAAGAACAGGTCATTCTTAGGAGTAACAGAATCTCTAAAGTACCCAGGAATCAAGCTAAAAAATGCACTGGTAACAACTATGAAGTAAAACTATGGAACGTAACTGAAAGCCATAAAGACCTGACTAAATGGAGAAAAGATACCATATTCACAGACAGAAAAACTCAGAACTGAAAAGATGTTAATTTCCTCGGATCTATCTCTATAGTCAATGCAACCTACTGAAGCTCTCAGCGGAACCTTTTGTGTCCCTTGGTTTTAAAATTAATTTGAAAAACAGTAAATGCAGAGACAGCCAAGACAATTGTGGAAACTTGCCTTATCAGATAGCAAGGCTTGTTAAAAACCTATAGGAATTAAAACGAACGTGTGGAGATGCCAAAGAAAGATAAAACAGATTAATGGGCCAACGCAGAGAGCTGAGAAACAGGCCTGGGAATTTAGTGGGTGATAATCAGGCAGCTCAAGTCAATGAGGAAAGATCAGACTATTCCATAAAGGATATCAGGAAAATTAGTTATTCTTTGGAAAAATAACTAAAATCAGGCTCCTACCTTACATCCAAACAAGAATTAGACTTGGATTAATTAAACAATTAAATGTAAAAAATACAAAGGAGATTTTTAAAAAGCCAACCGAAACGATACTTCAGTATAACAAAAACGACCACAATGTTAAGAGAAACCAGATATTGGAAAAAATACAGACAACATAAAATAACTCCCACAGATGCGAATGATTTCTATCTGATAGAAAAAATAATCCCAGAAGTTATGGTTTTAGTGCCCTGGAGGACATTAACCAGTTCTGTATCTAACCTAGCAATTTTATTCCAGATTTCTTTCTTCATTGAATATACTCAGTTCCTCAAATGCTCTTTTATCAGCCTGCTGGTTCCCCCATTAATGAGTTAAATACACAGTTACCATGTGTTCAAAAATTAAAAAAGAAACAAACCACAGATCCATTTGAAGGAGGCAAAGCTAATAGAAAAAAATGGCCAAAGTATATTAATTTCAGAAGAGGAAATAGAAATAGTCAATAAACATAAAAAGATATTCACCCTCCCTGGCAATCAAGAAAATGCAAATTAAAACAAAAGTAAGATACAGCGTTTCACCCATCAGACTGGCAAAACATTTAAAGTGTAACGTGATGGGGGGAAGCAAGTTCTCTCACACTGCGAGGAGTAGCAGTAATAGCCCCTTGAGAGAGAGATTGGTAGTATCTTTAAAACTGACAGTGGGCATACTGTGACTTAGCTATTCTACTCAAGGTACCTACTGATGCGCACAAGATACAAACAAGCAACATGTCATCACAGTAAAATGAGGAAGTCCAGCTGTTTGGTACGCATGTAGCAGATACAAACATGAGCTAGAGCTAAATGTACTAATATACCTAAATCTGGAGGACTGTACCTAAATATACAAATCTTTTTTACCTCTGGATAGGTTACCTCTAAAGTAGGGGTGGTAGTTAAGGGGGACTTAGGTCTTACTTGTATTAAAGATGTAAACCGTCCATAATGTTTTAATTTCATTTAAGAATGAATTCAGAAACTGCATATTTAATAGTTTTTAAAAGAACAATGGGCACCAAACCCACCACCATCCAGTCAATTCCAACTCATAGTGACCCTATAGGACAGAGTAGAGAACTGCCCCCATAGGGCTTTCCAAGGCTGTAATCTCTAGGGAAACAGACTGCGCCATCTTTCTCCTGTGGAGCCCCTGGAGGATCCGAACCACCCATCTTTCGGTTAGCAGCTGAGCGCTTAAAACCACTGCACCACCACGGGATCTAAATTCTACTCTCATTTATACCCCCGACCGGCAACACTATCTTCAACAACTGACTCAATCCATCTGTTTTCTCATGACTAAAATGGAAACTATGCGCCATCACAGGTTCCTGTGAAAACTGGAGTTGCCAGCCTGGCCTGATGAGAAAGTCTACTTTCACTTTTCACATCAAGGCCGTTTTCTTATGTGAAGCAAAGAGAACCATATTGATTTCTCCAAGCATTTTCGTAGAAAGTGCTCTCATCTGAAAAGTTCTACTTTAGTGCCAAAAATAATTACTTAATACTAATGCATTCTGACATTCCTCTGACTACATTTTGAGACATATATTTCCATTTTTATTCTTGATATTTTAAGTTCAATTTAGCTGTTTGAGATTGTTAAAATTTTTTTTGACTTTTCAGAGCCTCTTACTACTTGTTCAATAGCCCGTAGTTAAGATTCTCTTATATACTGTATTTTGTGCAAACAACATGGACCTTCTACGTTTGTTTGCCAGCCGTGCCCTCCCTCCTGCAGGGTATTTTCTTAAGCACTGCTATGCCTATTTTTTTTTTTTACATGTTCTTTAAAAAAAATTAGCATAGTGCACTTAAAAAATCCTTTATGGGTGGGGGGGTAAGGAGGCTGTGGTTGGCAAACAAAATGTTCTGTGTAAAAATACAATAGTTTTTTTTCCTATTTTCCTATTTTTTTCCCCTATTTTTTCCTATTGCACCACCTGACTCCTCCTCATCACCAAATCTTCTGCAGTCCTCCTGAGTCTAATTCTGAACCTCTCATTTCCCATTTCATGTTATGCTGTGGATCTGATAAACCAGTTTAGGAGATTTCATATTCATAAACAAATGTCACCTTTGTGCTAACCTCCAAAGCTCTCCCCCTGTCCAGCATTTCATTCATTTCTGTCTTCTAGAACAGATGTCAATACAATCTACTTAACTTCTATGCAAATCCATGTTGGTGGCTTCATCCCCATATACTAGGGCCCTAAGTACCACTGTTGTCTCTTTTCTTCCCAAGGTATGGAGCAGTGTCAGCAGGAATGCTGTGTGCCCTTACCACCCTGTCCCAGCAACTGGAGAATGAAAATGTTGTGGATGTTTTCCAGGTTGCAAAAATGATCAATCTCATGAGGCCTGGAGTATTCACAGACATTGTAAGTAGTCTGCTTATTTGAGAAAGCTGGACAACATAGGTGAAGTTTGGACTCACACTTTAGAGCAGTGGCTCTCAACTAGGGGTGATCTCCCCCCAGGGGATATTTGGCAGTTTGGGGAGGGGTTGTCATAACTGGGGCCAGGGGCAGGGGGGTACTACCGGCGTACAGTGGGTAGAGGCCAGGGACGCTGCTAAACATCCTACGATGCACAAGACAGCCCCCACAACAGAGAATGATGTGTCCCAGAATGGCAGCACACCGAGGCTGAGGAACCCTGCTTCGCAGTATGGTCTTCTCTACTTTGGAGTCTCCATTGTCTTAATCAGCTGTTAACACTAAGAATTAGTTCCAGGCTAACAGAGATCAAAAAGACAAGGAGATGCAGCTCTTGATTAGAAAGGATTCAGTGGTTATTAAAAAAAAAAAAAAAAAACTTCTTGGCATAAATTTATATTTCTGTTTCTCAACTATGTTTTTCACACTGACCATCTAAATGCCATTTCCACCTTAGATGAAATGACTAAGCCGTCCTTTGGCTTGGCATTGACTAAAAGTGTCTTCCCCTTGTTTTTCAGGAACAATACCAGTTTGTCTATAAAGCAATGCTCAGCTTGGTCAGCACTAAGGAAAATGGAAGTGGTCCCATGACAGTGGATAAAAATGGTGCCATTCTGATTGCAGATGAATCGGACCCTGCCGAGAGCATGGAATCGCTGGTGTGACTGGGATCCTGAAAGGGCACCTAATTTGTAAAACTTCCGAAGACTGAGAACTTTTTTGAGGCCTTTTTTGCCAGACTCTAGGTTATACAATAACAGTTACTTTTTTACACTGATAAAAGTTTTGATATTTATTTTTTGCCATTTTATGTCTTAATGGTATCCTACTGAGCATTCACACCTCTGTTCATTGCACACAGTGAAACACAGATTTACCTAGTTTGCACTATGTGATCAGTGTTACTGCCTATAATCCAATACTAAAGCAAACCTGATGTGACATTCCATGACAACATACACGCTACGTTTTTAGTTCAGTACAGTGACGGTCTTTGTTATGACAGTGAATCTGAATTTGTTATTATTCTTGCTAAAGCAGCTGCATTCTACTAGCAGGCAAGGCTGTTCTTTTCCTCAGTCTTCCTCTCCTGCTTTTTAAGGCACTGCTGAATAGTGTATGCCTTCCGTGTTTCCACGGAGTGGATGAACATTGTTTTCATTTACAGAATAGCAGGCTATGGGAGCTATTAAAAGGTCTGTCAGCCTCATGGCCTTGAAAGAGTTCCACTGACGATGGTTAAGACATTAGTTACAAGGTTATATTCACAGCTACAAATAAATGGCCAATTGTGTCAAAATAAAGGACAACTCTGTATGACAGTTGTCACAGTAGCTATGTGAACAGTGTGTGTTATTTCTATTTTGACTCTCTCAAATAGCTACACCTGAAAATCAGGGCTGTTGCAACAGAGAGATGGCAATACTTTACACAACTCCATAATGAAACTCTTTAGTTATTCTCCATTAATGCTTCTTGGTTTATAATACCATACCTCACGGTGAGGTGGAGGAATAAAAATTTTGCAGATGTGTGATTTTGAAACTAGTCCTCTAAAAAAAAATCCCTATTACTCGTATAGCAATCTAATAAAAACTACCTATATAGTTACCATTCTTCCCTTTTATGCCAAATGTTTCATGATAAACCTTTTAATTACTTTTACACTCTTGTACTTTAAGATTACATTGAAAATACTGTATTAGCAAAAATCTTGGTTCTATCTAAACTCCTACACACGTGTGAACATATCTCATTTGGAGAAAGAACAGTGACTGAAAGGTGATATCTACATTTTCTAGTAGTTTTTAAAAAAGAGAGAGACTGCTTTGTACACGTTTGTGTAGCTTAGCCTCCAGACCAGAAACACTTCAGTACGAGAGGCCAATAATCATTACACAGGACCCCAGGAAGTTAGTTAGCTGGTCCAGCCTGTGGAGCCATTTTTCACCCTGCAGTGCCCAACGGCATTAGAAGCATTAATAAGACATTTCAGTCCAGTTTGTTAGAAAAATAAGCTACTTCCAGAGGTCTGTTGCTTTTGATTTCTTTTGAGGGACAGCTTCTGTCAGAAGTGAAATCATCACCTGAAGAACTGGACCTATTAAGTACAGGACCCTGTTTACTTTTTATGTGAATAAACTTCAACAAATAAATAGGCTGCTCTGGCTGCTATCATACTATTTGGGTAGGCATTAGAACACTAATGATCATCCACACTGAGGTTCTATTTATCTTGAAGTTTGCCGGAGTGGGGCTGGAGGACCAAAGCTGCTAAGGAGAGAGAGGCTACAGGCCATGTCCAAGGGTTCCAATACATAGGACAGGTCAATAGAGTTTCCAGAATCTACATAACAACTTGCCAAGGTGAATCTCATCTTTTCACCACAGATTCAACAACACAGAATAGTCTCACTGCTTTTCAAGGACTGTGTAGACTAAGCTTCAGATAAAATGTTAAAATGAACAATGTTGGCTAAATTGTATGAACTTGAGTACACAGACAGCCTTACAGCCCCTCTGCTCACAAACACATGGGGTCGCTATGAGTCGGAGTTGACTCAACAGCAACTGGTTTGGTTTGGGTTTTTTTGGCTTCCGTCAGAGGCAACACAAGGAAGGTGCAGCTAGCCCTTAAGAAAAGCGTGAACGTAGCAACATTGCAACTCCCAGAAGGCTGAAGGTAATCACAGAGGGAGAGGTATCCGATCACAGCACGAGCTAGGTTTTTTTAGTCATTGAGTGGGTTATACAGTATTGATATAAGCTAATTCATTTCAGTAGATGGCACAGTGGGCTTGACTTTTGGAAATAATTTTCAAGTTGGGGTTCATGGTCCTGTCAGTAATTTTTTGTTAATAAAAGTAAACATTGACTATAAGACAAATAGCAAGTATTTCCTTCTGTATATAGATGGTTCAATTCATGGAAATGTACACTGTCCAATACAATTCTGTGACTGTCTTGCAGGGTATCAGAATCATGATAAAAGAAAAAATTAGCTAGTAAATAGGGTAGAGGCATTATAAGAATGGTTCAGAAGTTTTCTGTGAGCAATTATGTATCTACAGCAGGCTTGAACCAAAGTCGACAGATCCTGACCCACTCAACCATGAGCAATTGCTACTGCCCATTTTGCCAAGGTGGTCCAAACACACTACGCAGAGGATAGTTCCGCTGAGCAGTTCCTCACATTCATCAGAGTGTATCCTCACTATTACTCTCCATTGTTAATGGCAAACATGTGCTTGCATCTCTCCAGAGGCAGAGTTTCAAAGACGGTGTTTTCTTTGAGACCTAAGCACATTGCTCAACTACATAACAAGGTTATCACCACTTGCGCTCAAGGGGAAAGGAAATAGCTGTTGCAAATCGATGTGTGCTGGTTTATTGACAGGTTTTTTTGCATGTATGAGTTTAGCTCTAAGTAAAAGAATGCACACATTATCCAAAATTGACCTGCAATGTTCAGACCAACTGGCTGTGCTGGACCTCGGAGAAAAGACACCTTATTGCCTTGAGGACAACTTTTTCATGTATTTGAAAGCCATGGTTTCTTTTTTCATGTTAAAAAAAAAAAAAAAGCTAATTTTTGAATTTCAAGAAAAGTAAGATTCATTTCATTTGGTTTTCCTGATTTTTTTATGTCTTGGAGCTTTGAGAGTCCATTTCAAGCAGAAGAGTCCAGCAAGTGTTCAAGGTCCGGCTGTTAGGAGTTTTTAGCCCAGAGTGACATATTGAAATCAAAAAATAACCTTAGTTGTTTTATAGTGACACAGCACAACTGCCTTGTTATGAATTTTTTTCTTAAATGCATATATACTGTATTTAAAATTGAAATATAAATACCAATTTACCAAAGATACATATTACTAATTCTAAGCAAAAAAAGAAAAAAAAAACCCAAACTCATACTTTAAGAAATAATAATCAAAATGTAGTTTGTCATAAGCATTTAGTGATTTATACTTACTGGAAAATGCATTTTCAACTCGTATGTTCTAAAGCTTATGTTCAAATGGTGCCAGTGAATTTTTATATGAAGGAGAAACGCCTGCTTTTGCTTTTTTTTTTTTTTTTTTAAACAACTGTAATTTCACTGAACCCTCTGTGCTTTCTCTTAGTTACCATTTAACATACAACACTGGCTTATCTCCAGAAGGAAGGCATGCTACAGATAGGAAGGAACCGTAATAATGATATTTGGCCTCTACTTTGTCTTAGCTGTTAAACTGTTTTTAGTATTTTTGTTAAATATTTGCAAAGGGAAGCATTTTCTACAGAGGAAAATTAATTTCAAGAAAAATATCTTGAGTTTTAAGAAATAAACATCTCCAGAAAAGGAGACAGTCAATTTTATAAAACGTTGCAACTCTCCAACATTTGGGGTAGTGACTCCTTTTTGTTAGGACATTTCAAACTAGCAAGCAGCCATTGTTTCTAAAGAACTCAGCCTTCCTGTTGACTCGTGTTTCTTTCACTTCATTTTGAGATAGCGAAAATCATTAAAACTGTAAATATTTTGTTGCTTGGATAAGCATCTTCTGAGAACTTTGTATCTATGGTATATAATCATAGAATTTTATATTTTCATATAAAGCTAATTTTTTTCTAGTTTCAACTCCGTCATAGTTTTTTGGTTTTTTTTTTTGTGGTGGATATGTGAATTCAACTTTCTGTGTATTGAAGTAGCAAGAACCATTTTTGCATTCCAAAAGAATCCAACATGTGTTATTTCTTTGAGGAAGTGGATTGTGAAAGTTGGGTTTTCTTTTTAATTCCATTGACCATTTGTACACTAGGAATCAGACACATTTAGTCACTGAATACATTTGTTGCATTGACCCATTCGGAAAAAGTGGGGTTTTTTGTTTTGTTTTTTAATTTGTTCGGGGGGAGGGGTTTTGTAACCTGAAATTTTTCCCTTTTTTCTTCTGTTTGAAACTACATCAAATCATTCTATTATAGTGTTATTTAATATGTAAATTGTATTGCTATACATAAAATAAAGTATGGTTTTTGATGTATTCATCTGTGTTGAGCATTTCTATGAAAATCTCTATATCCCATAAAATTAGGTTACTAGTCTTCCTAACAGACCACATGTGTACTAGCAACCTTCTCATTTTGGTCTTCATGGCACTGAACTGAATGTTAGGGGGCATCTCTCCACAGGCAACAAACCAACAAGAAGTACTTTTGCTGGGCTGATTTATAAATGTTCTTCCTGCTTTAAAGAGTAAACAGTGGCAAAGCTTTATCCGCATACTGAATGAACTTCATTCACTTTATGACTCTGCTGCTAAACTGTAAGCAGAATTACTGCTTTCTCCAGTGTACCAACTCGATTGGTAGCAACTTCTCTCTCAGTATTTCCCATGTAGGATGAAGGATTTGTCCTAGCAAAACTTCGGACATTTCCAGAAAAGGGTACATAGATCAGCGCTTGGCATCTTTGGTCCACCATTCTCTCTTAACTTTTCAGAGCCCTACCTGAGAAGCTCAACCCTTACTATCCAGTCCCCAGTTTTTCTCTCCATACAGATAAGAACCAATGCTACATTCTCCTTAAGTAGCTTGGAATTTAAGAAACAATATTAATCCCTTCCATGGGCACCTGGAAGAAAGACCTATACCGGCACAAAAGAATGAACAACTCTAATGATATAACCCTAGTCTTCCCCAAACTACACCCCTGGGGACTCAATATTCTGTATTACAAACCAAAAACACCAAGCTGACCGCCATCGAGTCTACTCCAACTCATAGCAACCCTAGCGGACAATGAAGAACTGCCCCACAGGGTTTCCAAGGATTCGAACTGCTGACCTTTTGGTTAGCAGCCAAGCTCTTAACCACTATCACAGAGTAAACCAAACTGATGACGTGTGGATTATATTCAGTCCACAGATATATTTTATTTGGCCAGTGATTTTTTAAATTCGTACTAATTACCAACATTTTAAAAATACAGAAATTTACATTAAAGACCCAGATTTCAAGCTTCTGTCAAAAACCTGAGAGCTGCTCAACACTGGGGTTACATGTCCACATGGCGACACCAGCCTGGAGAGGCGCAGCAGCTGCCCCTTTTAGGTGGGCATGCACTCTCCAGCTCCACAGTCCCCATCGCTCCCTACTGCGTTATGTCCAGCCATTGTCTGTCATTGGACCGTGCGAGCAGCTGTCTCTGAGATATACCTAAGAATTTTAGGGCTATCTGCCCTGATGTCTCAAGCTGGTAAACCAACAACCAAGAGCAGCAGTAGATATGCAAGTACAGCGAAACCTGTGAGAGCCGGAACTACATGGGACGGCCGTGTTTTTCTGGGTCTCGCGAGTTTTCTGCCTTTGGCAGGGTGCAGTATTAACCACTTTCCTATCGCTCTCTATTGGTGGAAAATACATGCGTGTTCCTCCTGACAGGTTTCTGCCTTACGTTACACAGCTTCTGGCTTTCTCAGGTTTTACTGTAGTTCTGTCAGTTTTCCATCTTTAAAATCCTAGACAGCTAACTTGGGTTCCCACATTCCTAACTCCCTAGGTCCATGCCATTAGTTATGACTGTTCAAAATAATTAACAAATCAATTTTCTACTCCATGGCTTTTATTGGCTAAGATAAAACCCTAGACAAGGAAGCTTCATTTCCACTATTAAGAGCAGGCCAAGGAAACCAGCGTGGAGTCACTGGTCCAAAACTCCGCGTTCTAACAGTCAAGACGGAACTTTAAGCCAGTACCAATCATGCCTGGATTCAGAGACACAATTAAAAAATAGAAAAACTTGTGGCTTTGTATGTCTGCCTATGTTGGTGAAATAGCACAAAGGTACTAGCAAGTTAAAATAGGCTTTGTGATTATGAAGTTAGTCAGGGAAGACAATTGGACCAGCAGCTTATCTGAACATAGCAATTACACTATCTTGCTCAAAAACTGAGAAAAGGAGAAATTAACTTTATCTGATTTGTGGCAATTTGAAATAATTTTACTTTTGTAGTTACTGACCTATGAACTAATTATCTTCCCTCCCCCGCACCCCACCTTTGCAAGATGTAAAGGCAGGCTTTGTGGCCTTGCGAAGCTTAGTAGAACCTTCTAAACTGGGGACATCTTCAGCATTCTGTTACTATTCATTCCAGATGCATTTACTGAATACCTACTACGGGCTAAGTGTTAGCTACACTCTGTACAGAATGCAGAATTGCTGGCAGAGGCATTTTAAGTAAGATAAGACAACGATTACTCTTTAATCTCAAAAATCAGTTCTTCGATTTATTCAAAAATATTTATTTAGCACTACAGTAAAGGTAGTTTTTAGAGAAAGTGAAAAGATACTTGTGATCAGTGACAGCAAGCAAGATAAAGCTGTAACCACAGACATACCCTAATTTAGAAAGAGACCGTGCTCATAAAATCCTGTCTGCTCTAAATTAACTTAGTTACCAGAACTCAGAAAACATTTTCCCACAGGAGAAAAACTGTTAAAGAGTGAGGATCAGAGAGTCACACAGCAAGTCTTCCCGTCAATTCTGCCACTTACTGACCGTGATTTGGGGCAAGTCACTTCTCTAAGTCACCTCTCTAAGCTCCATTTTCCTCATCCATAAAATAGAGTAACTAGTGTTTACCTCGTAGAACTTTTGTGAAAAGTAAATGAGGTGATGTATGCAAAGCTCCTGGAATAGCATATCAAACCAAAAACGAAACCCACTGACCCTCAGTCTATTCTGACCCTATAGGACAAAGCAGAACTGCCCCACAGGGAAAGAAGTCTCTTGCTAGTCTAAAAGGGGTTGGGGCCTATATATCTCCTCAAATTCTGAACAGTACTGACGAAAACTTTAAAAATGCTGCAGCAACTGCCCCCACCGGCATCTCCCTCAAAAGCTCTCTATTTGTTCTGTGTTCTGGAGATTTTCTGGGTTAGATCCCCAGGTATCCTATGTCTCTAAAAAGTACATGCAACAGAGCAGATGAATTATGGCCACTCAGCCGGCAGTAGCTGTATTCTATTGTTAGCCACCCTATCATATTCCCTTCCTATTTATAAAGCATAAATATAAACCGAAGGCATGCTATTGTACACTGCAAAAGCAATCCAGACAGACACCCTGCAGAACTTCACGGTATACTATGACGCCCCCACTGACAGCTGGGTAATGTGTTTACATAAGAAAACTTAAAAAAGGACTTAGTACTGGCTCATCTCAATGATTCAGGTAAAAATCAACTAAAAGCTTATCTATCAGCCTACATGCACGTGTAACTCATAACCTCTGCCTCCCCCTTGTCACAGCAGATGAAGTGTCCCTGCTCCTGGTAAGGCCAACCTTGCCATCTTCCATTACTTGCATGTAGCCCATGTCTTCTTTAAAACGTCATTTGTGCAATTAACCCTTCACTCACTTGAACCGTAAGCTTCTCTTTCTCTACTGAAACATGCATTTAGGAATACGAACACGCCATATTATCACCAACTTGGAAAAACCATCTCTTGATGCCAAGGCTCCTTTGACTACCATCTCATTTTGGTGCTTCCCTTTGATTACAAACGTTCTCCTGAGAGTTGTCTATAGCCACAAGCTCCATTTCCTTCCATTCTCTCCTCAACCTATTTAAGTTGGGGTTCCATCACCACCATCCCACAGCTCTTATCAAGTTCTCCAAATACTTTCTTCTTTATCCTCAACTTAAATAATCAGTCAGCAATTGACCACAACCACTGTCTTCTTTTAACATTCAACAAATATTTACTGAGCTATCACTATGTGCCAGGAGGTATCCTAGGTGCGAGAGATAAAGTAAGGCACAAAATAAAGCCCTTGACCTCATGGAACTTAACATCTGACAGACAACAAATGCATAAACAAGTATCTAATGTAGTATTGTGCAAAAGGGCAAAGTGAAAAAATAAAGCAGAGTAGGAAATAGAGAATAATGGTGTTCATGTAAAGTGGTCAGGTCTATCTACTGAAGATGTGAGGGTGGGCGTAAGAGAAGGTAACAGGAACAAAGGAGGAGAGAAAAAAAGTGATAGAAGAGATGGGAACCCAAGAAAGAAAAGGAGCTAGAGAACATGGAAGATATTACAGCATCCTGATGCCAATATAACGGTCATGAAATTCGCACGGACCTAACATACACTAAAATACATAAAGCAGAAACTGACAGAACAAGGAGAAACCAACAAAATGATAATTAGTATTGATTTTATCAAAGCTGACGGCTTTAACATATCTCTCTCAGTGATGGACAGACAGGATTTTAATAAAGAAATTTAAAAGCCTGACCTAAGTGGTACTGTAGTTATTTTTTAAGTTTTTATCTGGTAGAGATACATTCTGAAATACTGATAGCTAAATGATATGATGCCTGGGACTTGCATTAAATACATACACATATGCACACAATAAGTAGGGAGGAAAAAAGGTAAAACAAGGACAGCTTGCTAACGGCTACATGGCACACATTTTACTATTCTCTCTACTTTTGTGAATACTTGGAATTTCCATTTGTTAGCAGAAAAAAAAGTTTACGTTAATAGCTTCAATAGAAATCTAACCCCAAAAGAAACTGCACATTCTTTTCAAATGTCCAGAACATTTACAAAAACTGACCATGGACCAAACACAAAGTAAGGCAACAAGTAGAAATAAGTACACAACACTGTAAAATTAGAATCAATAATGAAAAGCCCATATACCTAACAAATTTCAAAACTCTCCAAAATAACTGGCTGAAAAAGTAATCAAGATCTTCCATTTTCTGTAATAATAACAAAAAAGTTTTAAACAATCCTTCCAATGAAACAATTACAACATGTAAAAAACACATTTTCTGTGAAGCAGTATGTGCTTCACAGAGCTGACACAAAAGTAAAGAAAATGGCAGTGGCCAAATACAAAATGAAAAAGCCCTCCTAGCTTTCACTTTGAGGATTTCTGCCCAACCCTAGCACCTCTGAGCTTCTATTTTACCAGGCTGTCCAACATACACTAAAGCTAGAATCCAAAAGGACTAGATACCCTAAGAGCAAGGTTAAACAAAAATAAACTTACCCTATACAACAGAACAGCAAAAAAACATCTATATCTAAACCCTGACACTAAGAGGAAATATAATCTCACATAATTCATAATCCAAAGCCATAGGTTTATGGTCTAAAATTATGTTACATGTGTGGTCTGAGAATGTCAAGTTGAGAATATTATATAAAAGTTCATATTCATGTAACCAGCAGAATCAAAGACAAATATTCTCTTAAAATACCCAACTTTAAAGCAAAACTTCAAAGATTTCATTCAGACAAAATCTGAAGGGATATGAGTTTAGATTTAACAGTCACAGAACACACTAGGAAACAAAGTATAATAACTGATTCAGAAAAAAAACACAGCAAAATAATATTTACAAATACTTGAGATACTGGAATTTCCAGATGCAAAATTTATTAAACACATATTTAATGTGTTCTTGAAAAAATTTTAAAGTTGACACATCATACCAAAACCTTTGGGACACAGCAAAGGCAGTCCTCAGAGGACAATTTATAGCAATAGATGCACATATCAAAAAAGAAGAAAGGGACAAAATAAAAACATTAACTACAGAACTCAAACAAATAGAAAGAGAACAGCAAAAAAAGCCCACAACCACGGGAAGAAAGGAAATAGTAAACATCAGAGCAGAAATAAATGAAATAGAGAACAGAAGAACAATAGAAAGAATCAACAAAACCAAAAGTTGGTTCTTTGAAAGAATCAACAAAATCAACAAACCACTGGCCAGACTCACAAAGGAAAACCAGGAGAGGGCACAAATAACCCAAATAAGAAATGAAATGAGGGACATTACAACAGACCCAACTGAAATAAAAAGAATTATAACAGAATATTATGAAAAACTATACTCCAACAAATTTGAAAACCTAGAGGAAATGGATAAATTTCTAGAAACACACTACTTACCCAAACTGTCAAAATTCATGTTGAAAATCTGAACAGACCCATAACAAGAGAAGAGATTGAAAAGGTAATAAAAAAAACTCCCAACCAAAAAAAGCCCTGGCCCAGATGGCTTCACTGGAGAATTCTACTAAACATTCAGAGAAGAGCTTATACCAGTACTACTCAAGCTATTTCAGACCACAGAAAAGGAAAGGATACTTCCAAATTCATTTTATGAAGCCAGTATAACCCTGATACCAAAACCAGGCAAACATGCCACAAAAAAAATTACAGACCAGTATCTCTCATGAATATAGATGCAAAACTTCTCATCAAAATTCTAGCCAATAGAATTCAGCATCATATCAAAAAAATAATACACCACGACCAAGTAGGATTCAGACCAGCTACGCAACGATGGTTCAACATTAGAAAATCAATCAACATAATCCACCACATAAAGGAAAGAAAAGAATCACATGATCATCTCAATTGATGCAGAAAAGGCATTTGACAAAGTCCAACACCCACTCCTGATAAAAAACTCTCAATAAAATAGGTATAGAAGGGAAATTTCTCAACATAATAAAGGACATCTATGCAAAACCAATGGCCAACATCATTCTTAATGGAGAGAGGCTGAAAACATTCCCCTTGAAAACAGGAACAAGACAAGGGTGCCCTTTATCACCACTCCTGTTTAACATTGTGCTGGAAGTTCTAGCTAGAGCAGTAAGGCAAGAAAAAGAAATAAAGGCCATCCAAATTGGTAATGAAGAAGTTAAACTGTCCCTGTTTGCAGATGATATGATACTATACACAGAAAACCCTAAAGACTCCACGGGAAATCTACTGGAACTAATAGATTCAGCAGAGTAGAAGGATACAAGCTAAACATTCAAAAATCAGTTGCATTCCTATACACCAGTAAGGAGAACGATGAAAAGGAAATCAGGAAAACAATACCATTTTCAATAGCCCCTAAAAAGATAAAATAGGAATAAATCTGACCAGGGATATAAAAGACCTATACGAAGAAAACTACAAAACACTACTGCATGAAACCCAAAGGGATCTACATAAATGGAAAAACATACCATGCTCATGGATAGGCAGACTCAACATTGTGAAAATGTCAATTCTACCCAAAGCAATTTACAAATACAATGCAATCCCGATCCAAACACCAACAACATTCTTCAAAGAGATGGAAAAACTAATCATTCACTTTATATGGAAAGGGAAGAATTCCCGAATAAGTAAAGCACTACTGAAGAAGAAGAATAAAGTTGGAGGACTCACACTACCTGACTTCAGAACCTACTATACAGCTACAGTAGTCAAAACAGCCTGGTACTGGTACAACGACAGTTACATTGATGAGAACCCAGATGTAAATCCACCCACCTACGGTCACCTGATCTTCGACAAGGGCCCAAAGTCCATCAAACAAGGAAAAGACAGTCTTTTTAACAAATGGTGCTGGCAAAACTGGTTATCCATCTGCAAAAAAATGAAACAGGACCCATACCTCACACCGTATACAAGAACTACTTCAAAATGGATCAAAGACCTGAATATAAAGCCTAAAACTATAAAGTTCATAGAAGAAAAAACAGGACCAACACTTCAGGTCTTAATACGTGGCATTAACAGGATACAAACCATAACCATCAATGCACAAACCCCAACAGATAAGCTAGATAACTGGGATCTTCTAAAAATCAACACCTATGCTCTTCAAAAGACTTCACCAAAAGAGTAAAAAGAGAACCTACAGATTAGGAAAAAATTTTTGGACAGTACATGTCAGACAAAGGTCTAATCTCCATAATCTACAAGAAAATCCAACACCTCTACAACAAAAAGACAAATAATCCTATTAAAAAATGGGCAAAGGAAATGAACAGACACTTCACCAAAGAAGACATTCAAATGGCCAACAGACACATGAGGAAATGCTCGCGATCACTAGCCATTAGAAAAATGCAAATTAAAACCACAATGAGATACCATCTCACCCTGGCATTACTGGCATGAATCAAAAACACTGGAAATAACAAATGTTGCAGGGGCTGCGGGGAGATGGGAGCTCTTATGCACTGCTGGTAGGAATGCAAAATGATACAACCATTTTGGAAAATGATATGGCGCTTCCTCAGAAAGCTAAAAATAGACATACCATTCGATCCAGCAATCCCACTCCTAGGAATATATCCTAGAGAAATAAGAGTCGTCACTCAAATAGACATACGTACACCTATGTTCATGGCAGCATTGTTCACAATAGCAAAATGATGGAAACAACCTAGATGCCCATCAACAGATGAATGGATAAACAAACTGGTACATACACACAATGGAGTACTATGGAACGAGAAAGAACAACAATGGATCTGTGAACCATCTCATAACAAACTGGAGTACATTATGCTGAGTGAAATAAGTCAATCACAAAAGGACAAATATTGTATGAGACCTCTGTTGTAAAAACCCATGAAGAAGTTCACACACAAAATGTAACAATCTTTGTTGGTTACCAGGGATGGGAGGGGTGGGGGGGAAATACTAAATAGGCAATAGATAAGTGGTATCTTGGGTGAAGGGTGAGACAGTACACAATACAGGGGAAACTAGCACAACTTGTACAAGAAAAGGTCATGGAAGCCCCATAGACACATCCAAACTCCCTGAGGGACTGAATTGTTGGGCGGAGGGCTGTGGGGACCATGGTCTCGGGGAACATCTAGCTCAGTTGGCATGACACAGCTTATAAAGACAGTGCTCTACACTCTACCTTGGTGAGTAGTGTCTGGGGTCTTAAAAGCCTGTGAGCAGCCATCTAAGATACTCCACTGGTCTCGTCCCTCCGGGAGCAAGGGAGAATGAAGAGAACAGGATACAAGGAAAAGATTAGTCCGAAGGACTAATTGTCTACAGCTACCAAGGCCTCCACCGGACTGAGTCCAGTACAGCTACATGGTGCCCAGCTACCACCACTGACTGCTCTGACCAGGATCACAACGGAGGGTTCTGGACAGAGCTGAAGAAGGATGTAGAGCATAATTCTAACTCACAAAATAAAGACCAGATTTACTGGCCTAAAGGAGACTGGAGAAACCTCGAGAGTATGGCCCCCAGACACGCTTTTAGCTCAGTGGTGAAGCTACCTCCAAGGTTCACTGTTCAGCCCGGGAGTGGACAGCCCAGTAAAACCAAATGAGACTAACGAGGTACAGGAGTCCAGTGACAAGGGCCAGAAGGCAGAAAGGGACAAGGAAGCTGGTGATAGGGAACACAAGGTTGAGTAAGGATATTGTTGATGTGTTGTGAGATTGTTAACCATTGTCATAGGGCAACATTTGTAGTAACTGTTTAATGAGAAACTATTTTGTTCTGTAAGCCTTCATATTAAGTGACAATAACAGCACAATTGGAAGAGCATAGTCAATGTCACTGAACTGTGCATGTAGAAATTTTTGCAATGGTGTATCTTTGGCTATTTGTATTTTCACCAAAAAAAAAAAAATGTGGAGAAGTTTGAGGATTAATATGTTGTGGGGTTGTTAACCAATGTCATAAAACAACATGTGTACTACTGTTTCATGAGAAACTATTTGTTCTGTAAGCCTTCACCTGAAGTACAATAAAATATTTAAAAAAAGGAAAAAAAAAATTTTAAATTGAAAGTATGAGCAAAATACAAAAATACTATAAAACAGACTCAGGGACTGGTGGAACCATTCCAAAGGTCTAATAAACATGTAACTGGAATCCCAGATTGAGATAAGAAAAGATACACACATTGGAAAAAATAATTGCTGAAAACTGCTTGAATTTACTGAAAGACATAAATTTATAGATTCAAGAAGCTCAACAAAGCAAAAAACTCAAAGAAAATCACACATCACAATCAAATTCCTAAAAAGGAAAGATAAAGAAAATATCTTGAAAGCAACTACAAAAAAAAAAAGACATATATAACAGAACGAACATACGAATGACTACAGATTGCTTTTTAGAAACCATGGAGGCTAGAAGGCAGTGGTACAGTGATCTTTCAGATGCTGAAAGAAAAGAACTGTCAACACAGATTTCTATATGCAACAAATGTCCTTCAGAAATGAAGGAAACATAAATTCATAAATTCTGCCTTCAGAAATGAAGTCAAAAATGTCAAATGAAGGAAAACTATGAGAATTCATTACCAGGAAACCTACTCTAAAACAAATGCTAAAGAAAGTCCTACATGTAGAAAGACAATGATGCCAGAGAGAAACTTGGATCTTCAAGAATAAAAAAAGAACAACAGAAATTTTAAATATAAAAGGCTATTTTTCCTCTTAAGTTCTTTTAAATATATATGAGTGTTAAAAGTAAAATTTATAACTTTGGTAGGGTTTTCACTGTATTTTGATGTAATACATATGCAATATAAAGGTCAGCAGGAGAGAGAGAAAGGACCCATAGTGTCGCAAGTCTTCTACATTTTACCTGAAATAATACAACAGGGACTAAAATTAGACAATGAAAAGTTAGGTATGAATATTATAATCCCTAGAGCAACCACTAAAAAATAGTATAGATATAGCAAAAAATTCAACAGGTAAATTAAAATGGAATTATTTATAAATATTCTAATAATCCAAAATAAGACAATAAAAAGGAAACAGAGGAACAAGAAACTGATGAACGTAAACATATAATAAAATGGCAGACCTATATCAAACTGTATCAATAATTACATTTAGTACACCTATACCCAACCATATCAATAATTACATTAAATGTAAACAATCTAAACACACCAATTAAGAGATTGTTAAACTGGACAAAACAAACATTACTCAACTCTGTGCTAGCTATTGAGTAACGTTTGTTTTATCACAGCAACCATTACTTAATTCTAAGCTATCTATCCATATAATTACTCAGTTACATAGCACAGAATTACTCAATTGTGTGCTATCCATTCACCATGTGTCTATCAGTTTGTTGTACTGTGGGGGCTTGTGTGTTTCTGTGATACTGGAAGCTTTGTCACTGGTATTTCAAATACCAGCAGGGTCACCCTTGGTGGACAGGTTTCAGCGGAGCTTCCAGACTAAGACAGATTAGGAAGAAGAACTGGCACTCTACTTCTGAAAAATTTGACCAGTGAAAATCTCATGAATAGCAGGGGAACATTGCCTGATACAGTGCAAGAAGGTGAGGCCCTCAAGTTAGAAGGCACTCAAAATACAACTGGGGAAAAGCTGCCTCTTCAAAGTAGAGTTGACCTTAATAACATGGATGGAGTCAGACTTTTGGGACCTTCATCTGCTGATGTGGTATGACTCCAAATCAGAAAAAAACAGCTACAAATATCCATTGATAATCAGAATGTACAAAGTATTAATCTAGGAAAATTAAAAGTTGTCAAAAAATGAAATGGAACACATAAACATTGGCAGTCTAGGCTTAGTGAGCTCAAATGGACTGGTATTGGCCATTTTGAATCAATCATACGGTCTACTATGCCAGGAATGACAAATTGAAAAGGAATGGCATCGCATTCATCATCAAAAAGAGCATTTCAAGATCTGTCCTGAAGTACAACTCTGTCAATGATAGAATAATATCCATATGCCTACAAGAAAGACCAGCTGATATGACCATTATTCACATTTACACACCAACCACCAATGCCAAAGATGAGGAAATTGAAGATTTTTACCAACTTCTACATCCTGAAACTGATCAAACATGCAATTGAGATGCATTGATAATTACTGGTGATTGGACAGACAGCTGGAAACAAAGAAGAAGGACTGGTAGTTGGAAAATATGGCCTTGCTGATAGAAACGATGCCAGAGATTGCAAGACAGAATTTTGCAAGACCAATGACTTCTCCGTTGCAAATACCTTTTTTCAACAACATAAACTCAACTATACATGTGGACCTCACTAGACAGAGTACACAAGAATCATACAGACTACATCTGTGGAAAGCGACAATGGAAAAGCTCAATATCATCAGTCGGAACAAGGCCAGAGGCCAGTTGTGGAACAGACCATCAATTGCTCATATGGAAATTCAAGTTGAAGTTGACAAAAATTGGAACAAGTCCACAAGAGCCAAAGTACAACCTTGAGTATATCCCACCTGAATTTAGAGACCATATCAAGAATAGATTTGATGCATTGAACACTAATGATTGAAGACCAGACCAGCTGTGGAATGACATCAAGGATGTCATATGTGAAGAAAGCAAGAGGTCAATAAAAACACAAGAAAGAAAGAAAAGACCAAAACAGATATCAGAAGAAACTGAAAGTTGCTCTGGAACGTAGAGTAGCTAAAGCAAATGGAAGACATGAGGAAGAAAAGAGCTGAACAGAAGATTTCAGAGGGCGGCTCGAGAAGATAAAGGATTGTAATGAAAAGTGCAAAGACTTGGAGATAGAAAACCAAAAGAGAAGAACACTCTCAACATTCCTCAAGCTTAACGAACTGAAGAAAAAAATTCAAGCCTCGAGTTGCAATACTGAAGGATTCTATGGGCAAAATATTAAACGAAGCTGGAAACAGCAAACGAAGATGGAAGAAATACACAGTCACCGTAACAAAAAGAATTGGTCAACATTCAACCATTTCAGGAGGTAGCATATGATTAAGAATGAATGGAATTGAAGGAAGAGGTCCAAGTTGCAGTGAAGGTGCTGGCAAAAAACAAGGCACCAGGAACTGATGGAATATCAGTTGAGAAGTTTCAACAAACAGATGCAGCACCAGGTGTGCTCACTTGTCTATGCCAAGAAATTTGGAAGACTGCTACCTGGCCAAGCGACTGGAAAAGATCCATACTTGTGTCCATTCCAAAGAAAGGAGATCCAAAAGAATACAGAAATTATCAAACAATATCATTAATATCACACACAAGTAAAATTTTGCTGAAGATCATTCAAAAGCAGTTGCAGCAATACATCGACAGGGAACTGCCCAAAATTCAAGCCAGATTCAGAAGAGGACGTGGAACCAGGGATATTGTTGCTGATGTCAGATGGATCCCGGTTGAAAGCAGAGAATATCAGAAAGACGTTTATCTGTGTTTCATTGACTATGCAAAGGAATTCGACTGTGTGGATCATAATAAATTATGGATAACACTGAGAAGAATGGGAATTCCAGAACACTTAATTGTGCTCATGAGGAACCTGTACATAGACCCAGAGGCAGTCATTCCAACAGAACAAGGGGATACTGCATGGTTCAAAGTTAAGAAAGGTGTGTGTCAAGGTTGTATCCTTTCACCATACGTATTCAAACTGTACGCTGAGCAAATAATCCGAGAAGCTGGACTATATGAAGACGACTGTGGCATCAGGATTAGAGAAAGACTCATTAACAACCTGCTATATGCAATGGACACAACCTTGCTTGCTGAAAGTGAAGAGGATTGAAACGCTTACTGATGAACGTCAAAGAGCACGGCCCTCAGTATAGATTGTACCTCAACGTGAAGAAAACAAACATCCTCAGAACTGGACCAACAAGCAACGTCATCTTAAACAAAGATTGAAGTTGTCAACGATTTCATTTTTATTGGAGCCACAATCAACATCCATGGAGCAACAATCAAGAAATCAAACGATACATTGCACTGGGCAATCTGCTGCAAAAGGCCTCTTTAAAATGTTAAAAAGCAAAGATGTCACTTTAAGGACTAAGGTGCATCTGACCCAAGCCATGGTGTTTTTAATCACCTCATATGCATGCGAAAGCTGGACAATGAATAAGAAAGACCAAAGAATGATGCCTTTGAATTATGGTTTTGGTGAAGAATATTGACTATATCACAGACTGCCAGAAGAAAGAACAAACCTGTCTTGGAAGAAGTACAACCAGAATGCTCCTTAGAAGAAAGGATGGCAAGACTTCGCCTCACATACTTTGGACGTGTTATCAGGAGGGATCAGTCCCTGGAGAAGGACATCGTGCTTGGTAAAGCAGACAGTTGGTGCAAAGAGGAAAACCCTCAATGAGATGAACTGACACAGGGACTGCAACCATGGGCTCAAGCATAACAACGATTGTGAGGATGGTGTAGGACCGGGCAGTGTTTCGTTCTGTTGTACATAGGGTTGTTAAAAGTTGGAACAGACCCGATGGCACCTAACAACAACAACAACATGCTATCTATAAGAAACCCATGTTAAATATAAAGACCAGTATTAGTTGCAAGTTAAAACATAGAAAGAGATATACTATATATGGTAGCCAGCCTCCAAGTAGCCTCCAATTATCCTTGTCTCTTGGTACTCACACTCTTGTCTATTCTCCCATGTTGTATCATAGTAGGTCTGTGTGACCAACAGAATACATCAGAAGAGATACTATCACTTCTGATATTAGATTATGAAAGACATTGCAGCTTTCATCTTTCTCTCTTGGATCATTTGCTCTGGAGGAAGCCAGCAGCCATGTTGTGAGCAGCCTTATAGAGGAGGCTATGAGGTAAGGAACTGAGGTCTCCAGTCAACAGCCAGCAAGGATTAAGGTGTCTTGTCAACATTTGTGTGACCCCGTTTAGAACTGGATCCTCCTGCTCAGTCAAGCCTTTGTATGATTGAAGCCTGAGTCAACATCTTGACTGAAAACTCATGAAAGACCCTGAGCCAGAACCACCAAGCTAAACTCCTTCCAGATTTCTTACCCTCAGAAAGTATGGGAGATAACAATGTTCTTTGTTTTAGGCTACTAAGTTTTAATTTGTTAAACAGCAACAGACAGCTGATGCACCATGAAATCACAAACCAAAAAAAGCTGGAACCTATATTAATATCAGACAAAGTACACTTAAGAACAAGGACTGCTACCAAAAACAAAAAGGGACTTGACAAAATGACAAAAAGGTCAATTTACCAAGATGTACCAAATACTAAATGTGAATATACCAACAGAAGAGCTTCACTGAAACAAAAACTGGCAGAACTAAAAGGTGAAATAGACAAATACAAAATCATAGTCGGAGACTTCAACATTTGGGTCAGGGGTGCCCCCAAGATCACCTCCAGGTTGGATGATTTGTTAGGAAGACTCACAGGACTCAGTTTACGGTTGTACTCATGGTTATAGTTCACACCAGTGAAAGGATACAAAGCAAAATCTGCAAGGGAGACGGTGTATGAGGCAAAGGCTGGGGAAACTAAGCCCATGCTTACAGGAGTCTGCTACCACTGGAGTTCCATACCAAGAAAAACCCAAACCTGTTACAGTCAAGTCAATTCCAACTCATAATGACGGTATAGGACAGAGTAGAACTGCCCCATAAGGTTTCCAAACAGCGGCTGCTGGATGTGAACTGCTGACCTTTTGGTTAGCAGGTGTATGCATAACCACTGCTCCCACAGGACACACTTAATTTCCCCCATAAATGAGCTGTGAAAACAAGTATACTATGTTGCCAAGTAGGAAAGTCAGTTAGAGACTCAGTGCCCAGAGTGTTTATTGGGACTGATTAGCTATGTCCCCTCTGCCTAGCAAGTATCAAATTTCCAGACTGCTGGAAGAAACTGGGTCTTCAGCACATATGGTTTGTATGAACAGTTTAGGCATAGTGAACAACTCTTATCAGTTCTGGAAATGGTGGGAAATCTCCCAAAATTTAAGTTCTCAGACACCAGCCAAGGGTCAACCTTATCTTAAGCAGACTTTTAAAAGGACCGAAGTCAGGCCTGCTGTGTTAACTCCTCTTTGCATAAACCTCTTCTCTAGCAATCAACAGAAGAACTATACAGAAGAACAGGAGAGCTGTAGATGACCTGAATAACATTACCAACCACCTTAACCTCATCATAAGTTACAGAACATCCAACTCAACAAGAGCAGAATACACATTTCTTTTCAAGTGAACACAGGGTATTCACCAAGACAGAACATATTCTGGACTATAAAATAAGCGTTAACAAATTTAAAAGAATTAGAATAATACTAACTATGTTCTATGACCAGAATGAAATTAAATCAGTATCAAAAAGATATCCAGAAACCTCTAAATATTTAAAAACCAAAGAACATGTCTATAAACAACACATAAGTGAAGAAAAGAAATCAAAAGAAAAACAAGAAAAGTACTTTGAATTGAATGAAAAGAAATACACAACACAGAAGAGAAATTGGGAGATGCAGCTAAAGCAGTGCTTAAAGGGAATTTATTTTATCAAATGCTTACATCAGAAAAGCAAAAAGGTCTGAATTCAATGCTCCAAGCTTCCACATTAGAAGAGAGAAGAGAAAATTAAGCCCAGAGGAAAAGAAGTAATAAAGAGCAAAAATAAATGAAATCAAACGCAGAAAGGCGATAGAGAAAATCAATAAACATAAAACTGATTCTTTGAAACATCAATAAAATTTTAAAATATCTAGGAAGAGAGACTAATAAAAAAAAGAGAAAATAAAAATTATAATTGTCAGAAATGTACGCTGGGGCATCACTTACAGACCCTAAAAATACTAACAGTATAATAAGGGAATAGTATAAACAACTTTATGTCCATAAATTCGACAATTTAGATAAAATGAACAAATTTATTAAAAGACACAAACTACAAAAGCTCAGGCAAGAAGAAATGCATAACATGGAAGTTGATGGCAGCTGCCCTTGAGATCATATGGTACTTCTATTTCTAGCTTTTCAAGGAAGTGCTAAATCGATTTCCAAAGTGGTTGTACCATTTTACCCTCCAACCAACAGCGTACAAGTGTTCCAGTCTCTCCACAACTCTCCAATGTTTATTATTTTGTGTTTTTTGGATTAATGCTAGCCTTACTGGGGTGCGATGGTATCTCATTGTAGTTTTGATTTGCATTTCTCTAATGGCTAATGATCCTGAGCATTTCCTCATGTGTCTGTTAGCTGCCTGAATGTCTTTTTTGGCAAGGTGCCTATTCATATCCTTTGCCCATTTTTTAATTGGGTTGTCTTTTTATTGTTGAGGTTTTGCAGTATCTTGTAGATTTTAGAGATTAGATGCTGATTGGATTTGTCAGAGCCAAAATTATTTTCCCATTCTGTAGGCTGTCTTTTTACTCTTTTGGTGAAGTCTTTTGATGAGCATAAGTGTTTGACTTTTAGGAGCTCCCAGTTACCTAGTTTCTCTTCTGGTGTTTGTACATTGTTACTTGTGGTTTGCATTCTGTTTATGCCATATATTAGGGCTCCTAGTGTTATCCCTATTTTTTTCTTCCATGATCTTTATTGTCTTCAGTTTTATATTCAGGTCTTTGATCCATTTTGAGTTAGTTTTTGTATATGGTGTGAGGTATCGATCTTGTTTCATTTTTTTGCAGATGGATATCCAGTTATGCCAGCACCATTTGTTAAAGAGACTGTCTTTTCCCCCAATTAATGGACTTTGGGCCTTTGTCAAATATCAGCTGCCCATAAGGCAATGAATTTACATCTGGATTCTCAAATCTGTTCCATTGGTCTATGTATCTGTTGCTGTACCAGTACCAGGCTGTTCTGACTACTGTGGTGGTCTAACAGGTTCTAAAATCAGGTAGTGTGAGACCTCCCACTTTGTTCTTCTTCTTGTGTAATGCTTTACTTATCTGGGGCCTCTTGCCTTTCCATATGAAGTTGGTGATTTCTTTCTCCATCTCATTAAAAAATGCCATTGGAATTTGGATCAGGATTGACTGTATCTGTAGATCACTTTGGGTAGAATTGACATTTTCACAATGTTGAGTCTTCCTATCCATGAGCAAGGTATGTTTTTCCACTTATGCAGGTCTCTTCTGGTTTCTTGCAGTAGTGTCTTCTAGTTTTCACTGCATAGGTTTTTTACATCTCTGGTTAGATTTATTCCTAAGTATTTTATCTTCTTGGGGGCCACTGTAAATGGTACTGATTTGGTGATTTCCTCTTCGAAGTTCTCTTTGTTGGTGCAGAGGAATTCAACTGATTTTTTTATGTTTATCTTGTACCCTGATACGTTGCTGAAATCTTCTATTAGTTCCAGTAGTTTTCTCGTGGAGTCTTTAGGGTTTTCTATGTATAGTATCATATCGTCTGCAAATAGGGACAGTTTAACTTCTTCATTACCAATTTGGATGCCCTTTATTTCTTTTTCTTGCCTTATTGCTCTACCTAGGACTTCCAACACAATGTTAAACAGGAGTGGTGATAAAGGGCATCCTTGTCGTGTTCCTGTTCTCAAGGGGAATCTTTTCAGCCTCTCTCCATTAAGAATGATGTTGGCCATTTGTTTTCCATAGATGTCCTTTATTATGTTGAGAAATCTGCCTTCTGTACCTATTTTTTCTCTTTTTTTTAATATTTTATTGTACTTCAGGTGAAGGCTTACAGAACAAATAGTTTCTCATGAAACAGTAGTACACATGTTGTTTTATGACATTGGTTAACAACCCCACAACATATTAATCCTCTAACTTCTCCACATTTTTTTTGGTGAAAATACACATAGCCAAAGATACACCATTGCAAAACTTTCTACATGCACAGCTCAGTGACATTGACTACGCTCTTCCAATTGTGCTGTTATTCTCACTTAATATAAAGGCTTACAGAACAAAATAGTTTCTCATTAAACAGTTACTACAAATGTTGCCCTATGACAATGGTTAACAATCTCACAACACATCAACAATATCCTTACTCAACCTTGTGTTCCCTATCACCAGCTTCCTTGTCCCCTTCTGCCTTCTGGCCCTTGTCACTGGACTCCTGTACCTCGTTAGTCTCATTTGGTTTTACTGGGCTGTCCACTCCCGGGCTGAACAGTGAACCTCGGAGGTAACTTCACCACTGAGCTAAAAGCGTGTCTGGGGGCCATACTCTCGAGGTTTCTCCAGTCTCCTTTAGGCCAGTAAATCTGGTCTTTATTTTGTGAGTTAGAATTATGCTCTACATCCTTCTTCAGCTCTGTCCAGAACCCTCCGTTGTGATCCTGGTCAGAGCAGTCAGTGGTGGTAGCCGGGCACCATCTAGCTGTACTGGACTCAGTCCGGTGGAGGCCTTGGTAGCTGTGGACAATTAGTCCTTCGGACTAATCTTTTCCTTGTATCCTGTTCTCTTCATTCTCCCTTGCTCCCGGAGGGACGAGACCAGTGGAGTATCTTAGATGGCTGCTCACAGGCTTTTGAGACCCCAGATACTACTCATCAAGGTAGAATGTAGACCACTGTCTTTATAAGCTGTGTCATGCCAACTGAGCTAGATGTTCCCCGAGACCATGGTCCCCGCAGCCCTCCACCAAGCAATTCAGTCCCTCAGGGAGTTTGGATGTGTCTATGGGGCTTCCATGACCTTTTCTTGTACAAGTTGTGCTAGTTTCCCCTGTATTGTGTACTGTCTCACCCTTCACCCAAGATACCACTTATCTATTGCCTATTTAGTACTTCCCCCCCCCCCACCCCTCCCATCCCTGGTAACCAACAAAGATTGTTACATTTTGTGTGTGAACTTTTTCATGGGTTTTTACAATAGAGGTCTCATACAATATTTGTCCTTTTGTGATTAACTTATTTCACTCAGCATACTGTACTCCAGTTTCATCCATGTTATGAGATGCTTCACAGATTCATTGTTGTTCTTTCTCGTTGCATAGTACTCCATTGTGTGTATGTACCATAGTTTGTTTATCCATTCATCTGTTGATGGGCTTCTAGGTTGTTTCCATCGTTTTGCTATTGTGAACAATGCTGCCATGAACAAAGGTGTACATATGTCTATTCGAGTGACGACTCTTATTTCTCTAGGATACATTCCTAGGAGTGGGATTGCTGGATCGAATGGTATGTCTATTTCTAACTTTCTGAGGAAGCGCCATATCATCTTCCAAAATGGTTGTATCATTTTGCATTCCTACCAGCAGTGCATAAGAGTTCCCATCTCCCCGCAGCCCCTCCAACATTTGTTATTTCCAGTGTTTTTGATTCGTGCCAGTAATGCCAGGGTGATATGGTATCTCATTGTGGTTTTAATTTGCATTTCTCTAACGGCTAGTGATCGCGAGCATTTCCTCATGTGTCTGTTGGCCATTTGAATGTCTTCTTTGGTGAAGTGTCTGTTCATTTCCTTTGCCCATTTTTTAATAGGATTATTTGTCTTTTTGTTGTAGAGGTGTTGGATTTTCTTGTAGATTATGGAGATTAGACCTTTGTCTGATGTGTACTGTCCAAAAATTTTTTCCTAGTCTGTAGGTTCTCTTTTTACTCTTTTGGTGAAGTCTTTTGAAGAGCATAGGTGTTTGATTTTTGGAAGATCCCAGTTATCTAGCTTATCTGTTGGGGTTTGTGCATTGATGGTTATGGTTTGTATCCTGTTAATGCCACGTATTAAGACCTGAAGTGTTGGTCCTGTTTTTTCTTCTATGAACTTTATAGTTTTAGGCTTTATATTCAGGTCTTTGATCCATTTTGAAGTAGTTCTTGTATACGGTGTGAGGTATGGGTCCTGTTTCATTTTTTTGCAGATGGATAACCAGTTTTGCCAGCACCATTTGTTAAAAAGACTGTCTTTTCCCTATTTGATGGACTTTGGGCCCTTGTTGAAGATCAGGTGACCGTAGGTGGATGGATTTACATCTGGGTTCTCAATTCTGTTCCATTGGTCAATGTAACTGTCGTTGTACCAGTACCAGGCTGTTTTGACTACTGTAGCTGTATAGTAGGTTCTGAAGTCAGGTAGTGTGAGTCCTCCAACTTTATTCTTCTTCTTCAGTAGTGCTTTACTTATTCGGGAATTCTTCCCTTTCCATATAAAGTGAATGATTAGTTTTTCCATCTCTTTGAAGAATGCTGTTGGTGTTTGGATCGGGATTGCATTGTATTTGTAAATTGCTTTGGGTAGAATTGACATTTTCACAATGTTGAGTCTGCCTATCCATGAGCATGGTATGTTTTTCCATTTATGTAGATCCCTTTGGGTTTCATGCAGTAGTGTTTTGTAGTTTTCTTCGTATAGGTCTTTTATATCCCTGGTCAGATTTATTCCTATTTTATCTTTTTAGGGGCTATTGAAAATGGTATTGTTTTCCTGATTTCCTTTTCATCGTTCTCCTTACTGGTGTATAGGAATGCAACTGATTTTTGAATGTTTAGCTTGTATCCTTCTACTCTGCTGAATCTATTAGTTCCAGTAGATTTCCTGTGGAGTCTTTAGGGTTTTCTGTGTATAGTATCATATCATCTGCAAACAGGGACAGTTTAACTTCTTCATTACCAATTTGGATGGCCTTTATTTCTTTTTCTTGCCTTTCTGCTCTAGCTAGAACTTCCAGCACAATGTTAAACAGGAGTGGTGATAAAGGGCATCCTTGTCTTGTTCCTGTTTTCAAGGGGAATGTTTTCAGCCTCTCTCCATTAAGAATGATGTTGGCCATTGGTTTTGCATAGATGTCCTTTATTATGTTGAGAAATTTCCCTTCTATACCTATTTTATTGAGAGTTTTTTATCAGGAGTGGGTGTTGGACTTTGTCAGATGCCTTTTCTGCATCAATTGAGATGATCATGTGATTCTTTTCTTTCCTTTATGTGGTGGATTATGTTGATTGATTTTCTAATGTTGAACCATCGTTGCGTAGCTGGTCTGAATCCTACTTGGTCGTGGTGTATTATTTTTTTGATATGATGCTGAATTCTATTGGCTAGAATTTTGATGAGAAGTTTTGCATCTATATTCATGAGAGATACTGGTCTGTAACTTTTTTTGTGGCATGTTTGCCTGGTTTTGGTATCAGGGTTATACTGGCTTCATAAAACGAATTCGGAAGTATCCTTTCCTTTTCTATGTTCTGAAATAGCTTGAGTAGTACTGGTATAAGCTCTTCTCTGAATGTTTGGTAGAATTCTCCAGTGAAGCCATCTGGGCCAGGACTTTTTTTGGTTGGGAGTTTTTTTTATTACCTTTTCAATCTCTTCTCTTGTTATAGGTCTGTTCAGATTTTCAACATCACTTTGTGGTAGTTTGGGTAGGTAGTGTGTTTCTAGAAATTTATCCATTTCCTCTAGGTATTCCAATTTGTTGGAGTATAGTTTGTGTGTTGTTGGTTACGGTTTGTATCCTGTTAATGCCAAGTATTAGGGCCTCTAGCATTGATCCTATTTTTTCTCCTATGAACTTTATAGTTTTTGGATTTGTATTTAGGTCTTTAATCCATTTGGAATTAGTTTTTGTATCTGGTGTGAGGTATGGGTCCTGTTTCTTTTTTTTGCAGATGGACATCCAGTTTTGACAGCACCATTTGTTAAAAAGACTGTGTTAAGGGACCATTTTTAATTTGGGTCCCAGAGGATGCTAGGAACCCCATCTGTTTCCATAGCATACCAAAATCATGGATGCCCCCAAAACCATACCCTAAGTCCGTGTAAACGTTTTACTGATTGCCCAGGAGCCAGTTTGCAAGGCTTTTGAATGCAATCAGTTCAGCAGTGTTGAGCTGAGGTGACTTCAGGAAGGGCATTTCTTTCAAGAACTTTAGTAGAGGTGGTAACAGTGTAACCTTCCTGATAATGAGAGCTGCTGAGGTTGGGTCTTAAATACGACTCATCCACAAATAGAATCAAATCAAAGTTAAAAAAGAAGAGTTCTTTAAATCTTTTCTAGAAGACAAAAGTTTTTATGTCTAAGCAGTCATGCGGCAGGTGGTTGCTGTCCTCTGGAGGGGATAAAACGGTGGCTGGGTTTAAGTAGGCTACCATGTGTAGCCAAATGTTAGAGATAGCAAGAGAAGGACTGCGTAAGAAACCAGCCTTCTAGCTGATAAATTCTGTGGCACCTAACAACAACAACAAAGCTGGGGCATTAATGACTCCTTATCGGATATATGGTTCTCCAAAATTTTCTCCTACTCCGTAGGCTGTCTATTCACTTTTTTAATCAAGTATTTTGATGTAGAAAAGTATGTAATTTTTATGAGGTCCCATTTATCTATATTTTTGTTTTGTTGCTCGTGAATTTGTTGTCATATCCGATAGCCAGTTGCTAAACAGTAGGTCTTACATTTTCACTCCTACATTTCCTTCTAAGGATTTTATGGTTTTATTTTTCACATCTATCCTAATTCATTCTTCTGCATTTGGAAATCCAATTTCCCCAGTACCATTAATTGAAGACACTCTTCCTTTCCCATTGGATAGATTTAGCACCCTTGACCATAGACTTATGTATTTATTTCTGGACTCTCAGTTCTAGTCCATCGGTTTATATGTCTATTATTATACCAATACTAAAAAACCCGCTGCCGTCAAGTTGATTTTGACTCATAGCAACTCTGAAGGACAGAACAGAACTGCCCCATAAGGTTTCCAAGGAGCACCTGGTGAATTTGAACTGTGGACCTTTATATTTACAGCCCTAGCTCTTAACCACTATGGCACCAGGGTTTCCAATGCCAATACTAGACAGTTTTAATTACTCTGGCTGGATAGCATGTTCTGAAATCATGAAGTATGGGTCCTCCTACTTTATTCTTCTTCTCCAAGATTGTTTGAGTTATTTGGAGTCTCTTGCCCTTCCATAAAAAATTGAGGACTGATTTTTTTATTTCTGTTAAAAAAGATTGTTTGAATTTCGATTGCACTTATAGATTGCTTTGAGTAGTACTGACATCCTATATTAAGCCTTCCAATCTGAGACTTGGAATGTCCTTTTATTTATGTAGGTCTTTTTTTATTTCTTTTAGCAATGTTTTCTACTTTTCTATATACAGGTTGTCTTAGGCTGGGTTCTCTAGAGACGCAAAACCTGTGAAGTGTCTATGTAAAGATAAATAGACTTATATATAGATATAAATTTGGATAGATCTATATATAGACTTAGATAGATTTATATGTCTATCTTACATTTTATATTTATTTATATACCACTCTTATGTTAAGACTGTATTTGGTTTTGGGCAATATTAGCTCTGTTACTACAAGAAATAAGTCTTTCTTTCAGGGCACAAGGGGCAACTTCCAGGTCTTTTATGCAGCGCTTGAGCTGTAACGTGTGTAAGGCAGAAATCTTTCAGAGAAGGAAAACTCAAATACTTTCAACTAAAACAAATGATAGAAAAGTGGTAAGACTGCACTCTGTCAAAGGCAGAAAACTTGTGAGACCTGGAAAAACATGGCAGTCCGAATCGAGTTCCAGATCTTACAGGTTTCACTGTACATTGAAAGTATAATTTCCACTCTTTGCATTTGACGATTTAGAGATAGCTATTGTTAAGTTCCTTTCAGACCTTTTGTTTTCGTGTATATTCATACTGAAAATATTGATTTGAAAAGCCAACTTATATACTAAATTCCCTCAAATTTTGTTTTTCTGATAAAGTCTTTATTTCTCCTTCATTTTTGAAGGGTGTTTTCATTGGATACAGAAATCTGGGGTAACAGTTTCTTCAATACTTTAAATATGTCACTCCTTTATCTTCTAGCTTGCATGGCTTCTGACAAGAAGTCTGCTGTAATTCTTATCTTTTTTCCTCTGTAGGCAACGTGTTTTTTATCCCTCTGTCTTCGAGATTTTTTTGTTTGTTCAGCAATTTGAATTTGAAATGCCAGGTATAATTTTTTTTTTTTTTTGGTATTCACCACACTTGGTTTTCTCTAAGTTGCTTGGATTTATTGTTTGGTGTCATTAATATTAGAAAATCCTGGCCACTGTTTCTTTAAATATTTCTTCTGTATCGTTCTTTCTCTTTTCTACTTCTGGTATTCTGATTATGTATATGTTACATTGTTTGATATTAATCTACAGCTCTTGAATTATCTTCACTGGCTTCCTTCCCCGCCCCTACTTTTTTTTTTTTTAATCTTCTCTTTGCACTTCATTTTGGGAGGGAACCTTTTTAGCTGCTTTATCTGCTGAACTGTTTCCTTTAATCTCCTCTGTTTGAGGTGTTAGGTTGGTGGGGTTGTACTTTGATGACAGCAGTCTTGGAGGGAAGCAAAAGGGCTTCTAAGAGGTCTGCCACTAAGAGATCATTTTTAATTGGGTCTCAGAGGATGCTAGGAACCCGTTTCCACAGCATACCAAAATGACATACTACAATCTCATTTTGCATCATTTCTATTCACTTAGCATTAAGTTCAATTCTAATACGGTGGTTTTATATTTCATTTACTTAATAACTAATGATGGTGAGGATCGTTTTAGGTGCTTATTTTCCATTTGTATCGTTCTTTGATGAAGTATTTTTTCAGCTATTTTTGCCTTTTTAAAAACTGGATTATTTGTTTTCTTATTGTATTTTGAGCGTTTCTATATATCTCGATACAAATCCTTTGCCAGGTACGTGTTGTAAAAGTATTTGCTCTTAATCTTTGACTCGTCTTTTCATTCTCTTAACAGTGTCTTTTGTAGAAGAGAACTTTTTAATTTTGATGAAATCCAATTTGTCAATCTTTTTTCTTATGACTCATGCGTCTGGTGTCATATAATAAGAAATCTTTGTATTCATCACTAATGTTGGAAAATTCCTGACCATTATTTTTGAAAATACTTATTCTGCTTCTTCCTTTGAGATTTTAATTATATACATGCTACATTAATATTGTCCCACTGTTCTTGCATACCCCGAATTTTTTTTTTTTCTGTGCCCAAAGGTCACAGAAAAGATTTTTCTGTGTTTTATTCTAGAAGCTTTATAGGTTTGTGTTTTACATTTAGGTCTATGATATATTTTAGTTAAATTTTGCATATGCTGCCATGTGTGGGTTTATTTACTTACTTGTTGGCATATAGATACCCAATTAGTCCATTACCAGAAAAAATATTATCCTTTCTTTCTTGAATTGCTTTGGCAGACTTTGTCAGAAATAAGATGACCATATATATGTGAGTCTATTTCTGGACTCTCTATTTGGTTACATTGATCTATGTATTCTTTTGCCCATACTAGATTTTCTTGATTAGCACAGCTTTGCAGTAAGACTTGAAATCTGGTAATGTGAGTCCTTCAACTTTGAACTTTGTTCTCATTTTTCAAGGCTGTTTTTATCCTTTGCCTTTCCATATACATATTGATATTTACGAAAGGCATGCCAGGACTTTGATTGGGATTGTGTTGAATCTATAGGTAAGGCTGGGGAGTACTGTCATCTAAACAACATTGAATCATCTAATCCCCAAACAATATGTATTCTATTTTCTTATACCTTCATGGATTTATTTCACCACTGATTTATACTTTTCAGCATCAGTCACACACTGTTACGTTAGGTTTATACCTAAGTATATTTTTGTTTTGTGGTGCTATTTTAAATGGAACTTATGAAAAATTTCAATTTCTAACCATTCATTGCTAGTACATAGGAATACAATAGTTTATCTATTGGTCTTGTATCCTGCAATCTTGATAACTCTCTTATTAGTTTTAGGGGCTTTTCTTTTGGTAGAATCCTTGCGACTTTCTACATAGGCAGTTATGTTATGCAACTAGAGATAGTTTTATTTCTTTCTTTCCAATTTGTAAGTCTTTTATTTCTTTTTCTTACGTTACTGCGCTGACTAGTGCCTCCAGTATGATGTTAAATAGGAATGGTGAGAGCAGACATCTTTACCTTGTTCCTGATCCTAGAAGGAAAGCATTTAATGTTTCAGCACTAAGTATGATGTTAGTTTTAGGTTTTATTGGAGATACCATTTATCATATTAAGGAATTTTCATTATATTCTACATTACTGGGCATTTTATCCGGAATAGATGTTGAATTCTGCCAAATTATTTCTCAGCATTTGCTGAGATGATCATATAGTTGTTCTTTTCTAGTCCCTTGATATGGTGAATTACATTGATTAATTTTTGAATGTTAAACAAATCTTGAGTTCCCAGGATAAACCCCATTTGGTCAAGATGTATTATCTATTTTTATGTGTTGCTAGATTTTATTTGCTAATATCTTGTCAAGGATTTTTTTGTCCATGAGGAATACTGTGATTTTTTTTTGGTGAAGCCTCTGGTTTTGGTATGAGGGTAATGCTGGACTCATAAAATGCATCGGGGAGTGTTCTCTTTTCATTCTGTGAAAGAGTTTATATAGAATTGGTATTAATTCTCAATATATCTTTGATCAAATTCTCCAGTGAAGCCATTTGGGGTGGTCATTTTCTTTCTTTGGAAAATTTTAACTAAAAATTCACTGTCTTTAATAAACAGAGGATTATTCATGTTATCCACCATCATCTATCGATTTGTTGTAAGACAGACTAGGAAGAAGGATCTGGCAGTCTACTTCCTAAAAATATTGGCCAGTGAAAACCTTAAGAATAACAGTGCAACACTGTCTGATACGGTGCTGGAAGAGAGCCCCTCGGGTTGGAAAGCACTCAAAATACAATTTGGAGAAGAGCTGCATTCTCAAAGTGGAGTTGACCTTAATGACGTGGATGGAGTAAAGCTTTTGGGACCTTTGTTTGCTGATGTGGCATGACTCAAAATGAGAAGAAAAGGCTACAAACATCCATTAATAATTGGAATGTGAAATGTATGAAGTATGAATCTAGGAAAATTGGAAGTTGTCAAAAATGAAATGGAATGCATAAAGATCGATATCTTAGGAATTAGTGAGCTGGACTGGAATTGGCCATTTTGAATCAGACGATCATATGGTCTACTATAATGGGATTGTCGGGACTGACAAGTTGAAGGGGAATGGCACTGCATTCATCATCAAAAAGAACAGTTCAAGATTCATCCTGGAGTACAACGCTGTCAGTAGTAAGATAATATCCATATGCCTAAAAGACCAGTTAATAATGACTATTACTCAAATTTATGCACCAACTGCTAATGCCAAAGATGAAGAAATTGAAGTTTTTACCAACTTCTGCTGTCTACAAGTGATCACATATACGATCATGATGCATTGATAATTACTGATGATTGGAATGCAAAAGTTGGAAATAAAAACGATGGATTGGTAGGTGGAAAATATGGCCTTGGTGATAGAAATGATGCTGGAGATTGCATGAGAGAATTTTGCAAGACTGATGACTTACTTATCACAAATACTTTTTTATAACAATATAGACAGTGACTATGCATGTGGATCTTGCCAGTTGGAATGTATAGGAATCAAATCTGTGGAAGGAGACAATGAAGAATCCCAATATCACCAGTCTAGAGGCTGACTGCGGAACAGACCATCAATTGCTCATATGCACGCTGAAGCTGAAGAAAGTTAGAACAAGTCCATGAGACCCAAAGTACGACCTTGAGTACATCTCACGTGAATTTAGAGACCACCTCAAGAATAGATTTGACACTAATGACTGAAGACCAGACAAGTTGTGGGATGACATCATGGACGTCATACATGAAGAAAGCAAAAGGTCATTAAAAACACAGGAAAGAGGAGGCGGGGCAAAGATGGCAGAGTAGTCAGACACTTCCAGTGGTCCCCCTTACAACAAAGACCTGAAAAAACAAGTGAATTGATTATATACGACAATCAAGGGGCCCTGAACATGAAAGGCAAAGTTGAGGAACTGGACTGAGTGGCAGGGGGAGGGAGAGATGGCTCAGAAGCAGCGAGGAGTTGCCAGACCTGACCCGGCAGGAGCCGGAGCCCTTCAGGCTGGATCAGCTCATGTGCGTGGTGAGGCAAGCAGTGGCACTTGAGAAGCATCTTCCAAATCAGGAGAGACCCCGCGGCAGAGACTCTACTCAGTCATCCAGAACCAGTGAGAAACAGCCCTCAATTTGTGAAAGATAAGTACTTGTGTCTGGCTTACTACACGGATCAAAAACACTCCCCTTTGGGAGAAACCTTTATCTCCCTGTTCCCTGCTCTGCACTAAGTCCTGGATGACTTCAGCGATTGCCAAGTCCCCTGGGCTGGAGTAGGACCTGTCTTCCTCCCTGTTCCCTGCTCTGCACTGCATCCTGGACAGCTTCAGCGACTACTGAGTCCCCTGGCCAGAGCAGGACCCGGCACACACTATGAGCCATTCTCTTGGCCTTGGAGAGGGAATGAATAAACAAATGGAAAAAAATAATCTGCTGGCTCCCCTAAGCCAGTAACTCAGGGTAGGCACAGCTCCTTTGCCTGGGCACAGGCATAAGGGATACATGGACTGTGAGTGCCTTTCCCCCTGCAGAGACTTGTGTGGGCCCATCTCATCAGCATAGGCCCTCATTACTACAGTACAACAGGGTATATACCTGAAGTCTGACTTCAACTGTTTCAGCTGTGAAGTAGCAGGTTCATGACATTCGACACTCTTCTGCCCATTAAGCAGGGTCTTCATCTACCCACTTCCGGGGCCCGAGGACTGATGGCTCTACCCACGCCACCTAGCCACCTGCAACAGGGGTCCAAGAATAAGTGGTGTCCCCTAGTCCTTACAGCCAACAGCATTGGGTGCTCATAGTCCGGCTGCAAAACCCACTCACCTATGCGCTCAAGGGAACAAGGAGATGCTTCCTCCCAGACGCTAAGGGGTAACTGTCAGCCCCCTGCCTTGCTCAGTGTGTGACCCCTACCCACTGCAGCCAGATACCTGTGCCTAAACCAATCACCCATGCCAGTCTAGGACTGTAGGTGAGAGCCTGCACCACACACTTGGTGACTGACTACCTGGTCACTTGAGCTGAATCCATACAAGAAAAGTAAACGGAATCCTTTGCTCACATACTTAGTAACAGATCTAACCACCTGGTGACAGGACATTAGAGTTTCAAAGGCACCAATAATCAAACTAGCTCACACGAACAGCCTATTTGGGCATATCAAAACAAAACAAAACAAGAAGCTACGACAAAGTAAGCAAACATAAAATAAAACACAGTAACTTAACGATGGTGTGGAAACAACAGTCAATATCAGATCACATAAAGAGGGAGAACGTGATGGCTTCAGCAAGCTCCCAAAATAGAGAATCAAGAAATTTTCCAGAGGAAGATAATTTCTTGGAATTACCAGAGGTGGAATGCAAAAGATTAATATAGAGAACTCTTCAAGAGATCAGGAAGGAGATGAGGTAAAATGTAGACCAAGCTAAGAAGCACACAAAGCAACAGATGATCTTAAGAAGGTTACTCAAGAGGATAATGACAAATTTAATAGGGTGCAAGAATCCACAGACAGCAATCAGAAATCCAGAAGGTTAACAATAAAATTTCAGAATGAGACCACTAATGTAAAGTCATAAGAGCAGAATTGAGGCAACAGAAGTCAGAATTAGTGAGATTGAAGATAAAACACTTGACACCAACTAATTTGAGAAACAATCAGATAAAAGATCTTTAAAAAATTAAGAAACCCGAAGAATTATATGGGACTCTATCAAGAGGAATAACCTATGAGTGACTGGAGTACCAGAACAGGGGGGATAACAGAAAATACAGAGAGAATTGTTGAATATTTCTTGGAAGAAAACTTCCCTGATGCCATGAAAGATAAGAAGATATCTATCCAAGATGCTCATCGAACCCCACATAAGGTAGATTCCAAAAGAAAGTCACCAAGACATAATCAAACTTGCCAAAAACAAAGATAAAGAGAGAATTTTAAGAGTGGCTAGGGATAAACGAAAAGTCATCTACAAAGGAGAGTCAATAAGACTAAGCTCTGACTACTCAGCAGAAACCATGCAGGCAAGAAGGCAATGGGATGGCATATATAACGCCTTGAAGGAAAAACATTGCCAGTGAAGAATTATATATCCAGCAAAATGGTCTCTCAAATATGATGGCAAAACTAGGACATTTCCAGATAAACAGAAGTTTAGGGAATTTTCAGAAAACAAACCAAAATAACAAGAAACCCTAAAGGGAGTCCTCCAGTTAGTAAATCAATAACATCAGATAACACTCCAAGACTAGAACACAGACAGAGCAACCAGATATTGACCCAGATAGGGAAGTCACAAAAATAAAGCTATAACACTGAAAATAGGGAAATAGAGATGTCAATATGTAAAAGATGACAACATTAAAACAAAAAAGAGGAACAAAAAAATGTAGACAAAGAATTTTCATATGGAGAGGAAGTCAAGGCAATATAAAGAAATAAAAGACTGGTATAAACTTAGAGATAAATATTAAGGTAACCACAAAGGAAACTAGCAATCCTACAAGCCAAAATAAAAAACCAGAAAAATATAAAGACTCAGAAAACACAAAATCAACAACAATGAAAAAGATGAAAAGAAAATACATAAAGAAAAATCACTCAGCACAGAAAATTAAGTGGAACAAAGAAACTCTGAACAAAACACAAAAAACGACATCAAAATGACAGCACTAAACTCATACCTATCAATAATTACACTGAATGTAAATAGACTAAATGCACCAATAAAGAGACAGAGAGTGGCCGAATGGATAAAAAAACATGATCTGTCTATATGCTGCCTACAAGAGACACACACCTTAGACTTAAAGACACAAACAAACTAAAACTCAAAGGATGGAAAAAAATACAGCAAGCCAACAACACTCAAAAAAGAACAGGAGTGGCAATATTAATCTCTGACAAAATAGACTTTAAAGTAAAATACATCACAAAGGATAAGTAAGGACACTATATAATGATTAAAGGATCAATACACCAGAAGGACATAACCATAAAAAATATTTACACACCCAATGACAGGGCTCCAAAATACATAAAACAAACTCTAACAGCATTGAAAAGAGAGATACACAGCGCCTCAATAATAGTAGAAGACTTCAACACACCACTTTCAGTGAAGGACAGAACATCTAGAAAGAAGCTCAACAAAGACACGGAAGATCTAAATGCTACTATCAGCCAACTTCATCTCATAGACGTATACCGAACACTGCACCCAACAGCAGCCAAGTATACTTTCTTTTCCAATGCACTTGGAACATTCTCCAGAATAGCCTACATATTAGGCCATAAAACAAGCCTTAACAGAATCAATCCAAAGCATCGAAATATTACAAAGCATCTTTCCTGACCATAAAACCATAAAAGTAGAAATCAGTAACAGAAAAAGCAAGGAAAAAAATCAAACACATGGAAACTGAACAACACCTTGCTCAAAAACTACTGGGTTAGAGAATAAATTAAGGATGGAATAAAGACATTCATTGAATCAAACAAGAAGGAAAGTACATCCTACCAGAATCTCTGGGACACAGAAAAAGCAGTGCTCAGAGGTCAGTTTATGCTGATAAATGCATACATCCAAAAGGAAGAAAGGGCCAAAATCAAAATATTAACCCTACAACTGGAACAAGTAGAAAGAGAGCAGCAAAAGAAGCCCTTGGGCACTAGAAGAAAGGAAATAATAAGAATTAGGGCAGAACTAAATGAAATAGAGAACAGAAAAACAATAGAAACAGTTAATACGACCCAAAGCTGGTTCTTTGAAAACATCAACAAAATCGATAAGCCACTGGCCAAATTGACAAAAGAAAAACAGGAGAGGAAGCAAATAACCCATATAAGAAATGAGATGGACCAATGGAACAAGATTGAGAACCCAGATGTAAATCCATCCACCTACGGTCACGTGATCTTCGACGGGCCCAAAGTCCATCGAATAGGGAAAAGACAGTCTTTTTAACAAATGGTGCTGGCAAAACTGGATATCCATCTGCAAAAAAATGAAACAGGACCCATACCTCACACCATATAGAAAAACTAATTCAAAATGGATCAAAGACCTAAATATAAAGCCAAAAACTATAATGTTCATAGAAGAAAAAATAGGATCAACGCTAGAGGCCCTAACGCACGGCATTAACAGGATACAAACCATAACCAACGACACACAAACTCCAGAAGATAAGCTAGATTACTGGAATCTTCTAAAAATTAAACACTTAAGCTCATCAAAAGACTTCACCAAAAGAGTAAAAAGAGAACCTACAGACTGGGAAAAAAATTTTGGACATTACAAATCAGACAAATGTCTAATCTCTAAAATCTACAAGAAAATCCAATACCTCAACAACAAAAAGACAATCCAATTAAAGAAAACAGGCAAAGAAAACGAACAGACACTTCATCAGAGAAGATATTCAAGCTGCCAACAGACACATGAGGAAATGCTCTTGATCACCAGCCATTAGAGAAATGCAAATTACAACCGCAATGAGATAACATCTGACCCTGGCATTACTGGTATGAATCAAAACTGGAAATAACAAATGTTGGAGAGGCTGGGGGGAGACTGGAACTTTATGCACTTCTGGGGGGAATGCAAAATGATACAACCATTTTGGAAAATGATATGGTGCTTCCTTAGAAAGCTAGAAATAGAAATACATTACGATCCGGCAATCCCACTCCTAGGAATATATCCTAGAGAAATAAGAGCTTTCACACGAATAGACGTATGCACACCCATGTTCATGGCAGCATTGTTCACAATAGCAAAAAGATAGAAACAACCTAGATGCCCATCAACAGAGGAATCGATAAACAAACCATGGTACATACACACAATGGAGTATTATGCAGTGATAAAGAACAATGATGAATATGTGAAGCATCTCATAACATGGATGAAACTGGAGGACATTATGCTGAGTGAAATAAGTCAATCACTAAAGGACAAATATTGTATGAGAGCACTACTGTAAAAACTCACGAAAAGGTTTACACACAAAAAGAAACAATCTTTGTTGGTTATGAGAGATGGGAGGGGTGGGGAGAGGAACTACTAAACAGACAATAGATAAGTGGTAAGTTGGGTGAAGGGTAAGACAGTACACAATACTGGGGAAACCAGCACAACTTGTACAAGGAAAGATCATGGAAGCTCCACAGACACACCCAAACTCCCTGAGGGACCGAATTGCTGGGCAGAGGGCTATGGGGACCATGGCCTGGAGAACATCTAGCTCAATTGGCATAACACAGTTTATAAGGAAAATGTTCTACATTCTACCTTGGTGAGTAGCGTCTGGGGTCTTAAAAGCCTGTGAGCGGCCATCTAGGATACTCCACGGGTCTCACCCCTTCGGGAGCAAGAGAGAATGAAGAAAACAAAATACAAGGGAAAGATTAGTCCAAAGGACTAATGGACCACATCTACCATGGCCTCCACCGGACTAAGTCCAGTACAACGAGATGGTGCCAGGATACCACCACTGACTGCTCTGACAGGGATCACAACAGAGGATCCCAGACAGAGTTGGAGAAAAATGTAGAACAAAATTCTAACTCACAGAAAAAGATCAGACTTACTGGCCTGACAGAGACTGGAGAAACCCTAAGAGTATGGCCCCCGTTCACCCTTTTACCTCAGTAATGAAGTCACTCCCAAGGTTCACCCTTTGGCCAAAGATTAGACAGCCGCATAAAACAGAAAAAGACTAATGGGCACAACAGTCCAGGGACAAAGACTAGAAGGCAGGAGAAGACAGGAAAGCTGGTAATAGAGAACCCACAGTTGAGAAGGGACAGTGTTGGCATGTCGCGGGGCTGTTAACTATTGTCATGAAACAGTAGTGTACTATTTAATGAGAAACTATTTGTTCTGCAAACCTTCATCTAAAGTACAATAAAAAAATTTTTAAAAAATGGTCCCTTAGTGGCAGACCTCTTAGAAGCCCTTTTGCTCCCCTCCAAGATTGCTGTCATCAAAATACAACCCCGCCGGCCTAAGAGAATACCTCAAACAGAGGAGATTAAAGGAAACAGTTCAGCTGATAAAGCAACTAAACAGGCTGCCTCCCAAATCCTCCTTACCCCTCTAATAGCTGAAGGAGTTCTCATATGTGATCATGGTAACTCAGATCATGACGAAAGGAGGGGAGATAAGGACATCCGTGAGGTCCGTGACGTGATCATGAAAGATACGACTCCTTCAGAAGTAACTTCAGAAAGTATTCTTAAAGACTTTATGTGGAGGATCAAAATACCCTTACGCTGACATACCAAACCCAGGCAATGAACCTCAAGCTTGGGCGTTGCCCTTTCTGGATGGATGGAACATGATAAGCCAATGCACTCTAAGCCATTTAGGCGCCCCATTAAAAATACACTCCTATAACGAAAGCACCTATTGGGCTAGCAGTTTAAAAATCTTTACTCAGACCAAGGGATCTACTAATAACTATGGATATTACAACCCCATCCAACTTAGACCTGAGATGGAATATAGATTTTTAAGATCATTCTTTTCTTCTTACGGAGTAGATGAATTAGAGTGGGTGCCCAGAATTTGTCCGCCTCCATGGAACAAATCATGAATGAAACTGCTGATGGAATAGCAGCCCAGCAAGAATCCTTAAACTCCCTTACAAAAATGGTTTTAGAACAGAATAGCCTTAGATTTTCTTTCAGCTTAACAAGCAGGTGTTTGTGCCACAGCAAACACTTTTTGTTGCACGTGGATTAACAACACCCAGGAGGTTGAACAAGATATCAAGAAAATTCATCAAAAAGCTATCTAGTTACATATAAAAGACACAGAATCTGAATCCCCTTTGTTTGAGATTTTCAGCTGGTCACCTAAAAGCAGTGGATCCTGGATTAGACCTGCGCCACTAACTGCATTGATGACATTAATTGCTGCGGTAATAATTACTGCAATAATCCAATGTTGCATGAAATGTATAACCAGCATTATAATGTAAAAGGCCAATCTGTTGCCTATGAAGATAATTATGTACATAGATGAAACCCATTTCCCAAATGGACTCGAGTTTATACTCTGAGCTTATCTTTTGTTTCGTTTTTGCTGTTGTTGTTGTTTTATTGTTGTAGTTTAAGTGAAAGTTTACATTTCAGGTTAGTCTCTTATACAAAAATTCATACATACATTGTTATGTGACCCTAGTTGCTCTCCCTATACTGTGACAGCACATTCCTTTCCACTCCTGATTTCCTGTGTCCATTCAACCAGCTCCTAACCCTCTCTGCCTCCTCATCTCACCTCCAGACAGAAGCTGCCCATTTAGTCTCATGTATTTACTTGCGCTCAGAAGCACACTCTTCACAAGTATCTGAGCTTATCTTTTGGACAGTCAAACTGTTCCTCTAATGTGGCTCTACTCCACACAGACCTCCCATCTAAGATCACGGAAGCTGAATGCTAAGCCATGGCAAGGCAAAGAGGTCAGATGGTGCCCAACTACTAAACGGTAGTGTCAGAGGTCTTAAAAGCTTACCTAAGTAAGCAGCTATCTAAGGAATCACGTGTCATCGTTGCAAGCCCCTGCAGAAGAAAGCATTCATATAATAGCAATCAAAGGATGTTAATGAAATCTTTGATCAAAAGGAGGGAATGTGTGAGAGTTCCAAAGTCAAGAAGCCTGACTCATATCAGAATGATTTGCCCAGGTCTGGGCCCCGACTCCATCTTAGCTTTGCTCATTTCCCCTGTAACCATCAAACCCTTAGACAGACTTAAGTACATAACAAAAGATTTCCTTTGCAACTGTCAGACTCTTAGATAAACTTAAGTACATAACAAAGCAAATGTTTTTCTCTGCAGTTAAACTGAAGCTATGGGATAAATGTCCTTAAGGGAGGGTCTTGACACTAGACCCTCTTCAGGAATCCCCTCAGCAGCCCTCAGGAAATGTTTTAAGTAATTACCTTGTGACCACCCTGTAAAAATCCCTCAGTCATGTACTTAAATTAACCAACCCAAACAGCCCCACATTTGTGTTTCCAACCAAAAACTGTAAAGCCCCCAGTTTTGAGTTGTCTCGCCTCTTGCTTACTTAATCTTGCAACTTCCAATCAGAATGTTGTTTTTTAATTCATAAAAATGCCTCTGTAACTTCACCATTTTAGAGCATTTGGTTTCAGTTTGTGAGATCAGACATTAATCCCAGTTCCAATGCTCCCGAACCTTCAATAAATCTTTCCTTTTATTTTTAACGAATTACGCATACTTACTCACTGATACACTGAAGATCTTGAATATCAAGCTAAAGAGGTTGGACTTTCTCTTGCAAGCAGGTGAAAGCCACTGAAAATGTATCAACAACGTTACTGTCAAAGAAAGACTGTAAAATAGACTATTTGTCTGACTCAGTACCATTTTCACAATTTTTTCCTTGAAAACATCTCTTCTCAAAAATAGATCAGAATTTTCTTGTCCAGCTTTAGAAAAGTTTCACTTCACTTAAAAGTGGCCCTAAGAATGATTGCAAAACCTAAATACAAAAATATTACAGCTCTCTTTAAAGCAGTAAGTCAAAATAACAATCTTTTTCATACATCTGGAGATTAAATAGTATAATTTAGTGCTTTCAAGAAATACTTTCAAGTCTGATAGACTTGTTACTTCTACTTTACTGCAAAATTTGCTCTGTAGGTTTAAAAACATTTTAAAATTTAGACTAGATTATTTGCTTATCAGTGACTTTTGAGAATTGATTTTTGTAAATTCTAGAATAAAAAATGAAGACTCAGTTATTTGAATCTAAAAGGCATGAGGAAAGTAGTTCACAGAGACTAATAAAAAAATGTAAAGCTAAGGACATTGTTACAAGATTTACTGTCAAAAACTTACCTTTATTTGCATGTTAAATAAATGAATAAACGTCTTTGTTCACATGCTCCCTAAGCTTTAGAGTTTATCAGTATTCTCAGCTCATTTTATCACAAAGATGAGAGAAAGTATTATCTTTGAAAAGACATGGGCTGGAAATTTATAGAATACATCAGAAGTAAAATACCACAGCCTTGCTATCAAGGAAAAGTGAGTCCATGAAGTAGAATCACTTTCTAATCTAAACAATTTATAATAAGGTTTTTACCATACCTTAGTAATAAGTCTATGTGTGATACAGTTTAAAATCTATCTACTTTACCATTGATGTCGCTCTAAAATGAAAACCTTACATTTTGCAGTGCTTTTCGATTCTGAAAGCACTTTAAGACGCATTATCTTATTTGGCCTTCCAAAGTATCCTGCGTAAAGTAGGGAAAAAAGGTAACATTCTCCCTTTCTTACCAGTGATGAAACAATTCTTAAGTAGCAAATCCAGAGTTGGATTCATGCGTTTTAATTTGGCAATATTGCCACTTCACCACACCGTCTCTCTAGCAAGTATCAGTGCCAAGGTTTCAGTGTATTTCAATTGTAAAGGTCAAACTTCTTAGGTCTATTCATAGCATAAACTGGCTTATAATTTCTATTGTGTCTGAGGTAGGAAAACAGTTTATTATTTTTATATTTCTTTTTCTGCACTTGATTTAAGGGTGGCCTCTGTTGCCTAAAATGGAAATTTTATATGGATATATTTATGCAGAGCAAAGCTGAGAGAAGTAAATTTACATAAATGTATATTTTTTTCCCACAGACTTTTCCATAAAATCTCGTAAGTACTCCCAAAAGACTACATTTAAGACTATCAGTGATAAAAGCAATAATCTTAAAAGGAATCTGAAAGCATTCACAGCTGTCAGAAATTCATTTGAATCATTAAATTACATAGTGCTGGGAAATAAATAATATTTTGGGCACATGAAATAAATGAATGTTCCACTGTCACACTCCTAAACATCTCCTTCAGAAAACTGTCTTACACAGATAACAAAATTATATAAAAAGCAAAAGTATGAGAAAAATCTTACAATAGTGTTGAAATACTTTAAATATAAAACATTTTCTATGCTTTCTCTATTATGGGTTACTTCTCTACCAAGACCCTACATATACTAAGGAAATACAAAGCAAAGAGGATATATGAATTATTTAATCTTCTTTCTCAGAATCTTTAGTAATCTGATGGCAATTCAAAATATTATTATGATCTGGTTACCACTACTGAACATTTTGATCAAAGATTCTACAGAAGAATCCTGACCAAAAGGGGGGCAATGCAGAACAGAATTTCAAAATCTCATGGAATCCAGACTTTCTGGAGCCATGGAGGCTAGATGAGCCCCCAAAACTATTGCCCTAAGATAATCTTTAAACTTTAAATGAAAAATATCCCCTGAAATTTTCTTAAAACCAAACAATAGTTTAGCTTAACTAGAAAAGAATGTCTGCCTTGAGCTTTATGCCCTTTTACAATGTATCTATATGGGATCAAACTGACAACAGCAACTTGTAAAAATAGATAGGAACCTTAAAGGGCAGTGAGTTTATGTTAATGAGGGAGAAGCAACTCAGAAAAAGGACAGTGAGAATATGTGCAACTCAGAGAATGTGATCAATGTCACTGAACTGTACATGCAGACACTAGAACTGGTGTACGTTTTTGCCATGTATCTTCTCAACAAAATAAATTATCAAATATAAATTAAAGGTATTTAATAATGGATAATATGTTTAATAATTTATTTTATGTTCTGTGAAATAGGACATTATGTGATTCAGACGTTTTGCAAACACCATATTATATACAGGCAGTCCCCAGGTTACCAACATCTGACTTCTGTACAACCCATAATTATGAACCAAGCCCCAGTTAAAGCCTATTAAAACCTTTATGGGAGCCTGCTCCTGGTCATCCTCATCACCTCTGGATGATGTTGGTTTATTGATTTCCACCTGATCTCTCTAGAAAGGATTCAAGAAGGAAGGGGGATTTCCAGCATCTCCTACCACCCAGGATGCCAAGAGCTCTGCAGCACACATGTTAAAGCACAGTCTCCCTCTCCAGGGGAGGGACTTTGCAGGTGTGGACTGTAGGATGGGACCTCCAGGGCCCCACCTAGGGCTCATCAGAGGTCATGGAGCAGCAGCTGCCTTTCCAAGCCAGGTGAGGCAGCTTTATTCGCACAGACTGTGACCTGGGGTTCAGGGGTTTGCCTTTCATGACAGGGGTCCGAAGCTGTGCCATTGGCCCTCTCCCCCAGCGGGTCAGGAACCATCAGCGCCCTGGTGGGCCTGGAACGGTTTAACCAAGGCGAATAGTGCAGTCAGCGAGGCTGCAGCAGCTGGCCGGGACGGCCTGTGCTTGTACTCTGTCTGCTCCTACAGCTTGGGGGGTCGGCAGGCCTTGGAGAGCACCAGAGCCCCTCTGGGAATTGGGCCTCATGGGTGGGGGGGGGGGTGAGCCCAGACAGGCAGGGAGGGACAGCTAGGCTGAGAAGAGAAGCTGGGCGTTCTAGCCTTGAGATTCTAAGGCCAAGAGGAGCCATCTCCTCCGCCCCTAGACCCATCCTGGCAGAGAGGGGTGGGCCATCAGGAAACACCTGCTTGAGTCCCTGCTGCTCCAGCCCCCGCCCCGCCCTCCCCTTCGGAATGTCAGCGGGCTCCAATTGGGTGGCCAGAGTATGGCAGATGTGTGCAGCCACAGCGTGGGGGCGGAGGGTGCCCGCTTATTTCACCCGGGAGGCACGTTTCTCTGTGTTTAGGGATGAACTTCAGCAAGCTGCTAAATATTCAGAATCGGGACTGCCCCCGCTTGGAGGCCATAGCTGAGGGGGCGAGCGAGGGGGCCGTGGAGCTGCCCAGCCCGCCCACTACGCCACCCGCTTGAGGAGCAGGAGCAGCCGGTCGGGCCTGCGCGGCCGCCTGCCTGCAGGATGAAGCCTGAGAGCCAGCGCCCAGAGCCGTGTCCTCTGCCTCACCTGCCTGTATCCCACCCGTGGTCCAGTGCCGCAGGAGCCTGGGTTTAGGGTCTTTAAAAACATAAGGGGGAAATAATAAATAAAAGGAGAGTTGATTTCCCTTTGGAAAAAAATAAAAAACCTTATGGGACCACGGATGTCTATGCAGTCAGCTGTTGCCCAAACCAACATTAGGGGCATGTGCACAGATATATATACACACACACACACATATATCATTATTTAACATATAATATGTATATATAATTTTGAAACACGTCCCCAGAATTTTACCGTGAGCTTCAAATGTTAACAGTATAGTGTTGATTCAGAAAAGATAACTTTCTAATAAAACGAAATCTACTGCCATCAGGTTGATTCCAACTCATGGTGGCCCCATGGGTGTCAGAGTAGAGCTGTTTTCCATAAGGTTTTCAATGGCTGTGAGCTTATGGGAAGTATATCACCAGGGCTTTCTTCCACAGTGCCACTGGGTGGATTCAAACTACTAACCTTTCAGTTAGTAGCCGAGTGCAAACTGTTTGTACCACCCAGGGACCAATAATATACGAAGTCAAATTTTTTTTTTTAATGAAAAAAAAGCTATTGGGGTCATAAGTTATCATGATGGGAAAATATCTCAAAATTACAGCCCTGAGATGCCTGTATTATAACTACAGCATCTGCCTAGCTTTGCCTCTCTCTGCATCCCTTTCCAAACTTAGGAATTCCATCCTACCACTCATTATTACAGTAGCTAACTCCAAACCAAACCCGCTGCCGTTGAGTCGATTCTGACTCACGGCGACCCCCTGCATTGCAGAGTGGAAGTGTGCTCCATAGGGTTTTCAAGGCTGTGACCTTTCAGAAGCAGAATGCCAGGCCTGTCTTCCAAGGCACCTCTGGGTGGTTTTCAAACTACCAACCTTTCAGCCAGTAGGTGAGCACTTACTAGTTATCTAGATATTATCCATTCATTCATTGTACAATTATGTTCTCAACAGAACAGTCCCTTTTCTAGGTACTGAGGATACAGCAATCAGTGAGACAAGGTTCCTGCCTTCATGAAGTTTATGTTCTCGTGGGAGAGGAAGACAATAAACAAGTCAACTAACATATGTGTGTGTATATGTATATGTAGGTATATATATGGTAGAGTTAAGTATAAAAAAGTAAGGTAAGGTGAAAGGCTAGAAAGTGATGATAAAAAGAATTATTTCTGACAGAGTGGGCAGTAAAGGCCTCCCAAGGAAGTGACACGCAAAGAACAAATAAAGCCCATGCAGATTTAAAAAGACAAAGCATTTGTTTCGGTTCCCAGCTTAATATATTCAACAGGCATTTATCAAGAACCTATGATAAGAGGCAGAGCAAGACAGCAGCACAAGCAGATGCTGCACACCCCCATCCCCCACGAAGGAAGAGGCTGGTGATGCCTACAGCCTCAGCACTCTGGAGAGCAAAGGATTGGAGCATCTAAACAAATGGTGAATCAAGAAAAAGGTGACATACAAGCGATAGGAAAGCCATCGGTTCTCCATCTGTCCATGCCCCATGCCCCTGCCCAACTCAGCACAGCCAACTCAGAACAGCTGCAGCAGCCGTTGCCCCCCAGGCAGGGAGTCTGGTGTTGGAGCAGCCCAGCCAGTGGACCCAGATGGGGAGAATGGGGTTGAAGTGGCAAAAGCTGGCACTCGTGGTAGAGAACCTAGGGGTGAAGCACAGACAGCTGCAGCCGCCAAGCAGGAGTCTGGTCTTGAAGTGGCACAGCCAGTGCCCCCAGTCGAGAAACCTAGTGAAAAAGCAATGACCACGGGCACTACCAGGTGGGGAGCCTGGTGTTGGGGCAGCAATTAATCAGCACCCTCTGGCAGGTAGCCAGGTGTTAAAGTGACAACTACAGCTTCCAACTATTTAAAAAATAAGAAGAGCAAACCCTAGGGAAAGGGAAGAGTCTGATTTCCAGAATTTTCACATCATAATAGCCAAATAACTGTTTCAACAAAACATGAAGAAACAGAAAAGGATGGCCTGTGCAAAAGAACAAAATAAAATGACAGAAACTGTCCCTGAGAAAGAAGAGATAATGAACTGTACTTACTACACAAAAACTTTCAAACAACAGAACTAAATACACTCAAAGAGTTAAAGGAAAACCCAACAAAAGGACATCAGGGGAACCATACAAAAACAAAATTAAAATTTCAATAAAGATAAATTTTTTTAAAAGAATCAAACAGAAATACAAGCGCTGAGAAGTAAAATAACAGAAATGAAAATTGATTTGAGGGGCTCAGTATCAGAATTAAACTGACAGAAGAATCAGCAAACTTGAAGGTAGTTCAGATTATAAAGTCTGAGGAGCAAGAAGAATTAAAAAAAAAAGTGAACAGAGCCTAAGAGACTTGAGGAAAACCAGCAAGTGATCCAATACGTACATTATGGTAGACTCACAGGAGGAAAAGAGAGGGAAGGGGGCAGAAATAATATTTGAAGAAATAATGGCTGAAGACTTTCCAAATTTGACAAAAATCATGAATCTACAAGTCCAAGTAAATCAATGAACTTCAAATAGGATAAATCCAAAGAGATCCACAATGAGACACATTATAATAAACTCTTGAGAACAAAAGATAAAGAGAAAATCCTAAAAGCAGCAAGAGAAAAGCAAATTGTTACATATATGGGATCCTTAATAAAATTGAATGCCAATTTCTCTTCAGAAACCATGGAGTTAAGGCGGCAGTTGGATGACATTTTTAGCGCTGAAAGAAAATAACTGTCAACCAAGAATTCTACATCCAGCACAATTGTCCTTCAAATATGAGAGTGAAACTCCCAGACATTCCCAGATAAATAAAAGATGAGGGGGTTCATTACCATGTAACCAGCCCTACAAGAAACGCTACAGGAAGTCTTTCAGGTTGAAAACAAAGGAACCTAGACAGTAACTCACGGATGTATAAAGGAAAAAAAACTCCAGTAAAAGTACTTTAATGGGTAAATATAAAGGTCAGTTTTATGGTGTCTTTGTAGTAGTAATTCTACTTGTTATGTCTTACACGATTTAAAAAATAAACACATAAAAAAGTATAAAAATATGCTATTGGACACACAATGTATAGAGATATAATTTTTGACAACAACGGTAAATGGGGAAAGAGTGGTATAGGAACAGCGTTTTGTACGTTAATGAAGTTACATTGGTATTAGTTTAAATTATGCTGTTATAATTTTAAGATGTTAAATGTAATCCTCATGGTAACCACAAAGAAAATATCTCCAAAATATACACAAAAGGAAACGAGAATCAAAATTGTTCACTCCAGAAAATCAACTAAACACAAAATCAGGCAGTTCTAGAGGAAATGAGAGACAAAAAAGGTAGAAGACACAGAATACAAAGAGCAAAGAACAGAAGCCACCCCTTATCAGCAATTACATTAAATGGAAATAGACTAAACATCCCAATCAAAAGCAGAGATTGGCAGAATGGACAAGAAAACATGATGCAACTGCATGTTGTCAACAGAGACCTACTTTAGCTCCAAGGACACTGGTGGGTTGAAGGTGAAAGGATGGAAAAAAATATTACATGCAAAGAGTAGCAAAAAGAGAGCAGGGTGGCTATATATACATATCAGAGACAACAGACTTTAAGTCAAGTTTGTACTAGAGACAAAAAAACATATAATGATAACAGGGTCAATTCATCAAGAAGATATAACAAGTATACATACATGTGCACCTAACAACAGAGCCCCAAAATACATGAAGCAAATACGGACAGAATTGAAGGGAAAACTAGACAGCACTACAACAATAGTTCCAGACTTCAATATACCAGTTGCAGTAAAGAACAGAACATCAAGACAGAAGAGAAGGAAACAGAGGACTTAACAACACTATAAACCACGCAGACCTAACAGACATACAACACTAGCCAACAGCAGCACGATACACATTCTCCCGCAGTACACGTGTATCATTCTCCAGGACAGACCACACGTAAGGTAACAAAATGTCTCAGTGAATTTAAAAAGACTGCAGTCATACAAAGTATCTTCTCCAATCACAATGGAGTGAAACTAGAGATGAATAGCACAAGGAAAACTTGCAATTCAAATTTCTGTTCTTTAAAGATACCCCCTTGTCTATTTTGTTAAGGCAGCACTAGGTCACTAAGACAATGGTGAAGGTCGCACAGAATGGTGAATGTAATTAACGCCACTGAATTGTACACCAAATGGTTAAAATGACTGTTACATATATTTTACCACGATAAAATTTTTACATAATTCAAATACACCCAGAAAAAAAATCCACATTATATATTCTTTCCACATTATATGTGAATATATTCACAGTTACAGTTCATCCACATGAAAATGTAGTCCATCACAGTGAAAAAAGGATGGTTACCTTCACAGCATCCAAATATATTTTAATTCACCAACCTATTATCACGCATTAATCTAAACCTCTCAAGATGCTTTAAAATTAAAAACAATTTCTTAAAAAAAAAAAAAAAAAAAAAAGGACCTATTATGAACGCACACCTGCTATGAGGAGTTCGGAGTCTAGGGAAGTAATTACAAAGGCAAAGGAACTCTCTACAATGTGACAGCTTCCTTTGGAGATTATTGAACGTTTATTCTATAACCAACCCAAAATGCAGGTGCAGGGTATGAGGTGTTCAAGACCCCTAGCTTCCAGTAGCCTGAATTGTACCTCAACACCTTTGTGCCTGAGAACATTATTCCTCATTACGATTTCACCTGTGCCCACCTGAGTGCAAGCCTACAAGAGTGGGGATGGCAAGGCCTGGGCATCTGCTTGTTGCTGCCTTGACAATAATCCATTATTTGGAAATAGACTCAGAGGGCATAAGTTGATAAACACAGGAAATCAAATTCTATCAAATAAGCCCTCTCAACAAGATTCAGTTACTTCATATAAAATCTGTAATGAACTGTTTTTAAAAAACATCACATTCTTTCCTTTTCTAAATCATCTGATAAGTAGGATGAGACTCCCTAGGTATACTTTAAGCCCTCTTTGTCCTATTTACTAGACCCCATCGCATAAACATAAACAAGAGACAGCTGCACTCCACAAGTCTCTAGAAATGATAGAATCAAGACCATTAGTAAAGAACAAACTGTGATCTCACAAACTTTTCCTTTCCCTTGTGTTTTCAGAAACATAATTTTAACCAAAAACAAAACCCACCACCGTCTTGTTGATTCTGACTCACAGCGACTCTACTGCCCCCCACAGTGTTTCCAAGGCTGTAAATCTTTATGGAAGCACACTGCCACATCTTTCTCCTCTGAAGCAGCTGGTAGATTTGAACCGCCTACCTACCAGTTAGCAGCCAGGTGCTTAACCACCGCACCACCAGGGTTCCTAACCTAATTTTGGTGCCCCCCACAAAACAAGCTACCATTGTGAATCAAATACTTATATGTAAAAACAAAAACAAAAAACAAAAAATACATTTTTAAATGCATGGTAAAGTTATAGAAAACAAAATCTCAAGTGTACTTGCATGGGTATTTATGCCAGATTTTGGAGTGGACTTTTATGGAACACATTTCTCTATGAAAACAGGCTTTGCCTCTATTTTAAAATTGCAGAACATTAAATATGTAATAGTTTTTTCAATGACATATGGTTTGAATTGATATTGGTAAATAATTGTGCATGAAATGAAACTACATTGAACTAAACGTTAGTCAAAATGACAAAATAAAATACAGGCAAAATATAAACTATCGCACAGGTGTATGCCATATTACCGGCTGGAAAAAAAAAATCTTGCAATTACAGGCCTACATTCTTTATTTCACTTGTGTGTAATTACATTTTATACACGTTTGTTTAGTAATACCAATCCGAGGCATCATTTTGAGAACGTAATTAACTGGATGGTAGAACAGAATGTGCGCGTGTGTGTTTACTATTTTTGTGTTTTGGTATTTCAGATAAGTTGGTCTTTGTTAGTTGTGCTTAACTGCCATCTAGAGTTAAAATGAATACACTTCTTTTTCCTCTCTACTATTCTTCAAAAAACTGGGGGCATATAAGCCAACAAATTCAATCCCTATTTCACATCAAACAAACATTCTTCAGACAAAAAAAAAAAAAAAAAACTGTTAAAGGGTAACATTATTTATCTAATTTTTCAAGGTACTTTTAACAGTCTACTTACTGTAAATAGTTTAAGTTGACTCAAAATTGAGGCTTACATTTAATTTCATTAAAACATTATATATTTTTTAACGTATTAACAAGTCAACAAGGAATCTAATGTGCATTCGGACTTAAGGAAATACATTAAAAACTTAAAATTAATTTTCAGTCTATTTCTATGACTTTTCATTTGTATTTTTTCCAGAGCCCAAGAAAACAGGCCAAAACATAAAGAAATTTAGGAGTTTTTTTTTAACTTCAGAAAAACATGACTATAAAAACTAGCTAAATCTCGAGTATACATTTAAATAACTAAGCTTTTTAATGCTCTTAAAGGTGGCATTCCTATCCAAACGTGAGGAAAGATTGTGTAAGAATAAACCATCAGTACAATTACTCGGCTTTCAACTTCAGAAAATCATTGCTGAAAAGCAATACCGAAGGAATGTAAGAGAAAAATAAAATCAGATTTGAAAATAAGACCTAATGTTCTGACGAAGGAAGAAATGCACTGCCATAAAGTGTTCAAAGTATCAGGTAAAATATTTTGTGTGTTGTGCTCATATGCTTCAAGGATATGTTGTTTTGTTCTGGTTTTTAATTAACCGTCCCAGAAGCACTAAACCCCACAGCCTTTTCTGACAATATTTGTACACATCATTAGATCCTGAAACACAGAAGTTGTAGTCCAATGAAAACGCAACTTTTGTTTTTTCCGAGGACGTTACATGGAAGTTTTCCAGTGGCTTCATACTACAAACAATAATGATCAAAAATCTGCTGGCACAAAGAGCCTCAAATGTCTTCAATAAACACAGCCCATTAAAAGATGACAGCAGAATACAATGCTTAGCAAGGAGTCAAGCAAGCACTTAAGAAGGTTCTTAATTGCTTGCTCAATAAGAGACTAAAGATAAAGTTGTTGCAGGATTGTAAGAACAAAAGGGAGAAAATAAAGAAATAGGCAGGAAGGCTATGAAAGAGATAATGCCTACTTCAAAAAAAAAAAAAAAGCCTGGGTTAAAGAGTCAGAAGCACTAGTGAATATATTGAGACACGGGGAAACCAAGGATACAAGAATTAGAAAAAAGAAAAAAAAAGGAAAAAGTCTTCATAAATTGCAGATAGCTGACAGAATGTTATTTTAAAACAAAAGGGTTGTGTGAACCTTAATTACTGAAAGGTGGGAAGTGAGAAGGATACATGCTCCCCGCGCATACAATATACAAATGATTTCCTAAGAATTACCTTGTATGCTTTCAACTTCAAAATTCTAATGCTGTCTCAAGAGAAATTTAGAAATAGTGAGGCTTTTAATTTACATTCTTAAGGAAGGAAGATGTATGTGCAAATTCTCACTGGAAATCTCTAGGACTGAGCATAATAGTATCGGCTTGGCCTTTCTCTCTCTCCAGCAAGACAGTCTGCATCGCAGGCACCACAGCTGTGATAATGATCTCCCTCTGACAGAGTTTTATCCTGATTGGACCTAGATTGACATCTGGTTCATTTGACCAAAACTCCTAAATAAACGCCTAGTTATAAATTCTCTCTGGTCATAACCCACCAATTGCCAATTTCAATTGTTTCAGATATAGTTCAAGTGCAGAATATACTTTCCATAGTAAAATGGACAGACTAGAACTATGGAACAAGGTAAAATTCTAGTGATTTTATTTCAAACTGAGGAAAATCAGAAATACAGTCAGTTGAATGCATTTTGTCAAATTTCATCTGTGATTTCCTGAAACAGGAAGAAAAACTAACTCCATTTCAGCCGTGAATTCTTCATTTCCTTAGTACTTGTCTATCCAGAGTATGAAGCAAAAGAAGTCTAAAAGATGGCCTCTCAGTAAACCATAAATAACAAACCCTTCCGTTGGTCATTTGGAATCTCTGCAATAGTGAAAACAGTCTAGGAGTTCGCGATTTTCCCTTATTTCTTTCTCCATCCTCACACCCCCTTTTCTGTTCTCAATATTCTCTACTCACCAGTCTCCCGTTTTCCTATACCTCCTTCTCTTTGTTATTACAAACCTTCATTTCCAAATCTTCCAACACCAGAAATGAAATCTTGAAAATTGGGGAAAGTGAGAAGAAAATGTTCTTCTCGGGGCTTCCTTTCCATGGGCCCCCACTCCAGATGCGTTCTCACGCATACACTTCTCTGCACACTGCTTCATTCCCTTAGGACACACAACTCTCTCCTGCCATCTGAGGCACTCAGTCACAAAAAGAGATCTTTAAATCTCTTCTGTATCTCAAAGTCCTCCTCAATCTTCCAAAATGCTATCTAGACTATTCTAGCCTATTGTGCTCATTCTTCTTTAGAATCCTTGTAATCTGCATCATATATTTGCATTATACATTGTCAGTTTAGGATACATAATTATTCAAACTGAAGAGTCTGTCATTTTGTCATACTGTGGGGCTTGTGTGTTGCTGTGATGCTGGAAGCTATGCCACAAGTATTCAAATACCAGCAGGGTCACACATGGCGGACAGGTTTCAGCTGAGCTTTCAGACTAAGATAGACTACAAAGAAGGAGCTGGCAGTCTACTTTTGAAAAGACTTAGCCAGTGAAAACTTTATGAATAGCAGCAGAATATTGTCTGATATAGTGCTAGAAGATGAGCCCCTCAGGTTGGAAGGCACTCAAAACATGACTGGGGAAGAGCTGCCTCCTCAAAGAAGAGTTGACCTTAATGATGTGGATGGACTCAAGCTTTCGGGATCTTCATTTGCTGATGTGGCATGACTCAAAATGAGAAGAAACAGCTGCAAACATCCATTAATAATAGGAACGTGGAATGTACGAAGTATGAACCTAGGAAAATTGGAATTCGTCAAAATGAAGTGGAACGCATAAACATCGATATCCAAGGCATTAGTGAGCTGAAATGGACTGGTACTGGCCATTTTGAATTAGACAATTATATGGTCTACTATGCCGGGAACAACTTGAAGAGGAATCATTCCTCATCAAAAAGAACACTTCAAGATCTATTCTGAAATACAATGCTGTCAGTGACAGAATAATATCCATATGCCTACAAGGAAGACCAGTTAATACGACTATTATTCAAATTTACGCACCAATCACTAAGGCCAAAGATGAAGAAACTGAAGATTTTTACCAGCTTCTGCAGTCTGAAATTGATCAAACATGCAATCAGGATGCATGGATAATTACTGGAGATTGGAATGCAAAAGCTGGCAACAAAGAAAAGGATCAGTAGTTGGAAAATATGGCCTTGGAGACAGAAATGATGCTGGAGATCTCACGACAAAATTTTGCAAGACCAATGACTTCTTCATTGCAAACACCTTTTTTCACCAACATATATGGCAACTATACACATGGACCTTGCCAAGTGGAATACACAAGGATCAAATCGACTACATCTGTGGAAAGAGACGGAAAAGCTCAATATCATCAGTCAGAACAAGGCAAGGGGCTGACTGTGGAACAGACTATCAATTGCTCATATGCAAGTTCAAGGTGAAACTGAAGAAAATTAGAACAAGTCCACAAGAGCCAAAGTACAACCTTGAACATATCCCACCTGAATTTAGAGACCATCTTGAGAATAGATATGACACACTGAACACTAATGACCAAAGACTAGACGAGCTGTGGAATGACACCAAGGACATCATACGTGAAGAAAGCAAGAGGTTATTAAAGACAGGAAAGAAAGAAAAGACCAAAATGGATATCGGAAGAGACTCTGAAAGTTGCTCTTGAATGTCAAGTAACTAAAGTGAAAGGAAGAAATGATGAAGTAAAAGAGCTGAACAGAAGATTTCAAACGGTGGCTTGAGAAGACAAAGTAAAGTATTATAATGACATGTGCAAAGACCTGGAGGTAGAAAACCAAAAGGGAAGAACACGACATTTCTCAAGCTGAAAGAACTTTAGAAAAAATTTAAGCCTCGAGTTGCAATACTGAAGGATTCTACAGTGAAAATATTAAACGACACAGGAAGCATCAAAAGAATTGGTCTGATAGAATACCAATTGAGATGTTTCAATAAACAGATGCAGCACTGGAAATGTTCACTTGTCTATGCCAAGAAATTTGGAAGAAAGCTACCTGGCCAACAGACTGGAAGAGATCCGTATTTATGCCTATTCCCAAGAAAGGTGATCCAACCAAATTCAGAAATTATCGAACAATATCATTAATTTCACATGCAAGCAAAATTTTGCTGAAGATCATTCAAAAGCAGCTGCAGCAGTATATTGACAGGGGACTGCCAGAAATTCAAGCCAGAATCAGGAGAGGATGTGGAACCTGGAATATCATTGCTGATGTCTGATGGATCCTGGCTGAAAGCAGAGAATACCAGAAAGATGTTTACCTGTGTTTTATTGACTACGCAAAGGCATTCGACTGTGTGGATCATAACAAATTATGGATAACGTTGCGAAGAGTGGGAATTCCAGAACACTTAATTGTGCTCATGAGGAACCTGTACATAGACCAAGAGGCAGTCGTTGGAACAGAACAAGGCGATACTGCATGGTTTAAAGTCAGAAACAGTGTGCGTCAGGGTTGTATCCTTTCACCATACCTATTCAATCTGTATGCTGAGCAAACAATCCAGGAAGCTGGACTATATGAAGAAGAACGGGACATCAGGATTGGAGGATGACTCATTAACAACCTGTGTTATGCAGATGACACAATCTTGCTTGCTGAAAGCAAAGAGGACTTGAAGCACTTACTGATGAAAATCAAAGACCACAGCCTTCAGTATGGATTACACTTCAAGATAAAGAAAACAAAAATCTTCACAACAGGACTAATAAGCAACATTATGATAAAGAGAGAAAAGACTGAAGTTGTCAAGGGTTTCATTTTACTTAGATCCACAATCAACACCCACAGAAGCAGCAGTCAAGAAATCAAAAGACACATTGCATTCAGCAAATCTGCTGCAAAAGACCTCTTGAAAGTATTGAAAAGCAAAGATGTCACCTTGACGACTAAGGTGAGCCTAACCCAAGCCATGGTGTTTTCAATTGCCTCATATGTATGGGAAAGCTGGACGATGAATAAGGAAGATGGAAGAAGAACTGACACCTTTGAATTGTGATGTTGGCGAAGAATATTGAATATACCATGGATTGCCAAGGGAACGAACAAATCTGTCTTGGAAGAAGTACAACCAGAATGCTCCTTAGAAGCAACGATGGCAAGACTTCATCTCACATACTTTGGACGTGTTATCAGGAGCGATCAGTCCCTGGAGAAGGACATCATGCTTGGTAAAGTAGAGGGTCATCGAAAAAGAGGAAGACCCTCAACGAGATGGATTGACACAGTGGCTGCAACGATGGGCTCAAGCATAACAACAATTATGAGGATGCTGCAGGACGGGGCAGAGTTTCTTTCTGTTGTACATACGGTCACTATGAGTTGGAACTGACTTGACGACACCTAACAACAACAGTAACAATTATTCAGAGTACTGGCATCAAACAGTCTAGAGTTCATTTACTGGCAGTATGATGTTAGGTAAGTCATTTCTCTAAACTTCCTTGTCGTCAGCTATAAAAATGGAAATAGCAAGGGCTCAGCACCCTTCCTCAGAGGGTATTAGATGAGGTTATTCATGCAAACTGCCTGGTACAGAATGAGCCCTCAATAAATACTAGCCATTTTATATTGTCAGCCATCATCCTCTAGCTTACTGTTTACCCCTTACAAGCCTAGCCAGATTCTAGCTCTTGAGGGCAGAGACTACATCTTACAAACGCGTAAAAAAATGCATCTTCAATATATGCACACCCGTGTTCATTGCAGCACTATTCACAATAGCAAAAAGATGGGAACAACCTAGGTGCCCATTAACAGACAAACATATATTCACACAATGGAATACTACGCAATGATAAAGAACAACGATGAATCCACAAAACCTCTCATAACATGGATGAATCTGGAAGGCATTATGCTGAGAGAAATTAGTTGCAAAAGGACAAATACTGTATGAGACCACTATTAATCAGAACTCAAGACAAGGTTTAAACACAGAAGAAAACATTCTTTGATGGTTACAAGGGTAGGGAGGGAGGGAGAGGGGTATTCACTAACCAGATAGTAGATGAGAATTATCTTAGGTGAAGGCAAGGACAATACACACTACAGTGGAAGTCAGCACAACTGGATTAAACCAAAAGCTAAGAAGTTTCCTGGATACAACCAAATACTTCGAGGGACAGAGTAGCAGGGACAGGGGTCTGGGGACCACAGTTTCAGCAGACATCTAGGTCAATTGGTATAACAAAGTTTATTAAGAAATGTTCTACGTCCCATTTTGGTGAGTGGCGTCTGGGGTCTTAAAAGCTAGTGAGTGGTCTAAAAAGCTAGTAAGATGCATCAATTGGTCCTAACCCATCCGGAGCAAAGGAGAATGAAGAACACCAAAGACACAAGGAAAACATTAGCTCAAGAGACAGAAAGGGCTACAAATCAGAGACTCCACCAGCCTGAGACCAGAAGAACTAGATGGTGCCTGGCCACCACCAATGATCACCCTGACAGGAAACACAACAGAGAGTCCCCGATGGAGCAGGAGAAAAGTGGGGTCCAGAACTCAAATTCTAGTAAAAAGACCAGACTTAACGGTTTCACTGAGACTGGAGGGATCCTGGAAGACATGGTCCCCGGACTGTCTGCTAACCCAGAACCAAAACCATTCCCAAAGCCAACTCTTCAGACATAGATTAGACTGGACAATCAGACATAAAATTGATATTCGTGAAGAGCCTGCTTCTTAGCTTGAGTAGATACATGAGACGAAATGGGCAGCTCCTGTCCGGAGGTGAGATGAGAAGGCAAAAAGGGACAGGAGCTGGTTGAACTGACACGGGAAATCTGGGGTGGAAAGGAGTGTGCTGTCACATTATAGGGAAAGCAACTAGGATCACATAACAACATGTGTATAAATTTTTGCATGAGAGACTAACCTGAATTGTAAACTTTCACTTAAAGCACAATTAAAAAATAAAAATAAAAAAATAAATGCATCTTCACAGAATTTATGACTAAATGACACAATACTTTCAAAGAAGTGAAGGTAAGGGGGATACTGCAGAAGAATTATAGTGTGCTGGTGCTCAGAACTAGTACAGGGGTTAGGAAACGTTATCTTCCCTACACGTTTATGAAATGCTCCATTATGGGCCACATGTTACTTAGCAGGTCGCAGTAATCTGCATGGTAGACATGAGTACTTCACCCGAGAAGTTACCTAAATTTACATGATAAATACTAAAGCTATGCTGATAGATATACTGTGCAGTTGCCAGAGATGCTTCTTCACAGAAATAACTGACTGTGGGCTACTTCATGAGAACGGGCGCTATCACAGCAGGTCGTTAAGTAGAGAGTAAACACTTTTAAAAGATGATATAAAATAGATTATCACGGTCTATCTAGATAACCTCTAAGTGTCTGTGAGGTCTCCCTCGTTGCCGTTCCTCTAAAAATTGCAAGAAATTTTCTCTTGGTCTACAGCTAACGCAGACAATGGAGCTTAAAAAAAAAAAAAAAAACTGGGCTAGAGGTTGAAAGAGCTTGGTTTTTCGAAACTGTGTCACTATGCAAATTTACAAAGCAGAGAGATGAGCAAAGTCTGCCCTAAGTAACACACAAATGCTTTAATGTGAGGTCTCCCAGGTCTCTATTAACTCATTACCAACCTAAGGGAAAAACCCTCTTTGGAAATTTATGTAGAAGATAAACAAGAATGCCTTGTAACCATGCAAACGTTCTATTTCTTTCCTAGAACTCGGGACCATTCAAGGGTCTATTGTTCATCTTTATTAAGCAGTAAAGGTATGGAACAGCTACACCAAGGGTGCTGTCAACTAAAGACAGAGCTCTCTTAAATTATTATGGTACTTCAATAGGGACAGATTATTTCATTCATTCAAAAATATTTACTGAGTTCTAGTTGCTGAGGATACAGCAGCAAATAGAAGACAAAAATATTTGTCCTTATGAAGTTTGAATTTTAATGAAGGGGGACACTGATAAACAAAGAACAAGTGATTATATAATATGTGGAATTGTGCTGTATTGTGGCGAAAAATAGAGGAAGGAGGATAAAGAGCTGAGGGGCTGGTGCTGCCATTTTCCACAGAGGGTTCAGGAAACGTTTCTTAAAGCAGCAGCGTTGAAGGACATGAAGGACTGAACCTCTGTAAGTATCTTGGTAAGGGACTTTCCAAGCAAGGGAACATCTGCAATAGTCCTGAAGCAGGAGCTAAATTTCGTGTAGATTTTTCTGGAGACAAAAATTAAAAACATCCGGATTGGAGTCCTAGCTCTTTGCCCTTTACCAGCTGAGTAACTTTCAGGAAGAAAGCAACTTTACTTCTCTTGAGCCTCAGTTTCTTCCTCTGTAAACTGAGGTTAGATAGTACCACGTACCTCGCAGTTATTTCAAGGAATAAATACAGTGATGTGTGAGAATGCCTTCACAGCCCTAAGGGATTATTACCAAGTGTCTGTAGGGCTGTGAAAATTTTAGAAAAAGCTCTGCTACAACCTTGGACAAATCAACAGTCAAGCTGGCTTCCCTTCTGTCCAGTGAGGATAATGGCACCTATGTCACAGGGTGAGGTGGGGATTCACAGGGACACAGAGAACCTTCCAAAGGTGACCCATCAGCATTGTCCCTATGGGAGCTGCAAACTAGGAGCGGGCAGGGGCTTCGTGGCTTTGCTCAGTCCCAAAGCGCTCGGTAGACACTCGCTGAGCGCTGAGCGGCCCCGTGGTGAAGAGCTCGGCTGCTAACCGGAAGGTCGGCAGTTCGAATCCACCAGCCGCTCCTTGGAAACCCTATGGGGTAGTCCTACTCTGTTCTGTAGGGTCACTATGAGTCGGAATCGACTCCATGGCAGCGGGTGTGGGTTTTTGGTTAGAGCGCATTAAGCCCGTTCAAACACTTTGGGCCACATCGTTGAAGAGTTTTCCCCTCCAACACTCTCTGTGACAGTCCAGCTTAGAAGAAGCCAGTTTCACTCTGAGGCCCTTGTAACACAAGCAGGTCCCTCTTTCAGAGGCCCTGAAACAGAGCTAACCTGACATGATTTCCCCAGGGGCTTGCGGCGACACCGGCATGTTCCCTCCGCTCACGTTCAAGCTCCAGGCAGAGCAGCCTCCTCCCCTGCGCGCACGCGGGACGCCTGCCTTTTATAGTGACGTGAGGACGCCACGGCGGGTGGCGCGTGCGCAGAAGCGGCGGCGCGACGACGCGCAGGCCGTGCGTGGAGCCCTCAGCCCTTGGTACCCGGCGCTTTCTCGGCGGAGTCCCGGGGGGTTGGTGAGTCAAGCGGCGGCGGCGGGGATCGGGGCTCAGCTGGGACGCGGGAGCGCGGTGCTGCAGGCCCGGCGGGGAGGATGCTGTTGAGGGAGAGAGGCGGGTGCTGAGGGAGTTCCTCCGCCCCAGGGTCTGCGCAAGAGGTCGGAGGGCCGGGACCTGGCACGGAGTCCGCGGGCTTCGCTTCAGAAGGCGGAGCTCGCCTTGGGGTTTGTCTGAAGTGCTGATGGCAGGGGTGACAGGAGAAAAGTTAGCCTGGACTGGTGTCCCGGGACTTCCCCGACGCCTCCTTGTAGAAGGAGACCGGGAGGAGGGCGGCGGGCTGGGCCGGCGGCGAGGCGGGCAGAAAACCGGTGAACAGACTTCGGCGGGAAGCTGGGGGACCGCTGTCCCAGGTGCTGAATAAACCCGTCTGTCGGCGCTCGACACGCGGACTGCTAGACCAAACCCAGCCCAGCCCGGGGCCGTGGGCTCCCGGCGACCCTACAGGACAGAGCCCAGCTGCCCCGTGGGCTTTCCAGGGGGCGGCTGGAGGATTCCAACTGCCGACCTTTTGGTGAGCAGCCGAGCTCTTCACCACCAGGCACCAGGGCTCCATTAGTAGATAGCCGTGTTTAATTTCATATAATTGAGGAAAGTCAGTGCCTAATTCCAGAAAGGCATTTCATTCTGCCTTCTCCCTCTCCCTGGGGACAGGCTCCTTCAGCGTTTGCACCGGGGCTAGACCTCCCTCTGTACTGACCCAGGCTCTTCTGCCCAAGTGAACGTGCCCCAGGCGAGAGTGCGCCAGGAAGACGGCATTTCCTCAACTCCCCAAATGCAAGTGCCAAACAGCCAAAGTCAAGTGAAGGGACTAATTGTGCTTTTCCCCACCGTTACACTTGAAAGATACTCTCCTGTTTACAAGAGAGATGGTAGAACTGGGCAGCCTTCCAATACAGGAAAGACCATGAGTTTCCAGTTGGTTCTACTTGTTTGCCTGCCTGTCTGTGCGTGTGTGTGCGCGCGCGCACATGCATAAAGGGTGGTTTTCCTGTGTTGAATTTTTCGAGTGGATTTTTTTTCTTTCTGTTGATTCAATAAAGTGTTTACTAGTCTCAGTACCAGCTGCTTGTTTGTTCTGAATTCTGATTAAGGTTAGAGTGTGGATAAAGGAGGGAAAACATGAAGAATGTTGAATTTACCTAATTCATAGTGTTCTGGAATGCATCTGGTATATATAAAGCTATGTATCATGAATAAAAATGTTTTTAAATGCATTCTTTCATTTTACACATCATTACATCTTAAGTTTTATTTTTTCTTCTGAGGGAACCAATGGGTTGAGGTACTAAAACTATCAGATGTTGCAAAGCTGAGGACACATGGTAGAAGTAACTTTAAATGTTTTTATATTTAGCAGAAAGCTTATAACTGCTTTGATTAAAGATGACCTCCTTGTTTGCTCAAGAAGTTCGCCTTTCTAAAAGACATGAAGAAGTGTAAGTTTTTGTTTTTCTTTTCAGGATAATCTAATTATATAAGTGGTACTGGCTTTATGAGTGAAACACTACATACAGAGGAAGATTTAAAAATCTGAAAGTTATTTGTATTTTAATTTTCTCACACTCGAATTGGTACATTTTGGCATCAGGGACTGTTACTGTCTCTTAAAAATAACAAAGATTAAAAGATAAAAATACGTTGTGTATCTTTTTACTTTTTACTATTAATGAAAAAAAAAAACACCTATTGTCGTCGAGTCAATTCTGACTCATAACAGCCTACGGGACAGAGTAGAATTGCACCATAGAGTTTCTAAGGAGCAGCTGGTGGATTCGAACTACCGACCTTTTGGTTAGCAGCCTGAGCGTTTAACCCCTGTGCCATCAGAGTTCCATAAAAGCCTATAGCACCCGGTATTCCCAGGCAGTCTCCCATCCAACCTTCCTTATTAACATCTAGATTAATTCACCTCCCTCTTCCTAGACTCCACATTGATATTTAATGGGTCTCTCTAAGCTGTTTATCCAGGGCCTGCTTCACAGGTGTGTGACCTGTCCAATCACAGGCCCTGCACTGAGTAGGGCCTGGCACTTGGCTCAGTGGTCTAATGTCACTGTCTAATTTCTGAACAAGAATATCTGCCCCCCCTGCCCCATTTTCGTTCCGCACTGGGCCCTGCAATTGATGTAGCCAGTCCTGCTCTCACATTTAATAATAACCTTTTCCTTCTCCGCCTCTGCCTGTGGGTTCTCCTGTTTTCCTTTTCTTTAATTATCAGGACTTCTTCCTTGGCCTTCTAAGATGTTTCCCTTACAAACATTACTGCTTAAAGACCTAGGTTTTAGTTCTACCCTCAAGAACACCTTATGAAACACAATGTTTCTTGAGAACCTCCATAACTGTTTGAGAAATGGTTAGACTGTTACGTATACCACTCATATATTTTTATCATGTAACATTTTTTTTTATTAATCATTTAAGAGGACCAAAATCTTGTAAAGCAAACATTTGAACGTAAGAAACTTTTAAAAGCATGTATAACAAATTAGTTTGACGTTTTACATCTTTCTTCAATTACTGTTTCACCTTGCTGTGAGTATGCATAGATTCACACAGCCTCTCACTCATATAGCCAACCACCATCTTTCTCTTGGAAAAAGAAGAAAAATATTTTTATTGCTTCTTCAAACATATGGAAGTTTAGCACAATTCTAAATGTGTAACATGAGATTCAGGGGTACTGAAGTGTTAAGCAGAAGGTTTCGTATAGCAAGTTATAGCAATGTATATGTGTGGGGAGGTATATATAAGTCTGTGTACAAAGGGATATGTATTACAGTTTGCATTTTCACCAAAAGTTGAAGCATATCTTCAACACTCTATAAAATCATTTCAAAAGACCAGGGAGGCTAAAAAACAGAAGCATGTATTTATAGTATATATAAAGAATATATTAATGAAAATAAAAATAATTTTACCCACAGTCATTTAAGACTTGTTGAACTTCATCCGAGTGTTTCACTGTCTCTTCAATCGACAAAGTAAATGGTTTTCAAAATAAGTTGGACTTGAAGTAAGGTACAATTAAGAAATTATTTTTTTATATAGGGGAAGCAATAATGCGTTTGCTTTTTTGTTAACTTTATTTAATCTTCATTTTTTTCTAGATTATCACAAAGATTAATGTTACTTCAACAAATGGAGAATAAATTTGGAGATCAAAACACAGACAAGGCATCTCAGATTCAAGCGGCTAAGGCTGCTTATAAAAGGAACCTTAGTCTTTTAAGCGTAAGTTTCCACGAGTTTAGTATATTTTCTCAACTTTCCAAAAACATGAATTTCATAATTTTGATCTATATTATTTTTTTGTTCTGAGTAATAAATAAAACTAATGAAACAATATTTTTAAACCCATTTTAGACGGATGAATAGTCTGCATAAGCTAACTGTTCAGTCGGCAAGAAAATCAGTGATTACAGAAGGAATTTTAAGGTCATCTTGTGCAAGAAAAAATAGAAGACGTAGCTTTCTATCTTCCATCTTCTTTTGTTTGATGGGAGATCTAAAAGACCATAAAGTAACCGTAATGTATGTAGCTCCAACTGTAAACTATTTAACATCATAAAAATAAAGTCAATTTGATTTTGCCCTCCTGGGTCCACAGTCAACACACAGAATTCAAATTTAAGATAATATAATCCCTTTTGATGGTGACAGAGAAGGTGGTCAAAGTATACGATAGCGTGGGGCTTCCCCACTTGGCCAACATGCCCATTTGGCGTAAAATCATCTGTGTAACATTTCTGGCTGCTTGCTGTACTTTGCTTCCAGAATTGTATGGCTTCATCCATAATTAAAACCCTAAAGTTTGTTTCCACTCAAGCTTCCAAGAGATCCTATGACTAAAACATTTGGTAGGAAGACTGTATCATTTAAGTTATAAAGCAGTGTTTTCAGTTTTTATTGTTAAATATTTTCATCGATAGGCATAATATAGTTATCTTCCCTCCTCAGTAAAGAATAAAGGGAAAGGAAAATTCAGTTCTCTTCTCAGTTTCTGGCAGTTTGATCCACAGTAATTTAAGTCACAGCCATAGTGCTACCAAGCATTCTATATTGCCATATGTCTTACTTGCCCAATGGTGTTTGCAATATTTATTTTTAAATGGAAATCTATAGGATAATTTGGAATTTGCCATGAAAAGTCAGAAAAACCAAATTAGAAAGCTTGATTACTAGCTATCTGCAGCTAGTGATACTTGGTTTCCAAGTGTCATCCTTTTAATTAGCAAGTATTTGATGGATATCCGGAGGTCCCTTACTACTGAGCTAGCTCCAGGCCAACAATGGGGAGAATAAAATAAGTATAAAACCAGCATTCTTTACATGAAGGAGCCTACAGGCTTAGTTGTTGACTAAGGTTGTCACACACAAAGTATGAGACCTTACGTGATCAAATGTTAAACAGCACAGAATAGACTCAGTGCTGTAGTGGTACAAATAAAAAGATCTTTGAGAACTAAACTATTCTAAGAGGCCTCAGAGAGGAGGTTGGGCTTGAGCTGTGTTTGACAGTCAGAAAGCAAGGCAGGCATCCCATAGAATTCTTTCCAGAGAGCCAAGGCCAGAAGAATGCGTGGCCCTGCTAATGTCCATGGGACAGTGCTAACTGACCTGGAAAGTCACAGGGACAAGGTTGGATAGGGATTGTGGGGCCAGACGAAGAAGCTGAGTCTTGATATGTAGAAATAATATAGTACTGAAAGTGTTGGAGCAAAAGAAAAACATAGATTTATATAAGAAATGTATCAGTGGGTATTTAAGGAACATTCTTCGGCTATTTAAATGCAAGGTGGTTTCAAGAGTGAAGAAACAAGGAGGGTAGCTAAGAAATTACTGTCATATCTAGAAGTAAGGTAATGAACCTGGTTTCATAGTCATGAGAAACTTCAGTTTAGTGTGTAATTTTTTCCCCTGATTATCAAATATATTTTCATTGTAAAAAATTTTTGAAAGGGTAAAGATAACTAAATAGCACAATTTATATATCATCCTTCCCATCTAGAAATATTGTATATTTCCTTTCCTCCTTTTAATAAAGTAAAATCATTTGGACTTGGATAGGGAATTTTAAGTTGGTAGACTTTAAGAATAGCATTTTGCCCATAGAATCCTTCACTATTGCAACTCGAGACTTGGATTTTTTCTGCAGTTTCTTCAGCTTGAGAAATGCCAAGCATGTTCTTCCTTTTTGGTTTTCTGACTCCAGGATTCTATGGGCAAAATAGTGAACAACACAGGAAGCATCAAAAGAAGATGGGAGGAATACACAGAGTCACTGTACCAAAAAGAAGGTTGACATTCAGCCATTTCAGGAGGTAGCATCTGATCAAGAACCAATGGGACTGAAGGAAGAAGTCCAAGCTGCACTGAAGACAATGGAGAAAAACAAGGCTCCAGGAGCTGACGGAATACCAACCGAGATGTTTCAACAAACGGATGCAGTGCTGGAAGCGCTCACTCGTCTATGCCAAGAAATTTGGAACACAGCTACCTGGCCAACTGACTAGAAGAAATCCATATTTATGCCTATGCAAGGTGATCCAACCAAATGCAGGAATTATTGAACAAGATCATTAATATCACACTCAAGTAAAATTTTGCTGAAGATCATTTAATAGCAGTTGCATTTAAATTTTATTACATCAACAGCGAACTGCCAGAAATTCAAGCCAGATTTAGAAGAGGACCTGGTACAAGGGATAATCATTGCTTATGTCAGATGGATCATGGCTGAAAGCAGAGAATACCAGAAAAATGTTTACCTGTGTTTTACTGACTATGCAAAGGTCTTCGACTCTGTGGATCATAACAAATTATGGATAACATTGCAAAGAATGGGATTCCAGAACAGTTAGTTGTGCTCATGAGGAACTGTATGTAGATCAAGAGGCAGTCATTAGAATAGAACAAGAGGATATTGCGTGGTTTAAAGTCAGGAAAGGTGTGCGTCAGGGTTGTATCCTTTCACCATACCTATTCAATCTGTATGCTGAGCAAACAATCCAAGAAGCTGGACTATATGAAGAAGAACAGGGCATCAGGATTGGAGAAAGACTCTAACAACCTGTGATACGCAGATGATACAACCTTGCTTGCTGAAAGTGAAGAGGACTTGAAGAACTTACTGATGAAGATAAAAGACCACAGCCTTTAGTATGGATTACACCTCAACATGAAGAAAACAAAAATCCTCACAACTGGACCAATAAGCAACATTATGATAAAACAGAGAAAATACTGAAGTTTTCAAGGACTTCATCTTACTTGGACCCACAATCAACACCCGTGGAAACAGCAGTCAAGAAATCAGAAGACGCATTGCATTGGGCAAATCTGCTGCAAGAGACCTCTTTAAAGTGCTAAAAAGCAAAGATGTCACCTTGAACAGTAAGGTGCGCCTGACCCAAGCCATGGTGTTTTCAGTTGCCTCATATGCATGCGAAAACTGGACAATGAATAAGGAAAACCAAAGAAGAATTGATGCCTTTGAATTATGGTGTTGGCAAAGAGTATTGAATGTACCATGGACTGCCAGAAGAACAAACAAATCTGCCTCAGAAGTACAACCAGAATGCTCCTTAGAAGCAAGGATGGCGAGACTAGGTCTCACATACTTTGGACATGTTGTCAGGAAGGATCAGTCCCTGGAGAAGGACATCGTGCTCGGTAAAGTAGAGGGTCATTGAAAAGAGGAAGACCCTCAAGGAAACGGATTGATAACGGGCTCAAGCATAACAAGGATTGTGAGGATGGCCAATGGCGCAGGACAGGGCAGTGTTTCCTTCTACTGTGCATGGGTTACTATGAGTCTGGACTGACTGGACTGACTGGAGGGCTCCTAACAACAATAACAGACTATAAGAAGCATCTAGATTGGATTAGATTAGATTCTAATCTATAGGTTAGATTACATTTAATTCTGATCTAAAAGATTAGATTCAGTTCTAATCTAAAGATTTAGATTAGATTCTAATGGTAAATATTAGATTAGATTCTCATCTAAAGCTCCCCACTCCCTGACCCCTGCTTTTTTAAGTATAAAAACTTTTTCCAAAGATGTGAAATGGATAAACGTGGACCTTTTTCGTATGAAGTTCCACTCCCTCAGGCTCTCCTTGCCTGCCTGCTGTGGCTCTAGGAACACTGTGTGGAAACCACTGACCTAGGCTAATCCCTTAATTCAGAGATGAGGAAACCATAATGTTAACGGTCCTTATCAAGAACAGACTGAGTTATATCTGGAATATGTACTTAAGAGGTACAGAGTGTACTTTAAAAACGATTCCATTAAGGCTTGGAAGCATTCCCTATAAAGTTAGTAACAAAATAAGCGTGAGCTCTATCACCATTCATTATCTGACCTTGTTGACATGTTCTGACCAAAATAATAAACACCAAACAGAAATGTGCTTTAGTTTTTGGAAAGGAAGAGATAACACTAGCATTTTCTAACGATATGATTCCGTAACTTAGTAAGGCCAATGTTGTTTTAAAACTAGTATAAGCTGAGTAAAATTAATGGATAAAAAGTAAACACAGAAATCAACAGCCATCCTATGTATACAATCCTGTGTATACTATACAGCTGGAAAATATAAGAGATCATATTCATATTAGCAATAAAATGATAAAATATTTGAGAATGCATTTAACAAGGGACATGCATAATCACTGTAAAGACCATTACTGGATTTTAATGGGAGATTTAAAAGAAAATTTAAACAGAAATATATGCCTTAATGTTTGCTGAAATTTGTATTTGTCTTAACCCAGTTTTCATAAACTTATTTTTAGATTGAATAAAATTCTAACAGAATTTACAGAGAACTCAATGCAATTTCTCTAAGTTCACTTGAAAAATTAACTAGCAAGAATGTCAAAGAATGTTTTTAAAAGAGAAGGAATAAGGGAAAGAGTAACCCTGTTAGATCCTACAACATATTAGTGCGTGAATGGGTACGAGTATGAGTAGTTAGAAATCAGTCAGGTTCACAAAAATTTTGCTTTGGTCGTTAAAAAGCATGAAGGACAGTGGACTTGGAAAACACAGGCTGAACGACTTTGCCCGTTCATGTAAGTAAAGTGAAACTTATCTGCCTTTTCAAAAGAATAAGCATAACCGGTATGGATTTGGAAGAAGAAGGTAGGATTTTATTTCTATAAGTATTCCTATGATATAAACTGCCATGCATCCCAAATTTAGCTTTACCCAGAAAGGCAATTTTGGGCTAACTGACACCATTTCATGAGGAAGATGGACAAACAACTAGGGTAAGGGGAAAGTGCTGCAGAGGTTAAAGACACAAGGCTTCCACTGAGGAGCGCCCTGAGCCCTCATGGTGAGCTGGCAGGTAAGCAGGGCATTCAACAAGCTGCCAGCCAGGAGGGCCAGTGCCTTACAGCCCGTGTCTCCTCTTTCCCCCATGCATTTCTCACTTTCTCCAGTTCACTGAAGGCCCAGTGACAGAATAAGCTTAATGAATGCTTAAGTGTGCCTTGTACCCGTGACTCTGTAGCTCATGCTTTATCTTATTTTTTTTCTGTCTCAGAAATTGGCCTTTAAGATTAAAGGCTTAAAACAAGTTTGGCCACGGGTGAGTTCACCATATATATAAAGTGAGATGGAGAATGTTGGGTTAGGGGATGGGGACACCTGTCAGGGAGGGGGCAGAGGAGGGGAGGAGAAGACATCTCAGCACGACTTTTTGTGCTCATATTTTACCTTTCGTGATCATGAGTAAACTGAAGGGTTGGCAGTTCAAACCCACCCAGAGGTGCCTCAGAAGACAGGCCTAGCAATCTGCTTCTGAAAGGTCACAGCCTTGAAAACCCTATGGCGTGCGGTTCTACTCTGCAGACATGGGGTTTGCCATGCGTTGGAATCGACTCAACGGCAACCAACAACAGCAGCATTGGAAATGAAATGGAAAAGACTAGAGGAAACATCTTGAACGCACAATCTTACAGAGCTTTTGACATTTAAAATGGCAGGGATTGAAAAGACGTGGATGTAAAGATACAGCCTAGATATCTAGGTGAATGTAATTCCCACTGATGGTAAGACATTAAATAGAGAGGATGTTAGCTTAGTTTTAGTTAGGTTGAGAAATAAGGACAGTGAAGAAAAAGTTAGCCATCCCTCTATAGTACTAGCTGAAGATAAGGAGACAGTCTTGGAGAGAGAAAAGGTAAAAACATGGGGACAGATGTCACAAATCTCAAGAAAGCCCACACTTAGGAGCAAGGAGAGAAAAGAGGAGCTAGCTAAGGAGAAAGAAAAGTAGGAGTCAGATTAAAAAAAAAAAAATCTAAGAAAGTGAAATATCACTTAAGCTCAAGAAGTGGCTCTTAGAAGGGTGATAATCCGCTGTCAGAATGCTGTAGAGATGCCAGTCAAGTTTCTAACTGGGGCCTGCATTCCCAGGCCACATACCCCAACATAGCTGTTCTTCTGTAAGATATTTTCTGGTCTTCAAGAAAATGCCTATAATATTGTCTACTTGCTAGTGGCACCTAGATCTGTCACTTACAGGAACTTCATAACCATTCTTAGAATAATGGTGTCATGGGAGTTGTGGTTACTCTGTTTGTGTTCTGGTTTTGGCTTATAAGGTAAAAAAATCTTTTTCCTAGGACCCTGTAAAATCTCAGTGCAATGACAGAATCGTTTGGCTTCTGCATCTTATTTGGCATCGGCTCAAAAGCTCTTTAGTGTGTGCCTTCACTGTAAACTTCTGATACAGGGTAGACCCTCTGCTAGATGGGCTTTTTAGCCCTGAGTTCACGCTCTTTTCCCCTTCAGATCACCTTCTTCCAGACAGCAGGTGCATCAATGGTTGTACAACTTTGGGGAGTCCCTTTAGGGAATTTCCTGTTTTTCCCTTTTACATTTCACACCCGTTCCTTGCTCCCGCCGCTACCATCTGCTATCTCTTTTCTCCTCTTCAGCATTGGCTTCTTCACACCCCACTCCCACGTCCCTTCCCATCTCCCTCCGTCTGTCCAACAGCCCTGTACTTAGATTGCTCCAATGCTTGTACATGGATCAAAGAACTTTCTCTTTTCTAGCAACTCACTGAGCTCAAAGGAGACAGAGTTTACACAGCCTTTAACCAAGGCCTCTGTGAACTTGACAAACATGATAAATAGATACAACATAGGTGATTTTGGGAAGCATTTATGAAACAGGGCACAGATGTTTCAGTAACAACCAGAGCCCTACATTTTGGGGCATATACTTCGTGCATGTGCCAAGGTAAAGTCTTTACCAGAGTATGAATGAAGTTTATTTACCCTTGAGTTTTTACAGCCATAAGAGAAAATACATACGTCTAAATTTAAACTACAAATTAAAGCTCAGTGCTTATTATAATTGAATGCCATCAGCTGAATGATATACTACCTAGCAATAAAATTTGCTGTTGAAATTATCTTAGAAATCTAGTATTAAAAATGCAGACAGTATAGTGGAAAGGTTCTTGTCAAGGATTGAGTTACCTCTTTGAATTTTTTTTAGTATGTGGAAAATTTGCATAAGTATGATATGTAAAAATGGAATTTTAAATAAGTGTTACACCATTACATATATTTCACATAATCTTGAGAGACTGGAACTCTTCACTTTTAAGGCTGTGACAGTGTGGGTCTGAGTATCTGAATGTTTTAGTATCTCAATGTTTGACTGCTTTATTCATCGGAGGTTTTTAGGTGATTTCAGAGCTAAGTTAATGCTCTGAGCAGTTGTACAGGAAACTCTTTTGGCAAGAATTACTGGCATTTACTGGCTATTTAAAGTGAAAAGACAGAATCTGGAAGTACCACCACCCCATCTATTTTAAGATAAGCACCGCACTTTCCACTTTGAAACTGGGGTGGTTGACCACTGATCAGTTCTCCTGCCTCAGCACCCCCCACTCCGTTCACGCTGTGTATCCAGAGAAGAGTTAAAGTGAGAGACTGGAATACAGACACTGTTAGTACAGGTGTCACGTGTGTATGTTTATGTAAATACAGTTTGTTTTTAAAAATCTAGTGTCTGTTACAGGATATAGAAGCAGCAGAAAAGTCTCTACAGACCAGGATTCACCCACTTCCACGGCCTGAGGTGGTTTCTCTTGAGGTGAGAATCTTAACAAATGTACAAAGAGAGCCCCTTCTGTCAGTAGTGTACCCTAAATTAAACAAGGGTTATGTGTAGTTCTACTCAGTAACACAGGGGGTCGCCGTGAGTCACAATCGACTTGACAACACAAGACAACAACAAGTGTGTGTTTCCCAGATTTATTCATTCACTAAGATAGGGTGTGTCTGACTGATTTTCATATATCCACAATGCCATGCTTTATGTATAGTGGGTAAATGATAACTATTATGATTTAAAATTATTTTTTATCAACTGGAAATTTTATAAAGATCCTGTGTCTTTTCACCTTGTCAGTTGGAAGCAAGCACCCTGTTAAATCACAGCAGACAATATGCACTAAAGCTAAAGACGGCAGCACGCCTAACCAAAGTGCTTTTCCTTTTGGAAAAGTTCAGGCCCTTCACCAGAAATTTAACCACAGCCATTTAAGTGCAGATCATCATGCAGTATACTGTGGCTTTTGTCTGTTTTATTTTGCTCAGTTCAAGAACAGATTGGGAAGATAGTTGGCAAAAAATAAACCATATTTGGTATATGAATGTGTTTGTGATGAATGTGAACTTACTACACATAGAATAGTTTGAGTTTTTATTTTTAATGACCTTTCCCAAATATAGTTTTGTTTCCTGCCTAACCCATGACATGAAGACTCAAAATTACAGGCTGAGAATTTGCCCCTCAATTTTCTGTGTCATCTAGGGTAATAAGAAAAGTCAGCGGTCAAGGATTGAAGAAACTTTGGTACAGAGTTGTGCCTTGGATGCGTCTTTTTCTTTGGTGAATTCTCCGGTGCCTTATGCTGGTGTGTTGAAGGCCCACACAGTAGGGTTACTCCAGCTGAGAAGTAATATGAATGGCTGAGAAGCTCCAGCCACAGGCTAGCCTTGCACAGCAGGATGACCTTTATGTCGGGCTGTTTCTCAGACCACATGCGTGGTTGAACGAATGTGTAGAATCCCTCACCATTTCCCACTCTCAGAACCTTGTACCTTTTTAATGCTCATCGCGAATAAGCCTGTGTTCCTGATGCTATCTAATTCTTTGGCTGAATTTCCCAAAATGAGGTTGGCAGTGATGATCTAATATAAAATGCCCTTGCTGTTGGCAGTTTGGTTTTATTTGGCACCCTTAGGGCAGTAACTCCAGAAACCAGCAAAGCTCGTACAAATGATGTGGTGATGTTCATGTGCTTCTGTAGCCTGTAGTCACTAGACGTCAGGCCAATAACACAGCATCTCAATTTTCAAGTTGTTTGTATTGAAAATGGTTAGATGATATTGACACAGTGAAACCTTGAGAGCCGGAACTCAACGGGACTGCCTTGTCTTTCCGGGTCTCGCAAGTTTTCCACCTTTGACAGAGTGCACGCTTACCATTTTTCCATCACTCATTTTAGTGGAAAATGTTTGCATTTTACTTCCCTGACCACGTTCTGCCTTACGCAGATTCCGGCTTTCGCAGGTTTTACCATATTTTCTTATCATAAAAAAAAAAATTGGGAAATTATGGTTTGTCATACCAGGTGTTCTTCTAAAAGATACAGTAAATACATATTTTTAACATTTTCCCCCACACGATTAGGGGGCCAGTTCACCTGAGTCCTATACTATGACATACTAGCTAGATACTAACTACATACTAGCAACATGCTAACTAGGTCAGTTCCTCATCTCATCCCAGGTGGGATCTTCTGATGTTCGTTCTGAACCATGTGTTCACGTGGAATCGTTTCATTAGGACAGCTGCGTTGTGGGTAATCAATCATTTGGTGTAGGATTTGAAACACCGAACAAACCACTGAATTATCGTAGAGCCACAAACGCTATTACTGGCAATAACCACAAGGTTGGCCACAAGAGGGCGTGTAAAATCACAATAAAATCCCCAGATTTGTAATTCTGCCAGCCTCTGGTTTTACAGAGAAATTTGAAAATTAACACTAGTAAGTAGCCAGATTTTTTCCTAAAATTAACATAAAATGTTCTGCAGAGGAAGTGCATTCTACATATATATTGCATGAGTGTGAGTGAGTGTGTGTGTGTGTGTGTCTGCGTGTGTGCATGAACATACATACTTAAGTGAATAAACATTTAGACTTACGAAGAGCCAAGTTCGATTGCTTGATATGCTTTTTTACTTTTGGGTTTTTTTCCCCCCAGGCTCGTTACTGGGCATCAGTAGAAGAATATATTCCCAAATGGGAACAGTTTCTCTTGGGAAGAGCACCATATCCTATTGGTGTTGAAAATCAAAATGAAGCAGAAAAAGAAGTACAGCAATAACATCTTCACATGCTAGTTCGAAAACCCTGTTTAGTAAAGCTTAATATCAAAGAATATGCAGGTTATTTCAGGAACTTTAGGAATCGAATACTTCCATATGGCTCTGTTAACTCTGAAGTAACAAAGAAAATAAGAGAATCTCCTGGAAAGTGTCAGGTTATCACTGAGAGACGTACTACTATTTCAAGATCATGAATTTGCTTTCTGCCAAACCCACGGACGCATTATTAACTCATACTGAAAGGTGGGCTCTTTGTTAATTAAATAATCAAATGAGTGCCGTGTGTGTTGCTTAAACATTCATTTATAGTTATTCTCATCTAAACTATGAATACTGGTTGTCGGTTCTGATTTTAAGTTTTCTAGGATCTTCACTGGGATGAGGCATAAGATCAAGATGGTTGTTTACGATTATAGTTTCTTCTAATAAATGAAAAGACAGTGGACTTTAGCTGTTTTAGTGTAAGAAGACCTATCAGAAAATAGGTTCATAAGATTTTATACCTCACAGATAATCAAGCCTCTAAAAGTTCTGGAGACAGAAAGGACTGAGCGTTCTATAAGTAGCCAGTTGCAGGAGGGCTCAGGCTTCATCTTGAACAAGGATACCTGTTAGAGCTGGGGATGTTTACTGGATTTTAACTTGGTTTTTAAGGATCACCATCCCTTTGAAAGCAGATAACCCCCCTCTGATCTTTTCATCTTTAAACTTCCCACTCCCTCTCTCTTCTGTTTTATTTCTAAAACAATTGTCAGGAAGTTTTGGGTCACAACCTTAAACAGCTTTAGTTCACCTGTTTGAGCACTACATATATATACATAAACCCAAACCTACTGCAGTGGAGTCGATTCCAACTCGTAGTGACCCTATAGGACAGAGTAGAACTGTCCCATAGGGTTTCCAAGGAGCGGCTGGTGGATTTGAACTGCCAGCCTTTCAGTTTGCAGCCAAGCTCCCCTAACCACTGCACCACCAGGGCTTATGAGTGTGTATATACGTGTGTGTGTGTGTATATACACGTGTATATACACACACAGCTTCTGTTAGCAAAGGAAGTCTATGCTATATTACCATTAAAGATTTTAAATTTCCAACTGGTTTATGTTTGTAAATGAAAATAAAAGGACAAGCTTAAAAACAGGAAGGAAAAAAAAAGCTATGTTGAAACGTCCACTGTGCTGATAAGTTCCTCAAAACTGCCATCTTGGAAATCTCCTGTGGAGTTGGTGTTGGTGTGGGTAACAATAACGTTGTTTTCATAATACGTGCTGGCAGATGAACGCGCTTCTCTCCATCGTTGGCAGTTGGAATTAAGGAATAAACAAACAGCACAGGGTGTCAGTTCGACGACAATGTCATCTATCATGTCACAATACAAAATGTCACAAAATATTAGAACTGTTACAGAACTATAAAAAGTTTCGGCTTAAAAGCTGTTAAAAAAGGATGACAGAGAAAGGAAGAAAAAAGAGAACTGGCATAGAGAGCAAAACAATTTTACACCTTCTCAAGAATGTTTTGTCATGAAGATGAATTGATCATTTTTTTCCCGTTACATTACAGTTGGGTTTCTAGCCATCCAGTTGATTTAGCAGGAGAATGCAGATTTTTTCCCCCTTAGCAGCTTTGAATTGGTAAACAGATTTAGATGTAGCAGAGAGGAACATGAGGAAAGTTCTTTTTTTTTTTTTTAACATCCAGTCTTTCCCAGCATATGCACGTAAGAAGGTGAATGGAGCATGTGGAACTTATTTCTCTTCAGTCAAGTGGGAAAAAAGGCCAAACATTTGTTGAGATGGTAAAATATTGTGTCAAGCAAGTAGGCACATTCCAAAATTAAACAGTGGTTGATAAGTTTACGTCCTCAAATATATGAGCATACACTTGGAAATATGTAAATTAAATCACCAGCAGGTTAGATTAAAATACAAAATGAATGGCAACCTAACCATCTCTGAAAAGGTTGGTTTTTCCCCTCCCCTAAACTGACTGGCTTTCTAAAAAGAAAGCATCCGTTTAATACACCCAGGGTCACAACGGGGGTGGGGGTGGGGATGTTGCAGACGGGAGGCATTTACACGCTTCAGCCGAGCCACTTTCCCATTTCTAGTTAATAGCTCAGAAACTCCCAGAGATGACTTGTTCCTGCCCCTACAGATCTTTCCTCCCCGCTCCTTGTGGACTAACAGATTGCACCACATGGTGAATGTTTTAAAGAAAAAAAATTTTTTTTTTTACCCATAGGGACCTGGACACCCAGTTAAGGGGCTTTATATCCCTCATGGTAAATTAGCTTCATGCAGAAATTTTCAAATATTGCTTTCCATGAGGTAGAGAGAAATACATTAAATAATGTATATTTTTGTACGTGGTTAGTAGGAATCAGACAAAGAAAAAGAAATGTCATCTACTCAACAGTTTTCCCCCTAACTCAGTGTCCTTATCATATGCTACATTGTACCTGCTGTTCTCCATGAAAACTATGAATCTGTTTTTTTTAGAATAATGGAGTTTTCAAAATAAAGGTCGTTCCAAGAACTTGTTTCCAGAGCCTGCCTTAGACTGTTACAAATGTGTAAATATGCAAAGCTCATTTTCTGCTGAAACACTCTTGGTACACGAAATTATTAAATTAGAAAATGCTAAAGATCAGAAGGAGCTGCAGCTTTTCTCCAAACTTAAAAGATACATTTTTAGTACTAAGGAAAAGGCGTAATACTCTGCAAACGTGACGTGGTCTTTCTCATCTGCAGGGAGCAGTGCAAGTGACAGCAAAATCAAACGGATGCAGGTTTTCTCTTAACTGGTTTAACTAATCAGCTGAAGTCGCCAGGATAATCATTTTAAATTTTCTTTGCAACTTTCACTTCTCTGCCTCATTCCCCTTTTTAATAATAACAATAATAATAAAGTGGATATGTGGGCATGTTTATTTTTCAATCAAAATTAAACTTATTTGGAGGTTATTTTTTCACCTTTGAGACAACTGGAGACGCCTGGGTGGTGTGCGCGCGCACGCGCGGGTGTAAAAATCCAGGGTTGCAGCCACCAATTTCAGACAAGACATTAAGCTTTAGCTGTAAGGTGGGTTTTAATGTAAAATGTAATGCACAGGGCCATGAAATTGGCTCATCTACAGAATGTATTTGCTTTCCTTTTCCTTCCTTAGTCTTTTGTCTTTTTACTCTACACCAATTCACCAACTCTTGGGGGTGGGGGGAAGCAAGTGTTAAAACAGTCTTAGATTCCCACTGAGGAAGTTCTTTTCCCCCTCCTTTTCAAAAACTGCCCAAACACAATAGCTACATGGCTCAGAACACTCGTCAATAGTCCCCCCATGAACCTCTTCTGCTTTAAGGAGGATACCAAGATATCTTTTCTAGAATTGCTGACCAAAGTCTAGTCTCCAGAGAAGGTAACAACGAGGCGGTGATTTCATCCAGGAGAAAGGTCTGTGGAAGTACGGAGGAGCAGGGGAAAAGGAGAGAGAGTCCTCTGAAAATGCTTCAAGTGGGAACAAGGGTCTCTCCCTCTCCTTCCTTCCTTTGTGGGTGGTGTTTTCATTTGTTTCTCTTGTAATTCAGAAATTGATTTGTCTACATAGGAAATTTAATTCCCCATTGATAACAAAAGAATGGTTAGTGTTTTCTAGGACAAACACGGGGACATGTCAAACTCTGGCAATTAAGGAGAGGGCTGATTTGTGGATTTGACACCTGGCATTGTGATCTCCCCTTCTCAATGGAACTGAGATTACATTCTTACTAAGATCCAACAGAAAGAAAACGTCTCCAACAAAGACAGAAGGCGAAAAACATTTCCGGACATCATCTTACCTCTCACAGTCAAGTTTCCCTGCTTGCAAGAAAAAGGACCTGGATCCCTAAGCTATAGTAATTTTGTGAAGTTCTTGCTATTTAAAAAACTCTACCTCGTGTCTCAGACAATGAAAGAGACTGAGACTCGCTAAAGGAATATCGAGAGTAATTACAGTAGAGAAAACAATAAACAGTTGTATTTAGAGGAATCAATATATTTTAGAAAGTGATAATTTACTTTGTTTCTATCTTTTTCCATGATAATTGATGATGTGTTTGCTTGCAACCTGACCTCCGTTGTTAAGATCAAATAATTTCTATTATTCCTGAGTCTAGTTATCCATGTAGAGGTTTTTCTGATGTTTTACACAACACCGATTTGGAGACAACACAATCAAATTAGACAAATTCCTCTTCTGTATTTTGCCTGTTCCATCTCTATCTTCTTTTGTCCCCTCAATACCACTTATTTTCATACCTTGTTTCTAATTTATAAGGTCTGTAATACTTATAGCAGAGACCTCGTGGCACAGTGGTTAAGAGCTTGGCTGCTAACCAAAAGATCAGCAGTTCAAATCCACCAGCTACTCCTTGGAAACCCTATGGGGCAGTTCTCTTCTGTCCTGTAGGGTCTCTGTGAGTCAGAATCGACTCAATGGCAGTGGGTTTGGTTACGGGTATAACACTGATAAGGAGCTGTAGTGGTGCAGTGGCTAAGCACTTGGCTGCTAACTGAAAGGTCTGTGGTTCAAACCTGCCAGCTACTCCACAGGAGAAAGATGTGGCAGTCTGCTTCTGTAAAGATTACAGCCTTGGAAAATCTATGGGGCAGTTCTGTTATGTCTTGTAGGGTCACTATGAATCAAAATCAACTTGACAGCAATGGGTTTAGGTTTTTATACATTTACATGTATGTATAAAACACTTACAAAGGAGGGCCGGTGGCACAACAGTTAAGCATTCGGCTGCTAACTGAAAGGTTGGCTGTTTGAACCCACCCAGCGGGACCACAGAAGAAAAGGCCTGATGATCTGCTTCCATAAAGATTACAGCCAAGAGAACCCTACAGGGCAGTTCTACTCTGTCACATGGGGTCACTATGAGTTGGAATCAACTCGACGGCACGCAACAGCAACAAAACATAACACTTATGTACAAGAAAATGTTGATCTAAGGAAACTAAAGCACTGAGATGTTCAAAAGAAACCAAATTTAGAAATTTTTCAAATGATAGTAAACATGGATAACATTTGAACACGATTCATTCACTGGTTCAACAGATATTATTGACTGCCTACCGTGTAACAAGTTCCCTGGGTGGTGCAAATAGTCTGCCCTCAACTACTAGCCTAAAGATGGTAGTTCAAACTCAGCCAGCAGTGCCACAGAAGAAAGGTCTGGTAATCTACTTCCATAAAGATTACAGACAATCAGAATGGATTAAAAAAACTTGATCCACCTATATGCTGTTTACAAGAGACACACCTTAAACCTAAGCATACAAATAGGTTGAATGTGAAAGGATGGAAAAAAAATATTCCATGCAAATAATAACCAAAAAGCTGGGATGGCAATCTTAATATCAGACAAAGTAAACTTTAAGACAAAATCTGTTAGAAGAGATAAAGATGGACATTATATAGTGGTAAAAGGGTCAAGTAAGAATATTTAGCAATCATAAATATATATACACCCAAAATTGGGGCACCTAAATATATAAAGCAAACACTGATAGAATTGAAGGGAGAAATAGATAGTACTACAATAATAGTTGGTGATTTCAATACACCACTTTCAATATTGGACAGAACATATAGAAAGATGAGCAATAAGGAAACAGAGGACTTTGATGACACTATAAACCAACTAGACTTAACAAACACATATAGAACACTCTACCAAAAACAGCACAATATACATTCTACTCCAGTGCACGTAGATCGTTCTCCAGGATAGACATGTTAGGTCACAAAGCAAGTCTTGATAAATTTAAAAAGACTGAAATCGTAACAATTATTTTCTCTGACCACAACGGAGTGAAGCTAGGAATCAGTAACGGGAAAATAAACACATGGAAATTAAGCAACACACTATTAAAACTACCAATGGGTCAAGGAAGAAATTAAAAATTTCCTAGAGTCAAATTAAAATGAAAGCACAACACACCACAACTTGTGGGATGCAGCGAAGGCAGTACTCAGATGGAAACTTACAGCAGTAAATGCCTACGTAAAGGAAGAAGATCTCAAATCAACAGCCTAACTCAACAACTCCAGGAACTAGAAAGAGAAGAACAAACTAAGTCTAAACCTACCAGAAGAAAGGAAATAACAAACAGCAGAGCAGAAATAAAATTGCAAACAGAAAAATAGAATCAATAAAACCGAAGTTCGTTCCTTGAAAAGATCAACAAACTGACGAACCTTTAGCTACACTGACAAAATAAGAGAAAAGATGCAAATAACCAAAATTAAAAATGAAAGGGGATATTACAACTGACCCAACAGAAATAAAAAGAATTATGACAGAATATTATGAACTATATGGCAACAAACTGGATACCCTGGATGAAACAGACAAAGTCTTAGAAGCACACAACCTACCCAAACTGACTCAAGAGAAAATAGATAGCCTCAACAGACCATAACAAGTGAAGGGATAGAATCAGTGATCAAAAACCTTCCCTCCCCCCCACCCCCCCTCCCAAAAAAAGAAAAGACCTGGACCAGATAGCTTCACTGGGGAATTCTACCAAACATTTAGAGAAGAATTGACACCATATACTGTTAAACTCTTCCAAAAGATAGAGAAAGAATACTTCCTAATTCACTGTATGAAGCAAACATAACCCTGATTCCCAAACCAGACGAAGACACCGCAAGAAAACTACAAGCCAATATCTCTTATGAATATAGAAGGAAAAATCCTCAACAAAATACTAGCAAACACAATTCAACAGAATACACTATGACCAAGTAGAATTTATTCCAGAAACTCAGAGATGGTTCAATATTAGAAAATCAGTCAATGTAATATATCACATCAATAGAACAAAGGAAAAGAACCACATGATCATCTCTACGGATGCAGAAAAAGCATTTGATAAAATCCAACACCCTCTCTTGATGAAAACCCAAAAGAAGATTGGAATAGAAGGGAAATTCCTCAATATGACTCAGGGCATATATGAAAAGCCAACAGCCAACATTGTACTTAACGGAGAAAGACAGAGCGTTCCCCTTGAAATCGGGACCAAGACAAGGGTGCCCACTCTCACCACTTCTATTCAATAGTGTATTAGAAGTCCTAGCTAGAGCAATAAAACAAGAAATAAAAGGTAACCAGACTGGAAAAGAAGAAGTAAAATTATCTCTATTCACAGATGATATGATCCTATATATAGAAAATCCCAAAGAGCTAATAGCTAATAAACTTTTGGAGCAAATAGAGGAATTTAGCAATGTTGCAGGGTACAAGGTCCACAAACAAAAATAAGCTGGGTTTCTATACACCAGCAATGAGAAATCTGAAAGGGAAATTAGGGAAACAGTTTCATTTACAATACATCTAAGAATAAAATACCTAGGAATAAATCTAACCAGGAATGTGAAGGGCTTATACAATGAAAACTATAAAACATGGCTGAAAGAGAATAAAGAAGACTTAAATAAATGGAAACATGTCCCATGTTCATGGATTGGAAGACTTAATATTGTTAAGATGTCAATACTATCTAAAGAAATCTATAGATTCAATGCAATCCCAATCAAAATTCCAACAGCCTTCTTTACAGAAAGAGAAAAACCAATCCTCAATTTTATATGGAATGGCAAGAGGCCCCACCTAGGTAAAACAATATTAAAAGAGAAGAATAAAGTAGGAGGACTCACACTTACTGATTTTAAAACATACTATACAGCTACAGTAATCAAAACAGTCTGGTACAGGTATAACAACAGACACAAAGACCAATGGAATAGAAGTGAGAGTCCAGAAATAAACCCACACATCTATGGTCAACTGATTTTGACAGTGAGAAAAGAAGAGTCTCTTCAATAAATGGTGCCGGGAAAAGTGGATTTCCACATGCAGAAAAATGAAACAGGATCCATGCCGGATGCCATATACAAAAACAAGTTCAAAATGGATTAAGGATCTAAATGTACAAACTAAAACAATAAAATTCTTAGAAGAGAAAAGCAGGGGCAACACTGTCAGGTCTGGCTTTTAACAATCGTTTACCTAATGTAACAACAAAAGCACAAACAGCAAAAGACTAAATAAATGGGACTTCACAAAAATTAAAAATTTTTGTTCATCAAAAGACTCTACCAAAAGGTCATGGAAGCTCCATGGACAAATCCTAACTCCCTGAGGGACCAAATTACTGGGCTGCGGACTGTGGGGACCATGGTCTCAGGGAACATCTAGCTCAATTGGTTTAACACAGTTTATAAAGAAAATGTTCTACATTCTACTTTGGTGAGTAGCATCTGGGGTCTTAAAAGCCTGTGAGGGGCCATCTAAGATACTCCACTGGTCTCACCCCTTCAGGAGCAAGGGAAAATGAAGAAAACTAAAGACACAAGGGAAAGATTAGTCCAAAGGACTAATAGACCACAACTACCACGGCCTACACCAGACTGAGTCCAGTACAAGTAGATGGTGCCCAGCTGCCACCACCAACTGCTGTGACAGGGATCACAGTAGAGGGTCCCGGACAGAGCTGAGGAAAAAGGTAGAACAAAATTCTAACTCAAAAAAAGACCAGACTTACCGTCCTGACAGAGACTGGAGAAACCCCGAGAATATGGCCCCCGGATAACCTTTGAGCTGAGTAATGAAGTCACTCCTGAGATTTACCTTTTAGCCAAAGGTTAGACAGGCCCATAGGACAAAACGAGACTAAAGGGGCACACCAGCCCAGGGGCAAGGACTAGAAGACAGGAGGGGACAGGAAAACGTAATAGGGAACCCAAGGTTGAAAAGGGAGAGTGTTGACATGTCATGGGGTTGTTAACCAACGTCATAAAGCAATATATGTACTAACTGTTTATTGAGAAGCTAGTTTTGTAAACCTTCATCTAAAGTACAGTAAAAAAAAAATTTACAAAAAAAATGAAAAGACAAGCTACCAACTGGGAGAATATCTTCAGAAACCATGTATCCAACAAAAATCTAACAACCAAATTATATATAAAGCTTCAACAACAACAGAAAAAGACAAACAATCCAATCATAAAATGGGCAAAGAACTTGAATAGACATTTCACCAAAGAGGACATTCAAATGGCCACCAAACACATGAAAAGATGCTCAGCGTCATTAGCCATCAGAGAGACGCAAATCAAAACCACAACGAGCTACCACTTCACTACCACTAGGATAGCTAAGATTAAAAAAAAAGAAAAAAGAAAAGAAAATAACAAATGTAGGCAAGGCCATGGGGAAAATGGAACACTTACCCGTTACTGGTTGGAATGCAAAATGGTACAGCCGTTGTGGAAAGCAGTGTGGTGGCTCCTCAAAAAACTAAAAATAGAACTACCATATGACCCAGCAATCTTACTCCTAGGTATATACCCCAAAGACTTGAAAGCAGAGTCTCAAACAGAGACTTGTACAACAATGTTCATTGCATGAATAGTAGCTAAAAGGTGGAAACAACCTAAATGTCCATCAATAGATGAATGGATAGACAAAATGTGGTACATACACACAATGGGATACTACTCAGCCAGTAGGAGAAATGAAGTCTTGATACATGCTACGATATGGATGGAGCTGGAAGACATTATGCTGAATGAAATAAGCACAAAAGGACACATATTATATGACCTCATTTATAAAAAAAGACAAGAAAGTCAAATGTATAGAGACCAAAGTTTTTTAGTGGTTACCAGGGGTGGGAGGGAGAGGGAAAAGGCGGGGGGTTAGTGGTGATGGAAAAAGCACATTGATTAAGGGTAGGGGTGCACAGCTGATTATTTTAAGTGCTGTCAGTAAGTTGTGTATCTGTAAAAAGTTGAATTGGCGAAAGCTGTGTGATAGACATATTTACAACAATGACCAAAAAAAGTGAGTAGCTGCTAAGGCTGCTTATTATGGACACAACCAAAGTCCTCACAGGATTTGGTTTCTTGGTTTGGAGGTTTAGGGTCATGGTTCCATGAGACATCCCAGTTAACTGGCCTAATAACTTGTTTAATGCTTCTGTTCCTGTTCTACCTCCTAGTTTGTTTTATAGTGCCTGCGGTCTTGCTTAAAAGTTTGTAAGCAGCCATTCAAGGCACAGTTGCTCTCTCTTCACTAGGAGCAACAGGGGAAGGAGGAGAGTCAGGAATAGAAAGAGGATATGGAATGTGTGGCAATTGCCTCCATGAACAACTGCCGTCTTTGCCATGAGACCAAAAGAACTGAATGGTGCCTGGCTACCATTACTGAACATTTTGACCAAAGATTCTATAGCAGAATCCGGATCAAAAGGGGGAAACTTGAGAACAGAATTTCAAATTCTCATGGACTCCAGACTTACTGGAGTCATGAAGGCTGGATGAGCCCCTGAAACTACTGCCCTGAGATAATCTTAAAACCTTAAACCAAAAATATCCCTTGAAGTCTTCTTAAAACCAAACAATAGTTTAGCTTAACTAGTAAAAAAAAAAAAAAAGTCTGCCTTGAGCATTATGCTCTTTTAAGAACTATCTATATGGGATCAAATTGACAACAGCAACTTGAAAGATTAGATAGGAACCACAGGAGGCAGTGAATTTATGTTAATTGGAGAGCAACAACTCAGAAAAGGATGGTGAAAATGGTTGCACACCTCGAAGAATGAAATCAACGTCACTAAATGGCACATGTAGAAACTGTTGAATTGGTGTATGTTTTGCTGTGTATATTCCCAATAACAACAAAATAAACAAAAAATTTTTTAAAGAAAGATTACAGCCAAACCCCATGGGGCAGTTCTACTCTGTCATACAAGGGGTCACCATGAGTCAGAACTGACTCCATGGCATCGGGCTTTTGGTACTGTGTAGCAGGCACAGTTAGTTCTAAGCACTGAGAATACAGCAATGAACAAAACAGTCCAAAAAAATCCATGTCCTCACAGAACTTGCATTCGGGTAGGGTAGGGGGTAGGAGGGTGGAAGACAGAGCTAGACAATAAACAAAAGAAGTAACACATGATATGGTGACGTTGTTCTTAGCTGCCACTGAGTCGATTGAGACTCAAAGCTAAGGTAACAGGGTTAACCTTGTATGAAGATCTAAAACATCCTCAGTGGAAGAAAACAAAGCACGTTCCATAATTTCTCAGATAATATGATCAGAACAGAGTTTTGTTTTCTTATCGAAAGGTCTTGAGTTGGGGTCTTCCAGTGAAATATTTGTACTGCTACTAATTTGGAAATTGTATAAGCTTAATGAATAGTTTTACAATAAAGAATGTAGAAAAAGATCTTCATGAAACATAACCTGAACACTTTCATAGTGTTACTCTATTTAAATCATGTTTGTGACAATCAAACACGTATAATCAGGCTAATTTCCTCTTGAAAACTTCTCTAATCAATACTTAAACTATGCATTATACTCCAGGTATTCAAAATTCATCTGAATGCCTGCATTTGGAAAGGCTGCTGCTCTGGGTGTTTTTTAGTGTCTATGAAACTCCTGACGAACAAGATTCCAGTCCCAGGTCTGCCTCCAACTGCCACTCAGTTTCCCCAGTGAGTTGAATAAGATCAGCACTGTCCAGTAGAACTTTCTGCAATGGTGGAAATGTATTATCTGTGCTGTCCAATATGGTAGCCACTAGCCAGCACCTGACTCTTGAGTAACTGAAATGGAACCACCAAGAAATTTAATTTTATTTCAATTATTGGAAAACTTTTAAGTATATTTGGAACAACTTGGGTATATGAATCTACTTTTTCAACTGTAAATTTTATGAAATCTAAATAGAGATCAGTAGTTCCAATGAAAATTTAACATCCAAGTTGAGGTATGCTGTAAGTGTAAAATACAAATTGGATTTCAAAGAGTATGAACAAAAGAATGTAAGATAGCTTTTTAATAATTTTTATATTGATTACATAGTGAAATGACAATATTTTCAATACACTGGGTCAAATAAAATGTATTATTAAAATGAATTTCACCTGTTTTTATTTTTTCTCAAATGGCTACTAGAAAATTCAAAATTACATGTGACTCAGTATATTTCTATTGAATAGCTAGACAATCACTAAGATCCTTTTCAATTTTCTGATTTTGTAAATTTATAAGCATTTTTTAAAAACCAACTCATATTTAACTATGAAGCCTATAACTGCTGAATTTGGGGGGAAAATTTAAGGTTAAACAGCTAGCTGAGATTTTCATATTTTCTTTCTAACAGAACGTTTTAGAAGGCAAGGGAGAGTTTATAAGGGCGGAGTAGAGTACTGTTTTGTCCTTGGAGCTGTGTTTACATGTCTCTACACTTCGTTTGTGTTTATTTTTCAAGTCCAAAGTCCGAGCACAACGCCTAGGTACTCGATGAATATGTTCTGGATGAATATTAAAATCAGAATTTGCGTTTTGATCAGACTTTCAATGAAAATACATTTGGTGAGAACATTTAATAAAGATGAAACAGTACGGGGCTGCAAGCCAGTTAAGATAATCTGGCATTGGCTTTCTTAGGGTACAAGATACAAGAAGCTGGACACTAAAATCAAAGGTTTGTTTTTCCTCAGAGGAGCTTGATAATCATTGGAAGTAATGTTAATACTTGGTGATAACAAAGCATCTTTACAGGTGAAGTACATTGCAGACAAATACTATTAATCATCAAATTACAGATGGTGAAATGAAAGCAGTGTCACATCAAGTGGCTGTAGAAGTCACAGTGGAGGTTCCCCTCATACACCTGGGCCCTCAGCACTCTTCATTTCTTCTTGGCCCCTTATTCCCACTACCACACCATCAGATTCTCTAGAGGAACCACAGAGAAGCAATTACCCGTTAAAATTAGCTTGAAAAGAAACAGTTGTTTCAGAGCATGTATTTTTAGCTTCATATACTTAATAGGATGAGAGTCCACGATGGAATGAATATCATCCTCACTCGATCATTTAAGGCTCTGAGCAAAGACCTTTCTATGAACCTTCAGCCAAAAAGAACTGTTTTCTCAGATATACCAGGGCCTCTCAGTGCCCTGGCCTGCTACTATCGGCAATACCAATGTCATGGGAAATGGTGCTGTTTTTGTATCAATTAGGTGGTAGCTTGCTCATCCAACATAATTTTCTTTCTTTCGTTATATTTTTTATTGTACTTTAGATGAAGGTTTACAGAACAAATAGTCTCTCATTAAACAGTTAGTACACATATTGTTTTATGACATTGGTTACCACCCCACGACATGTCAACGCTCTCTCTTCTGGACCTTGAGTTTCCTATTACCAGCTTTCCTGTCCCCTTCTACCTGCTAGTCCTTGTCCCTGGACTACTGTGCCCATTAGTCTCGTTTTGTTTTATGGGAACCGTGAACCTCGGGAGGGACTTCATTACTGAGCAAAAGGGTATCGGGTGTGGGGGGGGCATACTCTCGGGGTTTCTCCAGTCTCTGTCAGGCCAGTAAGTCTGGTCTGTTTTTGTGAGTTAGAATTTTGTTCTACATTTTTCTCCAGCTCTGTCCGGGACCCTCTGTTGTGATCCCTGTGAGAGCTCGGTGGTGGCAGCCGGGCACCATCTCATTGTGCTGGACTCGGTCTGGTGGCGGCTGTGCTCGTTGTGGTTATTGTCTTATTTTTTATTTACACCCATGCATGTTTCTCAAATTCAGAAATTCCTGTCATTAGAACAAAGCTTCCTTTTACCATGTCCTCCATTTTTAAACTGAATAGGAAGTAAACCTGAGTTTAACAAATGCGCTAAGAATTATGGGTGGAGACAAACCATGGACCTGTCTCAGGGCCTCTTGTCTGCGGTGTCAGTTGTGCGTACAGATAAAGTGGAGTATTAAAGAAAGACCAAGCTATGGCTTTTAACCAAACCTGGGAGATGGGGCAGGGGGAGGGGAGGAAGGAAGCCAGAGGAGCGAAGGAGAAGAAACCTGTGCTATATGTTAATGGATGAGTAAAATAGTAGAAACAAGCCAAGAGACTTCTGTTTTCAAGATGGCACGTAAGTAGTAGTGACTTCTCTCCTTCTGCACCCAACCCTTATAAATAAGGGGCATTTCTACTTCTTCATCTGATTTTCTCCCCAGCTCTCTCTGTGAGAATGCTCTAGTCAAGATCACCAATGTCTTCCATCTTACTAAACCCAATGTTTGTCCTAAGTACTCATCTTTCTCAATCTCTTGGCAAAATTGGACACAAATGATCGCTCCTTCCTTGCTTCTTCACTGGTTTCCCTTGGTTACTCCTGACAACTCCTCAGTCCGCTGCTCCTCTTCCCCGTGGCTCAGTCTTTGGCCCTATTTGCCTCTCTAGCCGTGTTCATCCCCTCAGTGCTGTCATCTAGTCCATGGTTTGCAAAGCCACCCCTAAGAGGACAACTCCCTGATTCATATCCTCAGCTCTGACTTTTCTCTTGAGCCGAATGTCCACTCGACACCTGGCTACCTAATAAGCGTCTCAAATTTAACACGTCCAAAACCTAACTCTAGATTTCTCTCCTTAAACCTGTTCTTCCCACAGTCTTCTGCACCTTAGTAAACACCATCACCACCCCTCCGGTAGCTCAGGTCAAAACCTTGAAGTCACTTTCAACTCTTCTTTTCTCCCTCCCACCACACATATGATCCATCAGCAAATCACGATAGCTCCACCTTCAAATTATATCCCAAATCTGACCACTGCCCTATTCCCATGAGCCTGGGCACCCCAGCCTGGACCCCTGCAGTGGCCTCTTCACTGTTCTCGGTGCTTCCGTCCTTGTCTGTCTTTTCACCACAGAGAAAGAGAGTCATCCAAATGATACTCTCCTGCCCACAGACCTCCACGGCTTCCCATTACCCTGAAAGTACACGATAGTTATCATGGCCTAGGAAGTCCTACACGATCTGGGTCCTGCCAACTTTTCTGTCATCGTTCCTGTCATTCTGCCCCTTCACCTCTGAGCTCCAACCACACTGACTTCCTCCTGTTCCTCAAGTCTACCTCAGGGCTTTTGCACTTGCTAATACATCTGCTTGGAGAACTCTTTTCTCCCTCACGTCAATCAAGTCTCTACTCAAATCTCATCTCTTTGTGGAGGCCTTCCCTGCCCACTCTCTCTGAAATAAGACACCCTCCCTGTGCCCCCTAACTCTCCGTCATCTTACCTGCTTTCTCCTCATGGTACAACGCATTGTACTATACACTGATTAACATCTTTGTTGTCTATTCCTCCCGCCGAAACATAAGCTCCGTGACGACAGGGACTCTGCCTTGTCACCACCATGTCAGCAGCCCCTATCACAGTGTCCGGCACCTAGAATGTACTTGAGGAGCATATTCTGAATCGATGAAGAGAGAGAAATCAATACCTATCAGTCCTGCTCAAAAATAAGAAGGGAAACTATCAAAGAGTTAGAAACAGTGAGAGCAGAGAAACAGAGGCGCCATATCAGTGAACCACTGCCCCATTGAGAAGCAGTCAGAGAGGGTGGCCAGAAGCAAGGGATTCACAGAACCTACACAGGGAAACAAATATTAAATGAATCACAACAGAAAAATGTAAAAATTGCAACACTAATAAGCTCTGTAAAGGAGTGGCCCATGGTGGTTTAAGCACATAATCTGGGAATAAGGGCTATGGAAGTCAGGGAAGCTTTGCTGGGGAAGAGAAGATTGAGACTTAAAGGAAGAAAAGGAAAAACTAGGAGCAGCAGTGGGTGGAAAGGTTAAGTCTTCTCTGCAGATAGTATTAACATATGCAAAGGCCCTGTGGCTAGAAAGATGTGATGCTGTCATTTCAATGGGCCTTTGAGAACACAGTTGCCAAAAAAACTTTATTTCTTCTTGTTCTCTAATTTGTTGACTTGGAGTTGGAGGGAACAAAAATATATCGCATACATAAACACTCAACCTTGCCATTCTTTCCCCACATAATGCTTTTTTAGCGACAGTCAAGGCTCTAAATCCAGTATTTGTTTGGGGATGAGACTCAGACCTGAGGCTGGACCTTTTCAGTCTGAGTTGCTTTGTCCAGTCCCATGAATAGTCAAATCATTAGCCTCTGAACGTAGGGCTTATGTGTCATCAGATAAGAAAATTCTGATACCTCACTTAGGAAAAAAAGAAAAAAGTCAAAGCCGTCTCTTTAGCTCCACATAGAAGAAACAATCAATTGATTGCTACAATTTTTACTTTTTGATATCTTTTTAGCATTGTATACAAACTGCCTGTCCACAAGAAGAAACATTTGTTCTTGACTTCCCAACCAATATATGTCAATGTCCTCAATCACTTTCCAAAAAACACTTTACTGTAACTCACAGTAAAAAATCTATTACACATTGTGACCTACCACAAACAGAAATACAGATATATCACTGAGATAAATGTTTTATGTTTTAAATATATCCACTGTAAAAATACTTATTTTTTAAAAGCTAACTGGAGAAATTGGAATAAAGATTGGATAATGTTATGGATCGAGCTGTGTTCCCCAAAAGTACATACTGAAATCCTAATCCCTGTGCTTGTAAATATGGCCCTGTTTTGAAATAGAGATTTTATTTTGTTATGTTAATGAGATCATACTAAAATTGGATGAATTCTAAACCTCATCACTTCCGAGTTATAAGAAGAGCAGAACAGACACAGACACACACAGGAGGAATAAAGATGAACAGGCACCCTGAGGATCAGACACCAGAAACTAGACGGAGGCTCACAGGAGGAACTGCTGGCCAAGGCCCTCATTTGGAATTTAGCCCCCAGAACTGTGAGAAAATAAGTTTCTGTTCTTCAAAACCACCCACTTCCGGTATCTCTATTACAGCAGTTCTAAATAACTAAGACAGATATTACATGATATCAAATAAAAAAAAAAAACTGCTGTTGAGTAGATTCCAACTCATAGCAACCCCGTGTGTGTCAGAAGAGAACTGTGCTCCATAGCGGTTTTTTTCATTGTTTTTGGTTTTCTGTTTTGTTTTTTTTGTTGTTGAGAATATACACAGCAAAACATACACCAATTCAACAGTTTCTACAGGTACAGTTTAGTGATACTGACTACATCCTTTGAGTTGTACAACCATTCTCACCCTTCTGTTCTGAGTGGTTCATCCCCCGTCATAAATTCACTGCCACATTAAGTTTCCTATCTAATCTTTCACGTTGCTGTTGTCAGTTTGATCCCATATAGACAGAGCTGGAAAAAGCACAATGCTCAAGGCAGACATTCTTTACTAGTTAAGCTAAACTATTGTTTGGTTTTAAGAAGACTTCAGGGGATCTTTTTCACTGAAGGTTTACAGATTACGGTTAGGCAACAGTTTCAGGAATTCACCCTGTCTCCATGGCTCCACAAAGTCTAGAGTCTATGACAATTTCAAATTGTTTGGATTTTCTACCTTTTGATCAGAAGTCTTCTATAGAATCTTTGATCTAAATGTTCAGTAATGGTAGCTGGGCACCATCCAGTTCTTCTGGTCTCATGGCAAAGGTGTTCCATAGAGTTTTTATGGCTGATTTTTTGGAAGTAAATTGCAAGGGCTTTCTTCTGAAGTGACTCTGGGTGAGCTTGAACCTTCAATGCTTCAGTTAGCAGATGAGCCCATTAACAGTTTACACCACTCTTTATCAAATAATTATTGATTTTACTAGGAATAATAATTACATTGTGGTTATCGAAGAAAACGTCTATACTCTTTAAAGATAAACAAGGAAGCATACCGGGGTAAAATGCCGTAATGTCTGGGATGTGCTTTAAAATACATCTGCCAAAAAAAAAAAAAAAGAGCGACAGAGATGAAGCTAGTGTGGTAAAAATCTTGATCATCATTGAAACTGGATAATGGGGGTTCATTATACGTCTCTCTAGTTTTGCATATGCTTGAAAATTATCATAAAAAATTAAGTTCAAATGAAATGAACCTACTCTTACCTTTACTATGTATAATGCCCTCTGATATTTCCTGGGTTTTTTTGTTTGTTTGTTTTTAAAGAAAATACTAATCTGTTGCCATCAAGTTGATTGCTACTCATGGTGATCTCATGGGCTACAGAGTAGAACTGAGCCCTATAGGGTCTTCTTGGCTGTAATCTTTACAGAAAGCAGATCATCAGGCCTTTCTTCGGTGGCATCACTGGATGGGTTCAAACTACCAACCTTTGGGTTAGGAGCTGATCACAAATTGTTTGTGCTACTCGAGGACCTTAAGAAAATAACAGGAAACAGAATGCTGATGGCAACCTTCTATGCTGATTTAATGAGGGACCAATGGCTGGTGATGCACAATTTGAGACACTAGCTACCTCGGTCTTTGCCCACGTGGAGTCATCGTCACAACCAGAGACACTTTTTGGTCACTTGAATGCAAATTAAGAATGAAAAGCCGAATTCTCCTCAGTGTTTCCAGCTTCCAAAAATGTAATGCTTTCTGACATTTCCATAGTTGTCTATTTAAGTTCCATGTAAATAGCTGCTGCTACTTTGGGAGGTGCCTGATAATGTCTATCACAGTGCAAGGATGTATGTCTCTCTGGTGACATCTAAATGTTGATCTTGTAAATTCTGCAGCAATGCATAATGTAGTAAAAAGATACACCAAGTACCATCAAAAATATTTTTTTCTTTCCATGTAGAACAAAATTCTAACTCCCAAAAAAAGACCAGACTTACTGGCCTGACAGAAACTGGAGAAACCCCGAGAGTATGGTCCCTGGACACCCTTTTAGCTCAGTAATGAAGTCACTCCCGAGGTTCACCCCTCAGCCAAAGATTAGACAGCCCCATAAAACAAAACGAGACAATGGGGCACAACGGTCCAGAGACAAGGACTAGAAGCCAGGAGGGGACAGGAAAGCTGGTAATAGGGAACCCAGGGTTGAGAAGGGAGAGTGCTGACATGTCATGGGGTTGTTAACCACTGTCATAAAACAATCTGTGTACTGACTGTTTCATGAGAAACTATTTGTTCTATAAACCTTTATCTAGGGTACAATAAAAAAAATTTTAAATAAAAATTTAAAAAAAATACTGACAATGTTAAAAAAAATATTTTTTTCTTTCAAATTCTAGGTTTAATCTAAATGTCAAATCAAACTTAGAGGAAAACAAATTACAAAGTGTATTCAGACGACTTCAGCTAATTAATTCTCTCCATTGACAATATTTGGGACTTGGGACACAAAGGTGGTTAAATGCTTTACTTCTGTTGTACTTATAATTGCTAATATACAAAGCAAGTTAACTGTATATGCTGCTAAAATTTTTTTTTAAATACCCAAATTCTATTTTTTTATTAAGTGGAAATTTCCAACATTAAATAAATCTATCTACACGTGGTTTGGTTTGGTTTTATTTTTGCTGTGCTGAAATAAAGGATTGGAAAAAAAAAATCAGTGATGTGAAATATATCACTCTCTACCTTCCTTTTGCTAACCTGGGGGAAGGAGGCCATCAGTTCGAAAATGCCACTGTGACTTTGTGAATACTCTTCTTGCCCTCTTTCTACAAATGATGTGTAGCAGACACCACTGAACAATTATCTAGCATTCATATTACCGCCCTCTTCTTAACTGAAACTCAGTTTTATTCAGAAATCACCTCTTCCAGCTGTTCAGTGCTTCAGGGAAGCTGCCCTACCCTATGAGTTAGTTTCAGAGGATATATATTCCAGCTAAGGAGCCTCTGGGTGGTGCAAACAGTTAACACACTCAGCTGCTAACAGAAATGTTGGAGGTTCGAGTCCATCCAGAGACACTGCAAAAGAAAGACTTGGTGATCTACTTCTCCCCCCACCCCACCCCCCAAAAAAATCAACCATTAAAAACCCTATAGAGCCCAGGTTTACACTGACACATGGGGTCACCATGAGTAGGAATCCACTGGAAGGCAACTGGAACTGGTATTCCAATTGATCTAGCCAGTCATGCTAATCTCCTTCTCCTTATTACTGATTGGTTTAAGAATGAGCATGTCATAAAATTCTGGCCAATGAGACAGTAGAGCAAGTCTGCCAGGAGGGTTTCTGGGAAAGGTTCTGTTGCTCAGAAGTACAAGACACAAGACTTGGTTCATCAAGACACTGTCAGAACTTCACGGAAGGCCGGGGCTACTGCAGCGTCTTGCTACCAGCCTAAAGTAAAACCACACACAGAGGAGACCCAAATTAAGAGAATCACATGGAAACAGAGCTGAGGCCTCTACCTCCAGGCTGTAAGGTGAAATGACCAATTTCTTCGTTTAAGCCGCTTTTCACGTTTCTTGCTGCTAAGAGCTCTAAACAATACATTGGGTTTTTAGACTTGAGGCAAAGCTTCACATCTCTTACTCGGTAAGCAATTTGTGAGACTAAACTGAGAGTGGCTTTCTGTGACCCCACACAGCTGGTCACTGTGGCTGAAAAACAAACACGAAGAGTGAGAAGTTCAGGTAAGGACCCGAACCGTGCACGTGTGAGAAGTTTAGGGGGACTCGAGCAAATGAGGTGAAGCCGAATAGAGAGCAAAACGGAGTGGGCGAGAATAGCGATGGCGAGGTGAACTATTAGAGCCAAGGAAAAAACTCTCCCACCCACCTAAATTTCACGCATCGCTATCCCCAGTACTTTTTCTTTTTATTGAACTTTAGGTGAAGGTTTACAGAACAAGTAGTTTCTCATTAAACAGTCTGTACACATTGCCCTATGACAATGGTTAACAACCCCACAACATGTCAACACTGTCCTTTCTCAACCTTGGGTTCCCTATCACCAGCTTTCCTGTCCCGTCCTGCCTTCTAGCCTTTGGCCTTGGACTGCTGGGCCTCATTAGTCCCGTTTTGTTTTATGGGGCTGTCCAATACCTGGCGGAACGGTGAACTTCGGAAGTGACTTCACCACTTAGCTAAAAGGGTATCCAAGGGCCATACTCTTGGGGTTTCTCCAATCTCTGTCAGGCCAGTAAATCTGGTCTTTTTTTGTGTGTTTGAATTTTGTTCTACATCCTTCTCCAGCTCTGTCCAGAACTCTGTTGTGATCCTGGTCAGAGCAGTCAGTGGTGGTAGCTGGGCACCGTCTAGCTGTACTGGACTCAGTCTGGTGGAGGCCTTGGTAGCTGTGGTCCATTGTCCTTTGGACTAATCTTTTCCTTGTATCTTGTTCTCTTCATTCTCCCTTGCTCCCAAAGGGATGAGACCAGTGGAGTATCTTAGATGGCTGCTCACAGGCTTTTAAGACCCCAGATGCTACTCACCAAGGCAGAATGCAGAACATTGTCTGTATAAACTGGGTTATGCCAATACAGATAGATGTTCCCCGAGAGAATGGTCCCCACAGTATCCCCAGTACATTTGGAGGCATGACTATACAATGTCAGCTGCTTCCAAGAAAGATCTTAGCATCCTGGCTAACCACGAGACAAGTTGTGCACTAAAAAGGATGCCCCAATGCTCAAATCCAGAACACATACAGGAGACGAGATGACCTATATATTTCACTACATGCCCAGTGTATGTAAGCAGGTGATTTCTGAGGTTAAGGGTCAGCAGAGACATGCTGAAGGTGAAAGTCTAATGCTTGGAGAGAGGAAAGAGGAAAGAAGATGACTGAATTTTGAAAGCAGAGCTCTTTGTGGGGAAGGGGAGACTGGCTCACCTTCATCTGGCAGTTGATGGGAGATTACTGGAAGAACTGCTGTGTCACTGTCATCCTCTCTGCCTTTACTGAGAAGCGCACAATGCCTCCTTCCTGTTGCTAATCTTTAGAAAAGCGTGTCTGGTGGAAGAAAAGGTAAGTAGGATTGGTTTGCACTAAATTCAGGGAGGGTAACGTGAAGATAACGTGTTTTGACTCAAAACATCTTGAGCTCCTTGAAAGAAAGAAGCATGTAAAATTTCAAAACGAGAGTAATTATATATTTTATGCAAAGTGGTTATATGCTTGGCTTGTTATTTAAAGCAAAATCATCACAGCATCTTTTTATGTTATTTGGGAAGTGACATTCAATTTAGTGCCTGGCACATAGTAGGCACACCGATACTGGCTGAATGAATATTTGACAACTAAACTGCAAGAACAAACAGTAGAAAAAATGACGAAGACATGTTGTTTGTTCACCCGAACGGGGGGAAGTGTTTTTTTAACTTCCCAAAGTTTTAGGTAAGTTTAAGTCTTTTGTATATATAACTTTAGAATAAATCATGTCTATTATTACCGCTGGGTATTTTTTTTTATTTTAAAGCTGACAATTTTTAAACGAGCAGATATATTTTTAAACAGTTTCTAAAACTAAATGAAGCTTGATAATTAGGTGTAAATTGAGATGTGAGTGGCAATTCTATTTAAACTCTTCAAAATTCATTCTACACTTGTCAGTATTCTTAATACAACATTTGAATTTTAGAAGAATTTGAATGAGATAATGTTTAAGTATATCTATCTATGATGAAGGCTTCCATGCATTTATTTGAAATGCTTTTGCTTTATTTTTAAAAACTCGTCAAATAATCATTCAACAGAATTGTCATTAACAGCAGCAGGACACTATATAATTGTGAAGTCTATAGAGTAACTGCATTCTAATCTGACCCACATGTTATTTCTTAGAAGCTTATCAAAAGCAGGGCTTTGGAGACGCATACACTGCAACAGACTTTTTAAAAACATGGTGGAAAATATATACCACCCAGCTAAACACTGTCTTGATTTAGAATCGAGGCCTATATGTTTCTATTTCCATAGTGACTATGCTGTGGAATCGACATGTTTTAATTTAGATTTGAGATTATAAACATCGTTTGGAGACAATTTATTTTCTTCTCCTACAATTTGTGAAAATTGATCAGTTAAGCGCCACAGAACAGAAGCAAATTCTGGGGCAGGATTTAGAAACTATTTGACATAAGGTGCATTTGTGACTAACAAAAGGTGAGTTTTTACAGAAACCCGTGGCATTTTAATCTTTAATACCTAAAAAACATTTGTGAATTTTCATACTTTATAAAATGAGCTAAAGAAGGGATTCCTAATCAGGGGAAATACCTAAGTTGTTCTAACATGTAACTGGAGCCCTGGTGGTGCAGTGGTTAAGACCTACGGCAAGCTATGGCTGCTAACCAACAGGTTGGCAGTTCAAATCTACCAGGCGCTCCTTGGAAACTCTATGGGGGCAGTTCTCTGTCCTATAGGGTTTCTATGAGTTGGAATCAACTTGATAGCAACAGGTTTGGGGTTTTTTTTTGGTTAATATGCAACTGTTAAGAAAAAAAATCTGGGTGATTAGAGATTCTGCAAATATTTGTGTATAAATTTCCTAGAAAGTTGAAATGAGACATTTTGTGGTCATTAGTTACCTAACAGGAGCAATTAGGGTGCAATTCAAATCTAGGTCAAATAAAAGTCACCAACCTGGTAACTTTTCAATGAAATATACCAGACCAAATGGGCAACTCCTGCTCAAAAGCAAGACAAGAAGGCAGGAAGGGACAGAAAGTGGACAAACGGACATAGGGAACCCAGGGCGGAGAAGGGGAGCATGCTGTCACATTGTGGGGATTGCAACCAATGTCACAAAACAATATGTGTATACATTTTTAAATGAGAAATTAACTCGAGCTGTAAACTTTCACCTAAAGCATAAAAAAAAGTTACAAACCCAAATCACTAATCAAAGGGAAAGAGAATAAGTAATTATACTTATCAATTTTTTCAACAAACTTTTTTGAACCCGTACTGTCCCAGCAGGGTCCCTGGGTGGTGCAAAGGATTTGTACACATCTACTAACCTAAAGGTTGATGGTTTGAACCCACCCAGCAGTGCTGCAGAAAAAAAGCCTGGCAATCTGCTTCAGTAAAGATTATAGCAAAGAAAACCCTATGAAACAGTTCTACTCTGTAACATGTATGGTCACCTTGAGTTGAAATCAACTCAACAGCAGAATGTTTGGAAGCCCCTAGATAAGGGTGGGGCAGACATGAGAAATAGGTAAGTGGAACAGAGGCTGGTAAGTCTACGGCGCTGAGCAGCTCAAGGTCAGGGCGGAAAAATGCAGAGAAAGAACGCAGGGTGTGGCAGAAAAATGCCCTGAGGTCTCTACGAAAAGAAAAAGTTTTATACACTGAAAGGAAGGGCTGCTTCTTCATTTATTTTGTTGTTGTTCAGAATATACACAGCAAAACAAACACATCTCAACAGTTTCTATATGTACAGTTCAGTGACATTGATTACATTCTTTGATTTGTGCAACCATTCTCATCTTCCTTTTCTGAGTTGTTTTTCCCCAATTAACGTAACTCATGGCCCCCTAAGTTTCCTATCTAATCTTTTGAGTTGCTGTTGTCAATTTGATCCCATATAGATAGTTCTTTAAAGAGCATAATGTTCAAGGCAGACATTCTTTACTAGTGAAGCTAAACTATTTTTTGATGTTAAGAAGACACCAGGGAATATTTTTTCATTTAAGGTTTAAAGATTATTCTAGGGCAATAGTTTTAAGGGGTTCATCCAGCCTTCATGGCTCTAGAAAATCTGGAGTCCATGAGATATTTCAATACTGTTCAGCATTTCCCACTTTTGATCAGGATTCTTCTATAAAATCTTTGATCAAACAGTTCAGTAATGGAGCTGGGCACCATCCAGTTCTTCTGGTCTCATGGCAAAGAAGGCAGTTGTTCATGGAGGCAATTAGCCACACATTCCATTTCCTCCTCCTATTCCTGACTATCCTTTTTTCCTATGTTGCTCCAGAAAATAGAGACCAATTTTTGTGCCTTGGGTGGCCTCTTGCAAGTGTTTAAGACTCCAGGCACTACGCAAGGAGCTAGGGGGTAGAACAGAAGCACTAAACATGTTATTAGGCCTATTAACTGGGATGTCCCAGGAGACCATGACCCTAAACCTCCAAACCAAAGACTCAAATCCCATGAGGTATTTGGTTGTACATAAGCAGCCTCAGCAGCTACTTTTTGTTGCTGTTGTTGTTGTAAATACACCGATCACACAACTTCCGTCAATTCAACTTTTTACAAGTGAGCAACTTACTGACAGCACTTATAATAATCAGCTGTGCAACCCTACCCTTAATCAATGTGATTCTTCCATCACTGTTTACAGTGAAGGGCTGCTCCTTAAAAACAAAACAGACTGGCTTAACATGATGGAATTATCCAGCTTGGGGGCACATAAGCAGACATCACTGGTGATCTGCAGTTATTAAAAAAATAGTACTAATTAAGGTAACCCTTGAAGGGCAGCTTCTAGCCTTACATGCGTAAAGTGGAAAAGCCTTCCTAAATTCAAACTCTTCAACTCTGATTGCTTTTTAGGTTGCTCTCTCAAGAGCAGAGTTAAACCAAAAGCTTATACAACTGGCCTACCTTTAGAGGCACGCTGCTTGACCCAGAGATGGCTGGCAGTGGAAAGAAGCGGAGTTTGCAGAGGGGAAGCCACGTAGATGTCAGCGCTAGGAGGGGAAAGCACAGCATGAGAAGATGTTATTTTGTTTCACTAATGATCACCACGCAGACCCACCAACAGGAACAGAAAGCAAAGAGCTAGGGCTTTGCAGCGTTATTCTAGGCGGAAAGCCCTGTGTCCGCTGAAGATGACTCTGCAGTTTAACAAAGTGTTATGTAGTATACTTTTAGAAGCCATTGTTATTTAGTATCTAGTGATAGGTTTGCAGAGTCCTGGTGGTGCAGTGGTTAAGAGCTATGGCTGTTAACCAAAAGGTTGGCGGTTCAAATCCACCAGCTGCTCCTTGGAAACCCTATGGGGCAGCTCTGTCATATAGGGTCACTAGGAGTTGCAACCGACTTGACAGCAACGGGTTTGCTTTAGGTTCGATAGGCTTTTTCATTCTTTTAAATAATAGTCAGTGAATGCTTGCTGGGATTCTGGGGGCAATAAAGAGAGATGGGGCAGATCAGAAGGGGCAAGACAAGCTATTAACTTAGTATTTATTGAACATCTAAGCCGTACGTGCTATTCTGGGATCTGAGGAATGCAGCAGTGAAAAAATATACACAAATCCCTGCTCTAATGAAGCTTATGTTCTGGTGGGCGAAAGATAGGCGATGTGGAAATAAATGAACTATCTTTATCAGGTGGTGCAAGTGTTTTGGTGAAAACTAAAGCCTGGAGGGGGGGAGGGGAGGAGGGGGAAGAGGGGAGGGAGGGGAGAGGGAGGGGAGAGGGAGGGGAGGGGGAGACAGGGAGGGAAGGGAGAGACAAAGAAGGAGGGAGAGAAAGAGGGAGAGAGGGAAGGAGAGAGAGGAAGAGAGGGACGGAGGGGGAAGGGGGGGAAGAGGGGGAGAGGGAGGGAGAGAGAGAGGGAGGGAGGGAGAGACAAAGTTTCACATCTCCAATAGACTGGTAGGGAAAGCATCCCTAAGAAGGCAAGATCTGAGCAAACACCTGAAGGAAGAGAGGCATGAACCAAGCAGAAGAGTTCCAGAGGGAGGCAGAGCAAATGCAAAGGTCCTGAGGCAGGAGCTTGCTTGGCACAGGTGAGGAACATCAAGGAGGCCAGCGTCCTGAAGAGGAATGAGTGAGGGAGAAGCTAGATGAGCTCAGAGATGTTGATGGAGGGGGTGGGGCAGGGCCTTGTAAGACATAGTAAAACCAAAAACACCAAAGGAGTTGCTGCGAGTCAGCTCTGACTCACGGTGACCCCGCGTGTGTCAGAGTAGAACTGTGTTCCATAGGGTTTGCAATGGCTGATTTTTCAGAAATAGATTGCCAGCCTTTCTTCCGAGACCCCCCTGGGTGGACTCAAACCTCCAACCTATAGGTTAGCCACCGAGCACATTAACCATTTGCACCTCCCATGTACTCCCTTTCCAAGGCTAAGCCTCTTTCTAAGCCCAGCTTCCCACAAGTATCACTATGTTGTCCATATCATTTAATGCCTCCTTTCCAGAAAAGATCAGAGTGGTGACGATATTTTTACCTAAACTCCGCGGATGAGAAGGAGCCAGCCACATGAAAAGTGAGGTAGAGGAGGGGGAGGAAGCCACTTTTGGGCTCGGTGGGGGGGAACAGCATGTGCAAAAGGCCCACGGTGGGAACGGACAGAGCAGCAGGAAAACGGTGGCCAGGGAAGATCTCAGGGAAAGCAGAAAATGCCCAAATCTCCGGCAGACACGCTGGCTCTACCTTCCCGGAGGATGGGATGGCTAACTCTGACTTCCAAGGCTGCTGACTTCCCATGACCTAACCAGAAGGGATGTGAGGCGTACTTTGAGCTCAGAGCAGCCACCTGTGAATTCTAGGAAGCACCCCTCCAGGGATGCAATGGCAAACATCAGTACTTTCTTTTTCCAACACAATACTCCTCTGCAGTAGATAGTCAACGGTCTTATGTCAATTTTATAGATTTGAGAGAAAACCGTGGGGACTCTTTTTCAAATTAATCCTAGATCTAGAGTTTAAATCCCATATTTACTCTGACACACGCCAGACATGAACTCTCCTCCTCCTGTCATCCCCAGAGAAAGCAGACCTGCAAAGTTTATTACAGATGTATAAGCTAGAAGACATTTACATGAGAGAAAGTCCCAGCCAAGAGGACGATTTTACTAAAATGATTCAGCCACAACAATCAAGGAGTTTTGGCTTCCTAAAATTCTTTTTTCCATGAATGAAGGTAACTGACACTTTCTAGTCATTACTACACAACCCAACTGGGGCTAACCTGGCAGAATTTGATCAATATTAGGGCTCATGAGCACATAGGCCACAATATTCAAGGGTAAGGAGGTTCCCTGAGAGAGAATCTGAAGAAAACCTGATCGAGGAAGCTGTTTTGTTTTCTACTGTCTCTTGAAGAGTAACAACACACTATAACCTACTGGCCTTCCCCTTTTGCCCTGGCTACCAGGAGGCTCAGGAGGCATGAGTGGTTCAGCGGGAGAATTCTTGCTCTCCATGTGGATCATGCGCAGACACTACCTGTCTGGCTCTCGCATTGCTGTGATTCTGAAGAGGTTTCAGCAGAGCTTCCAGACTAAGGTGGACTGGGAAGAAAGGCCTGATGATCTACTTCCAAAAATCAGCCAATAAAAATTCTACAAATCACAACAAACCAATCTACAACCAATCACGGGGATGGCACAGAACCAGGCAGCATTTCATTCTGCTGTGCGTGGGGTCTCCGTAAACAGGGGTTGACTCAAGGCAACCATCCGGAGATTCAGTGTTTGCCAAAGCCAAACCTCGTTCACAGTAACCCTTGCAGCTAGCATATTTTCCTCCTAGCTTTTACCTTGATTTTCGTATATTGACACAGCCTTAATAAATACATAGGGTTTTGGGGATAATTCATTCACTTTTGGGAAGGGACAAGGGATAGATAAAATAAACTTTCTGGCCTCAGTTGTGCACAAGGTTTTACAATTTGCATTCTTCAATAAACAAAACAGACTTCTAGGCTCAGACCCTCAGCAGTAAAAACCAGCCTTCTTCCTATCTCACTGCTTGACGTCACACAAACCATCATCCTAAAGTCTATGCTGAGATGTCCTCTTCTGACTACACTCCAGTTGTCCCTACATCATAGGAGTCCTGGAAGAAAAGGGTATTATAGCCAGAGAACTCTTTCTCAGCAAAACAACTCTAAATTCCATTATTGCTGCACTGGACTTTTAACCGCTCTGTTGTTGAACCACTTGACTCAGCCCAGTCCCACCTCACCTAAAGACATTTCTGTTCTGAATATAAATGTAGTGTGGATAGGATTTTCTTCCTCCACAAATTTTTTGAGAAGCAAAGCCAGAGCACTGAATGTGTGGCCCATGTCTACCGGAAAGATTCTTAAAACTGAAAAAAGGGATGCAGGTAGACAGTAAAATGCTGGGAAAGAAACTCCAATCCTGGACGTCAGATGTTGTTTCTAAGGGCTGCAAAGAGAAGGTGGGTCATGGTGGGAAGACTCTGTACCTGTCAGTGTCTTTGGCTGCAAGTCACAGAAACCAACTGTGGCCAATCTACGCGGAAAAGGAATTCACCGAAACGCCTGGGGAGCTCAGGGAACAGAGGGTGGGAAACTGGGATGTGAAGGTAACAAGCTGACCCACAGCCTCCTCGGGGTCAATGAGCATCAGTTGTTTGCAATCTTATCCTCTGCTCAAGGGTCGAATTCCAGAGAAAGCATGTCTGTCCCCTGGCCAGTGGACATGGCATTGGGTCTTGCTCCAGAGTTTCCAATGGTCTGTGCTCAGTGGAGAAGAGAAGCTCACCCAAAGCAAAATGTGAACGCCGGTAACCAGAAGGAGGAAATGGAGACCAGTCGGGCAAAAACAAACAACCCAACCACCCTTACGCTTACAAGTTGTTCAGCCGTGGTAGTCACTGGCACTGAGACACTGTACAAACCTCAGCATCCATGAGCTGTATAGCAGTTCACTGTATCATTCCCTTCCCCTCTCGATACTACAGCGAGGACTCTGACTTCTGTGACTTCGGAAGTGCGAGAGAAAGAACGGTATCCTGGAAAGCTCTCACCCAAGTCTGTTGAGAGCCTCAAGTTCCCAAGACAAGCAACCACCTCCTTGTGGAAGAATATGGCCTACCCAATATAACTGTTAAACAGTCACATTTAAGTCAAGGATGTGTTGCTTGGGTGATTCCATCTGGAGACTTGGCTGGGAACCACACTCTTTAAAAACATGGTAGCAGCATCTCTATCAAATTCGTTACTTTGATCAATTACCATGCCATTCAGTGAGAAAATGGTATTTAGGTCAATGGCCTATACTGCCCCTACCCAGGGCTGTTCTTGTTTTCCACAGCATACCTTGGAAACCCCCTTTTCTGAGTTCCAGGCTGATAGCCGCTGTGGGGAGGGGAGGCTTTTTGATCAAATCCAGGTGGGATAATTCTAGGAGCTCCTCGTAGTTCCTGGTGTAACAGGGACCTGAACTGAACCAGCAGTGGTGCTGAGCACCTCTTCCAAGCAGCCTCCTCCGAAACACACTCTACCCTGTCACCCTCTTCTTTCCTGCCTGGAACTCGCCATAATCACAAACTATCTCACCTGTTTATTGGTTCTTATCACTTGTTTGTCACCCACCATTGGGACACATGCGCCACAGAGTCAAGGTCTTATTCAGGGTTGTATCCCTGCCACAGTGCTTGCCAAATAGCAGGCCTTTGATGAATATTTATTACTGAATTGCTACAGGATGGGAATGCAACCTGACGGCCAGGAAGACTGGGCAGGGCGACCTTCCCACCCAATCTCCCAGTCATTTCCTTCATCAGCTCTTAGTGTGTGACTACACAGCAGTCAACAACTCCATACAGTTCCTGCCCTTGGGGTCTGTGCAACGTTCTTTGGCTAACCGATGCTATGGTCTGACTTGCTCTGCCAACGAAGTCTCCTATGAGTATTTGAATGGTAATAAGCGGAGTAGGAATTAGTAGTTATAGTAAATGGCTGTAATCTACTGAACATCTGTCGTGTGCCAGGCGCTTTACACATATTATCTCATGTAAACCCTTCTAACAACTACTGTGTTACAGATTTTCAAGATGAGGCAGCTGGGTCTCAGAATGTTAGAGGAATAACCCAAGACCATGCAGCTGGTGAGTGTTGAAATGAGCTGGTACATGTGACTCCAAGGCCTATGCGTGCCTCCCACGGCACGGCTCGGAAGCAGGCAGCTGCTAATAGGCTGCTGTTCTCTGTCCCAGGATCTCTACAGCTCCAGTGAACAATTCACTGCCCCATTCAAGAAACTGAGAATGCCAACCAGTCACTCCCTCTTAAGATGCCTCACCTGTCCACCATAATAACTGCAGCACTTTATGGGCCTGCCCCATTGCACTGAATCCGTGAAGTAGCCCTGCCTGGTAGATGCTGTTGTGCCCGTTTTGCAGAGATGGAACCTGAGGCTCAGGGATGGCAAACCTCTAGCCCAGAGGCCACCCTGTTCAGAAGCAAAACTACGTTTCAAACTCAGACCTACTGACATTAAACCCAGCCATACCACGCCGCATCCAGTCACCACCAACCTGGGGTCCTCTTTCTCCTCTGCTTTCACGCAGGCTGCCTGAGGTGACCTTTCCTCCATTCCTCTGCAGCTAAGGCCTACTGCTCTTTCAGGACTTCTTCAACCGCTCTCAGGCAGGAGCCTTACAGTACAGCAGAGAGGTTCCATCAGTGCCAACACCCAGGAAGTCCCAGGGTCCATCTGGCTTCAGTCACACCAGGGTCCAATGCAGTCACCAGGGCCACTTCTTCTTACTCCCCACTGCTAATATTCTCAGCATAGGCAGCTCTTCCCTAATGTGGCAGCAAACATGGCCACACCAGCTACCCAGACTACCATCCAACCCGTGCAGAAACCCCACCAGAGAGCCTTTTGCTCTGGCAGAAGTCCTGGGAGAACCTTCATTGATTGGCTCAGCTTGGGTCAGGTGCCCATTCCTGAACCATTCAGTGGGGCCAGAACTGTGTTCTGATTGGCCAGGCCTGGGTCACATGACTGCCATGGAGCTATGGAATAGCCCCCACCTTAACCATATGGACTGAGGGTGGGGGAGGGGTGAATTCTCTAAAGGAAATGTTGGATGCTGTCACCAGACGGGAGAATGACGATCAGCAGGCAAAAATAACAGCTGTCCAGTACACACCCCAACCCAGACTGGACTGAATGCCCAGTTTCATCTTCATATCTGAGTGTTTTATGCGGACTCTTTTTCTCCCCTACTAAACTATGAACTCCTCCTGGGAAGAGGCTATGTCCTTCGCCACTTTGTAGCTCCAGCACCGACTACAGTGACCGACACATTAGAAGGGGTCAAGTCACATGTCTGGGATGAATGGTCAAGTGTGTTAATTTATGAAGAGCTGATGGTGCTGTTTTATCTTTCAAAGGCAGCATCATGGTGAGGTGGGAAGAACAGAGAAGCTGAGTCCATGTTTCTCAAAGTGTAGTCTGGGGACCACCTGCATCAGGTTAAAATGCAGATTCCTGGGCCCTGGACCAGATTTATTGACTCGGCATCTCCCTAAGTGGGGCCCAAGAATCTGCATTTGTAGCACACACTTTGTGTGATTCATATGCTATTACTGTTCAGAACCATGGTGCCAGGTACCACAGACAGCTGCATGTCAGTCCTTGTCCCATCATGTCCCAGTCGTGGAAACCAAAGGACGTCACATCGTCTCAGCAATTTTGTTCCCCTTTAACATGGGCTAAGAAAACCTACCTAACAAATACGTAACGAGGAGGCGACAAGATAACACAGCGGAAGGTTCTTTATGAATGTTGTTTAGGTTTTACTACTTCGGATTTTCTAATCACAACAGCTAACCTCTAGAATGCGTACTAGTATGTGCCAGGTGCTGTTCTAAGTTCTAATCATACATGCTTAATCATTTCATCCTCACAACTAGGAACTCTTAATATCCCCATATCACAAATGGGGAAATACAGACAAAAGTTGTTTGTCCTGGGTCACATAACCGGTAAGTGGCTGAGCTAGGATTCTAACTCCGCTGCTCTGATGCCAGATCCCATGCTTCTAACCACTCAATCTCCTTTCTCTTTATACATACCACTCTCATCTTCTCCTGCAAAATTCACCACCACCCACTTTGGGGGACAAAATGAGGACACTGAAACTGAGGAAAAAGAGCTCCAGATAAGACCTAGGACTCAAACACACTGAAAAAAGGAAAGCAACAATGATGCTCATGTCAGGTCCAGTGGCTTCGACAGGACACCTTGGTGAAGATCCCACTATATCAGACTCTGGTTTATCTGAAACAGAAAGTCCCATTTCTTTTCCTCCTTTCCTGAAGCCCAGCTTTCAAGATTCTGTAACAGCTCCGTGCTTTGAAAGCCAGAACTGATCTTTAATCTCAGATAACTGTTTTTATTTTGAATTGGTATACTTCTTCCCCCCTTTCTTACTTCTAGACACCAATATATTTTTCCATGAAGTAAGAGCAAAGCTTGAAGTGCAAGCCAAGCCCTCAGAAATGTGATAGCTGTTACCAAGGATTTGAGAGTAAGAACACAAAATCTGGAATCAAGACTTTAAATGCTGCATTCTAGTATCCGAGATGCCACTCCCCCCACCTCGAGGATGGAATAAATAAGGCAGTAAGAAACTAGAGGCTGGGTTGTGGGATGCTTAGCTGGTGGGCTAAGCTGAAAACCCCATCACACCTCAATTCTGTTTACCTGGTTTTACTGGACGCTGGATATAAAAGAACCTCCAAACTCTCCTGCTGTTGGGATGTCTGGATGCCTGTATTTACTTGAGATATAATATGTTTCATACACAGTCTATTGACCTACTTTGTTCAAAAAAGGAAAACACTGAAATAAGCTGGTTTCTTAAAGCCAACTGAACAATTATGAGAAATAATGTAAATACCTGTCCACAAAGCCACCATATGACCAATGTCTTCTTTTCCTTGCCACCTCTGCTCCAGGCAGCATTAGGAAGGCATTCACCTGGGATGAGGGTTTTGAATGGTCACTAGGAGGAAGGAGAGTACAAGAACTGAATGTGTGCTGGTGGCATATGGTGCCCTTGGGGTCCCTATGGCTCTAGGAGAGAAGGGGGTGGTTTGGTGAATGCCAGGGGCTAATTACCAGAATCTGGGGGGAAGCCCCATAGGCTAGCTTGATTCATTTTTCACTCGCGAAAGAAACACCCAGACAGTGAGGGGCAGACACCAAGAGCTTCCAGGGAGCACCCCCAAGGCCTAGGCCCAGGGCTGCAGTCTGCTCTGTACCGGGGAGGCCACGCCTCTGCTCACTGTGTAGCTCTTGGCTGGTGGGGTTCTTCACACTGTCTGTCCACTGTCCACCAAGGCCCCTGGCCATGCCTCTCGGCTCTTGGGCTCTGTACTTTCAACCAGTTTTCAGCAGCCCATTTCAGATTGGCCTTTTTATGTTTGATATAAAGAATAGTTGTTGGCCAATTTCATCTTTTCATCACTGTTCTCCAGGCCTGAATCCAAGCAGTTTGTCAGATGCTCATTAACTCCCCCTTTGGCTCCCTCTGCTGTGTCTCCTAAGCTCATTGTGCCAAGAACTAACGCTTTCTTTTACACGGTTCTCTTTCTCTGCTCCATCAGGGAGACAAATTACTTTCCAAAAGGGATCGCCAGGGATGGTTTAATGAGAATTTCTTTGGGGCTAGGCATGGAACGCAATGTAGTTAACATTCGGTGGACTTAATTGGACTTTTCTTTTCTGCCTCTTTTAAAAAAATCTGAGGCTATCCTGTTAATCTCTCATTTGTAATCAATTGTGTTGACTAAACAAAAGTCTAGGTCGTCTTTTCTTCCTGTCCCAGACAATCCTTTGTTGCCTCTAAATGCCTCATTCTTGAGTGATCCTGGGCGCGTAGACGGCCCGATGGTTGACAGTTCATTATTGCGCTTTTGTTCGTTTAATCTTTCTTGCTGTGTTTTGCATGCGCGCGCCTTAATGAGCTCCGTCGGCAATTAACATGTTTCTAGGAGCGAACCGGTTGCTCAGACGTTTGAGAGGGAAGTGCAGGGAAAAGGGCAACGCAGCTGCCTTGAGGTTGTTTATTTCCCAGCATTTTCTCAAGACTCCGGTCCTCTCGGCGGCAGGCCCCCCCCCCTTCCCGCCCCTCCTCCCGTCCATTCACCACCAGCACACCTGGCCACCCCGTTGCTGTCACTCGGGCTTGGCTCAGGCAGCCCCCTTACCCTCTTGTGGGCCTAACAACAAAACGAGGACCATACAGACCCACTTCTGCAGCCAACGCAAGAACGAGCACAGTGCCCCCCAAAATGTGTCTGGATGCTGGCAACTTCTCTGTGTCGCTCTTTGCAGGGAGGAACCTCTAACCCGCCTAAGGCAATAGGATTGTTCAATCTGTTATGTACAAGGCTGTGGCTTTGGAAGAGGTTTTTTTTTTTTTTTTTTTTTTTTTGAGTCTTGCTGGCAAGATCGCTGAAGTGTGAGCAGTCATGGACAGAACAAACATCTTGTAGGGAAAAGATAATTGGAGTCTTTTTTGTGTCTGTGACAGGATTCCCCTCCCCCGCAATTTGATTTTTTTAATTTTTTTTTAAAGGGCGGCCTCTTCGATTTAATCAAGGTTAGGAGTTTACCATGCAGCTGATGACTACCTTGTTTACGTCATTTATTAATGTCGCAAAGTACAAGTCATGCAAACAGTTTAATATTAAGAGGGGAAAAAATCAGTCAGGAAACAGCCTTTCACCCATCAATTCCGATGCATGGTGAATAACTAAGAAGGATCCCAGCTAAGATGGTAACTGAGAGGACACAGCGTTGGCTTCAGGAAGTGTGCTGGCTGTGAAAAGTATTTAGTAATCCAGGCAGAAGGCTCCCTTCTCCTTGCACTACCCTTTCGGGTGAAGGAATCCTTTCCTGAATCCCACACCTGAATGAGGCAGACATCTTTACCTTGGGAGGAATGACTTCAACCCTGTCGCAGGCAGAGCTAAGCCCTACAGATGCAGAAGACCTCTTTCTCGACAGTTACCGCCAGATGTGAAATAACGCCTTCTCAGGTGAGAGCGATCGACAGGAGCCAGTGTGAAGGTTAAGTAACAATCAGGTCACGGGGAGACAACCCCAAGGAGGTCGGAAGGTACAAGAAAGTCCGCTTAGGGTTACCTCAGAACCGCGAGCCACTGCGCCTCTCCGGAGACAGCAGCCCGAGACCGAAGGCCTCCTACTCCACCCAATAATTTTATTTGCTGGCTCATTTGCAAGCAACCAATTCCCTGGCCCTTGTCAGAACCGCCGCCTGAAAGCCAGTCTCTCCAGTTGTACGAGCTAGGTGACTCCTTGTTTCTTTCTCCTGTGAAAACTTAATTACAGAAGAGTTTCTCAGAGAAAGTTCTCTCACTCGATGGTTGGGGAGGTTATTTTCTTGGATGGAAATATTATTTATTTATCCTTTCTTTTTAAAGGGAAAGAAGAGACTTGACCCTGATTTTCAGACGCAGGCCAACCCTTTTTTTCCTACTTCGGAAAGGGGATACTTCTGCACTAGCTTTCTTGTGCTTGCCCTTTGCCCAACGTTCTGGAGCTATTTAGGAAAAAGGAGGGCTTGCCCGGACAATTGCCTGACCTCCAAGAAGCTTACCTGCACACGATCCTTTCCAGAACGCGATAAGGAAGAGATTGGGCTGAGACTGCTGTACTGGGGACCCAAGATTCCCCAGAAATGGGGGGAGAGGCAGGGTTGCTACTAAAACTCTGTTTGAGAACAAGGAAAGGAGCTGACTCCTCAAAGTGGCCTGCAATCACCCTTGGATAGATGTCTGAGAAAAGCGAGGCAGATATTTCCATCTCCTTATCGGTCAAGTCCTCCTCACCCATCCTGGGGTTTCCTGGGGTGGTGGTATCCACCGAGATTTCGGAGTTGAATATGCATATTCCTCTGCGTCCCAGTCTTTCCACAGCGAACCGCAGCCAGAAAAGCTAACATTTAAATTCCCCCTTGCTTCCTCATCCCCCCCTCCCCTGGCTGCGTCTCCCCAGACTTGTGGGGGGGGGGGGAGATACAAAAAACGAGGACGCTCTCCTTTCAGGAAATGGAATTCTAATGCACACGTTCCTATTTCTGAATCGGAGGTGCTAAAAATACCCCCGCGACAGCCTGAGGAAGCTGTCGCCGCCCTCTGTGCAAACAAAATCGGCAATTCTCCTTCCCGAGCGAGCGTAATGGGTCTGCGACTTGAGTGGGGGCCTGGGACTGAACCATTGGCTCTGACCAGGACAGAGCTTCCACCTTGCAGCCGAATATCTTTCCCGGGGCCCCGCTTCTGAGGTTCCTCCTCCAACCAAGAGGACTGAAAGCAGCTTTAGTTTCTGGAAACCCGGGGTTCGAATCCCCTCCCTATCTAGCCCTGTGGCCTTGGGTATGCTATTTACCATATCTCGATCTCAATTTCTTCGTCCATAAAATGGAACAATAATCTCTAGCTTGCAGGGCGTTATCAACATTCGAGAGAATGTGCGTGCCTGGTAAGGAGCAAGCGCTTGAGCAACGCGAGATTTATTATTATGGAAGACTCTAACGGGCTGAGCATTAAGCGCCTACTGTATACCAGCCGTTGGAATAACCCGCACTCAAGTCACTGTAAGAGTTACTTGAGGACTGTTCTTCGCACTAACCATCTTTCCCTCCAAATAGCCACCACCGGTGGCGGAAATCCACGTGAGTCAGCGCCCAGCCGCCCTGGTTTCCGCACTGGCTAGGCTGCGTGGAAACGCAACCCGGGCCCCGCGCCGCATTTCCTCCTCGCGCTGGGAAACATTGTTCCAGAAGACGTGGGCCGAATCGCCGCGCAGATATTAAAAGCGTGTAGGGGGAGGCCCCGCGCGCCGCGCCGGTAATCCGAGCTCTTGATTATCCAGATTCAGATCAAACGGGGCGGCGGCGGCCGGCCCCCTCCTGGGAATGATTAGATGATTAATGTAATGCTGTTTGAAGGGTCTCTGTTTTCTCTCTTAATTTGGGTCATTACTTAGAAAGTAAGCGTGAGATCATTTCATCAACGGCTCGGCGGCGGAGACAGCTATTCAGGAAGTGGGCTAACAGCGCCGTAATGTGCGCGCAGGCGGCGGGAGCCCCAGGAGGCCGGGCGCGCCCTCCCGCGGCAGGGCGCACAGCGTCAGAGACTCGGCGCGCAGGCCAGGGAGCCCGGGGCTCCGGCAGGGTTGGGCACCCTTCGTTTCTAGCTGAAGAGGCCTAAGAGGACTGACTGCGAGGCTTGCCACCCTCAGGGAAAGGGACGTGCCCAGACGCGCCCCTGTGGGCCACAGCTCTGGCAGCTGACCGTGCGTGTGGAGCTGCTTTGCCCTCCAACGTACCCAAAGCCAGCTTCCCTCCCCGCACGCCACTTTCACCCCTTTTTCTAATTTTCCCACCCGATGGGGCAAAACCCAGAATCCCAAGCGTCGAAACAGTTGCTGAACAGAAATCTGGTACCACGCGGAGGCCGTACGCAGGCTTTGCGACCACGACCCTGGGGTCTTTAATACGCAAGCGCCGCAACAACACCGATTTGACCTCACCCTGGCCCGGCGCCCCAAAAAGTCAGTCTCATTTTCAGGGAAGATGTTATAAATGCCTATTTCCTTCTCGTCCTCCGGGGTTGCTGGGCTGACCTCGCGGCGAGGGGACAGGGGGAAAGAAAACGCGCACTAATGATTCTGTTTATTGAGTCATATATATGTATCTATTCCGTGGTGGCTTGTACAGGAAAACTGACATGGCTGTATAAAGACGGTTGAGGGCGCCGCGGTCCTCCGGGGCGCTCTTGGTGACAGGCTGGGGTTAACACCAGCCGCCCGCGAAGCCGAGGCCTGGAATTCAGTACGTTGCGGTGCACTGGATTTAAATAAGTTTCCTGAATATACAAAGGTGGGAGCCACGCGTTTGCTGCCAGTCATCGAGGAAACGTTTAGCTTTCCAAAAATACGCTGGTTTCGATAAATAGATTCTAGCCTCTCTGCTATAGTTTTTTTTTTTTTTTTTCCTCCTTTTAATTTCAGCAGTAAGCTTATGCGTGTGATCTGTTTTGGGGTGGGACGGGGCTGGAAAGGAGGGAGAGGCAGCAGCTCTCAGCTCTGCACTGTCCGAGCCAAGTCCTTTGCGCAGGGAGTGGCGGGCCCCACGCTGTCGTGGAGTTTGCGCACGTGTTTCTTTAAGTCAAAGTTTCTGCAAAACCCTTTGCCGCAAGTGGCGCACGTGAAAGGCTTCTTGTCGTTGTGAGTGTGCATGTGAAAGGTCAGGTTGTAGACCTGGTGAAAGGCCTTGTTGCAGATGGTACATTTGTACTGCTTCTCGCCGCTGTGGGTCAGCTTATGGTTCTTGTAGTTCCCTATGGGAGACCAAAAAAAAAAAAAAAAAAGTAGGGGGGATGGGGGGGGCGTCCCGGGGCGGCTCAGTGCCTTCGCAAAGAAGGCGACGCTTGGTTAGGCGGGCCGCGACCTCTCCAGTGAAGAAGTTGTCAAACTTCGTCTGCGTCAAGCCCAGGGCTCTCCCCACAGGCCCGAGGGCCGAGCCCCGTTGGGCAGCCTCGAGCCCCTTCCCCACCCGGCCCCGAGGGCGGCGCAGCGCCCCGCCCCGCTGCCGTGCTCGGGCCGGCCGGGAAACTTGGGCCTGCTCTGCTCCTTCTGCCGGCTGCCGCCTGGCTCGAAGACGTTCGCACGAACCCGGGCTGAACGTTCGCATGAACCCTCCTTTTTTTTTTTTTTTTCCTTCTCATTTTTAAAGTTACTCCTTCTCGTCCCCCAAACACCACCTAGGGATCCAAATTTGCTTCGGGAAATCTGAGCTGGGAGCCAGGCCCGGTGGCGCTGGGCTACGGAGCGGTTTTTCCCGACTCCTGAATCGTTCCCAGCACGTGGATTTTGCCTCGAATTGTACTCGTTTGAAAGCAGAGTCCCAGCTACAAAGGGAACCTTTTCCTACTGGGCAATACCCTTTCTTCCTGTTTCCTTCTTCTCTGCCCCCCTCTCCCTTCCCCGAAGTCTGAGTCTCCCGGTGCACCCGCCCTGAATCCAGCGAAGTCTGCTAACCCGCCTCCGAGAGCTTCCACCTAAACCCTTCAAAACCCGATTCCAAAGAAATGCTGCGCGGGAGCCGGCGGCTCTCGCGCTCCCTCTCTCCGGATCCCTCTTCGCCTTCCCACCAGCCGCGACCCGCCGAGTCTCGAGGCGAGGAGAGGCCCTCGCCTGGCACGGTACCTTTTTGGTGAAAGCCTTTGCCGCAAAATTCGCAGACGAAGGGCTTGTAGCCGGCGTGGATGCGGATGTGCGTATTGAGCGTGGAGCTGCGGTTGAACGCTTTGCCGCACTGGTTGCATTTATGCGGCTTTTCCTGCGGAGGAGAGCGCGTGCAGAGTGAGGTGGCAGCCCTGGCGGGAAGAGGCCATCTCGGGGACACATCGAAGGGACACGGGCCCCACGGAAGGGGTAAGGCGGAACCCTTGGCCATCCTCTCTCCAACACCAACGCTCAGGCGGGGGGTTTGCCCGCGGCCGAGCCCGGCCCGGGGCCCACGTACCTGGGTGTGGATAATTTTGTGTCTGCAGAGCGTGCTGGCCTGGCGGAAGCCTTTGCCGCAGACTTTGCACACGAACGGTCTGGCTCCGGTGTGGACCGGCATGTGGCGGGTGAGGTTATAATGGGCGTTAAACACCTATGGGGGGACACGAGGGGGCCTTGTGGTGCGTCGGAACAAGGGTCTAGAAGCAGCCCTGGGAGGCCACAACCAACCCCAAACAACACCCCCCTTGAGAAACCAGAGCCCCTTTCAGTTTGCAAAGCTCTTCCCAACCTGCTGGTCACGTCAGTCCTGTGTGGCCGCCGACAGGGGCCGTCCCCATTTTACAGAAGAGGAAACTGAGGCCCAGGTAGGCCCCCAATTTGAGTAGGCAGATACGGGAAAGCTGCCCAGCTTGACAAGGGGCGGGGGCGTTCCAGGCCGCCCCAAGGGAGCAGCCGCTGCCGGTCGCCCCGGGGACCCCGGGCCTCACCTTGCCGCACACCTCGCAGGTGAAGTTCTTGGGCTTGCCGTCGGAGGAGCCCCCAGGCAGCTTGCTATGGCCCTTGCCGCCGCCGCCGCGCTCGGCGGTCAGGGCCGAGTTCTCCTTCAGCACCTGCTCCAGCGGAGCGGGCAGGCGCTCTTTGTGGGGGTAGGGGGGCGGGTGGGGGAACTTGTCCGCGGCCAAGCTGGCCAGCTTGGCATTATCCAGCAGAAAGAGCTTCGGGTGCGCGGCCAGGGCGGCGGGGGCCTGCGCATTGAGGAGGCCGGAAGGGAAGAGGTGGCTGCGGAGCAGCTCGGAAGGCGGGTAGGCGGCCGAGTCCAGGTAGTTGAAGTAGTAGAGTGACCCGCTGGCCGGCAGCCCCATGGCCTGGTTGATCACCTGCGGCTTGATGACCCTGCCCGCGGGCAGCGCGGACGGCGCCATGCCTAGCTCGGCCTTGCAGCAGACGCCACAGTTGGTTTTGCACAAGCCGCTGGCGCCGCACACTGGGGTCCCCCCGCCACCGCCACCACCTCCTCCTCCTCCTCCGCCGCCGCCGCCGCCCGCCCGGAGGCTGCTTTTCCAGAGCTCGGAGTAACTGAGTAGCGTCTTGGACGGCACCTCGTAGCCCAGGGGCTGGAGGGGGATCATACAGGGCAGAGGTGAGCAGAGATTGATCAGTTTCTTGCCCTGGCCGCCGTCCGCCTCCAGCACCCCGGGCCGGGGCTCAAAGGGCGCGCGGGGCTCCGACGTCTTGGCCATGATGCGCTCTATGGAGAAGGCCAGCGTCTTGGAAGTGGCCGCCGACGCTCCAGCGCGCGGGCAGGCCGGGGGCACCATGGTCTCCAGGGAAGCCGAGCTTGCCATGGCGCACGGAGCCGAGCCGGACTCGGCCGGAGCGCAGCAGCTCTCCTCTAAGTCTGCATTCCAGAAAAGGTGGGGGGGGGGGGGGACCGCAATTTAATAAGCACCTTGTCGGGCCCGGGTCACCTATTTGTATTCAAATGAACAGAGGCAGAACAAAGTGCACCCAAGGGTACCAAATTACTGCCCATTAACCCGGCGCGCAGAGGAACCTACCAGCCCCTACCCCGGGACTTTGAAAGGCGGAAGAAGGCGGGGGGGTGGGGTGGGGTGGGGTGGGGTGGGGAGGGTTACAAAGGAAAAGGAGAGGAAAAAAGAAAGAAAAAGGAGGCTCCAATTACCCCCCAAGCCGTTCCCTGCATCCTGGCCTCCACCACGCGAGCTGGGAGCTGGACAGTGAAGGGGCAAAGTTAGAGGACCGAGAGAGCCACCTCGCATTTACCTCTTTCCCCCACCGCCAAGGAGATGCTTTCCGAGCCATGAAGCGTGTCTTCTCTGTCACATTTTGATGGCAAACATCTTCCCCTCCGCGTGAGATCACTGTCTTTTACATTCAGCTGACATCACATGAAGTCACTTGAAGTGGAATGACATGGGCGGCGGCGCGGCTCCCGTAGCGGCCCCTGAGTTCCCCCGCGCCTGCCGGCCGCCGCCGCCACCGCCCCTCAAACTTTAAAAGGAGGCAACTGGCGCCCGCACTCCCCTCGGGAAAGTGCGAGCGGTTTGCGAATCGGGAAGGAGGGAAGAGACGGGAGGGGGAGGGGGAAGAATCGTGATGGTTTTGCCGGTGGAAAGGGGCGGGGGGGAGCCCAAACCCAAGCCTAAGCAGAGTTCCGTATGTGATTCACAACTTTGGGGGCCTACAGGTTTAGGGGATGCGAGGAGGGCGGGGGCCCCGGACGCACCGCCCCAAAGGGTCCCTGGGTGTCCGTCTAGTCACCGAAGTAGCCCTCAGCCCTCCGCAGCCGAACTGGGCATCGTGCTAATAAACTGCCATTTACCTACGGAGCCGGCGCCAGCCCCGAACACGCGCAGATGATAATTACCTCATTAGGATGTGGCGCATGGACGCCGGCGCCACGTTTGGAGGGGGGAACTTGTTAATGGGGAAATATTAATTTATGCAGAAGCAACGAGCTCGCCCCGGCTGGCGTCGGAGGTCGGGAGATAGCTCCCGCCGCCCAAGGACGACCTGGAAGCGCCTAAGGAGCAGGACTGCGCGCCCAGATCCCTGGGGTCTCGGCGCCCGGCGGGGGCGCCTCCTGCTCTCTAGCCGGTCCTCTGCCCGCGGCTGGGGGAGACTACTAGACGAACTGGGGGACTGTTTGAGATACTAATCGATCAGAATCGCAGATCTGCGATCGCGTTTCTAAGGCAAAGACGGTTCTGCTGCTGGTTTGGGGCTGCGCGCAGGGAGGATTCCGAGGGCAGCTCTCCCCGCTGCTGAGTACTTACTGTTTGTACAATTGAGAAGGTCCAATCTCCACCTGTTTAAGGAACAGATTGAAACAGCAGAACCTCCCCTGGATCCTATTAAAACGTTTTTCCTCCTAAAGCCATTCAGTCGAACCAATTTTCGGAGGTGATTCATAGAGCTGAATTCTGCCAAGGCCGCTCTTTCACTTGTAGCCACTAAAGCACCGCGTGGAACCGGGTTTTGTATTTTTCTAAAATAAAGAGAAGGATTATCAGAGGGGAGAGGGAGGGGGCCTGAAGGGGGCGGGCAGGACTCAGTGTGGCCAGAGGTGCAAGCAGAGGGAAGAAAAGGCCCTTTTCTAGGCAGGCCCCAAGTAAGTTCGGAGGAATTCAGCGTTTTGTGCGGAGCGCACAAAAGCAGCGCGCTCCGTGCTCGGTTTGGAGGGGCTGAATTCATCTGTTTGCAGACCATTCCACCTGCGTATCACAACAAACTGCTCACAGACGCTCCAGCACTTTCAACAGGCCGGGTGCTCCTGGCGACAACAAAAGTGGTCGAGGCTGAGGGTTCTTGGGGGGGGGGGGGGCGTCCAGCAAGAGCGCGCGCGAGAGAATTAGGTTTAGGAAAGGAGGAGGAGAGGATACAGAGGTTTTTGAAAACTTTTGGCCGGTTTTGTTCACAGGACAATTATATCTTGCCAGCCGGCTTTTGCAAGACCACGAGCTGTGTAGCCGCAACCACAGTTTAAGAGGATTACGGTGAGTATAATATGAGCAAACAGGGTTGAGGGTTTGATAGTGAATTCCATCTCCAAAGACACACCATCATGTGGAGCCCGAGAAAGGGCTGCTGGAGGCAAACCCTCTCCTCCACTCACCAGCCGATCTTGAGGGGCCAGAATATCCGGCCCCAAACCCCCGAACGCTTCAAAACACGCCCGGAAAAGCGGCAGGGGAAGGGACAAGGAAAGGTCTAATTTTAACTTCAGTAAATCACTCCCTCTCCCCCTTCTCAACTTCTTTCCTCGTACCCACCCACCCAGTTTTGACTTCTCTGACGCTCAATCTCGGACAGGACATTGGCATGGCAGGTAAAGGAAAAGGAAAGTGTATTTGGAAAGCCAGGAAGGGGAACAAAGACAGGTCTGAGAGAGAAAGTGGCCTGGAGGGCCACTTAGCCTTGGGTTAATTTTCTCACTCTGCCAAGACTCAGAGGCTCGGAATCTGCCTCTAAATTCAGCCACCAGAGTCTGTCCCCCGAGAAGGCCCCCCTCCAACTTCCAGATATGTTGCTAGACAGAGGCTTGCTCCTCTTGGGGAGAACACTTCCCTACAGCCCATTTAATTTAGGAGATGTTCAGGGAGGCGGACTTCCAGACCCAATGCACCCCCATCCCCAAGTCAATGTGAAATCCACAGCACAGGTTACCCCCCCCCCCCACAAACATGAAACAAACCAACAACTCACCCAACACTGAGACAATATCAAGACAGGCACCATGGTCTCAAAACCCAAATTTCTATCCCGATCTTCCTATGGAGCCCCGTGCAGCCACCAGCACCGCATCCCACCCCCCTTTCCAAATTGGATAATTGTCGATCTCGGCAGCAGCTCCAAAGATCTGCTCGTTTGAAAGCTCCATCAGACTGAAAGGCTTCCCGTGAACCTGCCTCGCCATCCCTAAGTGCTTTTTGTGGTTGCATAAGCCACCTCTCTCTAGCCAGCATCACAAAGGAGTGCTACCTCCACAGAAAGAAAACATTTGGGTAAAAGCAAGTTGCCCCTAATGTGCCTCTCTTTCCAAATGTTGGGTGAATACACTGGCTTTTATGAAAGTATTTAATTAGCTTCCACAAACTTCTCCTTCCCTCGCCGCAGATTATACTGAAGTGGAGGGTTGGAAACTATTTTACACCTTGCCACTCACATGTTAATTAATCTCTATCTAACCCTAATTGCAGTTTATTCAAGCACCGCTCAACAGCTCACCCACACAATAAACACTGATCCTACTTTTATACATATTACTTCACGTTAACACATTGAGTAATTAACTCCAGTACCAACTAATAGTGCAAACAAATATTTTCTGTAAACGAGATGATTTCAGGCAGAATAACAGAGGACTGGGGAAAATGTGGCGAATGGTTGAGGGAGTGCTGAGATTTCGATTCGCTGCTCCCCAGCCCTCCAAATTAATTTTCATACGCAGAATCTTGTTTTTTTTTTTTTTTTTTTTTTTGAGGCTGAAACGCCTGAAAGAGAAACTAAAGGCATTAAACACTGACAATTTCACAAAGTTGATGGAGGGGTATCTGTGGGATTGAGGGGTGACTTTTTTTTCTACCTATACATTTTCAGTGGGGAGGAGGGAATCCAAAATATCTCGACGCGGAAGGCAACACGAGGCTCCAGGGATAAGCAGATGATGTTAGGCACATGGATCCATTCACGGAAGGTAAAGCTTTCCACAATCTCCCCTCTAAAGAAGTCCTGCCCTTCAGACGAACTGTTTTCCGACAGAAGGGGACCGACACCGAGGTGATGGGCGGGAAGCCCCAGTCTCTCTGCCCACCACGACGGGTACACAAGTCCCGCTTTGGACGCGCCGGGGCTGGGCCTTCGCACTCGCTTCGGGGTCGACTGTGGGTCGGAGCGGCCCCTCGAGCAGGAGGCGAGGCCGCGGCCCAAGCGAGGCCCACTAGGCCGCAGGCCGCTCCGAGGAGCCCGACAGCCCGCCTCGCTCGACGGCTCGGATGCGACCCTTCGCGCTCGGCCCGCCGGGCCTGGGCCCACCATGGCGGCCCGCCGGGCTGATCTCCGCCCCGAGGCCTCAGCTCCGAGCCCATCTCCCTCGGGCGCCCCCCTGCCGGCGGCTCGACGCCATCTTGCCCACGCTCGGGCCTCCACGCCGGGCCGCGGGGGGAAGCATCGCGAGAGTTAGGCCTGGCGCCCCTCCGCGGTCTGCGCGCTTCCCGCGCTGCGGGGCTGGCGCCGAGGCCAGCGCGTGTGCGCGTGCGCGGCCCGCTGCTCGGCGGGGTCTGGCCCGGGCCGCCACCTCCGGGCGCTGAGGCGTGGGATGTCGCTCCCGGGTCAAGCGACTCGCGCACCCTGATTGGGGTCCGGGCTCAACCGCAAGGACGGGAGCGCAGTGTTTTAATCGAAATCGCAGGTTTTCAGCACAGCTGGCGGCTGTCTGTTGATTCTGCAGGGATTTCTCTGGGGGGAAGCATATTAAATATGACTGGCGCGGCCCTCTGGCCGTTTTGTGGCCACTAACCCGAACCACTGTAATCATGACTTTTGTTTAAAACATACATATTTTTTTTAATGCCATTAATGGCCCTCACTTTAGGACAAGTTGCTTGGCAGACGCCTTCCCAGGGTGTAAACAACCGCAGAGAAAAGCCCTTTCTTGTGCAAAAGATCACACGTTTGCACCGTTCCTGGGATCCCGGAGGGAGAAGGCGAAGCATATCTACTCCAGGAGGTGTATCCTTTGGTTTAGGATGACAAGGAAGACTTATTTTTAATGCTATTCTCATGATTTTCTCGTAGATCACTCGGTTGCAGTACCTAGTCCAGCGCCGTCCCCCCAGGGAGTTGAGCAGCTCGGAGGGAAAGGCTCCCTCGCACAGTGTGGGGGAAATGTATGTCAGACAGATCTGATGTTCTTTCACCTCGCCCCTCCGTGACGTGTTTGGGGGGGGACAACAAACTTATGGTTTAAGGAACCTCCCTTCCTTCCTTCTTCCAAGAGGGACATTTAGGATCTGATTTACATGGTGTCCTCTCAGCTGCTGCTGAAAATAGATTAACTTCCGAAAAGCAATTCTTCTGCGGTCCTCTTCACCCCCGCTCCCCAGGAATCGTGTTATTGAAAACAGTCGGGCCGGCTGGCCGCTGGCGAGCTGGCTCCAGGCGCAGGGCCTCCGCCTGCGGTGCGCGCCGCTCACGGATTAGCGCGCTTGGGAACAAAGAGCCCCTGATCCCGGCCGGCGAGGACAGCGCCTGGCTGCGGGTGCGGGCGGCGCGCGGGAGCCCAGGCCCGGCCCGGGCCTCTCGGGACAGATGGGCCAGAGCCGTCGGCATCTGCCCGCGTCCTCGGGGAGGCTGCGTTACCCGCCGCCAGCATGGCCGGGAGCCCGGCCCACTGTACCCGGCGGCTGTTTCGCAGCGCGGGCCGCGTTCGGGGACTGGTTTGCAAATCCTAATGTACCCACAGACTGGTTTTCACCCTGGAGTAGGAGAGGCGCCTGTAAGCCGGGGGCAGCCGGCTTTACAGTCAGGGCCGGGGGAGGGGGCGGTCATGCAACCTTAGTACGATTTCCAGGATCCTACCAACCCCCTCCGCGATCACATCCGAAGACATTCGGCGCGTCTTCGGAAATCTGGGCTGTGCGCGCTCCTAGGCCAGAGGGAGTCTCCCACATGAGCAGGTCTGCAGTCTCTACCCGAGCAAGCTTGGCGCATTCTCCTCTGTGCCCTGGATGCATATATAATCACAAACGTATATGCATATCCTATATATACTATGCATATGTATGCATAGTATATATATATGTACATATACAGATACATTTATATGTATATATATTCTCATTGCTATCGACAACCCTTCACTAGAAGTGCCATTTAATTAGGAATATGATCCAATACCTGCAACCAACAGTTTGCCAGCGGACGTGTCATTTTGCAAGTCATTTTGCAAGGCGCAGCGGGGAAAGGAAGTCGCCCTGTGCACCTCCGTTTTCCTCTTGCCGCGCGATTTTGGTGTGCAACCGAAAGGAAATAATCGCTTTTAAAGAACAATCATCACTGTATATATATATGTATGTATGTGTATATGTATGTATATGGGTATATGTACATATATAATACACATACATACACGCACACCACACATATACACACACACATATATATATGAAACAGAAAGGCGTTTTGGTGAGTGACAAGCCCTGGGTAGTTCAGGTCACGTTGATTTCTGACTCCCTGGGAAGACTGTGTAGGATGCTTCCTTGGCAGCAGGCAAAACTCCACCGTGGAGCCTGCCCAAAGGTATTAGCGTTCAGTGCCAGAGCAGGCGTTAAGCGGCAGGGAAAGGGAGGGATTGGAAGGGGCAAGGAGGTGAAAGGAACCAATTTCAGGTTCGCCCATACTGCTGTAAATTCGCCGGGCAGCGTGAGTCTGAGTTGGACGGCCCATTGGGTAAGTGCCTGGAATGCTTTGATCGCTTTGCAGGAGAGTCTCTCGGATCTGTTTTGTTTTTTGATAGGAACTTCCCGGGTGTGCGTGGGGATGGAAAAATTCTTTCCTGCCCAGGCGTCTTGAGCTCTCACACGTTCAGCCGACCCCTCCTTCTCACCCAGGTCAGGACCTCTGTCTGAGTGCTCCCTGGGCTGCTGAGTTTGTAGTCCGACTTAGGCAAAGACACAATGGGGACAGCACAAATGCTGTGTAGAGCTCAACTGAGGATGGACCAGTGCCTTCCGGTCTCCATTGCTGCCTTCTTCACACGCGCAGACCCTCCCTCTTAGGGGACTGAGCAAGGATAGCACTCAGCAAATGGTTACTTATATGGAGCACCTAACATATACCAGACCCAGTGCTAAGCTAAACATTTAATATACCCACCCCAGTCAGAACTCACTCCCTCTGCCTATAAAGTCAGTGTATATAATCAATATTCCCATCACACAGATGTGAAAATTGAGGCCAGGTAACATGTCCAAGGTCACGTAACTGGTAAGAGATTGTTTTCAGAACGTGTGCTCCTAAGCACCATGTTAAAAACCCCAAAAGAAACAATTAGCATGAGTTGTTTAGCGTGAATTAGCTGGTGGAATGTAAACTGGGACAAACTGTGCCTACTAAAATTGTGTATTTGTATTCTTTCTTGTTGTTATTTGGTGCTGTCGAGTTGGTTCTGACTCACAGTGACACCATCTACATGAGGACGGAACACTGCCTGGTCCTGCACCATTTGTGCTCACTAGCACCCACCAATTCCACTCCTAAGTACATACGCACAGAATTGTGTACCTGTGCTCACCAAAAGATGTGCTAGAATGCTCATAGCATCACTGTTTGTAATAGTCCTAAATTGGCAATTGTCTGAATAACCTTCCAGAGTAGAACTGATCAATAGTGGTCTGTTCACACAATGAAATACTATCCATCAGTAAGAATCAACAAGTACTATTACGCTCAATGGCATAAATGAGCCTCACAAACACTGTTGAGCAAAAGTAGCCAGATCCAAAAGAGAACACAGTGTGTTCAAAGTGCAAAAATAGTCAACATTTGGGAGGTACAAGGAGATGCTGGTAAGGGTCTTCTTGATCTGGGTTCTGGTCTGTGAATGTGTTCACTGATTGTATATGCTACTATATATCTGTTATACTTCTACGTATCTGTTAAATACACTTTTATTGGTTTACTTTTCTATATATTTATTACAGTATCTGTACAAAAAACCCATTGCCGTCAAGTCGATTCTAACTAATACTGACCCTATAGGACAAAGCAGAACTGCCCCATAGGGTTTCCAAGGAGCAGCAGTGGATTTAAACCGCCAGCCTTTTGGTTAACAGCCGAGCTATTACCAAGCTATGGATGTATTAAGTATGTGAATAATCAGCATGTGTTTGTCTGACTTGGTACTCTCATCTCAATGCCCCAAAGAGACGCTGCTCCTTGCCTGCCTCTTTAATTTCTTCCTCTGGACCAGTCAGATCAATAAGTGGCCTTTCACATAGACTTTTTCAATCAAGCTGCATCCCAGCTTCTAACATGGTTGGCTTTGGAGCTGGGCAGTTGATCCAGCTTCCCAGGAAACCTGCCGTGGGCTCAAGAATGCTTAAGAAGGGGAGTTCATTTCAAGCTTTTGTCTTACCCAAGACCTCAGAGAGGGGTGGCAGCTGTGAATTTGGAGGCAGTGTCCTTGCCCAGGGCTCCTGGTAAAGGAGCATAGGCCAGGGATTGCCCCGAACTTTCCAGAGACGCTCTCTGGCAGGTTCTTGGGAGGTGGAGGGTCTGGATGAGGGCGGGAGAATGGGGTATTGCATGTTTGTAGGAACTGGCATTAGTAGAAAGCCTTGGCACATCCTTAGAGCTTAATTCGCTGGTTCTTGGCCCTACACACGATCAGGGGAGAAAAGACAGAATCTTGGCTCTCTGGAAAATGACCCAGTTAGCAAAACTAGTAGTTTTGCTGTGGGTGAGGATGGGGGCAGTTTATTTTAGTCTTGGAACACAGAAACCAAACCAAATACTTGACAGTCCCTTGGTGCAAATCTCTGGTGAATTCTGCCATGGGCATTGGTTGCAAATCTGACTTCAGCACTTCAAGAAAAGACACCAAGAACCTACAATTAAAGCAGTTAAGGCGAGGCCGAGGAGGCAAGGGCTGGTGCTTGAATTCAGGCCGATTGAAAAGGTAAAGATTCTCTAGTCCTGAAAGACTGCAAGGAGATAGTGCCGCAGGAGATATAACTCAGTCCTCAGTTCGCCAACACACCTCGAGGCTGACTATACTGGGCACCGTCTAGATGCAGTGGATACAGTGCTTACCAAGATCGACACAATCCCTGCCCTCATGGAGCTTATATTCTGTTATTCAACCAGCCAAACCAAAAAACCAAACCCATTGCCGTCGAGTCGATTCCAACTCATAGCAACCCTATAGGACAGAGTAGAATGAATTGCCCCATAGGGTTTCCAGGGAGCAGCTGGTGGATTCCAACTGCTGACCTTTTTGGTTAGCAGCCAAGCTCAACCACTGCGCCAGCAGGGCTACCTCCTGTATGTCAGGCTATGTGCCAGGCATTGGGAAATGGATAATGGGTGTGGCTAGGGTGGTTCAAGATGCCCAAAAAGGGTAGGGTTGGGAGGGGTGAAGTAAAAAACAAAACCCAAAGAACTCCCTAAAGTGATGTTACAAAATTCAAGCAACTCTTCACTCCAAAAGGCGTTACCAGCTGAAGTAGTAAGTAACCGGGTTTCTGGAGGAGGCACTTGCGGGACAAGTGGGCAGACTTACCCTTTGGCAGCTTGATATCTTGGTGTCTTCCTAGAGACACAATCCTACTCAGGATGGACCTTGGGTCTCCCCCGAAGCTGGCATTTCTTAAGATGTCGTGACTCAACGGGAAACTCTTTTCTGGGCTCTGCAGGGCTAAGTTTTGAGGCAGTGTGGGATCTGGAATCAGATGGACTTGGAAGCCTGACTCCTTATTTAGCTGTGTGCCCACAGTCAAGTTACTAACCCTCTCTGTGCACCTGAGTTGCCTGTCTTTGATGGGAGATGAATGCCTTCTCCTCTGGTGAGGACTAAATGAGCAAGAGCTCAGCCCTGGGGACTGACAAATGGAAAGCCCTACCCGAACTTGGCAAATTGTTGTTACAGTAACTATTATGCATCACATCTGTCCTTCAAACAGACGGGGAGGGGAGGAGGGAGAAAAAAAATTTTTTTTTTCTTATTCTGCTCTTGATTGTCAATTTGTTTTTGTAAGTAAAGGTTTTTTTTTTTTTTTTCTTCTGATTTAAAAAGTAATCAATGAAGAAATTTTGGGAAAAGCAGAAAATTACTAAGAAGAAAATTAAAATCATGCATAATCCTAACACTCCGAAACGCAGACAATGGTTTGGTGTATATTCTTTCTATGCACTTACGAGATTGACAGTATACGATATATACTGTTGTATAATCTGCTTTTCCATTTAATATAGCATGCATACCTTGCCATGTTTTAAATATCCTACCAGTACCTAATTTTATTATCTCTGTAGTACTCCAGAGGTCCCTGGGTGGCACAAAATTGTTTGCACTTAACTACTAACAGAAAGGTTCGGGTTCAAACCCACTCAGCAGCATCACAGAAGAAAGGCCTGGAGATCTTCTTCCTTAAAGATTATGGACAAGAAAATCCTATGGAGCAGTTCTGCTTTGTCCCATGGTGTTGCTATGAGTCAGAATAAACTTGACAGTAACAGGCATTGTTTTTCTTTCTTCCTTTCTTTGCTGTTTATTTTCTGGGTTTGGTAGCACTCTACTATATGGCTGTAGCACGAATTAAACAATTCTCTGCCGTTAGATATTTAGGTTGATCACAATTTTTTGCAATAGTTCTATCAGGAACATTCTCACACACAGATCTTCGTGCGTAGCTGATTCCCTTAGGACAAATTCCGAGAAGTAGCATTACTATGGCAAAAGAGACGCACATTTTTAAAGCTTTAGACACCAACAGACAAATTGTCCTTCAGAAAGGGGGTCCATATTTATTCCCACCGCAGCATGCGGGATGTGAGGATGCCCCCTTCCCAGCACCTTCACTAACACTGGGAGTTATTGTTTATAAATCCTTACCAATTTGATAGGTTCCAAATGGCATCTCATGGCTATTTTGACCCATGTGTTTTTGTCCAGGGCAGACTCAGGTGCCATATTACGGAGAACACGGTATGAAGAAATTATGGTGACAGGCCTGGTTGACAGAATAGAGGAAGAAATATGGAAAAGAACGACCCAGAGGAAGAATGCCCATACCAAGGGGAGGGAGTGTCACGTCTTTGGGCATCCCAATGGTTCCAGATGGCTTTGAACATTTCCTTGAGAAGCCTCCTCACTCCCCTGCTCTTCAGAAGCCCCAGAGAGAATGCAAGATGCTGCCCCTCTCCGCCTTCCGGGTCTCCTGTCTCTTCCAGGGCCAGCTCACCCCTAGGTCCTGCTCAGTGCGCGGGGACCTCATGCTGATGACGTCAGGGTGGCCTCTGTCTCTTCCGTAGAGCTGTTCCCGTCGCCCTGCTCCATGGCTGCAGCTGAGCTTCTTGGCCAGATGTGTGTGTGTGTGTGTGTGTGTTTAAATAATAGACTTTATTTTTCAGAGCAATTTTAGGTTTACAGGAAAATTCTGAGCAGAAATTATAGAGAGTTCCCATGTAGGCCCTCTCTTCCACCCCCAGCTTCCCACATTAGTAACATCTTGCATTAGCGAGGTACATTTCTTAGAACTGATGAGCCAGTGTTGACACATTATTACTGAAGTCCATGGTTTACATTTGGGTTCTTCACTCTGTGTGGTACAGTTTTACAGGTTTTGACAAACCATAACATCATGTGTCCACCATTCCAGTGTCATACAGAATCATTTCCTTACCCCCCAAATGCCCTGTGCCCCACCCATTCATCCCTCCCCCACCCTCTTCAGCCCCTGACAAACAATGACCTTTCCACGTCTCTGTAGTTTGGCCTTTTCCAGCTTGTCACAGAGTTGGAATCGCACAGCAGGTAGTCTTTTCTGAGTATGGTTGTTTTTCAAATGCAGGCTGTCGGGCCAGGAGGGGGACCTCCGGTGAGAGGGGCTGGACCAGTTCAAACCTCTCACCACACCTAGGAAGAGAATCTGAAGCTCCAGGCGAAGGAAGTAGTAGATGTGAGAATAAAGGTCCTGTCCCTACCTCACTCCATCCACAGAAATGAGGTTGTTTGGGCAACCCCCCCCCCCCCCCCGCAAAAACAAATCCATTGCCCTCCAGTTGATTCCGACTAATAGTGACCCTATAGGACAGAGGAGAACTGCCCCATAGCGTTTCCAAGGAGCACCCGGTGGATTCAAACTGCCGACCTTTTGGTTAGCAGCTGGACTCTTAACCACTGCGCCACTAGGGTTTCCTGTCTGGGCAAAGGAGAGTGCAAAAAGGCCCCCAAGAGTTGGATTTTTGTGCTGAATTTGAACGCCTCTTCCGTCAGAGAACTGCATGTTTTTCCTTACCTCTCCGACTTGGGCTGGGTCTATCCTGGTGATTAAAAACCATGTAAACACTACAACTTTATTATGAGGAATTTTGAACAGACACAAAAGAAGCACAGAATAATACAGTGCACCCATAATTCCATTACCAGCTCCAATACCATCAATCCATGCCAATCCTGATTCTTCTACATCCCCCTTCCCCTCCCCCTCCCCCTCATATGATTCTCAAGCAAATTCCGGACATAGTATTTTGTCATCCATAAATACAGCACCAACACTTAAAATAGTAACAATAATTATTTAACATCATCAAATACCCAGTGTTCAAATTTCCAATTCTCTTATAAATGTCATAATTAAAAAGAAAATCCTTTGCCTGAATCAGGATCCAAATAATGTCTATACATTGCAATTGGCTCTTAAGCCTTTGTGTGTGTGTGTGTGTGTGTGTTTGTGTGTAACACTGATTAGATTCACCCTGTTGCTGCTATGCCTTTTAAATGTTTCAATTTATAGGTTCCTCTCCATCTCTCTCTTTTTCCCTTGCAATTTATTTCTTGAAGAAATGAGGTTGTTTGTTCTGTAGAGTTTCCCACAGCCTGCATCTTGCTGACAGCATCCTCGTGGTGTTGGTGATTTTAAAGACTCTGTTCTTAAGATGCTGCCCTTCTTTCTGCCACTCCTTATTGAGCATTCCTTTGAGAGTGAGTCTTCGCTGTCTAAGCCCCCTGGTCTGTGAACTCCTGGAGGGTAGGGGCCCTTTCTGTCCAGCATTGGTCCCTCCAGTCACACGCACCACCTGGACAGCAGGTACTCAGTACACACGATTTGCTGGATCAGTCTAACAACAGAAAGAATTATGCTCAGTTTTCTTTATATTTCGGGCATGTACACCCTTGAACTTGGCTTGTAGCTTTGCATTTTGCACTATTTGTGTGTGTGTGTTTAGTTTCTAAGGACAGGGCAGGCCTTATGTTGGTTTACAAATATAGACTTTTTCCACTGTCCTTTAGATAATGCTCAGCACAAATCAAGATTCTTAGTTATTGAGAGTAGTTAGCAGGCAGACTGACTTTTTATTCTCTACGGTTCTGGAATTTATACTGGTGGCTTCATTCTCCTTACTAATGTTTAAAAAGGTGCCCAGCATGTAACTGAAGAGAAGAAAACCTCCCCAGAGAAGAAAGACTTTTTCCTTGGATATTGAGAACATATTTAATTCCAGAATAAATGTTTCCTTTAGAGCTCTTTCTCCTTCCCGTCTACAGCTCCGTAGTTCCCTTGAGGGTGGAAGTGGAGGGGGCACAAATTACCGTACATGAGAAACCTAGCGTTCTGTAAATACGGGCTTACCTGGGGGAACTTAGCCTTCTGTAAACATGGGCTTACTCGGGGAATGAAAGAAAAGCTTTATTCCTATTGGTAAATTAAAGCTTGAGCATTTGTTTCTTTAATATAACGTGGTATGGTCAATGTTCTCTTTTGGTTTGTTTGTGGGTTAGATTAAGTTTTTACCTTAGGAGTAAATAAATATTTATCATGTATGGGATTATTAGTAGATCAGATTTTTATGTTTCCAGGCTCATTGATTTTTGGATGCAGTAGTAATAATTGCTAATGCTTATTGAGTTCAAACAGCATAACATTATGAAGTGAAACTCACATCTCCTCCACCCTACATCTCTACTATCTTTTCCAGAGGCAACTATTGTTGCTGGTTTCTTGCTACATGCCAGGCCCTATGAACTAAGTAATTATTAGCAATCATTATTACTATTGCGCCAACGCTGGGACCCTGTGAAGGAGGGGTACCGATTATCCCTATCTTCAGATGAAGCAAAGGAGGCTTGGTGGTCATCAGTGACTAGCCCAAGGCCACACATTTAGTTGAATGGCAGAGCCAAAACTCACATCAGGCAGTATGAGTCCCCACGCTCCCTGCTCTTACTCCCTATCTCATCCTATCTAGCAACACAAAAATCTGGCCTATTAATATTCTCAAGCAGTAAACTGTAGACTATCATTTGTCTCATTGTTTTGACCAGCTTGATAGTTTGCCTTTATTTCCAGAAATTAAAAAGTGTAGCTTATATGATTTGCTCATAAAAAGGAAAACATATGCCCCCATTTTACAGGTAAGAAAATTAAGAGTAAGTGAATGAACTTTATCAGTAAAGCAAAGCGATAACCTATAGACTGGGAGAAAATTTTGGGGAACCATATATTGGATAAGGATTTAATATCCAGAATATATAAAAAACTCTTACAATTCAACAATAAAAAGGCAAATAACCCAATTATTAAAAAAAAAAAAAGGGCAAAGGACCATGTCTTAGTTATCTAGTGCTGCTATAACAGAAATACCACAAGTGAATGGCTTTAACAAACATAAATTTATTCTCTCACAGCTTAGGAAGCTAGAAGTCTGAATTCAGGGCACCAGCTCTAGAGGAAGGCTTTCTCTCTCTGTCAGCTCTGGTGGAAGGTCCTTGTCTTCTTTCAACATCTGTGGGCCCGGCATTCCTTGGAGATCTCCGCATGTCTTGGCATCAATCTTCCCCTGAGTCTAGGAGGTTCTCAGCGCAGGGAACCCCGAGTCGAAATGACATGCTCTGCTCCTGGCTCTTCTTTTTTTGGTGGTAGTGAGGGCCCTCCCATCTCTGCTCACTTCCTTTTCCTTTTATCTCTTGTAAGATAAAAGGTGTGACTTAAGCAAGGGAGTGACTTGAGTAAGGGTGTGACTTGAGTCAACAGATACATCCCACACTGATCCTGCCTCATTGACGTACAGAAGTTAGAATTTACAACACATCACAAAATGGAGGATAATTACATCAGACCACAAAATGGAGGACAACCACACAATATTGGGAATCATGGCCTAGCCAAACTGACTCATACTTTTGGGGGACACAATTCAGTCCATGACAGATCTGAATAGACAGTTTACCGAAGAAAATATACAAATGGCCAACAAACACATTAAAAGATGCTCAATCTCATTAGAGAAACGCAAATCAAAACTACAATGAGATAGCATTTCACCCCATGCTGGCTATGATAAAAAAACGGAAACCAACAGGTGTTGGCAAGAATGTGGAGAAACTGGATCCCTCACTCATTGTTGGTGGGATTGTAAAATGGTACAGCCCCTGTGGAAAACTGTTTGGCAGTTCCTCAAAAACCTAAATATAGAATTACCATATGACCCAGCAATTCAATTCTAGATATATACCCAAAAGAATCAAAATCAGGGGCACAAACAGATACCTGTACACCAGGGTTCGCTCCAGCACTATTCACGATAGCCAAAAGGTGGAAACAACCCAAATGTCCATCAACTGATGAATGGATAGGCAAAATGTGGTACATCCATACAATGGAATATTACTCAGCCATGAAGAAAAGCAAAGTTGTGGCACATGCCACAACATGGGTGACCCTTGAAAACATTATGCTGAATGAAATGTCACAAAGGGACAAACATTTTATGACCCCACTTATATGAAATAGCTAGAATAGGAAAATGTTCAGAGACCAGAGTTCATTAGTGCTTACCAGGGGTGGAAGGAAGGGGAAAAGGGGGGTCATTGCATAGGGGGCTCTGAGCTTCTGTTAAGGGTGATAGAAAAAATTGGAAAATGGATAATGGTGATGACTATATAACATGATGAATGTAGTTAAAGTCACTGAATTGTACATGTCACAAAATGTTGAAATGGCAAATGTTATATTATTTTTTACTCCACACACACACACACACACACACACAATAACTACAGCCATCACCAAATCCAGATATAAAAACCAAAAAACCCATTGATTCTGACCCATAGTGACCCTATTAGACAGAGTAGATAGGGTTTCGAAGGAGCGGCTGGTGGATTTGAACTGCCAATCTTTTGGTCAGCAGCCGAGGTCTTAACCACTGCGCCAGCAGGGCTCCAAATCCAGATATAGGAAGTAAATATTATGTTGTCCTACAATTTGTAATATAAAATGAATGACCCTTTGTACTCTCTACAGATTTGGTTGTTCTGAAGCTGGAAGATGATATTTTTAAAAATATTTCCTTACAGTTCCTAAAGTCAAACTCTAATGTAACCACTTTGCGAATAAATAAAAGCCATTCTATCATTAAAAAAAAAAAAAAGAGCCTTAGCAGAGGTCCTCCACTTTTCTGTGTGTGTGTGCATGCATGTGTGCACGTGCCTGCGTGTGTGCATATGTGTTTGCATGTGTGTGCACGTGCCTGTGTGTGGGTGCCTGCGTGTGAGCACCATGGACCCCTTTAACAGTCTGGTGTGAAGCCTATGGACCCCTTGTCAGAATAACGTTTCTAAATGCATAAGGTGAAATACGTAGGATTCCAAAGGAGACCAATCAGATTGATATACAGCTACCAAAATGTTAAAATGTAAACTTCTGACACAAGGATAGACATAGTTCTTTTTTAAATTTTTTCCCATACAAAAATTTGTACATACATTGTTACGTGACTCTAATTGCTCTCCCCATACTGTGACAGCACACTCCTCCTTTCCACCCGATTCCCCGTGTCCATTCAACCAGCTCCTAACCCTCTCTGCCTTCCCATCTCACCTCCGGACAGAAGCTGCCCGTTTAGTCTCATGTATCTACTTGAGCTAAGAAGCACACTTCTCACAAGTATCACTTTATGGCCCACAGTCCAGTCCAATCCCTGTCTGAAGAGCTGGATTCGGAAATTGTTTCGGTTTTGGGCTGATAGAGAAGCCAGGAGACATAGTTCTTTCTTAATGTAGTAAATAAAATCTAGTGGTGGGCTAATAACCAAGAGGTAATCTGAAGTACTGATGACTCTAAATGGTATTTTGAGACATTTCAGCAACTGTAAAGTGATATGGAAATATTTCTATTGGTGATAAGTCGCTGATACTGCAGATAGTACTGTGCTTTGCAGCCTCACGTTTTCCCCCCCTGCAGCCTCACGTTCTCCCCCCTCAAGTTCACAGACTTGAGCTCTAGCCACACCCTTCAGGTCAAGAAGGTCTCTGTGCTAAAAGGACCCGAGGGCCATGCCTGACCTCCCATCCTGCACCTGCTAGTAATGCTGTTCTTTAGTCCACATCTTTCTTGTCGAGGTGCTGCCTCCATTGGGCCAATTTTAAAAACAAATCTCAAACTACAGTCTTTGAAAAATGTTCTCAGTTTGAAAAACAACACATCACATGGGTAGAAACAAAACAAACATACAACATAAAACAGCAGGCACTGAAAATCGATCCGTCTCCCCTCTCCAGAGGCACTGCTGTTCCCGGGCTCTTCTGCACCCCACGCCTGTGTCAGCCAGGGCTTTTGGTCGCCAGCAACAGAAACTGGTAAATGGAGGCAGAAAAGGAGTTTATTGGAAGGATACAGAGTAGCTCACGGAATCTACCGAAGGCTGAGGAAACAGGCTCAGTCAGGAACCAGGGGACAGTGGAGGTGACGCCAGGCCAATGGAAACCGCAGGAACAGTGCTGCTGGGATGTCTGCTGCTGGGCCCGTGGCCCAGTCACTGCCTGCCACAGCCCTGGACTTCCCATGAACAGAGCAAACGTCCTTTACTGCTGCTGTGCCTTTGGGTCTTTCTCTCAAGAGTCAAAGTCCTGGGCCAGAGCATTTGTTTATTAGCCAGTGGTCATTCAGTGGTAGAATTCTTGCCTTCCATGCTAGAGACTTGGGTTCGATTCCCAGCCCATGCACCTCATGCACAGCTGCTACCTGCCTGTCAGTGGAGGCTTGAGGGTTGCTGTGATGCTGAACAGGTTTCAGCAGAGCTTCTAGACTCAGACAGATTAGGAAGAAAGGCCCGGTGGTCTACTTCTGAAATTCAGTCAATGAAAACCCTATGGATCACAACAGTCCGATCCTGTTGTGCATGGGGTCCCCAGGAGTTGGGGGCTGACTCAATGGCGGCTAACAATAAAAACAAAAGCAGTCGGGGGTGGGGAGAGGGAACAATCTTCCTCTTTCAATTTCTCTGGATTTTGGATGTAGATCTGGGAAGCCAAAATGACAAATGTCCATTTGACCTCTTGTAAAAAGATACACACACAGCTAGATACATTTGCTTATTAACGATTTTTACACAAGTAGGAGAATTCTTTAAATGCTGACCTTAACAGTGTTTCTTGGAAATCTGTCAGCACCACCACATAGACATTGGCTTGGTTCTTTTTCCCGGCTCCATTGTGTTGGTGGCTGGGATTTACTTCACCACTCCCGGGAGGTTTCTGAGTCCAGCCTGGGTAGGCAGCGTTCCTTATCGCTGAAAGACGCTGACTCTGCCTGGCACCCCTCAGGCCAGCACTGACCACAGCCCCCGTCCTAGCTTGCAGAAGGGTGATTGTAGTGATGTTGCTGGTGCCTTGCTCTGACCCCTTGGCCCTTACCCTGCAGTGCAAGCGGGCCTGATTCCTCTCTGCCAGTTTTACAGTTATTGGCCTGAGGGTTTTCTGTGATGATCAAGGGTTGCTTTGTCCGCCTGGCCTGCAGGCCTGCGGTGTGGGGAAATTAACCTTCCCTGCCCTCACCACAGGAGCCCTGGTGGAGCAGTGGTTAAGCACTCAGCTGCTAACTGAAAGGTCAGCAGTTTGAATCCACCAGTTGCTCCGCGGGAGGAAGAAGTGGCAGTCCGCTTCAGTAAAGATTACAGCCTTGGAAACCCTATGGGGCAGTTCTACTCTGTCCTATAGGGTGGCTATGGGTTGGAATCGACTTGATGGCAGTGGGTTTGCCTTCACCACCCCCTCCAGCTGTCCTCACTAATGACTGACAAGAGGTGGGGTATAAATACCCCAGCTCTCTCACCTCTTAGGTAGGGTAACTTTGAAATGTATTTTCTACCCTGGCTCCCAGATTTCACCAGGGGACTCCAACTCCAGTTACCCACAGGGGCTGCCTTTCCTTCCCAGCCCCCCGCCTCATTCCCCTGCTGGTGTTTCTCGGGATCACCTCCAAGTGAACTGTTGTTGCGTACTGCCGAGTCGATTCCGACCGGTAGCAATCCTTCAGGACAGAGCAGGACTGACCCACAGGGTTTCCTAGGCTGTAGTCTTTATGAGAGCAGATCGCCAGGTCTTTTCTCCCACAGAGCTGCTGGGTGAGTTTGAACCACTGACCTTTTGGTTAGCACCCGAGCACTTAACCACTGAGCTGCCAGGGCTCCTTCCAAATGAACTAGTTGCACTCCAATCCTTGTCTCAGGGTCTGTTTCTGGGGAAACCAGATTAAGGCAGTGATGATGAAGAAGGGGAGATGTGGACACAGATCCATTTATTCATTAATTCACTCCTTTAACAATTACTTACTGAGATCCATAGTCAAAGGAATGTGAACAAATGCAGACATGGGGAACAAATTAATCTCTTTCAAGGCACAAAAGCAAATACTCAAAAAAAAAAAAAAAAAAAAGCGTGCAGCCAAAATACCTTGCTCAACACATTGCTGCCGGGCCATCAGCTGATCATTTGAGTTGTTCTTTTGGAAAGAAGTGGATCAGAAACAGTGAGTTGCAGAATACAGCTTCCTGAGGGTGGTGTCTTTGCTACGTCTGTGATCTGCTCAGAGCCTGGAACATGCAACCGGCTCCAGAGAGCTTAAGAAGTTCACAGTGAAACAAGACCTAACGTTTGTTGAGCACTTAGCCTGTGCATCACTTTCTGCACTTAACATTTGTTAGCACATTTAATCTTGCTGACAACCCAATGAACTTATGACAATGAACGATGCTTAGGATGTTACTCTGGTTATTTCTATCTTATGGATGAGAACACTGAGGCCTAGGGAATGTAAGTCATTTGCTCAAGGCCACGTGGCTAGTGATTGGCAGCCCATCCTCTGAAATCTGGACCAAGGGCAGCCTGACTCCAGAACCTGTGGTCTTGACCTCCACCTTCTACTCCCTTTCCCCCACCCCCATGGTCTACAAATCCTGAAGTCCCTTGCTTTCATCTTTTTTTTTTAATTGTGCTTTAGGTGAGAGTTTACAGCTCAAGTTAATTTCTTATACAAAAATTTATACACCAGGTTGAGAAGGGACAGTGTTGACATGCCATGGGGTTGTTAACCATTGTCATAGGGCAATACGTGTACTAACTGTTTAATGAGAAACTATTTGCTCTGTAAACCTTCATCTAAAGTACAAAAAAAGAAAAAAAGAATTATCTATGTGAGATCAAATTGACAACAGCAACGCAGGGGGTTTGATGAGAAGCCTAGGGGGCAGTGAGTTGAAGATAAATGGTGTTGGAATAATTTGCAAAAGGATAGTGAGAATAGCAGCACAACTGGAAGAACGTAATCGATGTCACTGAAGTGTACGTGTAGAAATGTTCGAAATGGCATATCTTTGGCTATGAATATTTTCACCACAAAAAAAAAAAAATGGTCCTCCAAGGTCAAGAAGGGAGAGTGTTGACATGTCATGGGGTTGTTAACTAATGTCATAAAACAATATGTGTACTGACTGTTTAATGAGAAACTATTTGTTCTATAAACCTTCATCTTAAGTACAATAAAAAAAATTTATACACATATTGTTACGTGACATTAGTTGCAAACCCCCTGCTTTCATCTGTACTTCAGTATTTAAATAAAGTGGTTTGCGTCCCCATTCTTTGTAAGAACAGGATGGAGGCCGCTTCTCCCTTCGAGGATCCTCTTTCTCTGATACATCGAGGGGAACAAGCACCCGTTTCAGGTTCGCTCCTGAGTCAGTCCCTATTCTTCCTCTGCCCTTGGTGCATGTGGTGGAAGGGTCGTCTCTGGGTCAGGCGCCTCCTTTTCCTTTTCTCCTAAGGAACGTAAACCCAAGACTGTGTGTATAGCAAGCCCCTGGGCGGTGCAAATGATTAAGTGCTGGCTTACTAACAGAAAGGGTGGCAGTTCAAACCCGCCCAGAGGTGCCTTGGAAATAAAGCCTGGCAATCTGCTTCTGAAAGGTCACAGCTTTGAAAACCCTGTGGAGTGCGGTTCTACTCTGCACACGTGGGGTCACCATGAGTTGGAACTGACTCAGTGGCAACTAACAACAACAACATGTGTAAGCAGTCTTCTGAGGGGGGTGTGCTGCTGGTGACACAGGGCAGATGCAGCAAGAATTTGTTTCCTTACAGTGAAAGGATGCATTCCAATTTCAGAGATGTTAAAAGTAAAAACAAAATATGGTATAAGGATTGACTTGACTAGAAGTTGGAGACGAAATGGGTCAGAGATGGTTTTACTTGCTGTCAATGCAGAGAGAAACCCATTTCCTTGCTTTGGAAATCATTAGTCCCCAGGTGGCACAAACAGTTTGCACTCAACTACTAACCTGAAGGTTGGTGGTTCAAACCCACCCAGAGGTACTGCAAAAGAAAGGCCTGGCCATCTGCTTATGTTAAGATTACAGCCAAGAAAACCCTAAGTTCTACTCTGTATCACACGTGGTCACCATGAGATGGGATTGACTCGATGGCAGTAGGTTTTTTTTTCAGTCTACCTTAATCTCTTCAGAATTATTTTATCAGAACTATTTAAGGACTCTATGAGTCTTGGACAGAAAGACATCTCCTCATCCTGCCAAAAATCACTTCATAGAAGTTCAACTTCCAATATCACAAAACTAGAAATTATCACGTAATTAAATCATCCTCTGAAGAGTTCAAACTTTCCAAATACATTGTGATGTCAATACTCTCTATATGCTCTGGAATTTTTAGTCTATAATCTTGATATTATGATTTGTTGGAGGATACTTTTTATGCAAAATAAAATTAATTTAACCAAAATATACTGTGCATGGAGTTATGTTGAAAACCCTATTCCAGGTGGTGACTGAGGAGACAAAGTGAGGCGTACAGCTCAGGGGTCCCGTTTAGAACATATAATATAAACCAGCTGCTGACGAGTCAATTCCAACTCATGGCGACCCCATGTGTATCAGAGTAGAACTGTGCTCCATAGGGTTTTCAATGCCTGACTTTCCAGAAGTAGATTTCCAGGCCTATTTTCCAAGGTGCCTCTGGGTGGACTCCAACTTCCAACCTTTCAGTTAGCAGCTAAGCGTGTTAACCATGTATATACATCTACTCCTCACTTGTCAACTCTCTCATTAGCCAACATTTAAAAAATCCGACTGGCAGTAACAAATCTGAGGTATGAGGCAAGATGGCTGTGATGGTTAGGTTATGTGTCAACTTGGCTGGGCTATGATTCTCAGTGGTTTGGCAGTTATATGATGATGTAATCTGGCACCTATGTAATGATGTAGTCATCTTCCATTTTGTGATCTGATGTGGTCATCCTCCATTTTCGCATAATGCTGATTTTTGCATAACAACCTGGTCTTTGGAACCTAACCATGTCGAAGAGTGAGGAGTGGGTGTAACATAGTGCTGTTAAATTTGAAACCTAGTCATAACTCCTGCATAAACCGTACTTTCCTTTGCAGCAAATACCACACCAACATTTGTCTTCCTTACGTTGCCTTTGTTTTTTTTTTTTTTTTATTGTACTTCAGGTGAAGGCTTACAGAACAAATAGTTTCTCATAAAACAGTAGTACACATATTGTTTTATAACATTGGTTAACAACCCCACAACATGTCAACCCTCTCCCTTCTCAACCTTTTTTTTTTTTGGTGAAAATATACATAGCCAAAGATATACCATTTCAAAAATTTCTACATGCACAGTTCAGTGACATCGACTACGCTCTTCCAATTGTGCTGCTATTCTCACTTTAGATGAAGGCTTACAGAACAAAATAGTTTCTCATTTAACAGTTAATACCCATGTTGCCCTATGACAATGGTTAACAACCTCACAACACATCAACACTATCCTTACTCAACCTTGGGTTCCCTATCACCAGCTTCCTTGTCCCCTTCTGCCTCCTGGCCCTTGTCCCTGCACTGCTGTACCTCATTAGTCCCATTTGGTTTTATGGGGCTGTCCACTCCCTGGCTGAACGGTGAACCTCGGAGATAACTTCACCACCGAGCTAAAAGGGTGTCTGGGGGCCATACTCTCGGGGTTTCTCCAGTCTCCTTTAAGCCAGTAAATCTGGTCTCTTTTTCGTGAGTTAGAATTTTGTTCTACAACCTTCTCCAGCTCTGTCCAGAACCCTCTGTTGTGATCCCAGTCAGAGCAGTCAATGGTGGTAGCCGGGCACCATCTAGCTGTACTGGACTCAGTCTGGTGGAGGCCTTGGTAGCTGTGGACCATTAGTCCTTCGGACTAATCTTTTCCTTGTATCCAGTTCTCTTCATTCTCCCTTGCTCCTGAAGGGATGAGACCAGTGGAGTATCTTAGATGGCTGCTCACAGGGCCTTTGGTTTTCTGTTAAATACCTTCCCAGATTCCCAACACTGTCTCTGAATTCTGCACCGCCCTCAACCACGTTTCTTGCTTGGAGATTGAAGCAAAGCCTTGTTTATTCTTTGCAGTTGTATTCACCCCCCAGGAAAGAAGCCAACTTGTTTCTGATGGACAGAGGGAAATATGCCAACTTAACCGTGTTACATACAGTTGCTTTTCGCCATCCCACTCTCAATTCTTAGGAACTAATAAAAAATCTCGTTTGCGTGCTTTTGGCCTATTGTGGCCTTTGCATTCCTCTCATTTTGTAGGTTGTATGTATGAATCTACATTGTCCTCTCCCTCTGTTAGCTTATGGCGGTGATTAATTTGTTGCTCAGTATTTTTCTTTGACCTTCCAGGCACTGCCATCAGGGTGGAGAACTCTGCTGGCAGACTGTACCATCAGCGGCCTTTTGCTCATGTTGTGCTTAGTTACAACAAATGCCGATTTACAGCTTTAGATGAAATCCACGGTTTCAGAAGAAGGAAGACAGATGATAATTTTAGTATTTAGAGGAAGAAGCAAAACAACCTTGAATAAAAGATGAATACTGATTTAAAAAATTTTGTTTACCAAGAATTGGAGAATTGTGCATAATTTGATTTCGTTTCAGATTTGTTAATCATATGGCTGATGGAAGCTGGCTGCAAAGAACACATTTACTTTGGATTTAAAAATTTAAATACAATGAAGTTATTAAAGTTTGTGCTTAAACAATAATGATACAACCCTTGTTAGTTGGTTGATTGCCTAAAATTCTTTTAGAAACCCAAAATTCTGACAGTACGAGTGTTCACGCTGGCACTGGAAATCCAGGTCATGTTAGTGGTGACGTGGATGGCATTCCCAAAGCCACTGAGATTCTCCACCGTCTTTAGTAATTATTTCTTTATAGACAGAGTACAATGCAATACATTTAGTTTATGCTTTTTTAAGCATGATGCTATCAGTCGTGCCTCTCTGAGGGTCACCCATTCAATACAACCAACATTTATTGACTGCATACTCTATCTCGGGGAGTCCCTGGGTGGTGCAAATGGTTAATGTGCTTGGCTGCTAACTGAAAGGTTGGAGGTTCAAGTCCACTTAGAGGTTGCTCTGGAGAAAGGCCTAGTGATCTACTTCCGAAGAGTCATCCATTGAAAACTTAGAGAGCTCAGCTCTACTCTGACACCCATGGAGTCGCCATGAGTCAGAACTGACTCGAGGACAACTGGTTTACTATATCTCAGGCACCAGACTGCCATGCACAGATGAATACACAGTCTCTGACCTCAAGAAGTTGGCAGTCTAGCAGGGAGACAGACACATACACAGATAATCATAACACAGTCCGGTTACACTGTGATTGGATCTGGGGTGTTTCAGAAATTCTTTGGTCACACATTTTCAAGCAGTCACATGGGTCATTTCCACAGATGGCTCAATTCCTCCATTATGTTGAGATCCACCCTAATTTCATCCTGGATTTTCAGTTTACCTTACTTTGCTCTTGTCTCTTCTTTGACCAGAAAATTTCCTTAGAAATTTTCAACCATGAAAAGCAACACAGAAAATCTCTATGTGCAGACATGGAAATGACTCTACACAGATGTATAAAAAATATAATTTGCCAAACAGTAGGTTCAGGATGATTCCCATTTCTATACAACACATATATCAACATATCCAATATGCGGGTATATTCACTGAAAACATTGGGAAGAACAAATACCCGTTTGTTAGCAATGGGTTGGGGAGGAAAGATGCTTGAACTTTGTATTTCATACAACTCTGTTCCATTTGATTTTTTAAAAAAACTTTAAAATTATCAGCACATATTTTGAAAAAAATAGAAGTACTGGCTAGCTCTCAGCTATTCAGACCAACAAACCCAAACTGAACTAAACCAAATATCCTTCTCTTACTTCTTATCTACTCTTCCCATCATAATCTCTCCCAAGCCCCCTACATAAATCTTTCCATGAAGCGAAGCCCCCCCTGCCCCAACTCCAACCACTAAACACGTTCATCAATGTCTTAAGTCAATGTGTATTTGCTGAATGTTTACTATGGGCACCGGGAATTCATCAGAGAAGAAAACAGATACATTTCTCTGCCCCTGCGGAGCATACGCCCGAGCGGCACCATCCCTCTCCTCCCTCTGCTTCTGCCCTTGTCCTCTCCTCAGTATGTGCTTAAGCCCACCTCCTCCAGGAAGCCTTCCTTTCCTTCTCCCTCCTCAGAATCCTATAGTATTTAGTCTGTATGAATCTTTGGAAGATTATCTTAGAACCTACCGTCTACAGGTTCTAAGATAAGTTTCATACCACCTAGACCACAGGCTCTAAGAGAATAGCAATCAGATCATCTTTGTATTTTTAGCCTTCATTTGTTAATCATATATTTACTGAGCACACTGAGGATACAGTGGGGAAGCTGATGCAGCCCACGCCCTCCTAAGGTGGAGAAAATGGACATAAAGCATGTGATTATGCAAACAACCCCTTCATGAATGGGGCGATGGATACCATGAAAGAGAAGTAGAGTGTTATGAGAATATATACCAGGGAAATGGATGCTGAACGGGAGGACATGGAGGTGAGGATGTGATTTGGGAGGGCTTCCCTGGGGAAGTCAAAATTAGCTGGGGTCTGAAGGATGACAAGGGGAGTCGGGGGAGGGCTCCAAGTGGGAAGAACCATGGTTCACAGCAGGGACTGAAAGACAGCTGGTGTAGCAGAAGCCTAGAGACAGGGGAGTAGGGTAGACAGAGAAGCTGCAGGCATAGCAAGGGTCAGATGGTATGTGAATTGTAGGCTACCTGGAGGAGTTTGGACTTCATTCTGTGGGCAAGGGGAGCCACTGAGGGCTTTTAATTGGAGAAGAACAAGATCAGACTTGCCCTTTAGGAAGGTTAGCTGGGGGATGCGAGGGAATGGGTTAGAGGGAGCCTGGTGTTTCTGGCACATCCCTAGCAGTATGTACACAACTGCTACAGTGACTGATTGTTAGTACAGTGACTGCGTTCTCATTAGGCTAATACTCCCCTTGACAGCTCTGTGTCTCGCCACCTATCTGGGCTTTTCCCAAAGCCTCTTCCCTCCAGCCTTCAAGCAGCTCTAGAAATTTCCTCCTTTGAAAAAGAGCGAAAGACTTAGGCATACACTTCTTGGAAGAGGCCATCCAAATTGCCAATATGCACAATAAAAGGCAATCAGCTCCATTTTTATAACCAGAGAAATACAATCATAAACCACTGTACCAGTTACCAGAAGGGTGAGACTTAAAAAGACTGACAATACTTAGTGTTGGCAAGGATGCAGGGACACCGAGGCTCTCACGCTGCTGGAGAGAGTATGACTTTGCATGCCAGCTACAGAAAACTGGCCGTATCTCCTAGAAATGAACAGATCTTCACCCGATGACTCAGCAACTTCACCAAAAGTACAAGAAAATTCATGGCAGCATTATTCATGACAGCCGAAAACTGAACAACATGGCAACATGGATAAATAGTGGTATATCCATGCAATGGAATACTAGATATCAGTGAAAACAAATGAGCCACACTTACACCAATGACAGAATCTGGAGCAGAAGAAGCCAGACATGAAAGAAAATATACTGCAGTTCTAATTATATAAAGGTTTGAAACCAGCAAATCCAGTGTATGGTATTGGAAGCCAGGACAGTGGCTATCTTTGGGGAGTAAGGAGGGAGTAGTGGTTGGGAAAAGTCCCTGAGTGGTGCAACTGGCTAATGTGCTCAGCTGCTAAATGAAAGTTTAGAGGTTTCAGTCTACCCAGAGGCACCTCAGAAGAAAGGCCTGGCAATCTACTTCTGAAAAATCCGTCCTTGAAAACCCTATTGAGCACAGTTCTACTCTGACACACATGGGGTCAGCATGAGTAGGAATCAACTTGACGACAACTGGTTAACTGGTTAGTGACTGGTGGGGGGCATGGGCATGGGGCATGTCTGGGGATGTAGGAAATATACCATTTATTGACCCTGGGTGGTTGTTCCATGAGTGTGTCCACTTTGTGATAAATCATTGAGCTGTATGCACAGGATTTGGGTACCTTTCTGTATGCGTATATTTAAATTAAAAACATTAAAAAGGAAGAAAAAAGAAAGCTCAAGATACCAAAGCTGGCTGCTTCTCAGCTTTGAGTCTGTGGCAAGGATGATCTGGGGCCTAAATTTGGTCAGTTCTCCACGTGAACCAGAGCCTCCTCCAGCCCGAGCCCAGAAGAACTAGATGGTGCCCGGCTGCCACTACCGACTGCTCTGACGGGTCCCAACAGAGAGTCCCTGACAGAGCAGGAGAAAAATGCAGAACAAAATTCAAATACACACACACACAAAAAAAAAAAAAAAACCCAGACTTAACTGGTCTGATGGAGACTGGAGGAACCCCCGAGACTATTGCCTAGGGACGCCCTGCTAACTCAGAGATGAAACTACTCCCAAAGTCCACTTTTCAGACAAGTATTAGACAGCCTATATAACAAGCAATAATACCCGTGAGGAACATGCTTCTTAGTTCAATCAAACATACGAGACCAGATGGGCAACTCCTGCCCAAAAGCAAGAGGAGAAGGCAGGAAGGGACAAGAACTGGACGAATGGGCACAGGGAAGCCAGGGTGGAAAGGGGGAGCGTACTGTCACATTGTGGAGACTGCAACCAATGTCACAAAACAATCTGTGTATACATTTTTGAGTAAGAAATTAATGTGAGCTGTAAACTTTCACAATAAAATTTAAAAAAGAAAGAAAATTTGTTCTTTCTCTCTGATCTTTTCTGACGTCATTTCCTTTCTTGCAGCCCTTGCTTGGGCTCTAGTGAGGGATGTTACTTCACAGAATCCTCAGTGCTAGGTTGTAGTGAATTCTCCTTCTGAAGGAATCTTTTTCTGACCTGATTTTAGAGACACAGTCCTTTGTCAGTTGGTCCTCTTTATGCCTTTTGAGGTATCCTCTGGTTAATTATTGAACCCACTCACTTAGCGTCCCCCCAAGACGCTTGGGCATTTTCCTCCTGTTTCTAACTCCTATACACTGAACAGATGCTTCCTGTTTACTCTGCACGCTTCTGAGTTGTTTACAATTGTTGCAAGAGATATGCTTTACTTTAGCAACTAAAAATACAAATACATTTTTAACCGTCCTGGCTTTGCCACTCCTTCTTGACTGTGTGCCGTTGGGAAAGGTGTTTCTCACCACCAGAATGGTCTGTCCCCGCCATCCGTACTACCAGTTGTATGGTGACATCTCTGAAGTGTTGTTTTCTGCATGATGTTGTGTAAATGTTGGGTGAGTTACCTTCACAGTTTCTCATCTATAATAAAGGTAATGCCAGTCTTCCCCTATTAGGGCTGTTGTAGGATTTAAATGGGATAACACATGCCAAATGCTTGGCATAAAATAGTTGCCCATTAAATGAAGCTATTATGGCAAACCCACTAGGGTAGGAAGGATGGTTGGTTTCCACTCACAGATCTCAACAATTAAACAGAGTGGAACCTGCTGCCTTGAAGGGCTGATGTGCAGAGAAGGACTGGTGGACATGCTACCTGTCCTGTTGGGAAACTAACCGTTTCCCTGAAACCTCAGCCACACCCAGGAAGGTCAGCCTGATTTAGAGAGACATAAAAGAAAAAAAAAAAAAAAAGGATAAAAAACGTTTAATTTCTTTCAAACCTCGGTGATTACATTGCTGACAGGCACCATGGAGTGAAAGAGGGCTCTGAATCCTGGAGAGTCTTGTAAAACGCTTGAACAAATATATAAGAATCATATACAATTGGCACACGCTTTGTTTGAACGCAAACACTGCTGTCAAAGTGGTGCTTAACAACAGTTTGTTGGCCTTCCCTCCATACAGGAGAAACATTTCTCTTGTTTACACCACTCACTTGCTTAGCAAACTCTTACTTACCCCATAATGCACGCGTAATCTGCCCAACATGTCACAATGCCCACAGATTCTGAATTAGTGGAGTCTGAATTAGCGGAATGTTAGGCACTCTCTCACGGAGAACTATGAAGATAGGAAAACTACCCACTCCAAGAGTTTCAAGAACACTAAGAAAATGACCCCTTCTCCCCTCTTTTCTGTCTCTTCTAGCTTCTTGTGTCTTGGTTCTGATTTTCAAAGGAGACACAGAAAAAACAAAGACTCAAGCTGCATTGTTAGGACATCTGAATAGTTCTTTATCGAGAAGCCAGTTTTCTACACTTTCACAACTGTAGGCTTCATATAAGGCAAAAGCAAGATGGAGCCACTACTCTACACAAAACAGCTCTGCAGATGACCCCACGGCCGTGCAGTGACGGGTCAGATGCCATGTACATGACAGATACAAAAACAGTGTGGAACAAAATAATCCAAAAAATGGCTACAATCTATTTAAGGAAATACCCATAGCTTATTATAAACACATTTATAGTCTAGGGTTGTAATTTAAATATTTAGGTTTTTTTTTTTTTTTTTTTTTTTACATACACAGTTATTGAAACTTAAAAGCAGAATGTAACATTTAATAGGATAACCTTTGACAGAAGACCGTTGCTCTGAATTGGGCTTGATGTCAAGTCCTGATAGGATCACCCTTGCCGTGGCAAGGAAGAGATCAATCCGTTGGTAGGTAGCCATCTTTCTGGCTAACTATACGGATAAACGGAAGGATGAGCTAACAACAACACGAGGGGTTCATATTTCAGTTTTGGGGGTACAGAAAGAAACCAAAGTTGGTTGTTGGAGGCTTGCCTTTTGTTTCTCAAAAAAACAAAGCAGATCTATGTGTCTTAATTAATTTATTTATGTACTCATTTAAATAATTGGCATCCACATACACAAAACAAAGAAATGAAAGTACTTGGTGTACTTGCCTTTCCATCCATTTACCATCGATGTATACACAGTATATTAATGAAGCATCATTTAACTTGGCTTATAACAGGGACACACCCAGTGGTTGGACTACAGATTCTCCATGAACAGTATTTTAAGAATGGTGCTCCATATTGCTTATAAACATATAGACATGGAATCAGGAAATCAGTGGATTCAAAGGTCATCTGCTAATCTTGGTACCACATAGCTAAAATGGCAATTGTATTGATAAACATCTCATGGGCGTGGGAGTTGACAGAAAATTCCCTAATGGGGTTAACTAACAGACTAAGGACATGCATTGGTTACAGGGCTCTGTCCAGTGGGTTCCAGGATCAAACGGTCTAATCATCTTCCTCATCTTCCTCGTCACTGTCCTTCATACTGATGCCCTGCAGGCCCCCACCCTCGCTCACTGAGGCTGTGGCTTCTTCCACAGTGAGACGGTTCCGGATGGTTTCGTAGGTCTTGCTGTTCAAGGTCGAGTCCAGGACCCCTTGCAATCGGAAATCTCTATAGGTTTTCTAAGGAGGGAAAAGATGCAGTGATAAAGGAGATCTCGAGGGAGGCGGGTGGGAGGGGATGCAAAGCAAGCACGGGTGTCGCCAACTGCACGACCACCATGCTCAGATTTCACTTGTACTGAACACTGAGATTTGTTGAATGACAGAAAATGAGAAATTGTGACAGGATAAACTGGATTAGATGAGACAAAGCAAAGAACATAAGCTGTGTTTATTCAGTTCTATAAAGGGAAATGTTCCAGAATTGCTTTTCTTTTTTTTTACGGTGGGGGGGGGGGTCTAGTTCTTTTTCTTAGGTTATTATGACAGGCAGTGTAAGGGGCTATAACATACAAATAATGGATCAAGTGATTATGGTATTTTTTCCATTTCTGCAGCAGCCTGGTCTTCAGTACTTCTGAGGCTTTTAATTGCATGAGCCATATCCTTCTGTCTCATTCACAAGACAGACATATGTATGTTGGTATATGAAACCTATTACGGGCAGTGACAGTTATGGGGAAGATGGAGCGCTAATGCCTGATCAATATGTTGCAGGCATGTGACTCACGTCTCATCTCCTTGGGAAAGAGCTGTATCTATTCTGTTCACAACTCCATGGTCTCAGGGAAAAATTCTGGCTCTTTTTCAAGAACAATGGTTTCGTATTACTGTGCCACAAGTTCCTTCTTTGTTCCTTCAGGCGCTTTCTCTTGATTTCCTTAGATATCTGAGGGATTGTTTTTCTAGAAATCCCTTAGCATTAATTGAACATGACCAGAAGCATCTGGCTATTGTCTACTTCATAAACAAATTTTTTAAAAGGTGTCTAACTACAACTCTTCTTATCACACTGCCTATCACTTCAGCCTCTGATTCTGTTGTTTGTTTCTCCTATTGATACGGGGAACCTCGCTAAAGATTCAAGAGGAGGGATGTTAACATGCTTGGACACCACTCCCATTATGATTTCTATTTTTAATAGTCTGTCTAGTGCAGTCAACAATCACAGTGTCAACCCCTCTTGAAGGTCAGATGTTGTAATCACTGCGGAGTTCATGAGTGAATGCAGTTTAGCTTAGTGAAGTCCAATATCATAAAATTATGGATAGAATAATAACCGCAAGTCCTGTTTTCCAGTTCATGCCTATCCCAGACTGATTATTAATAGTTCCTTTGTCATTCTTAGAAGTAACCTGGCTTAGACCAGAAATTATAAGGTCGTCCTACTTATGGATCAAGCTTTGCAGCTGTCCTCAGAGGAGGACACTAGGTAGCTAGTGAACTGTGTCTTAACCTTGCCGGGAAAGGGTGGGAGGCTGAAGAAATGGTAGGCATGGTGTAGACCAGATGGCCAGGTGATTCACTTGATTTTTTTTCTTTTTTGTACTTTTCAATCACTTGTTTTGTTGCTACTTAGAACAACATAATTGTTGTCAGAATATGGTGGGGAAAACAAAAGGTAGAAGCGGTTGAGTATTTTCCCCTTTATTCAGATTCCAGAGCTGTGTGTTCCCCTACTAGATTCGAAACGCTTTAAGGTCAGGGATCACATCTACTCATTATTCAATCCTCCGTATTTTAAAATAACAGGGGAGAAAGATGTGGCAGTCTGCTTCTGTAAAGATCACAGCCTTGGAAACCTTATGGGGCAGTTCTACTCCGTCCTATTGGGTTGCTATGTGTCAGAATCGACTCGATGGCAATGGGTTTATTTTAAATAAATAAGTAGGGGCTCAACTAATATCAAATGTTGGATAAATAATTAAATGCTTGCTGGACGAACGAATGAATAAACAAAGTGGCTGTCTAGGTAGGAAAGAAAGCCAATTATTCTTGGAAGTTTGCCCTAGACAGGGAGACCTCTGGGTGATAATTTTGGCAAACAGGTGGTTATTTCTGTTTTCTCTGTGTTCTGGCACCAGTTAAGCTGCACTCACTCTTGGCAAAAGTGCAGGGGTCCCTTAGGCCACGACATTTTAGTGTCCCCATCCTGTGGTTCATGTATTTTTTGGCAGAAGGATAAGATTAAACCTCCTCTCTGGCTGATATTTTTCTCTTAATAATATATAGCAAATTCCAACATTCCCAACATAGATCTGGGAATATCAGTCAGGAGAAGATATTTTAAAATATCAAAATTATGTATCTTCTTCTCATGTCCACCCAGTAAGGGTCAAACAGAAAATTTCCCCAAATAGCGTTTATACCCAGAAAATGGAACTCGAGTGGTCAGGTCAGTGAGCCTGCCTTAAGGAACTGACGTAAAAAATATGAAAATTAGGCTGGATCCATAGTCCAAGTGCATGTATTGCTTTTTTAAGAGCTGCAGCACACTGCTGTGTATAACCTTCCCCGGGCTCACGCTTTGTAAGATCAAATGCAGATGATAATAATTCTCCTTAATTACATACAACCGAACAGTAATTGGTTTTAAGTCAGCACCGGGGTAGAGGAGCACCTTCAGTGAAATGTCGCTAATCCGAAAGAGGCTAAGAACAGGGGCGGGTGGGGGGAGAAGGAGGGAGACTTCTGGCAAACTGTTCAACAGAAATTCAACTAGGTTTTATTGCTGAAATATTTTAAAGGAGACTTTGTGCTTTGAACGAGATTTTTGCATGTGTGTGTTTTAAACCCTCTATGGCGAAGCATCAAATGGAAACTGAAATGATCAAAAACGTATTTACCCCCTTCTGTGATCTTATTATTTCATGTAAACCACTGAGATTTCACGCTGAAATAATTATCATTAGTCCAAGGCACGCACACACGCACAGGGAAAAAAAGCTACTTTCAGGCTATGTTATCTCACCTTTGTGATCCTTTACGCTTGATTGTACACATGCATTGTAAGAGAAACTACTTCAATTAACTATCAGGACAAAATTGATTTGCATTCTGATAACGATCACAGGATATAGTCAGAAATCGCTGGAGGTAAATATTTCTATTAGATTAACTGTGGCAAAATTTTTATTTAATTAAGCTATAGGGTCGCTACGAGTCAGAATCGACTCGACGACAACGGGTTTGGTTTTTTGGTTTAAAGTGTAAATGAAATTGGTAACTGATGTGATTGGCATAGTGATACCAAAAGTCAGCTTTTGAAAATCGAATGCAAATGGCATGATGCTGCTCTAGCATTTTTGCACGGCAAATGCATAAAGTGTCTTTCTAGTCTGGATTAAGATTTCAGTTTCCTTTGTGTCGTATTTTCCTTTGATGTCTGTGTAAGAAATTAACCACGCACCCCAAAGGGACTTCCTAGGTTTCACTTGCATGAGTTATTCCTGTGGAGATCATCTCATTTTATCAACCAACTGATATTCTTTGTGTTGACGTTCCGCAGCTTGCTAATGAAACGTATTTTAGTAAGCTATTTGCAAAGAAGAACAATCATTTTTTCTTTTACCTTTACCATCCTAATTAGAGTTTTCAGCTGATAAATGTGAAGCTGCAGGTCCATCCGGTCCGTCAACCAGGTGCAGATCACGTTCATGGAGCTGTGGTACCATTGCTGAAAAAAGAGACAAAAGTTCTCCAGCCAACACATCATGGAGGGTTTACAGAGCAGACAGGGAACAGGCCCCGTTGGAGCACCTCAGTCTGTTCCAAGAGGAAATAAAGGCGGTTAAAGAGAATCTGAGAGCAGAGAGATCAGGAACATAAATTTACACCAGCTCACAAGGTACCGGCTCAGCCTAAACGGCATTGGCTTGGACTCTGAATCCAAATCCGAACTCTTCCATCATAAACATTTCATACACAGTCAATTCATAAAGACCATCTTTTTGCTTTTCGGCTTCCCCTTTTCACTGGTTCATATTACTCAGTTGAGATTGAAGCCACTGTGTTATTTCCTAAGGCCACTGTCTTGGGTGCCCAGAGGTAGGGGCTTCTCCACTGCACCAACTCATGTCACTTGCCACTTACCTTTTGAAAACTCCAGACCCCCATCTGCTAAGTACAGCTCTGGGAATCAGGCTGGTAGCCCTACGAATTTAAGGCCAAGTTTGCCTTCGTTTACACTATGGGGTACTCCTGACAAAGACAATGTATGAGGGTTTCTCTTTAAGGGCCAAACCATCCTCCGGGCAGCTTATGTGCCCTTACGTTGGCTCTGCAATCTGTTTTAATCTTAACACCAAAAAATTATGGAAGATGAGAAGGAAAAAAAAAAAAAGAAATCTACAAATGAGCTCATTTCAAGCTGTTGAAATCATACTTCCCCTTAAGGGGGTTCAATTTTGCTTCTTGTCTGTGAAAAATGCTCGAAGCTGTGTCACTTTAGACTGCCACCCCTGGGGAGCAGGAAGTCTCTGGTGCGGTATAATTTTGCAGTACTGCTCATATATTCATAAATCTCACTCAGAGACATATGAACAGTGTTATAAAGTGTCAGTATGAAAAGAAAATCTCATCTTTTAAACTTCACCAGGTTTCATTACGCTCTGCCGCTTACACCAAACAATTTACAAATAAAATGGAAAGGTGTGGATGGACCTATAGATTTATTTACAGGGCTTGTATATGATCTGTACACAGAAAAGATGCAAAAAGGAAAAAGAAAGTGATTAGAGAATTTAGATGATACGTGTTCTCATGCTCACTGACACACACATGCACACACATCACACACCAGTGGGGATTTCAAAAGCATAAACAAAAACATGTTTCTGATGGTAACTCCACCCTTTCTCACCTAAAGATCATCCAAAATCAGTTTATGCCTAACACTCACAGTTTTTCTGAAGCCTTGTTTCTGACTTAATTTCTTTTCTTTTTTTTTTTTAAATTAATTTGGGTTTTTACTTGCAAGGTATAACTGCCAAGTTTCACCTTGCAAGAAACGACAGCCTCAGCCATGGTGTCTCTCCTTTCTAGGCTCCTTGCTCATCAGAGCCAATCATGGCTCCTTGGAGCCCGGCCGCAGCGACCACACCACCCCAACCGGCACAGCTCTGCAGCCTCACAGCCAACTCCTGCTCTTTTAAAGATCATGGAGTGAAACTGTCAGTTTTAGGAACCTTCTGTCCCTCCCAGGAGCAGGTGGGGGGGGGGGTGTGGGAGTGGCGGAGGGAGATTTTTTCCTTGAGAATGGCAGTTCACCCCGTGGAGAAGAGCGTTTTCCGGGGTCAAGCTGCTTCCAGCATGGACAGGTTTTCCCCTCTAGGGGTGAGAACATTTTACTGAAAGTTTTTTTTTTTTGGTAGCGGCCATTGGGGGTGTTTTTGGCACCAGCTGCCTTGGGATTCTGGAGCTTTTGCTGCCGGTGCATCTGGGTTTGTTAAGAAGTGGTCTGGGGACAGGAATACCACTGGGTCACTGGTGTTTCTGCAGTCCTACCTTATTCTCAGAGCCCTGGTGGCACAGCGGTTAAGAGCTCGGCTGCTAACCAAAAGGTTAGCAGTTTGAATCCACCAGCCACTCCTTGGAAACCCTATGGGCAGTTCTACTCTGTCCTATAGGGTCGCTATGAGTCAGAATCAACTTGACAGCGATGTTTTTTTTAACCTTATTCTCAGCAATTTGGGGGCTCTCTGTTCACCCTAGATCTCCAATTCCATGCTCCCTGGCTGTATCTGACATGCCTTAGACTGTGAATAGCAATCTGGGGCCCAAATAATCTATTTTGAGGGTCATGGGCAATGCTCACCCCCACCGCACCATCCCAAGGTTGGAAGATGACTTTCAAGGAACGCCAGTGACCTCCTGGGCAAACCTACACACCCAGGGCTTTAGGAAGGGTGAATCTCAGCGACACAAAGGAGGAATGTGGCGCTCGGGCTTCTAGGCAGAGGTGGCATTTTGCTTTGGCTGCGATAAGAGGCAAACCGGCGCTGGCTGGTATCACTGCCAGCACGCCTTGTGCGACATGCCTTTTTCTCTTTGCTGAGAGACACACCACCTTTCAGGAAAAAAATGCCACAAAGCCCCTTGCATTTATGTAAGCAGTTCCCATTCTTGTAAATGGCGTTTGGATAAGAAACTAAGAATAATAACAAATTAAAAGGCCGAATGCTATCAACACTCCTGCTCCGTCGCTGCAAGGGTAGGAGGTGGGAAATGCACATGGCAATGGGTCAGGGCAGACACACGCCGGTTCCCACCCACGAGAGCAAGAAAGCCCTGGAACATCCACGCTTTCCCTCCTGGATCTCACATCTAGCAAAAGAAGTGTAAAAAATGTATGATGCCCCATTGGCTACGCATTTAAAGAGGCAAAAGGGAGTAAGGCACGCCTTTCCAAGCCTTATGCTCAGTCGATGAAATTAGAGGTACTTTTGGATGCAGCACAGTGCTAACTTGGTTTTCCAGAAAGGCGCTTAAAGGCACTTGGATGTCGGAGGAAGTAGGAGGCACTGCCTTCTAGAACTTTAAAATGTTAGAGGTAAACGGGATCTTCCATATTATCTTCTGTAGAGGAGTACACTAAGGCCCAGAGAGGTGAAGTGGCTTGCCCAAGGTCACACAGTCAGTGAACTCAGAAGCGGCAATTCTCTATGATAGCCACTGATTTGACATTTTGCTGGTCTTGACAGCGGACCTGACGCATCTCTTCCCAACTCTTCAGGGATGTCACATAGACAGCTAGAAATGGGCCGTGGTGGGAGGATTTACACCACAGAAATCAGCAAAGGCTACAAACCAGGGCTTTTCCCCTCCCAGAAAGCCAGGTGTTAAACATTATTCACACACCTCTGGGTGTCTGGGTTTCCCTGCTCCTCCGCAGGGGACTCACCGAGCTTACTAATCAGGTTTGCTTTGTCTGAGATGGGTGCTCATGCAGCAGATTTGTTACGACTCTTCAAAAGAGAAAATTAATAAAACATTTTTAGAGTCCCCATTTGGTTTTTATCTTTGCTTCAGATATGCCTTTTCCAGAGCTGACAGAACACCTGTGCACTAAAATTTTGGGAAAATGTATTCTAAACCCACAGAATCAAAATTGTGAACTGACAACATGTCCTCAGTATTTAAGTACATTCATGACTCTTGTTGCCGTCCCAGAATTCAGCTATATTAATTTAAGACTTCCTGCCCTTTTGGCACAGTGGTTAAGAGCTCAGCTGCTAACCAAAAGGTCGGCAGTTTGAATCACCAGGCGCTCCTTGGAAACCCTACCGGGCTGCTCTACTCTGTCCTACGGGGTCGCTATGAGTCGGAATCGACCCAACGGCAACAGGTTTTTTTTAGTAATAGTTTTGGCAGGGAGGCCTGGTGGCGCAGTGGTTAAGATCAGCAGTTAGAATCTGCCAGCCGCTCCTTGGAAACCCTACGGGGCTGTTCTACTCTGTCCTGTAGGGTCACTATGAGTCAGAATCGACTCGACGGCATTGGGTTTGGTTTTTGGTTTTGGAATAAGGCTACTTTAATTCTAAAAAATCACCAGAGAGATAAATCCCTGATACTCTGGGTACCTTTATAATCCGTTCTCTGGGGTGAATCTGGTGAAGGTTTTGGACTTGGAACCCAATACACACCCCTCACAGCTGTGGCCTGCCTGGTGACAGGGCCCTTGGAGAGCGTTTGATTCTGTAGTCACTGCAACAGGTACAAAGGGTCTATTTAAAGGAGCCACAAGGCTGATCTGAAACGCTGCCATTTAGTTCTTCTTTCACCCTCTCCATAATGTAGTGGTTCAGAGCTCGGGTCTTAACACAGATCTGGACTTGTGGTCTTGGACAAGTGACTTACATTCTCAGAGACTCGGTTTCCTGCTTGTAAAGTGGGGCTTAATCAGGCTCTTAGTAATGATTAAATGAGGTAATGCTAGTATGGGCACAGAAGAAGGGAATGTTAGTAGCTGCTGCCACACGTCCTCCCACCACGAGCATCAGCATTATCTCCTCTCTTCCTGCTTTTCTCCCGCTCTCAACCTGAGAGAGACCAAACAACAAGCAAAGAAGCAGAACAAGTTAGCAGGGAAAGCCGTGAGGTGGCGGAGGAAATTATTCCAACTGGACTATTTCTGGAATTGTATGTAGAAGTTTTAAACGATATATCACTATCTCTCAGAAAATGCAATTGTGTTGTAAAGTTGTTTTGTGGTAGATCACGACGCAAACCCATAAACGGATCTTGGGTACAAAAAAGCACATCCTAGACTATACTGAGCTGGACTGAAATCTTGGATTGAAAGAATTCAGACAAACAATGAGTGATTTCTCAAAGCCTGTGGGGGATAAATTATAACTTCAGCCTGTGTTGGCTACTTCTTGTTGTTGTTATTTTTGCCCTGGAGTTGGCTCCTGGTGACCCCATGTGCTAGCTGGATAACCTCAAGCGAGCTACTTAATTCTCTGACCCTCAGCCTCCTCCTGGGTTCATAACAGAATCTTCTTTACAGGATTGCTGTGGGCCTTAAAAGGCAATTGATATAAAGTGTCCAGCAGAATGCCTGTCACATAGTAACCACTCAATAAAATTTAGCCACTACTGTTACAATTATTCTCAGATGCAGAACAAGTGCACTTTCCATATACAACACAAAGGAATCTTCTCGACCCACTTGTAGTAGATTAGCTCGTGAGTTTGCACATATAGTCACATTCTGCCCTATGAACACAGCAACTCCACGTGGAGAAATCTTTATACATAAAAAGTCTCCTCTGTAACATGGGGATTCACTACATCCAGGATTAAGGGGAGGTGAGTGAGACAGGGTCACACAATTGCAGCATCAGACTTTGATATTTTGTTCATCCTGGATTTTTCTGCATTAATTTTTATTTTTAAAAAATTTGCATTAAACTATGATTTTCTTGATTACTATGATTTTTGGCTCCCTCTACAATTTTGCAACCAAGATGAGTGTCTCATTCACTTCTATTACCTGCCCTGGGGTTCACTTGTCCCCTGGAAATTCTATCCCCTGGAAGGGAAGCAGGATTGGGAGATAAAATGAGTAGTTAACACCTCACTGGACAATGGAGGGTTCACAGAAATGGATTTTGACTTAGATTTGGATAATCCTTAATCAGAAGTGTAGAGCTTTGCTATGGTGATCGCTGCCACGGGTATTCCTCCCACCACCACCTATATGAGGTTTAACTGCCGACCACCCCGCATCTGGATATGAATTTAACGCCCTAAAGAGACCTTTACTGTTAAAGGTTCATTTATTTACAGATCAAGCAAGCCTCATGTCACTGATGAGCGGCACCGGAAACAAGGAATAGAGGCTGAAATGAGATAGAACTATTCTGCTTTTCCAGACTCATTAATCACAAGGACAATTTAGCCTCTTAACTCACCCAAACCCTCAGTCAGACCATGCTATGAAACTTTAGAGTCCATTGTTTTAACAAAATACTATTTAGCACAGTACACGTACATACACGTGCACACACACATACCCCGCTAATAAAAGCAGTTAACTATTCATTGAACAACTATTCATTGAGTCCTTACAATGAACAGGCACTAGTTAAGAACCCTACAAGCATTATATAATTTAATCACTGTGCTGAACTCTTGAGAGGTTGGCACTATTAACCGCCCCGTTTTGTCTATGAGAAAAAGGGCATAGGTAGGTTAAATTAGTAGCCTATGACCTCACAACTATTAAGCGGTCATGCAGGTTTCAAGTTGGTTATTTACCACTATATCTGTACAAGCTCCTTGACTACATCCAACTCAATAATTTAAAACTAATGGATGGTTTATAGAGAAACAGCTCTGGTTCCTGAGCAAAACCATTCAGCTCAAAGGAGAAGTGTGTAGGTAGGACAACACCACTGAACCCATCTCCCTCAGAGCCCGAGCTTGGCTTGGTGTTGACTGGTTCTACTTCTCATGAGCTTAGAAAGTTATTAAGCAGAGGTGGGAGTCAGGGGCATTCCCATGGAAACCAACTGAACAGTCTTAAAGAACAGATGAATGAAAGACAACCGTTGCCGAGTCGTAAGGGGAATGATTAGAAAAAGTTGGATGGGTCATGCCATTTTCTAAGCTAGAATCAGTATATTTTTTTCCTCTCCCTTAAGTCTTACCTGGGAGTCTCTGGCTGGTGGAAGCGGTTAAGTGTTTGACTACTAGCTGAAAGGCTAGTGGTCTGAATCCACCCAGAAGCACCTCAGAAGACAGGCCTGCTGATGTGCTTCCGCAAGGTCACAGCCTTGAAAACCCAATGGTGCAGTCCTACTCTGCACACGTAGGGCTGCGATGAATCGAAATCAACACGACAGCAACTAATAACAAGTCCTATCTCATCTCTTCTTGTTTCATTTTAGGTGGGTAATTAACTCAGCAATTACTACTGGGAGAAAGGTCTCGTTGTGAACAGTTTGAGTTTTCAAGGAGAAACATAACTGCAAAAGTTTCTTTCATCCCAATGGATTGAATTTCCCTAACAGAGTTTTGGAGATACAAGAGTTATAATATTGATCAAAACTTAAGTTGTGAGCAAGGGAGAATGCAGAAAGTCAAAGACACAAGGGAAAGATACGTCCAAAGGACTAACAGACCACAGCACAACTAGACAGTGCCCGGCTCCACCACCGACTTCTCTGACAGGGATCACAATCGAGGGTCCTGGACAGAGCTGGGGAAAAACATAGAACAAAATTCTAACTCACACACAGAAGACCAGACTTAAACTGGTCTGACAGAGACTGGAGAAATCCCAGGAGTATGGCCCCCAGACACCCTTATAGCTCAGTAATGAAGTCGCTCCTTAAGTTCACCCTTCAGCCAAAGATTAGACAGGGCCATAAAACAAACTGAGGCTAAATGGGCACACCAGCCCAGGGACAAGGACAAGAAGACAGGAGGAGACAGGAAAGCTGGTAACAGGGAACCCAAGGTTGAGAAGGGGAGAGTGTTGACATGTCATGGGGTTGGCAACCAATGTCACAAAACAATATGTGTATTAATTATTTAATGAGAAACTAGTTTGCTCTGTAAACCTTCATCTAAAGTACAATAAAAAAATTTTTTTAAATTTCAGTTCTGAAAAATTATACATCTTAATTTTATTTTAAAATTTTTTACTAATTAGGAAGAGTAAAATAGTCTAGCCTTTTCATGACAGAAGAAACTTGTCTTGTGGGAAATGAAACAAGATGTCATCCAGAGCTGTTACAAGAGAAGCAATTTTAGACAGAGTGGCAAATCCAATGAATATCGTCTAGTGCAAAACACAGATCCTCCCATGTTGTTTCTTTTTCTTTTCACAAGAAGAATTTTATTGAAGTATAACACGCATTCTGTAGTTATCACTTTTAGCAAGACACACGTGCACACACATATACACACACACTTCCAAAAAGACAACTTGCTTTGTGCCTATGACCCATTGTCGTTGAGTCAAATGCGAGTCATAGCGACCCTATGGGACAGAGTAGAACTGCCCTATAGCATTTCCAAAGAGCGGGTGGTAGATTTGAACTGCTGACCCTATGGTGAGCAGCCGAGCTCTTAACCACTGCACCACCAGGGCTCCTTTGTGCCTATAGCTGAGGACAATATTTGGCTCAACATCAAAAAAATGATCTCTTTAAAAAAAAAATAGGGTATTTGGCTTAAGGACCAATAAGCACATCACATATAAACATACATCTCCACACACCTTCTTTGATTACAAACTTGTAACTCACCTTGAATGATTATTGGAATTCACTAGGAATTGAGTTCTATTTTTAGTTCATTTCTAAATACGTATTTCCTTTGAAACTGGCATGTTCAAGGCATATATGCCAGGCAGGCAAAGCACTAAATTCCTGGGTAGTTCATCCTTAAACTCTAAACAGTGTCTGTATTATAATCATAGACCCATTTTACAGATGATGGAACTGAGACTCAGAGGGATAAAGTGGTCTGGTAGCCAGAAAGAGACGGCGCCTGGGCTCAAGAGCCTGAGAGACTCACATCCAAGATGCAGTGCAGCCCAGTGGCTAAGAGCACGGACTCTGGAACCAGACCTTTCGCATTTGAATCTTGACAAACCCCTTGATCTCTCTGTGCCTCCGTTTTCTCATCTGCTAAATGGGAATAAAATGAGCTAATGCATGTGGAGTGCTCACAACAGTGCTGTTGTTAGGTGCCTTTCAGTCGATTTCTGAATCATAGCGACCCTGTGTGACAGAGTAGAACTGCTCCACAGGGTTTTCTAGGCTGTAATCTTTACAGAAGCAGATTGTCAGGTCTTTCTCCCTTGGAGCCTCTGGGTGGGTTCAAACCACCAAGCTTTGAGTTAGCAGCTGAGCGCTTAACTGTCACACCACCAGGGCTCCTTTACAACAGTGCTAGGTACACACTGAGTGTTCGCGGTTATTATCTTAGCACACTCTAGCACCTTGCTTCACCAAGGAGAAACCACACCTTCCTGAGTATGAGCTATTGTGGGTTGTGCGAAGCTTTCTGAGCAGCTGCCTTTCTTCAGAAACTGCCTGAGCAAACAGGTAAGTCGGTAACGTCTTGGGAACCAACCTGTATTTCTGGACTGAAACGGCACAATGAATGCTGGAGCATTTTTATCTTTTCTCTGGAAAGTACCCTTTCTTCAACTCAATACAGCCACACATCAGAGAAATTGCTTCAGCACCTTGCCAAGAACGTCTAATAAAGAAATAACATGATGTTTGTTGGCAAGGAGTCAAGGAGAAAGATAATACTTTGACCACACCCACATGACTAAGTTCTCCACTTTGTTTCTTTGTGACAAAAGTGGGTTATTAGTTAGGAAAAAAAAAATCCAAAAAAAACAAACCAACAACCTACAATCGCTGCATTGAAATATTGTAATGAAATCTTTTTCATTTGAAGCTCTCCATATACATTTCTTCCTTACAATTTGGGTAATTTAAGAGCACGTGAAAAGCCTCAGCCAGGGTTTCTTTACACTTCTACCCAAATACTCATAGCTTCATTAACCTAAGCCACCAACTCCACAGCCCCACAGGGCTCTCGGAGCCAGCGATGGCCAGAGGTCTGCTTGTATTTGGTGTTCTGGCCAAAGACTCAGGGTGTGACTAAGAAACCCTGGCACGTTCAAGCCATCATGCCAAGTGGGCAAAACACTGAACGGCTGGGCACAGTTCATAGCAAGTTTTAGGATTCATCAAAGCCACCCAAGGGCTGAATAAATACTTTCTGGAAAGGGTGAATCATCTGAATGCTTTAAAGAATGAGTACACCATTGATAGGTATGATCTTTTGCCTAACTGGAGTGTTGCTGTAATTCAGGATTAGATCCGCCAAATCAACAGCTCTTAGAAACGGGTATTTCCCAGTCACAGCTTCAGGACGCTAAGCTAAGAGCACAAAGCCATGGCCAGACACCAACATCAGAGGGCACATATAATTAGAATGACCTTCCTGGTCGCCTCAAATGTCCCTTTTGACTAAGTGGGCATTTTTTTTTTCTTTTTTACAGCTGTGATCATTTGGATGCCTAAAAAGCCATATCACTGAAGCCTTTACAAACTATCTTGTGCTGTAGCTATTTAAGGCTGCCACGTCTGAAAATCTAGATTGAATCCCCTTGAGGACTCAAAGTCCAAGACCACTTTGCTGAAAGCGTGGCTCCAGAGATGACAGCTATCTACAGTCTGGTGTTAAGAATATTCAGCAACACTTTTGCCTATGGTCTCTTCTCATAAGGAAGAAATAATACAAAAGAAGTATTAACTCAAAAAATACATTTTGAATTGTTGCTGCGTAAAATTTTTGCTTCTTATGCAGGAACATGTATGGAATGTAGCATCTGGTGGGCAACATTATTTTACTCCCCTGAGAAAGGGCCTAAGGAACCCTTGTGGCACAAATGATTAAATACTCGGCTGCTAACTAAAAAGTTGTCAGTTTGAACCCACCCAGCATCTCTTCAGGAGAAAGATCCAGTGATGGGCTTCTGTAAAGATTACCAGCTTGGAATCCCTATGGGGCAGTTCTACTCTGTCCTATACGGTCACTATGAGTTGGAATCAACTCGACAGCATACCACAACAGCAACAGAAAAGGCCCAATAATATCTTCGTATTCTCTTACGAAAATCAGTTACCTATTCAAGACCAATTTTCAACTCTCTAGACCTGAAATGTGGAGTAATATCCAACAATAAGAAAGTCTTTAGCATCAAAATTTCAAATGAATGATCAAAACGATGAGTCCATACTTGGATTCCTCCTGACTTAATGCACATACATCACTGCCATCTAATCCAAGTCGGTCCTCTCAATATTAGCTGTCCAGGGAAAGGTCAAGGGGAGATGCAAGTCCGAATGGATCCTTTCTGGAAGCAAATCAAGCAGGAGAGTTTAAGTCCAAGCTTAGTTTCCGTGTACTATACAGGGGTTTCTCTCCCAGGAGACACATTCTGTGTGTGTTTTTTTTAATTGTTTGGTTAACTTGTTGGTAGTTCCAGTGAGCTCTATAAGCCAACCAAAGCCAGGCTGGAAGTGAGTTTGTTGACTCTAAAGCAATCAGACTGTATGAAACCTACAAGTCACAAAACGCTCTTTTAATCCTACCCAGCCCCACCTCTCCATACGGCAGAGGGTCACCATCAGGAGGCGTGAGGGTATCTGAAAGATTTTCTTTCCTAATAGTCATAAGATATTACTGAAATAGTTTACCACCTTCGAATAAGAAAACCAAGCCAAAGATCAAGACGTAGATACCTACTTAAAGACAGGAAGGTGTGTAGGATGGGCACACGGAGGCACTCACGTAAAACCGTACCTGTGAACGCTACCTCAACGCAAAAGCCACGCTCCCACCATTTCCACCTCCAGAGTGAAGGTTATTATGAAAAGATGGGAGATAGAAACCACTCCCTGTACTGAAAAGGGAACAGCTGAAGAACTCCAAAATGGAGGGGTGTAATAGTGTTCTCTGGAACACCCAGCCATGGTCCTAGACAGCAACAAATCCTTTGGGAGATGAACACGGGCATTTCATTTCATACTCGGACTGAGACAGCATCTCAAGGCCATGTTCTGAGACTGCGGGCAACAAAGAACAGATCTGGCCGCGTTGGCTCAGTCATTCATTTGGTTTATTGAGAACATGCCATGGGCCAACATTTCTGAATCTGTGAAGCAGAACTAAAGGAAGTCCGGAGATGAGAACAGAGAATCCTCACAGACGACAGGGTCCAAACAACAGAAAAGGAGGCGTTTTCCACACCACCTGTCATGCCACCTCATGTGTTTGCACAGACTCCCCTTCTCCCTACCAGCCCCTGCCCCCTGATTTTCCAAGGACAGGTTCCATCAGAAGGCACCCAGCCAGCCCTGAGACCCCAGTCCCTCAGGCCCCAAAGGGCAGCAGCTCCCGCCTCCAGCCTCACTCCCACCTCCACAGACTTATGAAGGTTTGGAACGTGAGTTCAGGAAGCCCTGATTTTAGGAAACAATTAAGTAGAATTAGGCTGATGATGCGAGGCAGGCAATGCTTTTGCCCTTTGCTGAGAAATAACCCCTACGTGGAACGGTTATACTGATAAAAATCATGGACTTCTTAAATGCCTCAAAAAGATCTTTGCACCCAGCTCGGCAATTAACACTGCCCCACTGAGGAGCATTTATTCCCCAGGCTAAGGAGGATTAATCTCTGTGTTCGCTCGACAAACGCGGCAAAACTACGGGGTGAGGCTTTGGACTGGGAACGGAAATTTCTGCACGCCCAAAGTTCACAGGAGGCTTACTTCCCTTCTCAGCTTAAGGGTGGCAAGGCGGAGGGGAAGGGCCGGGCACCCCTGCCAGCCCCAAACAGAGGCCGTGCCAAGGATGCTCTTGGGGTCTGCCTGTCCTTCACCTTGAGGGAGAATGCGAAGGCCTTTCTCGGGGGGGGGGGGGGGGGGGGGGCGGGGCCTTGTCAACGGAGAGAATTCTCTTCCCCAACCGTACTCTCCCTCACACTGGCTCTTAATGGCCTCCTTTGGGGCCAGAAGCAGTAGATTTCCCAGCTTCAAGCCTGGGCAGGAAGTGACCGCTGGGCAAAAGGGGGACTCAGACCCTCCTGTTGGAGGCTTTGTCTCCTTGACAACACCCCTGCTGGTGGCTTGGGGAACAGGCTTAATTTCTTTTCCCTGCCCACACTGCGCACTCCCCACCCCCCACACTCCCTTCCCCCTTTCTCTAGACGCAAACCTACGCACAACATCCAACATAAAGTTGCCGAAATAGCAATCTCGTCTCCGAATATATAAATTGCAAAAATTGATATGAATAAATCTGCAAGTAGCACACGGATTGTGGCACATCTTATCAAAAAACGGCGCTCGGGTGCTCCGCGGCTGGGGAGGGGGTGGTGTCTTTACACATACGGACAAACATCTGCAAACTCCCTGTTTCTTTACTTAGAACTGAATGGTGGCCTGACCTCCTGTTCCTTGCCATGAACCCTGAGTTCACACTCATATTTTACATGTTACAGGAAGCCACAGCTTGCCCCGGGGGTGCTGCAAACAGACACACAGAAGCCAGATGCAGCCCCCTCCCCGCTCCTTAACGCACCTGAAGAAGCCGGCAACTCCACATTCAAAAGCCGACATGCTTGTAGCTTAAGGTCACTTCGGATTTTGTAAAGAGGAGGACAAAACCAGGAACGCTTCCAGGGCTGGGCTGTCAGCGGGGAGGCGGAGGGATTACAAGAAACCTGTGACTCTGCCTCTTTCTGCCTTTGCTGGTAGTTTTTTTGTGTGTGAACAAGTGCTATACAACAGATTGAGCCTCGTATAAAGGCCTGAGACTGTGCAAGGGCCCCCCGCTGGGCCTCAGCTGTGCTTGCAATTAGCAATAGGCATGGAGTGATTATTGTTGGGGGAGCGGATGGCGATGCGAAGTGACAAGTTTTATGGGGGAAGTTGAGAGCACGGATGCTCTGCAAGTTTCTCTTTCTTTTTTTTCTTGTTCTGCAAAAACCCTTCCTTGGGAGGCGGCAACCTCCCGTTCAGTGAAAGCTATTTTTTTCCCTCGTCATTCAAAAGAGTCTTAACAAAATTGTTGAAAGAATATTTTTCTCAGTGCTTCAGAATGCGGGTTTTCTAGGTCAGAGCTTCCTTGCTGCCCTATTTAATGTCAGAAATACCCATTTGCCTTAAATTAGCGGAGAGCTTGAGAGTGGAGGGCAGGAGATTAAGCCTACAGAATTACTCAGCAGGTGACGGTGGGGTGGATTTGGGGGTTGAGAAGTCTTTAAAACTGACTACGAGACATTATATACTTCTGACAAAAGAACATAGTAATCCTACCTGCTTGCTTTAACCACTGTTGTTTGCCTATTATTATGTGCTTTACCGCTCCTGAGAGCAGAACTATTGCGGATACTTCTCAATTACCATAGTAACTCACACCAGTGCCCTCGTATGCAGGCGCCCAGCCCAACCAATCCCAGGAGTTTGTGTCTTTTTATTTACTTAAACGGGGACATACACTTGGCCTGGAAAAGTCCAGATCTAGGCTGCTTCTCGCTTTGTCTACGGTAAGAGCTTGTTTGGAAGTTTGGAGAAAGGGGCCTTTCACCTTTTCAATCCAAGGTGGCTCTGAAGTTTATGGGTTTGAGCCTGTGGGACGCCTTCAAAAATAGTACGAAGACACAGAACAATGCCCAGGAAAAAGAAAAGGACATGTGTGGTCAGAGGCCAGCAGCCTCCCAGCTGCAGCGAAAGTCGGGCCTGCAGCTATGTCTCCAAAGTTTGGAAGGAGGAAGACGGGAGGCTCTTCCTGGGGAGCGTATGGTACTTTATCAGACCAGAGGGCTAAGAGCAGACAGGCAAAGCAGCTACCCAGAGGGATCTGATTGCAAGCTGTTTTAGAAGAGGAAAGAGAATCGATACTAGCATAAACTTTCCTACTTTTGCATTCTTCACTGGCCCCTGAGCCTGTGTGTGTGGATACATATACGTACACTGTATCCTCATCTGAATACTCCAGGTGATTCAGATTCACAGCGTTATACTAGCACATTACACGCCCTGAGGTCTGCAGTCAAGAAACCCATGGAACTCTGTTTTACCTCATGTTTCCCAAACTTATTTGACTAAAGAACAGCTTTTCATGAACTACCTATTAACATTTCTTGGGGTATTTATGTTCTAGGAACCCACTTTGGAAAAAGTGTTCTATAGTGACTTTAATGATGATATTAATCATTAACAATACTAATAGCAAGCATTTATCGAGCACTTAGTATGTGCCAGGCACTATCCTAAGCAGTTTATGTGGATTAAGCTCATTTAATTCTCATAAAAACCTCAAGAAGCAATTTTTTATCCCATTTTATTTTTCTATAGTATGTAATATTTGAATTTATACTCTAAGAAACAGGGAAACAGGAAATGTAGTAAGCCCGTATTAATGAATCGGCTTTTAATTTTTATTATATTTTTCCTGCTTCTGACCCTCCAGTGATCCTGAATCCCCATGGGCTCTCTAAATAAGGATTTTGTTTTTTCTATAACTCCATGCCTCATTTAATATCAAGTTAAATGAGAAGCAAGACATGTCTCCCTGCAAAATCCCTCCCTCCACCTTTGACCTTGAGGTCCCCAAACAGTGAAATACACCTCTCCTCTCTGTGTCTATCAGAAGGACTTGATTAGCCTCCAAAGCCCTGCTGTCCTGGAAGAAAAAGTCCAATTTACATATCAAAATTAGATCTGTGCTCGCCTCCTGAAACCACCGGGCTTCCAAGTAATTGAATAAAATGGTAACTAGCGGTCAAGCCCTGAATGAAAGATGGTCCATGGCCCCGACACCTGGTTCTAGTAACCCCTGGCTCATCAGCAGGACCTCTTACAGCAATATGAGGACTTCAGTTCAACAGACAAGTTCAAACGTCAGAGGCCAACACCTAACTTTCAGCCAGCGGACCAGGGAACTGTGATATTTAACACAAAAGGAAAAATGTGCTTATATACCTGGACTTTCTTAGTGCAGAACGCTTCTTTCTCCAAGAGACATAAACAATGAGCTCAGCGTGATTAAGCCCCAGTCAGCTTCTACCCAGGCCTTGTCTGCCACCTGGGCCTCCCAGGGCAGGTGTGCAGCTTGGGCATTAACAAACTGACCACTGTTCACAATACCTTTTTCTGGGGCCTATTTTTCTCTGGGTATGTCAGGGATTTAGTCCTAGGCCTCCCTGTGCACAGAGAAAGTGGACCCCCATGCCTTTAGCCACTGTCCTCTCAAAGGATCCTACTGTTTTGAGAAAATGTATAGTTACAATCCGAACCCACACTTCCAAGTCATCTCAATCATTTAAAGCTCAATTCCATCTAAAACGAAAATTTCCTTTTGGTGGCACACCCTAACGCCCTTCATCCATGTGAGAAGTGGGGATAATTTGTCCGAAAACTATTCTCTGATATGCATACGGAGACTTAAGGGGTGGAGAAGGATTCATCCTATGAACTGAACTCAGATTATTCACGAACAGCATCTGCCCACTCCCCAATTGCTTCTTAGGTATGAGAACTGCACTCAGAGCGAGCTGCATTAATTCATGAGCAGATTGACGTAAGCAACTGAATAAGAAATTTGCATACCATATAGAAATGATGATAGACATCAGACTCTAAAATAAGGATTGTAACTCATGTATAGAACGGAACGATAAAGTGGAGCGCCAACTTTGGCTTTCTAAAACAGGGCTGGTAAATCACATTAGGGCTGATCTCACAATGTGCACACGTTAAACTTTCTGTAGTCATAAGAGGTGTGTGAGCTGAAGCAGAAGTTCTTATGTAGGAAAATTCACATGACTTCAGGGAGTTGTTTTCCTGGGTTGAGGTGGTTTCAACCACCACCCCTCAGGATAAAAAGACATGGTTTGTACATTCACGTAATTTCCATGCCACATCGCATGGAAAACGTTCAGGTAAACAGGTAGACAGAACACTGTATTTTAAACCACACAGCGAGCATCCAACCAGGTGATGAAAATTCACAAAGGCACCATGCAGAAGGTGCTGTCCAGAGCCCCAGAGTTCAAAGACAACAAAACTCAACGACTATCACTGGGCCCAGAACCCTTTTCCAAAGCCCTCTAAGTAGACGGCTGTCAACTCAGTCAGCAAGGTACTCTTTGGGGAAAGGCCTTCTCATGGGACGAGTATGATCATTTTGGAATCCCTGGGTGGTATTATTGGTTAGCACACTTGGCTACTAACCGAAAGGTTTGTGGTTCCAATTTACCCAGAGGCACCTCGGAAGAAAGGCCTGGCGATCTACTTCCAAAAAGTCTGCCACTGCAAGCCGTGCGGATCACAGTTTTATTCTGTCACACGTGGGGCCATCATGAGTTGGAATCGACTCGATGGCAACTGGGTATGCTCATTTTAGGAGCCAGAGACAGGACTGAGTGGTTTCCAAAACAAGCTGTCAAGGAATAAAGGACAACCCTCAGAGGTTAAGGACCTGGGAGTGCTGAGATTCACGAGAGAAGGCAGAGTGGCATGATACAGGCGGGAAGAAGGCGGGAAATTGAGCAGAGCACGGCTGTGCCGGTGGACTGGAGAAGGCTTCCTCCTCTCGTACGATGAGACATTCAGGCGTCCATAGTGACTGCCCATTTAAAGGAGCCAGAACACAGGTTCTGATGCCCGGGGATCTGGGATGAGGAAGAGAAAGACCAAGTGCTGCTTTTTAAAAGTTAACATGTGTTTTCACCACGTACAGCTGGGCTCTGCCTCCCAACGACGCCCTTTCCTCTCGCTTTATTTTTAATCTCTGGAAACCATATTCCCCTCTTACTACTCACTGCGTGTGACTCTAATTTCTTTTTTGCTGTCTCTCTCTCTTTTCCTGGGAGGAAAAAAAATCATTTGCCAGATCACTTACCCAAATCTTACCCTGAGGAGCCAGCCAACCCTTCTCTGTAAATTCATAAACCTCAAACCACGGTCTTTACCAAAGACGCACATTCGCCCTTGCTGGGTTCCCTGGACATCTACAGATGGCTTGGGATCCACCAGCCAGGAGATAAAAAGTCTGCATCAGGCCCCCTACTGAAGCCTCCAGATGGGTCCAAGGCCTGAGCACACAGAGTTACCTGTAAATTAGCCATGAGTTGATACAGGCAGTGCTGGGGTTACGGGTTACAAATGGCCGACTTAGACAACTCATACTTGCCCTTTCGTGTTATGTAAATCTGCCCTCACTCTGAAATGACTGAACCAACCCCTACTCACAACAAATTCCTCTTCACACTCACCTTCACCTGCTGCACGTGCAGCTTTTAAATCACTGAAAAGGCTTTGAGCCTTTTCTTGCACTAAAGTAAAGCTAAATAGGAATCGTATGCACCTGTTCCAACTTCCATACAAATTCTTAAAGACACGGTTAGGAACGGACCTCGTTCGTAACTCGGGGACTGCCTGTATGTGCAGCCTGGATCACCCTGCTCTGCCATTAATGTCTCCTGTCCACAAGGCTTCCTCCCCCTGCCTCTCCCCCCTTTTTCTGAGGCCACAGAATAAGAAATTAAACACTTGTGGGTTCATTCGAAAGAGTGAATGAAATTGAATAAGCTCTCGGTACTTGAGGCACACAGCGAGCGCCTGAATGGGGCAAACCTCCTAAGTTGAATGGAGTGTCTTTTGGGACCAATTTGTCTCTTTTCACTCTTTATTCTTCCCTTTTTGCTGACAGATGTACTAAGGCGGAACCGCGCCGTACAGCTTAGCCGCATGCAACCACGGCAGCTGTCACTTTTGTTGAGCAAGTTAATCAAGCAAATGCCACCATATCCCACTTTCTATAAGGAACAACATGTTATAGACAGCAGTCTTGCTAGAAAGAGACTTTAACTTTGATTGGCTTGGTTCCCCCACCCCTCCCAACACTTCCCCCTTTCCCCCCAAAACGGACCCTTGCCAACGATATGGCTATAATAATGTTAGGTGCAATAATAGTACTGTGTGTGAAGCTGAGAACTCCTTTGGAGTTTTTCACGGGGTACCGAGGGATGCCCGAGTCTGGAGTTTTTCGAGTGTGCTATTGTTTGCTCTGGACTGTTAGGCTGCGCGTCTCAAGTTAAAAACAGAAAAGCTGAGGGCAGAAATGGTGCTCCCCTACGGACGCGTCTCGGATTAATTTTCTCTTCTTTTCCTTTGTAAAGCAGGCTGTGTTATTTCCATATTTCTTTAGACAAACCTCCTTGCCCGGCCGAGTTTACAAAGACTGCTAAAGACATAATAGCGCGTCTTTGTGATCTTGCCGCTTGCGAATTTTTAAGGTGAATGCCCAAGTTTATTTCTAATGTGCCCACCAACAAATGCGATCAAGCCTCCACCTCTCCAAATCTACGGAAGCCAAGCGGGGAGGCTTTAAAAGAAATCCCCTCACCTCCTTCTCCACGTCCCCCTGGGCCTCGGCACGCTGTTTGGTGGTGGGTGGAGTGAGCCTCATTAACCGGGGTGGGTGCTGACCTCAGCCACTGCCCGACCCCCACTCGCTTAGAAAAGTGAATGCCCACACCAGACATATTTTGAATAAACAAACTCTCCTGAAACAATGTATACGGACCACTTTCCACTGGCAAAGGGATTTGCCATTTTCAAAGGCTGACTAATAGCTGATGATCTATCTGCTAAGCTCTTTAAAGCTTTAGGAGAATTAAAGAAAAAAAACTCTTTTCTTGCTTCCTCCCTCCCTCCCTCCTTTCCTCCCTCCCTCCCTCCCTCCCTCCTTTCCTCCCTTCCTCCCTCCCTCCCTCCTTTCCTTCCTCCCTCCCTTCCTCCCTCCCTCCTTTCCTTCCTCCCTCCCTCCCTCCCTCCTTTCCTTCCTCCCTCCCTCCCTCCCTCCCTCCTTTCCTTCCTCCCTCCCTCCTTTCCTTCCTCCCTCCCTCCTTTCCTCCCTCCCTCCCTTCCTCCCTCCCTCCCTCCCTCCCTCCCTCCTTTCCTTCCTCCCTCCCTCCCTCCCTTCCTCCCTCCCTCCCTCCTTTCCTTCCTCCCTCCCTCCCTCCCTCCTTTCCTTCCTCCCTCCCTCCCTCCCTCCTTTCCTTCCTCCCTCCCTCCCTTCCTCCCTCCCTCCCTCCCTTCCTCCCTCCTTCCCTTCCTTCTTTCTTGCATCACCTTGTCACATTGTTTATCGAAAGTTTTGGCCAGAAATAAATCAGGGAAGGACTTTGCTGATACCCGATCTCAAACGTTCACATTACTGACATCTTAGGCATTACTGGGTAATGACCGTGTCATGATTTAGTTGCCTACATTTGTATTATGCACAGATTGTATAACCACATTGTTCTGTAATTTGGGATTACTTCCTCTGCACCCCCTTACATTACTGCTGATCTGTGAAACCTCATCGTTCCATTGAAAACATAGCTACAGAGTCAACAGGGTCTCATAAGGAAATCTTGGGCATTGTGCTTAATAATACCACTGTGTCCAGCTTTGTTTCAGAAACTCAAGCTGCTACCCTAAACCGTTCACCAACTGTCTGGGATATAACGGTACTGTGTTACCATCAGTCCCCTCACCCCCTGAAAAACCACAAAACTTTATTCTTATGGGCTGAAAGATCTTAGACGGAACACAGAGGGAGATGTAGACAGAAAGCTGAAACCCACCCGAGTTGGGGCTAGGTGGAAGTGGTTTTTGCAAGCACATATGGTACGCAAGGCTCCCTACCATGCTGCGGCCCCTCTCAGCTGAGCATGGAGTTTCACCCTGAAGCGGGCTAGGATAGCACGTTTGGGGCTCTCCCATCTTTAGGTCTCTAGGTTTTGCTGGCGTTTATGGAGCTTGGGTCCAGTGACAGTGTCCTCACATTCTGGAGGAGGCCTGCCCCAATGGGACTGGATTTTCACTGAGCGGTTTCCCCGATTAGCCTGGCAACTCCCACCATTGTTAGCGGACAAGCCGTGACTAATAAGCCACGTTCTAACCACAGGATCATTGGATAGAAATTCTGCCTCGTATACGGCTGGTGTACCACACAGGAAGCAGGGACTCTGTTACAGTAAGGCCCCAGCAGATGAACTTGGGACACAGATAACTCTGTGGAGTAGGGGCTTTTGGGGACGGGGAGCATATGATTGAATAGTGTAGGGTTTTTTTTCCGAAGATGTTATGATTATGATCCCACTGTTTGGGTCAGAAAAAAGGGGTCTGATTTATGATTTACCACTTAGAAGACTTCTGAGTTCAGTGAAGTCAACGGAAAGCTCAGTGAGTCCATTTCTTCATCTGTGAAGGCCTACCTCATAAGTAGCTTGTGAGAATTACATGAGTTATTACTTTCAAGTGTCTAGAACAGTGTACAGATAGCACCCAATAAATACTGGCTCTCATGAGCCTCAATAGCTGTAAAATGGGGATCATTAAGGTCCCTCCCTCCTAGTTCTGCTAAGGGCTTTTAAGAGAAGTAACATCTGTAACGGAAGATGCTCTTATCTCCAATGTACCAACAGGAAAAGATACATATGATAAACTCTGAATGTTAACACTGTTGTTATTAAACAGCCAATTATTAGAACCTCAATTAATTAGAATCCCTCCCCTTCATCAGCACTCACCTTTTTGGAAAAAGCTGCCCTTTCTCTTCCCCATCAAAAGTCATCTCTGGGATTTAACCAAAAGAGCTGCATTCACAATGTGCTTTGGGAGAAATAAATATTTCAGCACCATCTTCTTGAAGCATGCATGGGGTATGGTGGAAAGGGCCCTGGATCTGGAGCTTGGGACTTACTGCTAGTATGAAATCAAACCTGTTGCCGTCAGGTCGATTCTGACTCATAGGGACCCTATAGGACAGAACAGAACTGCACCATAGGGTTTCCAAGGACGTAATCTTTATGGAAGCAGGCTGCTACATCTGTCTCCCACGGAGCAGCTGGTGGGCTCGAACTGCCAACCTCTGGTTAGCGGCCGAGTGCTTAACCACTGTGGCACTAGGGCTCGTTACTAGTAGTATAATCCTGGATGATTCACTCTTTTTACATCTTCATGCCTGGGTAGTGACACTTGGGGTTAGGCAGGGAGAAGCCAGGACTCTGACAGATTTTAACCAAGAAAGTTAGATTCTGTTTTCCAATGCTCACGAAGGCCAAAACCAGAACTAAGACGTCTTAAAAACTGTTTCAAGAGCAGGAGTCGAAACAGGTTTGAAAATTAATCTTCAAATTAACCAAAAAATCAGGCAGGCCCAAACAATGCGTTCCCCATTCAATTAACCTGAATGCTGTATTTTAAAGGTGCCTGAAAAAGTCAAGTGACAATCACAAAAAATCATAGTGGGATATGTAGAGGATTTAATTACTATTTTTGAGTTAGAGGTACTATGAGAGGACTAGGGATTTATTAACACCAGTTCAACAAATATTATCAAGGGATTACACACGCCAGACTCTGGGGATGCAATGAGTGGAGACAACAGTGGTTCTCAGGGAGGGGACGGAAACCCTAGCTCCTGGAGACCGGGCCCTGGGGCCCTGGGCACGCACTTTCAGGACTTCGGTTTTCTGTCTTAAAATGGAAATATTGTACCTTCCCCTATCTTTTTGCAAGGTTGCTATAGAAATAACAATGATCACAAAGTGAGTATGAAGTTGTTCTGTAGGACTCAGAGTAGGAAGAGTATTAATGAAAATAACAGAAATAAACATGTCTTTCGGTGTTGGGTCTGCCCTATGCATCATAGAATATTTAGCAGCATCCTTGGTCTCAACCCACTATATGCGAGTAGGTCCCCCACCCCCTAAGCTGTGACAACCAAAAATTCCTCCAGAAATTGCCAAATGTCCCCTGGGTGACGAAGTCACTCCCAGTGGAGAATACTGTTCTGAATCAGTGTGGTTCTTGACCAGAGTAAACCTTTGGAACTTGGTAAACAACAACAGATGCCTGAGCCCCACCTTAGATCTATCTACTGAGTCAGAATATTTGGCTTAGAGCTCTGATGAGTGAATTAAATATATATATTATTAAATTAATTAATATAGTAATTCAATATATATATATTTGGAAGCACACCCCTGGTTAAGCAGCATAAATTAAAAGACAAAGTAACACATATTCATATAAAGAGAATTTAGCCCTTGAGGTTATGGAATTTAGCTTTTGGTTTGTAGCAAATACCTACAAAGCAAATATCCAAAAAAAGACCTCTCCAAAATCTTAAAAAGCAAAGATGTCACTCTGATGACTAAGATGCGCCTGACCCAAGCCATGTTATTTTCAACTGCCTCATATGCATGCAAAAGCTGGACAATGAAAAAGAAAGACCGAAGAAGAATTGACGCATTTTGAATTATGGAGTTGGCAAAGAATATTGACTATACCATGGATTGCCAGAAGAATGAACAAATCTGTCTTGGAGGAAGTACTGCCAGACTGCTCCTTAAAATCGAGGATGAGGAGGCTTCATCTCGCTTACTTTGGACGTTATCAGGAGGGACCAACCCCTGGAGAAGGACATCATGCCTGGTAAAGTAGAGGGTCAGGGAAAATCAGGAAGACCCTCGACAAGATGGATTGACACAGTGGCTGCAACAACGGGCTCAAACCCACCTACTATGGTGAGGCTGGCACAGCACCAGATAACATTTCATCCTGTTAAATGTAGGGCTACTGTGAATTGGAGCCAACTAGACGGCACCTAACAACAACAGATTGGCTCATCAGAACCCAGGTGAAGCCATTCCCTTTTCTAAGTTCTGAAAGGGCCTCTCCATAGAAAAGCTTTGCTAAGGCTAATGAAGACATGGTGTTGGTGAGTCAGGGACACTCCCCAAACCAAAACCAAACCCACTGCCGTCAAGCCGATTCCTACTCATAGTGACCCTACAGGACAGAGTATAACTGCCCTATAGGGTTTCCAAGGAGTGGCTGGTGCATTCCAACTGCCGAGCAATAATGTCTCCATGCTTAGTGCCTGCGTGTGAAAACCTGACCTCTTTCTCCTCCCCAAACCCCAGACTTGTGTTAGATCTAGCCCAATCCTATCTTCTCTGGGGAGCTTCCTCTGAGGCCTCTGACCTGTCAGGATCTTACTCAGCTTTCAAATGGATTTTCTTTAGGGCTTCTACAGCACAACTGGGCTCTTTGCTATTGCTTTCTTGTTCTCTGATGGTTTCATTTCTGGCTTTTAAAATCACTGTTGGCAGGGATTTTATCACTGCTTTTCTTCTCTTTGTTGCAAAGCCTACCTTAGTATTAGGCAAGGGATGTACGCTGGTTTTTACACTATAGGCAGTCCACGAGTTACAAACGAGATCTGTTCCTAAGTGTGTCTTTAAGTCGAAATTGTAGGTAAGTCAGAACAGGTGCATATGGTTCTTGTTTAGCCTTACTTTAGTGCAAGAAAGGCTCAAAGCCTCTTCAGTGATTTAAAAGCTGCATGTGCAGCACGTGAAGGTGACTGTCAAGAATTTGTTGCGAGTAGTGGTTGGTTCGATCATTTCAAAGTGAGGGCAAATTTAGGTAACAGGAAAGGACAAGTACCAGTTGGGCGTTCATAACCCGAGGACTTACTGTACTACCACCATGGGCTGAGGACACTGTGATTCCGTGGGAGAATTCTCGCCTTGTATGTGGGATCCCGGGTTCAGTTCCTTGCCACTGCACCTCAAGGGCAGTCACCACCTGTCTGTCAGTGGAGGCTGGCGTGTTCCTGTGACGCTAAACAGGTTTCAGCAGAGCTTCCAGACTAAGATGGCCTAGGAAGAAAGGCCTGGTGATCTACTTCTGAAAATCAGCCAATAAAAACCCTGTGGATCACAACGATCTGATCCACAACCAATCATGGGGGCAGCACAGGACCGGGATGGCACAGGAACGGGTTGGTGCAGGACCAGGCAGCTTTCCATTCCGTTGTACGTGGGGATGGCGCGGGACCGGGCAGCTTTTCATTCCGTTGTACGTGGGGATGGCGCGGGACCGGGCAGCTTTTCATTCCGTTGTACGTGGGGATGGCGCGGGACCGGGCAGCTTTTCATTCCGTTGTACTTGGAGTTACCATGAGCTGGGGACCAACCTGATGGTAGCTAACAACCACCACCGCTACAGATAACAACAACAACAACATCAACAACTACGAGACATTTATGGAACAATTTCTATATGCCAGGCACTGAAGTTGGTGCTATATAGGCATTGCCTCATTTAGTCCTCCCAATACAAAAACGAGGTAACTATTTTTATTCACATTTTTACAGAGGAGGAAATCGAGGCTTGGAGAGGTTAATGGAGCTTGTCTCAGGTCATACAGCTGGTCGGTGACAGACCCAGAAATGAACTTAGGGATGCCGGACTGCAAAGCCCACGCTCTTGACTTCTGCTGATTCGAAGAACAAGTCCCTTAAAAACTCGAAGGGGCACCTTCTAGCAGAAGGAAGCTGTAGTGATTCGTTTAACTGACAAGATCTGAGTTTTTGTTGAAGTACTGAAGCTCCACGGGAATAATGCATGGCTGAGTGTTAAGTTCAAGGTGAGGGGAAAAAAAAAAAAAAACAAACAAAAACACAAACCCGCTGCCGTTGAGTTGATTCTAACTCAAAGCGACCCTACAGGACAGAGTAGAACTGCCCCATAGGGTTTCCAAGGAGCAGCTGGTGGAGTCAAACTGTCGATCTTTTGGTGAGCAGCCGAGCTCTTACGTGTTAATGATTCCTTGAGTTTTACTTTTTAGACCCTAAGAAGATGTTTTTGAGTGAAGCTTATCAAATGGATTTCTGAGGTGGGTTTCCGAAATACCTGCTAGGTATTCTTTAGAGATGGTCACTGGAATCCCCGGTGATAAAATGACCCACAGAAAAAGCTCTGGATTTCTATTAAAATCTAAGCTCAAATAGCCCATACCATTAAAGACAAAGGATTTGCATATGTGGAGGTATTACCTAGAGCAGGGCTTTCCTCCATGCTATTGATATGTGGGGCTGTCCTGTGCACTGTAGGATGTTTAGCAGCGTCCCTGGCCTCTACTCACTAGATACCAACAGCATGCCCCCTCCCCAGTTGCGACAGCTGAAACTGTCTCTGGGTATGGCGGGATGTCCCCTGGAGGGTGGGGGACAAAATACCCCTGGTTGAGAAACACTGACTTGGAGCTTCCAACATTAGGAAAGCACCGAGTACCTGGGTCCTTTTTCTTCCACAGGATGGTTTCCTAGCCCAAAGAATGCATTTTCTGAACAAAGGGGCGTGGCATTTCTTCTCCTTTAAAGATGGTTTAGAAAATTTCACTAGAAAACAACTCATGAATTTAGCTCTGCTTACTTGACATACCATTTATTTTTCCTAAAATGTTTTTACATGAATAACTAGAGGGGCCTTTGCACCCTGGCTGGCATGTGGATCTGGCAATTAATAATCCCGCATCCTGGGCAGGACGGGGGGCTTTGTTGGGGTACCTGGCTTTATTCCAGGGATGGCTGACGTGAAAAGCTCTGCCGAAGGCAGTCAAGGTAACCCAGTATGGCAAGTGACACCGTCACTGGAAGCCTTTTGGTTCAGGAATACTCGCCGTGGAGTACTGGAGGCACATCACGAGCCTCCACTAACGGGATTTTTAGTCATCTTGTAGGCGTTTAACAGAACAAGAGGCTTTTAACTGTTCTCTTCTGAACTGGGGATTTGGAATGAATGAAATATTTAGGTTGAGCCTTCTTTTTGGGTTTTCTGGCCACACAAAAATGACGTGCAGCCGCCTGGTGGAAGCGATAACTTCTCACCAAGGTCCAGGTGGGATTATAAAAAGGAAGGAAAAGCAAGAATGTGTACTGCTGATCTAACGCGCTGCTCCAGATCCCTGCCTTGGCTCCGAGAAGCACCGTTCTGGGGAGACACAGTAAGAGGGGGGTGAACATAGTCTTGGATGGCTCACAAGCTTTTCCTGTCACAGCATCAAGTCCCCCAAACATAATCTACTTCGGAGCCTGGCACAGACTCCCAGGCTAACTCCCGACTTGGCAAATGAACTTCTTCAGTAATCCTTTCAACAATTCCTAAACTCAACTTCTGTTGTTGTTGTTGTTTTTACAACATACCGATCAAGTTGGGTCCCTGGGTGGCACAAATGGTTTGCGTTTGACTACTAACCTAAAGGCAGTGCCATGGAAGAAAGGCCTGGTGATCGGCTTCTGTAAAGATTACAGCCGAGAAAATCCTATGGAGCAGTTCTATTCTGTAACACGTGGGGTTGCTGTTAAGTCAGAATCAACTGGACAGCAACAGCTTCAGTTTTTGATTTTAATCCTGTTTGTGCATTGTTGGGGCAGAGGGGCACCTGGCCTGCAGAGAGGAAGAGTTACCTTGTACAAATAAGTTAGCGTTAACTTCTTTTCCGGTTCAGCTAGAGCAGTGGTTCTCAATTGGGGGTGACTGTGCCCGCCGGGAACATGTGGCTGTGTTTGGTTCTCATAACTAAGGGGAGAGCTACTGGCGTCTAGTGGGTGGAGGCCTGGGATGCTGCTCATCATCCTTCAATACACAGACTAGCCCCTAGCAACAAAGAATTATCAGGCTCCCAATTTTAATAGTGCTGGGGGTGTGAAACACTGTCCTAGATGTGTTTTTAAAACTGAGGGTTGTGACCGATTAGTGTGTAGCAAAATCATTTTACCGGTTACCACTAACATTTCTGAAATCTGGAATAGAAAATATCAGACAGCATCACTTGTAGTAAGAGCGAATCTCAGTTCACTAACTTCTGTTTCACTTGTATGCGTATTACGTATGTGTGCGTGTGCACACGGACAGAAGGACAAGGGAGAGGGAGGGAGAGAAGTAGAGTACTCGGTTGCAATGTATAATTTGTCTCTTATTGTGAGTTGTGGGCAAACAAGCTTGAAAACCACCCAGAACATCCAGCTTTAATGTGCATTTGAATCACCAGAGGATTTTGTTAAAATGCAGATTCTGATTCACTTGGGCTGGTTAAGCCTGAGATTCTGCAGCTCTTACCAACTCCCAGGTGATACTGATTCTGATGGCCCATGGACCATACCTTGAGTAGCAAGCACCTAGATGATGCTTTAAATTCATTCATGAAGAAAAAGAAAAAAAAGCAAGTGCTATGACTCTAGGTATAGGTAGATAGTGAAATGTTTTGATAGTAGCCTATACCAAACCTGGCAGAGAGAGAAACAGTTACTTGGTTAATTAATGGCAAATATTTGAGGACTTAGTATTTCTCGTCTTCTGCAACACAATGGGATAATTACTTGTTCCACAAAATGTGCCTTGGCCATTCTGTGTGTGTGTGCGTGCACACGTGCGTGTGTGGTGTGTATGAGAGTCCGTTGCTCTCTGCCTCCATGCCACAGTCTGCCATAAGAAAATAAAAACCCTTTTCTAAGACACAGAGTCAAATTGAGTGGGTCATGTTAGCAAGAATACTGTCACCTTAACATAACAGAGCAATCAGCCTGGTTTCTTAGAATGATTAATGGAACATTCTCCTCTGGAAGAGAAAACAAATTAACTGTCTTCACCAAATGTCTCCTGGAACACAGAAGGCTGTTCTGATAGAGACACTGAAGAATACTCCTCATCGCACACAGGTTCCAGAGAAATTCAAGACTGGTTTTATATAAGGTTTGCCTGAAAGGAAATGAGACCTATTTCCATATATGGCTCAGGAAGGAAATCAATCACTAGATTAGAAAAGAACTAGTTGAGAACATGCTACTGAGCTGTAAATCTGAGGATATACTCACACACACATACACACACACACACACACACACACACAACCAAACACTCCATTCCTTTTTTTATAGTAATAACACATTTCACACGATTAATCCAAAATCTATTAAGTCCCCCTCATCTTTTCTGGGAGCCCTGGTGGCACAGTGGTTAAGAGCTCGGCTGCTAACCAAAAGGTCGGCAGTTAGAATCCACCAGCCACTCCTTGGCAACCCTATAGGGCAGTTCTACTTTGTCCTCTGGGGTTGCTATGAGTCAGAATCAACTCGATGGCAATAGATTATTGTTTTTTATTTTTGGTTATCTTTTCTGTAGGTAGGACTGCTGAAACCTCAAACCACCAGGCGGAGAGAGAAGTGTTCCCATATCCACGTGGAATAGAAATGCATTGCTACACTCAAGGCTCTGAAAGCAAAGGAAGGAATTGTCATTTACTTGCTTTTGTGAAGGTCCTGGAGCAAGAGAGGATTCATATCTGAGCGAGAGATCCACTGCAGCAGGGCCCCGGAGACATCCAAGTACGCTTCCCTCCCCTCCTCCTCTAGTAGAGCTTGCTTTCTACCGTCTCAAAGACACAAAAACTTCCATCATGAGTGCTTTATTCCTTTGGTTAAATATTTTGATAAAATTGCAACTATTCCAAAGAGGGCAGTAAGTTCAGCCTTCTTCACCTTAATAGGAGAGGATTTATCAAATTTTCCGCTAAAAGTAGATGTGGATGGTGGGGGGCAGAGAAACTACATACGCTGGGTCTTGAAGGGAGGTCGGAGGCTAAAAGTCATGAAGATAAACTTAGGTTGTTTCATAATTCCAGCTTGGCAAGGTCTTGATTCTGAAGCTCACTGTTAAGAATCGAAACAGAGCTTAGCACAGTGCTGGATACAAGGGTTTTCCTCAGCTAGTCTCCCTGATAATACGTATGTATGTATATATATATGTGTAGGTATATGTGTGTGTGTGTACATATATCTACCACCTGTCCTGTCAGTGTGTTGCACTGTGGTGGCTTGCACGTCGCTGTGATGGTGGAAGCTATGCCACTGTATTTCAAAAACCAGCAAGGTCACCCATGGTGGACAGGTATCAGCAGAGCTTCCAGACTAACACAGACTAGGAGGAGAAGTGTGGCAACCCAACGTAACTAACAGTAACAAATACAGCGAAACTTGGGAGAGGCAGAACTCGGCTGACTGCCTTATTCTTCCAGGTCTTGCAAGTGTTCCTCCTTTGACAGGGTGCAGTCTGACTACTTGTCTCTGGCTCTCTATTAATGAAAAATATTTCAGTTTTCTGTCTGACAGGTTTCTGCCTTACACAGGTTCCAACTCTTGCAGGTTTTACTGTATATATATACATATATATATATGTATATATTTTTAATAGATACGAAACAGGCAGTGTTACATACATCTAGGTATGTAACAGGGAATGTTACAGATCAGTGTGTGAGGCGTGGGCCGTCCCATCCTCATTTCTCCTGACTCTGTGTCCGGTTTCCCTACTCTTCTTGGAAAATGACACACCTCTTCTGTTTTAATGCACGGCTCAAGACATGGCTTACTGCCAGAATTTACTCTGGGCTCAAACTTAGGTGAAAGGATCAACCGTCTCTCCTTTCCCAACTGTCCTTCCCGGTAGATTTTGTATTTTTTTTTCCCGTTCCGACATACAGAATCGCACAGATGCTAACGATGCCCTAGAAGGCTGGTGAGTATGCTCTTAGCCTCGCAATCGAGGACAACAGAGACAAGGTCGCAGTTCAATTAAAATTTGATCCGAAAAGTATGGAAAAGCTCAGCTTCAGCCTGATTTGAAGGACTTAATTTCAGATGAATAACCTCAGGGAAAATCCCAGCGAATTAACAAAGGCACCTACCTAATGGTATGTGGGGGTGTTGGTCCAAGTGAAGGCCTGGGTCCCAGACTTCACCAAAGTAGCTATATTCACACCAGAAATACTGAACCACGGACCTCAGGGTTCCCAGCTGGCTCACACAGCTGCGCCTCAGTATCGGAAAAAAAAAAATCCCTGTAGCTTTTCACACAGCTGACTTGTACCCGGGCCTCTGTGGAGTTTTTGCATTTTAGATTTTTTTTTTTATCCTTTTCAAACCTAGCCTCAAGACGTTCTCCTGAATTACGGAGAACAGCTTTAAAAAATCCTGGTTGGATTCTGCTAAGTTACTAATTATGTTTCAAAGAATGATTTATTTGAATTCAGCTAGATTTTTTCTTCTTCTCCCCAAATCAGTTCTATGTTTAGATAGTAAAATATTCCTGCAGTCTGCAGGACAATTGGCCTAGCAGGTCCTTTAACAAGTGAGGATGGTGGAGAAAGGGCCAGTGCTGATTAAAAAGAAATTGAAGAACCAGCGCAAACAGACGTAATGTGTGGCAACGCACTGGCTACCGGTTTGCACAAATCAACTCTGAAGAATATGTTTGGGACAAGTGGGGAGTTTCGCATATGGATAGTGTATTACATGAACATTTATTGACATGGAAAATGAAGATCATTAACTTAAAGGTAAAAAGCAGTATGCAAACTATGATCTCATTTTGGTAAAAAGTACCTATACGTACATAAGCATGTAGAAAAAGATTGAGAAGAATAATCAGGTAATAATCTTGGGGCAGGGAACATAACATTTTCATTTTCTTATTGTTGTTTAGCTGAGTTTCCAATGTACATATACTGCATCTGTAATAATAATACAGAACATACCCTGGACTGCCAGAAGAACGAACAGATCTGTCTTGGAAGAAGTACAACCAGAAGGCTCCTTAGAAGCAAGGATGGTGAGACTTCATCTCACGTACTTTGGACATGTTATCAGGAGGGACCAGTCCCTGGAGAAGGACATCGTGCTCGGTAAAGTAGAGGGTCAGGGATAAAGATGAAGACCCTGAACACGATAGGCTGACACAGTGGCTGCAACAATGGGCTCAAGAAGAATGATTGTGAGGATGGCTCAGGACCGGGCAGTGTTTTGTTCTGTTGTACCTGGGGTTGCTATGAGTCGGAACCGACTCGACAGCCCCTAACAACAACGACTACAACGTACTAATAAAAGGTGTTAATCCCTTAGCTCGCCCCCCCTCTGCCCCTCAAAAAAAATCTTCCTCAAGTTCACAAGGTCAATTTTGATTTATTTGCCTACGTATTGTGGTTTGTTTGAAGGGCTATGGCTATAGGGCATTTCAAAATCGTTTGAAGGGGCGAGTAGTTCTATGAGGTGATGATGATGATAAGACCTGAATTTTTAACGAGGCCAGGCTACATTATGATGGTATTTAATCCTCACAACAACTGGAAGAAGCAGCAGTTCTTGAGAAAATTGAGGCTCAGAGAGGCTAAGGAACTCGACAGCCAGGAGGTGGCAAAACCAGGATTCCTGCTCTTGTCTGGCTTACTTAAAAGTCCCAGTCTTGACCATCACTATTCTCCCACGTCAGAAACATATGTTTACCGAAAGTAAAAAAAGGCACCAAAGTAACAGTGAGATTCTTGTAACACCTTCAAACAGATACTGCGTTTTGTCGAACAAGAAGAATGAGGGCTGGGAAAAGCATCCCCATTTTGATGATGATGATGATGATGGCTAACAGCAAATGCTTCCTCAGAGCCCAATGCTGCAGATGCATGTGGCATTTCTCCCTCACAAAAACCCTCCGTGAGGAAGGTTCTGCTCATTGTCATCCCTGTTTTAAAGGTGAACTGGCCGAGAGATCACATACCTTGCCCAAGGTCACCCAGCTGTTAATGAGCTGGGGTCAGGTCTGAAGGCTCTGGAGGCGTGGCCCCAGCCATTACACAATAACACCCACGCGGGGCACTCAAGTCTCGATACTGCTTGTGGAGGAGTCAGGGCACCATCTCAGTGTCTAGGGTACCGTATGCCTTGATTTTCTTTAATTAGCTCCTAAATCTGTGCCTTGTAGCCTTGGTGACTCTCCTGCACCTCTCCCCACTTGGCATCTTTCCAGGTAGTTCTCACCTGGACAGTAGGTGATACACGCTAACACGGATATAAGGTGGTGCCTTCCTCGGAGCCGCTCCTTCAGGACTTACTCCCTGGAGCAGGATAACTCCTACTTGGATTAATACATGTTCGCATGTACAGTGCTTCTGTAATTGAATGAGATTATTAAAATAAGGTGATCTCCGGTTTCCTATATAAGTACAGTAACTATCTTTTAATAGGCAGAGGCTTTATTTTTCAAATTACCCCTTTAAGGGGAAATATTCACACTCAATTACTGTGCTGACACATAAAGTGGACAAACGCACAATTTGATAATGAAACAGCAAATTAAAGTCCGTGCAGGCAAAGAACCCCGCAAACCCGCCGGAGCAGCCTGAGGCGGGCCTTACAAGGCAGCCCGGTATGGGGCTCTTTCCTGACCTGAGAACTACCACGGAGAAGCCAAATGCAGAGTCAGTCTGCAAAGACTTAATCCTCCAGAAGGCAGATTAAGTGTATAATTGACCTGTATAATCCACGCATCATCTCTAGTCAAACGTTCCCCGGGCCTGCTTCATAACCACACACAGCCCGAAGAAAGAGCTCGCGGACGCGGCTTTGGGGCCAGCGTGGATCCCATCCAAGCTCGAGATGGCTTTTTAATCACTCACCTCCAAGCCTGGGAGGGTTAAGCAGATGAATTCACCCTAAGCACATCTCTTTTAATCCCGATTTTCTCCTCGGTCTGTGTCTTCAAGAAGGACAAGGAGGAAAGAAAATAAATTAATTTTTGTTTAGATCTGGAAGTCTTGGGTGCTTCTCTTGATGATCTGACGTCTAATTTCAAAAGCTTGTTTTTTGTTTGGGGGAAGACGTCGAATTAATCACCAGAGAAGGGGGAAAAGCCGTCTGCATGATTCCAGACACTCCAGCTTTAAATCGCTGCCTTCAGTTATTTTTTGAGCTGGTGTTTTCCCCCTTAGCTGCTGCTTTAGAAACACGAAGATGATTTCCCATCGGTGTTTTCTATTTCCTTTCAAAGTCAGCAGTCATAATACAGGGGGCCAAGCTTCCACTTCTGTCCTGCAGCAATCTGATTTTCTTTTAAATATTATTTAAATTTTAAATATTTAGCATCTTTAATAAAATTTAAATTCTCTACTCTTTACAGATTATTCTCCTGCTTTAAATCTCTGAATCTGTGGTTTCAAAATATTATAAACTTATTTTGCAGGAGCTGAAACTAGTTTATGATTGTACTTCCTTTTTTAGAAACAAATGTTACAGAGACACAGATGAAAAAATACAGCTACACGTGTGAAATATTAGGAGACGCAGCTCGTGGATTCTTTTCCGATGGCACTTTATTTTGGAGTGGTTCGTTTCTCCTAGGTGCCTTATCAAAGAAGCTGTTAATGTTTTATAGAAAGACTATATAAATTGATTATATTGCTAGACAGAGAAACTTTCACTGCATTAAAAAAACTCAGGCAACTTTATATCTGAATGTATTTCTTCAATAAATCTAGGGAATGCCTATTAAAAAAATATCAGTGAGGATGAATTTGTAAAGCCTGTTCTTAAGTTACATAATAAAAGAGATGAAAATGTAGAACATCTAGAGCCCCAAATGCTATGCCGATAGATAATCTCCCACAAGCACCCACTTCCAGCCAAAAGCACAGTGAGGAGGCAGAGAGAAAACCATCTCAGAGCGCACCGGGGTAGGGGCTTAGTTACAACAGACGATGCCCTCATTAAATGACCAGCTATTAGTCCAAATACCCTCAGACACAAACACTAATACCATCCAGCCTTTCCTACAAGGGCAAACCCAAAATGGTTAAAAAAAAAAAAAGAAGAAGAAGAAGAAGAAGAAGGAACAATACCGAATAGCAAGGACTTAAAAGATTTATCAGGTAAGTAATACTGCGATTTGAAACACAGCTAAAAACACCACAGGGACTCTGAGAACACGCCTTGCGGGGACAGACGCTAAAAACCAGAGAATGACATGTCAGAATCAACAACCCCCAAACAGCAAACAATCTCGTAGGGGAGAGAGAGAGAGCTTTCTCCATTCAAAATGCTAATTTTTTATTATTCATGTTTGCCATTTATCAAAATGCAACAATTTGGAACAGAAACCTTGCAGATCAACAAATCCTTCTCAATCGATTCCTGCCAATTGTTTAGAAACCTGTCCCAGGGCCACTAATCATTAAGGAATGGGGTTTAAAGAAAAAGTTAATGGCAGGAAGAAATTTAAGGTGGCAGGTTCAGAGACCCTTCTGCCCTAGTATTCCTGTTCCCTTGTTCAGCTCGGTGGACACAGAAGACTTGCAGGGCATAGATGCAAAGAAATAAACGCCACGCTTAAGGAAACAGAAGCCGAAAATAATCAAGCATGTTGGTAATCTGATGTTTTGCTACTAGATTATAGAAAAACAGTAAGTACTGAATTAAATTACTGAGACAGCATGGTAATGAAGCTTTTGAGAAGCTCTGGGTTTTTCAAATGACAAATGTTAAATCCGTGACAGATTCAATAACTTTTTTGCACTTCATCAGTTAGGTTGCCTAGCACCACTATTCTGTAAATCAGGGGAGCAGGTTATTTAGAAAGTAAGAAAGTAAATGGCAAGGGAAATCGTTATTTCTCAATAAGTCCCTGAAGATTTTTGTCCACGGGGCTGGTGGTGATGCACGCAGAATGATTATACCCCCTAAGCCTTTCAAAGCAGACAGTCAGGAGGGTGTAACTAATAAGACCTCCTTGGGAAAACATAATTGGGACGATATGATACTAAATCTTGGGGGTTTCCGTGATACTAAAGTCATTTTAGGCTGGTCAATGTCATTCAACAAGGAATTTCTGAGCGACCCGAAACTTAATTTGAGTTCTGAGAAACCTATTCTTTGTAATATTTATTTTCATTACTAATTACATTAAAGGCCAGGGAGCTTGAATTTGCCTGCGTTCTTCAGTAGCCTGGCAAGTCCAGCTTTATCATTTGTGCTAGCCAAGGCTGCACACTTACTTTCTAAATCAAGATTCAGTTGCACTTGGCCTTAAAAAGAGCCACAGAAGGGGACAGCTTGCCTTTTGCCTTCCACAAGGCTACTTAAAAAAAAAACTTTTTTTGTCCCTCTGCACTTCTAATTAAAACAGGAAACAGGGAAGGGTGGGTTATTTGTCAGTAATGCTGCAGATTAAACATCACCTTCAGTACTAGACGTTCTCAAGCGTCAGAGAGCTCGAGGGGATTCGCACACACTCACGCAGGAACGCACACGCACACTCAGGCACCGGCCGCACACAACTGAGAACTGGAAAATACTGATCCAAAAAAAAAAAAAAAAGGCAACCTAGGCATTGAAAAGAACAATCCACCGGCTTCTTGAAATTTTGTGACTTGGAATTGAATTCGGCAGAGCTGGGCACGGTGTCTACACTCCCACCTCCGAGCCAAGGGTGCGGCCTGTCTGTTTTCAATGCCTATCAGATGGGTGACTGTGCCCCTGACAGGCTAGGCTCTGGAATCCCAGAAAGGCAGGCATGCAGAGAAGGGGAGGGCCCGCTGGCGAGCTTTATGCACGGATGAGGCATTCTCAGTGGATGTGGGTCATGCTAGAAGATGTACACAGGAAGATTATTTGATTCTGATTCATGCCACTTGGTATAATGTGATAAAACATTTGACATGAGAGATAAGTTCCATTTTAACCCGAAAGAGAGAGGATGGGTGGGAATTAAAAAGTAAGAGGGATTTTCTCAAAGAAAGGCGATACGGAGGAGAAAGGGGTATCGAGCACAGAAAAGGGGTGACTGGAAAAGAAAATCAGGAAGGAGCCTTTTCAACACACGAGGAAAGCAAATGAGCTGGAAGACAAAGCATACAAAAGTCAGAAGCGGCAGAATCCGAAAGTGGTGCCAACAAGGAGCTCAGTTAGCTGCGGAACAAAAACAACAACAACAAAAAACTCCATGTAAATTACTAAACACAATCACAGAAAAAATAGAGAAACACGGATTCCACAGTAGACCAAAACATTAATGTTTGGGCTGGCGCTAAAAATATAGAACCTGGACGGGAGGGCTCGCGCTTGACGAGACAGAAGTATGCTGCACAATTAGCGCCACATGGACACACACATACGCTGGCTTCCGTGCACTCTGGCCGGTCTACACTGGCAAATTCGGTGGAAACCTGAGGCGAAATATCTGGCTAGCTCAGGCAACTCTATCTGCTTTGGCCTGAAAGAAGCAGGCAATTTGAGGCTGCAGCAGACTCCGTTATTGGTTTATCTACTGCTTGCCTCCGTGACTTGCTTTGGCACTGCAGATATCGTCACAGTGGTAGTAAGATCGCTTGATACCGATTAACCCTCGGAAACGTATGTTTCTGGAAAAATATGCTTTCGGAAGAGCTGACATCTGGGTCTTGCAGCCCAATGTACCTGCTCGTTGTACACTGGCTTATTCTCACAGATTTTCAGGTGGGTGCGTGGGTAGGGGCACTGCGGGTGAGAACCAGCACAGCTGAACAACTCTGGCATCAGTGTTTGCGAAACCCAGGACTGAGGGTTTTTAATCTTCCAGAAACAAAAGCATCTTTGGAGCGGCAACAATGTAACATTCACTGCACGCCTGCCATAGCTGGTGCCACCGCCAGGTGAGGGAGTTGGCCTCAGCCTCCCCGACCAGAAGATCGCCCTGAAGAGCGGCCAGACTGCCAGGAGCAGAACCATGACCGAGAAGGGTCTTTGCCAGTTAGAGAAAGCTGCCTCGCATGCTCCGAGCCTGCTCTGAGCCAGGCTGTCCTATGTATCACACAGATAGGGACCAAGACACTGCCACACCAGAGCGGGTTCGGAACAGATGCACGACAGAGAGGAGCCTAAGGCAGAGGGAGAGGAATTGGGACCAATCCATTTTCTCAAAATGTGACTTATCCTCCTGTCTCTTATTTTGTCACATTTTGGAGGGTCTCCTCCTTGGTCGTCAAGGAGGAGAAGGCATTTACTTACATCAAATAACCTTTCTATATACATCTCCTCATTGACCTTATCACGAAGGACGTCTTGAGAGTGGCGGACAAAAGTCACGTAGGCATCGGCCACGTCCATTCCAGGTTTCTGCAGGAAAACATGAAAACGGAATTTCAGACAGTGCCTCTTCCTTCTCCCATGCCTCTTCACTCTCTCCCTCCAGCCCACCCCGTCCCACCCCACCCAGTCCCACCTTGCCTTTGCTGGATCACCTTGCAGTCACAGCCTGCACCGGTAGGAACTGATAATTAGAACTTCCTGCTCTTTCCAGAAATCAAGCCTGGCTAAGAAGGGAGTTAGGATTGCAGGGTCTTATAGGTATTTTTCTACTATTAATTTTTTTTTTTGGTAGAAAAAATCCAATGGGTAAATCTTCACTGAATACCCCAGAGACATTTTCCAGCTTTTCTTTAGATTGAAACCCCAATTAAAGAAAAACAAAATATTCTGTTTTCCACCGTCCTTAATATTGGAAAGGTGACAGACAGCATTCCCCACACCCTTTGCCTCTTTAAAAAAAAATTGAGAAAGTGCTAAGTAAAAATACCATATTTCAATCTACTAAATCTGAGTATGTAACAAGGATTTGCTAATCTGGTTACTTAGCAGACATTTGACCATTTGTCTCTGCATCCCCTTGCAGGATTAAAAAAGAAAGAGAGAAAAGATTTGATTTTTAAATAAATTAGATTTTCTGGGAAGGTAAGCAGGTGGTTCATCCAGTAGTTAGGAAACAATTTATTGTAAGGAAAAAAAAAAGAAAGAAACTCAGAATGCACAGTGCTTGGGATGTCACAATCAAAGTTATCTCCAAGAAGAAACCCATTAAAACACTGTACTATGGGTCATTAGGAGAGCTGCCACAAACCCCTTAACTCTCCCCCGTAGATACATATGTTTGCTAATCACTAAAAAGATGAGTTTTCATTACTGTGATTTACCTTAGATCACAAAGTATCATTTTTCTACAAGACGTGACTGTCAGGCACTGCAAATTGAAGTTAGTTAACACTTCTGTGTAATTTCCAGGGTGAAAATGAGGAAGGTTTGGAAACAGTAGGACTGTGTTTTTTTTTTTCCCCCTGATACAAAGCAAACAATTATCAAGCAAAGGGCCAATGTTTGGCCCCTGGGATGCTAGTAACATTTCTTAACACCTGCTAAAACAATGACAAGGTATTAATTTGAAAAACAATGAGGACAACCCAAAGCCACAGTAGTCAAATGTTACACTTTCAAGCAATTTTCAGCGAATGGATTGAGCAGGATCTGTGATGGTCCTATAATTGTTGCAGTTTTCTGATACAAAACAATAGCAGTTCGCCAACAGGAGGTAAAGTGAGAGCTATGGGTTCTAAGCTGGCATCTCTCTCCTTCTCTCTCTTTGGCAGCTGCACATCAAACGCCATTCCGGGAGGGGATGGACCCCTGCCCGGGGAGACTGCAGAAACTTATTACTACGGTTTCCATCTCGCCCGCAGTGATGTCTGTGGCAGATACGGCCTTTTCCTGCGTACTTGCTGCCGTCTTAGAGCTAAGATCCAAAGCCAAATTCGTCGGACCTGTTAGTGGCCCGCAATGCTGACGACAGTGATCGACAGTAACGGTTATTTTTGCCATTCCTTTCTTCACTTAGGTGTACTGTCCTTCTCAAAGGGGCAGCTCATCTAAGTTTTAAAAGTTTTGTTCTTTTAAATCAGTGTGGTTCATTTCACCCACGTAGTTAAGAGATTCCATCGTTCTCTACCTTTACGGACTCTTCTTTTTCTTTATCCCGAAGCCAAAACCAAACCTGTTGCCAGTGAACCCATTCTGACTCATAGCGACCCTACAGGACAGAGTAGAACTGCCCCACAGGGTTTCCAAGGAGTGGCTGGAGGGTTTGAACTGTCGACCTTTTGGTTAGCAGCTGAGCTCTTAACCACTGTGCCACCAGGACTCCATTTTTCCTTTATAGCACTGATCAGTAGCTCACCTTGTATTATCTATTGATTGGTTTGTTTGTTTTGTCTGTCTTTTCCCACTAGAGCATAATCTCCATGAATACGAGGGCTTTGTTTTTTCTGTTCTCTATTGTGTCTGAAGCCCACGGAATGGTGCTTGGCACATAGTAGGTGCGCGGTAAATATTTGCTGAATGAATGAATCCAGGAACAAATGAGGAAAGGCCCCCCTCCTCCCTCCTTTTGTAAGCCCTTGGGTCAGACTACTTGGAATTTTCCTGGATCCCCCACAAATCGGAACTTTGTGCAAATCATTTGAACTTCTCTGGGCCTTAGGTACTTATCTGCAAAGTGGGATTAATAGCAGTTCCCCTACTTACCTTCAAGCACTGTTTAGATGATCAGTTACAATAATGGATCAGTTAAAATAATGTACGTGCAATGCCTAAAAAGCCATAAATCGCTACACACACATGAGTTCTGCTGATTTCCTCCTCGCAATGCTACTCCACAGCCTTGCCTACCTTTAGAATCCACTTGAGAACTGAGAAAAGGGACCTCAGGGGAGTGAACATCAAAATAAAAATGGCCGTTTCCACACTAAAACGTGCAGCTTTCTCCTAGTAATCCTCAGGCCCCCCACTCACAGCCATTTCCTTTGAAACCAGCTTTATATCCAATTCCCACCACTCATTGGTCAGTTTGTCTTACTGTGCTGGCTTGCGTGTTGCTGTGATGCTGGATGCTGGGCCACTGGTATTTCAAGAACCAGCAGGGTCACCCATGGGGGACAGGTTTCAGTGGAGCCTCCAGACTAATAGAGACTAGGAAGAAAGGCCTGGTGACCTACATCCAAAAATTAGCCAAAGAAAACCCCATGGGTCACACAGGATATTGTCTGACAGACTGCTTGCTGGAAGACAAGCCCCCTAGGTTGGAAGGTACTACACAGCAGCTGCAATAATGGGCTCAAACATGCCAGTGATCAGGAACACGGTGCAGGATTGGGCAGGATTTCTTTCTTCTGTATACGAGGTCGCCGGTCGCCGTAACTCTAAGGTGACTTGACTGTGACTAACAACAACAACGTATCAAATTCCAAGGGTTGGTTTCCCAGGAACGGGGAAGACGGGATTTGGATGAAACAGTGTACCAATAAGAGGGAACGATCACTATTCCTGAAGACCTGAGGGTAAGGGGGAAGGCCATCACCTGTAACAGCAGACACGCAGACTCACCCACGGCTGGGGTCTGGGACTAGCGAGTGCAGGGACGGGCTGCCCCTACACCTCGGGGAAGCGGCTCACTGTGAAGCCACTGGAGAAATAGACAGTCATAGTGGGGATCCTGTACCACTGAGACAAGATTAAATTAAATTATGGTCAGTACCCTATTTAATAAGGAGCCCTGCGGATGCAGTGGTTAAGCACCCTGCTGTTAACCAAAACGTCAGTGGTTCAAACCCATTAGCTTTTCTACGGGAGAAAGATGTGGCAGTCTGCTTCCGTAACGATTACAGCCTTGGAAACCCTATGAGGGCAGTTCTACTCTGCCCTATAGGGTCACTATGAATCGGAATTGACTCTATCACAACAAGTCTACCCTATGTAACGAGACACTGGCGGTTCAGCCTTCCATTCAGGAGACGTGGGTTTGATTCCAGGCCAGTGCACCTAACACAGAGCCCCTACTGTCAGCAGAGGCTGGTGTGTTGCTGTGATGCTGAACAAGTCTCAGCGGAGCTTCCAGACTATGATAAACTAGGAGGAAAGGCCAGGTGATCTACTCTCGAAAATCAGTCAGTGAAAACCTTATGGATCACAATGGTCTGACCCACAACTGATCATGGATCATGGTGCAGGACGGGGCAGCGATTCATTCCATCATGCATGAGGTCAACACTAACTGGAGGCTGACTCAATGGCAGCTATAGTAACAAAAACCCTGTTTACAGAGACAGGGAAGAGTGAGCAATGTATTCTAAGCAGATTTCCAACCAAAATGGTTCAAATAAAGACTGTTCACCAACAAGACAACCTGTATTTAGCTGGAAAATATACTTGACCAAACAATTGATGCTATAGAATAAATTGGGCATTACAGCACATTGCTACCTACACGTAGTAGGACAAACTTATAAGTGATGGTGTTTGATATCGCACAGTTACATTGTTTACTTATCTTAAATGTGGCAGACTGATGGACTAGGGCATAGATTTTATAAAATATGTTAAACCTGCAGCAAATAAATAAATATCTGTATGCTTAACTCCATCTACGTGTGAAAGAGATAATTTGTGCATAAACCACTCTGTGGTTCAGGGAAAACAGGACATTTTAATCTAAGCTTGCCCCTACCAGGACACTTCTGAGCTTGAGGAAAACAAACTCCAATTTTCAGTATCATAAGCAACTCCTAATTAGGAAGGCAAATCTGCTACATATACCAGAGGGTCAAACACTGCATCGAAGACAAAGAGATATGTTTTGAACATTTGCAATGTTTTGAATGACTGCTAACAATACTGCTCTCCATTAGTGTCGATAACTAAAAGAGACAAAACTCTAAGGTAACTAACTACTAGCCCTCACACGGAACTAAACCAATAAACTGTGTGCCAAAAACCTCACAGGGCAACCACATGAACTCTGAGCCTTCAGAGCTAGAAACAACTCGAGGAATGATTTTATCTTAATCCTGGCTGCAAAGTAGAAGGACTGGGGAGCTTTAAGAAAATCCTGATGCCTGGGTTCCACCGCTAGAGGTTTTGCTCTAATTTGTCTGGCAAGTAGCCCAGGCATTACTATTTGGAAAAGCTTCCCAGGAGTTTCTGATATGCAGCCAGGGTCAAGAATCACTGATTTAGCCCACTGGTTCCCAAACTTACATTATATATCAGAATGACATGGAGAGCTTTTTAGAAAGAGATTCTGAGGTTCCCCCCCAAAACTACCCAATCAGACTCTCTGGAGGCAAGGGGCTGGAACTGTTATTAAAACGATAAAAACAAACCAAACCAAAAGTCCTCGCCAAGTATTACTGCTGCATATCCAGGTTTGGGGAGCACCGACTTAGCAGATAATGGTCAGTGGGAGGCTGGTAAACTGGCTCTCCAAAACAAAAACCAACAAAACAAACCCTAATTTATAGTGATGCCAATTTCCATTGTGTAAATACTCCCACCGTGCCTGATTTCAAGCTACCGACGGCGTAACCTCGCTGAAGGTAGAGCTAGAAAGAAATGCACACAACGGCCTCCTGAGAGCCAGGCCAGCCTGCTGCAGCTTACCACGGTGCCTGCAGGAGCTACAGGCAAACTGTCAGCACTGGAGTATTCCCTCTGCGACTCATGGGCCAGGTGGCCTTGGGCATTTTACTGCACCTCTCTGTGCCTCAGTTTCCTCAGCTGTAAATGGGGTGATAATAATAACCCCTCATAGGGTTGTTTCAAGAAGTAAATGATTACTATTACTATTTACTGTTACGGATTGAATTGCGTCGCCCCCAAAAATATGTGTTATACCTGTGGTTATAATCCTTTCTGACGTTAATGACACAGCATTGGTGTAGGGTGTGCCTTAAGTCAATCTCTTTTGAGATATAAAAGAGATCAAAACAAGCAAGTGAGCAAGCAGAGATGGGGGAAGAGAGATGCCAATCCACGTGAAGATTGCCCAGGAGCAGAAGCTCAGAAGAGACAAGGACCTTCCTCCAGAGCCGACAGAGAGGGAAAGCCCTCCCCTAGAGCTGGAGTCCTGAATATGGACTTCAGCCTCCTAAACCATGAGAAAATACATTTCTGTTTGGTGAGTCCACCCGCTTGTTTATTTCTGTTATAGCAGCGCTAGAGAACTAAGACGTTTACTATATGTAAATAATGTACATATAAGTATATATGAATATGGTATTCACTAACCGTCTGCACCATTCATAGGGTGGAAATGCTGCTAATTTCTTTTGCTGCCTTCATAGGCCAGCAA